>CM022301.1:272800480-275200480 GCA_011799875.1 Thinopyrum elongatum
GTGCTACACTGACTACTCACACACTCGAGAAGGCACCAATGTAGGATATGACCCCTCCGTGATGATGTCCAGATTGGATCCTCATGGCTCTGGAACTTGCAATGCGCGCTGATTGTGTTTTCGTCACTCCTTAGGTTTTCTGGAATATTTGGGAATTTATAGGGTCGAAGATGCGGTGCGAACCACCGAGTGGGGGCACAACCTACCTGGGTGGCACCTGGCACCCCCAGGCGCGCCTGGTTGGGTGTGGCCCCATCGGAGCCCCCTCCTGGGTACTTCTTTGCCCAATAGGTTGTCTTTTGGTCCCAAAAAATTCTCCCCTCCAAATATTTCGCTGCGTTTGGGACTGTCCGTTGGTTTGATTTTCCATTGAAGTGCAAAACAATGCCAAACAAACAACCACCTGGCACTGGCACTATGTCAATATGGTAGTCTCCCCAAAAATGCATTTAAAGGAAAATATAAGTTGCTATACTATGATTGTAAAACATCCAAGAATGATACAATAACAGCATGGAAACAAAAAACTATATATACGTTTGAGACTACACCGTGCGGGTGAAGGCACCCCTTCTTCTTACTCTTGCTTGTGCCTTCCTCTTCCTCCATGGAGTGTGTCTTGAACACACCAAGGGAGATGGATGATGGCTGCGTGGGATTGAGAAGTGTAGCAGGAGGCATTTAGGGTTGATGGTGTCTTATATAAGGCCTCCGTATTTCCGTCCTCTGTTGCTGTGGTCATTCCAATGGCTCAATATGAGCCTTATCTTCCTCCCAATCCTTCCATTATAGCCAGGATCCCGTGGGAACACATGGGGATGAAATTCGTGAAGAATCCCCATCGGAAGGGCAACTTTCTGGAGCTGTTCTGCATGTCAACACAACCGCACGACGTTCGTTTTCGGAACACCGTCTTTCGGAGTCTTTTTGTGCACTCTCCTCCTATAAAAGCCGCCGCCATTTCTTCTTTCATACACACTCGGAATTTGACGTTCTTAGGCGCATTGGATTCATATGAATGACCTGATCCATGTTCTGTCCTTAGAATCTTGTTGGGATCACTTTGGAAAAGTGACTTTTCCCGACCTTCGCAATGGCTATCGTCTTGACCCCTGGTTGACTCCCGTCATCGAACCTGTGCCTCACCCCAGGCCCTAATGTGCACTAATCACTACACGCCAAATGCCCAATCAGCCTAAGTGACCTATGTGGAATATATCACAGGGGGAGCACAACTCTTAAAACATAAATAAAGTTCTACAAGTCCTTTTATCTACTAATCATAGGGCCTCGAGGGCTTCGTAATCATAACTAGCTTTGCGAACAAGCGTCATCGGGAAGCACAGATATCTCGAGTCATATATTTAAAAGAGAAACAGAAAGGCCTTTAGAAAAAGCGGGGCAAAAAATAAAACACTACGATCGAAAAGAGCGGAGCCCTCCTGCCTCGGGACCCTCCGATCCTACTCCCTGGTCATGCATCAACTCTCAATAAATCCATCTCTGGGTAGTAGTGCGATCTCTCAATGCGTGGACAGCTGTCTCAGGGCTTCCGTCATCTTGTTAACGGTACTACACAAGAGCACTATGATGGAGAAGAAGGTATTACCAGCAACCGTGTACTCAGAAGTACTCAAGACAAGCAAGGATCTACACTACCTATGCAACTTTCACCAGGGAGGCTTTCTATGGGACTGGGCTGCAGAAATGCACATGAATAGAGAAAAGGCCTAGTCCCTATTCTCGAAGACACTAGCATCTTCAGAAGGTTTGCCGTCAATAGAAGAGAGTATAGCCAGTGCAATGTATGTAGTAGTATCAATCAGTCCAGCTCAACTTCACCACGAATCTTTCTCGACTACCTGTGAGAAAGCATCCAAGCCATCCAGTCATCACCTCTTCCGGAGATCCTTCTCGACTCCCTGCGAGAACAATCCCAGAGCCATATCCAGTGATCCAGTTCTACAATTGTATCAATCAGACTACAACTCCGAGTGTCCATCCTTTACCGTAGGACCGGCTATCGTAGAATTGTTTCCTTGCAGGGTGTCACCAACTTACCGCGTCACGCTCCTCACTCCTCCGGCCCGTGACACACTTGTCCTCCTGGTCATGCGCCCGGCCCATAGCCAACGACACATCGCAACCCTGACCTACACGTCTCAGCAGAGAGGTCCCCGTCGGTCCTATATCCTAAAGCGCTCAGGGGGTAATGGGCCATCGCCCTGTGCACGTCCGGTTCGTTGCGAGCAGAGCGAATCCTCGGTTCCTGGCGCACTCCCTCCCTCAGGATGGCGCCGGGCCCAGCCCGTGCCGCAGTGCTGAACTTGGACACGTCTGAAGAGCCTTTCGGCTGATGTGCAACGATGCCAGAAACGCCCATACTATGCCCCACGTGATGGGGTTAGTGCTATCATGCGCCAGAGGCCTGCCGATATCAAATATCCAAATCGTTAGGACTAGGGGCTTTGCGGTAAACGAGCATAGACTCCCGAAAGATTGACCCCCCCGTCGCCACCGTCTCGAGGAAACTTTTGCTGCAGGGTTAAAATGCCCGCCCGGTGCGCCTCGTATATCACCACCTCGGCCCCACACTGCACCTGTGCTTCCACCACACTCGCCACTTAGGCACATGCGGGTACCCCTCAGGTCGACCGCCTATTCCAAGTAATCAACCATTACATCCAAGTATCCGTGTGTCCATAACATCAAGGGAAATCTGAGGTTATCACCCTCGTTTTGATTTCCCACTCGCTGTAGCCGTCAAGGTGAACTCCGGAGGAATCACCCTCGCTGGGTTCACACTTGAGGTTGTTTGTACGACAAGCGTCGTTACCTGCGTCAGTTCTGGAAGTTGGTGAAGGATGGATCAACCCTCGGTACATGACCAGAATAGCACTCTCCACAGAGTATAACATCAGAAGTGCGCTACACTAGTTGTTTCACGCCCTTCCGTGCTCTTGCGATGTAACGCTGTGCAAGTGACAGTTACACCCCTAAAGGTGAGGGGGCGGTGCTGTCGTTGTGGGCCCTGGTCTTGCATCCCGTTGATCGGGTGCTTCGACAATCGCTGCGTGGAAACAAAGCATCGGGATAGAAGTGGCGGTCACTGATAGTCTCTACCCACGCCTAGACTAAACAGTTTAGGACAGATGCAGGTTATTTACACAGCAGGTTACAATAAACAGGTATGCATCCAGAAGTAGGTAAGCATAGCACAGTCAATTCGAATGCAAGCATGGGAATTAGAAGGGCGATATCGGGATGATCACGGGGGGGGGGGGCTTGCCTGGTTGCTTTCGGCGGCAAGGGGCCAAGGTCTGCAGGGGTCCGTCGACTCCGGAGGCTGCGCGTCGTTACCGACTCTATCGAGAGAGACGAGGGGGAGGCGAACAGTTATAAATAGAGCAACTGAGCAACGCAAATACGGCTTACAATATGCATTGCCGGGTGTGTTCTAAACGTGTGGGTTCAACTTCCACCGGGAAGGAGGAATCCATCCGGGAATGTTTTCCCGGTTCCGGACATTTTGTCAGACAGATGACCGAGAGGGACGGTTGCATGTTGTTTAGTTTAGGGACGCGTGACGGACGAACGAAGCTGCTTTTCGAATTCGTCTCGTCGTCTGAGCAACTTTCATGTACAAGTTTTTTCCATCGGAGTTACGGATTATTTAATATGATTTTCTAAAGTTTTTATTAATTTTCTGGAATTAATTAATTATTTAAATTAACATTATCCGAAACAGTGTCTGCTGACGTCAGCATGACTCAGGACCAATGGGTCCCACCTGTCATCTCACATTAGGCTAATAGGGTTTGATTATGTAATTACAGTTTAATTAGACTAATTAATAATTAGATTAATTAAACAGAATTAAGTAATTTAATTATTTATAATTAATTAATATTTATTTATTTTTAAATAAATTTTTTTTTTAAAAAAATCGTTTCTGTGGCTGGGCCACCTGTCATAGGCACAGGGGGTGGGGCCCAACTGTCATTGACCCAGGGGGGTTAGCGGTTAACGGGCCGCGCGGGCGCCGGGTCGCCGGACCCGCTCGGAGCGCCGGCTCGGGCGAGCGGGCGCGACCAGCAGTGGCGGCAGCGGCGCGGGCTAAGGCGGAGGCGGGGCACGCGGCCGCGGAGGGCAGCGGCAGACAGCAGTAGCGAGCGCAGAGATGGGCGACGGGGAGAGGACGGGCTCACCCTCGTCGAGGGGTACGGCGGCGCGAGGTTTGATGAGGCGGTCGGGGAAGAGGACGAGAACAGCGCAGGTGGTTGGCGGGGTCCGACGACGGCGTCGACGCGCGGCGAGGCGGCGGGCGGCCTGACGAGCGGGCGTCGGGAGGCGCGGGGCCCGCGGCGACGGCGACGGGCGCCGCGGCGGTGGCGTGCGGCGACGGGGAGCGGGGCGGCGCGGTCGCCGGGGTCGCCGCCCCTCGATCTGGATCGGGTCGGGGGGGCAGATGAGCAAGGGAAACGTGGGAGGAGGGGAGTGGGGTGGATCGGGGCAGGGTTCGGGGGGCGTGGGTTAGTAAGGGGGGGGGTCCGGGGGGGCCCGCCTGGTGGTCCGCTTGGCCTGCTGGGCCGAGGGGGGGTTGTTTTTTTCTCTTTTATTTCTCTTTTGTTTTCTTTGCCTTTTTCTTTTGATTCATTCATAGATCTCTGTTTAGTAAACAGTTAGGCCCCAAACCATTTTTTGTAAAACATGGCAATGTCCCAATAATTACTAGTGCATCCTCATACTACTAACCAAAATCCAGTTTGAGTTAAAGGGATCTCACACAATTTTTATAATAATTAAACATGCTTACGTTGCTGTTTTGACAATGTTGAGCCACCTAATTATTTTATTTATTGTTGGTTTCAATTTAGAATGTCTCTGTAATTTTGTTATTTCTCGCACATTGTTTTCCTATGTTGCACAACTTTTATATTTCACTTTCAGTTGAAATTGGATTGGACTTAGGGTTGAAATGCAATAGATGTTAATGATGATCTGCACTGTTAAAACATGATGACATGGCATAATAAAAAAGGTGATTACTGTAGTTAACCACCGGGGTGTTACAATCTCCTCTACTAACAAGAATTCTCGTCCCGAGAAAATTAGAGGTAGAAGGAAAAAGTTCGGGGTATTCGCCCGAAGAATTATCCTCTAGCGTCCCAAGTGGCTTCATCTTCAGTATGATTTGACCACTGCAACTTTTGAGGAACTTGGTAACTTTCTGACGGGTCCGACGTTTCAGCTTCATCGAGAATGTGGATCGATATTCCCCTTATAGAAAGTCATCTTGTAATTCGAGCACCTCGTGACCACAGCTCGTGTGGAGTTCCTTGAAGCATTTAACGAAGTTGCGACACTGGAAGACGTCGTGGATATGAGGAGAATTTGCGGCGGCAACTCCAATTATTACGCCACCTGGACCCGTCTTGCAATTATGCGGAAAGGACCAATGTCCGTGGAGCTGCTTGCCCTTGTTCCAAAACTGTGAGTGCCCTTCATAGGAGTGAACACTAATATAGCTTGATCACCAGGTTGATAAGTCAACCCCTCGTTGTGCGATCGTAGTTGCCTTTCTGTGCGGTCCATGAGCCCCTTGATATTTCCCGGACAATAACTGAACTTGTTCTTCGCGCGTGTTGGATAATATCCGGACCCATGAGCTGTCGTTCCCCAGTTTCCTCCGACCAATTCAGAGGGGTTCGACACTTACGTCCATAAAGAACTTCAAAGGGAGCCATTTTCAAAGCTGCTGATAGCTGTTGTTATAGAGACTCGGCATACGGAAGAGATTCTTCCACTTCTTGCCAAAAGAAATACACAAGCCCGAAGCATGTTTCAACACCTTGATTGACTCGTTCGACTTGGCCTTGGGATTGGGGGTGAATAAGCTACTCCAGTAATATATGAGTTCCCATAGCTGTTTGGAAACTTCCCAGAATTTGGAGTGAAAGGCCGCCACGTCCGAACTGATTTCCTTCGAATACCGTGGAGTGATCAATTCTGGAGATTACAACTCTGCTAACTGACTAGCAGTGAAGTCTCTTTGACGGGCAGAAAGGGTGCAAACTTTAGAGAGTTGGTCGACGACGACAAGAATAGCCGTGACACTTCTAACCTGGAAGTCCTGAACGAAATCCATCTGAACCTTATCCCACTTCCACTAGAGGAATAGAAGTGGTTTGCAGAATTCCATCTGGTTTCTGATGTTCTGCTTTAAAACGCGACGACACACCATCACATTCAGCAACCATAAAGAGCAATGTCCTGCTTCCTTCTAGACCACCAGTACCTTTGACGGAGATCCCGATACATCTTGGTTGCTACCTGGTGAATAGACAATGGTGTGTCATGTGCTCCTTCATGACTTTGTCATTCATAGTTCGAACGAGGTACGACAATGCGGTTTCTGAAAATACAAGGTTCCATCTTCAGACAGCAGCAAATCCCTGTACTTACAAGGTGAAGGTCTTCTCATCAGATCAACTCAGCATCTTAGCTTGTGCACTCTTAACAGCTTCTCAAGTCTGGTTCAACAACACGGTTTTAATATCCTTGAGGAACTATCTCGAGATTTAGCCTTCGAAGCTCTTCATACAGGAGTGGTTGCTCTAGCTGGACTTCAAGTTCACAGCAATAGGATTTGCGACTCAACGCATCAGCCATTACATAGCCTTGCCAGGGGTATAAGAAATACCCAAATCATAGTCCGCAATAGTCTCCATCCATCTTTGCTGACGGGAGTTTAGAGATGGCTGAGTAAACAAGTCTTCAACTTTTTATGATCCGTCTATATTCGTCGCAACGATTACCGAGAAGGGTAATGTCGCCACAAACTGCAATGCATGATCACAAGCAGCTAGTTTCTAGATCAAGTACCGGATAATTCTCTTCTCGTGGCGCAACTGACGAGAGCCGTAAGCAATCACTTACGCTCTTGCATTAGGACACAACATAATCCTTCACGGGATGCTTCACAATACATCAAGTCTTTGCGGGTATCTGGAGGAGATAGTACTGGGGCATGTGCAGCTTGTCTTTGAGTGTCTTGAAAAACTTTCCTGACATTTGTCTGTCCATTCAAATTTAACGCCCTGTGAAGCAATCAGTCAGGGCTTAGCAATCTTGGAAAGTTCTGACAAACTCTACGGCAATAGCTTGCAAGGCCGAGAAAACTTCTCACTTGCTGACTGCTTCGAAGGAGTCCAGTCAAGATAGCCTGAAACTCGTTCTGTAACGACATTCCATCTTTGGAATCACTTGCCGAGGTAGATGTCTCACTTCAGAACCAGAATTCACATTTGGAGTATTTGGCATACAACGGTGTTCTTGAGCTTTCCAGTACAAGACGGAGGTGTTCGGCATTGTTTTCTTCCTTATTCTTCGAATATACCAGATATCACTAGATAAACCACGACGAACTTATCGAGGTAATCCATGAAAATATAATTCATCAGACGGGAGAGAGGTGGCTGGTGGAGCATTTGTTAAGCCAAATGAACTGACGGTGTACTCGTAGACCATAACGAAACAAATGCAAGTCTTGGGAATTCCTCTTCACGAACACGGATCTGATGGTACCCAATCTCAAATCAAGCTTAGAGAATACTGAGGAACCGGCAAGTTGCATACAAAATCATTGATCCGGGAAGCGGATATTTGTTCTGGATTGTTGCTTGGTTATAGGTCGGTAATCCTGAACCAACCGGTTAGTTCCATCCTTCTTCTTAAACGAAGAGTGAAGGTGCTCCCCAAGCAGAGGAACTGGGGCGGATGAAAACCTTTCTTAAGTGACGTGTCGATTCTTTCTCTTAATTCGAGAATGAATGCGGAGGCATCTTATAGGGCGCTTCGCAATAGGGGTAGTGCAGGCTTTCAAGTCGATGACAAACTCGACAGCTCTAGCAGGGGGTTTCCGTAAGTTCTTCTGGAAATACATCTTGAAAATCATGAACAACTGAACGTTCTCTGATGCCTTCAAGAGGTGAAGCGTTCAATGCATTCAAAACATATATCTGGCTCTCGGCATCCTGAGCTGCTCGGACTGAGTATTGTATGTTTGGCCGAAGGATGTGTGAGCTGGACTGTCTTAGTAACACAGTCCATCAAAGCATTTATGGGCGGTCAACCAATCCATGCCAAGAATAATGTCTAGTCGGAAGTCCTAGAAAATAAGGGGATAGCAAGAACATCAACCCTTCAATTCTGATCTGGTTGTTGTGACTTATCATCTGAGTTGGCCACCTGGAACGGGGGAGTGATAATTTCTAAGGATGGGTAATGAAGCTCATAGCTAACCCATGCAATTGTGCAAACTGCTGGGAAACAAAGGAAGTGATGCACTGCTGATCAAAAAAACATAAGCTGCTACTGAATTAACTGGAAGGGTACCCATCACGATTTTTGGGGACTGTCGAGTTTCTTCCATTTTGACATGAGTGCCTCGACCACAATTCATAGTAGGCGCGCGTGACACCATAGCTTCTTGTTCGATGGTTTCGACGGCCCTTCTTATGGCCAACAGGCGAACGTGATGAATTCTGTGGCTGACCCTGAGGACAGTTGAAAGCACGGTGCCCTGGCTGTCCCACTTGAGGCATAACCCATTATGGGAGGAAGCTACAGCATTGGACTGTCACCCTGAGTCTTAGCTGGCCCGGGGCGGAGGCGAGACAGGCGAACAACATATGACGGCCTTGGTGTTGGGGTAGGTCGTGATAAAACATTGTGTGGGATCTAGACTCAACTTTTCGGAACAGGCTGACCCGATGATGACCAGCTTCAGGAGTGCGCTTGAGCGACTCCGGCATTCAGTCAGAGCTGTTTCAATTTGGAAAGATTTGCTGACAAGCGTTGCGAAGTCTGTGCAATCAAGGACTGCAATGCGGATTTTATGTCAGTACGAGTCCTTCACAGAATTTATCCTGCTGCGGGCGTCAGTGCAGACGTCATCTTCAGCAAGCGGCACAATTCAAGAAACTCCGCTGATATTCATCCACAGTCATTGGCCCTGTGTGAGTTTGCGAACTCCTTCTTCTTCTGATCCATCAGACTTGAGAAGTACCGTGCACGAAAAACTGACTAAATTCCTGCCAATTGATTACAGTTTCAGCAGGCAACATACCTTGTGGCTTTCCCACCATGACACTGAACCCCTTAGGTTGATACGTCGCATAGGAGACGTAACTGTCAGGACAAGAACATTACGACTTTACTGAAAGGCCAATGTCACGGAGCCAATCATCAAGCTCCATTGGACCAGTCGAGCTGCGAAAAGTGGACGGATTGAGGCGCACAAATTCTGGCAGAGTTATTGGAGCAGACTGTTGCTGAGCATTTTGATTGGGAACTGAGCCTACGCCGGTCATAACTGACGGTTGAGCTCAAACGGCTGACGGTTGATTCGACTGCTGCATCATGGCGCAATATAGGGGTGGAGGTGGAGGATCGTCGCCATCCTGCCAAATCAACAAGGCAGTTCATCAAGTAGAAATGCAAATGTATGGAACTATTCATGAAGTGCACGCACGACAGAAGGAAGTGCAATAGATACTTCATCATAGTCACACCAACATTCAATCCACCCTGTCTCGGTTAGAATCCGGCATTACGACATAGAAAAGGGAGCGCTAGACAACTAGGCGGCGCGCAGGCACGCGGTAGGGAAGTACACAAACGAGACATAGCAAAGGCTCCATCAACGTCGGAGAAAACATTGGACGAGGAATCTGCAAGTGACAACACAGGGCGCCCTCGATAAAAGGTACCTGTAAGCAGAACCTGGCCCAAAATCTTGAAGCAAGGGGGGATAATTTCAGAACTCCGGGTGGATGTGATCACGAGAACCTAATGTTGGAGTTGTAAAATTTTAACCCGAATAGGAGAGAGATCAGAGTCCCAGAATAAAGGTCAGAGTAAAAGATCCTAATACCACCCAATTGGCGACGTGGGCCCATAAGCCCACAGCCAAGTTATAAAACAGTTTTCGGTTACTAGACTCAACTTCGCCAAGGAGTTGGAAGGGGGGCTTCCTACGCAGTCGGCTCTGATACCAACTTGTGACCGCCCCCGGCCCAATCATGCACTAATCATACACGCAAATGCACACGATCAAGCTAAGGCTCACGGGAAAGATATCACAACACAACTCTAAAACATAAATAAAGTCATACAGCTTTATATTACAGCCAGGGCCTCGAGGGGCTCGAATACATAAGCTTGTGAACAAGCGTCACGGAAGCATCAGATATCTGAGACAGATATAAAAAGAAACAGAAACCTTTAGAAAGCGGGGGCAAATAAAACACTACGATCGAAAGGCGTAGGCCTCCTGCCTGGGACCCTCCGATCCTACTCCTGGTCGTTCAGTCAACTCGTAGAAGAATCCATCCTCGGGTAGTAGTAGCGATCGTCACGCGAGGACAGCTGTCTCAGGGGCTTCGACATCTTGTTACGACAAACTGATATGGGGAGAAAAGGTATACAAAGCACCGTGAGTACTCAGAAGTACTCAGCAAGAAGGATCTACACTACATATGCAACATTTTCAAAGGGAGGCTGTATATGGGGACGGGCTCAGAATGCAAGAATAGAGAGAAGCCTAGTCCTATCGAGACTAGCATCTTCGAGGTCTTGCAGCAATAAGAGAGTAGCACTGGCAATGTATGTAGTAGTATCAATAGTCTCAACCTCACCCAAGATCCTTTCCTACTACCTGCGAGAAAGCAATCCCAGAGCCATACAGTCATCAACCTCTCCGGAGACCCTTCTCGACTCCCGGCGAGAAGCATCCCAGAGCCAATATCCAAGTATCCAGTTCTAAAATTGTATCAATCAGGATATCAACTCCGAGTGTCCTTTACCGTAGGACCGGCTATCGATAGAAGTGTTCTTCCCTGCAGGGGTGCACCAACTTACCCATCACGCTCGCTTAACTCCGGCGGACACACTTTCCTGGGTCATGCCCGGCCTCAGCCAAACGACACATCGCAACCCTCACCTACAGCTCAGCAGAGAGGTCCCCGTCGGTCTATATCCTAAGCGCTCAGGGGTCAGGGGCCATCGCCCTGTGCACTCGGGTCGTTGCGAGCAGAGCGAATCTCGTACCACCCCTCAGGATGCGCCGCCACCCGGCCCAGTGCTGAACTGGACGTCTGACAGAGCTTTCGGTCTGATGCATACGATGCAAACCCGACCCTACTATCCAGCTATGTGGTTAGGTGTCTGCATCAGGAGGCCAGAGCCTGTTCGAATCAAATATCCAAATCGTTAGGACTAGGGGCTTGCGGTAACGGCAGAAGACTCACGAAAGTGTGACCCCGTCGCCCCGTCTCGAGGACTTGCTGCAGGTTAAGAATGCCCGGCCGCCGCATATTCACCACTCGGGCACCACACTGCACCCTGTCTTCACAACACTCGCCACTTAGGCACATGCGGGTACCCCTCAGGGTCGACCCGCCTTTCCAGTAATCAACAGTACAGTCCAAGTATCCGTGTGTCCATAACATCAGGGGAATCTGAGGTATCACCCTCGTTGATTTCCCACTCGGTGTATCCGTCAAGGTGAACTCGAGGAATCCCCCTCGCTGGGTTCACACTTGAGGTGTGTACGACAGCGTCGTTACCGAGAAGTGGTTGAAGGAGGAATCACCCTCGATGACCATGACCGAATAGCTACTCTACAGAGTTAACATCAGAAGTGCTCAGAGGTTTCACCTCGGCACTCTAGTAACGCTGCATGTCGTTACAACTAAAGGGGGGGTGATGTGCGGTGTCGGGGCCTGGTCTCAATCCCGTTGATCGGGTCTTCTGACAATCCAGCGTGGCAGTCGGGATAAGTGGGGTCACTGATAGGTCTCTACCCAGCCAGACTAACAGTTTAGGATATGCAGGTAATTATCAACACGGTTACAATAAACAGGCTATGCACAAATAGGTAATCAGTAGCAGCACATTCTAATGCAAGCATGGGAATTAGAATGGGCGATATCGGGATGATCAAGGGGGGGGGGGGGGGGCTTGCTGGTTTCCGGCGGCAAGGGCAAGGTCTTCAGGGTCGTCGAACTCCGGAGCTGCGTCGGTACCGGCTCTATCGAGAGAGGAAAGGGGGAGGAAACAGTATAATATAGAGCAAACATGAGCAACGCAAAGTACGGCATGACATATGCAGTGCGGGTGTGTTCTAACGTTGTTTCCGTCACCGAGGAAGGAGGAATCCATCCGGGAATGTTTCCCGGTTCCGGACTTTGTCAGACAGATGACCGAGAGGACGGTTGCATGTTTGTTTAGTTAGGGACGCGTGACGGACGAACGAGCGCGTATTCGAATTCGTCTCGTCGTTCTGAGCAACTTTCATTACAAAGTTTTTCCATCGGAGTTCGATTATTTAATAATTTTTAAAGTTTTTATTATTTCTGGAATTTAATTAATTATTTAAATTAACATTATCCAAACATGTCTGCTGACGTCAGCATGACGTCAGCATGACGTCAGGACCAGTGGGTCCCACCTGTCATTCTCACATTAGGCTAATTAGGGTTTGATTATGTTAATTACAGTTTAATTAGACTAATTAATTAATTAGATTAATTAACAGAATTAATTAAGTTAATTATTTAATTAATTAATTAATATTTATTTATTTTAATAATTTTATTTTATTTTTTTAAAATCGTTTCTGTGTGCTGGCCCACCTGTCATAGGCACAGGGGGGTGGGGCCCAGCTGTCATTGGCCCAGGGGGGGTTAGCGTTAACGGCGTCGCACGGGCGGGTCGCCTGGACCCGGGCGTGCGGCGAGCGGGCTCGGGGCGCGACCATCGGAGGGCAGGCGCGGGCCTATGCGGAGGCGGGGCACGCGGCGGAGGGCGCGGCAGCAGCAGTAGCGAGCGCAGAGAGGGGCGGGACGGGGAGGGAGAGGCTCACCCCGTCGCAGGGGTAAGGCGGCGAGGCTTGATGAGGCGGGTCGGGGAAGAGACAGGAGGACGCGAGGTGGGTGGCGGGTCCGGACGGCGTCGACGCGGTGGCGAGGCGGCGGCGGCGGCCTGGGACGAGCGCTGGCGTCGGGGGTGGGGGGGCGGGGGCCGGCGGCGACGGCGATGAGTGCGCCGGGGGGTGGCGTGCGGCGACGGGGCGGGCGCGCGTCGCCGGGTCCCGCCCCATCGTCTGGATCGGGTCGGGGGGGCAGAGGACGAGGGAAACGTGGGGGGGGAGTGGGGGATATCGGGGCTAGGGTTCGGGGGGGCGTGGGGTTAGTAGGGGGGGGGTCCGGGTGGGCCGGCCTGGTGGCCGCTTGGCCTGCTGGGCGAGGGGGGGGGGTTCTTTCTCTCTTTTTTTTCTCTTTTTGTTTCTTTTGCCTTTTTTCTTTTATATTCATATATCTCTGTTTGTAAACAGTTAGGCCCCAAACCGAATTTTGTAAAACATGGCAAATGTCCCAATAATTACTAGGCATCCTCTACTACTACAAAAATCAGTTTGGAGTAAAGGGATCTCCACACAATTTTATAATAATTAAAATGCATTAATCCTTGCTTTTTGACAATGTTAGAGCCACCTAATTATTTTATTTATTGTGGTTTCATTTTAGATAGTCTCTGTAATATTTGTTATTTATCGAACATTTTAGTTCCTATGTTGCACAACTTTTTATATTCACTTTCAGTTGAAATTGGATTTTGACTTAGGAGTTGAAATGCAATAAGATGTTAATGATGATCATGCACTGTTAACATGATGACTGGCATAATCAAAAAGGTGATTACTGTAGTTAACCACCAGGGGTGTTACGAACCCATCCTTTCTCCTTTATCGTGCTTGGTACTAGGTTGCTCCAATACCCCTATAGACACAAAAAGAGGAAACTAATAAAATCCAAATAAATACGTAAATGTGCAATGCTCACAATGATAGTGCAAAAACTGATAATCATGCATAATGGACATATATTTGGTTCAACGGGACATGATATATGAAGAGAACATGCAACATATGACTCTAAAAATGCGTAAAAATATAGAGCCATCACTCACCATCGGGAGTGAGTAATTCCTTCTAGGCTTGCTGGACGATGATGGAGTTGGATGAGAGTTGTCATGTAATCGAGTCAATTTGTTAGGGCTTGATCCCTAGTATCCACTATGTTCTGAGATTCATGTTGCTATGACTTTGTTATGCTTAATGCTGTTCACTAGGGCCTGAGTGCCATGATTTTAGATCTGAACCTTGTATGTTTCCATGAATATATTGGAGATCTGATCCTATCTGCTAGTTATATGCGCTAGTTATTGTTTTGACCGTAGACCCCAAAGTGACAATAATTGGGATACTCTCCGTGGATGACTGTAATTCGAGGAGTTCATGTATTCACTATTGTTTAGTGCTTTGTTCTGGTCCTCTATAAAAGGATGCCTTAATATATATCCCTTAGATTTCCTTATGTAGTACCCCGCTGCCATGAGAGGGTAGGACAAAAGATGTCATGCAAGTTCTTATTATAAGCATGTATGACTTAATATGGAATACATGCCTACATTGAATTGATGAATTGGAGATGTTGTGTATCGCTCTAGGTTGTGATTGTTACATGATGAATGTTTTTTTTTGAGTTAAACAGTAGGAAGGCTCCTACTACTGCATGTAATAATTAAAAGACAAACAAAAAGTATATAGCTGCTAGCTAAGAGTGGGTGGTGAGAGAGGGGGGGGGCAGGGTAGGATGAAAATATACAAAAGTGGGGATTACAGGAGTGGGGATGATCTAGCTAGCTAAGAGCATTGGGGGTGTCTACATGACCACCCTCACATGAGGGAAGTCACAAATTGAGTTTTTGTGAGAAGGCAATCTGTGTTTTATGTTGGCAAAGTCCTCCTTGAACCTCTTCTTCCAGAGGAGGACAGTTGGGGCCACTTGTCTGAAATAGTTGTTGTTGCTTTCTTTCCATAGACTCAAGACCACCAGGAAAACATCCATGATCATCTTGCGGGGGTGTAGGGTTCTCATCTGTTTGAGCAGTTCAAGCCTGTTTCCATGCGGAGCCCATGTATGCGAAGAGTGTCCCAACATGTTTTACTGAATTCGCAATGGAAGATAGGTGTTCAACTGTCTCCTCCACATGTTTCACCACATAGTAGCAGGCAATCTAGGTTGTCCCCGATGTTGTAGTGTCATCTCCTCGGCAATGTTTCGTGTGTTTAAGCGACCGGACAACAAGAACCAACCAAACACTTTGATTCGGGGGATGCATTTGGACTTCCACAGCCACTTAAAGGCCACATCGCAATGATCTCTCTGTAGTAGAAGGAGTAATACACTTTTGTTTTGAAATCAGGAGACCCCCAAATATAAGTCCAGCTATCTTTTGCATCTGACAGGGTAATGGTTGCTACATCTCCTTGGATTAGTTTCAGTTCATCGTGTGCTGGATCGAAAGGGGAGCTGAAATGCAGACCTCAGGCTCATGGTTGTGAGGAACTCTTGTGAATCGAGGCATCCTCAATAGTGGTATATGAGTAAGCTCTTGGTGTAGACCTCGCATAAATGTTTTGGTTCCAATTGTCCTTCCAGAACAACGCCGATGTGCGCCCGCGAACTTGCACCGTTGTTATTCCCCTGTATATGGGCATGAGTTGTATGAGGTCACGCCACCAAAGAATCCGCAAGGTTCTGTTGCATGGGGAACAGAGTCTCTGTAGTATGTGTCCCAGACCAGGGTTACCCATGTATATCTAGTCGGTTGTAGAACTTGTGCAGGAATTTAAGCAAAGAGGGCATCATCTGTTGTACGTAAGTTGAGCACACCGAGACCACCACTGGTTTTGGGGCGACAGATCATGTCCCAGGCAGCAAGGGAGTTGCATTTTTCACCAGCCTTAGTTTTTTTTCTCCACAGGACGTGTCGACGTATCTGTCAAGCTGCGCAACGATTTTAGGAGGTAGTCTGAGAGTGCCCATGGAGTACACTTATCAAAGAGGAATAATTGAGTTCATCAGAGCTAGCTTGCCAGCATAGGACATGAGAGACATGGCAGCTATAATTTTTCTCTCCGCTTTGCAAACCAATGCGTCATATCCTGCATAGAGGGTTTAGTGGTGCCAAGTGGTAGACCTAGGTAGTAAAGGGCATGGTCACTGCGGTGCATCCAAAAAGAGCAGCTAGTTCGTTGCACTTCACTGAGGGGTTGTTGATTGGTACCACCGTCGATTTATGAAAGTTGATTCTGAGCCCAAGAATGCAGCGTAATCTTCCAGGACTTTTTGATTTGAACGGCTTGGCGAGACATGCTGGCATGAGGTAATTGTGTCCGTTTCGCATACTGAATGACAGGGTATTTAATCAGCAATTGAGGTTGGAATGGTGTTTTAGGAGATTCCTTCAGGGCCTCATTGATGGCTGTCTGGTAGCAATCTCTGCACAAAGTACAAATATTAAGGTGACACGGGTCCCCTTGCCTGACGCCACATTTGCAATTAAACCTGTCTGCCGGGAACTCCATTCAGCAGAACCGAAGACTTGCTGAGGAGAAGATAAACTAATCCAGTCAATCCACTTTTGATTGAAACCCATGCTCTGCATAACTGATCACTTTCTCTTTCTTGGACGTCTGACACTGGTGATATCCTCGAATGCCCGGCCAAGCAATCATGAATTGATCTCCCACATAGAACCCATACTGGTTTTTATGCACAATCTTGAGGATAATTTTTTGGAGACGGTTAGCAAGTAACTTGGTGATCAGTTGAGGCAGCATTTAAGAGAGTAATATGTCTATAATCATTTATATCTTAGGTGCATGGTCTTAGGTATGAGTGTGATATATCCATAGTTCAAACTCTCCAGATTCAAGTTGCCTTTATGAAAATCCTCGCAAGACGATAGAAGTCTGTCTTTAATGGGCCAACATGCTTTCAAGAATGCGCCGTTGAAAACCGTCAGACCCGAGGCTCTGTTAGGAGGCTCTCTTAACTACAGGTCTATCTCCTCATGTGTGAAAGGAGTTGTGAGACTATCGAAGTCCACGTGAGCTCTCATCATTTTGATAAATTAAACTTCATGCGGGAGGATTGTACTTCCCCATGCGATCTCTGAAAGTGTCAAAGAGAATGGCTTCTTTGCCAACGTGATCATCAACAGTCACCCCGTCGTCTGAAGTTTTCAGGCTAGAAATGCAGTTCTTTCTATAACGCTCTGTCGCCACTGTTTGAAAAAACTTTGAATTTTCATCGTCGAAGCGAATCCATCGTATAGTGCACCGTTTCTTCCAGTTCTTTCTGATATGGTGGAGCATCTTAGAGGTGTTTTGAGAATTTTCCTGAAGTTGGACCAGGTACTGTTAAAAGCCTGCGACTTCAATGTTGTCACTTCCAGGATCGCTTTATCCGTGTTTTCAATGGCCACTTAACCTTGAGATTTTTTTACTCCAATGACTGAGACGTGGCGTACTGCCTTAAGCTTTTGCATAGAATGGAAGCAGAATTTGATCTTTATCAATTTGATGGGTTTTTCCCAGGCCTGAGCCATGACGCCCATAAATCCTGGGTGGGCAATCCAGTACGTCTCAAATCTAAATAACCTACTCTGGGGGATTTTTGTCTGGATTACAACCGAGCAGGGGATATGATCAGAAACCTGGGCTTCCAAGAGGTGTGACCATCGTGTTAGGAAAGATAGGGTCCAGTTTAAGGTTGTGAAGAACCAGTCCAATTGTTTCTAGGAGTGGATTTTGATGCATGTTGGACCATGTATAAGTTCGTCCCTTGATCGGCAATTCAGTAAGATGTTACTACGCGGATAAAGTCATTGAAAGTGAACATATCGTGTGGATCACCTCCTGGTTTATTACGGTTATAAGGTGAGTGTAGTAGTTGAAATCCCCAAGTAAGAGCCAATCTTCAGTTGACGGAATGTTTATGTCAAATAACCATTTAGTGAAGGTTCTCTCTGTTCCCTTGCGCAGGACCATATATATTGATCAACTTCCAATTGTGAGTGATTGAGTGGATGTGAAGTGAATCCAGCGCAAATGATTCAGATAGAAATACACTACCGAAAACATGCTACTGTTCCATATAGTGATTAGGCCTCCTGATGCCCCCTAGACGGAACGAAAGCAAATTGATCAAAACACTTTGGACTAAAGCCTTAAGAGAAGAGGCATCAAACATTTGCATCTTAGTTTCTTGCAGGCAGATAATAGAGCAACCACTAGTGTTGATTGCATTAGAAAGAGCTAAATGTTTCTCAGGGGAATTAAAGCCACGGACGTTCCAACATAACATGTTCCAATTCTGCAAAAGTACCATAGGATAAAAAGAGGAAGCAGGAAATTAAGCCGAGGACGTAGAACCTCCGGCTCCTTGGAGAGCTCTGCGACAGAGAGCTCAGCTGCTGGAATAGCACAGAGTTGGGTGCCAATTGCCTGCATGGTGGAGATGGCCGTCGGGGGGGGGGGGGGGACATCTACATCTTGCTCTTCAGTCGTTGGCCTTCCATTAACATTCAGTCCAACGCAGCAGATGGAACAATGCTTGGCTTCACTTTTGATTTTGGTGGCGGGCGTCTGTGGTCTGAACGACATGAAAACCTCATATTTGTGTTCCGGGTGCTGCGCCTGAGGTTTGTAGTGTCAATCGGAGCAGTCATTTTCCCTTTACGCTGCCTGTGAGATCCTGCCTCAGAATTCAGACTGGTCACTGTGAACTGCTGAGTGTTCCCCGTAGCTTCACTTCAGTTGTACACTCTGCTGGGGTGCAGTGGCAAGAGGGCAGGGGTTCAACCAGCAACTAAAGATGCAGCAATGTGTTTCTCATTGGTTGCCTCTACAATCTCCCCATTTGTGAAGGCTCAATAACTGAGCTTGAAACATTCTGATCATTGGGTGGTGTGAAGAATTGGAAATTCCATCAGACATCTCAGTGAGCACCACCGATGAGCCTACAGCGTCATATTTACCTGAGAATCCAACTGTGTGAACTGAATACCATTTGGTCCAGAAGAAACCTAAATTTCCCCACCCTGAGGTTGTCATGCATCATTCCATAACCATGGTTCTAGGGCCCATATTGCCATGAGGGGGCGCATGGCAGAGAAGATTGCAGTATTGAGCTGTTGGCGAGGTATCGGATCATTGAGTAGAGGGCCATAGCATATCACCTTGAGCAGAGAGTCCAAAGTGCATTCCCTGACTATGCAGTTCCACAGAGACCGGGAGCACTTCCTCAATGCTGGTGTTGACAAGAGGAGCTGAGAGCAGGCTATCCAAAGGGGCCATGGCAAGAGCGAGTTTCAGAACTTCCATCATCTGACATAGTGATTGAATCATTCCATGCTTTGTGGCGCTGTCAGTAATGTTGTTCTCAGGTGTCATACCATCTTGGCATTTAGGCCCTGCGCCGCCAACCACTTGATAATTAACCAAGAAAGGCAGCATTGGTGGCATAGGCTGAGCAGGCCAGGCGCCCCAGCCACCATTGTCTTGTGCTTGACCAGGAGCTTGGCCAGGGGGCTCCATTTGCCGAGCAGCATTCTGAACCAGCCAATCATGCACTTGTTGCTGATATAACTGTTCGGCTGTCAGGTCTGGGCCAAATTGTGGGTGAGGATTGCCGTACGGTGGGGGGTGGTTCCTCGCCGGCGGGCGGCACTTCAGGCAGCAATGCGTTCCAGTCATTGCTCCGGAGAATCGTGATCTGCACAGTCCAACAATCTCTTGCCCACCCAATTGCCAAACCACAAAACCTTGGGAACAAGATGCAGATGAATCACCCGAGCATTAACCAACATAAACGCCTGTCTTGTCGCGGGTTTGTACCAAGAAATCAAAGATCCAAATCCCCCAAGAGATTTATTGATGTAGTACTCTCTGTTTGGTAGTCGTAGGGAAGCCAAAGTACATAGCCAGATCTGCGGCCCAAAGGTGGTGGTGCGTCTGTTGAGAGTTTCATTATGTGGAACAAAGGTAATAAGCAATCCTCATCTTCAAGCTCTAATGGTGTGGCAACAACAGTATCGCGCATAAATGAATCAACGAACCCAAAAACCCCGATGCCAAATGGATGATCACTGGGTTCAGTAGTGAAGACTGGGCTCATGAAGCAAACCTTCGACCAGGTGTGGACGGTGCCCGACGATGCAGAGGGACGTAGGCGCGGCCTCTGCTACAGCCAAGAAATCATGGTTGAGCGGAGGGATTGGGCTAACCACCATTCCACTTCGCACCACGCGGTCAGCAGGCCCTGTTTTGACGGCAAAGCCTGGCGGGAGGAACGTCACGGGGTTGAGGGGTAGTTCGCCATGGGAGGGGAGGGATGCAGCAAGGATGGCGACTATGGCAAAGCAGGGCTAGGCAGAGGTGGCATTTGGGAAGTCGTAGGTAGAATTTGGAACGTGAGGGGTAGATTTGGAAGATTGGTTTTGTTTTGGGACCCAACCCAGCATTCCATGTTTTGGCTCCGTCTGTAGGATTGCACCACGTGTCCATACCAACCACACCCCTCGCATCGAGGTGCTACAATTGATCTTGCGTGACATCTCTTTTGGCCGACCAACAGAAGCAGAAATCCGGGGGATTATTAGTTTCCCAGAACTTTGAGATCGCACGTCAAAGTTGAGCGGAATCTTCTTAAGCCTAATAGGGCAGTTCAAGGCCTTGTGATCAGGGGCCGAGCAGTAAATGCAATTAGGCGAGCTTGGCAAGATATATTTTTGTCCCCATTGAAGGCACCAAGAGCACAATGACGCCCAATTAGCGGCCAGGTCCGAAATGATTCTGCTGAATATGCAGCCTGGGCCAGGTCAGCTTTGTATGGGCTGAAAGAGTCGGAGGCCAGTCCTTGTGAGGAGGTGCGTATTTGAATGTTTGACGATAGAAAAGCATTGTGGCAGTGAAGGATAAGGAGCATTAATGGGCAATTAATTTGCCAAGGCGAAGATAACCGGTGATTAATTTTGCTCCAAAGCTGCCTGTAATAGAAAATGGTCCATTAATATGGAGGGCCACATGATGGCTCAATTACCGGTCTATCATCATCTTTGGCGCAAATGATCCAAATTTGAAATGAGTGCCGGATGAATGTCATGAACTTTGTGATATGAGCATGACTTGGATCATGGGCCAAAACCTAAGATGAAGCCTCAGCACGATTCTTGTCAGTAAAAACCATATGATCCAGGGGAACAATGTTAAACTTGCTTAGCTCACACCCCGAAGAGCTACTCCACTGATTGCCCTTATGAGAAAGCCCAAATTGGATTTATGTGCCAACTGGTGACGAGCAAAAGATCACATTAGGGTCTCGTCAGCATGCCAACAATGATCAAAATAGGGCTCTCGCAAAACGACCATTGAAGAGATGGAAATGACAAACAAAATCTGGCCAAATTCTGTCCTTAAGCCATAGATGAAGTGACCAACCTTGTTGTTTGCCACCAAAAACTGAAAGGATCTAGAATCAATTTGGAGAACTCGAAAGCCAGCACTAAACTCCAATGTAGCTTTGTAGGCCACACCAATCGAGTCTACGTGAGAGGGAAGGAGGCCGAAGAGAAGGAACCACCAAGAAGAACTCCTTGTGATCCCGAGAGGGGGAGAAATGCAACCGTGGACCAAACCTTCTTCTCACCTGATCTTCGAGGGCAATGCCCGGGGAGAAATCCCATGTAGAAGACCTTCCATCTAGATCAAAGGTGGTAGACCGCATGGAAGGGGTGGGGTGGAGGAGAGGTGGGAACGCCATTTCTTTTTACATTACATGATGAATGTATCCACACAAATATCCATCGTGATCCAATGCTTACGCTTTGCTCATATTGTCTTTGCTAAGTTCTATTGTTGTTGCTGCTGATAACAGCGCTACAAAATTGCTAGTGTTACTGCTATTGTTGCTACTCTTACCACTACTATCAAAACTATCAAACTACTGTCCTACTAAATACCTTGCTGCAGATAACAACTTTCCAGGTGTGGTTGAACTAACACTCAACTGATAGGCTTATAAATATTCTTTGGCTCCCCTTGTGTCGAATCAATAATTAGGTGAAATACTACCCTCAGGATTGTCACGATCCCTATACTTGTGGGTTATCAAGGCCTTTTCCTGGCGTTGTTGCCGGGGAGCATAGCTCTATTCATTAAGTTCACTTGGGAGTTGAATATCTGTTTTACATTATGAAAAATTTGAAGGACTCTAAGACTAAGATCGTACCCTCTAAGACGAGGGGAGGGTAAGGAACTGCCATCTAGCTCTGCAATTGATTCTCCTTCTGTTTTAAGTAGGCTTGCGACACCACCACCCGCTATTCAATCTGATATGTCACAATAACTGATGATACTATTTCAGCTATAATGAAACTCTTGATGATGCTAGTACTCTGCTTCAAGCTGGCAATGGTAATCATTACCCGCATCCCCGTGGGGAATTAAAATATTAGGGATGGGGATGTGCCAACTTAATGCCCATGGGGAAGCTGGTGGGGTAAAATACCTTACCCAGCGCGCCAGACGGGAAGATGGGATGAGTGTTGATTGCTTGTATTTCGTTGGTATTCCCCGAGAGGAGAGATGATGCAACACAGCAACGGAAGTATTTTCCCTCAGTTATGAAACCAAGGTTATCAATCCAGTAGGAGAACCAAGCAACACTATGTAAGCGGTACCTGCACACAAATAACAACGCAACGCGTAAGAGGAGATTGTCAATCCCTCCTCGGTATTGAGATAGATTAAATTGTATGAGATTGGATAAATAGATCTGACAAAACACAAATAAAATAAATAAAGAAAAAGTGCAGCAAGGTATTTTGGGTTTTTGGAATAATAGATCTGAAAACAACATGATAAAGATAGACCCGGCCGTAGATTTCACTAGTGGCTTCTCTCAAGAAGTAGCATACGTGTGGGTAAACAATTACTGTTGGGCAATTGATAAACAACAAATAATTATGACATATCCAGGCAATGATCATGTATATAGGCATCATGTCGAAGATTAGTAAGCCGACTCCTACCTGCATCTACTACTATTACTCCACACATCGACCACTATCCAGCATGCATCTAGGTATTAAGTTCATGGAGAAAGAGTAATGCAATAAAGAACGATGACATGATGTAGGCAAGATCTATTCATGTAGGAATAGACCCCATCTTTTTATCCTTAATAGCAACGATACATGCGTTGTCACTTCTCCTTCTGTCACTGAGATTGAGCACCGCAAGATCGAACCCATCACAAAGCACCTCTTCCCATTGCAAGAAAAATCAATCTGTTTGGCCAAACCAAACAAAAGTTTCGGAGAAAAATACGAGGCTATAATAATGCATATAAGAGATCAAAGAAGACTCAAATAATATTCATAGATAGAACTGATCATAAACTCGCAATTCATCGGATCCCAACAACACATCACAAAAGTCTTACATCAAATAGATCTCCAAGAACATTGTATATAGAATCAAAAAGAGAGAACAAGCCATCTAGCTACTGCCTACGGACCCGTAGGTCTGGGGTAAATGTAACACCCCGGTGATTGCAACAGTAATCACTTTTGATAATGACATGTTAGCATGATCAACAGTGCATAATCATCATTAGCATCACATGCATTTCAACCTCCTAAGTCAAATTCAAAATTTAATGAAAGTGGAATGAAAGTTGTCCAACATAGGAGCTAAAATGTCAGATAAATAACAAATATTCCAGAGGCTATTCTAAAATTGAAACCAACATCATTGGAATTGGATAGTGACTCGAACAACCTCAAACAGTGGATAAAGATATATTAGTAACCATTTATTAAATCTGAAATAATATGGAATTATGTTTTGCCCAACTATTTTAGGTGTTAGGAATGATGCACTGGTTATTATGAAATAGGTCACACTTTTTACAAAAACCATTTGGGGCCTAAACATTTAACAGTGGAGAAAGGAGAATAAAGAAAAAGATAAAAAGAAAAATGAAATAGAAAAGAAGAAGAAGGACCCCCCCCCCTCCGGCCCAACTGGGCCGAAGCCCAGCCGGCCGGCCCACCCGCCCCCTAGCCTATACCCCAGGGACGCCCGAACCCTAGCGTCACCCACCCTCATTCCCCTCGCTCCTCTCCTCCCCCCCCTCGTCTGGATCGGGATCTCCCATCCCGTCCGCCCCGTCGCCTAGCCGTCCCGACGCCGCCTCCTCGCCGCCTCCCCTCGTCAGCCCCCACCTCCCGATCCAGATCGGGATCGGGATCGCGGAACGGCCCCGTCGCCGACGCCTCTCGCCGACGCCCGCCCGCTCCCGCGCCGGTCGGCTAGCGCCGACGCCCGCCACACCGACGTCGCCCCCTCCTCTCTCTTCCCCGACCAGCCGCCTGGCGCTCGTCGCCCCTCCCTCGACTGGATCCGGATCGGGCAAATCCCCGATCCCTCGCCCGCGACGACCTCGCCGCCGCCCGAGCCCCGCCTCCCCGCCGGCCTGCCTCCCCGTCGCCGTCGTCCCGTCGACCACCCGACCTCCCGCTGCCCCGTCCCTACGAGCACGTGAGGCCTCGGGCCTCTTCCTCCCCTCCCTCTCTGCTCCCGCACCTCGCCCGCGCACCGCGCCCCCGTGCCGCCGCTCACCGCGCTGCGCGCATGCTCACGCGTCGCCGCGCCCCGGCTCGCGCCCGACCGCGCTGCGCGCGCCCCCGCTCGCGCCCACTCCAGCCCCCTGCCGCTCGTCCTCTCGCCTCTGCCTCCTCTCCCCCCACCCGCCCCCGCGCCGCCCCCACACCTCGCCCCCGTCGTCTCGCCTCCCCTCCTCACCACCCCCCCCGTCCCCCCTCCCCGCCCGTCCACGCCCGTCGCACCCTGACCAGCCCCGCTCATCCTGGCCTGCGCCGCCCGCACGCCTGTGGACCCCCCCCTGGGCCACTGCCCAGTGGGGCCCGAACCCCCTGTGCCGCTGACAAATGGGGCCCACCCCCCTAAAAACGATTTTAAGAAAATAAAAAATAAAAATAATAAATAATTAATAAAATAATTAGTATTAGTTAATCCTGATTAGGTTAATCTAATTAACTAATTAGTGTTAATTAATCAGTAATTAATTAATTAAACCTAATTACCTAACAGCCTATGACAGGTGGGACCCACCCTGTCAGGTGGCTGCTGACGTCACATGATGTCATGCTGACGTCATCAATCACTGTTTCGGATAATGTTGAATTAATAATTAATTAAATTTCAGAAATTATAAAAACTTTAGAAAATCATATCTTTTAAACCGTAACTCCGATGAAAATATTTTATACATGAAACTTGCTCAGAACGACGATACGAACCCGGATACGCCCTCGGTATCTCCGTCAGATGCCCGCAATATAAGAACGTTGAACAATTAGACCGATTTCGATAATGAATAGTGTCCAACTTTAATTAAATAAATTCGAATAAATCCTAAATACTAAATCATTTAGTTAGGCAGTAGAACACCCCGGCATATCATTTGCATGCCATACATATTGTTTGCATTATGCCGTGAATTTTTTGTTTCTCTCCCCTCCTTCTCTCTCGATAGACGCCGAGACCGACGTCGCTGCGTCGAGTACGACTACGCTACTGACGAGGCAGCCCGTTGACGACCTCCCTCTCTTGCCAGAGCAACCAGGCAAGCCCCCCCCCCCTTGAGCATTCCAGATATCGCCCATTCTATTCTCCGCTTGCATTAGATTCGCTACTGTTAAGTATGTTCCTATTCTTGTTCCTATTCTGATGCATAGCCTGCTGTTGTAACCTGTTCATTGCTATCTTACCTGCCTATGATAAACTGTTTAGTATAGGTTGGTATGAACCATCTGTGACCCCACCACCTTACTTTGTCGCCCCTGCTTGTTCATCGACGACTCGGTCAACGTGATCGTCGATCAGAGACAGACGCCTCACTTCACACCCCCCTTAGTTGTACGACTCTGCGTAGTAACTATCGAGTGCCGAGGGTGATACCTCGTAACGCACTCCTGATGAATACTCTGCAGCATAGCTGTACGGTCGTGGTCATCGAGGGTGATTCCTCCTTCTCCATGTCCGATACGACTCTGTCGTGTAACCCCTCAGTGTGAACCTCGAGGGTGATACCTCTTACGTTCACCCTGATGATTATGACCACACGGTTACTTGACCTTTTTCACAGGCGGGTCCACCCTGGTGGGTACCCGCTGGGGATCTATGATTTCGGGTGTGCCGGAAGGGCACTCGAGTGTGACATTGTGGCGGAGCATCAGAGACTCTGATTGTCTCCGCTTGATACTAATTGAGCCTATTGGATTTGGGTGTGTGATCTGAGTGGGTCGACGTGCCCTATACGCACTGCCACCACGCGGGATAATGGTTATGGGGCCCTCTGCGATGTACGTTTCGCCGAAAGCTTATCAGACGTCACGATTCACCGTGCGGGCTGATCGTCGGGATTGGGCTGGATACTTCACTGGAGAGTTCAGTGTCGCGCCTGCACCCCGGCCAGCCACGCAACGCGCAGGGTGCCCAGGGCGATGGCCCGAGACCCCTGGGTGCATAGGTTAGTCCGGCGTGCTGACCTCTCTGCTGAGCCTAGGTAGAGCGCTGCTTCGTGTTGATCTTCCGAGGACGGGCATTACCCAGCAAGTATGTCCGGCCAGAGTTGATCGAGCGTGTTGGGTAACAGTAGTGCACCCCTGCAGGGATGAATCTTCTATCGATAGCCGGTCCTACGGTAAAGGACGCTCAGTTTGTGTATCCCGATCTACTACTTAAACTGGATACTTGTTACTTAATTGAAGCTTCGGGATTACTTTCTCGCTGGGAGTCGAGGAAGGATCTTTGAGCTGTACTTCAACATGTTTGCTAAATAAAATGCTATTCTACTCTCTTCTACTGCTGCAAGATGATGGCTTTGAGAAGATGTTTGAAGATGCTAGTCTTCGATAGGACTAGGCCTTTCTCTCTATTCTGGCATTTCTGCAGCCCAGTCCACATATACAGCCTTTTCTCCATTGATAATGTTGCATATGTAGTATAGATCCTTGCTTGCTGAGTACTTCGGATGAGTACTCACGGTTGCTTTATTTTCTCTTTTCCCCCATATACCCCCCCCCCCACCTTGATGATACACCAGACGATGGAGTCCAGGAGCCAGACGCCACCACCGGAGCCTACTACCAGGCGGGTCCAGAGGGCACGTACTACTGGATCGAGCCAGCTGACCAGGAGTAGGATCGGAGGCTCCCAGGCAGGAGGCCAACGCCTTTCGATCTAGTGTCGCTGTTTGTGCTAGCCTTCTTAAGGCAGAACTTGTCTAACTATGTCTGTACTCAGATATTATTTGTATGACTGACTTATGTATTCGGATCTTCGGATCCCTGGTCTGTAATATTGTGGACCTCCGTTTATTTGTGTTTAGAGTTGTGTTGTGATATCTTCCCGTGAGTCCCTGGGCTTGATCGTACACGTTTGCGTGTATGACTAGTGTACGATTGAACCGGGGGCGTCACAAGTTGGTATCAGAGCCGACTGCCTGTAGGAAGCCCCCCCTCCAAATTCCTTGGCCGAAGTTGAGTCTAGAAACCGAGAAACTAATTTACTAACTTGGCTGTGTGGCTTACGGGCCCACGTCGCCAACTGGGTGGTATTAGGATCTTTTATTCCTCGTCTATACTCTGGGACTCTAACATCTCTTCTATTCGGGTTAAATAAAGTTTACTAACGCCGACACTTAGGATCTCGTAATTCCCGTCTACCCGGAGAGCTGGATATCTGTGCGATTGCCCTGTCGTTGATCTGATTAGTCTGATAATCATTTTCCTTTCCATTGTTTTGTTTAACCTTTCTCTCCGAGATCGGTTATACTTCTCATTGTCATTTGACAAGTTTGAATTTCCTCTGTTTCAGATGGACCGTTTGTTTCCACCGCGTCCTACGACACAGCTTGTGCTTCGCACTTGGGCTCGTAATACCCCTGGGTTTCCAGCTGTCCTGATCGCTCTCATGACCAGACTTGGCTACCGCTGGTACCCTGAGTTCATGGTTTACGAGGATTACCGCGAGTTTAATCAGGAACAGTATTATGCTGAAGTTCGGATTTATGATCGGCAGAATGACTCAGACACCGAGTTACACCTTTTTCACGGATTAGGCGTGACGATTGAGATGGCAGTACATGATGCCGCCTACTCTGCTGTCGCACGTCTTCGAGGACAGTTCGGTGATATCTTGGATGACTCTGAGTTCCGATACATTCCATATGCCCCTACTGGAGATGCTACCGGATACTACACAGCTATCTGTGCCCCGTACGAGCCTCGCCGATATGACCACCGCGTTCTGATTCAGTGCACTCAGGCTCTGGATCGCACTGTTCGGGCTCTCGCCGTCGAGTTGGTTGCCACTCGAGCACGTCTCTACGATGCTATATTTGTTGTCATTGACCGATTCTCTAAGGTTGCCCACTTTCTGCCTGTTAAGGAGACAATCACTGCTAGCCAGTTAGCAGACTTGTATGTTTCCCGGATGGTGTCACTCCACGGTGTTCCGTTGGAGATCAGTTCTGATCGTGGCAGCCTCTTCACCTCCAGATTCTGGAATAGTTTCCAAGAAGCTATGGGAACACATCTGTCTTTCAGCACCGCTTTTCACCCTCAGTCACAGGGTCAAGTTGAACGAGTTAATCAAGTGCTCGAAGATATGCTTCGAGCTTGCGTCATCTCCTTCGGTAAGAAATGGGAGGAATCTCTCCCGTATGCCGAATTCTCTTACAACAATAGCTATCAAGCTAGTCTGAAGATGGCACCGTTTGAAGTTCTATACGGTCGTAAGTGTCGAACCCCTCTGAATTGGTCAGAAACTGGGGAACGCTCACTCGTCGGACCGGACATTATTCGGCAAGCTGAAGAACAAGTCCGTATTGTTCGTGAACATTTGAAATCTGCTCAGTCTCGTCAGAAGAGCAACTATGACCGAAAGCACCGGGAAATAGTCTATCAACCTGGCGAGCAAGCTTACCTCCGCGTCACTCCGTTGAAAGGCACTCATCGGTTCGGAATCAAAGGCAAGTTAGCCCCTCGCTACATTGGCCCGTTCCGTATTCTTGCCCGTCGAGGAGAAGTGGCATATCAGTTGCAATTGCCGCCAAACCTTTCTCAAGTACATGACGTCTTTCATGTATCCCAACTCCGCCGCTGCTTCAAGGATCCTATTCGAGCTGTGGATCATGAAGTGCTTGAATTACGGGAAGATCTGTCTTATCCAGAACATCCCATCCGTATTCTTGATCAAGCTGAGCGTCGAACACGTCAAAAGTCAATCAAGTTCCTCAAGGTTCAGTGGTCAAATCATTCTGAAGATGAAGCCACTTGGGAACGCGAGGATCGTCTTCGCGAAGAATACCCCTCTTTCTTTCAGTCTTCCTCTTAATTCTCGGGACGAGAATTCTTAATAGATGAGGAGAGTTGTAACACCCCCGGTGATTAGCAACAGTAATCACTTTTGATAATGACATGTTAGCATGATCAACAGTGCATAATCATCATTAGCATCACATTGCATTTCAACTCCTAAGTCAAATTCAAAATTTAAATGAAAGTGGAATATGAAAGTTGTCCAACATAGGAGCTAAAATGTCAGATATATAGCAAATATTCCCGAGGCTATTCTAAAATTGAAACCAACATCATTGGAATTGGATAAGTGACTCGAACAACCTCAAACAGTGGATAAAGATAATATTTAATAACCATTTATTAAATCTGAAATAAATATGGAATTATGTTTTGTCCAAACTAGTTTTAGGTGTTAGGGAATAATGCACTATTATTTATGAACTAGGTCTCATGTTTTACAAAAACCATTTTGAGGCCTGACTATTTACTAAACTGAGAAAGGAGAATAAAGAAAAAGATAAAAGAAAAATGAAACAGAAAAAAAGAGCAACGCCCCCCCCCCCGGCCCAACTGGGCCGAAGCCCAGCCGGCCGGCCCACCCGCGCCCCCTAGCCTATACCCCCAGGGACGCCCGAACCCTAGCGTCACCCACCCGCATTCCCCTCGCTCCTCTCCCCCCCCCTCGCGTCTGGATCGGGATCTCCCGATCCCGTCCGCCCCGTCGCCTACGCCGTCGCCGACGCCGCCCCGTCGCCGCCTCCCCCTCGTCAGCCCCCACCTCCCGATCCAGATCGGGATCGGGATCGCGGGAACGGCCCCGTCGCCGACGCCTCTCGCCGACGCCGCCCCGCTCCCGCGCCGGTCGGCTAGCGCCGACGCCGCCGCCACACCGACGTCGCCCCGTCCTCTCCTCTTCCCCGACCAGCCGCCTGGCGCTCGGTCGCCCCCTCCCTCGACTGGATCCGGATCGGGGCAAATCCCCGATCCCGTCGCCCGCGACGACCTCGCCGCCGCCCGGAGCCCGCGCCTCCCCGCCGGCCTGCCTCCCCGTCGCCGTCGTCCCCGTCGACCACCCCGACCTCCCGCTGCCCCGTCCCTACGAGCACGGTGAGGCCTCGGGCCTCTTCCCCCCCTCTCTGCTCCCGCACCTCGCCGCGCGCACCGCGCCCCCGTGCCACCGCTCACCGCGCTGCGCGCATGCTCACGCGTCGCCGCGCCCCGGCTCGCGCCCGACCGCGCTGCGCGCGCCCCGCTCGCGCCCACTCCAGCCGCCGCTGCCGCTCGTCCTCTCGCCTCTGCCTCCGCTCGCCGCGGCCACCCGCGCGCGCGCGCGCCCCCACACCTCGCCCGCGTCGCTCGCCGTGGCCCCGCGCTCACCACCGACCCGTCCGGCCGCGCCTCGCCGGCGCCCGTGGCCAGCGCCCGGGCGCACCCTGGACGCGCCCGCTCGGGCTGCGCCTGCGCCGCGCCCGCACGCCTGTGGACCCCCCCCTGGGCCACTGCCCAGTGGGGCCCGAACCCCCTGTGCCGCTGACAAATGGGGCCCACCCCCCTAAAAACGATTTTAAGAAAATAAAAAATAAAAATAAATAAATAATTAATAAAATAATTAATTAGTTAGTTAATCCTGATTAGGTTAATCTAATTAACTAATTAGTGTTAATTAATCAGTAATTAAATTAATTAAACCTAATTAACCTAACAGCCTATGACAGGTGGGACCCACCCTGTCAGGTGGCTGCTGACGTCAGCATGATGTCATGCTGACGTCATCAATCACTGTTTCGGATAATGTTGAATTAAATAATTAATTAAATTTCAGAAATTAATAAAAACTTTAGAAAATCATATCTTTTAAACCGTAACTCCGATGAAAATATTTTATACATGAAACTTGCTCAGAACGACGATACGAACCCGGATACGCCCTCGGTATCTCCGTCAGATGCCCGCAACTATAAGAACGTTGAACAATTAGACCGATTTCGATAAATGAATAGTGTCCAACTTTAATTAAATAAATCCGAATAAATTCCTAAATTAACTAAATCATTTAGTTAGGCAGTAGAACACCCCGGCATATCATTTAGGCATGCCATACATATTGTTTGCATTATTGCCGTGAATTTATTGTTTCTCTCCCCCTCCTTCTCTCTCGATAGACGCCGAGACCGACGTCGCTGCTGTCGAGTACGACTACGCTACTGACGAGCAGCCCGTTGACGACCTCCCTCTCTTGCCAGAGCAACCAGGCAAGCCCCCCCCCCTTGAGCATTCCAGATATCGCCCATTCTATTCTCCTGCTTGCATTAGATTTCGCTACTGTTAATGTATGTTCCTATTCTGATGCATAGCCTGCTGTTGTAACCTGTTCATTGCTATCTTACCTGCCTATGATAAACTGTTTAGTATAGGTTGGTATGAACCATCTGTGACCCCACCACCTTACTTTGTCGCCCCTGCTTGTTCATCGACGACTCGGTCAACGTGATCGTCGATCAGAGACAGACGCCTCACTTCACACCCCCCTTAGTTGTACGACTCTGCGTAGTAACTATCGAGTGCCGAGGGTGATACCTCGTAACGCACTCCTGATGAATACTCTGCAGCATAGCTATACGGTCGTGGTCATCGAGGGTGATTCCTCCTTCTCCATGTCCGATACGACTCTGTCGTGCAACCCCTCAGTGTGAACCTCGAGGGTGATACCTCTTACGTTCACCCTGATGATTATGACCACACGGTTACTTGACCTTTTTCACAGGCGGGTCCACCCTGGTGGGTACCCGCTGGGGATCTATGATTTCGGGTGTGCCGGAAGGGCACTCGAGTGTGACATTGTGGCGGAGCATCAGAGACTCTGATTGTCTCCGCTTGATACTAATTGAGCCTATTGGATTTGGGTGTGTGATCTGAGTGGGTCGACGTGCCCTATACGCACTGCCACCACGCGGGATAATGGTTATGGGGCCCTCTGCGATGTACGTTTCGCCGAAAGCTTATCAGACGTCACGATTCACCGTGCGGGCTGATCGTCGGGATTGGGCTGGATACTTCACTGGCGAGTTCAGTGACGCGCCTGCACCCCGGCCAGCCACGCAACGCGCAGGGTGCCCAGGGCGATGGCCCGAGACCCCTGGGTGCATAGGTTAGTCCGGCGTGCTGACCTCTCTGCTGAGCCTAGGTAGAGCGCTGCTTCGTGTTGATCTTCCGAGGACGGGCATTACCCAGCAAGTATGTCCGGCCAGAGTTGATCGAGCGTGTTGGGTAACAGTAGTGCACCCCTGCAGGGATGAATCTTCTATCGATAGCCGGTCCTACGGTAAAGGACGCTCAGTTTGTGTATCCCGATCTACTACTTAAACTGGATACTTGTTACTTAATTGAAGCTTCGGGATTACTTTCTCGCTGGGAGTCGAGGAAGGATCTTTGAGCTGTACTTCAACATGTTTGTTAAATAAAATGCTATTCTACTCTCTTCTACTGCTGCAAGATGATGGCTTTGAGAAGATGTTTGAAGATGCTAGTCTTCGATAGGACTAGGCCTTTCTCCCTATTCTGGCATTTCTGCAGCCCAGTCCACATATACAGCCTTTTCTCCATTGATAATGTTGCATATGTAGTATAGATCCTTGCTTGCTGAGTACTTCGGATGAGTACTCACGGTTGCTTTATTTTCTCTTTTCCCCCATATACCCCACCTTGATGATACACCAGGCGATGGAGTCCAGGAGCCAGACGCCACCACCGGAGCCTACTACCAGGCGGGTCCAGAGGGCACGTACTACTGGATCGAGCCAGCTGACCAGGAGTAGGATCGGAGGCTCCCAGGCAGGAGGCCAACGCCTTTCGATCTAGTGTCGCTGTTTGTGCTAGCCTTCTTAAGGCAGAACTTGTCTAACTATGTCTGTACCCAGATATTATTTGTATGACTGACTCATGTATTCGGATCTTCGGATCCCTGGTCTGTAATATTGTGGACCTCCGTTTATTTGTGTTTAGAGTTGTGTTGTGATATCTTCCCGTGAGTCCCTGGGTTTGATCGTACACGTTTGCGTGTATGATTAGTGTACGATTGAACCGGGGGCGTCACAGTAAACTACTCACGCATCATCGGAGGAGCACCAATGAGGATGATGAACCCCTCCATGATCGTGTTCCCCTCCGGCAAGGTGCCAGAATATGGCTCTAGATTGGATCTCGTGGTTCTGGAACTTGCGGCGGCTAGAATTGTGTTTCGTCGACTCCCCTAGGGTTTCTGGAATATTTGGGTATTTATAGAGCTGAGAGGCAGTGGAAGGACTCCCGTTGGCCCCACTACCCACCTGGGTGCGCCAAGGGCCTCTGGCGTGCCTTGGTGTCTTATGGGCCCCACGGGCCTCCCCTCGTGCATTTCCTTGGCTCCCAAGTTGTCTTGTGGGCTGAAAAAAATCTCCAAAAAGTTTCGCTGCGTTTGGACTCCGTTTGATATGGATATTCTGCGAAGTAAAAAACAAGCAAAAAACAGCAACTAGCACCGGGCACTATGTCAATAGGTTAGTCCCAAAAAATGATATAAAGTTGCTATAAAATGAATATAAAACATCCAAGAATGATAATATAATAGCATGGAACAATAAAAAATTATAGATACGTTGGAGACGTATCAACATCCCCAAGCTTAATTGTTGCTCGTCCTCGAGTAGGTAAATGATAAAAATAGAATTTTTTATGTGGAATGCTGCCTAACATGTTCATCACATATTCTTTTCTTTTGTAGCATGGACATTTGGACTTTTCGATGATTCAAAGTAATAGTCTATATTTGACATGAAGACATCAATACTCAAGCATATCAACAAGCAACCATGTCTTTCAAAATATCAACACTAAAGAAAGCTATCCCTAGCCCATCATGCTCAATCATTGATCCATTCATGAAATACACTCAAATATTAGCTACGTCCAATGAACAAGTATGATCATAGTTCTCCCTGATACGTCTCCAATGTATCTATAACTTTTGATTGTTCCATGCTATTATATTATCTATCTTGGATATTTTATATGCATTTATATGCTATTTTATATTATTTTTGGGACTAACCTATTAACCTAGAGCCCAGTGCCAGTTTCTGTTTTTTCCTTGTTTTTGAGTTTTACAGAAAAGGAATATCAAACGGAGTCCAAACGAGCTGAAACTTTACGATGAATTTTATGGACCAAAAGAAGACCCCGGAGCATCGGAGCCAGGCCAGGAGGTGGACGAGGAGTCCACAAGCCTAGGGTGCGCCCCCTGGCTTGTGGGCGCCTCGAGCGTCCCCCTGACATGAGACCAACGCCAAAAATTCCTATAAATCCCGAAACCCCCAGAAAGAAACCTAGATCGGAAGTCCCGCCGCCGCAAGCCTCTGTAGCCACAAAAAACCAATTGGGAGCCCATTCCAGCACCCTGCCGGAGGGGGAAACCATCACCGGTGGCCATCTTCATCATCCCGGCGGTCTCCTTGATGAGGAGGGAGTAGTTCACCCTCGGGGCTGAGGGTATGTACCAGTAGCTATGTGTTTCAGCCCTCTCTCTCATGTTCTTGATTTGGCACGATCTTGATGTACCACGAGCTTTGTTATTATAGTTGGATCATATGGTGTTGCTCCCCCTCTACCTTCTTGTGATGAATTGAGTCTTTGCTCTTTGAGGTTTCATTATGTTGGATTGAGTATTGGATTTGAGAACACTTGATGTATGTCTTGTGATGGGATATCTGTGGTGACAATGGGATGTTCTATTGATTCACTTGATGTATGTTTTGGCACTCAACTCGCGGATTCCCGAGGTGACATTGGGGTAATCTAAGCATAGGGGTTGATGCACGTTTTCGTCCTATGTTCTCTGATAGAAACTTTGGAGTGATTCTTTGTTGCATGTTGAGGGATTCTTATATGATCCAATTATGTTATCATTGTTGAGAGAATTTGCACTAGTGAAAATATGAACCCTAGGCCTTGTTTTCAAGCATTGCAATACCGTTTTTGCTCACTTTTGTTACTAGTTATCTTGCTGTTTTTATATTTTCAGATTACAAAAACCTATATCTACTATCCATATTACACTTGTATCACCATCTCTTCGCTGAACTAGTGCACCTATACAATTTACCATTGTATTGGGTGTGTTGGGGACACAAGAGACTCTTTGTTATTTGGTTGCAGGGTTGTTAGAGAGAGACTATCTTCATCCTATGCCTCCCACGAATTGATAAACCTTAGGTCATCCACTTGAGGGAAATTTGCTACTGTCCTACAAAACTCTGCGCTTGGAGGCCCAACACAAGTCTACAAGAAGAAGGTTGCATAGTAGACATCACTCCCTAGTTGGTGCTTTATAAGAGAAGATGGAGACTCAAATAAAAATAAAAATGGCATAAAGTAAATAGATAGGCCCTTCGCAGAGGGAAGCAGAGATTTGTAGAGGTGCCAGAGCTCAAAGTTTAAATTGAGAGATAAAATATTTTGAGGGGCATGCTTTTCCTATCAACGAAAACGACTGAGAATTCCCAATACTTTCTATGCTAGATACATCATAGGCGGTTCCCAAACATAAAATAAAGTTTATTCCTTTTTCCACCATTCTTTCACAGTCCATGGCTAGCCGTATCCACGGGTGCCTTCCATAGCAACACTTTCCAAGGAATTTATTATTTGACAACATAAAGTAAATTTATTTTTCATTTCGGGACTGGACATCCCTATTACCGCCACACTCTCGTGCAATGACAAGTGAATAAACACTCATATTGAGAATAACACATCTAGCATGGAAAAATATTGGCCACCCTCTGCCGCTTCATGAGCGGTACAGGCACACAAAAAGGAAATTCATTTTGAAAATTAGAGTTGGCACATACAAATTTACTTGGAACGACACATAAATACCGCATATAGGTAGGTATGCTGGACTCATATGGCACAACTTGGTTTAAGGATTTTGGATGCACAAGTAGTATTCCCACTTAGTACAAGGAAAGGCTAGCAAATAGATTGAGAAGCAACCAACCAAAAATCAAAAATTCTCATAAACGAGCATTAAGCATAACTAACACCGAATAATGCACCACAAGTAGGATGTAATTTCATTGCATAACTATTGACTTTCGTGCTTGCATAGGGAATCACAAACCTTAACACCAATATTCTTACTAAAGCATAATTACTCACCAACATGACTCACATATTACTATCATCATATCTCAAAACTATTACAAAGAATCAAGTTTATTTTGTCCAATGATCTTTCATGAAAGTTTTTATTATATCCTTCTTGGATATCTATCACTTTCGGACTAGATTAATATATTACCGTTGCTTTTAACAAGCTCTCAAATAAATTTAAGTGAAGAACATGAGCATAAATAATTTTTTTCCTTCTCTCAAAATATTATAAGTGAAGCATGAGAGAATTTCTTCAAAAATTAACTATCTCTCAAATTAATCTAAGTGAAGCATGAGAGTATTTCTTCAAAAATTAAAGCACCACCATGCTCAAAAAGATATAAATGAAGCACCAGAGCAATTCCTTAGCTCAAAAAATTTAAGTGAAGCACATAGAATAATTCTAACAAATCATAGCATCGTTATGGCTTTCTCAAATAATTGTGTCCAGCAAGTATGATTGTGACAAACTAAAAAGAAAAAAAAGCAAAGACTCATATAATATAAGACGCTCCAGGAAAAACTCATGATATGTGACGAATAAAAATATAGCTCCAAGTAAAATTACCGATGGTTGTTAGAAGAAAGAGGGGATGCCTTCCGGGGCATCCCCAAGCTTAGTTGCTTGGTTCTACTTGAATATTACCTTTGAGTGCCATGGGCATCCCCAAGCTTAGGCTCTTCTCACTCCTTATTCCTTCATCCATCGTGGTCTCACCCAAAACTTGAAAACTTCAATCACACAAAACTCAACAAAAATCTTCGTGAGATCCGTTAGTATAAAAAAACCAATCTTTACTTTAAGTACTGTTGCAAACCCATTCATGTTTTGATATTACATTATACCTACTGTATTCTAAGTTTGCCATGGCTTATACCCCCCGATACAATTCATAGATTCATCAAAATAAGCACACAATGCAACGAAAACAGAATCTGTCAAAAACAGAACAGTCTGTAAAGACTCGAATTTTACTCATACTTATGTAACTCCAAAAATTCTGAAAACTTAAGAAAACAGAGTAAATTCATATATAAATCTTGTGTAAAAAATCAAGAGTTTTTCGTCCCTCCAGTGATTTTTCACAATTCTACTACTGGACGTAAAAGTTTCTGTTTTTCAACAGGATCAAATCAACTATCACCCAAAGCCATCCTAAAGGCATTACTTGGCACAAACACTAATTAAAACATAAAAACACAATCATAACAGTAGCATAATTGTGTGAACACACTAAAACATAAAGAAAAGAGAAAAAAATTATTTTATTCATTGGGTTGCCTCCCAACAAGCTCTTTCTTTATAGCCATTAAGATAGGCTTGAAATTTTAACGATGCTCACATGCAAGACAAGAATTGAAGCACAAGGAGAGCATCATAAAACTCGTGACAAATACATTTAAGTCTAAAATACTTCCTATGCATAAGTATTTTGTAAGCAAACAAATTGTCAAGACAAGAAATATCTAACATATGCAAGGAAGAAGAAAGAAACAATAGCGATCTCAACATAACGAGAGGTAACTTAGTAACATTCTACAACCATATTTCCCTCTCTCATAATAATTACATGTGGGATCATATTCAAATTCAACAATATAGCTATCACATAAAATATTCTCTACATGATCCACATGCATGCAAAGTTGACACTCTTCTAAAATAGTGGGATTATCATCAAATAAAGTCATGCCTCTCCAAGCCCACTTTTATCAAAAAATTCATAAGATTGAACACTCTCCAAATATGTGGGATTATTTTTACCTGAAGTTGACACTCTTCCAAACCCACTTTCAATATTATTGCAAACATTATTATCAATATCATATTCATCATGAGGCCTAAATAAATTTTCAAGATCATAAGGAAAATCACCCCAATCATGATCATTGCAATAAGTAGTGTACATAGCAAAATTAGCATCCCAAAGCTTGGGGTTTTGCATATTATTAGCACAATTAACATTAATAGAATTTGTAATAACATCATTGTAATCATGCTTTTCATTCAAGGAGCTATCGTGAATCACTTTATAAATTTCTTCTTTTAACACTTCATCACAATTTTCAGATTCATGAATCTCAAGCAAAACTTCACAAAGATAATCTAGTGAACTAATTCACTAGCAATTGGTTCATCATGATTGGATCTTTTAAAAAGATTAGCAAGTGGATGAGGATCCATATCAATAGATTTTTAGCAAGCAAAGATGCAAGCAAATAGAAGGCACATGGCAACACAAGCAAAGATAGCAAACGAACAAAAAGGCAAACGGAAAAGAAGGCAAATATTTTTGTGCTTTTCGCAAAAACGTTTTAGAAGTGGGGGAGATGAAAATGAGAGGCAAATGGGAATTAATGTAAATTGCAAGAAGATGATATTTGTGCTTAGGAACCTGATAGATGTTCATGATGTCTCCTCGGCAACGGCGCCAAAAATTCTTCCTGATTGCTTGTATCCGCGTTGGTATTTCCCCGAAGAGGAGAGGATGATGTAGCACAGCAATGGTAAGTATTTCCCTCAGTTATGAAACCAAGGTTATCAATCCAGTAGGAGAACCAAGCAACACTATGTAAGCGGTACCTGCACACAAATAACAAATACTTGCAACCCAACGCGTAAGAGGGGTTGTCAATCCCTCCTTGGTATTGAGATAGATTAAATTGTATGAGATTGGATAAATAGATCTGACAAAAACACAAATAAAGAAAAAGTGCAGCAAGGTATTTTTGGGTTTTTGGAATAATAGATCTGAAAACAATATGATAAAAGATAGACCCGGGGGTCGTAGATTTCACTAGTGGCTTCTCTTGAGAAAGTAGCATACGGTGGTAAATAAATTACTGTTGGGCAATTGATAGAAGAGCAAATAATTATGATGATATCCAAGGCAATGATCATGTATATAGGCATCACGTCCAAGATTAGTAGACCGACTCCTGCCTGCATCTACTACTTTTACTCCACACATCAACCGCTATCGAGCATGCATCTAGTGTATTAAGTTCATGGAGAAACGGAGTAATGCAATAAGAACGATGAAATGATGTAGACAAGATCTACTCATGTAGGAATATACTTCATCCTTTTATCCTTAATAGAAATGATACATGCGTGTCACTTCTCCTTCTATCACTGAGATTGAGCACCGCAAGATCGAACCCATCAGAAAGCACCTCTTCCCATTGCAAGAAAAATCAATCTAGTTGGCCAAACCAAACCAAAGTTCCAGAGAAGAAATACGAGGCTATAACAATCATGCATATAAGAGATCAAAGAAGACTCAAATAATATTCATAGATAGAACTGATCATAAACTCGCAATTCATCGGATCCCAACAAACACACCGCAAAAAGTCATTACATCAAATATATCTCCAAGAACATCGAGGAGAACATTGTATTGAGAATCAAAAAGAGAGAAGAAGCCATCTAGCTACTGCCTACGGACCCATAGGTCGTGGTAAACTACTCACGCATCATCAGAGGAGCACCAATGAGGATGATGAACCCCTCCGTGGTCATGTTCCCTTCCAGCAAGGTGCCGGAATAGGGCTCTAGATTGGATCTCGTGGTTCTGGAACTTGCGGCGGCTGGAATTGTGTTTCGTTGACTCCCCTAGGGTTTCTGGAATATTTGGGTATTTATAGAGCTGAGAGGCGATGGAAAGGACTCCTGTGGACCCCACTACCCACCTGGGCGCGCCAGGGGCCTCTGGTGCGCCCTGGTGTCTTGTGGGCCTCACGGGTCTCCCCTCGTGCACTTCCTTGGCTCCCAAGTTGTCTTCTGGGCAGAAAAAAATCTTCAAAAAGTTTCACTGTGTTTGGACTCCGTTTGATAAGGATATTCTTTGAAGTAAAAAACAAGCAAAAAACAGCAACTGGCACTGGGCACTATATCAATAGGTTAGTCCCTAAAAATGATATAAAGTTGCTATAAAATGAATATAAAACATGCAAGAATGATAATATAATAGCATGGAACAATAAAAAAATTATAGATACATTGGAGATGTATCAGATAGCATTACCCGTACCCGTTACCCGCCTTACCCATGAAGGCCTTACATATGGGCTTTAAAATTAATAAACCCCATGTAATTCCCGCCCTTACCCACCCAAATTTCCACCCATCCCACCCCTTTGGCCAAAAAGCCCTAAGAAAATCCAAATCTAACCACAACATATTATTTATTGTGCTGGAATGACATTTTTTTACTGAAATGCTATCGAAGGTTGTTGTTGATTGCGTGTATGGGTTTCCCCACGAGGATAAAAATCCGACGGGGATGGGGATGGGAATATTTCTATCCCCACAGACGGGTATGGGGACAGGGATGGGCATGGGAAGGCTATCGCGGGGACGAGGATGGGAGTCCAATACCCGCCTGCGTAATCCCCATTGCCAGCCTGAAGTCTCTGCTTGATGAAACTGTGCCACTAGGTGAATTTCTTGATGAACAAATTGCTAAATATAAAGAACTTGAGAATGTTGAAACTCATGAAAATTATGATTCACCTGTTATGCCTAGCTCTCCTACTAGATTTGAAATGCCTAATGTACCTGAGGGTTATGTTATGGATGGGGGGATTGCTGGAGAATTTCTTGTTTGTAATGATAGAGAGGATCTTAAGAAATTATTGAGTAAGCTAAAAGAAAAGGCTATGATAGAAAGAATGAAATATGATCCTAAGGTTGCTACTTCTCCTATCTTAGTTACTGATAAGATTATGAATTCTCTGTTGATCCTGAAATTATTACTTTGGTAGAATCCGATCCTTTTCATGGTTATGAATCTGAAACTGTTGTGGCACGTCTTACTAAATGAAATGACATTGCCGCCCTATTTGCCCAGGAGGGAAAAATCACTACTACTATATTCTTACGTTGTTTCCTTTCTCATTAAAAGGTGATGCTAAATAATGGCTCAATACTCTTGCTCCTGGTTGTGTGCGTAGTCCCCAGGATATGATATATTACTTTACTGATCATAAGAGACAAGCAGCCTTACAGGAAATATACAACTTTGTGCAATCTGAGGAAGAGCATCACCCTCAAGCTTGGGGGAGGCTTCTCCAACTACTTAGTGCTTTGACTAGTCATCCTCTTAAGAAAAATGAAATGTTGATATCTTTTATAATGGACTAACCGATGCTTGTAGGGACTACCTAGGTAGTTGTGCTCATTGTGTTTTCAGGGAACAAACTATTGAACAAGCTCAGGAATTACTGGATAATATATTGAGGAATGCCGATGATTGGACACTTCTTGAACCACCATTGTACGTCCATTTTGCATCATGTTTTCCTACTATTATTTATGATGTTTTTATGCATAATAATGCTTTTTGGAGTAACTCTAATGCCTTTTCTCTCATAATATGCAAGGTTTACACAAAGAGGGAGAATACTGGCAGCAGGAATTCTGGACCTGAAAAAGCTACGTCAGAGTTACCTATTCTGCACATCTCCAAATGAGCTGAAAATTTACGGAGAATTGTTTTGGAATATATAAAAAATACTGGAGCAAATAACTACCGGAGGGAGCCACCCTGGTGAGTTGTGCCCTCCTTGGCCCACCTCCGGTGCCCATCTTCTGGTATATAGGTCATTTTGACCTAGAAAAAATCAGAGGGGGACTTTCGGGACAAAGCACCGCCGTCTCGAGGCGGAACTTGGGCAGGAGCACTTTTGCCCTCCGGCAGAGCGATTCCGCCGGGGGAACTTCCCTCCCGGAGGGGGAAATCATCGTCATCGTCATCACCAACAACCCTCTCATCTTTGGGAGGGCAATCTCCATCAACATCTTCATCAGTACCATCTCCTCTCAAACCCTAGTTCATCTCTTGTGTTCAATCTTTGTACCAGAACCTCAGATTGGTACCTGTGGGTGACTAGTAGTGTTGATTACATCTTGTAGTTGATTACTATATGGTTTATTTGGTGGAAGATTATATGTTTAGATCCATTATGCTATTTAATACCCCTCTGATCTTGAGCATGATTATTATTTGTGAGTAGTTACTTTTGTTCTTGAGGTCACGGGAGAAGTCATGTTGCAAGTAATCATGTGAACTTGATATGTGTTCGATATTTTGATGATATGTATGTTGTGATTCCCTTAGTGGTGTCATGTGAACGTCGACTACATGGCACTTCACCATATTTGGGCCTAAGGGAATGGATTGTGGAGTAGTGTAGGATTGAAAGTAGGTCTAGAGGGGGGTGATTAGACTACTTGACTAAATAAAAATGTAACATTTTCCCAATTTTAGTTGTGGGCAGATTTGAGCAATTAGCACAAGTCAAGCAATCAACCTACACATGCAATTGTGGAAAGTAAAACATTGCATATGAAGGTAAAGGGAAGGGTTTGGAGAGTGCAAATGCAGTGATGACACGGAGATTTTTGGCGTGGTTCCGATAGGTGGTGCTATTGTACATCCACGTTGATGGAGACTTCAACCCACGAAGGGTAACGGTTGCGTGAGTCCATGGAGGGCTCCACCCACGAAGGGTCCACGAAGATGCAATCGGTGCCACCGAGTTGATGTTTGAATGCAAATGCACAATCGATTAGGATCATGGGCACTCTTCCATGTCACATACATCTTGGTGGAGCGCACAAAATGATAAGAATAGGATAACATGCACTCATCACCAAGGATACAAGTGATTGATCATACACAAATATTCATAGAGATAATCATGCAAGCACACATAGATCATAATATGATCAAACACATGATCACATAAGTATCTTACGAGCATAACACACAAGTAGCATAAGTAGCAACAACCAACCAAAGTAGCAAGGCAAATAAAAACCAACAAAAGCAAAAGACACTCTTTCTCGAAGCCTATGATCTATACACTTTGTCCCCCTTTGGCAACAAGTTACCAAAAAGATTGAAAACATATAGTGCTATGCGACACTCTGGGCACGATCTCTGGGAGCTCCTGAAGGGTCTTCTGGCTTGTAGCTCCAGTGTGCGTAGACGGCGTGGAGAGGAGTCCATCTGCAAATGCTTCTGCTGAAGTCTGTGGAGCTGGTGGAGTAGATACTGGAGGAGCAACTGTAGTTGTGGTGGCAGGAGCAGAATGAGTAGGCCTCAAATCTGCAACTGGCTCAGGAGAAGACCTCCGTGCCCTTGGCACTGTCTGGAACCTGTCTATAGTGGGTCTGTCATCATTGTCCTCAGCATCATCCCTCAGCTTCTCCACTATGGTCTGAATCTTTGTGACCTTCACATCTAGGTCATATATCTTGCTCTCAACAATCCTCTCTAGACTTTCCTGATTCTAAGTCAAGGTGGCCAAGCTCTTCTCAATGCTCATGGTAGCCTCTAGCAGATATGTGAGCTGATCTTGCTTGGACTTGAGATTCACCATTGAAGCATCTGGAGCACTTGCTGCTTTTGCAGCCTTTGCTTTCTCAATCTTCTCCTGGGCCTCTACAGATGTAGGATGTGATGCATCCATGACAACTTCATTGTCCCCAAAATCAGGCCTAAGAGGTAGATGCTCTTTGTCAAGGAGATATGTCCCAGTTCCAACCTTGGAGTTGATCAACATCTGAATGTGTGGGGCATATCCACATGACCTCTTCTGGTCAGCTGCTGTCCTCTTGACTGTCTCAACTATCAAGCTCATGACTTTGAATTTTTGGGGAATATCAAACAAGTGTAACAAGTTGATGGAATGACCACGTATCATTCTGTGATCTCCTGACTTGGGCAACAAAGTATGCCTCAAGATGGTGTTCATGGTGGTCAGTCCAACAAGCAGGTAGTAGATTGATCCAAGCTTGTGAGTCTCCAGAGCTGCATCAAGAATAGGCTTATACATGTTAGCCATGGAGTTGTGATCCTTCCTGGGTTTGCCATAAACATCAATATCATTTTCATCTTCCTTCGGAGCTTTGATGAGCTCTGCCCATTCAGAGATTGATGACTGGTACCTGGTTCCCTCAGTCATCCAGACAATCTTCCCATCTGGGTAAAAGTGGGCAGTGGAGTAGAACTGCATAATCATCTCATCATTCCATTTAGTCAGTTCTTGTCCAACAACTGTATCAACGCCATTCAGCCTGAAGCTCTCATGAACATGGGGAAAATAGTCTTCATTATCATCAATGTATTCCCAATCAACCCATTTCATATCACAGACTGTGGGCTTCTTGTCCAGCAACACAGTCTCATAGAAGTCTTGCTGTTCTATGGTATGGAAACGATAGTCTACATCAGTCCTCCTCCTTGTGGCATATGGATCAGTCTTCCTCCATTGTCTCAAACCTGCATCTTTTCTCAACTTCATGTTTTCAGCCATAGGATGATCATCATTGTGATCTGGAACCTTTGGCTTCAATTTCCTGAGCACTAGTGGCTCATCATCCTCTTGGACCTCAGGCACTGGGGCCTTGTTCTTCTCTGCAGCTGGGATATTCCTTGTGGATTTTTTGGAGCAGTTGACTTGGGTGCAGCAGGTGAAGGTTTTGTCTTGGGCTCGGAAGGAGTAGCACCAGTGTTGATAGCATCAACCATCAGCTTTTGACACTTGGCAGGTGGTGCAACAACTTCTTCCTCCTCCTCCTCTTCATCCTCATCAGAATCTCTCATCATGGAAGGTCTACCAATGACTCTGGCAATAGTCTTCCTGACCCTTTCCTTCCTTTTCTTCTTTCCACCAGTAGCTTCATCTTCTTCTCTGGGCTCAAGTGTGAATTCCATAGTCTCATGGGCAGTAGTTGATTTTCTGGCTTTGGACATTGGAACTCTCTTGGCAGGAGCTTTCTTGTGTAGGCCTGGCTTGGTGGTGGTAGTAGCACCAACATATTCCTTCTTGACCACTTTCTTCTTGGAAGTCACTTCTTCCTCAATCACAAAGTCCTCATCTTCACTGTCAGAATTTCTCTTCTTCCTATGTTTGGTAGCAGCCTTTGGCAAGTTGCTAGGGGTGCTTCTGCTACCCTCATCATACCTACTATTGGGACTAGTGCCCTCACTGAGGTTGACTTGCTCCTCTGACCTGTTCTGACTATCACTGGCCTTAGACATCTCTGCAACAGACCCTGTGAATAGATGGATGTAGGTATAGTAGGATGAGCATCACAAAAGACAGCTGATTTTTGCAAAACTTGATTCAAAATCTTAATTTTAGTTTTCTACAGAAAGCATTTCGGAGCTACCGATTTGATAATCTCGGTGACACCAAAGCACTTAACAGAGCCTAAACATGCAGTTTCGGTCAGACCGAGTTGCAGTTCGGTGACTCCGAGATGCTAGGGTTTTACTGAGAAATTGCTTTCGGTCTCACAGTCAGTACATTTCGGTCAGACCGAGTTGTACTTAGTGCAATGGCTTGAGCCAATCGGTGGGACCAAAAACTTCAAATCGGTCGGTCCGAGATGAGTTCGGCGGAAACCTAACCCTAAGATTTGGCATCAAAACTAATCTAGAGAAATTTTTTTGTGGATAGGAAGCTTTCAATCGTGGCAAGAATACATGCATTAACTTTGTGCACTGAATCGGAGAAAGAAAATTGCACAAAGGGGCCAAACCATACCCTAACTTGGTGATGGCTCGCTACGGTGGCAACGGCGGAGGTGATTCCCGTTGACGGTGGCAGAGACCTGTGACGACGGCGCACAGGTGGAGACGACGATGATCCGGAGACCAAGAGCGGCAGCACTTGGGGGGGGGGGGGCGCGGGCTCGAGTGTTTGAAGAAATTTCCAAATGTCGGGCCACGGTATTTATACCCATTAGCTGTCGGTGGCACCGAGTGGAACGGTTCGGTGGCACCGAGATGCAAAACTGCTTGCAGTTGCTGCAACTCGGTGAGACCGAATTGTTCTAATTGGTGGCACCGAGGTGAAAACCTAGATCAACTTAGTGGTTTCGGTGGGACCGAATATGAATGTGTTGGTTTGACCGAAATTCACTAAGAGGTTTTGGAAGTCAGCCCTTGGTGGATCGGTGGCTCCGAGTGCTCCTCACCCGGAGGGTCCGAAAAAGACTTGTTCAAATTTTGTGATGTAGCATGAATAGAATTAGAGAAGAGAAAAAGCATAGATAGCTAGAGGGAGTTCTTAGGCATTCTTGTCCATCCATTTGGCCAATAAAAACCAAACAATCAAAACTACAAATGGATGTCCTCGAATGGAGAAAATTATGCATCCAACATGCTCACACAATAAGATAGCAAATGAAACATGTGACAAAGCATGCACAAACACTCTAGCATCTATCAAGCAATTGGCGATGACTAGGTCATCTATATATGAGTATATTGACTTAGGAGTCAAATGAGAACATTTGATCATAGGTCATACTCATCGTTTAAGCATAAGTGGGTTACCACTTTTACATAAAGCATTAATGTGTTCACACCATTAGAGTTGCTTTAGCTCAATTTTTGGAGCAAAGCCCTCCCTAGATGTGATATCCCCCCTAAGAGGGATGAACTAACCTTGGGTTTTATCGATGATGACTTCATGTAGATAGTGAAGATGTGGATGCTCAATGTTGATGTAGATCTTTTGGAGCAATCCATTGGAGTGTGTTGCACTTTCAATACCTACATGGGTTAGTCCCACAAGGAACATGCAAGGATATCCATAGACATAGAGTGAAACACAAATATGATGATGTCCATGAAAGCATTAGGTTACCTCATCCCTTGTCTTACCAACAAGAGGGTTTGTGACTCCATCAAGTAGTGCAAGATATGGAAGTTGATTGCACATGTCCTTGCCAAAATGAATATGAGTGAAGTATGTTGGCAGAGTCACCCTCAAGAACACTCTAGTTCTTCTTCTTTTGGATCCACATCAACTTGATGGGAATCCTTGGAGTTGTAGTCGTACTTGATGAAGTAGAACTTGACGTAGTCTTGGGAACCCACTTGACCATGGCTTTAGGAGCTTCTTCAAATGAATCAATCTCTTCTTGAAGCTTGTCCTTTCCCTTTAGCTTGTGGTCTTGTGGTGGAAGATCATCTTGAGCTTGTGTTCCTTTGAAAGAAGTGGGATCATACTTCTCTTGTTGAGGAACAAACTTCGTCTTGGGGTATTGATCTTCTTCCCCTCAACTCCATTGGCATTGAACTTTCATTCAAAACCAACACCTTGATTCTTCCGGTGCCTTCCTTGCTTGCGTACAATTTCCTCAAATTGCTTACTCCCGGCAAGGCTCTTGTAAACACCTTTCTCTATAATTCTCTTCAATAAGGTATTTTCTTGCTCAAGTGTAACTTGGCTAAGAGAATCATTAGTGGAATCAAGAGAACTACTAGAAGCAACAATATTGGATTTAACATGGTTATTGTTACTACTAGAAGAAGAATCTTTCTTGCTCTTATTGCTAGATTTTACTTGTGGCATATAAGTAGACAAGAGGAGACGTTTGGCAATGTAAGAAGAACTCTTCTTTCGAAGATCATCATTGATGGCTTTTAGGAACTCATGTTCTTGCTCTAAATTTAGCTTCTCAAAGCGTAGCTTCTCATCAGTCCTTAGGATCTCTCTACGATCCTCTAGAGTTGTTTCATGAGCTACCTAAAGAGTGTTTAGTTCTTTAGTTAGATGCTCAATCTCCTTCTTATCATTGTCATTCGTTTCATCTTGATTAGCATGATTACTAGCAAGTTCATCATATTTTTCATCACTAGAGTTGTCAACAAGTAAATCATCATCACCTAGCAAATCATCTTCATCACTATTGAAATCAACATACTCGGGGTGTGATACCTTAGGGCCTTTAGCCATGAAGCATCTTCCAATTCCTTTATTTGGTGAGTCAAATATGTCGTAGGAGTTGGTTGACACAAGTGCAAGACCGGCAACACCTTCATCTTGAGTACCTTCGGAGTCCGAGTGATAGCTTCTCTCGGAGTAGTTATCGGAGTCGGAACCGAATAGCCATTCACCCATGTGAGCTTGATGTCTTCGTCTTGTGTAGCTCTTTGATGACTTGTCCTTCCTTTCCGAATCCTTGCTTCTATGAGAGGGTCTTCATTCATAACGATCATCTCTACTCCTTCTCTCTCTTGGAGGTGATTCAGCTCTTCTACTCCTCCTTTTTGGTGAATCTGCTCTTTTCTTGTAGGGAGCCGTACACTCATTTGAGTAGTGTCCGGGTCTTCCACAATTGTAGCAATTGCGATCACGACCAGAAGATCTTTTGTCATTGTAGGATCTTGACTTGGAGATTCTCTCTTTGCTTCTATTCTTGTAGAACTTGTTGAAGTTCTTCACCATTAAGCTCAATTCTTCATTGGAGACTTGCTTCTCACTTGATGTTGTAGGAGCATCACTTGAAGCTTTGTAAGCACCACTTGACTTGTTGTGGAGCTCTTCTTTATCCTTGAGTGACATCTCATGAGCAACAATTCTACCAATGACTTATGTGGGCTTGAGATCTTTGTAATTGGGCATTATTTGGATCAATGTGCACACGGTATCATATTTTCCATCCAAGGCTCTTAGGATCTTCTTGATGATGAATTTGTCGGTCATCTCTTCGCTTCCTAAGATGACAATCTCATTTGTGATGAGAGCAAGCCTAGAGTACATCTAAGTGACTCCTTCACCATCCTTCATCTTGAACTTGTCAAGTTGACTTTGAAGCACATCCAATTTGGATTCCTTGACGGACTCGGTACCTTCATGCATATCAACCAAAGTATCCCAAACTTCCTTTGCATTCTTAAGGCAGCTAATTTTGTTGAATTCTTCGAGGCACAATCCATTGAAGAGAATATCGCAAGCTTGAGCATTATATTGCAACATCTTCATTTCTTTCGCGGACGCTTCATGATCCGGTTCTTTTCCATCCTCGAAGAAATCACCTTGCAAGCCAATTTGCACAATAGCCCAAACGGCAGGGTTATGACCAAGAATATGCATTTTCATCTTATGCTTCCAACTAGCAAAATTAGTACCATCAAAGTAAGGACCTCTATGGTGGTAATTTCCCTCGCTAGACGCCATACTCTCCTAGGTTGTGAAACCAAGGCTATGATCACCAAAGCTATGGAAATCAAGGCAAATGGAGACCAAAGCTCTGATACCACTTGTAGGATTGAAAGTAGGTCTAGAGGGGGGTGATTAGACTACTTGACCAAATAAAAATCTAACCTTTTTCCAATTTTAGTTGTGGGCAGATTTTAGCAATTAGCACAAGTCAAGCAATAAACCTACAAATGCAATTCTAAGAGTGTAGCAACGAAAAGTAAAACATTGCATATGAAGGTAAAGGGAAGGGTTTGGAGAGTGCAAACGCAATGATGACACGGAGATTTTTGGCATGGTTCTGATAGGTGGTGCTATCGTACATCCACGTTGATGGAGACTTTAACCCACAAAGGGTAATGGTTGCGCGAGTCCACGGAGGGCTCCACCCACGAAGGGTCCATGAAGAAGCAACCTTGTCTATCCCACCATGGCCATCTCCCACGAAGGTCTTGCCTCACTCAGGTAGATCTTCACGAAGTAGGCGATCTCCTTGCCCTTACAAACTTCTTGGTTCAACTCCACAATCTTGTCAGAGGCTCCCAAGCAACACCTAACCAATCTAGGAGACACCACTCTCCAAAAGGTAATAGATGGTGTGTTGATGATGAACTCCTTGCTCTTGTGCTTGAAATGATAGTCTCCCCAACACTCAACTCTCTCTCATAGATTTGGATATGGTGGAAAGATGATTTGAGTGGAAAGCAACTTGGGGAAGGCTAGAAATCAAGATTCTTGTGGTAGGATTGGTATATCTTGATCTCAACACATGAGTTGGTGGTTCTCTCTCAGAAAATGTATGCTGGAAGTGTAGGCACGTTCTGATGGATCTCTCACATATGGAGAAGGGGGTGGAGGTGTATATATAGCCTCCACACAAAATCCAACCATTACACACATTTGACCCAACTCGGTCAGACCAAATAGAAGAACTCGGTGAGACCGATTTAGTTCAAAATGTGAATGTTAGGAATCTCGGTGGGACCGACTGGAACAACTCGGTGGGACCGATGTGCTAGGGCTTAGGGCAAACATCAACTTGGTGGCCCCGATTGCATTAACTTGGTGAGACCTAAGTGAAGCAATAAGGCAACAGAGAAGATGTCAAGCCAACTCGGTGAGACCGATCGCAATTTCGGTGAGATCGAAACAATTGCAATAGGCAATAGAGAGTTTGCAAGGCCATCTCGGTGAGACCGAGATTCGTATCGGTGTGACCGAACTGTTAGGGTTTCTGGCAGTGGCTATGTCATATGAACTTGGTGGCTCCGGATGGAATGGATCGGTAGGGCCAAGTTGGAGTTTAGGGTTTTGACATATTTGGAATGAGAAAGTGGTTGAGGGATTTGGAGCAATATCACTAAGCATTTGGGCAAGCAAGCCATTAAGAAACACCTCATCCCCTTTTAATATTATTGGCTTTCCTATGGACTCAATGTGATCTTGGATCACAAAAATATAAATGAAGAGTCTTGAGCTTTTGCCAATATGTGTCCTTAGCATTTTGAGGGGTCCACATCTCTAGTCCATGCCATGCCATTCATTGAACTTTCTGGAATATTAAACTTGAATGATCATTAGTTCAATGAGCTATATGTTGTTGTAAATTACCAAAACCACCCGGGGATTAGTTGCACTTTCAAGTATTTATTAGATGATGGGTTGCTAGAGTGACAGAAGCTTAAACCCTAGTTTATGCGCTACTTCGTAAGGGATCGATTTGGATCCAAAAGTTTAATGCTATGGTTAGTTTTTATCTTAATACTTTTCTCGTAGTTGCGGATGCTTGCGAGGGGGTTAATCATAAGTAGGAGGTTTGTTCAAGTAAGAACAACACCTAAGCACCGGTCCACCCACATATCAAATTATCAAAGTAGCGAACACAAATCGAACCAACATGATGAAAGTGATATGGTGAAATTCCCGTGTACCCTCAAGAACGCTTTGCTTATCATAAGAGACCGTTTTGGCCTGTCCTTTGCCACAAAAATTTTGGGCTACCATGCTGCACTTTATTTACCTTTACCGTTACTTGCTCGTTACAAATTATCTTGCTATCAAACTACTTGTTACCGACTATTTCAGTGCTTGCAGAAAATACCTTGCCGAAAACCACTTGTCATTTCCTTCTGCTCCTCGTTGGGTTTGACACTCTTACTTATCGAAAGGACTATGATTGATCCCCTATACTTGTGGGTCATCAAGACTCTTTTCTGGTGCCATTGCCGGGGAGTGAAGCGCTCTTGGTAAGGAAAAATTATTACTACATGCTGAAATTTATTGTCACTTGTTACTATGGAGAACCATCCTTTGAGGGGTTTGTTCGGGGTATATTCACCTCGACCAGAAGCACAATTAGTTGCCCCTCAACCTACTGCACCTATTGAAAATATTGGTTATGAAATTCCTTTGGGTTTGATAGAACAACTGCTAGCTAATCCTTATGCAGGAGATGGAACCGAACATCCTGATATGCACTTGATTTATGTGGATGAAATTTGTGGATTATTTAAGCTTGCAGGTTTATCCGGAGATGAAGCTAAGAAGAAGGTTTTCCCTTTATCTTTGAAGGGAAAATCATTGACATGGTATAGGCTATGCGATGATATTGGATCTTGGAACTGGAATCGATTGAAATTGGAATTTCACCAAAAAAATTATCCTATGCATCTAGTTCATCGTGATCGGAATTATATATATAATTTTTGGCCTCGTGAAGGAGAAAGTATCGCTCTAGCTTGGGGGAGGCTTAAGTCAATGTTATATTCATGCCCCAATCATGAGCTCTCTAGATAAATTATTATTCAGAATTTTTATGCTCGGCTTTCTCATGATGATTGATCCATGCTCGATACTTCTTGTACTGGTTCTTTTATGAAGAAGACTATTGAATTCAGGTGGGACCTTTTAGAAAGAATTAAATGCAACTCTGAAGATTGAGAACTCATCGAAGGTAAAGAGTCAGGTATTAAGCTTGAATTTGATTGTGTTAAATCTTTTATGAATACAAATGCTTTTCACAAGTTTAGCACTAAATATGGACTTGACTCTGAGATAGTAGCCTCTTTTTGTGAATCTTTTGCTACTCATGTTGATATCCCTAAGGAGAAGTGGTTTAAATATCATCCCCCTATTAAAGAAGAAATTAAAGAACTGGTCATAGTTAAAGATGAAACTATTATTTACAATGTTGATCCAGTTGTGCCTACTGCTTATATTGAAAAACCACCTTTCCCTGTTAGGATAAAGGAACATGCTAAGGTTTCAACTATGGTTCGCAAAAGTAATATTAGATCATCTAAACCTGCTGAACAAATTAAAGTAGAACCTAGTGTTGCTATGGTTAAAGATCTCTTGGTAGAAAATATAGATGGGCATGTTATTTACTTCTACAATGATGCTGCTAGAATTGCCAAACCCGATGAAAAAGATAAACATAGACCTGTTGTTGGCATGCCTGTTGTCTCAGTTAAAATAGGAGATCATTGTTATCATGGTTTATGTGACTTAGGTGCTAGCGTGAATGCTATTCCTTTTACTTTATACCAAGAAATTATGAATGACATAGCACCCGCTGAAATAGAAGACATAGATGTTACTATTAAACTTGCTAATAGAGACACCAGCACACCACTTGGGATTGTTAGAGATGTTGAAGTCTTGTGTGGGAAAATAAAATACCCTACTAATTTTCTAGTTCTTGGTTCCCCACAAGATGATTTTTGTCCCATTATCTTTGGTAGACCTTTCTTGAACACGATGAATGCCAAAAATAGATTGTGAAAAACAAACTGCCGGTGTTAGCTTTGGTAATGAGTCTCATGAGTTTAATTTCTCCAAGTTTAGTAGACAACCACATAAGAAAGAATTACCTAGTAAGGATGAGATAATTGGTCTTGCTTCTATTGCCGTGCCTCCTACTGATCCACTAGAACAATATTTTCTAGACCATGAAAATGATATGCATGAAAGAAATGAAATAGATAAAAAAAAATCTTTGAACAACGACCTCTGCTCAAACACAATTTGCCTATTGAAACTCTAGGAGGTCCTCCTCCACCTAAAGGTGATCCTATGTTTGAATTAAAGCAATTGCTTGGCACTTTGAAATATGCTTATCTTGATGATAAAAAGATATATCCTGTTATTATTAGTGCTAACCTTTCAGAACATGAAGAAGAAAGATTATTGAAAATTCTGAAGAAGCACCATGCTGCCATTGGATATACTCTTGATGATCTTAAGGGCATTAGTCCCACTCTCTGTCAGCACAAGATTAATATGGAACCTGATGCTAAACCCGTTGTTAATCATCAACGATGTTTGAATCCTAAGATGAAAGAAGTGGTAAGAACTGAAATATTAAAGCTTCTGGAAGCAGGTATAATCTATCCCATAGCTGATAGTAGATGGGCAAGTACCGTTCAGTGTGTCCCTAAGAAGGGAGGTATTATTGTTGTTCCTAATGATAAAAATGAACTCATTCCACAAAGAATTGTTACTGGCTATAGAATGGTAATTGGTTTTAGAAAATTAAATAAAGCTACTAGAAAAGATCATTACCCTTTGCCTTTTATCGATCAAATGTTGGAAAGATTATCTAAGCACAAACACTTTTGTTTTCTGGATGGATATTCTGGTTTTTCTCAAATACCGGTTTCACAACCTGATCAAGAGAAAACCACCTTCACTTGCCCATTTGGAACTTATGCTTATAGACGTATGCCTTTTGGTCTATGCAATGCACATGCTACCTTTGAAAGATGTATGACTGCTATATTCTCTGATTTTTGTGAAAAGATTGTTGAGGTTTTCATGGATGATTTTTCTATTTATGGAACTTGTTTTGATGATGCTTGAGCAACCTTGATTGAGTTTTGCAGAGATGTGAGCAAACTAATCTTGTCTTGAATTGGGAGAAGTGCTACTTTATGGTTAATGAAGGTATTGTCTTGGGGCATAAAATTTCTGAATGAGGTATTGAGGTGGATAAAGCTAAAGTTGATGCAATTGAGAAAATGCCATGTCCTAAAGATATTAAAGGTATTCGTAGTTTCCTTGGTCATGCTGGTTTCTATAGGAGGTTTATTAAAGACTTCTCTAAAATTTCTAGGCCTCTTACAAATCTTTTACAAAAGGATGTTCCATTTGTTTTTATGATGATTGTGTAGAAGCCTTTGAAACACTTAAGAAAGCCTTAACTTCTGCACCTATTGTTCAACCACCTGATTGGAACTTGCCTTTTGAAATCATGTGTGATGCTAGTGATTATGCTGTTGGTGCTATTCTAGGACAAAGAGTTGATAAGAAATTAAATGTTATTCATTATGCTAGCAAAACTCTAGACAGTGCCCAGAGAAATTATGCTACTACTGAAAAAGAATTTTTAGCAGTTGTGTTTGCTTGTGACAAATTCAGATCTTACATTGTTGATTCCAAAGTAATTGTTCACACTGATCATGTTGCTATTAAATATATTATGGAAAAGAAAGATGTTAAACCTAGACTTATTAGGTGGGTGCTTTTGCTACAAGAATTTGATTTACATATTACTGATAGAAAAGGAGCTGAGAACCCCGTAGCTGATAACTTGTCTAGGTTAGAGAATATTCTTGATGACCCACTACCTATTGATGATAGCTTTCCTGATGAACAACTAGCTGCAATAAATGTTTCTCATAACACTCCGTGGTATGCTAACTATGCTAATTGTATTGTTGCCAAATACATACCACCTAGTTTCACATACCAACAAAAGCAAAAATTCTTCTATGATTTAAGACATTACTTTTGGGATGACCCACATCTTTATAAAGAAGGAGTAGATGGTATTATTAGACGTTGTGTACCTGAGCATGAATAGGAACAAATCCTACGGAAGTGTCACTCCGAAGCTTATGGAGGGCATCTTGCGGGAGATAGAACTGCTCATAAGGTAGTGCAATCTGGTTTTTATTGGCCCACTCTCTTCAAGGATGCCCGTAAGTTTGTTTTATCTTGCGATGAATGTCAAAGAATTGGCAATATTGGTAAGCGTCAAGAAATGCCTATGAATTATTCACTTGCTGTTGAACCATTTGATGTTTGGGGTTTTGATTATATGGGACCTTTTCCTTCCTCCAATGGGTATACACATATTTTGGTTGCTTTTGATTATGTTACTAAGTGGGTAAAAGCTATTCCAACTAGTAGTGCTGATCATAACACTTCCGTCAAAATGCTTAAAGAAGTTATTTTCCTGAGGTTTGGAGTCCCTAGATATTTAATGACTGATTGTGGTTCCCACTTTATTCATGGTGCTTTCAGTAAAATGCTTGCTAAATATGAAACCATAGAATTGCATCACCCTATCATCCTCAATCGAGTGGTCAAGTTGAACTTAGCAATAGAGAAATAAAATTAATATTACAAAAAACTGTTAATAGGTCCCGAAATAATTGGTCTAAGAAATTGGATGATGCACTTTGGGCCTACAGAACAGCATATAAAAATCCTATGGGTATGTCTCCTTATAAAATGGTTTATGGAAAAGCTTGTCACTTGCCTCTACAGTTAGAACATAAAGCTTATTGGGCAATTAAAGAACTCAACTATGATTTCAAACTTGCCGGTGAAAAGAGGTTATTTGATATTAGCTCATTAGATGAATGGAGAACCCAAGCTTATGAAAATGCCAAATTATTTAAAGAAAAAGTTAAAAGATGGCATGATAAAAGAATCCAAAAGCGGGAATTCAAAGTTGGAGAATATGTTCTTTTGTACAACTCTCATTTTAGATTCTTTGCAGGAAAACTTCTCTCTAAATGGGAAGGACCATATATTATCGAGGAGGTTTATCGCTCTGGAGCCATCAAAATTAATAATGCCGAAGGTACTAACCCGAAGGTGGTCAATGGGCAGAGAATTAAACACTATATCTCTGGTATGCCTATTAATGTTGAAAGCAATATTATTCAAACCATGACACCGGAGGAACACATAAAAGAAACCTTCCGGAACACTCCAGAATACTAAAAAAGAGGAGGTACGTGATACGGTAAGTAAACGGACTCCGAAAAACCCGCAAAAATATTTTCTGTCAGTTTTGGAATATTACAAAAATCAAGAAAATAAGAAACAACCAGGAAGGCAACCGAGGTGGGCACAAGACACCAGGGCGCGCCTGGCTTGCTTGGCGCACCCAGGTGGGTTATGCCCACCTCGGGAACCTTCCCGACTCTGTTTTCCTCTCGTTTGCTTGTTTCCCAAGATAAAAAATCTTTATATACCCCCGAACGTATTGACCACTGTATCGCGGAGAAATCTTCTGTTCTTCTTTCTTGCTGTTTTCTGGCAGATCTAAAGATATGTCATCTCAAGACTCGGAGGGTGAGAGCTATGTTGCTGATTATATTGCAAACCCCACGGTTTACGGAGATGTGGAACATTATGGTGGGACCATGGAGGAACAAGAAGACTATGATCCGGAAGGGAAAGAAGAGACAAGCTCAGATGAAGATGAAGTTCCATTACCCCAACCTGGGGACATGCACGTGGAATTCAAGAAGTCAAGTCTCCCTAATAAAGCAAAGAAACCTAAGATCCAGTTTATCCTTTTTCTTCTCTTGCAGGAAAACAAGCAGGAATTATGCAAAAATATATTAAAGCTTGAGCAGGAGTCGATGACTTGAGGGAGGAAAATTCCATCCTCAAGCATAAGCTGAGGAAGAAGAACACTCATACTACTTCACCACCACCATCATCATCTTCCCCACCAAAAGAGACTTGATTTCATGGTATGGGCACTCCCCTTGGCTTGTGCCAAGCTTGGGGGAGGTGCCCCGGTATCGTATCACCACCACTATCTTTGCCTTTATCTATTTTAGTTTGATCTTTAGTTATCCTATGATTTAGTTGAATAAAAGTTTATTTCGATCCTTTCTTTTCGAGTGCTTGCTTAGTGATCTATCTATCTATGTAATCGTGTGTGAGATATATAATAAAGAGTAGTTTGAGTTTTGTTTCTTTACGCTTTGTTTCAATAAAAAGAAAGGAAAATAAATGAAAAAGATCATATGCTAATCTTATGGTAAGTACTGACATCACATAAGGAAAAGTATAAGTGGTAAAATTTATTGGAGATTGACAAACATAGCATTGGTCAATGATGCAATTCATGAAAGAATTAATAAATGAAGAGAAGATTCACATGCAAATACACTATCTTGGACATCTTTTATGATTGTGAGCCCCCATTAAATATTATGTGTCAAAATTGTTGACGTTGGACAAGGAAGACAACATAATGATTTACTTTTGTTCATATTCACTTAGAAGTTATATTGTCATAGATCCTTCAACATGTGGTGCTTGCGCAATATCTTTGATAGCCAAAAACTCTGCAGTAAGTAGAGATACTACTTGTGCATCCAAAAAACCCTTAAACCCAAAATCCTATTTTGAGAGTCCACCATACCTACCAATGGATTGAGTAAGATCCTTGAAGTAAGTTGTCATCAGTGCAATAAGGCAATAAAAATTGCTTCTAAATGTGTTGGATCATTTAGTGTAAGAGAAAATTGAGCGTTGTACGAACTTATGATGGCAAAGTAATAAAAGCGATGGACTGCATAATAAAGGTTGCTATCATAAGGGGCAATATAATGTGACGTTCTTTTGCATTAAGGGATTTGGCATACAAACAAAAAGCGCATGGCAACCTCTACTTCCGTCTGCGAAGGGCCTATTTTTTACTTTTATGCATTTACTTTTATGTAAGAGTCAAAGTATTCTTCCCTATTCCTTTTTATCTTGTCTTTTTGCAAGCATCTTGTGGTGAGGAAAGATCTAGGCACATATATCCAGCTGGATATGAGTGGGCATGAGTTATTATTGTTGACATCACCCTTGAGGTGAATACGTTGGGAGGCGAAACTATAAGCCCCTATCTTTCTATGTGTCCGGTTGAAACTTTTTGTTCATGGGTATGCTGTGAGTGTTAGCAATCATAGAAGGTTAAATGATGGTTGAGTATGTGAACTTGCCTAAAGGCTCCGATACATGACCCTTCCTGAAAATATGATGAATTGTAGTTGCAAAGTTGACTGAGAACATAGTTTGTTGGTTTTCAATAAGGTTTATGCTTTATACTTCAATGTTGTGATGAATTGTTACTTGTTCATGAGAAGTTATATCATAAAAATTGTGTGATAAAGTTTTATGTTAAAGTTCTTTGCTGCTATAATAAAAAGGATGATGCTTCTATGTACGTATTTTATTTTTATTGACACCTCTCTCTCTAAGCATGTGGACATGTTTTTCGATTTCGGTTTTTTGCTTGAGGACAAGCGAGGTCTAAGCTTGGGGGAGTTGATACGTCCATTTTGCATCATGTGTTTCCTACTGCTATTAATAATATTTTTATGCATAATAATTCTTTTTGGAGTAATTCTAATGCCTTTTCTCTCATAATATGCAAGGTTTACACAAAGAGGGAGAATACCGGCAGCTGGAATTCTCGACCTGAAAAAGCTACGTCAAAGTTACCTATTCTGCACATCTCCAAATGAGCTAAAAATTTACGGAGAATTGTTTTGGAATATATAAAAAATACTGGAGCAAATAACTACCGGAGGGGGCCACCCTGGTGAGCACAAGACACCAGGACGCACCTGGGCCCCCAGGCGTGCCCTGGTGGGTTGTGCCCTCCTTGGCCCACCTCCGGTGCCCATCTTCTGTTATATAGGTCATTTTGACCTAGAAAAAATTAGAGGGGGACTTTTGGGATGAAGTGCTGCTGTCTTGAGGCGAAACTTGGGCAGGAGCACTTTTGCCCTCCGGCGGAGCGATTCCGCCCGAGGAACTTCCCTCCCAGAGGGGGAAATCATAGTCATCGTCATCACCAACAAGCCTCTCATCTTTGGGAGGGCAATCTCCATCAACATCTTCATCAGCACCATCTACTCTCAAACCCTAGTTCATCTCTTATGTTCAATCTTTGTACCGAAACCTCAGATTGGTACCTGTGGGTGACTAGTAGTGTTGATTACATCTTGTAGTTGATTACTATATGGTTTATTTGGTGGAAGATTATATGTTCAGATCCATTATGCTATTTAATACCCCTCTGATCTTGAGCATGATTATTATTTGTGAGTAGTTACTTTTGTTCTTGAGGTCACGAGAGAAGTCATGTTGCAAGTAATCATGTGAACTTGATATGTGTTCGATATTTTGATGATATGTATGTTGTGATTCCCTTAGTGGTGTCATGTGAACGTCAACTACATGGCACTTCACCATATTTGGGCCTAAGGGAATGCATTGTGGAGTAGTTATTAGATGATGTGTTGCTAGAGTGATAGAAGCTTAAACCCTAGTTTATGTGCTACTTCGTAAGGGATCGATTTGGATCCAAAAGTTTAATTCTATGGTTAGATTTTATCTTAATACTTTTCTCGTAGTTGCAGATGCTTGCGAGGGGGTTAATCATAAGTAGGAGGTTTGTTCAAGTAAGAACAGCACCTAAGCACCGGTCCACCCACATATCAAATTATCAAAGTAGCGAACACGAATCGAACCAACATGATGAAAGTGATATGGTGAAATTCCCGTGTACCCTCAAGAACACTTCGCTTATCATACGAGACCGTTTTGGACTTTCCTTTGCCACAAAAGGATTGGGCTACCTTGCTGCACTTTATTTACCGTTACCGTTACTTGCTCATTACAAATTATCTTGCTATCAAACTACTTGTTACCGACTATTTCAGTGCTTGTAGAAAATACCTTACTGAAAACCACTTGTCATTTCCTTCTGCTCCTCGTTGGGTTCGACACTCTTACTTATCGAAAGGACTATGATTGATCCCCTATACTTGTGGGTCATCAACCACCTAAACCAACTACGAAGAAGAGAGGTATTCTATTCCTTAGTCCAAAAGATATGCAAGAAGCTAAGAAATCTATGAAGGAGGAAGGCATTAAATCTGAAGATGTTAAAAATCTACCACCTATTGAAGAAATACATGGACTTGATATCCCGACACAGGTAGTAGAGGTAAATTCTCTTTATAGATTTGATGAGGGTGATATTCCCTATAATAAATCTCCTAGTCAGTGCTTGGATGAATTCGACAACTTCATTATAAAGCAAGAAAACTTTAATAAATATGTAAGTGATCGACTGAAATGTTATGCTATCATGATTGAATGCCTGAGTGATTTGATGTTTAGAATTGCTAATGATGTTAAAGTCTTATGTAAACATTCATCTATGGTTCATACTCAGCTAGAACAAGTCTCTAAGTCACAAAATGATTTGCTTACTGAAATGAATAATAAAATGAGTGATCGTGATGACGTAGGACCCTCCATATCCTGAAGGTCATCCTAAAAGAATTGAGCAAGATTCTCAGAGAATTAATAATGATGCACCTAGTTCACCTAAGAAGAAGAAAAAGAAAAAGGATAAGGATAGAACTTTGCATGCTTCTAGTGAACCTGTTGTAGACAAACCTCGTGAGAATCCTAATGATGTTTCTATTTCTGATGCTAAGACACGGTCTGGTAATGAACATTTGCCTAGTGATAATGATAAATTATGATGCTAATGACGATCATATTTATACTCAACCATACAATAATAAAGAATCTGATAATGATATAGAACTAGAACCTGCAGCTGAGCTTGATAACCCACCTTCTAAAAATAAAAGATATGATAAAAAGGACTTCATTGATAGAAAACATGGTAAAGAAAGAGAACCTTGGGTTCAAAAACCTATGCCATTTCCTAGCAAGGTTGTGAAATATAGATATGAAGAAGCTTTTAATCGCTTTGTTTAAATGCTTAGACCTTTGTATTTGCACACACCCTTGCCTGAAATTATGAAAATGTCTCCTTATGCTAAATACATGAAAGATATTGTCACCAATAAAAGAAAAATACCGGAGGCTGAAATCTCCACCACATTTGCAAATTATTCTTTTGAAGGAAAAGTACCTCAGAAATTGGGAGACCCGGGAATACTTACTATACCTTGCTCCATTAAAAATAATATGTCAGAACGACTTTATGTGATTTAGGAGTAGGTGTCAGTGTTATGTGTTTCTCTTTATATAGAATACTTGATTTGAGTAAGCTGACACCGACTAAAATATATTTGCAAATGGCTGATAGATGAACTGCTATACCTATTGGAATTTGTGAGGATGTTCCTGTTGTAGTTGCTAATGTTACTATCTTCATAGACTTTGTTAGTCTTGATATGCCTGAGGACGATAATATGTCAGTTATCTTTGGTAGACCATTTTTGAAAACTGCAGGGGCTGTTATTGATTGCAAAAAAGTAAGGTCACTTTTTATGTCAATGGTAATGAGCATACGGTATATTTTCTGAAGAAACGGAACCAAACGAATAGCATCAACTCTATTGAAAGAATCATGGCAATCACTATTGAAGGTTTTGAATTTCCTCTTCTTACTCCCAAAAAGAAGTATCAAACTCTTATTGTTGGGGAAATGCATATCCCCATTGAGGTAACCTAGTGTTATATGAAAGTTCTTCGGTTTCATGTTACTCAGAAATAGTTTGTTAATAAGACTTGATCAACCTTATTAATGGATTATTTTTTAGGGGCATGTCGTCGATGAATTTAGTAAGCACAACGTACTGTACCAATAGTTTGCTCCCTGTTATTTATAGTATAATAAGGTAAAATGCCATGTTTATCCTATTTTCTGAATATCCATGCAACAAAAAATGTCTGGAAAATAAAAGTCCTCGGAATGTCCTGGAAATTTAGTAAGATTTTTTCCAGAATATATTAGAATTTTTGGCACTAAACACAACCCAGAGTGGTGCACGAGTGAGCCACAAGCTCACACGGTGCACCTAAGCCCCCCTGGCACGCGATGTGAGCTTGTGAGCCCCACTGGGACCCCCCTCATTTGGTGCATTTGCCCACTGCTCCTTCCTCCAGAAAAAATCGTGCTTGCCTCCATTCGCGTGTTCTTGCTCATTTTTGTGAGATTTTTGATCTCCTTGCTCGGAGCTCCGTTTCCGAAACTGTTCGGAGGAATTGCTCCTTGGTATGTGACTCCTCCGATCGTACAATTAGTCTTTGTTCTAGTGGATTATATTTTCCATATTTTGCTACTGTTGGTGACCATGAATATGAGCTTGCATGTTGAACCTGCTTGGTTCTAGGTAGTTTTGATGCATGATATAGCCTCTAGATACTTGTGGGAGTGGTTGCTATCAATTTTGTTGAGTTTTGTTCACTTTTAGTTTGGGTACTAAAAAATTCAGAAATTTTTCAGAGAAAAGAAAATGCTCAGGAAATTCTGAAGAGGCTCTTCAAGCCGGAGTTCCGCGGAAACTCCAGAAGAGAGGCCCAAGTACAAGCTTCCTCATGCAGCCGAGGTGCGACCATGCGAATGGCCATGTGATACATTCTTAGGGGTAGTGGGTATTCAACAAGATTTCTATCATTTGGCAAACAATGCTAGACTCACACCATTCCTCCAAGATAAGTGTGATCAGTATCTTCTCCTCACTAATACTTTTGTGCAAAACTTTCGATTTATGCCTAGGAGGGACACACCTACCGCATAATTTCACCTCTATGATCAACCTTATGAAATGACACTTGATAGGTTTTGTTACGCAAAGTTCCTAATGAGGGTAGTCCTCTAGAGCCACACATTGAGGACTTTGAGGGTTTTGAGTTAGATGTAACGATGGGAGAGACAAGAGGAGTCTCTAAAGCCAGAGTTGCTAGTTTACATTTTCCCCATTTTGCGCTACTTTTCATTATTTGCTGAAAGGTGTTTGAGTGGTAGATGGGAGAGTGGAACGCTTAGTTCACCTGATCTTGCTATTTTGCATTGCGCTCTTTATGGTGACAGAACTTTTAGTTTGGGAGCTATCGTTGCATGAGGTTACACACTAGCCGTTCAAAAGGTGTTATTTATGCTTCTTGCCTCGCGAGACATTTTGAGATCCCTATTAAGCATGATTAGGATGAACTTCTACCCATGAAATACTTTAATTATCATAGCATGACTGAGCATGATTTCATTTATAAGGGTAAGGTCCGGTTCTAGTATAGTTTGGTGTTTAGCCAGGGCACCCGTGAGATTATTACTTTGCCTGCTCCTGCTTTGTTTGATTGTTCTAGGGGTAGGTACACTATCATGCCTGATGACCTTTACACGTACTGGAGCCTGACAGCAGAGGCAGCACCCGCGCCTGCACCAGCACCGATCTACCAGTGGGAGTCACACCAGCCTCAGTATCCCTGGATCAGATGGATTTTCTCAGTGACCATAGACCAAGTTAGGCCAAAAGCCTAAGCTTGGGGGAGTACGTATTCTCACCGACATTACATTCATGTATCACACATTCATTTTAGTTGTCGGTGTTCATCGTTTTCATTGTATATCCATGTTTCATTTTATTTCATTTCTTTTGTGTGTTTGAAAAACTTCAAAAATCCAAAAATTATTTTTTGTTTCTTTTCAGTTTTTCTTTCTTGTTCAGTTAGTTCGTAGTATTAAAAGAAAACCCAAAAAGATTTCTCATTTCTTATTTTATTGTTTGTTGGGAGTTCTTCGATGTAAATAGTTTTTCTCGCTTTTCATTTTTTCTTCTTTAGTTTGCTTCCTTCGGAAAAACTAAAAACTCCAAAATATTTCAATGTGTTTCTCTGAATTTATTTGCTTTCCTTTGAGTAGTCGTATGGAGAAGACTATATTAGAATTGTTGAGTGGCTCTCATATGCTTTGTTGTTGATCTAACGAAGGGCCAATATTTCCTTGTCTTCTCCTTTGAGTAAATTGTTTGCAGATTTCAGCTTGGTCCACAATACTCTTGCACTATTGCTATTTTCACATCATTCGGTCGTGCAAGTGAAAGGCAATAATGGCGATGATTTGATGAAGTGACTGTGGTGAAAAAAAGCTGGTATGAAATCTTCTTGTTTTTCATTTTTGTAAATATGTTTAACTCAGTAGTCCTGATTCAGCATATTATGAGTAAACATGTTTGTGATGAAAATTAGTGATTATAGTTGCTCATGCCATGCTTAAGTAGCTAGAAGTGGATAATGATTTATCTTGAGTGTCAACATGCATTAAAATGATTATGATGTAGTATGTTAGGATGGTATCCCCTCTGAAGAATTCAAGTTGGTTGACTTGGCACATGTTCATACATGTAGTTGGTTCAAAACCAATGCAGCCTTTATGATATTTATATTCAGAGTGTTTATATCCTACTCATGCTCATGGTCAATGTTAAATGTTCACAATGCATGATTATGACACTTGTCGCTCTGTAGTTGATCGCTTCTCAATCTATTTGCTAGCCTCCGCCTGTACTAAGTGCGAACACTGCTTGTGCATCCAAAATCCTGAAACCCAAAGTTATGCCAAAAGAGTCCACCATACCTACCTATATACGGTATTACCCCCCCCCCCCCGTTCCAAGTAAATTTGCATGTGCAATCTCTAATCATTCAAATAAACATCTGTTTTGTGTGCCCGTACCGCTCATGGAGCGACGGGGTGGTCAATATCTTCCATGCTAAGTGGGTTGTTCTTATGACGAGAGTTTATTCATTCATCCTTGCATGAGAGAGGATGGTAATTGGGATCCACAGTCCCATCAAACAAAAAGAAAAAATATAATAAAACAAAAATCCCCCTGGAAAGTTGATTGTTTGGATGGCACCCATGGATTCGGCTAGCCATGGCTTGTGTTTGTATGGTTGTGGGGGAGTTAAAAAATTCATCTTTGCATGGGAACCGCCAATAATGTGTTTAGCATGGAAGATATTGAAATCGTTTCTCATGATGTTGATAGGAAAGGCACACCACTCAAAAATGTATTCATCTTTGTTTTAAGCTCTGATCTCTGGCACCACTACAAATCTCTGCTACCCTCTGCGAAGGGCCTTTCTATTTACTTTCATGTTATTTACTTTTATTGTTTAGTCATCACGTTCTTATTCAAAGCACCAACTCTGAGAGCACAATTGTCATTCTTAGTTTAACATGCATTGGGTCTAGTTAATGTTGGATATGAGCATGACTGGATCTCTTCTACCCTGAATTACAAAAGATTTAGTCACTGCTTGTGTTGGAAATATGCCCTAGAGGCAATAATAAAATGGTTATTATCATATTTCCCGTTCATGATAAATGTTTATTATTCATGCTAGAATTGTATTGACTGGAAACTTAAATACATGTGTGGATACATAAACAACATTGTGTCCCTAGTATGCCTCTACTAGACTAGCTCATTGATCAAAGATGGTTAAGGTTTCCTAACCAGAGACATGAGTTGTCATTTGATAATGGAATCACATTATTAGGAGAATGATGTGATGGATAGACCCAACCGTAAGCTTAGCATCAGATCGTTTAGTTATTTGCTACAACTTTCTTCATGTCAAGTATCAGTTCCTTACACCATGAGATCATGCCACTCCCGGATATCAGAGGAGTGCCTTGTTTGCTATCAAACGCCACTTCATAACTGGGTGATCATAAAGGTGCTCTACAGGTATCTTCGAAGGTGTCTGTTGGGTTGCATGGATCAAGACTAGGATTTGTCGCTCCGTGTGACAGAGAGATATCTCTGGGCCCTCTCGGTAATACAACATCACAAGAAGCTTGCAAGCATGTGAGTAATGAGTTTAGTCACGGGATCTTGTATTATGGAACGAGCAAAGAGACTTGCTGTTAATGAGATTGAACTAGGTATGGAGATACCGACGATTGAATCTCGGGCAAGTAACATATCGCCGGACAAAGGGAATTGTATACGAGATTAACTGAATCCTTGACATCGTGGTTCAACCGATATAGATCTTCGTGGAATATGTGGGAACCAATACGGGCATCCAGGTCCAGCTATTGCTTATTGACAGGAGAGGAATCTCGGTCATGTCTACATGATTCTCGAACCCGTAGGGTCGCACGCTTAACATTCAGTAGCGTTAGGGTATGATGACCCACATGTATAGGGGATCAATCATACTCCTTTCTATAAGTAAGAGTGTCGAACCCAACGAGGAGCAGAAGGAAATGACAAGCGGTTTTCAGTAAGGTAATTTCTGCAAGCACTGAAATTGTCGGTAACAGGTAGTTTGATAGCAAGATAATTTGTAACAATTAATGAGTAACAATAGTAACAATAAGTGCAGTGATCGATTGTAAGTATAGTGGGGTTTTTACGCCCAAACTACGAATGTCGTGTTCTCCTCAGGGACTAGGCAGTCAGCGGTTACGTTCGGCTAAATCTAGGTAACACAATATTGGGTGATGAAAGCAGAATATTAAATCTAGACTAACGAAGATCATTCGAGAAAATCGTCAACCAGAAATGAAAAGAAGCAAGGGAGGTTCATATTGTGCAAGGAAAGCAAGAAGAAGAGGAGTTGAGAGCAACAGCAGCAGCGAACTTTGAGAGGGAGAAGAGATTCAGCGGCAGGAGGTTGTGAGACGAGAAGCAATAGCTGGTGATGGAGAGTAGTAGCAGCAGCAAGAGGAGGAGCAGAAGGGTCCCGATGTTGCTGTCGAGGAGATGTCGCAGCAGTCGTTGAAGAAGAGTAGCAGAGGGGGATCCTTGGGGAAGGACTGCAGTGTGGCGAAGATGACTTTGTGCAGATCAGCAGCTGCGTTTCTTGAGGTTGGTGATGAGGAAGTGTAGCAGGACGGCATTGTTGTTGGAGAGGAGCAGCAGCGGGCGTCGGGGTTGGAGAGGAACAGCAGTGGTCATCGGAGTTGGAGAAGCACGCCGTCAGGAGGAGAGGCCTCGCGGTGGAGCACCGGGAAGACCGACGCCCCACTGTCCGGTTGAGGGCACCGCCTACCCCAGATCCTCTCTCTTTTTCGTCGATCTGGTCTCCCCTCGATCTCCTCCTCCACCTACTCCCTCGATCTAGTTCTTCTCCTGGTTCCCCTTCAATCCCCTTTCTTCCCTCGATCTAGTTTCTGTGGGTGCAGCGGCCAGAGGAGCCAGCCATGCGTGGGATCAGACACCCCGTCTGGTTGGTCGCGCCAGACCTCAGCTCCTCTCACGCATGCCACCAGATGCCTCCTCTGGTTCTTTTTGGTTTGCCCCCTCCAGAACTGAACTCTTCTCCAAGTTGATCCCTGCTTCAGTGTTGAAAGCACTTTCGACGAAGTTTGGGTGCCTAAACGCACCAGTTCTGCAAAATATGAAGAAGAGTTGTAAACAATATCATAATAGGAATATTTCTCTAGGAATGAATACTTTATAAGTAATAACTGTGGTCATATGTTAAATTTGTGATGCAAAAAAGGCTCGAAATACTATATGAATGAATGTGCTATCAAGTTCCCTCACACTTAAATCTTTGCTTGTCCTCAAGTAAAGGAATATGACAAAGGCAAGATAGTGAACAGTGAGCTGACTAATGGATGCACTAGTAAATCAGATCTCCAAACAATGCTTGCTTTGAACTTTGCTAGTGAAAATTAATGGCCAGGAGTGCTACAAAGCAATAGGATAGTAGTAGACTTGACCATTTTAATCTTTTACAATGATAAAAGAAGATCAACTAGTTCAAATGATGATTGTGCCAAAAGGTTCCTAAAGAGAGCATGATCCCAAAAACAAAAAGAGAACTTGTGATCAGATCACTTATTGAATTTGAAGGACAATGGATAATATATTAATGGTCTCACCAAAGGAACATACCACCGATCCCAAGAACATGGTATACACCTGGCTCAACCAATTATTAGTTTTTTGTTTGTCTCCCCAAAGGAACATACCACCGATCCAGAGAACATGGTATACACCTGGTTCGACAATTACAATTTTTTTAATTTACTTACTGTCCAAGCAAACCAGATTTCACATGCCACCGATCCAGGGAACATGACATGCTACTGTAGGTAGTCAGACTTATTTATTGATTATTACTTAATTAACAATGGAATACAAAAGAACGAAAACCAGAATCTACACTCATCCCTGTCTGGTTCACATGCTACCGATCCAGAGAACATAGCATGCTAATCCATAGTGGTTAGGTGATTGCTCTGAATGGGAACACAATTGGCACAAGTTCAGCATCTAAAACTTGATGATCTAGGTGTATCAAGGTAAAAGCAGAGAATGACAAAGTTTACTAGTGTACTAGGGATTTGAGCACTCAAAACTAATAACTTTCCCTACTTCCAGCAAAGCAAGCAATGTGTGGATCACTAGTTTACAAGGCATTCAGAAATCAAGGACTCTAATTCACATCAAGCTCAATATGCCATAAGTAAATTTCAGCATGACAACAACTAAGAAATGGCTCAAGCAACCCATATCAAAATATTTCAGCATGTTTCGATGGATGATGATTTCAGTAGGGGTCATGAAACAGCTCACCGGGCTCTTCAAATGATGTAGCACTCACTCGATCACTCTCACAGCCTCGTGCATTGCGACTGCTCTCCTTTTGCTTCCTCATGCATGCTCAAGCTTCTCTCCCTCATATGTGATCATTGCTTCTCGTCATCACCATGCTATGAATCCACCAGGATCCCAGGGAATGTCATCTCGAACTCAGTCAACTCGTAGTAAATGGTGCACAAGCATAAACCTGAAAGAACACTCAACAACCGAGCCAATACAAGTGACAGAGAGAATGCCCTCTAAGTCATCAATAGAGTACCCTATCATATAAGTATATCTATTGAGCAAATCAGGAACATGTATCAACAACAAGTCACATGGTGCATAGGCAATATCAGCGATATGACATAACTTGTCGAGAAAGCTGAGATCATACCTGAGATAGTTAGGAAGAAGCTTCGGTACTACCTCAATTGAAGATACCAAGTGAGGTGTGGTAGTAGAAATTTCCACCGGTCTCGTGTCAACAAGTGAAATAGTAGAGCTTGGCTCCTTGACATCTGAATCCACCTCACCATACTCAACCATGAAGCTCTCCATCTCAGGCTCAAGTGTTGAGGACTCAATGCGGCTAACATCATCGAAGGCGAACTTCTCCATATCTGGCTCTAACAACACATGATCAATATCAACTAAAGGTGACTCCTCAATATCAAAAGCAACTAACTGCAACTCTGGCTCATCCATGGAAGAATCGTCACAATGCAAAACTGAATCTCCAACACTAGTATCCATATGATCTGAAGGGTGTGTGTCAACTAGAATAGTGTCATCATCATCAAAGATAATCCATGAAAGCTCAATCTTGTCACACAGAGAAGCTGGTTCCAGCTTTTGTGTAAGACATTCTTGCTGACGTGAAGTGATTTGTTGCAAGCAAGCCAATGAATCAGAGGTGGGCTTCTCATTGTACCACTGAAGTTGGTGGAAGGCTAAGCTCTCAATCAGCAGAAAAGCATCATCAAGTGTCTTGTTTGTAATAACTCCACCCGCTGCCATATCGACGTAAGCTCGAGTGTCCAATGTCAATCCTCCATAGAATATCTGCAGCTCTAACCACCTCTCGAGCCCATGATTAGGACATCTCCTGAATATAGCTTCGTATCTCTCCCAAGCATCATACAAGCTCTCGACTTCACGCTGAACGAAGCTGAAGATCTCATCTCGAATTGCGGACTGCTTGTGTAGTGGGAAATATTTATCCAAGAAAGCTCGTGATATCTCGTTCCAATTGAATGATCTTGATGGCAAGGATCGATACCAAGCACGAGCATCATCTCGGAGAGAGAATGTGAACAACATGCACTTGATAGCATCTTGAGGAACTCCATGGTACTTGACTGTACCTGAATACTCCATGACTCGGTGTAAGTGCTCATAGGTATCCTTAGTAGGCAGTCCTCCAAACTGATGTTGTTGAACCAAAGCAATAAGACCAGGCTTTAGCTCAAAAATTTCCGCCTCAAAAGACGGCCAAAGTGGCCCTGTGAAATAGCATTGGCTGCTTGGCATCCAAACATCACGAAGCATCACCATATCTCCACCAAGTGTAACTATCAATCAACCTGTAAATAGTTCAAATTTCCTACGTACACTCATAAACAGTAAATACTAGTCAGAATGTTAGTATCCTAATAAGCCGAAGCAACAACAAGGAAAAATATATAAAAGAAACACAGAAAATGAAATACACGACGAATTAAACACGAAACTAAAATAAACCTAGTCTATAGCCAACATAATCGCACGACGCTAGTCCCCGGCAACGGCGCCAAAATGATCGATTGTAAGTATAGTGGGGTTTTTACGCCCAAACTATGGATGTCGTGTTCTCCTCAGGGACTAGGCAGTCAGCGGTTACGTTCGGCTAAATCTAGGTAACACAATATTGGGTGATGAAAGTAGAATATTAAATCTAGACTAACCAAGATCATTCGGGAAAATCGTCGACCAGAAATGAAAAGAAGCAAGGGAGGTTCAGATTGTCTAAATTGTCTTTTTGGTGTTTTCATATTATTTTAGAAACTAAAATGCTAACATCAGTGATAAGGGGAGTCAAAAGACATGGACATATATATCTAGCCAGCGTATGACAAAGGGAAGAAACAAGCTAATATGACAGGGACAGAAATGGTTCGTATCACTAACATGTATATCACAAGAAATTGAGATAACATACCAATCACATGTACTGGAGCTATCACAGGGACTAAGAATTAAGCATGTTCACACATCTGACTTCACAAAGAACACTTTCAACACAAAATTCAGAACTAGTTAACTGAATGTATCAGACAAATAACTAACAGACGATTCACCAATATTGAAATAGTGTAAAACAGATTACAATCTACCAAGTCTCCACACTAAATGTTCACAAAGATTACCAGAGAGAGAGAAAGAGAGAGAGAGAGAGAGAGAGCAGCAGCAGCAAGGATTCAGGTTCAGAGAAGAAATAGAAGCAGCAGGGGGCGTTGAGAAGGAGCAGCAGCAAGGAAAGCAAGAAGAAGAGGAGTTGAGAGCAACAGCAGCAGCGAACTTTGAGAGGGAGAAGAGATTCAGCGGCAGGAGGTTGTGAGACGAGAAGCAACAACTGGTGATGGAGAGTAGTAGCAGCAGCAAGAGGAGGAGCAGAAGGGTCCCGATGTTGGTGTCGAGGAGATGTCACAGCGGTCGTTGAAGAAGAGTAGCAAAGGGGGATCCTTGGGGAAGAACTGCAGCGTGGTGAAGATGACTTGGTGCAGATCAGCAGCTGTGTTTCTTGAGGTTGGTGACGAGGAATTGCAGCAGGACGACGTTGTTGTTGGAGAGGAGCAGAAGCAGGCGTCGGGGTTGGAGAGGAACAGTAGTGGTCGTCGGAGTTGGAGAAGCACGCTGTCAGGAGGAGAGGCCTCGCGGTGGAGCACCAGGAAGACCGACGCCCCGCTGTCCGGTTGAGGGCACCGCCTACCCCAGATCCTCTCTCTTTCTTCGTCGATCTGGTCTCCCCTAGATCTCCTCCTCCACCTACTCCCTCGATCTAGTTCTTCTCTTGGTTCCCCTTCGATCCCCTTTCTTCCCTCGATCTGGTTTCTGTGGGTGCAGCGGCCAGAGGAGCCAGCCGCGCGTGGGATCAGACACCCTGTCTGGTTGGTCGCGCCAGACCCCAGCTCCTCTCACGCATGCCACCAGACGCCTCCTCTGGTTCTTTTTGGTTTGCCCCCTCCAGAACTAAACTCTTCTCCAAGTTGATCCCTGCTTCAGTGTTGAAAGCACTTTCGACGAAGTTTGGGTGCCTAAACGCACCAGTTCTACAAAATATGAAGAAGTGTTGTAAACAATATCATAATAGGAATATTTCTATAGGAATGAATACTTTATAAGTAATAATTGTGGTCATATGTTAAATTTGTGATGCAAAAAGGCTCGAAATACTATATGAATGAGTGTGCTATAATGCAGCAAGGTAGCCCAATCCTTTTTGTAGCAAAGGACAGACCGGAACAGTCTCTGATAATAAGTAAAACATTCTCGAGGACACACGGGTGATGTTCTTACTTGAACAAGCCTCCCACTTATGATTAACCCCTCTCGCAAGCATCCACAACTATGAAAGAAAAATTAAGATAAAATCTAACCATAGCATTAAACATGTGGATCCAAATCAACCCCTTACAGAATAGCGCATAAACTAGGGTTTAAGTTTCTGTCACTCTAGCAACCCATCATCTAATAACTACTGCACAATGCATTCCCTTAGGCCCAAAGATGGTGAAGTGTCATGTAGTCGACATTCACATAACACCACTAAGGGAATCACAACATACATATCATCAAAATATTGAACGAATATCAAATTCACGTGATTACTTGTAACATGACGTCTCCCGTGTCCTCAAGAACAAAAGCAACTACTCACAAATAATATTCATGCTCAAGATCAGAGGAGTAATAAATATCATAATGGATCTGAACATATAATCTTGCACCAAATTAACCAACTAGCATCAACTACAAGATGTAATCAACACTACTAGTCACCCATAGGTACCAATCTGAGGTTTTGATACAAAGATTGAACACAAGAGATGAACTAGGGTTTTGAGATGAGATGGTTCCGTTGAAGATGTTGATGAAGATTGGTCCTCCCATGATGAGAGGGTTGTTGGTGATGATGATAGCTTCGATTTTCCCCTCCTGGAGGGAAATATCCCCGGCGGAATCACTCCGCTGGAGAGCAAAAGTGCTCTTGCCCAAGTTCCGCCTCGAGATGGCGGTGCTCCGTCCCGAAAGTCCTCTCCTTATTTTTTCTAGGTCAAAAGACCTTATGTACCAGAAGATGGGCACCGGAGGTGGGCCAAGGCCCCCACTACCCACCAAGGCGCGCCAGGGGGGGACACCCTGGTGCCTAGTGGGCACCTGGGTGACCCCCTCCGGTATTTCTTTTCTCCAGTATTTTATATATATTCCAAAATAATTCTCCGTAAAATTTCAGCTTATTTGGAGATGTGCAGAATAGGTATCTCTGACGTAGCTTTTTCAGGTCCAGAATTCTAGCTGCCGGTATTCTCCCTCTTTGTGTAAACCTTGCATATTATGAGAGAAAAGGCATTAGAATTACTCCACAAAGTGTTATATTGAATAAAAAAACTATTAATAATAGTAAGAAAACATGATGCAAAATGGATGTATCAACTCCCCCAAGCTTAGACCTGGCTTGTCCTCAAGCGAAAGTTGATATCAAGAATCATGTCCACATGTTTAGAGAGAGAGAGGTGTCGATAAAACAAAATACGGACCTAGTAGCATCATGCTTATTATTACAACAACAATAAACTTTATCATAAAACTTCTCATGAGCAAGTAACAATTCATCACAACATCGAAGTATAAAGCATAAACTTTATTCAAAACCAACAAACTATGTTCTCAGTCAACTTTACAATTGCAATTCATCATATTTTCAGGAAGGGTCTCGTGTCGGAGCCTTTTGGCAAGTCCGCATACTCAACCATCATTTAATCTTCTATGATTGCCAACAATCACAACATATATATGGAGCAAAAGTTTTAGCCGGACACATAGAAAGATAGGGGCTTATAGTTTCGCCTCCCAACTTATTCACCTCAAGGGTGATGTCAACAATAATAACTCATGATTACTCATATCCAACTGGATATATGTGCCTAGATCTTTCCCCACCATAGGATGCTTGCGAAAGAGAAAAATAAAAAGGAGTAGAGGAGAACACTTTGACTCTTGCATAAAAAGTAAATACATAAAAGTAAAAGATAGGCCCTTCGCAGAGGGAAGCAAAGGTTGTCATGCGCTTTTATTTTTGGATGCATAATCTCTTAATGCAAAAGAACATCATGTTATATTGCCCCTTATGATAGCAACCTTTATTATGCAGTCCGTCGCTTTTATTACTTTGCCATCACAAGTTCGTACAATGCTTATTTTCCCTTACAATAAAAGATCAAACATATTTAGAAGCATTTTTTATTGCTTTATGCACCGATGACAACTTACTTGAAGGATCTTATTCAATACATAGGTAGGTATGGTGGACTCTCAAAACATGAAATTGGGTTTGAGGTTTTTGGATGCACAAGTAGTATCTCTACTTAGTGCGGATTTTTGGCTAGCAAAGATATTGGGCAAGCACCACATGTTGGAGGATCTATGACAATATAACTTCTATGTGAATATGAACAAACATAAATCATTATGTTGTCTTCCTTGTCCAACATCAACAATTTGGCATAAAATATTTAATGGGGGCTCACAATCATAAAAGATGTCCAAGATAGTATATTTGCATGTGAATCTTCTCTTCCCTTATTAATTCTTTCATAAATTGCATCATTGACCAATGCTATGTTTGTCAACTTTCAATAAATTTTACCACTTATACCTTTCCTTATGTAATGTCATTACTTTCTATAAGATTAGCATATGACCTTTTTCATAATTTTCTTAATTTTGATTGAAACAAAAAGGTAAAGAAGCAAAAACTCAAACTAAACTTTATTATATAACTCTCACTCAATTACATAGATAGATAGATCACGAAACTAGCACTCGAAAATAGATCATACTAAACTTTTATTCAACTAAATCATGAAATAACTAAGGATCGAACTAAGAACGGTAAAGATAATAAAAGTGATGGTGATACGATACCGAGGCATCTCCCCCAAGCTTGGCTAAAGCCAAGGGGAGTGCCCATACCCGTGTGTTTAAGTATCCTCCTTTGGTGATGGTGGTGGTGAAGAGGTGGTAGGCTTGTCCCCCGGCTTCCATGGCAGGGGTTCACCATCATAAGAGGATGCACGAGTCTCCTGAGTCCCGAAACTTGCAGCTAAACTCATACCTTTAAACCTTGCTTCATACTCAAAAATTTGATTTTGAAGATCATAGATATGGCTTTGCAGAAAATTGTTTTTCTCGTTGAAGTTGAAGATGATGTCCTTCATAGACCGGCCATCCACCTTGTGATCACGGGTGAATTCCATAATCATGGAGTGATTGGCACTAAGTCCATGCTCCACCATCCCTTGGCACTTGAAGATCTCCTGCTCCACCGCCTCGAGCCTGGTCTCCACGCTTCCAGTCTTCTTGGGCCCTTGAACATCCTGGATATGGAGCACCCCCTCACGCATCTCAATGGCTTGAGGGTGCTTCAACACCTCCGGAAGGTAGGGGTTGATGACCTTCTCGTAGAACTTGTCCTTGGAAAAGCTTGGTGCAGCCATGACGATCTAGATCTATCAAAAAAACAGCCTGAAACAAGAGCAGAGGATATTTTTGCGATGCGGTGGTCAATACATCCAGGGGAGTATATAAAGAATTTTTATCTTGGGAAACAAGTATACTACAGGAAAACAGAGTCGAGAAGGTGCCCGAGGGGCCCACTACCCACCAGGGCGCGCCAGGTGGGGCAGGCGCGCCCTGGTGCCTAGTGGGCACCTGGGTTGCCTTCCCGGTTGTTTCTTATTTTTTATTTTTTCTAATATTCCAAAACTGACAGAAAATATTTTTGCGGAATTTTTGGAGTCGGTTTACTTACCGTATCACGTACCTCTTCCTTTTCAGGGTTCTGGAGTGTTCTGGAAGGTCTCTTTTATGTATTCCTTCGGTGTCATGGTTTGAATAATATTAGTTTCAACATTAATAGGTGTACCTGAAATATAGTGCTTAATTCTTTGCCCATTGACCACCTTCGGATTAGTGCCTTCGGCATTATTGATCTTAATAGCTCCAGAGCGATAAACTTCTTCAATGATATATGGTCCTTCCCACTTGGAGAGAAGTTTTCCTGAAAAAAAAACTAAAACAAGAATTGTACAATAGAACATATTCACCAACTTTGAATTCTCGCTTTTGGATTCTTTTGTCATGCCATGTTTTAACTTCTTCTTTGAATAATTTGGCATTTTCATAAGCTTGGGTTCTCCATTCATCTAGTGAGCTAATATCGAATAACCTCTTTTCCCCGGCAAGTTTGAAATCATAATTGAGTTCCTTAATTGCCCAATATGCTTTATGTTCTAACTCAAGAGGCAAGTGACGTGCTTTTCCATAAACCATTTTATATGGAGATATACCCATAGGATTCTTATAAGCATTTCTATAAGCCCAAAGTGCATCATCAAGTTTCTTAGACCATTTTTTTCTAGATCTGTTAACAGTCTTTTGTAATATCAACTTTATTTCTCTATTGCTAAGTTCAACTTGACCACTAGATTGAGGGTGATAAGGAGATGTAATTCTATGGTTGACATCACATTTAGCAAGCAATTTACAGAAAGCACCATGAATAAAGTGTGAACCACCATCAGTCATTAAATATCTAGGGACTCCAAACCTCGGGAAAATAACTTCTTTCAACATTTTAATGGAGGTATTGTGATCAGCACTGCTAGTTGGAATAGCTTCTACCCAATTAGTGACATAATCAACAACAACCAAAATATGAGTACACCCATTAGAGGAAGGAAAAGTTCCATATAATCAAAGCCCCAAACATCAAATGGTTCAATAACAAGTGAATAATTCATAGGCATTTCCTGGCGTTTACCAATATTACCAATTCTTTGACATTCATCACAAGATGAGACAAACTTACGAGCATCTTTGAAAAGAGTAGGCCAATAAAAACCAGATTGTAATACCTTGTGTGCAGTTCTATCTCCTGCATGATGCCCTCCATAGGCTTCAGAGTGACATTTCCATAGTATTTGTTCCTATTCATGCTCAGGTATACAATGTCTAATAATACCGTCTACTCCCTCTTTATAAAGATGTGGGTCATCCCAAAAGTAATGTCTTAAATCATAGAAGAATTTTTCTTTTGTTGGTATGTGAAACTAGGTGGTATAAATTTAGCACAATATAATTAGCATAGTCTGCATACCAAGGAGTGTTATGAGAAGCATTTATGATAGCTAGTTGTTCATCAGGGAAGCTATCATCAATAGGTAGTGGGTCATCAAGAATATTTTCTAACCTAGACAAGTTATCAGCTACGGGATTCTCAGCTCCCTTCCTATCAGTGATGTGCAAATCAAATTCTTGTAACAAAAGAACCCACCTAATGAGTCTAGGTTTAGCATATTTCTTTTCCATAAGGTATTTAATAGCAGCATGATCAGTGTGAACAATTACTTTAGAATCAACTATGTAAGATCTGAATTTATCACAAGCAAACACAATTGCTAGAAATTCTTTTTCAGTAGTAGCATAATTTCTTTGGGCACTGTCTAGAGTCTTTCTAGCATAATGGATAACATTCAATTTATTATCAACTCTTTGTCCTAGAATAGCACCAATAGCATAATCACTAGCATCACACATAATTTCAAAAGGCAAGTTCCAATCAGGTGGTGGAACAATAGGTGCAGAAGTTAAGGTTTTCTTAAGTGTTTCAAAGGCTTCTACACAATCATCATAAAAAACAAATGGAACATACTTTTGCAAGAGATTAGTAAGAGGCCTAGAAATTTTTGGAGAAGTCTTTAATGAATCTCCTATAGAAATCAGCATGACCAAGGAAACTTCTTATACCTTTAATATCTTTTGGACACGGCATTTTCTCAATTGCATCAACTTTAGCTTTATCCACCTCAATACCTCGTTCAAAAATTTTGTGCCCCAAGACAATACCTTCATTCACCATAAAGTGGCACTTCTCCCAATTCAAGACAAGATTAGTTTGCTCACATCTCTGCAAAACTCGATCAAGGTCCATAAATGGAAAAGTCATCCATGAAAACCTCAATAATATTTTCACAAAAGTCAGAGAATATAGCAGACATACATCTTTGAAAGGTAGCGGGTGCATTGCATAATCCAAAAGGCATACGTCTATAAGCATAAGTTCCAAAAGGACAAGTGAAGTTGGTTTTCTCTTGATCAGGTTGTGACATGGGTATTTGAGAGAAACTAGAATATCCATCAAGAAAACAAAAGTGTGTGTGCTTGGATAATCTTTCTAACATTTCATCAATAAAAGGTAGAGGGTAGTGATCCTTTGTAGTAGCTTTGTTTAATTTTCTAAAATCAATTACCATTCTATAGCTAGTAACAATTCTCTATGGGATAAGTTCATTTTTATCATTAGGAACAATAGTAATACCCCCTTTCTTAGTAACACAATGAACATGACTTACCCATCTACTATCAGCTATAGGATAAATTATACCTGCTTCCAGAAGCTTTAGTATTTCAGTTCTTACCACTTCCTTCATCTTATGATTTAATTGCCGTTGATGATCAACAACGGGTTTAGCGTCAGGTTCCATATTATTGTGCTGACAGAGAGTGGGACTAATGCCCTTAAGATCATCAAGAGTATATCCAATAGCAGCTCGATGCTTCCTCAGAATTTTTTGTTGGTGCAACGAACCTTCACGTATGTCGCTCGGACTGTACACAGGCTCAAATGGTAGAAATACAAGCAACACCAAGCATTCAAGACAGAACCAAGCCAAAGAGAGCTCTTTGAGGAATCCAAGGGTGGATCAAGAAGACCAAGACATGCCAAGACAGCAAGATATCACTAAGGAAAACCCTCCCTTGCCGGGCAGGCGAGCCTGGTCAGGTCGAGGCCACCCCGAAGACAAGTCCCAAGACTTCCCCGGCTAGAATTGTAGGGGCCACTAGCGGCCTACATCCCTGCCAAAACTCCACCACTCCACCTCATCGCAATGCATGTCATCCATCGGTGCGGTGTCGAGCCCCCAGATAACTAAGTGGCTCTCATTTGGCACGTGGCAGCCATTGAGGAGGAAGATCACCTCCATATGACACCCGTCCAGAGGTGTGTCAAGCAGACAGATGGAAGATGACTAGAGCGGCGCGGCAGGCCTGCCGGGCCGCATCCACAGTGCGACACATGGCAGCGCATTTAATGCGCTTTGTCCTAACTGCAAGGGTTAGGTATGATAGCACTGTTAGCTATCTAATCGCTGGATAACGACCGTTTTGCCATTGTGGTAACCCCTTAGCCAATAAAAGGAGGACCGTGGCAACCTTAGAAAGCATTCGGACCCTCGTGTACTCATATGTGCGTAGCTGCTCTCCCTGAGGCGACCTTGCCGGGCTCGAGCGCCGAGCGTTCTTCACGGTCTCTCCATCAATCCACCAAAGAAGGAGTAGGGTTTTACGCTTCTCAGCAGCCCGAACCTGGGTAAAAACCACCAGTGTGACTACTGTCGTGCTGTCCCACGGCCTTCGCTCTTTGTGCAACGCGTCCTCCCCCCTGCCGAACCACCAAGGGGCCAATGGCCTCATAGGTGGCCGTGTTCTAGCACGACATCTATGGCGTGCCAGGTAGGGGGAGCGCTTATGCGAACCCGAGGTCGTAAACAGCGCGTCAGTCTTCATCATCGTTGGCTTCATCATCCATGGCACCCAAGAAGAAGTCTGGCGCAACTGCTTATCCTTCCACCTCGAAGGCCCCCTCGCATGCAGCCGCCGATACTACGGGGGCTGCGGCGGCATCAGGGGATGCAGACACCGTGGGGAACGTGACCGGCGCAGGCGACGCTGTTGTCATTCCCCCCGCGGCCAAAGCGGAAGCAGAAAACGCCGGAGGAGGGCGGCACCAACAGCACTCTGACGGCCGTGCTCCACAACGCACGGGTGGGGAGAACGTTCAGTCTCCACCTCCCCACCGTGCCGAAGGACGCAGCCACAGCGACAACGCTCGCCCTGGTGTGAACCGCGGCCCCCTGGTTGTCCCTGCAATGGACGCAGCGGTGGGGCAAGCGCCTCCCCCGGGGCGGGGTAACCAAGATGAAGCGCCGGACAGGGTCGTGAACCCCCAGGCGCACCCTTCTCGCCACCGTACCACTGTGGCGGCTGGCTCGCGGCGACAAGAGCACGGCGCCACCACCGCTAGTACTGGCAGGAGCCGGGCGATGTCATGGTCTGCGTTATCGTCCATGCCAAGCACTGCTTCGGGAGCCATGGCACGACCCCAACTCCTGCTGAGATTCCCACCAGTGGCTGATCAGATGGATGAGTGGAGAGCTACCATCCAGAGTTTGATCGGTTTTGCTGAAGCAAGGGGATCGCAGCGGACGGATCCGCCACGGCTCCCGCAAGCGACAGCCACGGCCCGAGCTACTGACTGTGCCGAGGGGGCCACTCCGACGGTATATTCCCCTCCGCGACGGCCAGCGCAAGGACCACAACCAAAACCACGAAACCAGGAGCCCAATGAGGTATCGATGGCCTCGTCTGACCCTCGGGCCCGTCGAGATCAGTGGCAGGTCCTGGAGGATCGGCGGAGGGAAGACGCACGCGTCACCATAGAACGACGCCGCGAAACCCGCCGCAAATCCGACAGGCGCAATGGCCCAGACGTCGACGAACCCGCGCCCAGTGAGGGCGGGTACCTACCTTTCGAGGTTGGGTGCCCTGCCTTCACTCGCGAGCTGCTGCAAGTCCGTTGGCCATCTGCCCGCGTTTTCAATCCAGAGATACCAGAGAAGTATGATGGAAGATTGAACCCGGCAGAGTTCTTGAGCATCTACACCATCGCTGTTCAAGCTGCCGGAGGGAGAGATGAGAAGGTGTTCACCAATTACTTCCCTTTGGCACTCAAGCCAAATGTGAAGTCATGGCTGATGCACCTTCCGGAGAATTCCATCTCATCATGGGCTGACCTATGCCATGAGTTCATTGGCGCCTTCACGGGCGGCCATCAAGAACCAGGACGGCCCAGCGATCTGCAGCTCCTTCCACAAAAGGAAGGGGAGAGCTTGTGGAAGTACTTGCAAAGATTTAGCCGGGTGCACAGAAACATTCCAGACATCCACCCGGCAGCTGTGATCGCCGCGTTCCAGTCCAACGTGCGCAACAGGAGGATACGTTCCAAGATGAAAGTTTGGTTGCCCAAGACTGTGAATGAGCTGTACACTTTGGTGGATAAGTGTGCCAGAACAAAGGAAGGGAGGTAACTCCCCGGAGAAGAGGATGGCGTCGAAGTCGACTCAGAGGATGACGATGATGCCGCTAACCCAAAGAGGAAGAACAAGAAACGCAATAAGAAGCGCAGGGAAAATGCAGTATTGGCTGTTGAGGGCTCTAGCACTCCTAGTACCGGCAAGAAGGCCAAGACCGAAGCCCCCGGCAAGGAAGTTTCCGCGTGCACTGATTGTCGGGAGGCTACGGTGGCTGAAAAGGCTGGGAAGGCTGACACGCCATACTGCAAGATCCACCGGACCAAGGGCCATGATCTCCAAGAGTGTCACCAAGTTGAGCAACTTGTCAAGAAGTAGAAGGCTGAATATGAGAAGTGTGACAAGGAAAGAGACCAAGAAGGTGCTGGCGGGAAGGGCCGAGGCGGCAGAGGAGGCCGCCGCGGCAAGGATCCCCAGCATCCAGAAAGGCCCGCAGGGGGCTGTAAGAAGAAAGAAGGCGAAGACGAAAGTGATGAAGAGGATGAAGAGGAAACCAGTGAGCAAGAGTTCCAGAAAGCCACTGAGGCCCTGTGCGTTGAAGGAGGTGCATCTTTGCACTCCTCTCACTGCCAACTTAAATAGTGGGTGCGTGAGGTCAATGCCGTAGAGCCAGCAGTGGACTCCCGGAAACCGCTCAAATGGTCCCGCACGCCCATCATCTTCGACGAAGAGGATCACCCTGACCACACCACCGCTAGGGTGCTTGCCGTTGTTGGTTTCACCAACAATCCGCAACCTCAAGGTCACGAAGATGTTGGTTGACAGTGGGGCTGGGTTGAATCTGATTTCCCCCAAGGTGCTCAGCAAGCTTCAAATAATAGATGAAGAGCTCAAGATTACTGGCACATTCCAAGGGATCAACCCCAGCAGGAGTCGTCCTAAGGGAAAGATCACGCTGCCGGTGACATTTGGATGAGAATTGAACTACCGGACCGAGAAGGTTGTGTTTGATGTGGTTGATCTCCCTCTGCCGTACAATGGTATCCTTGGTCGTTCAGCCCTGGCAAAATTCATGGCGACATCTCACTATGCCTACAACACACTGAAGATGCTGGGGCCGATGGGCGTCATTTCCATTCCGTCAGACAAGAAGAATGCAATCATATGCATGGATAAGATGTACCGAGATGCAGTCGCTGCTGAGGCTGCGGAAGCTGCAGCTCCCGCCAAGGAAAGTAAGAAAGGGAAGAAAGCTAGCAAGGATACCGGCAAGGAATCCGGGAAGCGCACCTCTTCAGAGTGTGCTGCACCCATCGATGATTTGCCAGAGAGCTCCACTAGCAAGAAGCCCAAGGTCGCCTCACCTGCGGTGAAGAAGGTCCCGGCAGGGCTGGATGGCGTTGGTGGTACATTCACCATCAGCTCCACCCTTGATGACAAATAGGAAAGCGCGCTCGTTGCCTTCCTGCGGGCGAATGTAGATGTGTTTGCCTGGCAACCATCTGACATCCCCGGTGTTCCCAGGGAGGTAATCGAGCACCACCTAGCTGTCTACCCTCATGCCTGGCTCGTCAAGCAGAAAGTCAGGAAGCAAGCTTTGGAGCGGCAACAGTTCATTGCCGAGGAGATCAAGAAACTTGAAGCAGCTGGTTTGGTCCGAGGAGTATTGCACCCAACATGGTTGGCGAACCCAGTGGTGGTGGGCAAGGTGAACGGGAAATGGAGGCTTTGCATAGACTTCACGGATCTGAATAAGGCATGCCCGAAGGACCCGTTCCCCTTGACGCGCATTAACCAGATCATAGATTCCACTTCCGGGTGTGATCTGCTTTCCTTCTTGGATGCATACTCTGGGTACCATTAGATCTTCATGTCCAAGGAGGATGAGGAGAAGACCGCGTTCATAACCCCGTGTGGCACGTACTGCTTTGTGCGGATGCCTTTCGGGTTGAAGAGCGCTGGATCCACTTTTGCAAGGGCAGTGCAAATTGGTTTCGAGCCTCAATTGCACAGGAATATTGAAGCTTACATGGATGACATAGTAGTCAAGACCAAGGACAAGTCAACTCTCATTCAGGACTTGGAAGAGACCTTTGCGAATCTACGCAAGATCAACTTGAAGTTAAACCCTGAGAAGTGTGTGTTTGGCGTTCCCTCTGGCAAGCTACTTGGTTTCTTTGTATCCCACCGTGGGATAGATGCCAACCCTGACAAGATCAAGGTGATCGAGCAGATTCAAGCACCCAAGACAGTTAAAGATGTGAGGTGCCTGATCGGATGTGTTGCCGCGCTGAGTAGGTTCATTTCCAAGTCTGCCGAGTGGGCCTTGTCGTTCTTCAAAATTTTGAAGAAGGCAGGGCCAATGAAGTGGACCCCGGAGGCAGAAGCAGCGCTGCATGACTTGAAGACCTATCGTTCCTCTGCTCCCACCTTGGTCGCTCCTAAACCACAAGAGCCGTTGCTGCTATACCTAGCGTCAACCAATCAAGTGGTTAGTGCAGCGTTGGTGGTGCAGCGGGAAGTGGATGAAGGAGCAGCCGCAGCTACTGTCCCCTCCGGAGAGGAAAGTGAACCTATCCCGGCAAGGTCCGATGCAGATTAGGAGAGAGAGGAGCAGGATAACGAAGAAATTCCAAGACTGCGGCAAAGAAGAAGGTGGTGCAGCGGCCAATGTACTTTATCAGCTCCCTATTGCAGGGGGCTAGATCAAGGTACTCTGGCGTGCAAAAGTTGATATTTTGCCTCATTATGGCCTCAAGGAAACTGCGCCACTACTTCCAAGCCCACGAGATCACAGTTGTCACCCGCTTCCCTTTGCAACACATACTGAGGAACCCGGAGGCCACTGGCAGAATAGTAGAATGGGCTTTGGAATTGTCGAGCTTTGGTATGAAGTATGATAGTATGTCAACCATCCAGAGTAGAGCATTGGCGGAGTTCATCGCGGAATGGACACCAACCCCAGACGAAGAAACACCAGAAACAGTTATCCCTGGCAAGGAGGCCCCCCAAGAGTGGATCATGTACTTTGATGGTGCCTTCTCACTACAAGGTGCAGGGGCTGGCATGCTCCTTGTTGCACCCACTGGAGAACACCTCAAGTATGTGGTCCAAATGCATTTTCCCTGGGAGAAAGCTACCAACAACACTGCAAAATATGAAGGACTCCTTGCCGGGCTAAGGATCGCAACAGAATTGGGGATTAAGAAGTTGATCATCCGTGGAGACTCACAGCTTGTGGTGAGGCAAGTGAACAAGGATTACCAGAGTCCATTGATGGAGGCATACGTCGAAGAGGTGAGGAAGTTGGAGGAGCATTTTGACGGATTGCAAACAGAGCACATGTCACGTGCGGAAAACAACATTGCTGATCATCTGTCAAAATGCGCTGCACAGAAGCTTCCTGAGGAACCAGGGACTTTTGTTCTCCACCTGACTCAACCCTCAGTATCCTCGACAACAATGGCCAGAAAGAGGAGGAAACTGGACTCCGGCAAGCCTCTCCCGGCAGAGCTTCCCGAAGCCCCTGGCAGAGAGGTTGGCGGGAACAACTCCACTTCGCCTAGTAAGCAACACCCTCCCGCTGAACCACCAGTTCTTGCGGTAGAGATATGCGCTCCCACGAACGAGGAGGTGCCATTGATCCTTGTTGTCGAGCCCCAGGCTCCAACTTGGGCACGGCACATAGTCCATTACCTCCAAATAGAAGAACTTCCCGAAGAGCAAGAAGAAGCTGAAAGAGTAGCCCGGAGGGCCAGTATGTATCAGTTTGTCGACAACACGTTATACAAAAGGAGGCCCAACGGTGTGAAATTGAAGTGCATTTGCCGGGAAGAGGGGAAGGACTTGTTGGCAGAGATACACAAAGGCATGTGCGGCTCCCATATTGGATCAAGGGCCTTGGTTGGAAAAGCTTTCCGGCAAGGTTTCTACTAACCCACGGCCCTCCAAGATGCAATTGAGCTAGTCACCAGATGTGAAGCCTGCCAGTTCCACTCCAAGAATATCCATCAACCTGCTCAAGCTCTCCAGACGGTCCCTTTGTCATGGCCATTTTTGGTTTGGGGGCTCGACATCTTGGGCCCCTTCCCCCGTGCTACCGGGGGCTTTGAATTCTTGTACGTTGCCATCGACAAGTTTACAAAGTGGCCGGAGGTGGATCCTGTGAGAAAGGTGACTGCACAGTCAGCTATCAAGTTCTTGAAGGGATTGGTGTGCCGATTCGGAGTACCCGCTAGAGTCATCACTGACAACGGCACCCAATTCACAAACCGCGCCTTCATGCAATACGTTCAAACCCTCGGAAGCAAAGTTTCATTCGCCTCTGTTGCTCATCCCAGAAGCAATGGACAAGCTGAGAGGATGAACGCTAAAGTGCTGCGAGGACTCAAGCCAAGAACTTTCGACAAGCTGCGGAAGTGTGGCAGACGTTGGATCGACGAGCTGCCGGTGGTTCTTTGGTCCCTCCGTACGACACCAAATCGAGCTACCGGCCAGACTCCCTTCTCCCTAGTCTATGGGGTAGAAGCAGTGATCCCCACGGAACTCATATATGGGTCACCTTGAGTATTTGCCTATGATGAAGTAGAGCAAGAGCAGCACCGGCATGACGATGTCGTGCTCCTTGAGGAGAACCGTCTTCGGGCTGCTACGCGTGCTGCACGCTACCAGCAAGCCCTGCGTCGCTATCACAGCCACAGGGTTCATGCCCGGAGCCTTGAGGAAGGCGACCTTGTCCTTAGGCGTGTTCAGTCCGCCAAGGGTGCAAACAAGTTGACGCCAAAGTGGGAAGGCCCTAACCGGGTAGTACGAGTCATCAGACCAGGCGCAGTCCGTCTGGAGACCGAAGATGGCATTCAGTTGCAAAACTCATGGAACATTGAGCATCTTCGTAAGTTCTACCCGTAAGGCGCGGGTGTCAGGCCCTGCCTGGCAGCCACCCTTTTGTACAAGCCTTGCCGATGCGCATGTAACCCTTTGTACAAAGACAGGCGTAGACCCTTAGCACAGACAATAAAACGAAGCGCTGGGGGCCCCCAAAAAAACTTGCATGCATGCATAGCATAACATGAACATGCCAAGATCATGTAGATGAGATCATATGTTGCCTTGTTTTCCTCTGCACTAACTGCAGGACTCTTGCCGCGGACTCGGTCCCAAGAATAAGAAATGGAAATAATCTTACATATTGATCCCCGACAAGCCAAACAGATAAGTTCCCTCTCGTCCATACATGTCTCTGTAAGGAGGAAACTTGTGCATAGAGAAACCTCGTCACCTTCAAAGCATTTGTGCTCCCATCCTTTGACCTGAATTTTGCTTCGGTCAAGATGGTTGTAGTGGCTTTTGATGGAGGGGGTTCAACGAGGGGTCGGTCCCCTTCCATAGCTTTGAGCCCGGCAGGCCAAGCCCCGCGGCAACAAACAGAAGGCGCCCGACAGGATAGCTTGCCGGAGAACGCTTGTTTACTTAAAAGTATAGAGGCATTCCTCCTCTTCATGGATATAATACATGCACAAGTACCCGGCAAGACCGTCTTTTTTCATTAATATGCAGATAAACGAGTACAAGGCTTACAAAGTACAAACATGGATAGAAGAGATTACATATTTGAAACTAAAGTTTGGCAAGTGCCTACACGTTTTAGATTGAAAAAAGATAAGTGCCCCGTAATCCCTTTCTTGTCCCTCTCCTCCTAGGAGCTATGGCAGGAGGTGAAGAGGGCAAAAGGAGTGCCTGGGCAGAAGCCCAGCCTGACCCCGTCAAGACCTGCAGGACGCAGTCTAACAAGATCGAGAGGGCGCAGACGAAGGTGATGGGTGGGGAGAGCGGCTGGGCGATGCCCTGTTCACCGCCACCAGGGCCAGCAGGACACGGTAGGGCGAACGAAGCCGGAGCCCACGGGGAAGCCTGCCGGGGTCCAGCTAGAAGGCTGCTGGAGGAGGCGGAGACACCATCCACACCCAACACCCCGGGAAATTTCCTTGCTCGGGAGGAGATGCAGGTGCAGATGGTGGTGTCGCCGGCCTCCCGCTGACGGTGACGGTGCGACCGGCGTTCAGCCAGAGTCGGAGTCCTCCCCATCGGCACTGTCGTCATCGATGTCACTGTCCTCCTCATCGCTATCGCTCGAGGAGGAGCTTTCATCGTCGGTCGAGCTTTCCGCGCAGCACCCTAAGCGAGCACCCGAACGCCCGAAGACCTTGACGGAGAGCAGGGCGGCATCCATTAACTTGAAATGGAGAACGTGCCTGGCCTCCAAGCTGTGGGCACGGGTAAAGGTCTTCCAGCCACGCCGGAGAAGCATGACATGAGGAGCAGGGAACTCCACGTCCGCCCGCATGCTGCCAATGCAGCAGCCCCTCATGTGCAGCCTCAGCCCCGGCGGCTGCTCGACCTCCATCACCCTTGCGATTGGGGTGGGAAGCCGAAGACGGCTGCGCGGGGGCCCGCGCAGTTTGACGATAAACTCCAGCGGCTGGTTCCCGACGTGGCCTTCGTTCGGGTCCTGAGCGGCTGGAGGGGGTGCGATCAGAACGCCGCCCCGTCCTCCTCGACCCCGAGCGCCACGACGACCACGACCACGTCCTATCCCGCCTCCTCTCGCGGCAGGCTCCGCCCCTGCATCCCCAACAGGAGGAGGGAGGCGCTGTCGAGCAGAATCCCTTGTCGCCACCAATGGAGTGCCACTACGTCCTCTCCCCCTCACCATGATGGAGAGTTGATATCAGAAGGATGGAGGAAGAGGTGGGTGTGAACCAGAGCCTCCCCCACGTTCCCTTTTATAGGCGAACGAGGCTGGAGACTGGCTCCTCACCCAGGAGGCAACCGCCCCGATCCACCAATCCGACTCCTCTGCATCACTAACGACGCGCGGAATCAAGACCGACCTCCTGCGCCTATCCATGGAGCCTGGCTTTCTGCCTTGTCATTCATTCCCGCGCCCTCCGCATTCGCCACCAACCCTGCGCAATGCATGCGGCATACGTGGCAGAAACGGCAGGGGCAGGGGAGTTAGTGGAATAGCAGTTACCGCCCCATGAACGTGGGAAGTGGGCGACCCATGGGCCATGGCATAAATCCTCCCACGACGTCCCGCACGACGCGCGGGAAAGCCGGAAACTGAATCAAGCACAAGTTAATGAAGAAGCAAGAAGAAAAATCAAGGAAGAAGAGAATATCAGCGCAAGACCCCTGCGTGTGTACCAGATAGGGCCTACCCCAACGATGCTCGGCAACATGTTTGGGCCAGGCCCGGGGGCTCCTGTCGGTGCAACGAACCTTCACGTATGTTGCCCGGACTGTACACGGGCTCAAATGGCAGAAATACAAGCAACGCCAAGCATTCAAGACAGAACCAAGCTAGAGAGAGAGCTCTTTGAGGAATCCAAGGACGGATCAAGAAGACCAAGACAGCAAGATATCACTAAGGAAAAACCTCCCTTGCTGGGCAGGCGAGCCTGGTCAGGTCGAGGCCACCTCGAAGACAAGACCCAAGACTTCCCCGGCAAGGATTGCCGGGGCCACTGGCGGCCTACATCCCCACCAAGACTCCACCGCTCCACCGCATCGCAATGCATGTCATCCATCGGTGCGGTGTCGAGCCCCTAGATAACTAAGTGGCTATCATTTGGCACGTGGCAGCCATTTAGGAGGAAGATCACCTCCATATGACACCCGTCTAGAGGCGTGTCAAGCAGACAGATGGAAGATGATTAGAGCGGCGCGGCAGGCCTGCCGGGCCGCATCCACAGCGCGACACATGGCAGCGCATTTAATGCGCTTTGTCCTAACTGCCAGAGTTAGGTATGATAGCACTGTTAGCTATCTAATCGCTGGATAATGACCGTTTTGCCATTGTGGTAACCCCTTAGCCTATAAAAGGAGGATCGTGGCAACCTTAGAAAGGATTCGGACCCTCGTGTACTCATACGCGCATAGCTGCTCTCCCCGAGGCGACCTTCCCGGGCTCGAGCGTCGCGCGTTCTTCATGGTCTCTCCATCAATCCACCAAAGCAGGAGTAGGGTTTTACGCTTCTCAGTGGCTCGAACCTGGGTAAAAACCACCAGTGTCACTACTGTCGTGCTGTCCCGCGGCCTCCGCACTTTGTGCAACGCGTCCTCCACCCTGCCGAACCACAAAGGGGCCGATGGGCTCATAGGTGGTCGTGTTCTACCATGACATCTTTAATAATCTTTTCTCTTCATGCTCTGTAAGGTTAGCACTAATAATAACAGGATATATCTTCTTTTCATCTAGATAAGCATATTTCAAAGTATCAAGTGCTACTTCTTGAGCTTGCGTTGATTTTTCCCTTGAAGAGGAAAGGGTGATGTAGCAAAGTAGAGATAAGTATTTCCCTCAGTTAAGAACCAAGGTATCAATCCAATAGGAGGTACAAGCAAGTCCCCAATAGATGCACCTGCACAAACTAACAAACACTTGCACACAATACAAAAAAGGGGTTGTCAATCCATTCACTGTCACGAACAAGAGTGAGATCTACTAGAGATAGATATAAAAGATAAGTAAAAGGCAAAATAAAGTAAATATAAATAAATTGTTGCAAGGTATTTTTGGGTTTTTGGTTTTATAGATCTAAAAATATATAATGAGAAATAGATCCGGGGGCCATAGTTTTCACTAGAGGCTTCTCTCTTGAAAGAACACATCCGGTGGGTGAACAAATTACTGTTGGGCAATTGATAGAAAAGCGAAAAGTTATGACGATATCTAAGGCAATGATCATGAATATAGGCAACACGTCCGTGATAAGTAGACTAACTCTTGCCTGCATCTACTACTATTACTCCACACATCGACCGCTATCCAGCATGCATCTAGTGAATTAAGTTAACAAGAAAGGAGTAACGCCTTAAGCAAGATGACATGATGTAGAGGGATAGATCCAATCAATATGGTAAAAAAAACCCATCTTTTTATCCTTAATGGAAACAATACAAGTACGTGCTCGCTACCCCTACTGTCACTGGGTGAGGACACCGCAAGATTGAACCCATCACAAATCACCTCTCCCATTGCAAGAAAAACCAATCTAGTTGGCCAAACCAAATCGATATATCGGAGAGAAATACAAAGCTATGTTAATCATGCATAAAGAAGTTCAGAGAAGACTCAAATAATATTCATAAATAATCTGATCATAAATCCACAATTCATCGGATCTCAACAAATGCACCGTAAAAGAAGATTACATCGAATAGATCTCCAAGAACATCGAGGAGAACATTGTATTGAAAATCAAAGAGGGAGAAGAAGCCATCTAGCTACTAGCTATGGACCCGTAGGTCTGTGGTAAACTACTCACACATCATCAGAAGGGCAGCAAGGTTGGTGTAGAGGCCCTCTGTGATCGAATCCCCCTCCGGCAGAGTGCCGGAAAAGGCCCCAAGATGGGATCTCACGAGAACAGAAGCTTGTGGCAGTGGAAAAGTATTTTTGGTGTGCCGTCTGGTATACGGGGAATATTTGGGTATATGGAGCCAAGATTAGGGTTCGGAGCTCTACGAGGGGCCCACAAGCCTAGGGGCGCCCCTTGGGCTTATGGCTCCCTCGTGGGTCTTCTGGCCTCTTCCTGAAGCTCCGTGGTTGTCTTCTGGTCCAAGAAAAATCCTCAAAAAGTTTTGTTCTGTTTGGACTCTGTTTGGTATTGATTTTCTGTAGAAGACAAAAACAAGGAAAAAACAACAACTGACACTAGGCACTAGGTTAATACGTTAGTCCCAAAAAATGATATAAAATAGCATATTAATGCATATAAAACATCCAAGATGGATAATATAATAGCACGGAACAATCAAAAATTATAGATACGTTGGAGACGTATCAAGCATCCCCAAGCTTAATTCCTGCGCATCCTCGAGTGGGTAAATGATAAAATCAGAATTTTTGATGTGGAATGCTACCTAACATATTTATCAATGTAATTTTTCTTATTGTGGCATGAATGTTCAGATCCATAAGATTCAAAACAAAGGTTTAATATTGACATAAAAACAATAATACTTCAAGCATACTAATAAAGCAATCATGTCTTCTCAAAATATCATGGCTAAAGAAACTTATCCCTACAAAATCATATAATCTTGTCATGCTCTATCTTCATCATACAAAGTATTAATCATGCACAACCCCGATGACAAGCCAAGCAATTGTTTCATACTTTTAATGTTCTAAAAAGCTTTTTCAACTTTCAGGCAATACATGAGCGTGAGCCATGGATATAACACTATAGGTGGAATAGAGTATGGTGGAGGTTGTGAGGAGAAGACGAAAAGGAGAAAGTCTCACATCAACTAGGCAAATTAATGGGCTATGGAGATGCCCATCAATTGATATCGGTGCAAGTGAGTAGGGATTGCCATGCAACGGATGCACTAGAGCTATAAGTGTATGAAAGTTCAAAAGAAAACTAAGTGGGTGTGCATCCAACTTGCTTGCTCACGAAGATCTAGGGCAATTTGAGGAAGCCCATCATTGGAATATACAAGCCAAGTTCTATAATAAAAAATTGCCACTAGTATATGAAAGTGATAAAATAGGAGACTCTCTATCATGAAGAACATGGTGCTACTTTGAAGCACAAGTGTGGTAAAAGGATATAACATTGTCCCTTCTCTCTTTTTCTCTCATTTTTTTCTTTTTTTCTTTTTTCTTTTTTTTCCTTTTTCTTTTCTTTTTGCGCTCTTTGGCCTCTTCTTTTTTATTTAAGTCCGGAGTCTCATCCTGACTTGTGGGGGAATCATAGTCTCCATTATTCTTTCCTCACATGGGACAATGCTATAATAATGATGATCATCACACTTTTATTTACTTACAACTCAAGAATTACAACTCGATACTAGAACAAAATATGACTCTATATGAATGCCTCCGGCGGTGTACCGGGATGTGCAATGATCTAGTGTGACATGTATAAAAAAATATGAACAGTGGCCAAGCCACAAATACTATGCCAACTACATGATCATGCAAAGCAATATGACAACGATGGTATGTGTCATAATAAACAGAACGGTGGAAGTTGCATGGCAATATATCTTGGAATGGCTATGGAAATGCCATAATAGGTAGGTATGGTGGCTGATTTGAGGAAGGATATATGGTGGGTTTAATGCACCGGCGAAAGTTGCGCGGTAGTAGAGAGGCTAGCAATGGTGGAAGGGTGAGAGTACGTATAATCCATGGACTCAACATTAGTCATAAAGAACTCACATACTTATTGCAAAAATTTATTAGCCATCGAAGCAAAGTACTAATACACATGCTCCTAGGGGTATAGATTGGTAGTAAAAGACCATCGCTCGTCCCTAACCGCCACTCATAAGGAAGACAATCAAAAATAAATCATGCTCCAACTTCATCACATAACGATAGACCATACGTGCATGCTTCGGGAATCACAAACCTTAACACAAGTATTTCTACTAATCCACAATTAATCTCTAGCATGACTCTAATATCACCATCTTTATATATCAAAACAAATGCAAGGAATCAAACTTCTCATATATTCAATGCTCTTTATGAAAGTTTTTATTATATCCCTCTGGGATACCCATCATATTAGGACCAAATTCATAACCCAAGCAAATTGCCATACTATTTTTTAGACTCTCAAAATAATATATGTGAAGCATGAGAGTTCATCAATTTCTACAAAATAAAACCACCGCCTTGCTCTAAAAAGATATAAGTGAAGCACTAGAGCAACTACCTAGCTCAAAAGATATAAGTGAAGCACATAAAGTATTCTAATAAATTCATGATTAATGTGTGTCTCTCTCAAAAGGTGTGTACAGAAAGGATGATTGTGGCAAAATAAAAAGCAAAGACTCAAATAATACAAGACGCTCCAAGCAAAACACATATCATGTGGTGAATAAAAATATAGCCTCAAGTAAATTTACCGATGGATTGAAGACAAAAGAGGGGATGCCATCCGGGGCATCCCCAAGCTTAGATGCTTGGTTGTCCTTGAATATTACCTTGGGGTGCCTTGGGCATCCCCAAGCTTAGGCTCTTGCCACTCCTTATTCCATAGTCCATCAAATCTTTACCCAAAACTTGAAAACTTCACAGCACAAAACTCAACAAAAAACTCGTGAGATCCGTTAGTATGATAAAACAAATCTCCACTTTTCGGTACTATTGTGAACTCATTCCAATTTTATATTGGTGTTATATCTACTGTATTCTAACTTCTCCATGGTTCATACCCCCCGATACTACCCATAGATTCATCAAAATAAGCAAACAACACATCGAAAACAGAATGTGTCAAAAACAGAACAGTCTGTAAAGACCAGAATATTAGTCATTCTTATGTAACTCCAAAAATTCTAAAAAAAATAGGAAAACAGAGGGAATTAATATATAAATCTTGTTCAAAACATTCAGAATTTTTCCATGCTCCAGTGAATTTTAACAATTCTGTTTCTGGACGCTAAAGTTTCTGTTTTTCAGCAAAACCAAATCAACGATATACAAAAGCATCCCAAAGGTCTTGCTTGGCTCAAAAAATAATTAAAACACCAAAACACAATTACTACAGAGGTAATATTGTGTAAACACATAAAAACAGAAAAGAAAAATATTGGGTTGTCTCCCAACAAGCGTTTTTCTTTAAAGCCTTTTAGCTAGGCATTGATAATTTTAATGATGCTCACATGAAAGATAGCAATTGAAACACGAAGAGAGCATCATGTAGCATGTGAAAAACAAGTTTAAGTATAACATACTTCCTATGCATAGGCATTTTATAAGCAAAAAAATTATCAAGACAAGCAAAAACTAGCATATGCAAGGAAGAAGAACGAAACAATAGCAATCTCAACATAACGAGAGGTAATTTAGTAACATGAAAATTTCTACAACCATATTTCCCTGTCTCATAATAATTACATGTGGGATCATATTCAAATTCAACAATATAGCTATCACATAACATATTCTCTACATGATCCACATGCATGCAAAGTTGACACTCTTCCAAAATAGTGGGATTATCAAATAAAGTCATGACCTCTCCAAGCCCACTTTTATCAAAAATATCATAAGATTGAACACTCTCCAAATATGTGGGATTATTTTTACCTAGAGTTGACACTCTTCCAAACCCACTTTCAATATTATCACAAACATATTCATCATGAGGTTTTAAATAAATGTTCAAGATCATAAGAAGCATTATCACCCCAATCATGATCATTGCAATAAGTAGTGGACATAGCAAAATTAGCATCCCCAAGCTTGGGGTCTTGCATATTATTAGCACAATTGAAATTAATAGAATTTATAATAACATCATTGCAATCATGCTTTTCTTTCAAGGAGCCATTGTGAATCTCTTCATAAATTTCTTCTTTTAACACTTCATCACAATTTTCAGACTCATGAATTTCAAGCAAAAGTTCATAAAGATAATCTAGTGCACTCAACTCACTAGAAATTGGTTCATCATAATTGGATCTTTTAAAAATATTAGCAAGTGGATGAGGATCCATAAACTTTTTTCTTTCTGATTTGGAATAAATATGCGATTATGCCAAGCGAACAAGCAAACAACCCAAGTAAGACATAAAGGCAAACAGAAAAAAAAGGCAAATATTTTTGTGTTTTTCTGAAAACATTTTAGAAGTGGGGGAGAGGAAACGAGAGGCAAATGGCAAATAATGTAATGCAAGAGATGAGAGTTTATGATAGGTACTTGGTAGGCTTGATGTAGAACCTCCCCGGCAACGGCACCAGAAATTCTTCCTGCTACTTCTTGAGCTTATGTTGATTTTTCCCTTGAAGAGGAAAGGGTGGTGCAGCAAAATAGAGATAAGTATTTCTCTCAGTTAAGAACCAAGGTATCAATCCAGTAGGAGGTACAATCAAGTCTCCAATAGATGCACCTGCACAAACTAACAAACACTTGCACACAACGCGAAAAAGGGGTTGTCAATCCCTTCACGGTCACGAACAAGAGTGAGATCTACTAGAGATAGATATAAAAGATAAGTAAAAGGCAAAATAAAGTAAATATAAATAAATTGCAGCAAGGTATTTTGGGTTTTTTGGTTTTATAGATCTGAAAATATATAATGAGAAATAGATCCGGGGGCCATAGTTTTCACTAGAGGTTTCTCTCTTGAAAGAACACATACGGTGGGTGAACAAATTACTGTTGAGCAATTGATAGAAAAGCGCAAAGTTATGACGATATCTAAGGCAATGATCATGAATATAGGCATCATGTCAGTGACAAGTAGACCGACTCCTGCCTGCATCTACTACTATTACTCCACACATCGACCGCTATCCAGCATGCATCTAGTGAATTAAGTTAACCAGAACGGAGTAACACCTTAAGCAAGATGACATGATGTAGAGGGATAGATCCAATCAATATGGTAAAAACCCCATCTTTTTATCCTTAATGGCAACAATACAAATACGTGCCTTGCTACCCCTATTGTCACTGGGTGAGGACACCGCAAGATTGAACCCATCACAAAGCACCTCTCCCATTGCAAGAAAAATCAATCTAGTTGGCCAAACCAAATCGATAGATTGGAGAGAAATACAAAGCTATCTTAATCATGTATAAAAGAGTTCAGAGAAGACTCAAATAATATTCATAAATAATCTGATCATAAATCCACAATTCATCGGATCTCAACAAACGCACCGCAAAAGAAGATTACATCGAATAGGTCTCCAAGAACATCGAAGAGAACATTGTATTGAAGATCAAAGAGACAGAACAAGCCATCTAGCTACTAGCTATGGACCCGTAGGTCTTTGGTAAACTACTCACACATCATCGGAAGGGCAGCAAGGTTGGTGTAGAGGCCCTCCGTGATCGAATCCCCCTCCGGCAGAGTGCCGGAAAAGGCCCCAAGATGGGATCTCACGAGAACAGAAGCTTGCGGCGGCGGAAAAGTATTTTTGGTGTGCCCTCTGGTATACGGGGAATATTTGGGTATATGGAGACAAGATTAGGGTTAGGAGGTCTGCGAGGGGCCCACAAGCCTAGGGGGCGCCCCCCTGGGGCGCGCCCCTAGGGCTTGTGGCTCCCTCGTGGGTCTTCTGGCCTCTTCCTGAAGCTCCGTGGCTGTCTTCTGGTCCAAGAAAAATCCTCAAAAAGTTTCGTTTCGTTTCGTATTGATTTTCTGTAAAAGACAAAAACAAGGAAAAAAACAAAAACTGGCACTGGGCACTAGGTTAATAGGTTATTCCCAAAAAATGATATAAAATAGGGACAATTACATTTGTGCCCCTAACTAGAACCCACTACTCAAATTTGCCCGTAATTTCAAAGCATGCTCAAATTTGCCCCTCTGCCGTTAGTTGCCCTTATAGAAATGCCCTTCTGCGCCGTTACCGTCCGGTCAAAGAGCTTTGACCATCTCGAAAAAATAGCAAAAAAATTCAAAAAAAATTGGAATTGTGTGGGATCGAAGGTACTCAGGTGTGCAAGGTGCGTGCAAATTTTCATGCTGTTTGGATATTCTAGGAGCTTGTGGCAAAGGAAAAACAGTAAATATGTACGCATGTGAACAGTAAATTCAAAAAAATAACAAGAAAATTCAAAAAAATATGATTTTTTTTGGCATCCAAGATGCTCGGGTGCGCAAGATGTGTACAAAATTTTGTTGTGTTTGGACATTGTAGGAGCTCATGGAGAAAAAAACAAAATTTGGCTCAGAAAAAAACTTTGAAAAAATACACTATTTTGGTTTTTTTTGCAAAGGAACGTCACGTCGTGTTGGCCTTTGTGATAGCAACCTTTATTATGCAGTCCGTCGCTTTTATTTCTTTACCATCACAAGTTCGTACAACACTTATTTTCCCTTACAATAAAAGATTATACATATTTAGGAGCAATTTTTATTGCTTTTTGAACTGATGACAACTTACTTGAAGGATCTTATTCAATCCATAGGTAGATATGATGGACACTCATGGCAAGAAACTGGGTTTAAGGGTTTTGGATGCACAAGTAGTATCTCTACTTAGTACAAATTTTTGGCTAGCAAAAGATCCTAAGCAAGCACCACATGTTGGAGGATCCATAACAATATAACTTCTATACAAATATACCCAAACATAACTCATTATGTTATCTTCCTTGTCCAACTTCAACTAATTTTCTCAAGTTTGGAAATAATTAATGGGGCTCACAATCATAGAAGATGTCCAAGATAGTATATTTATATGTGAAATCTCTCTTCCTTCAATATTCTTTCATGAATTGTTCAAGTGACCAATGCGGTGTTTGCTAACTTTCAATAAATTTTCTTGTATGTGAAGTCATTAATCCCCATGGGATAAGCATATAAAACATATATAATTTCAGATTTATGATATTCAATTCATTCAACCATTTACTCATAGGATATAAGTGAAGCATGAAGTAAATGACAAAACTACTCCAAAAAGATATAAGTGAAGATCAATGCGTAGTCAAGTAGTTAAATAGCCATGTGAGGACTCTCTCTCTCATTCAAGATTTCAGATCCAATAATTTTATTCAAATATATAGTAAAATGAAAATACGCTCCAAGCAAAACACATATCATGTGACGAATAAAAATATAGCTCCGAGTAAGGTATACCGATAGTTTTGAAGACGAAAGAGGGGATGCCTTCCGAGGCATCCCCAAGCTTAGGAGCTTGAGTCTTCCTTGAATATTACCTTGGGGTGCCTTGGGCGCCCCAAGCTTAGGGTTTTTCCACTCCTTATTCTCCTCATATCGGGATCTCACTCAAAACTTGAAAACTTCAATCACACAAAACTTAACGGAACTTCATGAGATGGGTTAGTATGATAAAGACAAATCATTCACTTCGGTACTGTCAAGATAAGATTCATAATTGTTCTCACACAATGCCTACTATACCATATCATTTCTACAATTTATATTGAGCAATATAAGCCATAGAAACTAGAAAACAAGCAAACTACGCATTGAAAACAGAATATGTCAGAAACAGAACAGTCTATAATGATCTAAACAACAACCATACTTCTGCTACTCCAAAAATTCTGAAAAGGAAAATGTAGTAAATTTGTATATCAATCTTGTGTAAAAAATTCAGATCAAAATCACGCTTCTGTGATTTTTTTAAAATTCTGGCAATGAGCACAAAAGTTTCTGTTTTTCAGCAAGATCAAATCAACTACCACCATAGATCATCCCAAAGGTCTTACATGGCACTTTATTGAAACAAAATCTATAAAATATGATTACTACAGTAGCATAATCATGAGAACACACAAAAACAGTAGGGGTAAATATTGGGTTGTCTCCCAACAAGCGCTTTTCTTTAATGCCTTTTTAGCTAGGCATGATATTTTAATAATACTCTTCCAAGCCCAATTTCGATGATAATTTTATTCATACTCTAAAAGATATAAGTGAAGTTCATAGAGCATTCTACAATTAATATAGATTGACCAATATATAAGTGAAGCACACGAAGCATTCTATAAAGCCATACTCAAAAGATTTAAGTGAAGCACAAAGAGCATTCTATAAAGCCATACTCAAAAGATTTAAGTGAAGCGCATGAAGCATTCTATAAATCAATGAAGTACTATCTCATACTAGCATGGTGCATAAAGGAAAAGAAAAAAAAAACACAAAAGACGCATATCATGTGAACAAAACAAAAACCGAGATATACCGATAATTGTTGAAGAAGAAAGATGGGATGCCAACCGGGCCATCCCCAAGCTTAGATGCTTGAGTATCCCTGAAATATTTACTTGGGGTGCCTTGGGCATCCCCAAGCTTGAACTCTTGCCTCTCCTTATTCCTCTTATATTGATAACTCCTCGATCTTCGAACACTTCATCCACACAAAATTAACAAAACCCTCGTGAGATCCGTTAGTATAATAAAGCAAATCACTACCTTTAGGTACTGTTGTAAACTCATTCCAATTTCATATTAGCATTATATATACTGTATTCCAACTTCACCATGGTTCATACCCCCTGATACAACCCATAGATTCATCAAAATAAGTGAACAACACATAGAAAACAGAATCTGTCAAAACCAGGACAGTCTGTAGCAAATCTGAACATTTACCATACTTATGTAACTCCAAAAATTCTAAACAATTAATAAAAATAAAAAAATTGCATAGCAGTACTGTGTAAAAATTTTAGAAACTTTTGGCGTTCCAGTAAAAAATGTAAATTCATGCACTACAGCCAAAGTTTCTGTTTTTGCACCGCACATAGCAAACAAGCAATCTAATCATCCTAAAGCCAAATCTTGGAACATTATTTTTATAATACAATGGATATATACAAGAGGATAATTATTTTTGAGAAACTTCCATGAAAAATTCTACATTGTTTCCATGATCATGAACACAAGTGTTCAAGGTCGACCCTCACTTCTCCAATGCATAACCTTCCAATCACTTCTCTTTTTGAAAAAGTTTTTAGGCATAAGAGGCAAGTAATTTTTTTTGTATTTTGCATTCTTTAAAAAAATGTTTGTTTCACCCACAACTAAAGAAAACAAAAACAAAAGGTAAAACAAAATCTACTTAGTGAAGAAAGCAAACAAGCACACACGAGAATATCAACCCCACGCTATTGCTCCCTGGTAAAGCGCCAGAAAAGAGCTTGATAATCCCCAAGTGCAAGGAATCATCATAGCAATTTTCAAAGGTGGAAGTGATAAGTATGGAGTGTCAAACCCACAAGGAGCTAAAGGTAAGATCAATATTCTCTCAAGTCCTATCTGCCACTGATACGACTCTACGTACACCGAATGTTTGCTTCCATCTAGAAACAAGAAATAAAACTACGTTGTGGGTATAAAGAGAATAGCTTTGCATGATATCGGAGAACTAAAATATAAAAATAGGTGCTGTTAACATAAAGTTAGAATATATTACTATATATTATAAATAGCGAGGGTGGAATAATGATGGATTGGTGTGCAGAATTATCCTAGGCAATTGTTAACAAGGTCGGTAATCATTATTGCAATATTATATGAGGGAGAGGCATAAGCTAACATACTTTCTCTACTTGGATCATATGCACTTATGATTGGAACTCTAGCAAGCATCTGCAACTACTAAAGATCATTAAGGTAAAACCCAACCATAGCATTAAAGTATCAAGTCCTCTTTACTCCCATACGCAAACAACCCCCTTACTCGGGTTTAAGCTTCTGTCACTCTAGCAACCCACTATAAGTGAATCATGAACATATTGCAAACCCTACAGCTGGAATCCCTCACGTGTGCGCAGCACGGAAGGCACCATAGGACAACACCAAAATAAAGCATACAACTCAAACCAATCTAGATCATCAATCAACCCAAAAGACAAAAGAAATCTACTCAAAATATCATAGGATGGCAACACATCATTGGATCATAATATGTGGCATAAAGCATCATGTTCAAGTAGGGGATTATAGCGGGGTGCGGGAGAGTGGACTGCTTAAAAGAGATGAGAAAGGTGATGAAGAAGGTGATGTTGATGAAGACGATCACCGCGGCGATGGTTCCCCCCGACGGCACTCCAGCGCCATCGAGAGAGAGGGGGATAGAGTCTCCCCCTTGTGCTTCCTCCTCCATGCGCCCCCTCTGGTCCTTGGCCTCCATGGTGATGATGGCCCCCTCCGGCTTCCTCCTCCATGGCCTCCGGTGATGATGGCCCCCTCCGGCAGGGTGCCGGAGAGGGCCTAGATTGATTTTTTGTGGGTACAGAGGCTTGCGGCGGCGGAACTTCCGATCTAGGGTTCTTTTCGGAGGTTTGGGTATTTATAAGAATTTTTGGCGTCGGTCTCATGTCAAGGGGGTGCCTGAGGGGCCCACAAGCCCGGAGCACCCTCCCTGGGGATAGGGCGCGCCTAGATGGCTTGTGGCCTCCTCGTCCACTTCCTGGCCCAGGTCTTGTGCTTTGGGGATCTCTTTTGGTTCATAAAAAATCACCCTAAATTTTCAGCCCATTCCGAGAACTTTTATTTCTGCACAAAAAACGACACCCCGGTAGTTCTGCTGAATACAGCATCAGTCCGGGTTAGTTCTAATCAAATCATACCAAAACCATTTAAAATTGTTGTAAACATGGCATGAATACTTCATAAATTATAGATACGTTGGAGACGTATCAATGTGCAGCATAGGTACAATCTCAAGTGGCGGACAGTCAAGGAGCAGCGTGACTCCGTCGATCTTATGGACAGGAAGCTGGCAGACAAAGGCAATGAACTACGAGAATGGTACAAGAAGCAGTCCCATTCCATCTTGCGGCAAGAGGAGGTGCTGACCATGGCCAAGGAAGATATCATTGCCCGTGAGGTCCGCTTGGCGGAGCGCGAAGCGCTTCTTAACACCAAAGAGAAGGACATCTCCGCTCGGGAGGGGAACCTCGAAGCCACTCTTCGCGGCAAGGACGAGGAACTGGAGGCCCTTGTTCAGCAGCACACCAAAGATTTGGAGGACAGCCACAAGGCCACTCTTAGCACGCTGACCCTCGAATCCTCGGCCCAACTAAAGAAGGTTACTGACAAGCTAGCTGCCGCCTCTGCCACCAAGACCAGTCTTGAAAATCAACTGAGCAAGCTGGCGGAGGACCTTGCCGGGAGTAACAAGGAGATTGCAGCCCTCAAAGAGGAAGCGCAGAAAGCAGAGACCGCCATGAAGGAGGCACAATCGCAGCTTTCCTCCAAGAGCCAGGATCTTGACACTGCCAACGGCACCATTTCTAACATGAAAGCCAGGCTTGCCTCTTTAGAGAAGGATCTCGAATCTGCCGATTGTCCCAAAAAACTGCTGATGACGGATGTGACCAAAGCCAGAACTCTCCAAAAGGACACAGAGGAGAAGCTGGAAAACTAGGTTCAGCAGCGCGATCTCTGGATCAAGAGCATGGTTGATATCGCCGAGTGCCTCACTGCCCAGATTGCAAAAATGTACATGAAGAGTTGGGCTTTCTCCGTCGGTCAACATGAGGTTCCAAGTGTCAAGCTGACGCTCTTCTGCGAAGGCCTGATCAAAGGATTGAGGATGTACGAAGACAACAGGGCCGCCTGCTTTGCTGACGAATCCCGGAAGCTTGCTCGCGATGCTCTCTTCCTGGTCTTGAGCAACCTCGCCTTCTTCCACCCGAATCTTGACCTCTCCGATGGCTTCAAGAAGCTGCCGCCAGGTGCTGACACCTCTGCCACTGCAGAGAAGGCTGTAGTCGGTGCAACAAACCCCCAGGTGTGTTGCCCGGACTGTACACAGGCTCAAGAGCAAGGTTATGACATTCAAGACAAGACCAAGCAGAAGAGATGGCTCTTTGAGAAATCAAAGGGCGGATCAAGAAGAACAAGACCAACCAAACAAGCAAGATATCAATAAGGAAAAACCTCCCTTGCCGGGCAGGCGAGCCTGGCGGGGTCGAGGTTACCCCAAGACAAGCCTCAAGACTCCCCCAGCAGGCTTGCCGGGGACATCAAGGGCAAATTACCCCGCCAAAGCTCCACTGCTCCACCTCACAGCAACACAAGTCACCCATCGGTGCGGTGTCAAGCCCCCAAGTGACTAAGTGGCTATTATTTGGTACGTGGCAGGCCATTTCTGAGGAAGATCATCCCTAGATGACACCCGTCCAGGCGACGTGTCGCGCGGACAGGCGAAAAGGTGGCTGAATGGCACAGCAAGGCTTGCCGGGCTACACCATGATGTGACACTAAGCGGTGCATTGAATGCGCCCTGACCTGTTCGCAGAGTTAGGTATGATAGCACTATGGCTATCTAATTGTTGGATAAATGACTGTTTAGCCATTGTGGTAACCCCTTGACCTATAAAAGGAGGGTCGTGGCTACCTTAGAAAGGATTCGGACCCTTATACGCTTGTACGCGCGTAGCTGCTCTCGCCCCGAGACGACCTTGTTGGGCTAGAGTGCTGCGTCTCCACCATGGTCCTTTCATCAATCCACCAAAGCAGGAGTAGGGTTTTACGCCTCGCGGCGGCCCGAACATGGGTAAAACTGCCCGTGTCATCGTCGTCGTGCTGCTCTGTGCTTTCCGCTCTTTGTGCAATGTGCTCTCCCCCCTTGCCGAACCACAAGGGGCCGATGGCCCCATAAGTGGCCGTGTGATACCACGACATCTTTGGCGTGCCAGGTAGGGGGAAGCATTTGCGCGAACCCGAGAGTGTAAGCAGTGCGTCATCTTCATCAACGGCTTCATCATCCATGGAGCACAAGAAGAAATCTGGTGCTTCAGCTCACCCATCCACCTCGAAGGCCCCCTCGCATGCGGCCACTAATGCCATGGGGGCTGCGGGGAAACATGGGAACGCCGACGCCACGGGGAACATGACTGGCACAGGCGGCGCCATCACCATTTCCCATGCGGCCGAAGCAGGAGCAGGAGACACCGGAGGAGGGCGACACCAACAACAACCCGGCGGCCATGCTCCGCAAGGTGCGGGTGGGGAGAATGCTCCGTCTCCGCCTCCCCACCTCGCCGAGGGACACAGCCGCAGTGGTAGCGCTTGCCCTGAAGCGGATCATAATCACCTAGCTGCCCCCGCCGCGGGTGCGGCTACGGGGCCTGCGCCACCCCCAGGACAAGCTAGCCGAGACGATGCGCCGAATGGGGTCGTCAACCCCCAAGCTCATCCGCCCATCGTCACGCTGCCCTAGCGACTGGCTCGCCGCGGTGAGAACATGGCACCACCAATACAGGCACCATCAAAACTCGGGCGACATCGCGGTCTGCGTCATCGTCCATGCCAAGCACCGCTTCGGAGGCCATAGCGCGGGCCCAGCTCTTGTTGAGATTTCCGCCAGTAGCCAATCAAATGGATGAGTGGAGGGCCACTATCCAGAGCTTGATTGGTTTCACTGAGGTGGGAGGATCACAGTAGTTAGGCCCGCCACGGCCTCCACCAATGGCGGCAACGGCCCAAGCCGCTGGCCGCACCGAGGGAGCTGTTCCGACGATGCAGTCCCCTCCATGATAGCCAGTGGAGGGGCCGCAGCCAGGGCCATGCGACCAAGAACCCGACGACGTATCAATGGCTTCGTCTAATCCTCAGGCGCGTCGAGACCAGTGACGGGTCTGGGAAGACGAGCGGAGGGAAGACGCGCGCGTCACCATCGAGCGACACCGCGACGCCCGCCGCCAGTCTGATAGGCGCAATGGCCCCGACGTTGACGAACCCATGCCAAGTGGGGGCGGGTACCTACCTTTCGAGGTTGGGTGCCCCGCCTTCACTCGTGAGCTGCGGCAAGTCCGTTGGCCATCTGCCCATACGTTCAAGCTAGAGATACCAGAAAAGTACGATGGAAGATTGAACCCGGCAGATTTCTTGAGCATCTACACCATCGTTGTTCAAGTTGCCGGAGGAAGGGACGAGAGGGTGTTCGCCAACTACTTCCCTTTGGCACTCAAGCCAAACGTGAGGTCGTGGCTGATGCACTTACTAGAGAACTCCATCTCGACCTGGGCTGATCTGTGCCATGAGTTTATTGGCGCCTTCACGGGCGGCCATCAAGAACCAGGGCGGCCCAGCGACTTGCAGCTCCTCCGATAGAAGGAAGGAGAGAGTTTGCGGAAGTATATGCAGAGGTTCAGCCAGGTGCACAAGAACATTCCAGACATCCATCCAGCACCTGTGATAGCTGCGTTCCAGTCCAACATGCGCAACCACAGGATACATTCCAAAATGAACGTTCGGTTTCCCAAGACTGTGAATGAGCTATACACTCTGGTGGACAAGTGTGCCCGAACAAAGGAGGGGAGGCGACTCCCCGGTGAAGAGGATATCGTCGACATTGACTCAGAGGATGACGACAACGCCAGCAATTAGAAGAAGAAGAACAAGAAACGCAACAAGAAACGCAAGGATAAAGCAGTGATGGCTGTTGAAGGAGCGAGCACTCCTAGTACCGGCAAGAAGGCCAAGACCGAGGCTCCCGGCAATGAAGTTGCCGCGTGCGCTGACTGCCGGGAGGCCGCGACTGCTGAGAAGGCTGGGAAGGCTGACGGGCCATACTACAAGATCCATCGGACTAAGGGACACGATCTTCAAGAGTGTCATCAAGTTGAGCAGCTCGTCAAGAAGCAGAAAACTGAGTACGAGAAGCGTGACAAAGAGAGAGACCAAGATGGTGCTGGCGGGAAGGGCCGAGGTGGCGAAGGAGGTCGCCCCGGCAAGGCCCCTCAGTATCAAGGGAAACCGGCCAGAGGCCGTGAGAAGAAGGGATGCGATGATGGGGGTGATGAAGGAGATGGAGAGGAAACCAGCGAGCAGGAGTTCCAGAAGGCCACTGACGCCCTGTGCATTGACGGAGGTGCGTCCTTGCACTCCTCTCACCACCAGCTCAAATAGTGGGCAATGCCGTGGAGCCAGGGACAGATTCTCGGAAGCCGCTCAAGTGGTCCCGCACGCCCATTATCTTTGATGAAGAGGATCACCCTGACCGCACCACTGCGGTAGGATGTTTGCCATTGTTGGTTTCACCAATGATTCGCAACCTCAAAGTCACAAAGATGTTGGTTGACGGTGGGGCCGGGTTGAATCTGATATCCCCCAAGGTCATCAGCAAGCTCCAGATAGCAGACGAAGAGCTCAAGGTTACCGGTACTTTCCAAGGCGTCAACCCCGGCAGGAGTCGTCCTAAGGGGAAGATCATGCTGCCGGTAACGTTCGAGGGGGAGCTGAACTACTGGACCGAGAAGATCATGTTTGATGTGGTCGACCTCCCCCTGCCATACAATGGAATGCTTGGCCGCCCTGCCCTGGCAAAATTCATGGCGGCATCCCACTATGCCTACAACACTATGAAGATGCCAGGACCGATGGGCGTCATTTCCATTCCATTAGACAAGAAGGACGCAGTCATATGTGTGGATAAGATGTACCGGGAAGCAGTCGCTGCAGAGGCCGCGGAAGCTACTGCTCCCGCTAAGGAAAGCAAGAAAGGGAAGAAAGCTAGCAAGGACGCTAGCAAAGAATCCGGGAAGCGCGCCTCTTCGGATTGTGCTGCGCCTGTTGATGATTTGCCGGAGAGTTCCAATAGCAAGAGATCAAAGGTTGTTGTGCCTATTGTGAAGAAGGTCCCGGCAGCGTTGGTTGGCGCTGATGGTACATTTACTATCAGCTCCACCCTTGATGACAAATAGGAAAGCGCGCTCGTTGCCTTCCTGCGGGTGGATGTCTATGTGTTTGCTTGTCAACCATCTGACATCCCCGGTGTTTCCAGGGAGGTAATCGATTACCACCTTGCTGTCTGCCCACATGCCCGACCAGTCAAACAGAAGGTCCGAAAGCAAGCTTTGGAGCAGCAGCAGTTTATTGCTGAGGAGATCAAGAAACTCGAAGCTGCTGGTTTGGTCAGAGGGATATTGCATCCAACTTGGTTGGCGAATCCAGTGGTGGTGCGCAAGGCGAATGGGAAATGGAGGCTTTGCATAGATTTCACAGATCTAAATAAAGCATGCTCGAAGGACCCATTCCCCTTGCCGCGCATCAATCAGATTGTGGATTCCACCACTGGATGTGACCTACTTTCCTTCTTGGATGCCTACTCTGGGTACCACCAAATTTTCATGTCTGAGGAAGACGAAGAGAAGACCGCATTTATAACCCCATGCGGCACGTACTGCTTTGTACGTATGCCCTTTGGGTTAAAAAGCGTTGGATCCACTTTCACGAGAGCAGTACAGATTGTCTTTGAGTCCCAGTTGCACAGGAATATTGAAGCCTACATGGATGATATAGTGGTCAAAACCAAGGACAAATCAACTCTCATTCAGGACTTGGAAGAGACCTTTGCAAATCTACGCAAGATCAACTTGAAGCTGAACCCAGAGAAGTGTGTGTTTGGTGTTCCTTCCGGCAAGCTGCTTGGCTTCTTTGTATCCCACCGTGGGATAGATGCCAACCCTGACAAGATCAAGGCAATTGAGCAGATTCAAGCACCCAAGACAGTTAAAGACATGAGGCGTTTGACTGGATGTGTTGCCGCGCTGAGCAGGTTTGTCTCCAAGTCCGCCGAATGCGCCTTGCTGTTCTTCAAAATCTTGAAGAAGGCTGGGCCCATGGAGTGGACCCCGGAGGCAGACGCTGCGCTGCAGGATCTGAAGACCTATCTTTCCTTCGTCCCCACCTTAGTCGCTCCAAAACCACAAGAACCGTTGCTGCTATACTTAGCGGCAACCGATCAAGTGGTTAGCGCAGTGCTGGTGGCACAGCGGGAAGTAGATGAAGAAGCAGCTGCAACTGCCGTCCCCTCTGGAGAAGGAAGTGAACTCACCCCGGCAAGGTCAGAGGTAGATCAGAACACGAAGGAGCGGGGTAATGGAGACAGCTCCAAGGTCGCGGCCAGAAAGAAAGTGGTGCAGCGCCCAGTGTACTTCGTCAGCTCCCTGTTGCAGGGGGCTAGGTCAAGGTACTCTGGCATGCAAAAGTTGATTTTTGGCCTCATCATGGCCTCAAGGAAACTGCGCCACTACTTCCAAGCCCATGAGATCACGGTTGTCACCCACTTCCCCTTGCAACATAGACTGAGGAACCTTGAGGCCATTGGCAGGATAGTGGAATGGGCTTTGGAGTTATCCAGCTTTGGTTTGAAGTTCAAGAGCACGTCAACCATTCAGAGCAGAGCACTGGCGGAGTTTATTGCGGAATGGACGCCTACCCCTGAAGAAGACATGTTGGAGACAGTTATCCCCGGCAAGGAAGCGCCCCAAGAATGGACCATGTACTTTGATGGTGGCTTCTCCCTACAAGGTGCAGGAGCTGGCGTGCTTCTTGTTGCTCCCTCTGGGGAGCACCTCAAGTACGTGGTTCAAATGCATTTCCCCTAGGAGAAGGCTACCAACAATACAGCAGAATATGAAGGACTCCTTACCGAGCTCAGGATCGCAACAGAACTGGGAATCAAGAAGTTGATCATTCGTGGAGATTCGCAACTTGTGGTGAGGCAAGTGAACAAGGATTATCAAAGCCCATTGATGGAGGCATACATCAAGGAAGTGAGAAAGTTGGAGGAGCGCTTTGACGGATTGCAAACAGAGCACATACCGCATGCGGAAAACAGCATTGCTGATCATCTGTCAAAGTGCGCTGCGCAAAAACTCCCTGTGGAACCAGGGACTTTTGTTCTCCATCTGACTCAACCCTCCGTATCCCCGGCAACAATGGCCAGGAAGAGGAGGAAATTGGACTCTGGCAGGCCTCTCCCGGCAGAGTCCTCTGAGGTCCCTGGCAGAGAGCTTGGCGGGAACAACTCCCTTTTGAACGGTGAGCTGCACCCTCCCGCCAAACTACCAATCTCTGCGGTCGAGGAGTGCGCTCCCACGAACGAGGAGGTGCCGTTGGTCCTCGTTGCCGAGCCTCAGGCTCCAACTTGGGCACGGCACATAGTCCATTTCCTCCAAACAGGAGAACTTCCCGAAGAGCAAGAAGAAGCTGAAAGAGTAGCCCAGAGGGCCAGTATGTATCAGTTCGTTGACGACACGCTATACAGAAGAAGGCCCAACGGAGTGAAATTGAAGTGCATTTGCCGGGAAGAAGGACAGGAACTGTTGGCAGAGATACACAAGGGTATATGCGGCTCCCACATTGGATCGAGGCCCTAGTTGGAAAAGCCTTCCGGCAAGGTTTTTACTGGCCCACGGCCCTCCAAGATGCAATTGAGCTAGTCACCAAATGTGAAGCCTGCCAGTTCCACTCCAAGAATATCCATCAGCCTGCTCAAGCTCTCCAGACGATCCCTTTGTCATGGCCCTTCACGGTCTGGGAGCTCGACATCTTGGGCCCCTTCCCTCGTGCTACCGGGGGCTTTGAGTTCTTGTTCATCGCTATCGACAAGTTCACAAAGTGGCCAGAGGTGGAGCCCGTGAGGAAGGTGACCGCATAGTCAGCTATCAAGTTCTTGGAAGGATTGGTGTGCCATTTCGGAGTACCCGCCAGGATCATCACTGACAATGGCACCCAATTCACAAGCCGCGCCTTCATGCAATACGTTCATGCCCTCAAAGCAAAGTCTCATTTGCCTCTGTTGCCCATCCCAGAAGCAACGGACAAGATGAGAGGGCAAATGATGAAGTGCTGCGAGGACTCAAGACAAGAACATTTGATAGGCTGCAGAAGTGCGGCAGGCGATGGATCGACGAGCTGCCGGTGGTTCTTTGGTCCCTCCGTACGACACCAAATCGAGCTACCGGGCAGACTCCCTTCTCCCTTGTCTATGGGGCAGAAGCAGTTATCCCCACGGAACTCATATATAGATCACCTCGAGTGCTTGCCTACGATGAAGTAGCGCAGGAATAGCACCGGCGTGACGATGCTATGCTACTTGAGGAGAACCGTCTCCGGACTGCTACGCGTGCTGCATGCTACCAGCAAGCCCTGCGTCGGTATCACAGCTGCATGGTTCATGCCCGGAGCCTTGAGGAAGGCGACCTTGTCCTTCGGCGTGTTTAGTCCGCCAAGGGTGCAAACAAGTTGACGCCGAAGTGGGAAGGCCCTTACCGGGTAGTACGAGTCACCAGACCCGGCGCAGTCCGTCTGGAGACCGAAGATGGCATTCAGTTGCAAAACTCATGGAACATTGAGCATCTCCATGAGTTCTACCCATAAGGCGCGGCTGTCGGGCCCTGCCCGGCAACCACCCTTTTGTACAAGCCTTGCCGATGTTGCATGTAACCCTTTGTACAAAGCCAGACGCAGACCGTGAGCAACAGATGAATAAACGAAGCGCTGGGGGGGCCCCGACAAGATTACATGCATGCATAAGCATATCATGAGCATAGCATGATCATGTAGATGAGGTCGCATGTAGCATTGTTTTCATCTGCACAAAGTTGCAGGGTTCTTGCCGTGGACTTGATCCCGAAGAGAAGAAATGAAGGCAAGCCTACACAGCGATCCCCGGCAAGCCAAACAAATAAGTTTCTTCTTATCCATACCTGTTCTGTAAGGTAAAAACTTTTGCATATGAAAACCTCGCTACCTTTGAAACATAGGTGCTCCCATCCTTTGTCCCAAACGTTCCTTCAAGCAAGGTGGTCGCAGTTGCCTTTGATGGAGAGGGTTCGACGAGGGGCCGGTCCCTTTTTATAGTTTTATGCATCAGGCCTTGCCCCATGGCAGCAAACTAAGGGTACCTGTAGGATAGTTTGCTGGGGGAAACTTGTTTACTTGAACGTATAGAGGCACCTCACCTCTGCATGGACATGATACATGCACAAGTACCCGGCAAGGCTTGTCTTTTTCATTAATATGCTGATAAACAAGTACAGATCTTACAGAGCACAAACATGGATAAGGAAGTTTACATAATTTAGACTAAAGTTTGGCAAGTGCCTACATGTTTTAGACTGAAAAAAGATAAGTGCCCTGTAATCCCTTTCTTGTCCCTCTCCTCCTAGGCACTACAGCAGAAGGTGAAGAGGGCAAAAGGAGTGCCTGAGCGGAAGCCTAGCCCGATCCTGTCAGGGCTTGCCGGGCGTAGCCTGACAAGATCGGGAGTAGCGAGGTTGCAAAGGAGAGGGGCGGAGGGAGCAGCTCGGTGGTGCCCTGGTCACCACCTCCAGGGCCAGCAAGAAGCCCCGGCACAAGCACCGGCGGGGAGAACCGCCGGAGCTCAGCTGGAAGACTGCTGGAGGAGGCGAAGGCACCAAGAGAGCGACCCCCTCCCCGGCAACTGTCCTAAAGAGGCCGGTGATGATGGTGCCGAGGAGGGAGGGGAAGAGCGGAAAGATGAGGCAGTGGGTCGGCAATACAAGACGAAAGCGTTGGTGCCATCATACTCCGACCTGACGGCCTGCCACCCGCCTTCTTCGTCTTCCCTCGTTCTTTCTTCATCACCACCACTCTGCGAGGACACCGGCCCCTCGGGCCGACACCTCCCCTGGAGAAGCAGCAGGCGACGGCGGCGTCCGAGGCGTGCGAGGAGCATTGCTCCCCACCTTGAAGGGCAGGAAGGTGTTGCCGTCTTCAACGATCGCCCCGACTCCGCTGGAAGGAGCAGTGCTGGGATTACCAAAGATCCCAAACGCTGCACCCCAGGCAGGCGCCGGAAGCCCAGGAGCCTCGTCATCAAGTTGGCGAACCTCGGCATCTTGTGGCCGGGGCAAGCATTCTCCACCAAGTGGCCAGCTCATGTGGGAGAGGCGGGCGCCTCACCGTCTCGGAGGAGCATAACGCCTCCCATGTTGTGGACAGTTCGGCACCCACAGCCCCGACCGCTGCATCTCCTGCACCCCCGGACCAGACTCACTCCCCCAGCGTCAATACAAGCATTCGGGATCGTCAACCCCAAGCTAGAGCCCGGGGCCCGGGCCCGTCCTCTCCCCCTCAGCTCAACAAAGAAGAGCGCAAGAAACAAAGAAAGAGAGGTGCGTCGATGGACACCTCTGCTTCATCCTTGCCCCTTCTTTTATAGGCAAGCTGGGGCTGGGGGCTGATCCTTCGCCCCCGCCCCAGAGGGGTTTCTTTCTGATCCGACCCGTCCAAGCTACCGCCGATGGCCGAATCCGATCGCCGCCCCCTTACACCAACCAAGGAAGACTGAGCCCCTGCCATGACTCTCCCTCCTGAACCACGCGCCTCCGTCACCTACCCCACTCAATGAATGCAGCATACGTGGCAAAGGATAAGGACGTGGTGGGAGGAGTAAATTGGCAGTTACTCCCCCGTGTGTTAAAGTCATTCACGGGCCATTACAAAGGTGGCCCCACTGCAATTGGCATCACGCGACGCGCAGAAAAACCAGAAACTGACTCAGACACAGGTTAATGAAGAAGCAAAGAAGATCTCAAAGGACGAGCTACCGCAACCCGCTCGCCTGTGTACTAGACAGGGCCTACCCCGATGACGCTCGGCAGCGCGTTCAGGCCAGGACCGGGGGCTCCTGTCGGTGCAACAAACCCCCCAGGTGTGTTGCCCGGACAGTACACAGGCTCAAGAGCAAGGTTACGACATTCAAGACAAGACCAAGCAGAAGAGATGGCTCTTTGAGAAATCAAAGGGCGGATCAAGAAGAACAAGACCAACCAAACAAGCAAGATATCACTAAGGAAAAACCTCCCTTGCCCGGTAGGCGAGCCTGGCGGGGTCGAGGTTACCCCAAGACAAGCCTCAAGACTCCCCCGGTAGGCTTGCCGGGGACACCAAGGGCGGATTACCCCGCCAAAGCTCCACCGCTCCACCTCACAGCAACGCAAGTCACCCATCGGTGCGATGTCGAGCCCCCAAGTGACTAAGTGGCTGTTATTTGGTACGTGACAGGCCATTTCTGAGGAAGATCATCCCTAAATGACACCCATCCAGGTGACGGGTCGCGCGGACAGGCGAAAAGGTGGCTGAATGGCATGGCAAGGCTTGCCGGACTACGTCACGATGTGACACTAAGCGGTGCATTTAATGCGCCCTGACCTATCCGCAGAGTTAGGTATGATAGCACTGTGGCTATCTAACCGTTGGATAAATGATTGTTTAGCCATTGTGGTAACCTCTTGACCTATAAAAGGAGGGTTGTGGCTACCTTAGAAAGGATTCGGACCCTTGTATGCTCATACGCGCGTAGCTGCTCTCGCCCCGAGGTGACCTTGCTGGGCTAGAGCGCTGCGTCTCCACCACGGTCCTTTCATCAATCCACCAAAGCAGGAGTAAGGTTTTATGCCTCGTGGCGGCCCAAACCTGGGTAAAACTACCTGTGTCATCATCGCTGTGTTGCTCTGTGCTTTCCGCTCTTTGTGCAATGCGCTCTTTCCCCTTGCCGAACCACAAGGGGCCGATGGCCCCATAGGTGGCCGTGTGATACCACGACAGCTGCCCCCCTTGCTGACAGGGTACTCTCCGTTCCAAGAGTTCAAGGAGGCCATCGGACTCAGCCTTAAGTGACCCTTGTTGCCGTGTTGTCCTGTACTAAGACAAAACAAGTGCCTTGTATTAAGTTTCGTACTGTCCTAGTTTTTATGCTCGTTGAACCAACGTTTATATGCGAATGCACGCCATCTCCCTTTCGTTTCCCCATTGGTATTCATATGATTAATTTCCTAGTGTACTTTGGTTTCCCACCAACAGCATGTTTCCACGATTGCTTTGAGGAACAGGTCCTTAGCATTCTGCTGGCGAGGACACGCCGCCGGTGGGTTTTTCCTTATCCGCCCCCGATGCTGCCACCTGCTTTGTTGAGCAGGCTTGAAACAAAGCAAGGGCACAAATAGAGACGGTGAGGTTCCATCATGCAGAGGGCTTGCCATACGAAACCTTGGTTGTCCGAGGGATGTGCATGTGCCAGTTCTGAGTAGAATTTACAAGCATGTCCACTTAGCTTTGGTTTATGCTTCCCTCCTGCCGGGGTGCATATTTGATTACGCATAGCACCTTCCTCCTCCATGTGTGGTTGTTCCTCCCCCTTGTGTCTCCTGGCAAAATCACGCACATATATCCATTCTTGCCCTGAAAAGAGGGGAAACCGAAAAGGGACAAAATGGAGGAACTAGGTGGTCCATTAGTCACGTGCCCAACCCCAGCACGGGCCGAGGGGCCAACGTAAACATTTGCAAATAATGAAACATCATGGAAAAAGAGAAGAACTGGCCCCTCCCTCCTTTTCCTTTACTTTCAATGATCCCTCAATGACTGGCGTGACGGACACGCCAGCGCACGGGGCCTTGCCGCGGTTCGCTTGTCGGGGGTGCCAACCAACGGATTTGCACCAGCATTCTGCTCAGGATTTACCCTTGGCGGGAGAAATGCAGGACCGAGCTCCACGTGGGCTCATCGACATTGGCGGCATCGCCCCAGCACAACCCGATCATTGGCGAGCAAGAATGAAGAGGGAGGCCAAGTGTGCACCATTTTCTTGTTCGTCCGACCAAGTGGTAGCTCTTGGGATCGGATGCGCTCGATAGGGGGCCGCAAGAAGGGCAGCGCCGCTGCACAGCCCGCCTCTCCCTCTGGCCGTGGGCGCCATGGTGGACACGTTATCCATGCTAGCTGTGCCTACCGCAGCGCCGTTGTCCCTTGCTCCCACCGTCGCCGCCGCTGCGGCGAAGGCGAGTGATAGAATCTGGAAAGGACGAGGCTAGGGAGCAGCATCGCTTCTTTTCTCTGAAGACATGGACGAAGAAGATGATGATGAAGATCGACACGCTGTTCGCAACTTTAGGTTCGCGCAAGCGATCCCCCCTACCTGGCTCGCCAAACATGTCGTGGATGGACACGATCACCTATGGGGCCATGAGCCCCTTGTGGTTCAGCAAAGGGGGAGATCATGTTGCACAAAGAGCGGAAGCCATGAGGCAGCTCGACGATGGGGCTCTAGTCGTTTTTACCCAGGTTCAGGCCGCTAGTAAGCATAAAACCCTACTCCTGCTTTGGTGGATTAGATGGAGGAAACACAACAGCACGCAGTGCTCAAACCCGGCGAGGTGGCCTCGGGGAGAGCTACTATGCGCGTACAATTATGAGGGGGTCTGAATCCCTCTCTAGGTTGCCTTGGGCCTCCTTTTATAGCTCAAGGGGTAACCACAGTGGCAAAACAGTTATTATCTCATGATTAGATAGCTAACAGTGCTATCATACCTAACCCTGGCACTTAGGACAAAATGCCATAAATGCTACCTTAGGTGGCATGGGGGGTGCATCCCTGGCAAGCTTATGTCGCCGCTTAACCACCTTCTGTTTATCATCTTGACACACCCTTGGACGGGTGTCAAATGGGTGTGATCTGCTTATCATTGAGCTACCACGTGCTTAGTGAGAGCCACTTAATCACCTAGAGGGCTCGACACCACATCGATAAGTGACTGGCGTCGCGATGCGGTGGAGCGGTGGTAGTTGGCATGTGCCTGCCGGGGACAGGGCTTGCCGGGCCATCTTGGAGGGGTGTGCGCTTCGGTCTCCGGTTGCCCCAGAGGCGCAGCTGGCAGGGGTTTGCTTTTGCCCTTGCTTGTGGTATCAACCTTTCCGGCCTCGCCTGGCCGGCAAGGGACACTCCTCTTGGGCGAGGCCGGCAAGGGACACTCCTCTTGGGATCTTGACTTGTATGCTGGCTTGGTCTTCTTGATACGCTCCTTGATCTCACGAAGAGCGGCTTCTCTGGATCGGTTTTGCGTTGGCTCTTGAATTTGTGTTGAGGTATTTATTCCTTCGGTAGGCCCTGGCCATTGGGGCGGAGGCTCTTCGTCCGTGCACAAGTCAGGGGAAACAATACACCCTTGTTTGTGTACCCCGACACTACTCCTCCATATTTTCCACCAACGCTTGGCGAAGCCCTGCCGGAATTCCGCTACCACCACCACCCCGTCATGTTGGTTCAGATCTCATATACCTCCTCTCCCTCACTTGTTGAATCAAGAAGGAGAGGACGCCACCAAGTCGTACGTGTGCTAAACTCGGAGGTGTTGTCTGTTCGGCACTAGATCGGATTGGATCGCGATTGGATCATGAAGAGTACGACTACGTCAACCACGGTACGATGCTAACGCTTTTGGTCTACAAGGGTATGTAGACACACTCCCCTCTCGTTTCTATACATCTTCTAGATTAGATCTTGGGTGTTTCGTAGGAATTTTTTTGATTTTCATGCAACATTCCCCATCAGTGGCATCATGAGCTAGGTCTATGCGTAGATGTATATGCATGAGTAGAACACAAAGAAGTTGTGGGTGTTGATGTTCAAATTTCTTACTTCCTTTGTCTTATTTGGATTCGGCGGTATTGTGGGATGAAGCGGCTCGGGTCCATGCACAAGAGACCGGTTCCACTGACTAACATGCGACTTGTATTGCATAAAAGTGGCTTTGCGGGTGTTTGTCTCTCCCACCTTAGTTGAATATGATTTGACAACGGCAACTTGTATATCACCATTGTGGCTTTGCATGGATATGAAAGGTTCTTATACTTTGCCCTAGCAGCCACGTAAAATTGCAACAACAAAGTAGAGGACGTCTAACTTATTTTTGCAAGGCATGTTGTGATGTGGTATGACCAAAACGTGATGTGATATATGTTGACGTATGAGATGATCATGTTTTGTAATGGATTCACGACTTGCATGTCGATGAGTACAGAAACCATCAGGAGCCATAGGGTTGTCTTTAATTTATTGTATGACATGCATGTCACTCTTTAAGTGCCATGTAATTGCTTTACTTTATCGCTATGAGTTAGCAATAGTCGTAGAAGCAATAGTTGGTGGAGAAAATGACATGATGGCACGATGATGGAGATCACCGGTGACGATGGAGATCATGCCAGGTGCTTTGGCTATGGAGATCAAAAGAACAATATGATAATCGCCATATCATGTCACATATATTGATTGCATGTGATGTTTACCTTTTTATGCATCTTTTTTTTCTTAGGACGACGGTAGCATTATAAGATGACCCCTTCTCTTATTTTCAAGATAAAAGTGTTCTCCCTAAGTATGCACCATTGCAAAAGATCATTGTTTTGAAGCACCTCGTGATGATCGGGTGTGATAGACTCTACGTTTCGCATACAATGGGTGTAAGCCAGTTTTACACATGCGGAATACTTGGGTTAAACTTGACGAGACTAGCATGTACAGACATGGCCTTGGAACACGGAGGGCCGAAAGCTCGAACATGAGCCATATAGTAGATATGATCAACATGGAGATGTTCACCATTGATGACAACCCCATCTCACGTGATTATCAAACATGGGTAGTTGATTTGGATCATGTAACACTTATACAACTTCAGGGATGTTGATTTAAGTGGGAGTTCATTAGTAATATGATTAACTGAACCAATTATCATGAACATAGTCTAAATGTCTTTGCAAATTGTGTTGTAGATCAATGGCTCACGATGTAGCTGCCCTGAATTTTAATGTGTTCCTAGAGAAAGAAAAGTTGAAAGATGATGGAAGCAACTATGCGGACTGGGTTCATAATTTGAGGATTATCCTCACTGCTTTACAGAAAGTTTACATCCTTGTTGCACCGCTAGGTGAACCACCTGCTCCCAAAAATCTGGCTGCTATGAATGTCTGGCAGACTAGAAGTAATGACTACATGATAGTTCAGTGCGCCATGCTTTACGACTTAGAACTAGGGCTCCAAAGACGTTTTGAGCACCACGGAGCATATGAGATGTTCCAGGATCTGAAATTGGTATTTCAGGCTCACGCCTGGGTCGAGAGATATGACACCTCCGATAAGTTATTTATCTGCAAGATGGAGGAGAACAGCTCCGTTAGCGAGCACATACTCAAAATGTCTGGGTACTGCAACCGCTTGAATCAGTTGGGAGTTAATCTTCCTGATGAAGTAGCAACTGACAAAGTTCTCCAATCACTGCAACCTAGCTACAAGGGCTTTGTGATGAACTATAATATGCAAGGGAAAACAATCCATGACCTATTCGCAATTCTTAAGGCCACAAAAGTAGAAATCAAGAAAGAGCATCAAGTGTTGATGGTCAACAAGACCACTAGTTTCAAGAAAGGCAAGGGAAAGAAAGGGAACTTCAAGAAGAATGGCAAGACAGTTTCCGCTCCAGTGAAGAAATCCAAGGCTGGACCCAAACCTGAGACTGAGTGCTTCTATTGCAAGGGGAATGGTCACTGGAAGCGAAACTTCCCCAAGTACTTGGCAGATAAGAAGGCTGGCAACGTCAACAAAGGTATATTTGATATACATGTTATTGATGTGTACCTTACTAGTCCTTGTAGTAGCGCCTGGGTATTTGATACTGGTTCGGTTGCTAATATTTGTAACTCGAAACAGGAGCTACGGAATAAACGGAGACAAGCTAAGGACGAGGTGACGATGCGCGTTGGAAATGGCTCCAAGGTTGATGTGATTGTCGTCGGCACGCTCCCTCTAATTTTACCTCCGGGATTAGTTATGAACCTGAATAATTGTTATTTGGTGCCTGCGTTAAGCATGAACATTATATCTAGATCTTGTTTATTATGAGATGATTATTCATTTAAGTCAGAGAATAATGGTTGTTCTATTTATATGAATACTATCTTTATGGTCATGCACCCCTTCTGAATGGTTTATTCTTATTGAATCTCGATCGTAGTGATACACATGTTCATAATATTGATGCCAAAAGATGCAAAGTTAATGATGATAGTACGACATACTTGTGGCACTGCCTCTTAGGTCATATTGGTGTAAAGCGCATGAAGAAACCCCATGTTGATGGACTTTTGGAATCACTTGATTATGAATCATTTGAAACATGTGAACCATGTCTCATGGTTAAGATGACTAAAACCCCGCTTTCCAGAACAATAGTGCGGGCAAGTGACTTATTCAAAATAATACATTCCGATGTATGCGGTCCGATGAGTGTTGAAGCACACGGTGGATATCGTTATTTTCTTACCTTCATGGATGATTTGAGTAGATATGGGTACTTAATGAAACACAAGTCTAAAACATTTGAAAAGTTCAAGAAATTTCATAATGAAGTGGAGAATCATCATAACAAGAAAATAAAGTTTCTACGATCTCATCGTGGAGGTGAATATTTGAGTTACGAGTTTGGCATGCATTTAAGACAATGTAGAATTGTTTCAACTCACGCCACCTGGAACACCACAGTGTAATGGTGTGTCCGGAATTCATAATCATACTTTATTGGATATGGTGCGTCCTATGATGTCTCTTACTGATTTGCCACTATCGTTTTGGGGTTATGCATTAGAGACAATTACATTCTCTTTAAATAGGGCACCATAAATCCGTTGAGATGACATTGTATGAACTATGGTTTGGTAAGAAACCTAAGCTGTCATTTCTTAAAGTTTGGGGATGCGACGCTTATGTCAAGAGGCTTCAGTTTGAAAAGCTCGAACCCAAAGCAGAGAAGTGTGTCTTCATAGGATACCCTAAAGAGACCATTGGGTATACCTTCTATCGCAGATTTTAGGACAAGATTTTTGTTGCTAAGAATGGGTCCTTTCTAGAGGAGTTTCTCTCGAAAGAAGTGAGTGGGAGGAAAGTGGAACTTGATGAGGTAATCGTACCTCCCATGATGTCTACACCAACCGGCGAGAAAGCTAATGATGATGATCATGAAACTTTGGATCAAGTTACTACCGTACTTTGTAGGTCGACCAGGGTACGTTCTGCACCAGAGTGGTACAGAAATCTGGTCCTAGAAGTCATGTTGTTAGACAACGGTGAACCTATGAACTATGAAGAAGCAATGATGAGCCCGGATTCTGACAAATGGCTTGAGGCCATGAAATCCGAGATAGGATCCATGTATGAAAACAAAGTATGGACTTTGGTGGACTTGCCTGATGACCGGCAGGCCATTGAGAACAAATGGATCTTTAAGAAGAAGACATACGATGATGGAAATGTCACCGTCTATAAAGTTCGGCTTGTCGCAAAGGGTTTCTGACAAGTTCAAGGGGTTGACTACGATGAGACTTTCTCACCCATAGCGATGCTGAAGCCTGTTAGAATTATGTTAGCGATTGCCACATATTACGACTATGAAATCTGGCAGATGGACGTCAAAACAATGTTCCTTAATGGTTTCCTTAAGGAAGAGTTGTATATGATGCAACCGGAAGGTTTTGTCAATCCTAAGGGTGCTAACAAGGTATGCAAGCTCTAGTGATCCATCTATGGACTGGCGCAAGCATCTCAGAGTTGGAATATACGCTTTGATGAGGTGATCAAAGTTTTTGGTTTTATACAGACTTATGGAGAAGCTTGTATTTACAAGAAAGTGAGTGGGAGCTCTATAGCATTTCTAATACTGTATGTGGATGACATATTATTGATTGGAAATGATATAGAATTTCTAGAAAGCATAAAGGGTTATTTGAACAAGAATTTTTCAATGGAAGACCTTGGTGAAGTTGCTTACATATTGGGCATTAAGATCTATAGAGATAGATCGAGACACCTAATAAGACTTTCACAAAGCACATACCCTGACAAGATTTTGAAGTAGTTCATAATGGACCAGTCAAAGAAGGGGTTCTTGCCTGTGTTGCAAGGTTGGAAGTTGAGTATGACTCAAAGCTTGACCACGGCAGAAGAAAGAGAAATGATGAAGGTCGTCCCCTTTGCATCAGCCATAGGCTCTATGATGTATGCCATGTTGTGTACTAGACCTGATGTGTGCCTTGCCATAAGTCTGGCAGGGAGGTACGAAAGTAATCCAGGAGTGGATCACTAGACAGCGGTCAAAAATATCCTTAATTACCTAAAGAGTACTAAGGAAATGTTTCTCGTTTATGGAGGTGATAAAGAGTTCGTCGTAAAGAGTTACGTTGATGCAAGCTTTGACACCGATCCGGATGACTCTGAGTCTCGAACCGGATACGTATAGTGGAGCAATCATTTGAAGTAGCTCCAAGCAGAGTGTGGTAGCAACATCTACATATGACATAAAGATTTGCAAAGTACATATAGATTTGAATGTGGCAGACCCGTTGACTAAACCTCTTCCATGAGCAAAACATGATCAGCACCAAGACTCCATGGGTGTTAGATTCATTACGATGTAAACTAGATTGTTGACTCTAGTGCAAGTGGGAGACTGTTGGAAATATGCCCTAGAGGCAATAATAAAATGGTTATTATCATATTTCCCATTCATGATAAATGTTTATTATTCATGCTAGAATTGTATTGACCGGAAACTTAAATACATGTGTGGATACATAAACAACACCGTGTCCCTAGTATACCTCTACTAGACTAGTTCATTGATCAAAGATGGTTAAGGTTTCCTAACCATAGACATGAGTTGTCATTTGATAACGAGATCACATCATTAGGAGAATGATGTGATGGGCAAACCCGACCGTAAGCTTAGCATCAGATTGTTTAGTTATTTGCTACAACTTTCTTCATGCCAAGTATCAGTTCCTTAGACCATGAGACCATGACACTCCCGGATATCGGAGGAATGCCTTGTGTGCTATCAAACGTTACTTCATAACTGGGTGATCATAAAGGTGCTCTATAGGTATCTTGTAACACCCCAAAAATATTTTTTCCGAATATTTGAAATCTTTCCTTTAAAAATAAAAGTTTTGAAAATCATTTTTGGTCATATCACCTTTCTTCAATTTGAAAACCTTTTCAAATTTTATTTGGGTTTCAATCTTCTTTAAATATTCTGGTTGAAGAGTTTAAAATTATATGGATAATTACTTTGGGGTTTTCAAACAATTTATTTTTAGCAAGAAAAGTTTTGGGGATAATTAAATTTTCAAAGGAAATAACCTTTTCACCTCCTTTTAGCCCTACTAAAATCCATCCAACAAATTTTCTTCCACTCCAAATTTGTCCCACAAGTCACTCACCTCATCTAGGACAAAATCCAACTCTTTCCTACCCCACAAAAATATTTTTCACCACCCAAATAAATTCCAAAGTTGGAATTCATATATTCCATCATTTCTTTGGTTTACAAAGGAACCACCATTTCTACAAGGATGCCACCTCCACCAAAATTATCCCAGCAAATATATGGTACCCACAACCCATTTTTCCAAAAACATGGGGTACCCCAGTTCAAAATTTTCAAATCCCGCTCAATTCAAATTTGGACCAAATTCAATAATCCTGATCCAAACATATTTTTAAATGCTCCAAAAATTCCCAAACTCTGCCAAACTCATTTTTGAGCATCCACACATTAACACAAAAATCCCCACAAAATCCTAAAATCTCTAGCATCTTCTGTCATTTTATCAAACAGCTAATGTGCACACTGTTCATCGCTGTCCAAAATTCAGTTAACTGAATTTGGTTCAGTGGCAGAAGCGACGGCGCCGTGCACTCCACTCCATCCCCACTCCTTCTCGTTCACGCCTCCTCCCTCGTAACTGCGCCGCCCTGGACCCCCTCCTCGTCAGTGCCTCACCGCCGACAGCACAGAAGGAGGCTGGTGCACCTGCCTCCGTCCTCGGCGGCGGCAACCCGAGCTGATCCACACGGCGCCCGCCATATTCACTCCCTCGCTGACCTCCCCCACCTAACTACTCACCACGCAGCACCTCCTCCGCACTCTCTCCACGCTGATCACACCGCCCTTGGCCCCCTGTCAGCCACCGGAGACGGACGACGTCCGCTGCACCCGTACACCGATCTCGCCGTGGATAAAGCCACCAAGCCCGAGCTCGTTCGCGCTGGCGCTTCGGGCAGCTTCCTCCACCCTCACTGACACTCACCGACCATGACCACCGCCCAAACCGACCTCGCCGACCATCATAACTCCGGCGTGATCTGAACCCCGCCGGACCACCTCGGGATCGCCTATATAAAGGCCCCCGAGCCCCGTTCTTCTCACCCATCGCCTCCACCACCTCCCAATCGCCCCTACACCACCCACCCGACCTCGAGGAGGTCTTCTTCTTCCCCTCCGATCACCGCTCCGCCGCCACTGTCACCGATCCGTTCATCATTGTTACTCCACCTCAACTTCTCAAATCCTGCCAGTAGTCATATATTCCACCAAATCATCGATTCCCCGTTTCAATTCCACTCCCCGAGCTCTCTCCGACGAAATCCCAACGCCACTGAACCACCGTCCGCCACCGTCGACCTCGCCGGCGTTCAGGTGCTCCCCGGTGACCACCACCACCTCCCTCCAACGCGACACTCCTCCCTGGTCATGTTCCGACCATCGCCGCCTTCCAAGACCCCGGCGATCACCGCCGGCGAATGCCGTCTCCTCTCTGTTTCCGCGCGCGGGTTCAAATATTTGAACCTGATGGGTGGACCCCACCCCGCGCTTTTTCTTTTCTTTTTCTCTGTCTAAAAATGAAGGCGTAATCTCGACTTTTACGCCTTCCGAGCTGAGAAGCTTATTTCGGCCCGAAGCGTTTTCTTTATAAACGCACAGGGACTGGCTTTTTATAGAAAAACCCATGGTTTTGAAAGTTTAATAACTTTTAAACCACAACTCCGTTTGAGTTGAACTTTTGTTTTGGAATTCTTATTTTTCTCTCTAGTTTTTTTTAGTATTTATTTAAAAATGTTTTGGGACAACTTTTTGTACTATTGCCAAAAAAATTAATTTAAGTTGATTTTGAATTTTCAGAAAAAGAAGAGGGAAACTTTGCCGAGAATTTTGAAGGGTTTTCACCTGACTACTTTGGATAAGGCAAGCATTATTGAACTTGGGATATGGTGATTGCATTTGCATTTGCATTTGCATGTTGCATCGGGGTATATTGCACCATATGTGTAGTATGTCACTAGCACTTACATGCATGGTCATATCTCTTTTGCTCATAGCTTGCACATCACTCAAGCAAGAGATTCTTCTGACATGGTAAAGTTGTGGAAATACGGGAGAGTGTCTCCTGCCTTGGACGTGCCGGTGGGCACGGGCCATTATGCTTGACACGGTGGTGTCATGTGACTTAAGTGGAATATTCCGGTGATGTTAATTAACACCTCCTGAGTCGGCCTAGATCGAGTCTTGTTCCGTTACACCTAGCTGGATACCGTGCTGCCACGGGTCCTTCCGCAAGGAAGGTGCGGCTGAGTAAGTTGTTAACCCCTGTCCAGGTACACACCGTACAGAGGGCCACGATGAGGGTTTCCAAAGGCCTTGGACTAAATCCTGTCATCGGGTCAGGGGGCATGGGTGTTTCCGGTTGTGACTGAGAGGGGGGCACCCCTTGTAATCCGCGCGTATTAATAGTGATCCCATGCAGGACGTTGGTCTCTCCGTCTTAGAGTTTTTCTTGAATGATGCTTTGGGTGATTCCTGTTATCCAGAGAGTTATTCTGGTGTGTGCTGGTCAGGTGTGTTTTCAACCCAAAGACCGTAATGGGAATTAGTCAGTGTCACGGTACTGACTAAAGAAATCCTTTACTTGTGGGTAAAGAGTACACCCTCTGCAGAGTTAAAACTATTCGAATAGCCGTGTCCTCGGTCAAAGGGCGTAGCTGGGTGGGTCAAGTGTCGGTCCCGGTATCGGTCTCCGGAGGAAATAATTAAAATGTATCTGACTCATTTTTGCAGTATAATTGTTGATACCCTGTTGCTACCTTGATTATTTTATGCTTATTAAATATTATTATGGCTATGCATAATATTGCGGACTAACCCGTTTCTCTCATTTTGTATTCTTCCTGAGTGTCTCAGGGGCTGGCTAGACTATCCCGGGCACTCAACTATTCTTTTCAAGACCTCTTGTGGCGTCTCTCGAGTTAACTGGCAGTTTATCACGCCACTACTCTTGTGGACACCCGATTGGCATTTCTCTTCAAGTCCAACCGTGGCGTCACTTGACGCCCGACAGGCATTTCTTTTCAAGACCTCTTGTGGCGTCTCTCGAGTTAACAGGCGGTTTATCACGCCACTACTCTTGTGGACACCCGATTGGCATTTCTCTTCAAGTCCAACCGTGGCGTCACTTGACGCCCGACAGGCATTTCTTTTCAAGACCTCTCGTGGAGTCTCTCGAATTAACAGGCGGTTTATCTCGCCACTACTCTTGTAGACACCCGACCGGCATTTCTCTTATTTTTCTGAATGTCACTTGGGCTGGCTAGACTACCCGTGGCATTCACTTGCTTTTATTTTTAAAAAGACTGGTTATGGCTAACATGTTTCATTTACTTCCGCATCATTTTATAATTATGTCATGACCAGGATTTTAGTCAGCATGAGCATGTCATTATGTTCCTACATGAGCATGTGCATCCATTATATCTTTTGTTCATAATGTTTGCGAGTACATTCCAACGTACTCACTGGCTTGTCCCTGGCTATCTACTTGGCCAGACTTGGAGGAGGACGAGCTTGTGGAGAAGGATTGCGCTAGCGAGCCCGACGCTTAGAGGAGTCCCAGTCAGTCAACCTGTGAGATAGGAGTCTACCACATGTATCATCCGCTGAGCTTCTGCTACACCAATAAAATAGTCAAGCCTCACTCTGACTCTTGGCTTTACGTTATTGTATCAGAGATGTATCACCACCACACCACTATCATATTCCGCCACTGCCATATATTTGGCGAGTTTGTAATAATTTTGTTGAGCCTTCAGACTCAACCCTGTGTAATATTATTTGTACTGGTTATCTGTATCAAGGAAGTCCACCAGTTGTGTTGATCTTGGGGCTGGTGTGACTTAGGGCCTTTTCTGAAATTTATTCCCAGAAAGGGGCCCGACATATCTCCGAAGGTGTCTGTTGGGTTGCATGGATCGAGACTGGGATTTGTCGCTCCGTGTGGCGGAGAGATATCTCTAGGCCCTCTTGGTAATACAACATCACAAGAATCTTGAAAGCATGTGACTAATGAGTTTAGTCACTGGAACTTGTATTATGGAAAGAGTAAAGAGACTTGCCGGTAACGAGATTGAACTAGGTATGGAGATACTGACGATCGAATCTCGAGCAAGTATTATATCACCAGACAAAGGGAATTGTATACGGGATTAACTGAATCCTTGACATCTTGGTTCAACCGATAAAGATCTTCGTGGAATATGTGGGAACCAATATGGGCATCCAGGTCCCGCTATTGGTTATTGACCAGAGAGGAGTCTCGGTCATGTTTACATGATTCTCGAACCCGTAGGGTCGCACGCTTAATGTTCAGTAGCGCTAGGGTAGTATTGAGATATTAATAGTGGAAAGTCAGAAGTTTGTTCGGAGTCCCGGATGGGATCTGGGACATCACGAGGAGCTCCAGAGGTAACGATTTATATATGGAAAGTTGTTGTCAGCGTTCCGGGAAAAAGTCTGGTTTTTTGGTATTGTATCGGGAAGTCGCCGGAAGGTTCCAAAGGGTTCTGGAGGGGTCTGGAAGTCCTCGAAGGATTCCACCACATACCAAAAGGTAGCATGGGCTGTAGGGGTGAGCCCTGGCCTTATTGAGCTAGGCGCACTAGCCCTATTTGGCCCATGCGCCTAGGGGAAGGGAAACCCTAAGGGGGAGGGCCCTCCACTTGGCTTGGAGGGCACTCCTCCCCCTTGGCCACCGCCGCTGCCTTGGGAGGGGGGCTAGGGATGGCATGCCCCTCCCTCACCCCTATATATAGTGGGGAGGCGCAGGGGACAGCCAACCCATCCGCCCTTGCCCCGTCTCTCTCCCGCTACTCCTCCATATTCTCCGTCAGCGCTTGGCAAAGCTCTGCCGGAATTCTGCTCCCACCACCACCACCACCACGCCGTCGTGTTGGTTCAGATCTCATCTACCTCCTCTCCCTCACTTGCTAGATCAAGAAGGAGAGGACGCCGCCGAGCCGTACGTGTGCTAAACTTGGAGGTGCCGTCCGTTTGACACTAGATCACGATTGGATCGTGAAGAGTATTGTCGGTGTCAAAACCGGTGGATCTCGGGTAGGGGGTCCCAAACTGTGGACCTTGGATCAATGGGGAACAGTGGACATGGGACACGATGTTTACCCAGGTTCGGGCCCTCTCTAAGAGGTAAAACCCTACGTCCTGCTTGATTATATTGCTTGTGTATAAGGGGGTTATGATAACCCACAAGTATAGGGGATCGCAATAGTTTTTGAGGGTAGAGTATTCAACCCAAATTTATTGATTCGACACAAGGGGAGCCAAAGAATATTCACGGGTATTAGCATCTGAGTTGTCAATTCAACCACACCTGAAAGACTTAATATCTGTAGCAAAGTAGTATGGAAGTAACAGTAACGGTGGCAAAAGTAACAGTAGCAATTTTGTAGTGATTGTAACAGCAGTAGCAACGAAAGTAACTTAGCAAAGATCAATATGTGAAAAGCTTGTAGGCAATGGATCGGCAATGATAATTGTGCTGGATAATATTCATCATGTAGCAGTCATAACCTAGGGTGACACAGAACTAGCTCCAATTCATCAATATAATGTAGGCATGTATTCCGTATATAGTCATACGTGCTTATGGAAAAGAACTTGCATGACACCTTTTGTCCTACCCTCCCGTGGCAGCGGGGTCCTAATGGCAACTAAGGGATATTAAGGCCTCCTTTTTAATAGAGAACCGGACCAAAGCATTAGCACTTAGTGAATACATGAACTCCTCAAACTACGGTAATCACTGAAAAGAATCCCAATTATTGTCACCTTGGGGTATGCGGATCATAACTCGTAATAGGTGTCTACAACTTGCAAGATAGGATCAAGAACTCACATATATTCATGAAAACATAATAGGTTCAGAACTGAAATCATGGCACTCGGGCCCTAGTGGCAAGCATTAAGCATAGCAAAGTCATAGCAACATCAATCTCAGAACATAGTGGATACTAGGGATCAAACCCTAACCAAACTAACTCAATTACATGATAAATCTAATCCAACCCATCACCGTCCAGCAAGCCTACGATGGAATTACTCACTCCCGGCGATGAGCATCATGAAATTGGTGATGGAGGAAGGTTGATGATGATGATGATGGCGACAAACCCCCCTCTCCGGAGCCCCGAACAGACTCTAGATCAGCCCTCCCGATGAAGAACAGGAGGCGGCGGCGGTTCCGTATCCTAAAACATGATGAATCCTTCTCTCTGATTTTTTTTCTCCCCGAATAGGGTTATATATAGTTGGAGTTGAGGTCGGAGGAGGTCCACGGGCCCCACAAGCCCTCTAGGCGCGCCCCCCAGGCTTGTGGCCTATGTGTGGACCCCCTCTAGTTAATTCTTGCGCCAGTATTTTTTATATATTCCAAAAATATTCTCCATAATTTTTTAGGTCAATCTGAGAACTTTGATTTCTGCACAAAAATAACACCATGGCAATTCTGCTAAAAATTGCGTTAGTCCGGGTTAGTTCCATTCAAATCATGCAAATTAGATTCCAAAACAAGGGCAAAAGAGTTTGGAAAAGTAGATACGATGGAGACGTATCAACTCCCCCAAGCTTAACCCATTGCTTGTCCTCAAGCAATTCAGTTGACAAACTGAAAGTGACAAAGAAAAACTTTTACAAACTCTGTTTGATCTTGTTGTTGCAAATATGTATAGCCAGTATTCAGGTTTTCAGCAAAGATTATGAACTAACCATATCCACAATAACATTTAGGTCTCACATTTACTCATATCAATGGCATAATCAACTAGCGAGCAATAATAATAAATCTCGGATGACAACACTTTTTCAAAACAATCATGATATAATATGACAAAATGGTACCTTGCTAGCCCTTTCTGAGACCGCAAAACATAAATGCAGAGCACCCCTGAAGATCAAGGAGTGACTAGACATTATAATTCATGGCAAAAGAGATCCAGTCACACTCATACTCAACATCGCAGATAGTGGTGCTCTCCAGCTGGTGCTTTTTATAAGAAGATGATGACTCAACAATAAAAGTAAATGGATAGGCCCATCGCAGAGGGAAGCATGGATTTACAGAGGTGCCAGAGCTCGGAGCTTTTAAAACAGAGATAAATATAATTTTGAGCGGTATGCTTTCATTGTCAACATAACAACCAAGAGATCTCACTATCTTCCATGCTAGATACATTATAGGCGGTTCCCAAATAGAATGGTAAAGTTTTTACTCCCCCTCCACCAACAATCACACTCCATGGCTAGCCGAATACACGGGTACCGTCCATACCAACAACAGTCCTGGGGGAGTTTTGTTTTATGATTATATTTTGATTTGATTTCGAGCATGGAACTGGGCATCCCGATTACCAGCCACTTTCTAGTGAATGACAAGTGAATAAACACTCATCGTGAGAATAACCCACCTAGCATGGAAGATACTGATAGCCCCCAGTCGCTACATGAGCGATTTGGGTATACAAAACAAATTAGTATTTGAAGGTTTAGAGTTTGGCACATGCAAATCTACTTGGAACGGCAGGTAAATACCGCATATAGGTAGGTATGATGGACTCATATGGAACAACTTTGGGTTTAAGGAAGTGGATGCACAAGCAGGATTCCCGCTTAGTACAAGTGAAGGCTAGTAAAAGATTGAGGAGCGACCAACAAGAGAGCGACAACGGTCATAAACATGCATTGAGATTAAGCAACATTGAATGCAAGCATGAGTAGGATATAAATCACCTTGAACATAAATATCGTGGAGGCTATGTTGATTTTGATTCAACTACATGCGTGAACATGTGCCAAGTCAAGCCACTTAAATCATTCAAAGGAGGATACCATCCTATCATACTACATCTAGGGATGGCAATGGGTAGGGTATGGGTGGGTACAACCTCCTTCTGCCCAAACCCATACCCACAAAAACTTTCTATACCCACCCATTTCAATACCCATGGGAACAAATTGACACCCATGCCCATACCCATCGGGCATCCTATACCCAATGGGTATCCAGTGGGTACAATATATAGCATTTACATTTTGAAAAGTAGAGAAATGAGCCTAAAATTGAAGTGATATTGGGCAAGCAGTCTAGCAACGATGCATCCTCCTCTGGTGGTTGACCTCTTGGACGCAACAAGGCAGTAAGAGCAATAGTTGGTGGAATTATGATACAGTAGGAGGTGGGAATCGGAACTAGGGAACGCATGATCATGAGTTGTACAAGATTCCAATGGTGATGAGTCATGATTTCATTGTTTCGATGAGTCATATAGGATGTAGGAGGAGTGGTGAGCTGGTGATTATGGGCCTATGGAGCTATGACTGGTTTAGGGAATAAGGGTTTAGGATTGGGCCAAAGGAATTGGGTAATGATTCCACATGTCATAGGAGTTAATTTAATTTATTAATACTTTTGGGTATCCATTGGGTTACCCATGGGACTAATTTCATACCCGTACCCTACCCATATATTTTGCGGGGATGGATACCCATTACCCATGGGTACAAAATCTTGACAAGTCTCACCCATGCCCATTGTTTTCGGGTAGGGTACCCACGGGTACCCATACACATGGGCAAAACTGCCATCCCTAACTACATCATAACCATTTTAAATTGCATGTTGGCACACAAGACAAACCATTATCCACTCCTAGCTAATTAAGCATGGCATGAGCAACTATAATCTCTAATTGTCATTGCAAACATGTTTCATTCATAATAGGCTGAATCAGGAACGATGAGCTAATCATATTTACAAAAACAAAATAGGTCGAGTTCGTACCAGCTTTTCTCCGTCTCAATCATTCCATCATATATCATCATTATTGCCTTTCACTTGCACGACCGAATGGTGTGAATAATAATAAGAGTGCACGTGCATTGGACTAAGCTGGAATCTGCAAACATTTATTCAAAGGAGAAGACAAGGTAATATGGGCTCTTTGTTAGATCAACAATAATGCATATGAGAGCCACTCAACATTTTCATCATGGTCTTCTCCTTACGACCCAAAGAAAAGAAAAAGAATTTCAAAGAAACACACTGAAATATTTTTTGGAGTTTTTGTTTTTCTGAAGAAGGTAAAACAAAAATGAGAAAAACTATTTACACAGGAAAGCTCCCAACAAGCAAAAGAAGAACGAGAAATCTTTTTGGGTTTTCTTTTAATACTTCTACTAAATAAACTAGAAAGAAAAACTAAAAAGAAGCAAGAACTACTTTTTTTGGATTTTCTCAAAGTTTTTCAAACACACAAAAGGAAAGCAAGAAAAAGAAACTAACATGGATGATACAATGAAAAAGTATGAACACCGACAACTGAAATGAGTGTGTGAACATGAATGTAATGTCGGTGAGAAATACGTACTCGCCCAAGCTTAGGATTTTGGCCTAAGTTGGTCTATGGCCACGGCTGGCCATGGTAAAATCCAGGGTTGTAGTCGATTGCAGCTGCCACCGCCTGGCGAGCTGCCTCATGGAGGCGAGAGGTCTCCCTCGCTCTCTTGTACTCGGCCGCCTCCTCTCTGGTTATAAAGTATCTTCGTTTTACCTGAGAGTCAAAGAAAGCATAAGCGGGAAGGGTAATATGGACAGCGCGCTGTCTGTCAAAGATTAGTCTGTACTGAAAAGGCAACTCGCCCCTCTCAAGAAACTGGTAATGTTCCATAGCATCATAATCAAGGTAAGCAGGTGGTAAAGGAACATCATTTTCTTTAATTGGAACCCCAAGATACTGAGCTAGGCGAGTGGCATAAATACCACAAAAGAAATCTCCATCTTGAGCATTATTATGTAATCGACGTGCAACGATAGCCCCTAAATTAAATCGTTTATCATTCATTACTACGCTCTTAAGAACAATGAGATCGGAGGCGCAAAGGTGGCTATGATCATGTTTACCATTAATGCATCTACCTATGAAGAGAGTAAAGTAATGTAAAGCAGGAAAGTGAATGCTCCCTATGGTAGCTTGTGTTATGGTTCTGGTTTCTCCTAGAGTAATGCTAGAAAGGAACTCAGAACAATCAGATTTACGAGGTTCAGTACAAATGCCCCATTGTGGAATTTTGCATGCATCATTAAAATCTTCAAGGTCCATAGTAAATGATTTATCATAAAGATCAGATCAAACAGAATGCGTATTGCGCTGGACAGAATACTTAAATCTCCTCACAAAGGAATCAATAAGGTTGTAGTACTGAGGACACTTATCTGACACGAAGTTCGTCAGCTCGGCGTTATGCACGTACGCACAGAATTCATCCTTGAAACCGGCACGGGTCATGAAATGATCCGACGACCATTCACAAGGTTGCACTGAAGCCACTCTTGGTGGTTCGAGATCCGGCTCACGTATCGCGGGCCTTGGGGATTTCTTCTTTGAGGAACCACCTTGGAACACTTTCCTCAGCGTTTTTTTCTCTGCAAAATTTCTGAAATTTTTAGTGTCTCAAAATAAAAGCGAACCAAACTCAACAAGATTAATAGCAACTACTCTCATAAGTGTCTAGAAGCTATAGCATGCAACAAAACTACTTTGGACCATATAAATTTGACATGCAAGCTCAAGAACAAGGTCACCACAACAGCAAAAATTTGCAATATATAAAGCACTAGAACAAAAACTAATTGGACCATTGGAGGAGTCACATACTGAAGAACAATCCCCTGAAACAGTTTCGGAAATGGAGTTCCGAGCAAGGAGATCAAAAATGGCAGCAAAATGAGCAAGAACACGGGTTTGAGCAATGGTGGGATTTTTTCTGGAGGAAGACGAAGTGGATGGGTGCTGGCATAAGTGAGGGGGACCCACGTGGGACCCACAAGCCCTTTAGGCACTCCCAGGGGGTGGGCGCGCTCTGTGGGCTTGTGGCCCACTGGTGCACCTCCCTGAGGTGTTTTCAGTGCCAAAAATTCTTAAATATTCTAGAAAAAATCATACTAAATTTTCAGGGCATTTGGAGAACTTTTATTTTCGGGTCATTTTTTATTGCACGGATAATTCAGAAAACAGACAAATAATAGTATTTTTGCTTTATTTACTCTAAATATCAGAAAGTAAAAAGTGGGTACAGAGAGTTGTGTTTACTAAATTCATCCATCTCATGCCCGTCAAAATGAATCCATTAACAAGGTTGACCAAGTCTTATTAACAAACTTCTTCCGAATGACATGAAACCGGAGAACCTTCGTATAACACTAGGTTACCTCAACGGGGATATGCATGTCCCCAACAATAAGAATATCATATTTCTTTTTGATAGTAGGAAGAAGGAATTCAAAACCTCCAATCGTAATTGTTGAAAATTTTCCAATAGAATTGATACTATTCACTTGAGGTTGTTTCTTCAAAAAGTGTACCGTATGCTCATTGCCATTAACATGAAAAGTGACATTGCCCTTGTTGCAATCAATAACAGCCCCTGCAGTATTCAAAAAGGGTCTACCAAGGATAATCGACATACTGTCGTCCTCGGGTATACCAAGAATAACAAAGTCTGTTAAAATAGTAACATTTGCAACTACGACAGGCACATCCTCACAAATACCGATGGGTATAGCAGTTGATTTATCAGCCATTTGCAAAGAGATTTCAATGGGTGTCAACTTATTCAATTCAAGTCTACGATATAAAGAGAAAGGCATAACACTAATGCCGGCTCCCAAATCACATAAAGCAGTTTTAACATAGTTTCTTTTAATGGAGCATGGTATAGTTGGTATTCCTGGATCTCCTAGTTTCTCTGGTATTCCACCTTTAAATGTATAATTAGCAAGCATGGTGGAAATTTTAGCTTCCGGTATCTTTCTTTTATTTGTAACAATATCTTTCATATACTTAGCATAAGGAGACATTTTCAGAACATCAGTCAAGTGCATACGCAAAAAGACAGGTCTAAGCATTTCAACAAAGCGCTCAAAGTCCTCATCATCCTTTTTCTTGGATGGTTTAGGAGGAAAGGGCATGGGTTTTTGAACCCACGGTTCTCTTTCTTTACCATGTTTCCTAGCAATGAAGTCTCTCTTATCATATAGTTTATTCTTAGGTTGTGGGTTATCAAGATCAACAACAGGTTCTATCTCCACATCATTATCATTACTAGGTTGAGCATCATCATGAACATCATCATTGTCATTATTACTAGGTTCATGTTCATCGCCTGATTGTGTCTCAGTATCAGAAATAGAAATATTATTCGGATTATCAGGTGTGTCTACAGCAGGTTCACTAGAAGCATACAAAGTCCTATCATTATTCTTTTTATTTCTAGAAGGACTAGGTGCATCAGTATTAATTCTCTGAGAGTCTTGTTCTACTCTCTTAGGATGGCCCTCGGGATACAAAGGTTCCTGAGTAATTTTACCACCTCTAGTCATAACTCTAACAGCATTATCATTGTTCTTATTATTCATCTCATTCAACAAATAATTTTGTGCCTTGAGAACTTGTTCTACTTGAGTTTTTACCATGGAAGCATGTTTACTAATAATCTTGAGATCATTAACAGTTCTACACATATAGTCACCCAAGCAGTCAAGCATATAAGCATTATGTTTCAATTGTCTACTAACATAAGCATTGAAGTTTTCTTGTTTAACAATAAAGTTATCAAATTCATCCAAGCATTGACTAGCAGACTTATTATAAGGAATATCACCTTCATCAAATCTATAGAGAGAATTTACCTCTACTACCTGTGTCAGGTTATCAAGACCATGTATTTCTTCAATAGGTGGTAAATTCTTAACATCTTCAGCTTTAATACCTTTTTCTTTCATGGATTTCTTTGCCTCTTGCATATCTTCAGGACTGAGAAATAGAATACATCTTTTCTTAGGAGTTGGCTTAGGAGGTGGTTCAGGAAGAGTCCAATCATTATCATTACTCAATATATTATTCAATAGTACTTCAGCTTGTTCAACAGTTCGTTCCCTGAAAACACAATCAGCACAACTATCTAGGTGGTCCCTAGAAGCATCGGTTAGTCCATTATAAAAGATATCAAGTATTTCATTTTTCTTGAGAGGATGATCAGGCAAAGCATTAAGTAATTGTAGAAGCCTCCCCCAAGCTTGTGGGAGACTCTCTTCTTCAATTTGCACAAAGTTAAATATTTCCTGTAAAGCAGCTTGTTTCTTATGAGCAGGAAAATATTTTTTGGAGAATTAATATATCATATACTGGGGACTACGCACACAACCAGGAGCAAGAGAATTAAACCATAGCTTAGCATCACCCTTTAATGAGAAAGGAAACAACTTAAGAACATAGTAATAGCGAATTTTTTCCTCATGAGTAAACAGGGTGGCTATATCATTCAATTTAGTAAGATGTGCCACAACAGTTTCAGATTCATAACCATGGAAAGGATCAGATTCAACCAAAGTAATTAACTCGGGATCGACAGAGAATTCATAATCCTTATCATTGACAAAGATAGGTGAAGTAGCAAACTTAGGATCATATTGCATTCTAGCATTCAAAGATTTTTCTTTCCACTTGCATAGTAATTTCTTAAGATCATCTCTATCCTTACAAGCAAGAAAGTCCCTAGCTACCTCTCCATCCATAACATAACCCTCAGGTATAACAGGCAATTCATATCTAGGAGAGCTAGGTCTAGCAGGTGTTTCAAAGTGTTCAGTTTTAATAATTTCATCAGTTTCAGAAATATCATCAGTTTCAGCATTCTCAATATGTTTAGCTCTACCAAGTTGTTCATCAAGAAATTCACCCAGTGGCACAGTATTATCAAGCAAAGCAGTAGTATCATCATAAGCATCATGCATAGCAGAAGTAGCATCCTCAATTACTTGCGACATATCAGAATGAATAGCAGGTGTAGGTGTCGCAAGCTTACTCAAAACAGAAGGTGAATCAAGTGCAGAGCTAGATGGCAGTTCTTTACCTCCCCTCGTAGTAGAGGGAAAAATCTTGGTTTTGGTATCTTTCAGATTCCTCATAGTGATCAACAGATATAAATCCCAAGTGACTCAGAGAATAGAGCTATGCTCCCCGGCAATGGCGCCAGAAAAAGGTCTTGATAACCCACAAGTATAGGGGATCGCAACAGTTTTTGAGGGTAGAGTATTCAACCCAAATTTATTGATTCGACACAAGGGGAGGCAAAGAATATTCACGAGTGTTAGCAGCTGAGTTGTCAATTCAACCACACCTGAAAGACTTAATATCTACAGCAAAGTATTTAGTAGCAAAGTAGTATGGAAGTAACAGTAACGGTGGCAAAAGTAACAGTAGCAGTTTTGTAGTGATTGTAATAGCAGTAGCAACGAAAGTAACTTAGCAAAGATCAATATGTGAAAAGCTCATAGGCAATGGATCAGCAATGATAATTGTGCTGGATAATATTCATCATGTAGCAGTCATAACCTAAGGTGACATAGAAAGCTCCAATTCATCAATATAATGTAGGCATGTATTCCGTATATAGTCATACGTGCTTATGGAAAAGAACTTGCATGACACCTTTTGTCCTACCCTCCTGTGGCAGCGGGGTCCTAATGCAAACTAAGGGATATTAAGTCCTCCTTTTAATAGAGAACCGGACCAAAGCATTAGCACTTAGTGAATACATGAACTCCTCAAACTACGGTAATCACCGGAAAGAATCCCAATTATTGTCACCTTGGGGTATGAGGATCATAACTCGTAATACGCGTCTACAACTTGCAAGATAGGATCAAGAACTCACATATATTCATGAAAACATAATAGGTTCAGATCTGAAATCATGGCACTCGGGCCCTAGTGACAAGCATTAAGCATAGCAAAGTCATAGCAACATCAATCTCAGAACATAGTGGATACTAGGGATCAAACCCTAACCAAACTAACTCAAATACATGATAAATCTAATCCAACCCATCACCATCCAGCAAGCCTACGATGGAATTACTCACTCCCGGCGGTGAGCATCATGAAATTGGTGATGGAGGAAGGTTGATGATGATGATGATGGCGACGAATCCCCCTCTCCGGAGCCCCGAACGAACTCCAGATCAGCCCTCCCGATGAAAAACAGGAGGCAGCGGTGGCTCCGTATCGTAAAACGCGATGAATCCTTCTCTCTGGGTTTTTTCTCCCCGAATAGGGTTATATAGAGTTGGAGTTGAGGCCGGAGGAGGTCCAGGGGGCCCACAAGCCCTCTAGGCGCGCCCCAGAGGGGCGCGCCCCCAGGCTTGTGGCCTCTGGGTGGACCCCCTCTGGTTAATTCTTGCGCCAGTATTTTTTATATATTCCAAAAATATTCTCCGTAAATTTTTAGGTCAATTCGAGAACTTTGATTTCTGCACAAAAATAACACCATGGCAATTCTGCTGAAAACAGCGTCAGTCCGGGTTAGTTCCATTCAAATCATGCAAATTAGAGTCCAAAACAAGGGCAAAAGAGTTTGGAAAAGTAGATACGATGGAGACATATTAGGTTACAGAGTAGATCTACCACGAGATCAGATGAACTAAACCCTGACTATTAGGATGGAGATTGTTCTTCTAGCCTCTACGGACTAAGCCCTCTGGTTTATATAGACACCAGGGGCACTAGGGTTTACAGATAGTCGGTTACATCAAGGAAACAACAGATCCTCCATCTTGACTTGGGGTGCACACCAAGGCACAAAAGGTCTTCGGTCCGGATATGGTGCAGCCCAACAGTCCGGCCCATGAAAGATTGGCCGGCCTCCTGAGGACCCCCTAGTCCAGGACTCCCTCAGTAGCCCCCGAACTAGCCTTCAACGCCGGCTTATCGTACCTCCCAAGACTGCAGGCTCTGACTTGCACGCGAGTTCCCTTTCCCGAGTACTTGGAATGATTCTCCTCCAGTTAAGCCTTCAAAATGGTACTTGATTCAACTCGGCCACACGCCGAGTCGTATCCGGGCTCCGAACTATCTGCTTTACTTAGCCTTGAAGGCCAATCGTTCGAATGCGAATAGTATCATTGACTGGTAACTTTAGGCGAAGGGTCGCGTCTGGTCATAAACATGAAGACTCAATACGCGACTCGAGACCGCTCTTTTGATGACACGTCCCTTCAAGGGGGAGATCGTGCCCCATTTTTAAGGGATTTGATCAATGATTTATAGTATCCCACTCACGCATAACGCTCTGAGTATATCGGGAAGAGGCGAGGTGGGCGGCGCATTTACGGGACTCCTGGTATTACCACTGCTTATAAAAAGGGGCAGCCAAGGTTATCCCTGCGCGCCTTCTTCCTCCCCTCGCCACAGCTTTCCCCAATCTACAGAGCTCCAGCGCTCCGGTTCAAACCTCCACAGAACTCCCCCCCCCCCCGCACTTGGCGATGGCCAGATCTGGCACGGGAGGCAAGTGGTAGGCCTCGATTGTCACCAATAAAGACATCGAGGATCTGAAGTGCGCCGGCTATCTCTCGGACGCCGTTGTCCACCATGCCCCAGAAGCGGGCCAGGCCATCCCCACACCACAACCCGGTGAAAGGGTGGTGTTCATCCCCCACTTCGTCTGAGGACTTGGCTTCCCCCTCCATCCCTTCGTCTGAGGGTTGATGTTCTTTTACGGTTTGTACTTCCATGATTTGGCCCCAAATTCCATCCTCAACATCTCAGCCTTCATCACCGTCTGCAAGGCTTTTCTATGGGTCCCTCCGCACTTTGGCTTATGGCTAAAAGTTTTTAATGTGAAGCCGAAGATCGTGGACGGCCAACAAGCGGACTGCGTGGGGGCATGGTGAGCAAGCTTACTCGCGTTGAGTGGTCGGTGGGGACATTCATAGACACCGTCAAAATTTGGCAAAAAGAGTGGTTCTATATCATGGAACCACGCGATGCAGCCTGGGCAGCGACCCCCGAGTTCAGATCTGGACCACCCACGAGGCTAACCTCATGGACCAAAAAGTGCCTTGACTGGGGGCTACCCAAAGAGGTGGAACTGCTACAGAAGCGCATTATCAGCGTGAAGGAGGCAGGTGTCAAGCTGACCAGCGTGATACAGGTGATGCTCTGTCGTCGCCTCCTTCCTTGCCAACAAAGGGATGCCCCAATGTGGGTGTACAGGTCCGAAGACCCCGTCACCGTGCGCCATTTCCCCGGCACTACTTATGAAAAGTTGTGGCGGGTGCTATTCAAACCTCAAGAAGAGGATTGGCCAGCCAAAGACGAGGAGGATGTCGGCCTCGATGCCGAGCACCCTCCTAAGAAGGTAACAAGACTCCCATCCGCTTTCAAATTCGGATGTTCATGTCTCAGTAGATTTATCTCACATATTCTTATTTCGACAGGGATGGCTTGGGAAGGCCAAGAAGATCAACAGCCCGGCCCCGCTACCAGAGGATCCCAGGTCACCTCAGCTGGAGGAAATGTTGACCGTGGCACCTTATAAGGTGCCAGAGAAAAAAGAGAAGGCAAAAAAACCACAAGGGAAACTCGTCGGGGCCTCCGTTCACGAATTCCTCCAGACACTAAGTCCGGAGACACTCATGCCCCTTCTACACACGAGGGGGAGCAAGATGATGAAGAAGAGGAGGGGGAGGGTGACACTTCCCACCCCAGGAAAAGAGCAGCGTCAGCCAAAACAGAGGGGGATCATCCTACTCCGGTTCCGAAGAAAAGGAGCCGGGGCAAGTTGGTCGTGCCCGATGACAGTTCGGACTCCGAAGAGGAGTCAGCAGCCTCCGAGAGGATCCTGGAGAGAGTTTCCCAGGTCAAGCCCCTCGCCGTAAGGTGAGGTTTCCGAAGGCTATCCGAGCGCCGGTCTAACCGGCCTATTGCAACGGTGTACACTTTTTCTTTTCGCAACCCACCGTGCGACCTTCCCACCGATCAGATTTCGAAGGGCACCTCTCTGCCAACCGATCTGGCAGAGAGTGGAGGCACGTTGCACTCTCCACCTCCCCCGGTCATCGGGGAAACCGGGAAGGTATTGTCCCAAAGGACCCCCCCCCCTCGTGCCGAACACGGGGGGCGGTGGTGACATCGACATGGCCGAAGCTAACGCTTCCGCCGTCGAAGACCAAGAGGAGGAGTTCAGGCAAACCGAGCATTCCCCGAAGACGATTCCGGAGCCTTCACGGCCTTCTGAAGCGTCATAGCCACCCCCCTCTAAAGGGGGAGTAGGGGCCTCGCCACCAGCGTCAAACATTGGGGACCGGCCCATGGTAGAGTGGCCGGACAAGATGGAGGAGGCTGTGAACAGCTCCTCCATAGTCGCGGAACACCGTGCTCTGATGAGCGTGGTTTTACACAGTGTTCGGTCCATTAACAGCGGTCTGAAAGAGGCCTTTGGTGGCCTCTTGACAGGTTTTGAGGTAAGTAGAGTAATGCTTTTTTATTCGTAAAAATAAATTTGATGGACAAGATTTGAGCCGTCCGTATATGTAGCAGCCCCCGAGACTCTGGCAAGTTTTAGAAAAACCTGGCAGAGGATCGAAAATCATGAGGATAATATCCTAAGTATCTTGTTTGCTTTATATTGCAGGCTTCGGCAGTGGCCGCCGCGGCCAATGCCGCGGAGCTTGTTGAGATAAATCGGAAACTGAAAAGTTCCGAGGAGGAGCTGAACCTCGTCAACAAGCATTTCGACTAAGCACAAGGTTAGTCTGTTCAAAACACAGTCTTTTGCTTGCTTTCGTGTTAAGAAGAGTATTCAGGATTATCCCTAAGTAAAAAATGATTGCAGCTGTTGCCGTGGAGGTCCAGGGCCTCAAGGCCGAGCTGCAAAAGGCCAAAACCGAGGCGGCCGAGCAAGCCGTCGCCGCGCTTACGTTGGTGAAAACCGATAGTGAGAAGCATAAGGCCAGGGTGGCAGAAGTACAATAAGAGCTCACGGATGCCGTCACTAAATGTGAGGATCTTGAGCAGAAGAACAAGGAGCATGCTGCCGAGCTGGCAAAAGTGAAGGCGGAGGTCCAGGAGGCGTGGACAAAGGCGCGAGGTGCTCGGGAAGAGCTCCGGCAAGTGAAGCAAATTGCGAATCGTAAGCAGTACTTACTGCAGAGTGTCTTCGGTGGCCAAAAGTTCGCATTGCTTACCCAGGTGTGGCATTCCGTAGGTGCCTTCACGGAGCTCCCGAGGAGTGCGGCAGATGCGTCAAGGTACTATGCGGCTCGGGAGGGTGATGCCGATCTAAGGCTGTTTTGGGCACAGTTCCAAGTGCCCGAGCACCCTCCCCTCCTTGTGAACCAAATGAAACAGCTGATGGAGCTGCATCGGATGGCGGAGCCAGTCTTGAAGGACATCTATGTCCGGCTGAGGCCCTCCGAGCCCATACCCAGCAGTTATTTTGGCCTGGTGGCGAAGTTATGCGATGCCGTCACCCGAGTTGACGCCGTGAAGCGCTCGGTGTGCATTGAGGGGGCTCAGATGGCATTTTCGAAGACCATGGTGCACTGGCCAAAGATCAAACCCATCGAGATGGCCACCAGACCTCCTTCAACCGGAAAGGAGCATAGGCGCCCGGAGCAATATTTCTCCGCCGTGATGGACGGTGGTCGGGCGGTGGAAGCGCTGTGTCCAAAGGATGTACTCCTGGAGTAATTATGCCTTGATGTATGAAACTATGAACAGACCTTTATGCTTTACTGCGCGGTTGTTTTTGTATGGTTTATCATACGTGTGTGTTTGCATGCTTTAATTTTGACTCTTGTGTGGCCGTTTATCCTGAAAGTTACCAGTCATCGGCTTCAGCCCCCATGTAGATGCTACGAGGGGTGTTCCATTCTCCGTACTATAACCCTTAACCGATGTCTCGGTGCCCGGGGGCGGTAGTGTAGGAGAGGAACGAGGCAATCAGACTATGCGGCTTTATTACCTTCACTTAGCCATAGGAGCTTGACTGTGGGGGCTGGTGACAAGCCCCCGGTGTGGTGAGATGTTGGGCAATCCTTAGGGCCAAACATCGCTCACTTGATTTAATCAAAGATGAATCCTTCGTATTACACGGTACAATCACTAATGATTTTTGGTTTGAAGACCAGTCATCGGATCGCCGACCAGTTCTCGCCTATTATGACAGTCAGTTTTCGGCTTTCTCCACTGAGGTACTTAACCGAACTAGGCGGAAGTACAATCTCAGTGGTTCTCCCTTTTCCTTCTTAGCCGAACATGCGGAACGTAAGAAGGCAAGCACAGGAGCGGGGCAACCCAACTATTGACCCAAGACATAAGTCGGAACCGGTGCATATAATGCAATATCCGAGACGCAGAACACGGTGAAAGGAGAAAAAGGTGTCGGTCTTGAATGTATAGTGCGAGCGTCTAGGCCGAGCCCCTGGTCTAATAACCGGCATACAAATAAAATCCGAAGTGTGTAACACTTTATTGGGGCAGATTCGAAGAGCGAAAAGGAATAATCAGGAAAAATATAGCATAAGGAACTGTAAGGGAACCGCAAAATGGTTTGCTTTATTTCCAATAAGCTCATGACATCTAGCCGTACAATTCGAACTGCCGAACAAGACAACGGATAGGGATACGTTTATATAAAAAAGATAATTTTACAGATGAAAGGTTTACGCAGGGCCTTGATGTGTGGGCTAACACCCGAACTGTGCCCTATTGCACGTATGCGCCTTTGCTTCTGCTAGGAGGGACAACTTTGTTCGATGGTTGTCCCATGACAGTTCCTTGACAGGGAGCTCTCGAGAGGTTGCTAAGTTGGTGGGGCTTGAAGCCGGATAGGTCCTAGATGGTACATGTATGTCGTCTGAAGACGCGTTGTCCCATAGTACGATCGAACCAAACTCTGGGTTGAGGCCCCACAGCTACCCATGGAATTTTGAGCGCGAAGTTGTGACACCGAGGCACATGCAACGCTCCTGTAGTGGGCAGGTCGTGGGGGCGTATTCCTATGTGCGTTGAACGCAGGAAGGCCCCTTGGCCAGAGATAGGGCACATGCTCGTTTGTTCGCTTCACGCGCTTTGGAGGGGAGCAGGCACTTCGGCCCCTCGTATTCGACCGCCAAGGCCGCAGTGTGTTCCTCTGTCCGAAGAGAGCGCTCTGTGTTTCCATTGACTGTGATGACGCCTCTTGGTCTGGGCATCTTCAATTTGAGGTAGGCATAGTGGGGGCAGCGTTGAAATGAGCGAACGTCATTTGGCCTAGGAGGGCGTGATAGCTGTTGCGGAAGGGGGCGATATCGAAGATCAAGTCTTCGCTCTGGAAGTTATCCGGAGAGCCGAATACTACTTCCAGGGTGAGAGTGCCGGAGCAACGGGCTTCGATGCCGGGGATAACCCCCTTGAAGGTTGTGTTGCTGGGTTTGATCCTTGCTGGGTCAATTCCCATTTTCCGAACTGTATCTTCATAGATCAGATTAAGGTTGCTGCCTCCGTCCATTAGGACTCTAGTGAGGTGGTAGCCATCGACAATTGGGTCAAGGACGAGGGCCGCTGATCCTCCATGATGGATACTGACCGGGTGGTCCTTGCGATCGAAGGTGATCGGGCATGCTGACCATGGGTTGAACTTTGGGGCGACAAGCTCTAAGGCGTAGACATCTCGAAGTGCGTGTTTCCTCTCCTTCTTGGGTATATGAGTGGCATAAATCATGTTCACTGTTTTAACCTCAGGAGGGAATTGTTTTTGGCCTCCATTATTTGGCCTGCGAGGTTCCTCATTGTCCTCGCTGCGGGGGCTTTTGCCCATGTCCTCGGCTTCGAGTTTGCCGGCCTGCTTGATTACCCAACAGTTATGGTTGGTGTGGTTAGCGGGCTTGTCCGAGGTGTCGTGGATCTGGCAAGGCCTATCCAGGATGGCATCTAACTTAGTGGGTCCGTCCTGGTTCCCTTTGGAGGGCTTTTTCCGTGGTCCAGACTTGGAATTGCAGAATCTGGCATTTACTGCCGTATCATCGGCCACGGCGCCATTATGTCGGTGTTTATTTTTGTTATGCCTTGGCTTTCCGTTGCTGTCCCGGACTTCCGAAGTGCCGGGGTCTTCTGGGTTGGTGCTTCTACGAGCCAACCAGCTGTCTTCACCCGCGCAAAAGCGGGTCATAAGGGAGGTAAGGGCCGCCATTATCCTCGGCTTGTCCTGGCCGAGCTGGGGGGCGAGCCATTCATCCCGGATACTGTGCTTGAATGCGGCTATGGCTTCAGCATCCGGGCAGTCGACTATTTGATTCTTTTTGGTTGAGAACCTGTTCCAAAACTGCCCGGCCTACTCACCGGGTTGCTGGACCACATGACTCAGGTGTCGGCATCCGGGGGCCGAACATAGGTGCCTTGGAAGTTGGCTCGGAAAGCGTCCTCGAACTCTTCCTAGCTCCCAATGGAGTCTTCGGGGAGGCTGTTCAGCCAATGCCGGGCCGGTCCTTTAAGCTTTAGTGGCAGATATTTGATGGCTTGGAGGTCGTCTCCACATGCCATATGAATGTGGAGAAGAAAATCCTCGATCCACACTGCTGGATCTGTAGTTCCATCGTATGGCTCGATATTCACGGGTTTAAACCCTTCTGGGAATTGGTGCTTGTCGGTGTACTAAGTATTGGGCCACTAGTACCCCGTACTTGTGCACGGGCAGTTGTAGCCATCCTCGCGGCAAGGCTTGCCGGGGAACAGTTCGAGGTTGATTCAAGCCATTAAAGAAACCATCCAGTCAGAGATCTGAGGATCAGCAGATAAGGAGAGCTGGAATCCGAAGGCCAGCTTCCCCGGCAAGATCTTGCCGGGGTGGCCTGCGGAGCCCAGCAAGGATCGGTGCACGGCAAGGCTTGGCACCCGGCAAGGTTTTGTTGCTGTGCCACCGCTCTAGCATAGCGACAAACCCGACATTTTGGGTCTTTCTTTGGATGCGTGGCGACGCGCCAATGGAGGAGAGCTTAAGCGGTGCTGATGGGATGGCCCCTTTTTCCATCCCCAAGAAAGCAAGGACACCTAAATGGACACCTCACGGTGCATTAAATGCATTCGTCCTAGTCCGTCAGGGGTTAGGTATGATTACCCTGTAGCTACTTTACACCTCAATGTATGTACATTTTGCCACTGTGGTGACCCCTTTGAGCGTATAAAAGGAGGCCCAAGGCAACTGCTATAGGGGAGGAGAACTTCTGGCCCATTCTGCATGCGTAGCTGCTCTTTGAACGTACTGTTCACAGCGAGCGCTCCTGAAGGCTGGGCTCAAGAACATTAATAAGAACACGAACCAGGAGTAGGGTTTTACGCTGATCAGCGGCCCGAACCTGGGTAAAATCTTCCCGCGTCGATCGTTGGTTCTGCTCTTTGCGTATACCTCTCCCCCCGCCAAATCGTAAAGGGGTCCCTTCGGATCCCATAGGTGCCGTACCCCGACATCTTTGGCGCGCCAGGTAGGGGGATTGAAGGTTGCGTGAACCTGATCTAGTGATCGGCGCCTCAGTTTCTTCATCATCATGCCGCCCAAGAAGAAGAGCGCCGCGACGGCACAACCGTCCACGTCCGTTTTGCCTACGCCCTCGCGTACGGGCGATGGCGTGGGTGCAGAAGGAAGAGGACTAGAACCCCCACGGCGTTCTGGTGATCCGAGCCAGGCGAGCGGCATCGTTCGCAGTGGCAGTGGCAGTGGCAACCTGCACGCCGCTGGATCTAGAGACGGCGATGTGTTGCCTACGGGTGGCACAATGAATTCCAGAGATCGAAGGGCGCCTGCTGGAGCTCCCGCGCCGGCGCAAGCATCACGACCTACCCAGGTCGTGCACGATGAGCGACGTCATGGCGCTGGTGGTTCAAGGCGTCCCCATGAAAAGATTTATGCGCATCGATCCCAAGATGCGCGGGACCAGCATGCACACCAAGCTGCTGATGGGGGTGGCGCGCGATCGCGTGACCGTGGTGGTGCTCCTTCTAATATGGTTAGGAGTCAGAGCACCTCACGTACCTCGCACCTGTCGCCGCCACCTACGCCAGCGAAAGCCTTGGCACGTGCGCAGCTGCTCCTCGAGTTTCCTCCTGCCCCGGAGAAGATGGAGGAGTGGCGAGCTACTATCCAGAGCCTTATCGGCTTCGCCAACAAAGATGGACCGCAAGAGGCAGGGCCCTCGCAGCGAAGGCCCATCGATCCGGCGCGAGCCGATGTGGAGAAAACCGGAGGTGGTGCAACCACAGTGCACTCCCCTCCGCGGCACCAGCGGCGGCCGACAACTCAGCAGGTCGACCGCCGTGAAGAAGTTTCCATGGCGTCATCCAATCCACGGATGTGCCGCGATCAGCGTCAAGTTCTCCAGGAACGAGGCAAGGAGGACGCTCGAACTACCATCGAGCGGCGATGGGAAGCGCGCTATTAGTCTGATAAGCGCGCAGGGCCGGCTGTCGTAGAGCCTGCGCCAGGGGACGTAGGAGACTTGCCTTATGAGGTAGGGACTCCAGCGTTTACCCGTGAGCTGCGGCAAGTCCAGTGGCCCAATTCCCGAACCTTCAAGCCGGAGGTCCCGGAGAAATATGACGGTAAGACCCATCCCTCGGAGTTCCTGAGCATCTACACCATTGCAGTGCAGGCTGCCGGGGGCCGAGATGACAAGATACTTGCCAACTACTTCCCGTTGGTGCTTAAACCCAACGTCAGGTCGTGGTTGATGCATCTGCCGGAGAATTCTATTTCTTCCTGGTCAGATCTGTGCCATCAGTTTGTTGGCGCCTTTGTTGGAGGCCACCAAGCTCCTGGCCAAGAGAGTGATTTGCATATCATCCCTCAGAAGGAGGGCGAGTCCATGCGCAAGTTTATGCAGAGATTCAGCTGGGTGCAGTACAATATTCCTGATGTTCACCCTGCCGCTGTCATTAGTGCGTTCCACCAGAACATGCGTAACCGCAGAATGCGGGAAGAGCTGGCAATGAACAAAGTCAGGAGTATTGCCAAGCTTTACGCTCTAGCCGATAAATGCGCTCGAGCTGAAGAGGGGAGGAAACTCCCTGGCGAGGCTGTTAGCGTGGCGGGCGAATCCGAAGAAGAAGATGCCGCGACCCCATCAAGGAAAGGCCAGCGGCGGAAAAGGAAACGCGGAGGCAAGGCCGTGCTTGCTGTCGAGGAATCCGACAACCCCGGCGCTGCCAAGAAGGCCAAGGTTGGTGACCCCGGCAAGGATCTTGCCGGGTGCCCTTCCTGTCAGGCCTTGGCGGCTGCCGACAAGTCGGAGAACTCCGGCAAGCAGTATTGCAAGATCCATCGCACCAAGGGCCACGATCTCCAGAACTGCCGGCAAGTTGAACAGCTTGCCGAGAAACAGAGGGCCGAATATGAAAGGCGAGATAAGGAGAAGGCCCAAGATGGTGCTGACGGATCCGGCAAGAAGCGCGGTGGCCGAGGGGGGCGCCGCGGCAAGGCCAAGCAACAAAAGGATAGGCCCGCTCGGGGCCGAGACAAAGAAGAAGATGATGATGAAGAAGATGATGAGTCCAGTGAGCAAGAATTCCAGAAAGCTACAGAGGCCATGTGTATCGATGGAGGTGCCTCGCTGCATTCTTCCCACCATCAACTCAAACAGTGGGTGCGGGAAGTCAATGCGGCAGAGCCATCCCCAGATGCATGTAGGCCCCTGAAATGGTCCAACACGCCTATCATTTTCGACGCCGAGGATCACCCTGATCGCACAACTGCGGTCGGGTGCTTGCCATTGTTGGTCTCGCCAATGATTCGCAACCTCAAGGTGACGAAAATGCTAGTTGACGGTGGGGCCGGCCTAAACTTAATCTCACCGGATGTGCTCAAAAAGCTCCAAATTTTCGACGAGGACCTCGAAGAAACGGGTATGTTTCAAGGGGTCAATCCGGGAAGAACCCAGCCCAAGGGCAAGATTATGCTGCCGGTGACATTTGGTAGCGAGCTCAACTACAGGACCGAGAAGGTGGTGTTTGATGTTGCCAAGATCCCCATGTCATACAATGGGATCCTTGGTCGGCCAGCGCTGGCTAAGTTCATGGCGGCATCCCACTACGCGTATAACGTTTTGAAGATGCCTGGGCCGTTGAACGTCATCACTATCCATTCCGATAAGAAGGATGCGCTCATCTGTGCCGACCAACTTTACCGGGAAGCAGTTGCAGCACCTGCCATCAAGGCACCTGCTCCTGCCGCTGGAACTCCCGGGGGGAAGAAGAAGACCGGCAAGAATCTTGGCGCGAACTCCGGCAAGCGCACCTCCTCGGAGTGCTGCGCTTCCGTTGAGGATGCACCAGAGAGTTCCACCGACAAGAACAAGAAATCCAAGGCTGCTCCGTCGGAGACCAAGAAGGTGCCTGTCAGGGAGGACAGAACGGGGGGAACTTTCACCGTAAGTTCCACCCTAGATGACAAATAGGAAAGCGCGCTCGTTGCCTTCCTGCGGGCGAATGTCGACGTGTTTGCATGGCAACCGTCTGACATCCCCGGTGTTCCCAGGAAGGTAATTGAGCACCACCTTGCTGTCTGTCCTCATGCACGGCCCGTCAAGCAAAGGGTCAGGAAGCAAGCCTTGGAGCGGCAAGAATTCATTGTCGAAGAAATCAGAAAGCTGGAGGCGGCAGGATTGGTCAAAGGAGTGCTTCATCCAACCTGGTTGGCCAATCCGGTTGTAGTGCGGAAGGCGAATGGGAAATGGAGGCTTTGTATCGATTATACAGATATCAATAAAGCCTGTCCAAAAGATCCCTTTCCCTTGCCGCGCATCGACCAGATTGTGGATTCCACCGCTGGTTGTGATCTCCTGTCCTTCCTTGATGCCTATTCAGGGTATCATCAGATTTTTATGGCAAAAGAAGATGAAGAGAAGACCGCATTTATCACCCCATGTGGTACGTATTGTTTTATACGAATGCCTTTCGGGTTGAAAAGTGCTGGTTCGACATTTGCGAGAGCAATCCAAATTGGTTTTGAGCCTCAACTCCATAGAAATATGGAGGCGTATATGGATGATATAGTGGTCAAAACCAAAGACAAAGCGACGCTCATTCAAGATTTAGAAGAAACATTTGCAAATCTGCGCAAGATCAACTTGAAGCTCAATCCTGAGAAGTGCCTGTTCGGTGTTCCTTTCGGCAAGCTCCTCGGATTCTTTGTATCTTGCCGGGGAATCGAAGCAAACCCCGACAAGATCAAAGCTATTGAGCAAATTGAAGCGCCGAGATGCGTCAAGGATGTGCGTCGTCTTGCCGGCTGTGTTGCTGCTCTAAGCAGGTTTATTTCCAAATCTGCTGAGCGCTCCCTGCCCTTTTTCAAAATTTTGAAGAAGGCAGGTCCAATGAAATGGACTCCGGAGGCGGAGGCTGCGCTGCAAGATTTGAAGAAATACATTTCCTCTCCGCCGACGCTAGTCGCGCCTAAACCACAAGAGCCGTTGTTGCTGTATTTGACAGCGACAAATCAAGTGGTTAGTGCTGCGCTAGTGGCGCAGAGAGAGGCTGATGAGGAAGCAACACCAGCGGCAGGACCGCCAGGTGACGCGGCAAGATCTTCCCCGGCAAGGGTTGATCTCGGCAAGACAGGATCTGCGCAAACAGAAGAATCAGTGCAGAAGAAGAAGGTGGTGCGGCGCCCAGTTTATTTTGTTAGCTCTCTTTTACAAGGAGCTAGGTCAAGATATTCTGGTGTGCAGAAGTTGCTTTTCGGCCTTCTTATGGCCTCGAGGAAGCTGCGCCATTATTTTCAAGCACATGAAATCACTGTCGTCACTCGCTTTCCGTTGCAACGGATTTTGCAAAATCCAGAAGCAACTGGCAGGATCGTGGAGTGGGCGTTGGAGTTGTCGAGCTTTGGCCTCAAGTTTGAAAGCACTTCGACGATTCAGAGCAGGGCCTTGGCGGAGTTCATTGCAGAATGGACCCCAACGCCGGACGAAGAGGCTCAGGAAACAACTCTCCCCGGCAAGGAAATCGATCAGCAATGGGTTATGTACTTTGATGGGGCTTTCTCGCTGCAAGGCGCCGGTGCTGGCGTGCTGCTTGTCGCACCCACCGGAGAGCACCTCAAGTACGTAGTCCAAATGCATTTTCCCCGGGAGAGTTCGACCAACAACACTGCAGAATACGAGGGTTTGCTTGCCGGTCTCAGGATCGCGGCAGACCTTGGTATCAAAAAGCTCGTCATCAAAGGCGATTCACAACTTGTCGTCAGGCAAGTTAACAAGAGTTATCAAAGTCCATTGATGCAAGCCTACGTGGATGAAGTGAGGAAAATGGAAGAGCGTTTTAACGGTCTGCAAATGGAGCACGTTCCTCGTGCCGAGACAGTGTTGCTGACGACCTGTCAAAGCGTGCCGCCCTCAAGTTGCCTGTGGAACCAGGAACTTTTGTGCTCCAATTGACTCAACCATCCGTGGCGCCATCGATGCGGCAAGAAAAGAGAAGAAAGTTGGACTCTGGTCAGTACTTCCCGGCAGAGCTCCCCGAAGCCGCCGGCAAGGAAGTTGCCGGGATCGACATGCCTGCCGAGGAACAACAGGCTCCGGCAGGGCCTCAGGCCCTTGCTGTCGAGACAAACGTTCCCCCGGCGGAGGAGATGCCTTTAGTCCTAGCCGTCGAGCCTCAGGCTCCAGCATGGGCGCAGCACATTGTCCATTTCCTTCAGACAGGAGAACTCCCAGAGGAACAGGAAGAAGCAGAAAGAGTAGCCCGTCGGTCTGTTATGTACAAGTTCGTCGATGACGTCTTGTACAGAAAGAGACCAAACGGTGTGAAATTGAAGTGCATTCCTCGGGAGGATGGGCTAGAGCTGTTGGCAGAGATACATGGAGGCATAAGTGGTTCTCACATAGGATCAAGAGCACTTGCCGGGAAAGCATTCCGGCAAGGTTTCTTTTGGCCCACCGCTCTCCAGGATGCAACTGCACTAGTCACCAAGTGTGAAGCGTGCCAGTTTCATTCGAAGAAATCACATCAACCAGTTCAAGCTCTTCAGACAATCCCTCTCTCCTGGCCATTTTTGGTCTGGGGGCTCGACATACTGGGCCCTTTCCCCCGTGCTACCGGGGGCTTTGAGTACTTGTACGTTGCTATCGACAAGTTCACAAAGTGGCCGGAGGTGGAAGCAGTGAGGAAGGTGACAGCACAATCAGCCGTCAAGTTCTTTAAAGGGATAGTTTGCCATTTCGGTGTACCCAACAGGATCATCACCGACAACGGCACGCAGTTCACAAGTCGCACCTTCATGCAGTACGTCCAAGACTTTGGCGGCAAGATTTGTTTTGCCTCTGTTGCTCACCCGAGAAGCAACGGCCAAGCAGAAAGGGCTAATGCTGAAGTGCTACGCGGTCTCAGGACCAGGACTTTTGACAGACTGAAAAAGTGCGGAAGACGCTGGATTGATGAGTTGCCAGCGGTTCTTTGGTCAATCAGAACGACACCAAATCGAGCCATCGGCCAGACACCCTTCGCTCTAGTCTACGGAGCGGAAGCAGTTCTCCCCACGGAACTCATGTACGGATCACCTCGAGTGCTCGCTTATGATGAGCTTGAGCAAGAGCAACTGCGGCAAGATGACGCTGTGCTCCTTGAGGAGAATCGTCTTCAGGCTGCTGTGCGAGCTGCACGCTACCAGCAAGCTTTGCGCCGCTACCATAGCCGCAAAGTTCATGCCCGAAGCCTTGAGGAAGGCGACCTTGTTCTTCGGCGGATTCAGTCCGCCAAGAATTCAAACAAGTTGACGCCAAAGTGGGAAGGCCCTTATCGGGTAGTACGAGTCACTAGACCCGGCGCTGTCCGCTTGGAGACCGAAGATGGCGTTCCAGTGAGCAATTCCTGGAATATCGAACATCTTCGCAAGTTCTACCCATATGGCGCGGTTGCCGAGGGCTCCCGGCAACCACCCTTTTGTACAAGTCTTGTCGGCAAAGCATGTGATCCTTTGTACAAAGCCAGGCGCAGACCCTGAGCGCAGATGAATAAATTTAAGTGTTGTACATTCCCTTATTGATTCCCATGTTCATATTTATATATGCATGTTTGTCTAAGATGTTGTATAACACCTACTCCCGGTAAGTTCTAACGAACCGCCAAGGTTTCATGTCTTTATTTTCTCTTCTTTCTTTTTAAAAGACAGAAGGATTCCTCGCATGCACATTTGCCGGGGGGGAAGGGAGATATGAGTACCAGTTGGCGACGTTTGGAATCGACGCTTGCCGGAGGAAGGACAGTGACAGAAAGCTAAGTTCTAAAAACTCAGAGCAAGTTTCCTTTATTGCAAGTTATTTCCTTGGACGATTCCGACTCTTGTATGGAAAATCTGCACGCGAAGGAACCCTTGTTGTAATCAGTTGCGCCCTTATTTTGTTTCGAGCCCGCTCAACGATTTAAGTGGCTGCACTGAGAATGCCAAGGAGTCTTGCCGGCCGCTGCGCCTCCAGCAGGCTGCTGAAGTCCCGCACCCAGCGCTCGCGGCAGGTTGCGCACCGGCAAGTTTTTCAGTAAGCGTAGGGTGAACTCCATACATAAAGGAATCAGACAAGGAAAATAGCAAGCATGAACCTAAACATAGGCGAGTTATATTACATTCATGAGTTGCCGCAATTCTAACTTGAGACTTAATTGTCTTTTACATGGAATGATGACGGCAAGAAAAGGCGGAGCACTTAATCCCTGCGCTGGCCTTCGACCTTTTGATGGAGTCCACCTTCTCAAGGATAGGCGCGATAAGTTCTTCAAGTGCCTCGACATTTGCGTCCCTTGGCAGATGGCCGAGCATGTTGGAGAGGTCGATGCCGGGATTGCTGTGCACCACCTTGATAAGCACCTTGCGAAGGACGGCCCGGCAAAGCCGGCGAGTCTCGTTCGCCAATTGGGTCGCCCGGCTAGACTGGAGCACCCTCAAGGCGTCGATGATGCTTTCAAAGAACATTGTCAACCTGGCACTTGAAGATATCCTTTCCTCGGAAGAATACCTGAAGTTCGACAGGCCCATTGTTGACAGTTCTGTCGTAAGCTTCTCCGCAGCGGCGATGAGACGTCCAGTCCAGATCTCCACCCCCTTCTCGTAATCAATTTGGGCGGCGGCAGCGCTCTTGAGCAGGTTCCTCTCTCCATGGAGATCCTTGAGTAGAGCCTTCTCACGGGCCCTGCCGGCCTCGAGAGACTTCTGCAACGTGGTCAGCTTCAATTCCAGAACTGCAATAGCATCAGCCGCAGAGGAGAGCTGCTTGGTTTTGTTGGACAGGGCAACTTGCATCTCCGCCAAGGAGTGGAGGGTTTTTTCCCTATCACCTTTGAGCGTCGAGAGCTCCTTGCCGTGCTCTTCGAGATCTATTTCCAGCTTCTTTACCTTGTCGCTCAGCTCATTCTTGGCGGCCTCTGCAGCTTCGGCAGCATCGACGGCCTCCTTGAGCTTGCCGGCGTGACTTGCAGTCAGAGCTTCGAGCGCCTCTTTATGTTTTTGCTCCAGCTCCTGGGTCCGCCGCGTGACAAGCTTCTCGATATCTTCATCTTTGTTGCGAAGCTTGGCGGCGAGCGCTTGCTCACGTGCGGTGAGATCTTCCTCATGAGCATCAAGAGCAACGCGGCGCCCCGTCAGGAGGGCATCTTCAGCAGCAATCCTTTGAGTAGCTTCATCCTGCGCCTTCTCCATATCAGATTGATTCAGGAGGATCTCTGTCCACTGTTGGCTCACCTGTTCCCGGCCAGCAGTCAGCTCTTGGAGGGCCTCGGCGTACCAGGTTTGCATTTGTTCGACGCGCCTCTGGAAATCTGCCTCGGCCGCCTCGACAACTGCCATCCTGGAGTCCGCTTTATCTTTCCGGGCGCGGTGGAGAGCCTGGAGCTTGCGGAAATTCTCACCCATGGCCTGAAGGAGCTAATCCTCTTCAGATTTGCCGCTGCTAGCGCTGGGATCGTCAACAACCTCGAGCCCGACAGCAGCGATGATTTCTTCGTCAAAAACTTCTCCTTCGGTTGGTGCCCCAATGCTTGCCGTCCCCGACAAGTTGACAAACAGGTTCTCGCCAACCTTGAGGTATTTGCTGGATGAGGGGCCTTCAGATGTTGATGGTTGGTCTTCAGCGACCGCCTCACCAGTGGCAGGGGGCTCCGTGGCCGGTGCAGCGCCTGGCGCTCCTACGGCAGGAATGCCGTCAGTACGGTCATCAGCCTCCCTGTCCTCCCCTTCAGTAGGTTCCTTGGCGGGTTCCTCCTGTGCAGTCTTGGCGGCCTCCCCGTCAAGAGCACCACCAGCCTCGACAGTGTCCTCCTTGGTGGCCTCGCTGGCAGCGATCCTGTCTGCTTCGGCAGCGGCGTCCCTGGCGGTCTCCTCGATGACAACGTCGACATCCATGTGTTCCATCACAGGGAACTCTGAAGGACGAAGGAGGAGAACAGAATAAGATCAAGATTGAAGTTTGAAGCGACTAAAGATAGAGAGATAAGGGAAAGAGTAACAAGCGTTCTGAGGCAATCGATTACCTGCGTCGAGCTGTTGAGAGGTGGCCTCGCCCCTCCCGGCAACTTCGGTTGTCGGGGGAGGGTTGCCGATGTCCATGCTCGCTGGCTCCTCCTCAGTTAGGATGGGCTCATCGGTAGGATCTCTTGCCGGGGACGTGCTTGTGGGCGGCGTGGTCGATGAAGGTGGCACCACGGGGATGTCTTCCGACAACTCTCCTTGTTGCCGTTCTTCTCCTGCGAGCCCAAGGATATCAGCGGCAAGAATGGAAGCCTCAGCACCCGCCAGCGGAAAAAGAACAGTGAACTTACGCTGGGGGCTGTGCTGGGGGCTGCATTGAGGACTGGGCTCCGGGCTAACGACGACGGTTTCTGGCACGCTCGTGGAGCCTGCCAGGGGCTCGTCGCCCGTGGAAGTCTTTGTCCTCTTCGCCATCCTCTCCAGCAAGGTTTCTGCATCACTGCCAAGACAATACGAGCAAGTCAGTAAGATCGATCCAAGATTGGAATATAAAGGCTGTGGCAAAGTACTCACTCTTCTTCTTCTCACTCCGGACTAAAGCCGGAGATGTCGAAATCGGCCTCCGCTGCAATGTCTGAGTGGGGAGGCGGAGGAGGGGTCCTAGGTTGCTTGGCTGCGGCAGGCGTCGGGGCAGCTTCCGGTGCGGTAGTGCGAGACACCCCTGCCGCCCCAGCAGTGGCCGCTGGTGTGGGTCTCGCGCGCCGCGCAGGTTGTTGACGAACCCCTTGCCGCGGTGCAGTCTTGCCGGCCACTTTCTTGCCGGGAGCTTCGCCGCTCGAAGAAGGCTGGCTTGCCGGGATGCCAGATGCAGCCTTCCGAAGAACACGCTTCGTCTTCTTCGGGGCTGGGAGCTCTTCTTGCGGTTCTTCTTCGGCCATGTCCTCGTCGGACGAGCTCTCAGCGGCTGTGCTGCTCTGTTCCCCGGCAACTTTGTCCTTCCCGGCAGGTTTTACCTCCACTACTACCTCAGCGTTGCTGGTTTCCCATTCTGTGAAGCCAACGCTGCCGGCCTCCGCGGCAAGATTTGCTTCCTCCACCCTAGTAGCAATGTAAGCTACTTCTTGGTCAATGGTGGCTCGGATGAAATCTGTCTCTTGCCGGACGGGTCTCTCCGTCAAGTTGTCAAAAGACTTCTGTGCTTCCTCCTCGGTTGGCTCGGCCCAAGTCGCGTCAAGACCGTGGGCGTTGAACATCGGCATAAAGGCGATGATTGACCCCAACGTGGAGTTGTTGCACAAAGGGACGATCCTTGCCGGCAGCCGATGATTGTCTTCGCGCTGGAATAGTTTTTGACGGAGAGCGCCAAGCTGCATAGTGGTCAGATTATTATTCATCCCGGGGCGCAATCTCATGATATCTGCCGCATTTTGGTATTCCCAAGCTGGCCTTCCCCTGTTCTGCAAGGGGGCGATGCGGCGGCGGAGAAAGTCGAAGCCAATCATCTCCATTGTCAGCCCGACAGCTTTCAGGCGAAGGATCCTGGTGGTGGCGATTGTGAGCCTCTCGTCCTCCGCGGCGAGATCGCTCCAGTCCCTGCCGCGGACCACCTTCTGTTGCCGGGGAAGACAAAACGGATGGGGATCTACTTCCTTGATCCAGCACCATTCAGCCCGCCATTCGTCCCACTTTTCGCGGTAAACTCCTTCTGGGTATATTTCCTTATTCCAAGCCCTTGGGATCCAGGCAATAGAACCAGAGAGGGCCTCTCCTTTTTGGATGAGGGGGAAGAAGTAATGGCGAAAAAGAGTAGAGTTGGGAATCACTCCGGCAAAGTTTTCACAAAGATGGGAAAGATGGACATGCATAGTACCGCATTCGGCGTGAAATCGAGAAGATGAAAGCCGTATGTGTACATGATATCATTGAAGAAGTCGGAAAATGGGGGGCAGAGCCCGCAATAGAAATACGCAGCGAAGAAAGGGTATCTGTCCGGCCCACTTTTGGAACAAGAACCTGGAATCACGCGTGTGGCGGGGTGAGCTTGTGTCTCCTTCGCCCACATGCACTGGTACCGCCTCTTCAGAGCTTCTGCATCGAGCGATGGGGGGAAGACGACATACTTCTTCCGCATCTTCACCAGTTCGCTCTCCGGGACGTCGGCTTTCGCTTCCTTGCCCTTGCCTTTGCTGGCCTTGGGCGGCATGGCGGCTGTGAGGGCGGAAGCCGGGGGTGAAGCGAGCGTGGAAGCGGCGGGCAGAAGAGGAAAAGCTTCGCTCTGAGCTCGAGAGGAGGAAGGCGATGGCGACGGCCAGATTGAGAAGAAGAGGGGGGTAAATAGGCTTGTGCCTTTGCGGCTTCTCCTTTTTATGGGGAAGGAGCGGGGCCGCCTCTTTTATTCCCCAATGTGAATGCGCCTCTATAGGCGCGTCGCTGTTGCAGCCTTTGAGGCACGCTCCCCATGCCGCGCGTTCGACGCGCGTAGTGGGGGGCACAGTAAACTGGATATTTACGAGCAGTTAATCCCCTGCCACGCGTGCCCGTGCACTGTTTGGGCCTAGCCCAACAACGCCTCGCACTCGTGTATGGGCCAGGCCCGGGGGCTCCTGTCGGTGTACTAAGTATTGGGCCACTAGTACCCCGTACTTGTGCACGGGCAGTTGTAGCCATCCTCGCAGCAAGGCTTACCGGGGAACAGTTCGAGGTTGATTCAAGCCATTAAAGAAACCATCCAGTCAGAGATCTGAGGATCAGCAGATAAGGAGAGCTGGAATCCGAAGGCCAGCTTCCCCGGCAAGATCTTGCCGGGGTGGCCTGCGGAGCCCGGCAAGGATCGGTGCCCGACAAGGCTTGGCGCCCGGCAAGGCTTGGCGCCCGGCAGGGCTTGGCACCCGGCAAGGTTTTGTTGCTGTGCCACCGCTCTAGCACAGTGACAAACCCGACATTCTGGGTCCTTCTTTGGATGCGTGGCGACGCGCCAATGGAGGAGAGCTTAAGCGGTGCTGATGGGATGGCCCCTTTTTCCATCCCCAAGAAAGTAAGGACACCTAAACGGACACCTCATGGTGCATTAAATGCATTCGTCCTAGTCCGTCAGGGGTTAGGTATGATTACCCTGTAGCTACTTTACACCTCAATGTATGTACATTTTGCCACTGTGGTGACCCCTTTGAGCGTATAAAAGGAGGCCCAAGGCAACTGCTACAGGGGAGGAGAACTTCTGGCCCATTCTACATGCGTAGCTGCTCTTTGAACGTACTGTTCACAGCGAGCGCTCCTGAAGGCTGGGCTCAAGAATTAATAAGAACACGAAGCAGGAGTAGGGTTTTACGCTGATCAACGGCCCGAACCTGGGTAAAATCTTCCCGCGTCGATCGTTGGTTCTGCTCTTTGCGTATACCTCTCCCCCCGCCGAATCGTAAAGGGGTCCCTTCGGATCCCATAGGTGTCGTACCCCGACAGTGCTGCATCACCTCATCAGTGAAGCACATTGGGTGAGTGGCACCCCTTATTCGGGCCACATCGCGTCGAACCTCGGTGTCCATCCTGGCCCGGTGTTGTTCCCGAACTCTATCGTTCCGGTCGAGCCATGCTTGATATTCGTCTCTTCCTTCTAGAGGGTATCCTCTTGACCCATAGATGGACCGTGACTGGCCTGCTCTGACAGCCAGGTCGTGCCGAAGATCGTATTGATATTCTGGCTGTGCCGCCACCTTGCCTTTACGGCGGGGAGGGGCAGGTAGGTGTTCGGCCTCCCCGGCCGTCCTGTCCCTTCCTTGAGAGGGGCGGTCGGGTTGGTCGCCTCGGGCTTGTTTGGGCTGTGCGGGCTTGAAAGCCTCATCGTTGAATTGCGGCAACAATCTGCGCTTGGGGTAACTCTTCGTTTGCCGTTCATAGCCATATCCCTCTTCGGCTGCTAGGACTTTCGTCCATCTATCGTTGAGGGTGTCTTGCTCAGCATTGATCTGTTGCTGCTTCTTCTTTAGGCTTTGAGCAGTGGCTATTAGCCGTTGCTTGAACATATCCTGTTCTAGTGGGTCTTCAGGGACGATAAAATCTTCGGCCTTGAGGCTGACTTCTTCTTTGGAGAGGGGCATGTAGTTGCTGTCTTCGGAGTCGTTAGGGCCCTCGGCGTTATGCTGACCTGTTTACTCATCCAAGCCATCGGATTGGTGCTCGGGGGCGGGGTCATCGGGGTCTCCCGCATTCTCGGAGTGTCATTCTCTCCGGTGCCCGTGTTGCTTTCCCTGCCACGTCGCCCTTTGGATTGTCGGCGTTGTCTGCGGCGTTTGGGGGACTCCTCCCTAGGTTTGTCATTGTCCCTCTGGGGGTGCCATCCCCATTAGCGCCATCGTCGTCATCCTTGGGGATGTCCACCATGTAAACATCGTAGGTGGATGTGCCCGTCCATCGGCCGGTGACGGGAGGGGTGGCGCCAATATGGGTTGTGGCCTCGCCGTCATCATACATGTCGTCGGCCTCCTCAGAGGCATAGTCGAGCATGTCGGTTAAATCCTCGACAATGGCTACTAAGTGGGTGGTGGGTGGGACGTAAAATTCCCTGTGGCCTGCCTCAAGGCTCTGTTGAGCGTGAGCCGAGGGTGGGTCATCGACAATAGTCATCGTCTGGATCCGATCGAGCGCTTCGTTTAAAAGAGCGAGGCTGGTCGGATCGGTGGAAGAGATTTCTTCGGAGCTGACCTCCGTTACAATGGTGGGGAGGGGTGCGAGTCCGGCGAGGGCGAGATCCTGGTCTTCGGACGTTGTACCTATGTCGAAGCCCGCCGCCGGATCTATAGCGGGTCCAGATGGGGCTGCCTCCCAGTCTTCAAACGCCGAACTCCCGTAGGGCTCAAAGCCGGGTCCTCGACGAGGAAGGATGGTCCGTACGGGATTGATTCTTGGTCTTCGGACGTAAGGGCCGCGCCCAAGCTCGAAGCTGACAGTGCAGTAAGGGTCGATCCGGAGATCGGATCAGAAAGAGGCGACGAAGTTGAAACTTCGGGAGCAGTGGTGGTCCCAAGTGAAGCTGAGAAACTAGTGAAGATCAGATCACCCTGAGCGTCGGCGACATATTCGAAGTTACCAAACCTGATCTGATGCTCGGGGGCGAAGCTGTCGACCGGGTTGAGACGACCGGCCGAGTCGGCGTGCAAGACAACGCTGCCGAATGCGAAAAGTTGCCCGGGGACGAAGGTGTCCCCGCTGCTAATGCCATCTCTGTTGATCAGGCGAGCCATCGACCCTTCGGCGATCCAACAGCGGAACTCTCAATGAAAGCACCAATGTCGGTGTCAAAACTGGCGGATCTCGGTAGGGGGTCCCGAACTGTTGACCTTGGATCAATGGGGAACAGTGGACGTGGGACACGATGTTTACCCAGGCTCGGGCCCTCTCTAAGAGGTAAAACCCTATGTCCTGCTTGATTATATTGCTTGTGTATAAGGGGGTTACAAAGTAGATCTACCACGAGATCGGATGAACTAAACCCTAACTAGTAGGATGGAGATTGTTCTTCTAGCCTCTACGGACTAAGCCCCCTGGTTTATATAGACACCAGGGGCACTAGGGTTTACAGATAGTCGGTTACATCAAGGAAACATCGGATCCTCCATCTTGACTTGGGGTGCACACCAAGGCACAAAAGGTCTTCGGTCCGGATACGGTGTGGCCCAACAGTCCGGCCCATGAAAGATTGGCCGGCCTCCTGAGGACCCCCTAGTACAGGACTCCCTCAAGTATGACTACATCAACCGCATTACGACGCTAACGCTTTCGGTCTACAAGGGTATGTAGACACACTTCCCTCTCGTTGTTATACATCTCCTAGATTAAATCTTGGGTGTTTCATAGGAAATTTTTTGATTTTCATGCAAAGTTCCCCATCAGCTTGAACTTCAGAGGTGCTCTGCATTTATGTTTTGCGGTCTCAGAAAGGGCTAGCGAGATACCATGTTATAATATTACATCATGATTATTTTGACAAATTGTTGGCATTTGAGATATATTATTATTGCTCGCTAGTTGATTATGTTATTGCCATGAGTAAATGTGAGACCTAATTGTTATCATTCATATGGTTATTTCATAATCTTTGGTGAAAACTTGATTACTAGTTAAGCATATATACAACAACAAGAACAAAAGAGTTTGTAAAAGTTTTTGTTTATCACTTTCAGTTTATCAACTGAATTGCTTGAGGACAACAATGAGTTAAGCTTGGGGGAGTTGATACGTGTCAAACGTATCTACTTTCCCGAACACTTTTACTCTTGTTTTGGACTCTAATTTGCATGATTTGAATGGAACTAACCCGGACTGACGTTGTTTTTAGCAAAACTACCTTGGTGTTGTTTTTGTGCAGAAATAGAAGTTCTCGTAATTGACTAAAAATTTACAGAGATTTTTTCTAGAATAAATAAAAAATACTGGTGAAGAGATCTACAGGAGGGGGGACACCACAAAGCCACAAGCTTAGGTGGCCCCCCTAGGGCGCACCACCTGAGCTTGTGGGCCCATTGAGCCTCCGTTTGCCCTACCTCTGGTCTTTTAAGTTTTGTCTCGCGGAGAGAAAAATCAGGGAGAAAGTTTCATCATGTTTTACGATACGAAGCCACCACCATCTCCTGTTCTTCATCGGGTGGGCTGATCTGGAGTCCGTCGGGGCTCGGGAGAGGGGAATTCATCATTGTCGTCATCATCAACCCTTGTTCATCAACAATTTCATGATGCTCACCACCGGGGGTGAGTAATTTCTTCGTAGGCTTGCTGGACGGTGATGGAGTTGGATGAGATTTGTCATGTAATCGAGTCAATTTGTTAGGGCTTGATCCCTAGTATCCACTATGTTCTGAGATTGATGTTGCTATGACTTTGCTATGCTTAATGCTTGTCACTAGGGCCCGAGCGCCATGATTTCAGATCTGAACCCTCTATGTTTTCATGAATATTTTTGAGTTCTTGATCCTATCTTCTAGTTATATGCACTTGTTATTGTTCTGAACCGTAGACCCCAAGGTGACAATAATTGGGATACTCTCCCGGGATGACTGGAATTCAAGCAGTTCATGTATTCACTATGTGTTAATGCTTTGTTCTGGTTCTCTATTAAAAGGAGGCCTTTAATATCCCTTAGATTTCCTTATGGACCCCGCAGCCACAGGAGGGTAGGACAAAAGATGGCATACAAGTTCTTATTATAAGCATGTATGACTATATACGAAATACATGCCTACATTGAATTGATGAATTGGAGCTATTGTGTATCCCTCTAGGTTGTGACTGTTACATGATGAATGTCATCCACACAAATATCCATCGCTGATCCAATGCCTACGCTTTGCTCATATTGTCTTTGTTAAGTTACCGTTGTTGTTGTTGTTGATACAATCACTACAAAACAGCTACTGTTACTGTTACTGCTACTGTTGCTACTATTATCGCTACTATCAAGACTATCAAACTACTGTGCTACTAAATAATTTGCTGCAGAGAAACAACTTTCCAGGTGTGGTTGAATTGACAACTCCACTACTAAGGCTTATAAATATTCTTTGGCTCCCCTTGTGTCGAATCAATAAATTGGGTCAAATACTACCCTCGAAGACTATCATGATCCCCTATACTTGTGGGTTATCAATCCCCAAGGTGGATAGTCCAGAGGTAATAGCACAGTACAGACCTATTAGTCCCTGTAATGTGGTTTATAAAATTATCTCAAAGATGATTGCTATCAGGCTCAAGAGAATTCTCCCAGAGATTATTTCTCCTACGTAGAGTGCCTTTGTACCAGGAAGGCTGGTCACTGATAACGTGCTGGTGGCGTATGAATGCTTTCGCACTATAAAAAGGAAAACACATGGGTCTTTTGGTTATTGTGCAGTTAAACTAGATATGAATAAAGCCTATGATAGAGTTGAATGGAGCTTTTTTGGGGAGGGTGATGTTAAAGATGGGATTTCATGAATAGTGGGTCCAGCTGATAATGGAGTGTGTATCTTCTATCAGTTACAAGGTCCATTTTAATGACATAGAGACAGATGAGTTTACACCCACCAGGGGGCTCAGGCGGGGGGACCCTCTTTCCCCTACCTTTTTTGCTATGTTCGGAAGGTCTATCTAGTACGCTTGCTCATGAGGAGGAGATTGGTGACCTTGAAGGTATTAAAGTTTGCAAGAGTGTGCCTACTATTTCACATCTCCTCTTTGCAGATGACTCCCTAATTCTTATGAAGGCAAAACACCTTGAAGAGGATCTTGGACACTTATTGTAGTAGCTCAGGACAGATGGTGAGTAATGCGAAATCTAGCATTTTCTTGAGTTCTAATACTCCGGTTGGTGTATGGGGAACTACATATTGTCACGGAAGCCTTGCTAGACAAATATTTGGGGCTCCCTACTATGGTAGGGGTGGATAGAAGCGATTATCTCCAACACCTTATTGACCGTGTATGCCAGCGCCTCAAAGGATGGAAGGAGAAAATTCTCTCAATGCAGGGTAAGGAAATTTTGCTGAAATCAGTAACTCAAGCAATACCTCTGTATGTGATGTCAGTATTTAAACTGCCCAAAGGAATCTGTAAGACAATCACTGATGAGATGGCTGGATTTTGGTGAGGTGATAATGAGGAGAAGATGATGATGCATTGGTTTGCATGGTTGAAATTGTGTGTACCGAAGAAGAAAGGGGGCTTGGGTTTTAGAGACCTTCATAGTTTTAACCTTGCTATGTTAGCAAAACAGTGTTGGCGACTAATCAGAACCCGGACTCCTTATGTGCATGTGTTTTAAGTGCAAAATATTATCCAGATGGTAACATTTTGAAGGCTCGACCAAAGAAGGGTTCTTCATACACTTGGCAAAGCATTGTTGTGGGCATCCAAACTTTTCAACGGGGTTGTATCTGGCGTGTGAGATTGGGAGCACAAATTGATATTTGGCAAGACCCATGAATTCCATCAAGCCCTTCACAGAAGGTAATTACCCGTAGAGGTGCAACTATGCTCAGATATGTGGAGGAACTCATAGATTCGCATAATGGCACGTGGGATGAAGTGTTGATTAGAGATGTTTTTTCTCCGGTGGATGCTTATAGGATCATCCAAATCCCTTTAAATGTTCAGCTTGTGGAAGATTTTATAGCTTGGAATTATACGCGACCAGGGTCCTTCTCGGTCTGATCGGCCTACCACAGAGAGTTTGAACACCAGTTTGGCCAACACCTTGTTCGAACAGATGGACAGGGAAACATGAACACTAATACAATTTGGAAGGAAATTTGGAACCTCAAAATCCCAAGTAAGGTCAAACATTTTGCGTGGAAGGCGCTAATTGGATCACTTCCTTGCTATGGAATTCTTGCAAATAGACACATACCACTGGTCCCTTAATGCTGGTTCTATGCGACTGGAGTTGAAGACATCGAGCATTGTCTCTTTACATGTAAGAGGGCAAAGGAAATTTGGACAGCTTTAGGGGTGCAGAACATTGTCGCGGAAGCAGTAAGGCAGGACCGATCAGGCTCTATTACTGTTGAGATCCTGAGCAGGATAAACTCGGTCACGGATGGACTGCCGACCGCCGAACTTATGATGGTAGCAGCCTGGTACCTATGGTGGCGACGTCGTCAACATATCAAAGGCGAGCCAATTCAGAACCCCGAAAGAGCCGTGATTTCAATAAAAGTTCTAGCAACAAATTATACTCGAAGTTATATGACGGGTCATCCTACAAGAAGCCATGCTCATATGTGGAAGATGCCGACTAGGGATGTGGTCAAAATCAATGTTGATGTTGCTTTCCGAGTTGAAACTCTCGGGTGCAACAGGCTTTATTGCCCGTGATGGAAGATGGAACTTCATTGTTGCGGCAACATGATTCGTTCCTCGGGTGACCAGCATTGACTCAGCGGAGATGACAGCGATCCGGAAAATGGATTATATCTAGCAGGGAGGATCGGATGTAACAAAGTGATCATTGAGTCAGATTGTAGCTTTGAGGTGGAAGCAGAGCAACAACCAGAAACGTATGTGGGCTCAGCGATCCGGAATGGATTATATCTAGCAGGGAGGATCGAATGTAAAAAAGTGATCACTGAGTCAGATTGTAGCTTTGTGGTGGAAGCAGTGCAACAACCAGAGATTGTAGCTTTGTGGTGGAAGCAGTGCAACAACCAGAAACGTATGTGGGCTCAGAAGTTGCAATGGTACTTGAGTGCAAACATTTAGGGCTGGACTTTGTGAGTGTCTCATATACACAGTGTCGCCGTGAAGCAAATGAAGTGGCTCACAACCTAGGGAAGAACACATTTAGTGAAAAATCTTCTATGTTTTGGGAATCTATAATGCCTGATTTTATTTCTCACTATATTGTAAACGATATGTCTATTATCTGAGGAATAAAATCTGTTGCTTTCAAAAAAAATGTAGGTTGCTCTCAATAAAAGAAAAAGGGAAAAGGAAACTGTGGGTCCCGTTCCGTGTTCTAGCATCCACGAACGATGGCCATTGAGGGCGCCGATCACCTCTCACGACTGATGAAAAGGATTCCATAGAACAACGTGCTGGTAAACAGTACACTACCAGTTTCCTCACAAGTTCATGACATTAATACAACAATAACAAGGCGATAAGCCTCCCAATTGGCATGAAACAACATCAATTCATCTACTGAAACACGGGAGGACAGCAGATACAAGCTACACACTAATAATAATAAGGCTACTCCAGGGACCTCGCATCGCAAAGATGGTGCAGAACTCATGTGGAACATGGAGCTGCTGCTGCTGCTGCTTATGTTCTCGTATCCGAGGTCGACGGTTAAAACACTTTCCTCTTCAGTCGGTTCTCCGAACGCGGGGTGCTGCCCATGTCACGCTGTTCGTCTGGGCTCAAATCAGCGTCGCTGTCATCATCCGGGTCCTCCAAACCGAGGTTCAAGTTCAGCTCGGTGCTGCCGCCTTTTCTGGTAGGGTTCTGTGGCACACCCGAAACCTGAAAGAGGGTACAGAGACACGTATAAGTTTTATCACTGTGGTATGCAGAATGCTGTGTTATCTCTCTGGCAAGGAAAATGTTGTACTGACAACCAGGAGTATAATTTTTTTTAATGGGGTCCTTTCCCAGTTACTTGGCACAAGGGAAAATGAGCTTAGCACAATAGATGTAACAAATGAACGCAAACATATCGCTGAACTTTACAAATAAAATGATTGAAAAACTACTACTTGTACTTGATGTATCAATTCTGTTTATTCAGCTATATCCATTTCCCAAATGAAAGCCCAGCAAATCCAAAATACATGAAACTGAACTTGTCCATTATTTTGGCTCTGTCGGTTGAAATTTCCTTATACCATTTGTTTACCATCAGATGACGAATCTGTATCATTAGCCTTATCCTCGAACTGGAAGTTACATTGTTAGAAGTGCCGTAACTAGATTCAAATAGACAGTCACTACTGGCAATATTTTCAGTGCACACATACTTCTACACAAATTGATTGCATCCACCAGTTCTAAGTCTCTCTGTAAAGCAAACCTGAAGCTCAACATCACTGCCGACTGTAGGGACAAAGTAAAAGAGCACCAAGACCTATGCAAGAAATAGTTGCATCCACAAGAGGCTATCATATATGTACACAACAATTGTAAACATACAAGTCCATTTTAAACCCTAGACTATGGTGTTAAACCCTGAATTATGAAACTGTCCATATTAAACCCTGAACTTTCTAAAACCATTCACTTGAAACCTACCTCGGTTTTGGATAGTGGTTGTGCATTTCAGGGTCTTCACAAAAATTGTTCTTTTTTTGTAGAAGTAGGAAATGTTAAGAAATTCAGAGTTTAAAATAGATAGTTTTTGAAAGTTCAGGGTTTGATATAGATGGTACGGTATCATGGTTTAACCCTTTAGGGCTCAAATCAGACCAAGCACAATAGTTCAGGATTCAGATGGACTTTCTTTCAAAAGCATATCTGAATACAGGTGACGAATGACAATAAAAATAAGAACACTAGGTAATCAATCAATGACCCCATATTCGGTGTTTAACCATCAGTGCAACCACTAAATTGACTAATTTAGGAGTGTCACCAATACTCAAATTCTAACCACAAGGCTAAATCTTGAGCCTTGAGGCAGAAGCAGAGGCACAACCGCCCAAAGAATCACTCAGAAATCTCCACAATTGTTGAACCAGCACGCTCGCCTTGAACGAGTTGTACTGAAGAATTGCAAGGCCTGCTATTGTCCTTTTTTGCAGGGAAATAGCCTACTACCCTCATCAACTGAGTCTGAAATTCCCACCATACACTGATTACGCTACAAAACCTTGCAAGGCCTGCTATTGTCCTTTTTTGCAGGGAAATAGCCTACTACCCTCATCAACTGAGTCTGAAATTCCCACCATACACTGATTACGCTACAAAACCCTAGCACAACCCAAGCTGAAGTAGAAGGCCAACCCCCAAATCCTACATTCCCGGCGTCCAGACCCTAGTTGCTGACGCTAGCGCCAAATTCATCCAAGAAGAACCCGTGTGGTCTCCTATCCCCTCCTACATTGTGCCTAAAACTATGACCCGGGAGAAGACAAGAAGGCAAGAACGGCCAAATGTCCGACCTCCTAAGCAGATCGAACCCACCAGAGCGCAATAAAGCAACTGAACAATCGCCAAGACCTAATCTTTGAAGCCAAGAAGCCTCACCGGAACGTATCGCCGTCTGGTGGCCGCCGCGGCGACCTCCTTGCAGTTACCGTCGCCGGCACCGCTCACCGGCGCCCACTTGAGCAGCACCACCTTGCTACCCCTGGGGCACCCAATGGGACCCATACCGGCGGAGGCGGACCCCGCGCCGCCGCCGCTGAGAGGGGCCCACGCCTTGCGCCACTTCCTGACGGGTCCGCTGAAGGAGGCGTTGCTGCTGCCGACGGGGCCATAGCGCGTGGAGGAGCGGCTCAGCCGGGCGCCCACGGTGTCCATTTTACGGGGGCGGGCGGCGGCAGCGGCGGCTTCGGTTCTCCTCCGGCGAGGTGGGTAGGGAGTAGGGCGCAGGGGCTTGGTGCTGTGTTTTTTTTTTTTTTGACAGAACTTCTCCTTTATTCAGATAGTATATGAGAACAGTGGTATCATTTACAAGTTTTGAGAGCACCTCAGGAGGCGCTGAATCCAACCAACAACTAGGAGGAGAAAACTTAACTAGCCTAGCAAGTTCATGGGCTACTTTATTACTCTCTATTACAATGATCATAAATAACATGGTTGAAATCAGAGGACATGAAGAAACAATCGTCAATAATTGCAGATGCCACCGAAGAAGAATTGTGGTCTTTTAGGGCTTTCACTATCTCCAAACTGTCCGAGCTTACCACGATCCTGCTACATCCGACAGTTCTCGCAAGGTTCAGCCCAAACCTGACGGCTAGAGCCTCTGCTGTGAAAGAGTCAAAACAAATGCCTATTTTTTCGTTCGCCGCCGCAATGAATTGTCCACTCTGATCGCGAATGATTGCCCCACGGATCCTTCAAGTAGATCTTGGTGAAACCCCGCATCAACATTTAATTTCATGTATCCCTTTGGTGGCTTTTCCCAAACGCCAGACCGAAGTTTGGAGAGGCTAATATTTTGTTTCTTCTCCCTCTGTTCTACGGACTGAGGCTCACATGTCACTTACCCCAACTGCAGGTGCAGTTACGATATTTTTGATTTGTTGTTTTAAAAACGAGCGTCCTATGAATTCACAGGCTGGTCTTTTTAAAAGACTGGCCAGGCCGCGAGCATCAAACGATCGAGCACGTCTTCATCATTACAACACAGATCTTGTTATAGATTATTTTTTATGACATAGGGCTTATTGCAGATTTTTTTTGAAAGATAGATGATTTTGCAAAAACTTTTCTAAGCTGCCGTCATTGAGCATCGCCGTTAGCAACATCATTTTGCAAAACAAAAATAACACCCTTGTTGCAAATATATTATCCGCCAGCTGCCATGGCCATGGACAAGCTCAAGCTTGGGCCGGCCCCTTCTTGCCACCAGCGGGTGGTGCTTGCACACAGGTTGCCAAACCAGCGGGGAGGGCTCCCTGGGTGTCGACAATGCCAACAAAGACGTTGTGCGCCACTGGAGCTATGACCGGGCCACGCGAATGTTGGGCACAGCCGCCGAAGTCGGCCGGCGATCCCGACCTATATGCAGGGGGAAATATGTGTGCAACACCGAGGTGTGCGGCAGGGTGGCCGGTTGCCGGCGCCTCGTTTGATCTGCAGCAGGGGAGGAGAGACGCGGGAGGAACAGGAGAGTCAGAGGGACGATGTTGCGGTTGGGGTGTTGTTTCAGGAATTAGGAAAGGTGAAGGCCTGCGTGGGTCCACAGGGACACGGTGGACACAGAGTCTCTTTTGAGCCGGTTGACGCTGAGTGTATCCCTTTAAAAACGCATGAATAAAAATATAGAAATATGATAAGAACCACATGTGCAAAATATAGAATTATGAAAACACACTGCAGAATTGGATGTTTGATTCACAGGAATAAGTAATCTGCAGAAATGGATGTTTGATTAATACATGAATAAAGAGAACCAACCAGTGATTGGATGGTTAGAGCAACCTGATAAGTGTTGTTTTTACACTCCTCTACCCTTAGTTTAAACCGGTATATTTTATTAAAACTGAAATATTCGGTCTGATATTGCCACTAATGACTAATGAATGCAAAAGATTCCACAAATCTCTCTTTATTGTGTATCTACAGGAAATGGGCTAAAGCTGGACGAAATCAAGTGAGAACATGGAAAGGAGTAATCAAGAGGAGGCGCACCAGCTAAACCAGAGCAAAATACAACGTTCCATACAACCACGACCTCTCATATGAGCGGTCCTATGGTAGGGAAACCGAGGCTCCTCGTCCACCTGAACAACTTTTATAAAGGGGTCGAGGCCAAAATGTTAACAGAAGAGCCGTGAACGGAGGCAGAACAGAGTCATCTTCATCCCATCTTCATCAACCCTAGCCGCCGCATTTTCCCATCTCCATAGCCACCATCTCCATCTCCATCGTAGTTCTTCCTCCACTAGATCATACTTTGTAATCGTGTATCACACACGGCATCCATCGTAAGACATATTATCAATCAATCTACCTTCATGATGTGTTCTATGATGAGTTCTTCGTGTGACCTGATCTCCATGTGTGAGTAGTTTGGCAAGGTATAGGTTGAGGCAAGGGCCTTGCAACCCAATGTATTTGTTCAAGAGATCAATGGAAGTGCTTTGAATTAACGTCCCGTATGTGTGAAATAAAATTGTTTCGTAGATTTCTCTTGTCCCTTTCGTGTTCGTCATCCCTATAGGTACCCAGGATCATGAGAAACAAGTCACGAGGAGGCTAAGGGCATGGAAACCGTGAAGTGTTATTTTGAACACCAGTGACAAAAAGGTTTAGTACGGTAACACGGATCCTATCCTTGGGGATTCAAGAGGTGTACTCATTAAACGCCAAATGCTTTTGTCTGATTATTGCAATCTTAATTATCGAGGCAACCCCGCGAGACGGATAGGGCCTTCGGTTGGACAATTGACTCTTGATGCAGGATGCGTGCCGGTCAAGACGTAATTTGGACACATCCCCCACTTCGGTTCGTAACAAGCACATCTCGATGGGTGACTTCCAACGCACAAATTAAGATCATATTTGGTCCCATCATAGACATATGGTTGTAAGCATTAAGACCTCATACCCATGCCTACTTTTATTATGAGTGTTCTCCTTCGCTTGTTTGATTTTGATCCGGTCAAAAACTGGAATTGTTTCTTTAACAAAACCTTGCTTGAAACCCTAGCTTCAAGGGGATCATTCTCGTGTGGGTTCGATAACTCAGGGTCATCTCTGGGGAAAAAGGCGAGAATCCTTTCTGCTCCATTTCCGAATCACCAAAGGAAGTAATCACAACCCCAACAACTGTAACATCCCAAATTTTTAATATGGAATGTTATACATAGATCATTCACTGCATATCATATTTTATTGCATTTCGTTTTGCGATCCTCGAAAATTCTAAGCAACTCAAGGACCCACGGAGAGAGTTGGGGATTTCACCGTTTTCATATTTGAATTTTCTCAAATATTGAAACAGGGATCAATTTGGTTTAACTATTTTTCTCTCCGAAAATATTTCATATTAAAAATATATGAGAGGAGATAATATGACTTCTCCAAAATAAATGGAATATTGGAGGAAAAATATTAAAATCAAATAAATATTTTATTTGGATTTTATTGCAATTTTATTTGGATTTAGAAAAATATGCATTTTTCAAAATTGCATTAGAGTCCCAAATAAATGTTTACCTTGTCCGGGAGATTTTTAGAGGACGGGGAAAATTTATTTCGGGAATTTTGGAGTCCGTTTAGTATTTCTTTTGTTTGTTTTTCTGCGCGGACTTATTTTAAAAAAAAAAAAAAAACTCCGCCCGGACCGAACTGGGCCGAAGCCCAGCCGGCCCAGCCGCACCCGCGCCGTTCCCGTCCCGGCGGAGACGGACTCCGCCGGAGGAGTCCGCGCCGCCGCGCCTGCCCTCGCCCCCTCGCCCAAGCCGCCCCCTCCCCTTAAATAGCCGCCGCCCCCCACTGGAGCCCCAAGCCGCTCGCCGCGCCTGCCTCGCCGCGCGCCTGCCCTGCCGCGCCAGCCGCCGCCGCTCGCCCGCCGCCGCCGCATCGCGCCGCCGCGCCGCGCCTCCGCCCCGTCGCCTCGCCGCCGCCGCTGCCCGCCGGAGCCCCGCGGAGGTAGCCGCCGCCGCCTCGGTTTTCGCGAGAAAAAACGATCGGTTTTTTAAACCCTAGATCTAGATCGGTTTTTTTTTTAAATACGGTTTATTTTTTTTAGATCGGTTTTCCGTCGGTTTTAGTTTTAGAGGACGTTCGTCCGTACGTTCGTTTTAACGAACGGTTTTCACAGTTTAACCGCAGAAAGCGAACGTTCGTTCGTTAGCCTGTTCGTTAGTTTTCTTTTCTCGGATTTTCCGCGATTATTTTCGATCGCGATTTCTGATCCGATTTCGTTTTAGTATATCTTTTCGCTCGTTTGTCGGAATCAGGCGATTCAAGCGCCCTAGATCTTCGTCTCGAAGCCCTCTTTGTTAACCCACTTAAACAGTTTTTGCTACTGTAAAATTTGACTTTAGTCCAGATTAGTAATCGAAGCTGTGTCTTTCGCAGTTTGAGTTCGTTGCTGTTTGATTTGATTCTTTTTGAAACCGGAGAGTCTTCAGTTGAACTTCTGGTTAGGTCTTCTCATTTGGATTTTACCCGTGCATCTTCGCTTGATTGCTTATGTATGCTATTGTCTGTTGCGATAGAATTCGGCGCGAGGTGCGAAGCGTGCTAACGAGTCCCTAGGATTTGCAGATCGTCAGCAAGGCAAGTAACACATTGATCATACTTCTTCGTTACCCAGTTTTTATGCATTAGTTTCGACCCTCAAACATTGCATGACTAGGATGTGATTACTTGTGGGTACTGGGAAGTAGATGATGAGGTAGAAACCTATTGCCCTTTTTATTATAAAACCCTTGGGAGTTACTTCCAAGCTCATGCTTATGTGCCATGCTATGCTCGTAGACGTGGATTGTGGTTTTTGAGTGTATCCATGACAGATGTGAGATTTTAATTAATGGTTCAAATTAAGGTGGCAACTTTTAAACACATCGGGTGGATTGCTTGTTTGGGCACCTGGGGGATATACCAGTGTTGTCCTAGGAGATCCCGGGGATATACCGTGTGATCTCCATGGTTCGCCACCCAGGTCAAAGGGATCATAAGATTATTCATGCTAGAAACTTCCGTGTGCAGCCACAAGCTATTATGGGCTCTAGCATAGTTGAGTATGTTACATGACCTCTTCAGTGGTAGGCTAGCAGATGTAGGGAAAGTAGGTGTAACTGTCTACCCAGAGTAAAGAGTAAATGTTTTCTGAAAGACTGTGTCTCGGTCATCCGTTTCTCAAACACCATGTAGTGCGAGAAATCCAACGGAGGAGATCGAGTCTTGTGGGGAAAAGTGCACAAACCTCTGCAGAGTGTACAAAATAATCATGATTAGCCGTGTCCCCGGTTATGGACATCTGAGGATCTGGTTCTTGGATCATCATATTGAATCCCATCACTCTAAATTAATTTGTTGGATTATGATGACTTTTAATTGGGATGAGAGGGGATTTACTTCTCAATGTTTCAACAAACCACCATGATAGTTAATAAATATATTCCTTTGTTGTAGGGAAAAATGGCTTTTCGCAAAACAGTATAACACTAGAGCTTTCCACCAGCCAAAATGCATGTAGAGTATAGCAATATATTCTGTTCATGCTCTACTGTGTTTATTGCCAGCATAGTCCATGTGCTGACCCGTTCGGGCTGCAACGTATCATGTTGCAGACTTTTCAGACGAAAAGAGTAAGTGTGCTAGGTCGTTGTCGTGCACTCAGCTATGCCGTTGGAGTTGATGGACTCACTTACCTTCCAAGCTTCCGCTGTTATCTTATTTAGATGGCATTAAGCCATATTTATGTATTCAGTTTCTCTTTGAGACATTCGATGTAATAAGTGTGTGATTGCACTCTGTTATAAATCCTTCGAGTACTGTGTGTGTCAGCATTACCGATCCAGGGATGACACTTGAACACAGAGATTCGATCCATTCGGGTCGGGTCGCTACAGAGATGGTATCAGAGCACCGCTGACTGTAGGACACGACCACTAAGAAAAGCCATAGGACACTCTTCTTATCATTTCTGACTTCTCTCCATCTTCTATTCTCTAGGATGGCAGACTCAAGGAAAAAGTTTACACAACCGGATGAAGACACACCTTTTGGACGACACTTGAAGGAATCACTAGGTACCTGAACATAGAATACCAAGCTTCAACGAAGGGACCTACACCGCCACTGTACCAGAAGAGGAGCGTTGGATGATTCGAGTTCAAATTCCAGGAAGGACATTCACGCCAGTTACGGAGCCCATAGAGTTTTCCTTTGATGCACCAACCTGGAGTCTAGGAAAGAGCATGGCAGCCCACATCGCCATGGGACGCATCGGCGAAGTGTATCACAAGGATCTTAAGGACACGATCTACCAGTTATGTGGGCGCCGAGATGAGCAATGGGAGATGATCAGCACCCGGAGGGACAGGCCCATTGCAGCTTTCATCCAGGAGTTAAACCAGCACATTCGTCGACAGGAGAACCAGATGTGTGCAAGCATGATAGATTTGAAGAAGGTGATGACCAGGAACATGGAGCTAGAAGAGGAACTCAAGTCTACACGCGACGGATACGAGGAGGAAATCGCAATACTAGTGGAAAAGAATGACGACCTGACAAGGAAGCTAGGAGTATTCATGGGAGACCCCGCGCCCGGAGAAGAAGACGACGAACCTGAGGAAATTTGATCTGAAGAATACATCATCATCGACGACACCGACTCCGACCCCGACAGTAGTGATGATGATTATGAAGACGAAGCTGGAGCGGATATCATGGAGTCTTCCACCGATCAAAATTTCTAGATGACCACCATATTATCATTAGTATTTCCCCCATGTAAATAGTAATAGTCCGAGCACTTTTGTAACGGTAGTTAGATCGATTGTATGCTCTTGCTTGAATTGAGTGGTGTGTTATGAATGTGTTTGTCTCATGTGCATATGGGTAGTGCTTTCTCACTAGACCTTACTCTATTCTAATCTCTTCCCTCTAAACCCATCAGATGCCTCCGAGACGCGACACCGGATTTGTTTTCCCACCGGAGCTCACTCAGTTGATTCAACAGCAGAATACCCTGATGCAGCTACTAGTTCAGAACCAAGGCAACAACAACAACCCACCGCCACCACCACCAGTTGACAACTTAGCCCGTTTTCTGAGGTTGCAGCCGCCGGTGTTTTCCAGTAGCACCGAGCCAATAGTTGCGGATGACTGGCTACGCAGGATTGGAAGGGAGTTGACCACCGCAGGATGCACAGACGCTGAGAAGGTGCATTTTGCCGCACATCAATTGGATGGACCCGCAGCCTCATGGTGGGAGAATTACACAGCCACATTCCCTATAGCCAATGTCACTTGGGATCAGTTTCAGCAAGCTTTCCGCACTGCACATGTCTCAGCAGGAGCTATGAGCATGAAGAAGCGTGAGTTTCGCAACTTACGCCAGGGAAACCGTACCGTGGGGCAGTACGTGGATGAGTTCAGTAAATTAGCTCGCTATGCCCCGGATGATGTGGCCACTGATGCCGCGAAGCAGGAGAAGTTTATGGAAGGGTTGAATGATGAGCTGAGTATGCAGTTGATGGTAGCAACATTCAACAACTACCAGGAGTTGGTAGACAAAGCTCTTATGATTGAAGGGAAGCAGCAGCAGATTGATAGCCGCAAGAGGAAGTATGGACAAGGGAAGTTCAACTCAGGAGCTCAGCAGAAGCCCCGGTTCACCCCGAACTCGGGAGGGCTTGTTCATAACCATGGAGGTCATAACCACAATGGAGGAAGTTCACACAACCATAATGGCCACAAGAATGGAAATGGACATGGAGCAGGCAGTAATCAGAACCGCTCTAACCCAGCCACACCCGCCAAGAAGGATCAAAGCCACATTACCTGTTTCAAGTGCGGGAAGACTGGACATTATGCCAACGAATGTCCAGAATTGAAGAACGGAAATGGTAATGGAAGCGCTGGGAAGAAGCCCAATCCTTTCAACCGAGGACAAGTGAACCACGTGAACGTGGAGGAGGTTGAGGAGCAGCCTGATGCTGTTATCGGTAAGTTTTTGGTTAAGTCTTTTATTGCAATTGTTCTTTTCGATACTGGTGCATCGCATTCATACATATCAAGGGGATTCGTGGATAAGTATAAGTTGCCCACTAAGGTACTTAGGACACCCATGTTAGTAAGATCACCCGGTGCGGAGTATATGGCAAGACAAGGATGTTTTCAGATGCCATTGATCATTGGAAGTCATGTTTTCCCCTCAGACCTGATAGTTTTGAAGTCACAAGGATTGGATGTGATACTAGGCATGGATTGGCTATCGATGTATGGAGGAAGCATCGATTGTGCGAGTAAGTCGATTTCGCTTACCACCCCGGAGGGAAAAAGGATCAAGTATGTATCTAGGCATGTGCCTAGAAGGAGCCAAGTAAATTCTCTCACGGGAGTTGTTCAGGAGGAGGTGCCTATTGTGAAAGATTTCCCGGATGTATTTCCAGAGGAGTTACCAGGCATGCCGCCGGATCGAGACATTGAATTCTTGATAGAGTTGTTGCCAGGCACCGGACCAATATCAAAGAGACCATACCGGATGCCCGCAAATGATCTGGAGGAGATTAAGAAGCAGATCAAGGAATTATTGGAGAAAGGTTACATTCGACGAAGTTCATCACCGTGGGGAGCCCCAGTGCTCTTAGTTGAGAAGAAGGATGGATCTTTAAGAATGGTTGTTGATTATCGCGCATTGAATGAAGTGACGATTAAGAACAAGTACCCACTGCCAATGATTAATGATTTGTTTGATCAGTTGCAAGGAGCTAAAGTGTTCTCCAAGATCGATCTGAGATCAGGGTATCACCAGCTGAAGATCCGAGAACAGGATATACCTAAGACAGCCTTCACCACCCGGTATAGGCTATATGAGTACACAGTTATGTCATTTGGATTGACTAATGCCCCTGCCTATTTCATGAGTATGATGAACAAGGTGTTCATGGAGTTCTTGGATAAGTTTGTCGTGGTGTTCATTGATGATATCTTGGTATACTCAAAGAATGAAGAGGAGCACAAGGAGCATCTACGTTTAGTTCTCGAGAAGCTCAGGGAACATCAGTTGTATGCCAAGTTCAGCAAATGTGAGTTTTGGTTGAAGGAAGTTGGATTTCTTGGACATGTTATATCGGGCGAAGGTATAGCAGTAGACCCCACTAAGGTTCAGTCTGTCACTGAGTGGTTGGCACCCACCTCAGTAGGGGAGATCCGCAGTTTTCTTGGACTTGCAGGATATTATCGGAGATTTATCGAGAATTTTTCTAAGATTGCGAAGCCTATGACGGAGTTACTGAAGAAGGACACTAAGTTCAAATGGACAGATGAATGTGAGGCAAGTTTTCAGGAACTGAAGAAACGTTTGGTTACAGCCCCAGTTCTGATTCTGCCAGATATACGCAAGGATTTCCAAGTGTATTGCGACGCTTCTCGCTTAGGACTGGGAGGAGTACTTATGCAGGAAGGGAGAGTTGTTTCATATGCCTCACGTCAGCTTCGGCCGCATGAGTTGAATTATGCCACGCATGACTTGGAGTTAGCAGCTGTAGTTCATGCACTTAAGACTTGGAGACATTTTCTTATTGGGAATCGTTGTGATGTGTACACGGATCACAAGAGCTTGAAGTATATTTTCACTCAGAAGGAGCTGAACCTCAGGCAGAGGAGATGGTTGGAACTTATAAAGGATTATGATATGAAGTTGCATTATCATCCAGGAAAGGCCAATGTCGTAGCAGACGCTTTGAGCCGGAAAAGTTATGTCAATACCCTCAAAAGCGGAGGTTTACCAAAGGGGTTATCCGAAGATCTCAGGGAGTTTCGTTTGGGGATAGTCCCTAGAGGTTTTGTCGCAGTTATGGAAGTTCAGTCAACATTATTGGAAAGGATTCGAGAAGCTCAGAAAGATGACAAAGAAATTGCCGAGATAAAGGATAGAATGCGCAAAGGAAAAGCGAAAGGTTTTCGTGAAGATGAGCGCGACACCTTATGGTTTGAGGACCGTGTGTATGTACCCAATAATGCCGAGATCAGGAAGTTGATACTGCAGGAGGCTCATGACTCGCCATACTCGATACACCCCGGAAACACCAAGATGTATTTGGACTTAAAAGAGCGTTTCTGGTGGACGGGTATGAAGAGGGGTATTGCTGAGTATGTGGCCGTATGTGATGTATGTCAGAGAGTGAAGGCAGAGCATCAGAAGCCCGCAGGATTGCTACAGCCTATGCCAATACCCGAATGGAAGTGGGATAAGCTTGGCATGGATTTCATCACCGGATTACCCAGGACCCGATCAGGATATGATTCTATCTGGGTAGTAGTGGATCGGTTGACCAAAGTAGCTCACTTTATTCCAGTGAAAACCACATATACGAGTGCGGAGTTGGCCAAGATATATATGACCAGGATCGTATGTCTGCACGGAGTTCCGAGGACCATCGTATCAGATAGAGGAACCCAGTTTACTTCAAAGTTTTGGCGCCAACTACACCAGACATTGGGAACCAGGCTAGAGTTTAGTACAGCTTTTCATCCGCAGACAGATGGACAGACCGAGAGAGTCAATCAGATTCTGGAGGACATGTTAAGAGCTTGTGCGCTAGATTATGGATCTAGTTGGGATGACAATTTGCCCTACGCGGAGTTCTCATACAACAACAGCTACCAAGCCAGTTTGAAGATGGCACCTTTCGAGGCTTTGTATGGAAGGAGGTGCAGAACACCGTTGATGTGGGATGAAGTTGGAGACCGTCAGTTGTTTGGACCGGATTTGATTAAGGAATCCGAAGAGAAGGTTAAGCTGATTCGAGATAGACTGAAAGTAGCCCAGTCCAGACAGAAGAGTTATGCCGACCCAAAACGCAAGGAGGTAACCTATGAAGTCGGAGACAGAGCATATCTACTAGTATCACCCTTACGAGGAGTGAAACGTTTTGGAGTTAAAGGAAAGCTAGCCCCGAGGTTTGTAGGACCATACCGAGTATTGGAACGTATGGGTGAAGTTGCCTACAAGTTGGAATTGCCCGGAGGACTGTCAGAAGTTCATGATGTGTTTCACGTTTCCCAGTTGAAGAAGTGCCATGCGGAGATGGCTGATATTTCTCTAAGAGATACAGTGCCCCTAGAAGCAATTCAATTGGATAGTGATCTAACCTACGAAGAGAAACCCGTCAAGATTCTCGAGTTTGCCAGCCGAGTTACACGCAACAAAGTTATCAAGTTTTGCAAAGTTCAGTGGAGTCATCATGCCGAGGAGGAAGCTACCTGGGAGCGCGAAGAAGACCTCCGGAAGGACCACCCACACCTATTTTCTAGCCAACCCGAATCTCGAGGGCGAGATTCATCTTAAGGGGGGTAGGTTTGTAACATCCCAAATTTTTAATATGGAATGTTATACATAGATCATTCACTGCATATCATATTTTATTGCATTTCGTTTTGCGATCCTCGAAAATTCTAAGCAACTCAAGGACCCACGGAGAGAGTTGGGGATTTCACCGTTTTCATATTTGAATTTTCTCAAATATTGAAACAGGGATCAATTTGGTTTAACTATTTTTCTCTCCGAAAATATTTCATATTAAAAATATATGAGAGGAGATAATATGACTTCTCCAAAATAAATGGAATATTGGAGGAAAAATATTAAAATCAAATAAATATTTTATTTGGATTTTATTGCAATTTTATTTGGATTTAGAAAAATATGCATTTTTCAAAATTGCATTAGAGTCCCAAATAAATGTTTACCTTGTCCGGGAGATTTTTAGAGGACGGGGAAAATTTATTTCGGGAATCTTGGAGTCCGAAGCCCAGCCGGCCCAGCCGCCCCGCGCCGCCTTCCCGTCCCGTGCCGGAGACGGACTCCGCCGGAGGAGTCCGCCGCCGCCGCGCCTCCGCCCCGTCGCCCCCTCGCCCAAGCCGCCCCCTCCCCCCTTAAATAGCCGCCGCCCCCCCTGGAGCCCCAAGCCGCTCGCCGCCGCCTGCCCTCGCCGCGCCGCCTGCCCTCGCCGCGCCAGCCGCCGCCGCTGCCGCCGCTGCCGGACGCCGCCGCCGCCGCATCGCGCCGCCGCGCCGCGCCTCCGCCCCGTCGCCTCGCCGCCGCCGCTGCCCGCCGGAGCCCCGCCGGAGGTAGCCGCCGCCGCCTCGGTTTTCGTGAGAAAACCGATCGGTTTTGTTTAAACCCTAGATCTAGATTCGGTTTTTTTTTAAATACCGGTTTATTTTTTTTTTGATCGGTTTTCCGTCGGTTTAGTTATTAGCGGACGTTCGTCCGTACGTTCGTTTTAACGAACAGTTTTCACCGTTTAACCGCAGACAGCGAACGTTCGTTCGTTAGCCTGTTCGTTAGTTTTCTTTTTCTCGGATTTTCCGCGATTATTTTCGATCGCGATTTCTGATCCGATTTTCGTTTTAGTATATCTTTTCGCTCGTTTGTCGGAATCAGGCGATTCAAGCGCCTAGATCTTCGTCTCGAAGCCCTCTTTCTGTTTAACCAACTTAAACAAGTTTTTGCTACTGTAAAATTTGACTTTAGTCCAGATTAGTAATCGAAGCTTGTTTCTTTCGCAGTTTGAGTTTCGTTGCTCCGTTTGATTTGATTCTTTTTGCAAACCGGAGTTCTTCAGTTGAACTTTCTGGTTAGGTCTTCTCATTTGGATTTTACCCGTGCATCTTCGCTTGATTGCTTATGTATGCTATTGTTTGTTGCGATAGAATTCCCGGAGTGCGAAGCGTGCTACTACGAGTCCCTAGGATTTGCAGATCGTCAGCAAGGCAAGTAACACATTGATCATACTTCTTCGTTACCCAGTTTTTATGCATTAGTTTCGACCCTCAAACATTGCATGACTAGGATGTGATTAACTTGTGGGTACTGGGAAGTAGATGATGAGGTAGAACCTATTGCCCTTTTTATTATAAAACCCTTGGGAGTTACTTCCACGCTATGCTTATGTTGCCATGCTATGCTCGTAGACGTGGATTGGGTTTTGAGTGTATCCATGACAGATGTGAGATTTTTAATTAATGGTTCAACTTAAGGTGGCAACTTTAATACACATCTGGGTGGATTGCTTGTTTGGGCACCTGGGGATATACCAGTGTTGTCCTAGGAGATCCCGGGGATATACCGTGTGATCCTCCTATGGTTCGCCACCCAGGCTCAAAGGGATCATAAGATTATTCATGCTAGAAACTTCCGTGTGCAGCCACAAGCTATTATGGGCTCTAGCATAGTTGAGTATGTTACATGACCTCTTTCAGTGGTAGGCTAGCAGATGTAGGGGAAAGTAGGTGTAACTGTCTACCCAGAGTAAAGAGTAAATGTTTCTGAAAGACTGTGTCTCGGTCATCCGTTTCTCAAACACCATGTAGTGCGAGAAATCCAACGGAGGAGATCGAGTCTTGTGGGGAAAAGTGCACAAACCTCTGCAGAGTGTACAAACTAATCATGATTAGTCGTGTCCCCGGTTATGGACATCTTGAGTATCTAGTTCTTGGATCATCATATTGAATCCCATCACTCTAAATTAATTTGTTGGGATTAATGATTACTTTTAATTGGGATTGAGAGGGGGATTTACCTTCTCAATGTTCAACAACCACCATGATAGTTAAATAAAATATATTCCTTTGTTGTAGGGAAAAATTGGCTTTTCGCAAAACAGTATAACACTAGAGCTTTCCACCAGCCAAATATGCATGTAGTATTAGCAATTATTCTGTTCATTGCTCTACTGTGTTATATTGCCAGCATAGTCCATGTGCTGACCCGTTTCGGGCTGCAACGTATCATGTTGCAGACTTTTCAGACGAAGAGTAAGGTGTGCTAGGTCGTTGTCGTGCACTCAGCTATGCCGTTGGAGTTGATGGACTCACTTTACCTTCCAAGCCTTCCGCTGTTATCTTATTTAGATGGCATTAAGCCATATTTATTGTATTCAGTTCTCTTTTGAGACATTCGATGTAATAAGTGTGTGATTGCACTCTGTTATAAATCCTTCGAGTACTGTGTGTGTCAGCATTACCGATCCAGGGATGACACTTGAACACAGAGATTCGATCCATTCGGGTCGGGTCGCTACAACAACTCCCCTATCTCTGAAATAACCATCGTTTACGGGAAGTTATGCCACCACACCGCCTCGTGCCGCCCCACGCCGACGAACGTCACATGTGTCACTGACTGGCGGGTCCTAGGCCATTATCTAGGGGCAGAAGTTTACAGGAACTGACAAAAGTAGCTCTCGGACAACTTTCCCTAAATTTTACGGTCATCCCAAAAAATCAGTTTTACGGGAAGTTTTTTAAGGGAGTTGTTGGACTTTCTCTTAGGAGGGCAGTGATACCACAATCCATCAGAGATAAAACTCATGTTTGACGCTTTGATGTCTCGCTAGTGCTGGTTATTCTCTCAGTGGGAGACGATGTTCAGATCGATAGTGAGGCGCTAGTGATGATCCAGTCAATCTTCAAGCTCAACAACTTCGACCCAGTCTTGAGTAATTGATGCGTGAGGCTCTTAGGAGGTGTCGTTGGGGTAGCAGTCAGCATGGCAGCAAACTTGCGCGAGGTCCTGCGGAACAATCAAAGTCCAGTTCACCCTAAAGAGTATGATGTGCAATTATTTAAGGAGTTGTTGACAATAACTTACAAGGTGGTTGCTAATGTCTACTACACAACTTGTTCTTGTAGACTCATGTTGGGCCTCCAAGCGCAGAGTTTTGTAGGACAGTAGCAAATTTCCCTCAAGTGGATGACCTAAGGTTTATCAATCTGTGGGAGGCAGAGGATGAAGATGGTCTCTCTCAAACAACCCTGCAACCAAATAATAAAAAGTCTCTTGTGTCCCCAACACACCAAATACAATGGTAATTTGTATAGGTGCACTAGTTCGGCGCAGAGATGGTGATACAAGCGTAGTAATGATAGTAGATATTGATTTTTGTAATAGGAACAATAAAAAACATCAAGGTAGCAATCGATAAAACGGAGCACAAACGATATTGCAATGCTTGAAAATGAGGTCTAGGGTACGTACGTTCGCTAGTGCAATCTCTCAACAATGCTAATATAATTGGATCATATAACCATCCCTCAACGTGCGACGAAGAATCACTCCAAAGTTCTTATCTAGCGGAGAACGTAAGAAGAAATTGTTTGTAGGGTACGAAACCCCCTCAAAGTTATCCTTTTCGATCGATCTATCCAAGAATTCGTACTAAAATAACACCAAGTTATCCTTTCCGATTGATCTATCTAAGAGTTCATACTAAAATAATACCATATGATACACATCAACCAACTCTAATGTCACCTAGATACTCCAATGTCACCACGAGTATCCGTGAGTTGATTATATGATATGCATCAAACAATTTCAGATTCATAATACTCAATCCAACACAAAGAGCCTCAAAGAGTGCCCCAAGATTTCCACCGGAGAAACAAAAGACGAAAACGTGCATCAACCCCTATGCATAGATTACCCCAATGTCACCTCGGGAATCCGCGAGTTGAGTGCCAAAACATATATCAAGTGAATCAATATGATACCCCATTGTCACCACGGGTATTCATAGCAAGACATACATCAAGTGCTCTCAAATCCATAAAAGTATTCAATCCGATAAAAACGAAATCTCAAAGGGAAAACTCAATTCATCACAACAAGATAGAGAGGGGAAAACACCATATGACCCAACTATATTAACAACGCTCGTGATACATCAAGATCGTGCCAACCCAAGAACACGAGAGAGAGAGAAAGAGAGAGAGAGAGATTAAACACATAGCTACTGGTACAAACCCTCAGCCCCGAGGGTGGACTACTCCCTCCTCATCACGGTGGCCGCCGAGATGATAAAGATGGCCATCGGTGATGATTTCCCCCTTCGGCAGGGTGCCGGAACAGGGTCTAGATTGTTTTTTCATGGCTACAGAGGCTTGCGGTGGCGAAACTTCTGATCTAGGGTTATTTCTGGGGGTTTCTGTATTTATAGGATTTTTTGGCGTCGGTTTCACGCGAAGATGGGCTTCGAGGGGCCCACCCTCCACCAGCACAAGGGTAAGGCCCCTGGCGCGCCCTGGTGGAGGGTGGCCACCTCCTTCACCTTCTGCCCCCTCCCCCCCCCCCCCCCCCCCCCCCCCGCGAAGCTTCTAGTGCCTCTTTTGTTCCAAAAAAATCGTCAAAAAGTTTCAGCTCATTTGGAGAACTTTCATTTCTGCACAAAAAACAACACCACGGTAGTTCTGCTGAAAACAACGTCAGTCCGAGTTAGTTCCATTCAAATCATACCAAAACCATATAGAATTGTTGTAAACATGGCATGAATACTTCATAAATTATAGATACGTTTGAGACGTATCAGCATCCCCAAGCTTAATTCCTGCTCGTCCTCGAGTAGGTAAATGATAAAGAAATAATCTATGAAGTGTGAATGCTAGCATAGTGCATAAGTTTGATCAATGATAATTTCAATCACTTTTCCTAGCATCATAACAACAACTCTTTCTCATAAAACTTCTCATGTTAAAGTAGCAACCAATTCACATGTTATGGTTCAAACAATGAATTCTCTTGAAACTTAACAACCTATGTTCTCAGTCACCAAGCAATTGCAATTCAACTTATTCAACAAAGTCTAAGTAAGAGCTCCACATACTCAATCATCATATAGTCTTCTATGATTGCTAGTACTCAAAGCATATTCTTAGACCAAATGGCATCCATCGAACATAGAGAAAGATAGGGGCTTAATGTTCGCCTCCCAACTCATTTATCATAGAGATAATTGTCAATAATAATAATTCATGATCAAATATATTTGACTGGTCATATGTGCCTAGATCTTTCCCCACCACATGATGCTTGCCAACTAGAGAATAATTGAGGTTGAAATGAGAATGCATACTATTGACTCTTGCATAAAAGTAAATACTGAAAAGTAAAAGATAGGCCCTTCGCAGAGGGGAGCAGAGGTTGTCATGCGCTTTTAATTTTTGGATGCCCAAGCTCTTAGTGCAAAGAAACGTCATGTTATATTGCCCTTATGATAGCAACCTTTATTATGCAGTCCATCGCTTTTACTACTTTGCCATCATAAGTTTGTACAATGCTTATTTTCCCTTACAATAAAAGATCAAACATATTTAGGAGCAATTTTTATTGCTTTATGCACCGATGACAACTTACTTAAAGGATCTTATTCAATCCATAGGTAGGTATGGTGGACACTCATGGCAAGAAACTGGTTTTAAGGGTTTTTGGATGCACAAGTAGTATCTCTACTTAGTACGAATTTTTGGCTAGCAAAAGATCCTAAGCAAACACCACATGTTGGAGGATCCATAACAATATAACTTCTATGCAAATATACACAACCATAACTCATTACGTTGTCTTCCTTGTCCAACTTCAACTAGTTTGCTCAAGTTTAAAAATAATTAATGGGTATTCACAATCATAGAAGATTCCAAGATAATATATTTGTATGTGAAAGTTCTCTTCCTTATACTAATCATTCATGAATTGCTTGTATGGCCAATATTATGATTCTCAAGCTTCAAAAGATTTCACTTTCTAAACCCAATGTGAGGCTACTACTGGGCATGATATAAACATATAATTTCAACTTCATGATATTCAATTCATTCAACAATTTACTCATAGGATATAAGTGAAGCACAAGAGTAAATGACAAACTACTCCAAAAAGATATAAGTGAAGATCAAGCGAGTAGTTAAGTAAAGGGGTAGCCAATTGAGGACTCTCTCTTATTTAAAAACTTTCAGATCTAAGTATTTTATTAAAACAGCAAGCAAAACAAAATAAAATGACATTCCAATAATAGCACATATCATGTGAAGAAGCAAAAACTTAGGCTCAACCGAGACTAACCGATAATTGTTGATGAAGAAAGGTGGGATGCCTATCGGGGCATCCCCAAACTTAGATGCTTGAGACTTCTTGAAATATTATCTTGGGATGCCTTGGGAATCCCCAATCTTGAGCTTTTGTGTCTCCTTAATTCCTTTTATATCACGGTTTCCCTAAATCTTAAAAACTTCATCCACACAAAACTCAACAAGAATTCATGAGATAAGTTAGTATAAATCAATGCAATAACCTTATCATTTTTCACTGTAGCAAATCACTAAAATTATTATTTCAAATTTCATATTAAATTCCTCTGCATATTTAATACTCCTATCCTCAAATAGAATCATTAAACAATCAAACATATGCAAACAATGCAAACATAACAGCAATCTGTCTAAACAGGACAGTCTGTAAAGAGTGCAATTATACTCACACTTTCCTAACTCCAAAAAATCTTAAAATTTACCACACTGTAGAAAAATTATCATATCTTATTTTTCAAAAAAAATTCAACATTTTATCACATTCTGACTTTTCTCAAGAATTCGTGCACTAGCGTGCAACTTGCTGTTTTCAAACAGCTACATATAGACTTGCAAAATAAGCATAGCAAAGCTATACTTGACATTTTTATTGAAGTAAAAGATACAAAACATTATTATAACTAACAAAAAGCAAATCTTAATAAAATAAAATGATGCTCCAAGCAAAACACATATCATGTGATGAATGAAAATATAGCCCCAAGTAAGGTTACCCATAATGTTGGCGACGAAAGAGGGGATGCCTTCCGGGGCATCCCCAAGCTTAGTTGCTTGGATCTTCCTTGAATATTACCGGGGCATCCCCAAACTTAGATGCTTGAGACTTCTTGAAATATTATCTTGGGATGCCTTGGGCATCCCCAATCTTGAGCTTTTGTGTCTCCTTAATTCCTTTTATATCACGGTTTCCCTAAATCTTAAAAACTTCATCCACACAAAACTCAACAAGAATTCGTGAGATAAGTTAGTATAAATCAATGCAATAACCTTATCATTTTCACTGTAGCAAATCACTAAAATTATTATTTCAAATTTCATATTAAATGCCTCTGCATATTTAATACTCCTATCCTCAAATAGAATCATTAAACAATCAAACATATGCAAACAATGCAAACATAACAGCAATCTGTCTAAACAGGACAGTCTGTAAAGAGTGCAATTATACTCACACTTTCCTAACTCCAAAAAATCTTAAAATTTACCACACTGTAGAAAAATTATCATAGCTTATTTTTAAAAAAAAATTCAACATTTTATCACATTCTGACTTTTCTCAAGAATTCGCGCACTAGCGTGCAACTTGCTGTTTTCAAACAGCTACATATAGACTTGCAAAATAAGCATAGCAAAGCTATACTTGACATTTTTATTGAAGTAAAAGATACAAAACATTATTCTAACTAACAAAAAGCAAATCTTAATAAAATAAAATGATGCTCCAAGCAAAACACATATCATGTGACGAATGAAAATATAGCCCCAAGTAAGGTTACCCATAATGTTGGCGACGAAAGAGGGGATGCCTTCCGGGGCATCCCCAAGCTTAGTTTCTTGGATCTTCCTTAAATATTACCTTGGGGTGCCTTGGGCATCCCCAAGCTTAGGGTTTGGTCACTCTTTATTCTCATCATATCGATATCTCACCCAAAACTTGAAAACTTCAATCACACAAAACTTAACGGAACTTCGTGAGATGGGTTAGTATGATAAAGACAAATCATTCACTTTGGTACTGTCAAGATAAGATTCATAATTTTTTCCACATAATGCCTACTGTACTCTACAATTTCCACAATTTATATTAAGCAATATAAGCTATAGAAACCATAAAACAAGCAAACTATGCATTGCAAACAGAATCTGTCAAAAACAGAATAGTACATAAAGATCTGAATTATGGTCATACTTATGTAACTCAAATTTTTTTGAAAAAATTTTAAAACGTAGAAAATTTGTATACCCATCAACTATAAAAAATTCAGAATTTTTTTACGCCCCAGTGATTTTTAAGAATTCTGTTACTGGGCGCAAAAGTTTCTGTTTTTGCACAGAATCAAGTCAACAATCATCCACACTATCCCAAAGGCTTTACTTGGCACTTTATTGAAACAAAAGCTATAAAACATGATTAATACAGTAGCTTAATCATGTTAACACACACAAAAATTAGGTAAAAATATTGGGTTGTCTCCCAACAAGCGCTTTTCTTTAATGCCTTTTTAGCTAGGCATGATGATTTCAATGATGCTCACATAAAAGATAAGAATTGAAACATAACGGGAGCATCATGAAGTATATGACTAGCACATTTAAGTCTAACCACTTCCTATGCATCGGGATTTTGTGAGCAAACAAATCATGGGAACAAGAATCAACTAGCATAGGAAGGCAAAACAAGCAAAACTTCAAGATTTTCAATACATAGAGAGGAAACTTGATATTAGTGAGACATGTAGAAGCATATTTTCCTCTCCCATAATAATTTTCAGTAGCATCATGAATGAATTCAATAATATAACTATCACATAAAGCATTCTTTTTATGATCCACAAGCATAGAAATTTTATTACTCTCCACATAATCAAATTTCTTCTCATTCATAATAGTGGGAGCAAACTCAACAAAATAACTATCATGTGATCCTTGATTGGCATAATCAATTTGAGCATTAAAATGATGATGAAAAGATTCATGGTGATCATTATTCTTTATATCATAAGTGTCATCACAATAATCATCATAGATAGAAACTTTGTTATCATAGTCAATTGAATCCTCTTCCAAAATAGTGGAATCATCATTAAATAAAGTCATGACTTCTCCAAATCCACTTTCATAATTATTATAATAAGATTAATCACCCTCCAAAATAATGGGATCATTAGTACCTAGAGTTGACACTCTTCCAAACCCACTTTCATCAATATAATCATCATAAATAGGAGGCATGCTTTGATCATAATAAATTTTCTCATCAAAACTTGGGGGACAAAAAATATCATCTTCATCAAATATAGCATCCCCAAGCTTATGGCTTTGCATATCATTAGCATTATGGATATTCAAATAATTCATACTAGCAACATTGCAATCATGCTCATCATTCAAAGATTTTATGCCAAATATTTGTTGAATTCTTCTTCTATCAATTGAGCACAATTTTCCTTTCCATCATTTTCAAGAAAGACATGATAAAGACGAATAATATGAGGCCACCTCAATTCCATTTTTTTATTTTTCTTTTATAAACCAAACTAGTGATAAAACAAGAAACTAAAAGATTCAATTGCAAGATCTAAAGATATACCTTCAAGCACTCACCTCCCCGGCAACGGCGCCTGAAAAGAGCTTGATGTCTACTGCATAACTTGTTCTTGTAGACTCGTGTTGGGCCTCCAAGCACAGAGTTTTGTAGGACAGTAGCAAATTTCCCTCAAGTGGATGACCTAAGGTTTATCAATTCGTGGGAGGCGTAGGATGAAGATGGTCTCTCTCAAACAACCCTGCAACCAAATAATAAAAAGTCTCTTGTATCCCCAACACATCAAATACAATGGTAATTTGTATAGGTGCACTAGTTCGGCGAAGAGATGGTGGTACAAGTGTAGTAATGATAGTAGATATTGATTTTTGTAATAGGAACAATAAAAACAGCAAGGTAGCAATCGATAAAATAGAGCACAAACGGTATTACAATGCTTGAAAATGAGGCCTAGGGTCCGTACTTTCGCTAGTGTAATCTCTCAACAATGCTAATATAATTGGATCATATAACCATCCCTCAATGTGCGACGAAGAATCACTCCAAAGTTCTTATCTAGCGGAGAACATAAGAAGAAATTGTTTGTAGGGTACAAAACCACCTCAAAGTTATCCTTTCCGATCGATCTATCCAAGAGTTCGTACTAAAATAACACCAAGTTATCCTTTCCTATCGATCTATCTAAGAGTTCGTACTAAAATAACACCATATGATACACATCAACCAACTCTAATGTCACCTAGATACTCCAATATCACCACGAGTATCCGTGAGTTGATTATACGATGTGCATCAAACAATTTCAGATTCATAATACTCAATCCAACACAAAGAACCTCAAAGAGTGCCCTAAGATTTCTACCGGAGAAATAAAAGACGAAAACGTGCATCAACCCCTATGCATAGATTACCCCAATGTCTCCTCGGGAATCTGCGAGTTGAGTGCCAAAACATATATCAAGTGAATCAATATGATACCCCATTGTCACCAAGGGTATTCATAGCAAGACATACATCAAGTGCTCTCAAATCCATAAAAGTATTCAATCCGATAAAAACGAAATCTCAAAGGGAAAACTCAATTCATCACAACAAGATAGAGAGGGGAAAACACCATATGATCCAACTATATTAACAAAGCCCGTGATACATCAAGATCATGCGAACCCAAGAACACGAGAGAGAGAGAGAGAGAGAGAGAGAGAGAGAGAGAGATTAAACACATAGCTACTAGTACAAACCCTCAGCCCTGAGGGTGGACTACTCCCTCCTCATCATGGTGGCCGCCGGGATGATGAAGATGGCCACCGGTGATGATTTCCCCCTCCGGCAGGGTGCCGAAACAGGGTCTAGATTGGTTTTTCGTGGCTACAGAGGCTTGCGGCGGCGGAACTTCTGATCTAGGGTTATTTCTAGGGGTTTCTGTATTTATAGGGTTTTTTGGTGTCGGTTTCACGCGAAGATGGGCTTCGAGGGGCCCACCCTCCACCAGCACATGGGCAAGGCCCCTGGCGCGCCCTGGTGGAGGGTGGCCACCTCCTTCACCTCCCCCCCCCCCCCCCCCACACACGAAGCTTCTAGTGCCTCTTTTGTTCCAAAAAAATGGTCAAAAAGTTTCAGCTCATTTGGAGAACTTTTATTTCTGCACAAAAAACAACACCATGGTAGTTCTGCTGAAAACAACGTCAGTCCGGGTTAGTTCCATTCAAATCATACCAAAACCATATAGAATTGTTGTAAACATGGCATGAATACTTCATAAATTATAGATACGTTGGAGACGTATCAGTTGCCGGCTTGTTTTGAGGTTTTCAGATGTCAGGCAGTAGTTTGCCAGCTTTGTTTGGCGGGGTTGTTGCCTGGGAGGAAGACGGGGCGGCCGAGTCAGTCGCTTGGTCTTGGCGCACCTTCTGACGCTTTTCCCACCCTGAGTGCTCTGGCAGGTCATCCCCAGCGGCGCTTGCAGTGAAGGTCCCCGCATTTGTGGATTGCTTGTGGAGCTCATAGCCACTCAGCTCGACCTCGTCGGTCTCACTGCTAGACTCCTCGACGACTTCTTCGGCGTGACCGTCAAGTTCCATCACGGGCTTCGTGCTGCGTTTGAGATGTCGAGTCTTGGTGGTGTCCCCGGCCCAGAGCCAGTCCACTCCTTATTGCTAGGAGGGCGTCGGGTTGTGGGTTCAGCGAATGGAAGTCGGCTGCCTATGTGCACCATGGCTATTGCAACAAAGACGAATTAAGTCAAGTTTGCAGAAATTGACAAAGACTAAAGCAATAGGAGCGAGTGCTTACCTCAATTGTTCGCACTTGGGCATTGAAGCCAGCGCCGGACACGTCGTTGGGGAAGTCCGTCACCTTGCCTTTTTAACATGAGGGACAACATCTCTTGCATGGACTTCCCCTCGAAGAATTTACCTCGGATGACCCAGGTTGGTGATGGAAATATGCCCTAGAGGCAATAATAAAATGGTTATTATTATATTTCCTTAATCATGATAAAGGTTTATTATTCATGCTAGAATTGTATTGACCGGAAACTTAAATATATGTGTGGATACATAAACAAATACCGTGTCCCTAGTGAGCCTCTACTAGACTAGCTCGTTGATCAAAAGATAGTTAAGGTTTCCTAACCATAGACATGAGTTGTCATTTGATAACGGGATCACATCATTAGGAGAATGATGTGATGGACAAGACCCATCTGTTAGTTTAGCATATGATCGTTCAGTTTATTGCTATTGCTTTCTTAATGTCAAATACATATTCCTTCGACTATGAGATCATGCAACTCCCGGATACCAGAGGAATGCCTTGTGTGCTATCAAACGTCACAACGTAACTGGGTGATCATAAAGATGCTCTACAGGTATCTCCGAAGGTGTCTGTTGAGTTGGCATGGATCGAGATTAGGATTTGCCACTCCGTATATCGGAGAGGTATCTCTAGGCCCTCTCGGTAATACACATGATGAGAAGCCTTGCAAGCAAAGTGACTAAGGAGTTAGTTACGAGATGATGTATTACGGAACGAGTAAAGAGACTTGCCGGTAACGAGATTGAACTAGGTATGAAGATACCGACGATCGAATCTCGGGCAAGTAACATACCGACAGACAAAGGGAGTTACGTATGTTGTCATAAGGTTCGACCGATAAAGATCTTTGTAGAATATGTAGGAACCAATATGGGCATCCAGGTTCCGCTATTGGTTATTGACCGGAGAGGTGTCTCCGTCATGTCTACATTATTCTCGAACCCGTAGGGTCCGCACGCTTAACGTTCGTTGACGATATAGTATTGTATGAGTTATGTGAGTTGATGACCGAATGTTGTTCGGAGTCCCGGATGAGATCACGGACATGACGAGGAGCTTTGGAATGGTCTGGAGGTAAAGATTGATATATAGGACGATAGTATTTGTGATGTGGACATGAGCTATCATAGATACGTCCCCAAATATTACACGACATATTTTTCAGTCATTCCACCTGGACCTACGACTCGAGCACATACACGTCTATTAAACCATCAGGTACTTTTGTTTCTCGGTACATGTAATTTAATTCATAAGAGTTCGATGATGCCTTCATATTTGGATTTACGTGTCCTCCAAAAAAAATTTGGATTTACGTGTAATCAGGAACGAAGAGGTCCGAGAGTCAACGAGAGATGTTCACATAGATATGGAAGATGGAGATGCATGTACGTTTGGTCCACAAGAAGAAAAACTAGTTGCATGCATGTGCCCTTTCAATCCATCCATCATGCATGCAACGGAGATGCATGTACGTTTGGTCCACAAGAAGAAAAACTAGTTGCATGCATGTGCCCTTTCAATCCATCCATCATGCATGCAACGTCGTTCACAAGGTCACAATACCAGAAGCTTTGGACTTTGCTCCCACGATCAAAGCTAGCCATGCACGTGGGAGTCCTAGGAGTCCAGGACCTTTTGGCCGTCACAAGTGCTATGTTGGGCCGCAAATCAATTAGGTTGGCCCAGTGTGTACGCCTCCGTACGGGCTGACTCGTAGATGACTTATTTACCATCGTTTGGAAGTATTCACGAACACCTGTCGCATCAACAGTCCAAGACGGCGGCCGCGTCTAATAAATAGCTAGGGATCCCTCCGGTTTTGTTTAAAGAAGTTTAGCTATTGCTACTTTTATTTGTCTTCGCTCATAGCGGCTAGTATGACCGTCAAGACATCCTATCGGAACCCCATCTTGTGCGATTTATTCCATCTAGCATATCCGCAATTTCAGATTGCTTGGCTATTATTTCCTTGCATGTTCTTCGATTTGCTTGCAGAAAAATCATTCGTGGATAGGTCGATCGTGCCATTGGCTCGGTCGATAACGCCGTGGAGTTGGTTCACCGATTGCCGTGGATATTAGTCGTGTACGGTTCTCCCTGTACGATTGGTAGCCGGATCATGAGGGTCAAGTCCCACCCAAAATCGTAGTTATCTCCCTCTCATCGAAAGATTGGGCCCCAGTTCACATCAATTTGGTCACCGGAAAGGTTTCGGAAGTACCGGGTATTTTATCGGGGTGCCGGAAGAGGTTCCGGGAGGCTACCGGCAAGCGGTGGGCCTTATGGGCCAAAGGGGGGAAACACACCAGCCCACAAGGGGGCTGGTGCGCCCCTCCACCCCTTGCCCACGCACCAAAGAGGGAGGGAAGGAAGGGGGAGGCGCCCCAAAGGCAGGCATCCCCCCTTTCCTTCCCCCCATGCACAAATATGGAAGGGGGGATTCGGCCAGGGCAGGCAGCCGCCGGCCACTTGGGGCACCCTAGGGGTTGCCTCCCCTCCCCCTCCACCTATATATATGAGAGGAGGGAGGGGGCAACACACATCACGATTCCCTAGCCGTGTGCGGCGCCCCTCTCCCTCTAGTTCGTCCTCGGTCATATTTTCGTAGTGCTCGGCAAAGCCCTGCGGAGATAGTTGCATCACCACCGTCACCACGCCGTCGTGCTGCCGGGACTCATCTACTACTTCGCCTGCCTTGCTGGATCAAGAAGGCGAGGACGTCATCGAGCTGAACATGTGCTAAACGCGGAGGTGCCGTATGTTCGGTACTTGATCGGGCGGATCGTAAAGGTGTACGACTACATCAACCACGTTGATAAACGCTTCCGCTTACGGTCTACGAGGATACGTAGACACACTCTCCCCTCTCGTTGCTATGCATCTCCATGGATAGATCTTGCGTGTGCGTAGAATTTTTTTTGTTTTTCATACAACATTCCCCAACAGTGGCATCCGAGCCAGGTCTATGCGTAGATGATATGCACGAGTAGAACACAAAAATTTGTGGGCAGTGATAGTCATACTGCTTACCACCAACGTCTTATTTTGATTCGACGGTATTGTGGGATGAAGCGGCCCGGACCAACCTTACATGTCCACGCACATGAGACCGGTTCCACCGACTGACATGCAACTTGTTTTGCATAAAGGTGGCTGGCGGGTGTCTGTTTCTCCTACTTTAGTTGAATCGAATTTGACTATGACCGGTCCTTGAAGAAGGTTAAAACTGCAAACTTGATAAATCACCGTTATGGTTTTTGCGTAGTTAAGAACGGTTCTTGCTAGAAGCCCGTAGCAGCCACGTAAAACTTGCAACAACAAAGTAGAGAATGTCTAACTTGTTTTTGCAGGGCATGTTGTGATGTGATATGGTCAAGATATGATGTGATATATGTTGATGTATGACATGATCATGTTTTGTAATATCGACAACCGGCAGGAGCCTTAGGGTTGTCTCTTAATTATTGTACGAAATGCAAGCGCCATGTAATTGCTTTACTTTATCGCTATGTGTTAGCAATAGTTGTAGAAGCAATAGTTGGCGAGACGACCCCGACGCAACGATGGAGATCAAGGTGTCGAGCCGGTGACGATGGAGATCATGACGATGCTTTGGAGATGGAGATCAAAAGCACAAGATGATGATGGCCATATCATGTCACATATTTTGATTACATGTGATGTTTATCCTTTATGCATTTTATTTTGCTTAGAACGGCGGTAGCACTATAAGATGATCCCTTCACTAAATTTCAAGATAAAAGTGTTCTCCCCGAGCATGCACCATTGCCAAAGTTCGTCGTTTCGAAGCACCTCGTGATGATTGAGTGTGATAGACTCTACGTTAACATAGAACGGGTGTGATACGTCTCCAACGTATCTATAATTTTTTATTGTTCCATGCTATTATATTATCTGTTTTGGATGTTTTATATGCATCAATATGCTATTTTATATTATTTTTGGGACTAACTTATTAACCCAGAGCCCAGTGCCAGTTTCTGTTTTTTCCTTGTTTTTAAGTTTTACAGAAAAAGAATATCAAACGGAGTCCAAACGGAATAAAACTTTCGTGATGATTTTTCTTGGACCAGAAGACACATGTAGGACTTGGAGAGGAAGGTAGAAGAGTCTCGAGGACTCCACAAGCCCTCAGAGCGCGCCCCCTGGCTTGTGGGCCCCCCTGGAGTCCTCCAACCCTAATTCTTAGCCTATAAATTCAGAAATATTCCCAAACGACCAGAAGCGTCCACCAAAATACTTTTCCGCCGCCGCAACCTTCTGTACCCGTGAGATCTCATCTTGGGGCCTTTTCCGGCATCCTGCCGGAGGGGGATTCGATCACGGAGGGCTTCTACATCAACTCTATTGCCCTTCCGATGAAGCGTGAGTAGTTTACCACAGACCTACGGGTCTATAGCTAGTAGCTAGATGGCTTCTTCTCTCTCTTTGATCCTCAATACCATGTTCTCCTCGATGTTCTTGGAGATCTATCCGATGTAATATTCTTTTGCGGTGTGTTTGTCGAGATCCGATGAATTATGGATTTATTATCAGTTTATCTATGAATATTATTTGAATCTTCTCTGAATTCTTATATGCATGATTTGATATCTTTGTATTTCTCTTCGAATTATCGGTTTGGTTTGGCCAACTAGATTGGTTCTTCTTGCAATGGGAGAGGTGCTTAGTTTTGGGTTCAATCTTGCGGTGTCCTCACCCAGTGACAAAGTAGGGGTAGCGAGGCACGTATTGTATTGTTGCCATCAAGGGTAAAAAGATGGGGTTTTCATCATATTGCTTGAGTTTATCCCTCTACATCATGGCATCTTACTTAAGGCGTTACTCCGTTCTTATGAACTTAATACTCTTGATGCATGCTGGATAGCGGTCGATGTGTGGAGTAAAGTAGTAGATGCAGGCAGGAGTCGGTCTACTTGACACGAACGTGATGCCTATATTCATAATCATTGCCTTGGATATCGTCATAACTTTGCGCTTTTCTATCAATTGCTCGACAGTAATTTGTTCACTCACCGTATTATTTGCTTTCAAGAGAGAAGCCTCTAGTGAAACCTATGGCCCCCGGGTCTATTTTCCATCATATATTTTCAGATCTATAAACCAAAAAACCCAAAAATACCTTGCTGCAATTTATTTACTTTTACTTTGTTTTACGTTTTAGTATGCTTTTATATCTATCTCTATCAGATCTCATCCTTGCAAGTGACCGTGAAGGGATTGACAACCCTTTATCGCGTTGGGTGCAAGTGTTTGATTGTTTGTGCAGGTGCATAGATTGGAGACTTGCGTGTATCTCCTACTGGATTGATACCTTGGTTCTTAACTGAGGGAAATACTTATCTCTACTTTACTGCATCACCTTTCCTCTTCAAGGGAAAAACCAACGCAAGCTCAAGAAGTAGCAGGAAGAATTTCTGGCACCGTTGCCGGGGAGATCTACATCAAGCCTACCAAGTACCCACCATAAACTCTCATCTCTTGCATTACATTATTTGTCATTTGCCTCTCATTTTCCTCTCCCCCACTTCTAAATTATTTTAGAAAAACACAAAAAGATTTGCCTTTTTATTCGCCCTTCTTCCGTTCGTCCTTTTGTTTGCTTTTCATTTGCTCCTGTGCTAGATTGCTTGCTTTGTCACGATGTCTCAAGAAAATACCAAGTTGTGTGACTTTTACAATACTAATAATAATGATTTCATTAGTACTCCGATTGCTCCTGCCACTAGTACGGAATCTTATGAAATTAATGCCGCTTTGCTGAATCTTGTTATGAAAGATCAATTTTTTGGCCTTCCTAGTGAAGATGCCGCATCCCATCTAAATACTTTCGTTGAGTTATGTGATATGCAAAAGAAAAAATATGTGGATAATGATATTGTTAAATTGAAGCTATTTCCGTTCTCACTACGAGATCGTACTAAAACTTGGTTTTCATCTTTGCCTAAAAATAGTATTGATTCATGGAATAAGTGTAAAGATGCTTTTATTTCCAAGTATTTTCCTCCCGCTAAGATCATCTCCCTTAGGAACGATATAATGAATTTTAAGCAACTTGATCATGAACATGTTGCACAACCTTGGGAGAGGATGAAATTGATGATAGAAATTGCCCTACTCATGGTTTAAGTTTATGGATGATCATACAAAAAATTTATGCCGGATTGAATTTTGCATCTAGAAATCTTTTAGATTCGGCCGCGGGAGGTACTTTTATGGAAATCACATTAGGAGAAGCTACTAAACTCCTAGATAATATTATGGCTAATTACTCTCAATGGCATACCGAAAGATCTTCCACTAGTAAAAAAGTGCATGCGATTGAAGAAATTAATACTTTGAGTGGAAAGCTATTAAAATTTCTATTGATGCGATCTTCCACTAGTAAGAGTGCTCCTATTGATCCTAATGATATGCCTTTGTCTACTTTGATTGAGAACAATCATGAATCTATGGATGTGAATTTTGTTGGTAGGAACAATTTTGGTAATAACGCGTATAGAGGTAATTTCAACCCTAGGCCGTTTCCTAGTAATTCCTTTAATAATTATGGTAATTCCTACAACAATTATTATGGAAATTATAATAAGATGCCCTCTGATCTTGAGAACAATATTAAATAATTTATTAATTCGCAAAATGTTTTCAATGCTATGGTTGAAGAAAAATTGCTCAAGATTGATGATTTGGCTAGGAACGTTGATAGAATTTCTCTTGAGATTGATTCTTTGAAAATTAGATCTATGCCAACCAAGCATGATATTAATGAATCTCTGAAAGCTATTAAAATTTCTATTGATGAGTGCAAAGAAAGAACCGCTAGGATGCGTGCTAAGCGAGATTGGTTTGTAAAAGCGTGTTCTTCAATTTCTTGTGATAATAATGATGAAGATCTTAAAGTGATTGGTGTGACTCCTATTGAATCTTTGTTTTCTAATATAAATCTTGATAAATATGGGACTGGAGATGAGTCAACTTTAGCTAGAAAGTGTCCCAATGATTCGGAGTTTATAGATCTTAATGCAAAAATTGATAAAAGTGGGATTGTAGAGGTCAAAACTTTAAGTAGCGATGAACCCACTCTTTTGGATTTCAAGGATTTTAATTATGATAATTGTTCTTTGATAGATTGTATTTCCTTGTTGCAATCCATGTTGAATTCTCCTCATGCTTATAATCAAAATAATGCTTTTACTAAACATATCGTTGATGCTATGATGAAATCTTTTGAAGAAAAACTTGAGTTGGAAGTTTCAATCCCTAGAAAACTTTATGATGAGTGGGAACCTACTATTAAGATTAAAATTAAAGATTATGAGTGCCATGCTTTGTGTGATTTGGTGCTAGCGTTTCCACGATTCCAAAAACTTTATGTGATGTGCTAGGTTTCCGTGAATTTGATGATTGTTCTTTAAATTTGCATCTTGCGGATTCCACTATTAAGAAACCTATGGGAAGAATTAATGATGTTCTTATTGTTGCAAATAGGAATTATGTTCCCATAGTTTTTATTGTGCTTGATATAGATTGCAATCCTACATGTCCTATTATTCTTGGTAGACTTTTCCTTAGAACGATTGGTGCAATTATTGATATGAAAGAAAGAAACATTAAATTTCAATTTACGTTAAGGAAGGGCATGGAACACTTTCCAAGAAATAAAATTAAGTTGCCATATGAATCTGTTATGAGAGTTACTTATGGATTGCATACCAAAGATGACAATACCTAGATCTATGTTTTATGCCTAGCTAGGGGCGTTAAACAATAGCGCTTGTTGGGAGGGAACCCAATTTTATTTTTATGTTTTTTGTTTTTTGTTCTGTTTTTCAATAAATACACATTATTACCTCTGTAGTAATTGTTTTTGGTGTTTTAATTAGTGTTTGAGCCAAGTAAGACCTTTGGGATGGCTTACGGTGTTAGTTGATTTGATCTTGCTGAAAAACAGAAACTTTTGCATCCAGTAACAGAATTGTTTAAATTCACAGGAGCGTGTAAAAACTCTGAATTTTTTACACAAGATTGATATGCAAATTTCCTATGCTCTACTAACTTTTATTAATTTTTGGAGTTACATAAGTAAGAGAACAATTCAGATCTTCGTAGACTGTTCTGTTTTTGACACATTCTGTTTTCTATGTGTTGTTTGCTTATTTGAATCTATGGGTAGTATTGGGGGGTATGAACCATGGAAAAGTTGGAATACAGTAGATATTACACCAATATAAATAAATAATGAGTTCACAACAGCCAAAAAGTGGTGATTTATTTTCTTATACTAACGGATCTCATGAGTTTTCTGTTGAGTTTTGTGTTGTGAAGTTTTCAAGCTTTGGGTAAAGATTTGATGGACTATGGAATAAGGAGTGGAAAGAGCCTAAGCTTGGGGATTCCCAAGGCACCCCAAGGTAATATTCAAGGACAACCAAGAATCTAAGCTTGGGGATGCCCCGGATGGCATCCCCTCTTTCGTCTTCGTCTATCGGTAAATTTACTTGAGGCTATATTTTTATTCACCACATGATATGTGTTTTGCTTGGAGCGTCTTGTATGATATGAGTCTTTTCTTTTTAGTTTGCCACAATCATCCTTGCTATACACACCTTTTGAGAGGGACATGCATGAATCGTGAATTTATTAGAATACTCTATGTGCTTCACTTATATCTTTTGAGCTAGGCAATTTTGCTCTAGTGCTTCACTTATATCTTTTTAGAGCACGGCGGTGGCTTTATTTTATAGAAATTGTTGAACTCTCATGCTTCACTTATATTATTTTGAGAGTCTCTCTAAATAGCATGGTAATTTGCTTAGGTTATGAATTTGCTGCAATTTATTTACTTTTACTTTGTTTTACGTTTTAGTAAGCTTTTATATCTATCTCTATCAGATCTCATCCTTGCAAGTGACCGTGAAGGGATTGACAACCCCTTTATCGCGTTGGGTGCAAGTGTTTGATTGTTTGTGCATGTGCATAGATTGGAGACTTGTGTGTATCTCCTACTGGATTGATACCTTGGTTCTTAACTGAGGGAAATACTTATCTCTACTTTGATGCATCACCCTTTCCTCTTCAAGGGAAAAACCAACACAAGCTCAAGAAGTAGCAGGGTGTAAGACAGTTTTGCACATGTAGAATACTTGGGTTAAACTTGACGAGCCTAGCATGTACAGACATGGTCTCGGAACACTGGAGACCGAAAGGTCGAACGTGAGTCATATAGTAGATATGATCAACATAGAGATGTTCACCATTGAAGACTACCCTATCTCACGTGATGATCGGACATGGGTTAGTTGATTTGGATCATGTATCACTTAGATAACTTGAGGGATGTTAATTTAAGTGGGAGTTCATTAGTAATTTGATTAATTGAACTTAAATTTATCATGAACTTATCTTAATAGTTTTTGCATATCTATGTTGTAGATAAATAGCTCGCAATATAACTCCCCTATTTTTGATATGTTCCTAGAGAAAACTAAGTTGAAAGATGATAGTAGCAATGATGCGGAATGGGTCCATGATCTGAGGATTATCCTCATTGCTGCACAGAAGAATTATGTCCTTGATGCACCGATAGGTGACAGACCTATTGCAGGAGCAGATGCAGACGTTATGAACGTTTGGCAAGCTCGATATGATAACTACTTAATAGTTTAGTGCACCATACTTTACGGCTTAGAACCGGGACTTCAAAAACATTTTGAACACCGCGGAGCATATGAGATGTTCCATGAGCTAAAATTGGTATTTCAGACTCATGCCCGTGTTGAGAGGTACAAGACCTCCACTTTGCCTACAAGATGGAGGAGAATAGCTCAGCCAGTGAGCATGTGCTCAGAATGTCTGGGTACTACAATCGCTTTAATCAAGTGAGAGTTAATCTTCAAGATAAGATAGTGATTGACAGAGTTCTCTAGTCACTATCACCAAGCTACTAGAACTTCGTGATGAACTATAATATTCAAGGGATGACGAAAACGATTCCCGAGCTCTTCGCGATGTTGAAATCGGCGAAGGTAGAAATCAAGAAAGAGCATCAAGTGTTGATGGTTAAACAAAACCACTAGTTTCAATAAAAAGGGCAAGGGAAAGAAAGGAAACTTCAAGAAGAATGGCAAGCAAGTTGCCACTCCCGTGAAGAAGCCCAAAGCTGGACCTAAGCCTGAAACTAAGTGCTTCTACTGCAAAGGGAATGGTCACTAGAAGCGGAACTGCCCTAAATACTTGGCGGATAAGAAGGATGGCAATGTGAACAAAGGTATATTTGATATACATGTTATTGATGTGTGCCTTACTAGTATTCGTAGTAGCCCCTGGGTATTTGATACCGGTTCAGTTGCTAAGATTAGTAACTCGAAATAGGAGTTGCAGAATAAACGAAGACTAGTAAAGGGCAAGGTGACGATGTGTGTTGGAAGTGTTTCCAAGATTGATATGATCACCATCGCACGCTCCCTCTACCTTCGGAATTAGTGTTAAGCCTAAATAAATGTTATTCGGTGTTTGTGTTGAGCATGAACAAGATTAGATCGTGTTTATTGCAATACGGTTATTCATTTAATTCAGAGAATAATTGTTGATCTGTTTACATGAATAAAACCTTCTATGGTCATACACCCAATGTGAATGGTTTATTGAATCTCGATCGTAGTGATACACATATTCATAATATTGATGCCAAAAGATGCAAAGTTGATAATGATAGTGCAACATACTTGTGACACTGCCGTTTAGGTCATATTGGTGTAAAGCGCATGAAGAAACTCCATGTGGATGGACTTTTGGAATCACTTGATTATGAATCATTTGATACTTGCGAACCATGCCTCATGGGCAAGATGACTAAAACTCCGTTCTCCGGAACAATGAAGCGAGCTAATGACTTATTGGAAATAATACATACCGATGTATACGGTCCAATAAGTGTTGAGGCACGCGGCGGTATCATTATTTTCTAACCTTTACAGATGATTTGAGTAGGTATGGGTATATCTACTTAATGAAACACAAGTCTGAAACATTTGAAAAGTTCAAAGAATTTCAGAGTGAAGTAGAGAATCATTGTAATAAGAAAATAAAGTTTCTACGATCTTATCGCGGAGGCGAATATTTGAGTTACGAGTTTGGCCTTCATTTAAGAAAATGTGGAATTGTTACACAACTCACGCCACCTGGAACACCACAGCGTAATGGTGTGTCCGAACATCGTAACCGTACTTTATTAGATATGGTGCGTTCTATGATGTCTCTTACCAATTTGCCTTTATCATTTTGGGGATATGCATTAGAGACATCCGCATTCACGTTAGATAGGGCACCGTCTAAATCCGTTGAGATGACACCGTATGAACTGTGGTTTGGCAAGAAATCTAAGCTGTCGTTTCTTAAAAGTTTGGGGATGCGACGCTTATGTCAAAAAGGCTTCAGCCTGATAAGCTCGAACCCAAAGCGGAGAAGTGCGTCTTCATAGGATACCCAAAAGAAACTATTGGGTATACCTTCTACCACAGATCCGAAGGCAAAATCTTTGTTGCTAAGAATGGGTCCTTTATAGAGAAGGAGTTTCTCTTGAAAGAAGTGAGTGGGAGGAAAGTAGAACTTGATGAGGTAATTGTACCTTCTCTCGAATTGGAAAGTAGTACATCAGAGAAAGCCGTTCCCGTGATGCCTACACCAACCAGAGAGGAAGCAAATGATGATGATCATGAAACTTCAGATCAAGTTACTACTCAACCTCGTAGGTCGACCAGAACACGTTCCGCACCAGAGTGGTACGGCAATCCTGTCCTGGAAGTCATGTTGTTGGACAACAGTGAACCTACGAACTATGAAGAAGGATGAGCCCAGATTCCGAAAAATGGCTTGAGGCCATAAAATCTGAGATAGGATCCATGTATGAGTACAAAGTGTGGATTTTGGTGGATTTGCCTGATGATCGGCAAGCCATAAAGAATAAATGGATCTTTAAGAGGAAGATGGACGCTCACGGTAATATCACTGTCTACAAAGCTCGACTTGTTGCAAAAGATTTTCGACAAGTTCAAGGGGTTGACTACGATGAGACTTTCTCACCTGTAGCGATGCTTAAGTCTGTCCGAATCATGTTAGCAATTGCCACATTTTATGATTATGAAATCTGGCAAATGGATGTCAAAAACCTTGCATTCCTTAACGGGTTTCTTGAGGAAGAGTTGTATATGATGCAACCGGAAGTTTTTGTCGATCCTAAAGGTGCTAACAAAAGTGTGCAAGCTCCAGTGATCCATCTATGGACTGGTGCAAGCATCTCGGAGTTGGAATATACGCTTTGAGGAGGTGATCAAAGCATATGGTTTTATACAGACTTATGGTGAAGCCTGTATTTACAAGAAAGTGAGTGGGAGCTCTGTAGCATTTCTGATATTATATGTGGATGACATATTGCTGATTGGAAATGATATAGAATTTATGGATAGCATAAAAGGATACTTGAATAAGAATTTTTCAATGAAAGACCTCGGTTAAGCTGCTTACATATTAGGCATCAAGATCTATAGAGATAGATCAAGACGCTTGATAAGATTTTCAATGAGTACATACCTTGACAAGATTTTGAAGGAGTTTAAAATGGATCAGTCAAAGAAGGAGTTCTAGCCTGTATTGTAAGGTGTGAAGTTGAGTAAGACTCAAAGCCCGACCACGGCAAAAGATAGAGAGAGAATGAAAGTCATTCCCTATGCCTCAACCATAGGTTCTATAAAGTATGTCATACTGTGTACCAGACCTATTGTGTACCTTGCCATGAGTTTGGCAAGGGGATACAATAGTGATCCAGGTGTAGATCACTGGACAACGGTCAAAATTATCCTTAGTTACCTAAGAGGACTAAGAAAATATTTCTCGGTTATGGAGGTGATAAAGAGTTCGTCGTAAAGGGTTACGTCGATGCAAGCTTTGACACCGATTCGGATGACTCTGAGTCTCAATCTGGATACGTATTGAAAGTGGGAGCAATTAGCTAGAGTAGCTCCATGCAGAGCATTGTAGACATAGAAATTTACAAAATACATACGGATCTGAATGTGACAGACCCGTTGACTAAACTTCTCTCACAAGCAAAACATGATCACACCTTAGTACTCTTTGGGTGTTAATCACATGGCGATGTGAACTAGATTATTGACTCTAGTAAACTCTTTGGGTGTTGGTCACATGGCGATGTGAACTGTGGGTGTTAATCACATGGCAATGTGAACTAGATTATTGACTCTAGTGCAAATGGGAGACTAATAGAAATATGCCCTAGAGGCAATAATAAAATGTTTATTATTATATTTCCTTAATCATGATAAAGGTTTATTATTCATGCTAGAATTGTATTGACCGGAAACTTAAATACATGTGTGGATACATAAACAAATACCGTGTCCCTAGTGAGCCTCTACTAGACTAGCTCATTGATCAAAAGATGGTTAAGGTTTCCTAACCATAGACATGAGTTGTCATTTGATAACGGGATCACATCATTAGGAGAATGATGTGATGGACAAGACCCATCTGTTAGCTTAGCATATGATCGTTCAGTTTATTGCTATTGCTTTCTTAATGTCAAATACATATTCCTTCGACTATGAGATCATGCAACTCCGGGATACCGGAGGAAATCCTTGTGTGCTATCAAACGTCACAACGTAACTGGGTGATCATAAAGATGCTTTACAGGTATCTCCAAAGGTGTCTGTTGAGTTGGCATGGATCGAGATTAGGATTTGTCACTCTGTGTATCGGAGAGGTATCTCTGGGCCCTCTCGGTAATACACATGATGAGAAGCCTTGCAAGTAAAGTGACTAAGGAGTTAGTTATGAGATGATGTATTACGGAACGAGTAAAGAGACTTGCTGGTAATGAGATTGAACTAGGTATGAAGATACCGACGATCGAATCTCGAGCAAGTAACATACCGGCAGACAAAGGGAGTTACGTATGTTGTCATAAGGTTCGACCAAAAAAGATCTTCGTAGAATATGTAGGAACCAATATGGGCATCCAGGTTCCGCTATTGGTTATTGACCGGAGAGGTGTTTCGGTCATGTCTACATCATTCTCGAACCCATAGGGTCCGCACGCTTAACGTTCGTTGACGATATAGTATCGTATGAGTTATGTGAGTTGATGACCGAATGTTGTTCGGAGTCCCGAATGAGATCACGGACATGACGAGGAGCTCCGGAATGGTCCGGAGGTAAAGATTGATATATAGGACGATAGTATTTGGTCACCGGAAAGGTTTCGGAAGTACCGGGTATTTTATCGGGGTGCCGGAAGGGGTTCCGGGAGGCCACCGGCAAGCGGTGGGCCTTATGGGCCAAAGGGGGGAAGCACACCAGCCCACAATGGGGCTGGTGCGCCCCTCCACCCCTTGCCCAAGCACCAAAGAGGGAGGGAAGGAAGGGGGAGGCGCCCCAAAGGCAGGCAGCCCCCCTTTCCTTCCCCCCCCCCCCCCATGCACAAATATGGAAGGGGGGATTCGGCCAGGGCGGGTGCCCTAGGGCAGCCGCCGGCCACTTGGGGCACCCTAGGGCCTGCCTCCCCTCCCCCTCCGCCTATATATATGAGAGGAGGGAGAGGGGCAACACACACCATGATTCCCTAGCCGTGTGCGGCGCCCCTCTCCCTCTAGTTCGTCCTCGGTCATATTTTCGTAGTGCTCGGCAAAGCCCTGCTGAGATAGTTGCATCACTACCGTCACCACGCCGTCGTGCTGCTGGAACTCATCTACTACTTCGCCCGTCTTGCTGGATCAAGAAGGCGAGGACGTCATTGAGCTGAACGTGTGCTGAACGCGGAGGTGACGTACGTTCGGTACTTGATCGGGCGGATCGTGAAGGTGTACGACTACATCAACCGCGTTGATAAACGCTTCCTCTTACGGTCTCCGAGGGTACATAGACACACTCTCCCCTCTCGTTGCTATGCATCTCCATGGATAGATCTTGCGTGTGCGTAGAAAAAATTTTGTTTTCCATGCAACATTCCCCAACAGTTGGGTCATTCTCGTCGGTGTACTCCACATTGGGTGGGCCCGATCTTGCATTGGCTAGATTTCTCGACTGAGAGCCACGTGCATGGCCTTCTTGAGTGTCAGCCCCTGGTCGTGCAGCTCGGCCATCTTGCGTGATAGATTTTGGACCACCACACACTCATTTGGATTGTTCCTTGGGGTCTAGGAGTGCGCCTACTCGGCGGGGTCAGGGTGAATGGCGTGACGATGATGCCGGCCCGAGGTGGGTCTGGTAGCTCTACATCCGGGATGTAGAACCACTCCTCGTGTCACCTTTTGATCTTCTCCACGAATTCCACGGGAAGGTACTTGGAGCAGGTGACCCTTCTGATGGCGACACCACCGCATTTGCGCATCTCGCTGACATTTGTTTGCAGCTTGACGCGAAATTGTTTTCACCGCAAGCCGAGGTACGGCTCGTAGTAGAGAAAAGCTTCACATAGTGTGATGAAGCACGCTATGTGGAGAATTGAGTTTTGAGGGAGGTGGTGAAGTTGCAGACAGTAAAAATGGAGGAGACCCCTAAAGAAGGGATGGATGGTGTAACACCCCTATGTAATGAGCTACAGTGATCATCATCATTAAGCTAAGCTACTTTGATTAACTAGTCTTTATCTTCTTTGAATCATATCTCATTTCAAATTCCCCTTTAAATCAAATTCAAATTGCAAGTGAAATTAAGAAATACACAAATAAGAAAACTAAAAAGTTCATGTGATGGCAAATAATCCATAGTTAATTATGGTGGAGAAAAACTATGTCACTTGTTTGCTTAATAAAAAGTTATCCCCCAAAAAACAGTGACTAAAACAGTCACTTTAATCCAATCACTTTTAATCAAAATTCAAATGGTTTCAATTAAACCCCAAACTTTTTGTGGCAGTGGCCTAAATTGCAAGGTTATTTATGGTACAAGTTTCATATTTTATAATACTAAAATACTATTAAAAATTTAATGCAAAGCAGAATAAATAAAAGAAAACATAAAATAAACCCCCTGCCCCTGGGCCTTAGGCCACATGGACAGGCCCAGGTCGGCCCAGCCCAGCTCCCCCTGGCCATCCCCACCTAGCTACAGGGACCGACCGGGGCGCGGCCACCCGTCCCCGCTGGACCGGCTCGCGGCCCCGCGCGGCCACGCCGACGGGGAGGATAAGGATGCCACGCCACGGCCTCCTCGGCCCCCTCCCCGGTCCTCTGATCCACTCCACTCGCTCGCTCGCCCTCTTCCTCGCCCTTCCCCACCTCATAGAACTTGCGGCCGTCGTCCTCCCCGCGCCTCGCCGATGTGCCCACAAGCTCCGCCGTGATCTCTTCTTCCTCTTCGTCGAGCCACGCGACCCGGAACGCCCCCGCAACGGCGCCCCGACCTCGTCTTCTTCCTCGACCCCGACGAGCCGTCGTCGTCGATACGCCGCCACGAGCCTTCCCCGAGCCCACTATTGCACATCTGCAGGCTCCCGGTGAGCCCCGACTTCTTTCCCCTCTCCTCGCGCATCTCTTCCTCGCCCATAGCTAGCTCCCGTCAAAGCCGAGCGCTGGCCGCCGCCGTTCGAGTCGCCGTTGTGGCCACCGCTCGCAAAGCTCGCAACCGAGCTTTGCCTCGAGTTCCTAGGCCCCCAGGATCTCGTAGATGCCCTCAGATCGCCCCGCCGTGCACCGCAGCCCCGAAACAAAGCTCGCCCGAACGCGCCGCCGCCTACCTGCTCCGGCTAACTCCGGCCACCTCAGCCCACGCCACTGCCACCAACGGACGCAGCGTTGACCCTCATCCAAATGAGCCAACCCACGGGCCCAGAGACCCCTTGTAGCCCGTTTCCGGTGCGCGCCCGACCCTCCGCCGTGGTTTTGGCCATCGGCGGCTAAACGTCAGCGCCTTGCTGGTGTGGCCTGCCGTTGGGGCCCACCTGGGTCGTTGCAAGTGGGCCCCTGGCCCAGTTGACCATGTTGACCGTGGTCAACGTGTCGGCTGTGCCCCCTGCCACTGACATGTGGGGCCCACCCCCCTTTTTACTAACTATACTAATTAAATTAATTAGACACTGACAGGTGGACCCTACTCGCTGATTAGATTATTTAGGTTTAAATTAAACCTATTTAAAAGTTGTCTCAGGGACCTGTGGGGCCCATTGGTCAGGTTTGACCAGTCAACTAGTCAAATGTTGACTGCTGACTAGGCTGCTGACTCAGCTCAGTGGCCCCACTGTCAGCCTCACTGACCCCTGGATGGGTACACTTTTGGGTGTACCTGGCAGTTAGCCATTTAATTTCGAATTAAAATAAATTTTAGAAAATGTTTAAAATTTTGAAAAATCATATAAAATAATCTATAAGTTAGATGAAAATAATTTATATATGAAAGTTGCTCAAAAAAATGTGACGAATCCGAATATGCTATCCACTCATCTGTCACATGCCTCTAACATGATGAACATGGATCCTTCCCCTCTGTTTCATCTGTCCGAAAACTGACAAACACCGGGAAAACATTCCCAGATGTTTTCCCGCTCCGTATGTAATGTGTATCACTGCATTAGGTCACCCCTAGCACAACATATTGCCATGTCGTGCATCGTGATGCATTTGTCTGCTTTATATTGATTGTTTCTTCCCCCTCTTCTCTCCGGTAGACACCGAGACTGACGCCGCTCCCGTGTATGACTACACCTCTGACGTTTAGCCACTTGCAGCACAGCTTCCAGGCAATCAAAACCCCCTTGATCATTCCTATATCGCCCATTCCTTCTCTCTCCTGCTTGCATTAGAATTTGCTACTATAATTGATTGCTCCTATTCTGATGCATAGTCTGATTTTGTAACCTGCTATTGTTACCTTACCTGTTATCCTATATGCTTAGTATAGGTTGGGTAGTGATCCATCAGTGACCCCTCACCTTGTCCATGTTGCCCCGCTTTATTACCTGCGGACTCGATCAACGTGATTGATGTGCAGAGACCGACACATCACCGCACCCCCCCCCCTTAGTTGTACGACTCTGCAAAGCTACTATCGAGTGTCGAGAGTGATACCTCGTAACGCACTCCTGATGATATCTCTGTAGTGTAGCTAATTGGCCGTGGATTACGGAGGGTGCTTCCTCCTTCACCACTCCCGATGACGACTCTGTCGTGCAACACCTCAAGTGTGAACATATAGAGGGTGATTCCTCCAAGTTCATCTTGACGGTTACATCAAGAAGGAATCCATCGAGGGTGATTCCTTGAATTTCCCCTTGATGTTATGGACACACGGTTACCTCAGAACCTTGTTGAAGTCGGGTCGGCCCCGAGGGGTACCCACGAGAGTTACTGAAGTCGGGTTGACCTGGAGGATACCCGTGAGATAATTACGAGGCACGGTCGGGCAGGCAGACCGCCCTAGAGAGGGTTGGGCCTGGCCCTTGCCGCAAGTCCTCGAGATGGGGCGACAGGGGCACTGATAGTCACCGCGAGCTCCCAACACACTAACGGTTTGGATATGTGATCTGAGTAGGCCTCTGGCCTTTTCGCACTAACCACTACGCGGGTTAGCACTCGGCGTCGTATGTTTCTTCCGAAAGCTCTGGCAGACGTCTAGTTTAGCATTGTGGCACGGTCGGATCGTGCCATCCAGGAGAGAGGTGGCGCTGGTATTCACCCTGCACACAACGACCCGGAGTGCAAAGGGAGATGGGCCCAAGACCCCTGAGCACTTAGGATGTATACCGGCGGGGACCTCTCTGCGGAGCCTAGGTAGGACTACGGCGTGTCGATCAGCCGAGGCCGGGCATGACCAGGAAAAGTATGTCCGGCCAGAGTTAATCGAGCGTGTTGGGTAAGTTGGTGCACCCCTGCAAGGAAGTATATCTATTCGAATAGTCATGTCCATGATAACGGACGCTCGGAGTTGTATCCCGATCTACTATAACTAGAACTGGATACTTGTGACACTAAATGGATAAGATGTCTCCGGGATCGCTTTTTCACAGGGAGTCAAGGAAGGATCTCTGGGCGAGGCTAATATATACTTGCTACTATATGTTATGTTACTCTACTCTCTTCTATTGCTGCAAGATGCTGCAAGATGCTAGTCTTCGATAGGCTAGGCCTTCCCCTCTGTTCTGGCAATTCTGCAGTATAGTCCACAGATACAGCCCCTTCCCATTGATACCGATGCATACTTAGCATAGATCTGATGTAAGTCTTGCGAGTACTTCGGGTGAGTACTCACTGTTGCTTTGCTACCTCTTTTCCCCTGTACCCGATTGATGCGACCAGATGACGGAGTCCAGGAGCCAGTTGATCCCGCCGATGCCTACTACTACACCGACGGAGCCTACTACTACGTGGAGACCGACGACGACCAGGAGTAGTTAGGAGGCTCCCACGCAGGAGGCCTGTGCCTTTTCGATCCAGTTGCCGTTGTTTTGCTAGCCTTCTTAAGGCAGACTTGTTTATCTTATGTCTGTACTCAGATATTGTTGCTTCCGTTGACTCTTGTGTATTCAAGCTTATGCATTCGAGCCCTCGAGGCCCCTGGCTTGTAATATAAAGCTTGTATTATTTTATTTGTGTCTAGAGTTGTGTTGTGATATCATCCTGTGAGTCTCTGATCTTGATCTTGAACGTGTATGATTAGTGCACGGTTGAGTCGGGGGCGTCACGGATGGGAAACCCTAACCCATGCAGCAGGAAAGGGACAAAGCATACTCGTTCATTGTCCTATGGATTGGGCTTGGGCACCCTCTCGAACCAAGCCACGCTATCCTTGATGATGAGCGGGGCATGGGCGAAGGCCACCTCTGGCACGGGCAGGTATCCTGCCTGGAAGAGCCGGTCCGGTTGTGTGCATGCGATGGTGGAAGGCTTCCACTTCCCCTTGGCCAAGGAAGCAACCTTCTCCTTCATCGGCTCCACGACGAAGGCCTTGCTGGTGTTCACCGTCTGGTCGGCCTTCCATAGGCGACGGTCTCCGGCAATGGGTCTTGCGGTGGTGGAGCTCTGCGGTGTGCAGGGAAGAGTGCTTGGGCGCGAGGAAGAAGAAGGTAGGTGAGGAGAAAGGTGTAAAGTTCTCCCCTGCTCTGTCTCCATCCTTATATAGAAATGGCGGCGGGCTATCTCTGCCGCGTGGCACATAATCTTTTCGTATCACCCCATGACGACGTTAATTTGGGGGGGGGGGGCACGATGGGACGTGATGTGAGTGGGGCCCTAGCCCATTCCCTCACGCCACCTTGACCGTCAGGTTAGGGATGACACGCAGTCTTATGGGGCCACCTGATGAGACCGGTCTAGCTTGTCAGAGCTAGCCGGGTGACCTTTGGTTACACAATTCGAGAACTTGGCTCCCCACCCGGCTAGCTGCACAGGAAACCTTTTCTTGTGCATAGGTCGGCCAACGCCTTCAAAATTTCAAAGACCAAGGTGGTTTACGTCACCTCAGAGGCAGCTCGGTAGGAGGTCGGCTATAGGATGACGTTGTCCACAAGACGCTTCATTTGACCTTGTTTCAAGCTCAGTGATTGAAGACAACGTGCAGCTCGGGGCTACCGAGGTGCATCCAAGCTTGAAGACCGGTTCAGGGGCTACTGACGGTGTCCCGGATAAGGGGCCTCACCCTGCCGGTTTCCGGCCTGGTGGTCCGGGCCGAGGACCCCTATGTCGGTTCCATCTTGGGCCACTTCGAGCAGCCCATGACGGTTTACATGAAGATTCCGGAAGACTTAAGAGTACAATTCGAAGATACCGGAGTCGTGGAGGACTCTACCTCCACCGACCTAGGACCCTCCCCCCTCCCTCTCCCCCCGCGCGTATGGTATATAAGTCAGGGGTTGGGGCTCGTCGTAGATCATATTCAATCCCTTGGTACTTTACACGTACTCTGTACACACTCCAACGCAATAAACAAAAGCAGGACGTAGGGTATTATCTCCTCCCTGAGAACCCGAAACTAGGTAAACCTTGCTTCCTGTTACCATCGTGCCCAGTCGCCTAGCTAGGATACCCTACCACGGGGGATGTGCCGGATTTAGCTCCGGCAGCTGATATTGAACTGATATTAACCAAGTGCTTAGGCTTAGCTGATGTTGCTGCTGATATTGAACCTGTGCTCAGCTCAGGTAAACTCTGTTGTGATCATCTACTCCAAGTATACTTTTTCCCTGCTCCCCTTGATCTGTTGGAGTAAATTAAAAGGAGTGTTGTATTTCTTGATGGTGTTGTCCTGCTGCTGCTCAGTATAGCCTTCGGTTTAAATCAGTAGTACTCCTCCTCTACTGTACTCCTTGAATTTGCTGATTGGTTGTAAAGGATAAGTTGATTTGTTGCAGTAGATGATCAATTGAACTGATATTGATCAGCAGCACTCCTTTTGCTCTGCTGATATGAACTGATATTGATGTAGTAGACCTTGATTTGTTGGATGACCTGCTCCTCAGCTGCATTCCCTCAGTTTGCTAGTTGATCTGCTCCTCCTTTGTTGTAGTGTTTGCTGGTTGGTCTACTCCTTTGCTGGTTGGTCAGTTGATTGTTTATGATCTGAACGAGAAGCTGCTGCTGGGGTAGGAGTGGGGCGGCGAGGTGCACCAGGGACGGCGAGGAGTGCCTGGGCAAAACCACAAGCAAACAGGTTGGGAACGGAAAAGAACCAATCTCGACTACAAGACACTTCCACAGCAATCATAAAACGGCAACACGATCCGGTTCCAATTTACCGGCAGCAATAATGATGTGTGCTTCCTTAGAATACTTCCATGCAAAACATCAAAACTACTACTACAAGATTTCCTACAGCTGCCTGCAATGCAACCAAAAGGTAAACTCAAGGCACACATTTGCATACCATTCTACATTCTAGAAAATGTACGGATTCCCAGGGGAGGAAGGGACTGGCATCAAAATTTTACATCATGGGCCCAGAGTGGCTTCATCTACACCACTCCCTTCACGGAGGCATTTTCTCAAAGCTCAAATTGGAGCTATTTTGGGGAGAAGTGGATACCGACATCAACTCTGTTACAAACAATAGACCTGGACGGACACAGAACAATCGATTTATACATCCCGAAAGCACCTCCTGGCTAATCTCTTGCAAAGCTCGCCCTCATCTGCCAACATGGCACACCTTCAATACCCCTATCCGCCCGCCGGTGCTCAAGGGCATGAAAAGACAGCGTGTCACATGCCATGTGTGCAGTCTCAAAGAAAGTAATCTGGTGCAGGCCTCTTGGCAGGAACACCTCTTGATTCCTACAGAGGTAGGCACACAAATTAGATGCCACGTGCGTGCAACACATCACAAAAGTAATGGTATAAGTCATGAGCACAAACATGTGGAGCAGCTTCAAATACACGGAACTGCTTATTCAGGTTCTCGTCAAGCTCTAGGATTGCAGCAACATTGCCACACCTGCAAGTAAGATAATTTGGAAAGAGGTAAGCATTTTGTGAGGTACTATAACAAATACAGCATAGCGATCAGAGATCACAGCACGCTAATAAAAAGGCTGCCAGAAAAATTCAGACTGTGTAACATATTCCTCTTACATAACTCTCAAAATCCAAACAATTGCAGTAAGCTTTTTTATATAGTAACTAAAATAGTTGCAGTACAATTGCTAAATCTCTGCAAGTGGTACGAGTTAAAAAATATCAAATTCTAAGTTTCATCACATGTACCCAAAATGTAGAGTACACAGTAGCCTGAACATAATTACATACAAAGCAGCATCACGGCAACAGAGAATCAAAAGCTTTGAACAGGTGAGAATATATAGAACATGTTATGTCAGCAATCTTTTATGGCTTTGATATAAACCCCACACCCACTTCCATTCTCTTAATTTCCACACACAATCTTATTCAATACTGTCAACAGCTAAAATCTACAGAATTCATCATTATTTTACTTCAAAAGGAACATTATTCGCAAGCAAGAAGTACCTGTAGCAATAGTTAGGAGCAGACCATACAGTAACAATCTTGTTATTGAACATCCACTTGAATCCTTCCATGACTAGTTGATGAGCACGGCAAATATAATCTATGCTATTTGAGTGGTTAAATGAAGAGACAACGTTCCCACCAAAGAGGAACCCTGCACCTCGAGGACTTAATCCCCAGCCGTCTACAGCATCCTCTGGATCAGACCAAAGAAGGTCACACATGGCACCATCATGAGGCACTTCTTGCTTGCGATCTATTACTCTGATCTGTTGGGGGGCACATGATAATAAAATAATAGAAACCGAATGCATGAACTACAAAATACTCCCTCCGTCCCGAAATACTTGTCGGAGAAATGGATAAAATTGGATGTATCTATAACTAAAATACGTCTAGATTCATCCATTTCTCCGACAAGTATTTCTGGACGGAGGGACTATTAACACTGGAGAATAATAATACCTGATCCAGTGTCGTAATAGCAGGGGAAAGGCCTCCATGGACACTGAAGATTTTGTTCTCAATAAGTGCAGACAAACTGAAAATAACAAACATGCCAGCTCTTGTAGATTATGATTTTAATTCAAAGAAGCACATAGCAGCCTCGTAGCATTACCACATGCAATCTTAAAGTAACATAGAAATATTACCTTAAATAGTCAAATATTTCTGTGCAATATCTCCAGACATTCACCGAGCCGTATTTACGAAGACACTCATCATAGAAGCCATAAACCTGCAGCGATGCACGAGTTCGAAGAATAAATGACAGCTATCGTAACATCACTACAGAATATCCAACTTGAAAAGGGTCCCTCACTTGTGTGATCTGCCTGCTCTCATGATTTCCTCGTATTAAAGTTATACGATCTGGGTACCTAACCTGGAGACAATTTGATAGTAAAGGTTAGGACAGGAAATTAAATGGCACATAATGTAACTTGAAAGAGAACACAAAGTGTTCAACTACTGAATTTGGATTAGGGAATTTGAATGCGAGGAACCAAGATAAATCGTAAATGAGCATAAGGCCTCTCCAAAAAATTAAAGCAAGCATGCAGAATTCTCGTATTTTACAACAGCCATAAGATAAATCTTTCAGCCATTCAGTGAGGTGCAGAGTTATGCTGACTTTAGGTGGCCTTTTTATAGCAAAATGCAATACAATATCTTATATGGCATCCTCAGTTATGAAACAGGCCAGGCACTTAGCAGCCAAACAACAGTTACTCTCTGAAGTTAGGCATAAGAATTTAGATTATGTTTGGTAATATACCTTACCAATTTTTTGGCTATGACCAAAAGTTTGGTCTTTGTTTGGACAGTTGCCAATTTTTTGGCAAGCTAATGCCCCTTTACCAACTCTAGTTCATTTTTTAGCCAATGTTTGCTAGACTCAGGGGCAAGCAAAACCTTGACCAAAATTTTGACTTGCCAAATTTTTGGTAGGGCAACATTGGGCTCAGACCAAACACACCCTTACTCTCTGAAGCTATACATCATCAATATATGACAAGAGTATGTGTATATACCTAACAATCTCCAGGGTCATTTGGCTGATAACTTAGAGATGTAGCATACCCATAGCTAAAAAAGGCGCGCCTAGGCCCTAGGCGATAGCAGAACGCCTAGCGCTTAATGTGCGCATAATTGCGCTTAAGCGTGCGCTTTGGTAAGAAAAGCGCAAGGCGGTGGCAAAACGCACAATTAACGCCTAGCACTTTTCTTAAGTGTGAGCATACCAGACCAGATTACATTTCTGTCGACATGCAAAACCCTGTTTCTTACCACACTTCCCACATTGCACCTTTTCATGAGAGGCGTGGGAAGAAAGCAGCTCCTTCTACAAGAATTGCTATAGTTCTAGTCCATTCAATCATTTCTGTCACTATAATGACTGGAGCGTTAACGGCTATGGGTGGCCAGAAGGCATGGATTGAATGAGAACTTAAGGAGAGGGATAGCTAGGCAAGAACTTTTATAAGAAAAAACTAAATCATTAATCTTCTTTGCTAAAAAAGAGAGAATTCATAGAGACAATACATCCTTAAATGGAGGATGTGTTGTGTCCTTTCTGGACTCCAATTTTACTTCAAAACTAGCTTCAAAATCAACTTCCTAATTCTCCTCAATTGTCTACTAAGCAGTTCACTTTAATTCCTCACTGACTCTGCAATCACCCTATTCTTCTTCTCCCTGGACTACAACTTGGATGCCAGATTCCTTATGAGCATTTTACTGTGCAGCAGGTAGTATTGATTTTGTCTTACCCCAGCGTGTATGTGCGGATGCAGCTGCCTAGACTATGTTCATAAAAGGCTACCTTTGGTTTCAAAGTAGTTAGAAATAGCTTCCAATTCTAGCTAGGAATTATTGCAAACTGAGAGTTATAGATACACATGTGTGACCATTCCAGCAACAAAAAAAGGTAATTAGACACCATTCATTTGAACTACTAGTTCACGTTATTACACAGTCTAGTGTCATACAGGCTTCATACTATTGGCTTTCATGTGCACATCAGGGCCGCAAGCTGAGCGCCAGCCTTTGAACACTGCTGTACAAACAGGTCTACTATACCATATACCAGTCTATATAAGGAGCAGGGCATTCCCCGTACAAGTAAAATAGTCTGGTAAGTCAGTGTAGTCAGAGTCACTACTGGGTCAGTTGACCGAGGAAATGGTCGTTACCATTTTTGAAACATAGGCATCGTTAAACATTAAAAAATACAGCATTAATAGATATGCGTACAAAACATATTAGTGTTACTTATCAACAGCATACCTTTAAGGCCAAAAGAAGCAAAAATGTTTCAACAGAATAAAATCCTCGGTCAACGAAATCCCCAAGGAACAAGTAGTTTGTCTTTGGGCAGTCACCTCCAACTTTGAAAAGTTCTTTCATGTCGTAGAACTGTCCATGAATGTCTCCACATATCTGAGTGCAAGAAGCAAATATTAGTTTCTTAAATCACAATTATTTGAACACGTGTAGATATACCAGTCAGACAAAAGCACAACCAAATAATATACACATTACATCATTTTCCTTGAAAAAGACATGACAGGAATGAGAAATATTTTCCCCAAACCATCTCCAGAAGATAATGACACAGGAAATCTGGCATCACCTCACCAACGAAACCCTAGAGCCCTAATTCAAACACTAGTAAATCTCAATCAGAACGCAGTGAAATTTGGTTGCCCAAACGAACGGAATCGAAGCCTTCCCGCACATCAGTACATCTCCTAAGCACCCGCAATCTTCGCCGGGACCTCGAGGAGCAACCCCGACTCGCTTCAAGAGCGCGCCATTTCCCCCATTGAATCGCGCCCAGACCGCTTCCAATCGAGAAGGAGAGGGAGCTGCGCGCAAGCACGTACCGTGACGGGGGCGTCGACGCGCTGGACGTTGCTCTCCTCGACGAGGATCTCCATGGCCTTAAGGCAGAGCGCCTTGACCTCCGCCTCCGCCAGCGGCTCGCACCGCTTGAGCTGTTCGATCTGCCGGTCCAGATCCGACGTCCCCATCTCGGCTCCTTCCCCCCTAGAGCTTCTAGAAGCTTCCGGAAGCGCGGCGCGCGCCTCGCCCTCCCTGCTTCCCGCTGATTCTGGAAGATTCTAGGGTTAGGATGGGGAGGAGGGAGGAGGCGCGTGCAGTGCGGGCCGTGGTGGCATGTGGGGGCGAGCGTTTCGGGGCCGGTAAGGTTACCTCACTTTCGATTCCCGTCGCCGGGGAACATTTTTTATTTTCCCTGCCCCGTGTTCTCTTTGCCTGTCAGGTTCTCAACTTCTGCTAATCTCATGTTCTTATCTTTTTCTCCAGATTTAATGGCAGATGTTACCTTTTATTTTAAAATCGATCAAAGGTATCGCATAAACTATACTAATTTCCTTCATAAAACATAAACTATAGTTAGAAATGGTAGTTTTTATTATAATTAAAGGGAAGTTAGTGAATGAATGATGGTATCACGCTCATCTCCCCCTCCCCCTCTCGTCACTCTAGACAATCGGTTACAAACCACATAGTGGATATTATGTGGTGTGTTTCTTGTGTTCCTCTCTTCGAGTTTGCTCCAAGAGGTGACCCTTCATCGCTGCCAATATTTATTCTCATGCGCGTGGCTTGACGGACTCAAAGGTGTCCTACGACATGCGCACCTTAAGCATGATAATGATGTGAACGTTTGGCTCCAAGTGATATCTAAGTCAACATCTGCCATTAGCCACGGCCAATGCCACCCTCCCCCTTCATCAATCCACTACACGCCAAATTCTCTCATACGATCAACAATACATCTTACTGACATATACATCTTCATCGTTGAGGAGGCGACGTGGCCGCGCAAGGCAGTCATGAGGCGACCATGTCGGCGTAAATTTAGTTTGGTGTGGGCATGTCTTGCATGCATGGTGTATGTTCCATGCATGGTCGATGGACGTGGTTAGACCTTCTGTCCAATAGCACCAACAGTCATGATGGCGGTAGGTGACGATTGTAACGTATAATGCTCAAGGCATGAGGGTGGGGGTTTGCTGATGTGGGGGCATGAAGGATGGCAATGAATCGAGTTGAACAATATCAAATCCATATCCATATCCATGAAGACAGTCTTTGACCGCCCAGGAAAATATCCATGGGTAAAAATTTGTGTCCATGTCCAAACCCGGTGGATATCCATACCCACTGGATATCCATTGCGTCCTCTCGAGACATATAAATAAGACATAACACAATGTTAACATAAGCTCTTCCATTCTTCACCTCATGGCAGGCTAGGCTTCACTTATGGTAAACATCAACTTATGGTAAATCAATGTCCACTAACAACCTAAGATCATTTAGTATTTTTCTAACAGATGAGAATGACGGGTCATTTAACAAGGAGATAAAAAATAAGGGAAGTGGCGTTGGATTATGTTACGGAGGGGATTGAATGTCAACTAATAAAAGTTACGACGGGGATTGCGTAATTTCTTTTTGCATGTTTTAGATAACAAAGTGTAAAATTGCAGTGGGACATGTTATTGTGCGGTAGGGATAGTAGATTTTTGCCCATTAAGTCATACTATCGGGTCGGGTTTAGGTATACCCACGGGTACAAGATTATATCCATGCCCAACCCACGAGTAATCGGGTCGGGTTTGGGTGATGCCCATGGGCACAAAAGCATATCCAAACCCTATCCATTCGGGTCGGATATCCATGGATATCCATGTCATGGGCAAAATTGCCATCCTTAGGCATGAGTTGTATATGGTGGTTGTTCAAGATGGGCTTGATAGAAGCGGCTCGCCGTGATGTATGATGTCAGTACAACATGTCGAATCATCTGTTATGAGTATTTGAATGGCTTCGCTAGGAGGGATGTTGTTTGAATTCCTATGATATCATGATTTGTGCAAAATGGAATGTTCTTAAAAGCTCTGAGTGATATACAGATGACGGGTTTTAGTACTTCGTACCATTAGAGCGCTACGAGCATGTGAAGAGTTATCTGAGTTGAATGCTTAAATATTGGCAGTACAAAATGCAATGATGAGGTTACTATCCAACATGATTTTGGCTTGTCATGTATGTAAAATGTGGTCCGATGATAACACACTACGCAAGATAGGTGAGAAATACTACATGCACACTATAAAATTCAGTGCACTCCTTGTTATGTTTTGAATCGAATTATATTTTAGACGGCAAAAGAGTTTTTTTTTAAGTCGTCGAGGCCATCAAATGTTTGGGTGATATGCTTCGAGGTAGTTTTCAATATGTTCATGCATATACTTTGTCTTCCTGCAAAATGAAGGTGATTGTTGTGGTTGAGGAGAGGGACTAGAGGGGGTGAATATTCCTATGAAATTGTACATCAATTTAGGGTTAACAAATTTTAACTTCAGGCAACAAGGACTAAGCTATCATAAGAACTTGTAAGTGCATCTAGTGCCCCTTAGTGATTTTGGTGTATTGAAGACTTATAGGTTAAGGGACTAATGTGTTTGTGAGTGTACACAGGTTCTATAAGTCTCTGAGGAGTTTGATATTTCCGAAGAAAGTCGACCCCTAAAAATGGATGTCTTCATTCGAAGACTTTGAAAATGAGGAAATTGGTGTGACCTTGAAGACATTGATATTGATGCAAGGATTATGAAGCGTGAAGACTTTTGTTTTCGTAGTTTCATTTTCTCTTTCTTGAGTCATAGGAAACACCGTACTGTTAAAGGGGTTCGGGGTAAAACTAAGGAAAAGTTTCCAAGTGATGCTCATCTCAAAGCCTACACATACCCAATCCTTTCGAGTGAAGCCTTTGGAAATCTCATATAGTTCGGTCAATTTCTTCAGTGACAGAGACGAAGATCTTCTGGTCTCTAAGGAATTTGTTCTGACTGAGGAGTTAGGAATTCGCCAGTGCGGATTGCCTACAAGTGAGGAACATGATAGCCCTGAGGAATTTGAGAGCTCAAATTTCCGACCGTTGTTGTGCTACGCACCAGCTGTCCCAAATATCTTATCCACCTAACGGTCATATCATTGAAGAGCATTTATGCCTTATCATGTCGGGCTGCTCCCTGGCTATAAATAGCCGCCCCCCTCAACCACTAGCTGGTTGGCTGCTCCGAGAGAAACTGACACTTGTCATTTAGAGCATTCCATCCTCCGAGGACTTTGAGAGAAAATCATCAGTGAGGAAAAACCCAAACCCAACACCTACAACCCAAAGTGATTGAGCATCACTGAAGAGATTGTTCCTGTGTGGAACCGACGCTTGTTACTTTTGAAGACTGTGCATCTTCCAGACGGTTAGGCGTCATGGTCTAGAGCATCCAAGAGGAATTGTGGATCGCCGAGTGACCAAGTCTGTGAAGGTTTGGAAGTCACCTGAAGACTTACCACGAGTGATTGGGCGAGGTCTGTGTGACCTTAGCTCAAGGAGAATACGGTAAGGACTGTGTGTCCTTTGGTTTAAATACCAAGCCGCTCCAACCAGACGTACAACTGTCACAGCAGTTGGAACTGATCTACCAAATCATTGTCTTCACCGAGCTACTGGTTCTATTTCCTCAACCCTTTCATTTCCTCGCTCATGTGTTGATGAAATTGATCATTACTATTTGAAGACTTTGACTGAAGACTTTCTCGATTTCCTCAATCCTATTTCTTCAGTCATCTTGTCTTCTGCCTGCTTATCTTGTTTACACGCTACCTGTGCTCTGTGTATGTTTCATTTCATCATGATGACCATGCTACTGTCTTGTATGCATGCACTGGAGTACTTATTCCGCTGCTTGTAGTTCGTCACTTAGCAAATTCCTCAAGTAGTATTTCCTCAGTGACGAATTTGTAAAAATCGCCTATTCACCCCCCTCTAGTCGATATAACGCACTTTCAATTGGTATCAGAGTGAGGTACTCCCTTGTTCTGTGTGATTTTGGTTTAACCACCTGGAGTTTTAGTTATGTCGACTGAAGGCATGATCAAGGTCTCGGCTGGGTGTCCTACCTTCGATGGGACAGACTACCCCTATTGGAAGAACAAGATGCGCATGCATCTTGAGGCAATTGACAACGATCTCTGGTACGTTGTGGAAAATGGCGTTCCCTCCGTCACTCCTTCTGTGAACGCTGCTGATATGAAGAGATTCAAGCAACTCGACTCTCAAGAGAAGAATATCATATGTGGCCATCTGAGCAAAGGACAGTACGGCAGAGTGAGTGCTTTGGAGTCTGCAAAGCTTATCTGGGACAGGCTGTCCAAGGTCAACGAAGGAATCTCAACCCAACGTGATTCTCGAGTTGACGTTCTTCGCAATCTCTTCAACCGCTTCAAAAGACTCGACAATGAAAATGTTCAGCAAACCTTCGACCGCCTCACTGATATCTACAATGAGCTTCAAGCGCTTGGTGTCACTTACATCACCGACCATGAGGTGGTGAAGAAATTGCTGAGATCATTTGATTCCTCATTCGATACACTGGCACTAATGATTCAAGAACGTGGAGACTACAAGTCACTAGATCCTGCTGATATCCTTAAGAGGCAGAACACTCATGAATTCCAACAAGCCGAGAAGAGAGATCTCTACGGGCCAAGCTATGGAAGATCACGCGCACTAAAGGCCAAGGCAATTTTCTCATCTGAAGGAGAAGATTCTGACAGCAGCCTTGGTGATCCTGAAGAACTAAGCCAGGAGCTAGCAATGCTCATGAAGAAATTCCAGAAGTTCTCAAGGCGTGGCCGCTTTGGAAAATCTTCAAGAGGTGATGACATGAGATCAGATTCCTCATCCCGTGATTACAAGAAAAGGACTTGCCACAAATGCAAGAAGCCTGGTCACTACATAACTGATTGTCCTTAGTGGGCGAAAGAATCAAAGAAGAAGAAGTACAAGGATGACAGTTCAGACGACTCGAAGAAAAAGAAGAAATCTTCAAAGTCCTCATCGTCAAAATCTTCAAAGACTTCATCTCACAAGAAGAGCAGTTCCAAAAAGGCTCGGGCATTCATTGGCAAGGAAATGGACTCTGAAGCTGAATCTGAGGAAAATGAAGAAGAGGAGGAATCTGAGGAGTCAGACTCTGGTGTGGCGAGCCTAGCTCTCGCTACTGCTTTCGTCAGCAAGTCCATCTTCAACACTGAGGAAAATGGCTACCCCAACACTGCTGACGGTGGCGACGATGACTACGCTTCCACCTATTGCTTCATGGCAAAAGGTGCCAAGGTACTCAAATATCCCTCCTATGAATCAAGTGAGGATGAATCTGATGAAAATCTCAAACCTAGCTATTCCAAACTTGCTAATATTGCCATAAAACAACAAAAGGCTTTGGAAAAGGTTCAAAATCTGCTAGACAAAAGCGATGACCTGTTGGGTGAGGAAATGAATCGAACTCAAACTCTAATCGATAATCTTCAAAGACTACAGTCTAAGTTTGATAACCTTCAAGGTCATCATGAAACACTCTTAGCCGATCATGAGAAGCTTTCTTATGAATTTCTTCAGAGAAAGCAAGATCTTGAGAAACTAAGGGTGAGTCATGAAGATCTTCAGAAGGAAAATGATTCATTACTTGCTCAACAGATCAATTCCGTTCAGGAAGAATTCATCCACCATGTTTGAAATGCATTGAACGTGAATCTGCTAATTCTTCACCTGAAAGTTCAAATGCTTCTATTGCTGCAAATTCTTCAACTATCTCCGTGGTCACAAATTCCTCATCTGAGGATACCACAAGTATTACTGACGAAAATGCAGGGTTGAAGGAATTGTATGTGACAGGCATGTACAAAAGCCTCAAAGGGCATCAGACTCTTTGTGATGTGCTCAAAAAGCAGATCTTGAACAGGAACCCTATGAAAGAGGGTATTGCCTTTGAGAGGAAACTCAATGCCGATGGAACCTACTGGAAACCTGAGCAATATCCCAAAACCACATGGGTTGCTGCAAAAGGACCTCCCGGGGATCCATCCACTTTATTTGGCTTTACATGTGAATCTTCATATTCATCTGATGAGTCATTTGACTCCAACTATAAGCTGTTCAAAAATCAGAATGGTGAAGTATTTGCTAGATTTGTTGGAACTAACTGCAGGAACGGTCCTCCTATGAAGAAAATCTGGGTTCCCAAAAGGTGCCTTGAAAGTCTTTAGGTGAATGTCCTCATGACACCACCTGTGAAGAACAGGAACCCCAGATCAGATTCTTCATATGGACCAAAGTCTTCATATGGATCAAAATCCTCACATGGATCAAAATCCTCACATGGATCAAAATCCTCATATGAACATCATCGTGCTAATGCATCTGTTTCGCAGGGGAACTCTAAGAGTTGTGAATATGTGCATTATTCCTCAAATCATTATGTTCATAAGTCCTCGAAGAATTTCTCTGCTTATTCGTATGCATACTCTAACCCCTCTTCTGTGAAACGAAGTGCACTGGCTTCAATGCCACCTTTCTCTTATGGAGCTCACAGAATGATGAACTCTTTGTCACCCCTCCAGATATGGGTGGTGAAGAAAAAGAACTAATCTCTTATGCAGGGTCAGGTCTCCAGATGAACTTGAACGTCTGATGAATTTGCTGGAGACCTGAGAGTGCTTGAAAGGACGCAAGCTAATCATGAAGAAATGATTCACTCATTTCTCACGTCCTCACACTGCTATATCCGTTGCACTATTTGATGAAATTGTATCTGATGAATTTGATGTCATATTCTTCACTCTGAAGTATATGAGTTCGTAAGATGCACTAATTCATCTGCAGGATGAAACACCCAAAGCTACTGAGTGGGTCCTCGACAGTGGATGTACAAATCACATGACTGGTGACAAGAGCTTACTGATGGACTCTGCTCTATCTCCATCGCGTCTGAAGCATATCACCTATGCTGACAAAGGCAAAAGCAAGGTATTGGGTCTAGGTAGGGTTGCAATCTCAAAGGATCGACACATAGACAAAGTCATGCTTGTCGAGTCCCTCGGATTCAACCTCATGTCTGTCTCAATGCTTTGTGATCTTGATATGGTTGTCGTCTTTGGCAAATATCGCTGCATAGTGCTCATGGAATCTGACAATTCCAAAGTCTTCGAAGGCTTTAGGAGAGGAGACTTGTATGTTGTTGATTTCTCTGCAGGACCACAGCCTGCCACATGTCTACTTGCAAAAGCTTCAGAAGGCTGGCTATGGCATCGTCGACTCGGTCATGCTGGCATGAGGAACTTGCGCACGCTTGTGAAGAAGAAGCACGTCATTGGCATTGAGGGTGTCAAATTCCTCAAAGATCATCTTTGCGGGGCTTGTGAGGCTGGAAAGATGACCAGATCCAAGCACCCCTCGAAGACTATCATGACTACCACTCGTCCTTTTGAATTGCTTCACATGGACTTCTTTGGCCCTACTCATTATGCCACACTAACAAATGCAGCATCTCTATATGGCTTTGTTATTGTTGATGATTATTCTCGTTACACCTGGGTGCACATCATCACTTACAAAATTGAAGTGCAGGAAGTCTTCAGACGATTTTCCTCAAGGGCCTCGACGAATTTCGGTGTGAAGATCAAGCATATACGGAGTGATAATGGGACCGAGTTCAAGAATACTGGTCTTGATGACTATCTTGATGAACTTGGTATTACTCATGAGTTATCTGCCCCATACACTCCTCAGCAAAATGGCGTCGTGGAGCGCAAGAACAGGACTCTTGTTGAGATGGCTCGCACTATGCTTGATGAGTACAAGATGCCTCGTCGCTTCTGGCCTGAGGCTATTGATACTGCATGCCACATCATCAACATGGTATATCTTCACAAATTCTTCAAGAAGACCTCATATGAACTCCTCACTGATAAGAAACCCAATGTGAGTTATTTCAAATTCTTCGGTGCTAAATGTTGGATTAGAGATCCTCATCACAACTCAAAATTTGCACCGAAAGCACACGAGGGTTTTATGCTTGGTTACGGAAAGGACTCGCACACCTACAGAGTCTTCAACACCTATCACAACAAGGTTGTTGAAACTGTAGATGTGCGGTTCGATGAAACTAATGGCTCGCAAAGAGAGCACCTACCTCCTGTGCTAGATGAAATGTCTCCTGAGGAATCCATCAAGTTCAAAGCTACTGAGGATGTCATACCCACTGAAGAATCTGCTGAAGAAGTGATTCCAGATCGTGAAGAAAATCATGCTGGTGCATCTGAAGAAAATGTCGCTGAAGAAAATGCTCAGCCCAATCAAAGTCGTCAACCTGCCCATCCTCGCGTTGCAAATGAAGTGCAGATTGAGAAAATCATCGACGACATCAACGCACCAGGTCCTCTCACATGCTCAAAAGCTTCACATTTGTCTAACTTTTGTGGGCACTTTGCTTTTGTCTCTATCATAGAGCCCACCAAAGTTGATGAGGCTTTTCTGGAGCCTGAGTGGATTCAAGCTATGCAAGAGGAATTACATCAATTCGAGCTCAACAATGTGTGGGAACTTGTCAAGCGACCAGACCCTCGCAAGCACAATATCATTGGTACCAAGTGGATCTACCGCAACAAGCAAGACGAAAATGGCCTAGTGGTGAGGAACAAGGCTCGTCTTGTAGCTAAAGGCTACACACAGGTTGAAGGGATTGATTTTGATGAAACTTTTGCACCTATTGCTAGACTTGAGGCTATTCGCATATTGCTTGCTTATGCTAACCATCATAATATCATCTTATATCAAATGGATGTGAAAAGTGCATTCCTCAATGGTAAGCTTGAGGAAGAAGTATATGTGGCTCAACCCCCAGGTTTTGAAGATCCTAAGAATCCTGACAAAGTCTTCAGACTCAACAAGGCCCTCTATGGCCTCAAGCAGGCCCCTCGGGCGTGGTATGATACACTGAAGGAATTCCTCATGAAGAAAGGCTTCAAACCCGGTTCACTTGACCCAACTCTTTTCACCAAAACTTATGATGGTGAATTATTCGTGTGCCAAATATATGTGGATGATATTATCTTTGGTTGTACTGACACACGCTACAGTGATGAATTTGCCTATATGATGAGTGAGGAATATCAAATTTCTATGATGGGAGAATTGAAATTCTTCTTAGGTCTCCAAATTCGTCAACAACGCAACAGCATCTTCATATCTCAAGAGAAATACCTCAAGGACGTTCAGAAGAAATTCGGCATGCAAGATTGCAAAGGCGTAAAAATCCCTATGCCCACGAATGGCCATCTATGCACTGATGAAAATGGTAAAGACTTCGATCAAAAGGTATACCGCTCCATGATTGGCTCTTTATTGTATCTATGGGCATCTAGGCTAGATATTATGCTCAGTGTTTGCATGTGTGCCTGTTTTCAAGCTACACCGAAGGAATCACACCATAAGGCTGTGAAACATATTCTTCGATATCTAGTTCACACTCCAACACTTGGATTATGGTATCCCAAGGGCTCGGCTTTTGATCTCATTGGATATTCTGACTTTGACTATGCTGGTGATCGAGTGGATCGCAAGTCAACATTAGGCACATGCCATTTCCTCGGACGATCTTTAGTATGTTGGTCCTCGAAGAAGCAGAACTGCGTATCACTCTCTACTGCTGAAGCTGAGCACATTGCTGCTGGTTCTTGCTGTGCTCAATTGCTATGGATAAAGCAAACCCTCAAGGACTATGGCATCAATATGAAGAATGTGCCACTCTAATGCGACAACAAGAGTGCCATCAAGATTGCTCACAACCCAGTTCAGCACTCGAAGACTAAGCACATCCAGATTCGTCATCATTTTCTTCGAGATCATCTGTTGAAGGGCGACATCTCCATCGACCACGTGAAGACTAAAGAACAGCTGGCAGATATCTTCACAAAGCCCTTGGATGAGAAGAGATTTAGCAAGTTGCAGTGTGAGCTAAATATCTTAGAATCTTCGAATGTTCTTTGAAAGGACACACATCCTAACACTTATGCAAAATTGATGACTTAGATGTGCAACACACGAAGTAACGTTTTTCTTCAATCAATGAAGACTAACCCTCTAAGTGTGAAGAAATTAATGAAGAATTTGATTCTCAGAGCCCTACGAGAATTGTACGCGGTGTCTAAAATCATCATTCTTATACGGTGGGTCATGCCACAAACCAAAGTTGAAAATCTTCAAAATTGAGTTTTTCTTCATTTTGCAAAATCTTTACATTTTCAAATTCTTCAACTTTGCAAAGTCTTCAACTTTTCGACTGAAGTTCTTCATTGGCTATATATATATATATATTTGAGTTTTCAATGTCCTCAACAACATTTACTTATTGCTAATTCTTCAAGATTGATTTTTATCTAAGTGAATGTGATCGGACCCGTTCCCCCTCTATGCTCAACTCAACCCAGTCTGTTCACAAATTCTTCATGTGCGTTCTATATGAAACTCGTTCAAAGTCTTCACCGTGTCCTTGACGGCTGAAGAATTTGCGAACGAAACGTTAAAATTTTCATATCTGAATTTTTGGCTGTTGCCGCTCAAACCGTTCCGCTTCCCACGATGGATTAAACTACTCACCCGCGATCTCCACCTCTCTGTACGTGGGTAACACATGTCGTTAGGATAGCAAGGGTCAGGGGCATGTTTGTCCAAAATCTTCAGGCGAGCAATTTTTCACTGCGGCTATAAATACCCCTCACCCTCCTCATACTCCATTTACTCCGCTCAACCTCAACTCCCCTCGCTCGAGCTCTCAGACCTAGCACCACCGCTACACTCCATCGACGCCGGTGAGGACGAGCTTCACTGCCTCGACCTCGTCACCGTCGTACTCGCGCTGGCCGCGGAAATCTTCACTCCGCTGTCGCCGTAGCTGTCTCCCTCCGCCGAGTTAGGGCGTGGGAGATCTGAACTGACGAACTTCTCCATCTCCACTCCCAGTTCATCGTGTTCTTCGTCAAGGGTAATTAAAATATAATTTTACTGCCCTACTTTGATTCTTATGATTTTCACAAAATCCTCAAAAGGTGTTTATTCTTCAACTTCCCACTCCATAAACACCGGAATGCTTCTTTTCCTTGATTTGTTTCTCTAAGCTATGATTTTCCTCAAGATTCCTCAATTGTGTGGATTTTCAAATCTGTACAACTCTGGAACCTGAGTCAAGAATGCTTAGTGAAATTCCTCAAGACATCTATAGTCAAATTTCTCAAACTTGATACTTTTGAAAAAATTCTGAGAACGCATATGACCTCTCCAAATTCTTCGCACCTATACTCTGTTCACAGGTACAAAATGTCTGCTGCTGAATCACTAGGTTCTCATCAACTTAACTCATTTGCAGCGTTCCTCGAAGAAAATTTGCATACTTTCTCAGAAACATCAAAAGTTCAAAGTCCTCAAGTGAGGAAAATGGCAGATGGGAAGAGACCTCAGAAGGGAGGCAAGAGGCCTGAGACTAACACTGCTTTTGAGATCCCTGAGGACATATATGATGAATATTGCACACCCGATGAAGAAAATCATGGGAAGGAAAACAAGAATCAGCGCAAAGTGCGCATACAAACACTACTGGAATCAGGGTCTTTGCCATCTGCCAGCTCTTTGCCGTCTGCCAGCTGATGGCAAAGAGGTTGTTTGCCGTCTGTCTTGTCTGCCACTTCTTTGCCATCTGCTGGCAGACGGCAAACAGTTCTTTGCCGTCTACTAGCAGACGGCAAAGACCAAAGTGGGCCCCACGGGGGTGCTGCACTGCCTAGGTCACATGGGCCAGTTCTTTGCCGTCTGCTGGCAGACGGCAAAGATTTCTTTGCCATCTGCCAGCAGACGGCAAAGAGGTAAGGGGGGCCCACAGTGTCACGGCGTGGGCGTGCTAACGGTCACCCTCTTTGACGTCTGCTGGCGGACGGCAAAGAGGGTGTCTTAATTTTCGCCCCCTCTTTGCCATCTGCTAGCGGACGGCAAAGAGGTGGGACTATCTTTTTTTTTTGTGGGTAAAAAAAAACATTGCCCCCACCTCCTCTCTCTCTCCCCTCTCTCTCCGCCCGGCCCCACCCCTCTCTCTGTCTCCCCTCTCTTTCTCCCGCTTGTCTCTCCCTCTTCCTCGCGCGAGCAGCTACGGCGGCCGATTCCGGCGAGCTTCGGCGGGATTCGACGGCGCCCAGCACACCCACATGACCCCCTCGCCCCGCTCCTCCATCCCGGAGGACGCAGCTCCACCACTGCCCCGACGCCATCCAGGACACCATGGAGGATGAGATGCCTAGCCAGCCATGGAGGTTAAGGTGCGCCCCACTCTCCTCCTCTCTGTTTGAATATTGTTCTGAATACAATGGTAGGTGTAATGTAATGCTTGCTATCTTTTTAGATGGGAAATCTGCTGTCCTTTGGATGAAGATTAGACTTATTGCTGATGCACGTCTTACCTATGTGTGTAGGTTGCAATGTTTTCGGAGTACTGTGAAAATAAGTTTGAAGTGGAACCAGTTGAAGTGGTATCTTATGATGGAAGCACAGCCATTTACCCTGATCTTTCATGTTATAAAATGGAAGTTCCGCTCTCTGATATTGTTGGACCCATTGGAATCTCCCTAGATGAGTCGCAGGTATATTTTGTTGAAGCCTGAAAGATCTTCAAGTACATCATATATCTTTTCGCCTGAAACCACGGACCTCATATCTAGATAATAATTGAAATAAGCGATAGATTTCGCTTTACTGTAGAACAACTATTTTCTCTGATGCAGATTGCAATGATAATTATTTAAGGCAATGTTTTCTGCTTGATTTCTTTAAATTTAAGTTCGCAGCTTTGAGCAAGTGAAATGATACAACTGAGTGTTTGAAAGTTCAGGTTATCTCCCTTTTGAACAAAATGCAATTGCAAGCAGAACTGTGTTCATCAAATGGGGAGCCTTGTATTTCGGTGTCTGTCCCTCCTACGAGAAGTGATGTTCTGCACGCTCGTGATCTAGCGGAGGTAACATATGCAATTCCCTGCCTATCAAAGTCTTTTATGTTTAGTACCTCGTAGCGACCCTTCAGTTGTTCCATATGCATATGTTCACTCATCAATATTTTACTGGGGGAAAAATGTTTGTGGGCCAGGTTGCAAGAGCTGGTTACATGGAGGTGCTCACATTTGTTTTGACTTCACACAAAGAAAACTTTGACATGCTAAACAGGACAGATTATAAAGCAGTCATTATTGCAAACCCCCGTACTTCTGAATTTGAGGTGAATTGCTCAAGTACTGAAGGGTGTCTTTATGATTGGATCTTTCATTTATTTGTTACAGCTGGTTGCAGTAGAAAAAAGTATATTGTCATTCTGTTGTTAATTGCATGTTAATCAGCGAGCAGTGTAAGCGTTCATTCATTGAGGCCTGGCCTTCTATGCTTGGTATCTTTATTAGCTTTGTTTTCGAGAATAGTTGTAGATAATTTACATATGCATACAAGTAAAATCAAGAATGCATGCACAACTACCACCTGGTGCCGCATTATGCCATTATCTACTGATTAAAGTTGATGAAATGTTATGGTTCTGTCTTTTTGATTAATTAGTATAATCATGAATGCATGGACAACTACTCGTCGCAGTCACGGACGCCAGGCGATTTCCGGCCGCTCCGGCTGTCTCCGGCGACGCCCTGGCCCTCTACTGCTTTCTCTCGATGAGCTCTATCGATTCCTCCGCATCGATCTACTTTTCCCCGCCTCCTGCGGTCGCCCCCTTTGGTTTCTCCCCGTTAGGATTTTGATGCTGGTGGTGGTTCGGCCGGTACTCCGATGATGGTCCGGTCGCAGTGTGGATCCTCCGGCGGTGCTGGATGTGCCGTGGCGCGGTGGTGCCCCTGGGTGGCGCCTCCGTCCTGCGGTGCCCCTGGGTGGTTGCCTCCGTGCCCGTGCTCTCGCTGGCGTCGCCGTTGTGGTGCTCTCTGGCGAGCTCCGGCGTGCTGTGGTGGTGTTGGTTGTGCTGCTGGTCACACCATAGTGATGGTGTGGCTGCATCCTGCTTCGGCTACAACTCCTCTTGGTGAGCTTCTCCTTGCTCCCCTCCTCTGATCTCTCTAATGCATAGCTCTAGCTCTTGATCTTGTTGGATGTGAGGCTCTATTAGCTGTGGTTAGCTGCTGTAGATGAGCATCAACTTGTGTTGGAGCTCTCTGTGATGGATTCTTGCTGTGTCAGGGTTTTGGTCAGTGGCCATCTATGTGTATTTGTGAAGTATATATGCTCCTGTACTGCTCTGTTCTGTGTAGTTGCTCCTGGAGTTGTTACTTTGGTCAGTAGCTACTCATGTGTGTGGGCTTGGACCTCTCCCTGCTGTTGCTACATTTCTACTCCTAACCCATTCTCTCTTTCTTAGTGTTTTTGTTATGCAGGTTGGAAGAAAAGAAGAAGATCCAGAGAAGATCTTAGTAATAAGATAGTTTTTAGGAAAATAGATATTTAGTTTTAGGTCATTTCTTGTAATTTCAGAAATGTAAATTTAATTACTTAATCATTTCTGATTCTTTATAATATGACTTTGTATTACCTATTCCAATTATTAATAAAGTTTTTAATTTACATGTGTTCATGACTATTGGTAATATGTGTTGGATATGCTATATTGGTCATATATATATATGTGTTTGAATTTCTGTGAAAATGAATTGATATAAGAAAAAACAGGGGCTATATAGCCACTTTGCCGTCTACTAGCAGACGACAAAGAAGATAAGGTCTTTGCCATCTGCTGGCAGACGGCAAAGAAGAAATGTCTTTGCCATCTGCCAGCAGACGGCAAAGAAGCAAAGGTCTTTGCCATCTGCCAGCAGACGGCAAAGAAGCAAGGTCTTTGCCGTCTGCTGGTAGACGGCAAAGAGCACTGTTAGCCCCCTAACGGGGCTGTCACCTTTTTTGTGCCATCCACAAGCTTTGCCGTCTGCTAGCAGACGGCAAAGAACTTTCCTTCTTTGTCGTCCGTCAGCAGATGGCAAAGCGGCCTTTATCGGCAGCAGTTCAGCCGGAGTGTTTGCCGTCTACTGGCAGATGGCAAAGGCTTTGCCGTCCGCCAAACATGCCTTTGCCGTCTGCTATGGCAGACGGCAAAGCAGCTGATTCCAGTAGTGAAAGGATTGAGATGAGATGGGCGAAGGAATGGAGGGAATACCGCTATGTAACTCCAAAGTACATGAAGAAATTAGCTGTGAACCCTCCATGTCCAAGACCACCTTTGGCAGCTGGCCAACGAGTTGATCCCACCAGCCTCAAGCGTGGTGAGGAATTTCCGAAGGAATGGGCCAAGCGCCAAGCTAAGCTTCAGAAAGTTGCTGCAGAAGTAGTGAGGAAATTTAATGTGGATTCTCAAGCTACTGCCGCTGAGGCCTCTGCTAGTAAAGCTGCACCAAAGAAGGCCATTTTGAAGAAGTCTGCTGTGAAGAACTCTTCAAGCTCTATGCCCTCACGGCCAAGTTCTTCAACGGCAAAGCCCTCAGGGCAAATTCCTCAAGCAACTTCTTCAAGGGCTGTGCCAATCCCCTCAGTTGCTTCAAAATCCTCAGCATCTGCCTCAAAGTCCTCAACACCTGTGCACCTTGCAACGTGTCAGTGGGCTGCAGGCTTCTCTATTGCCTCAGGGGCATCTGCATCTTCCTCAGCACAACCACAATCCTCAAGTGGTCCAAATCTGCTAAAGGTTAAGACCACTGCTGGACGTGGAAAGAGGCCAAGTCCTCACAAGAAGCAAGTGGCATTCCATGTTCCGTCTGATGACGATGATGAAGAACTGACTGATATCATCAAATATAGACTGGAAAGGGCTGCAAGAGTCAAAGGCTGCAAGAGTCAAAGGAAGCTCTGTGCCTCTTATGCTGGATCCGAAGAAGATCCTCGACTTCATTGACATATGGCACAAAGACCCCAACGCTCCACTTCCTGACTTTAACCTGACTCCTGGTCAAAGTCACATGTTGACCGCCTTCATAGGCGAAGAAAAATGGAAATTTCAAAAGGCCAGGCAAGTCAAGAAGGCTTAGTACAAGAAGGAGCGATTCCTGAGGAACAACGTTCTTACACTGGCTCCTGAAGAACTTGTCACTGTTCAGAAGGAGATCAGAGACCTCAGTGATGAATTTGACAGATATCATGCAGATTGGCTCGGTGCCAAAGTCAGATTTATCAAGATTGCCAAGAACCTCAAGGCAGACGTTACAACACCATCGCAATAGCAAATTCCTCAGGCTGAAGCATCTGCTCAGCATGTTGAAGAAACTGCAAGCGCAACTGATGAAAGTCAGGCTGCTGAAGAAGCTACCAGGGCTGAAGAAATTCCAGCTCCTGAAGACAATGCCAGGGCAACCACCAGTGTTGCGCCTAAAGAACAACCCAGGCCACCTGAAGAATCTGCTGTGTCTGAAGAAATTGCACCAACTTCATCTGCTCCTCCTGCAAAATCTTCAAAGGTGAAGAAAACCACACTTCCTTCTACAACAGAAGTGAAGAAAATAAAGGCTGCGGAGAAGGAAGCCGCAAAGAAGAGGAAAGCATCAACCTCTGCAGAGTCCTCAGCTCCCAAGAAAGTGAGGATTTTGATGAGCTCTTTCACTGAACCAATTGATGTTGTTCCTATCTCAATAGTGCCATCGAAGGAGCTCATTCCATTTGGTGAAGAATATGTCATTCCAGATGACACTGATGAAGAAAATCCTTCTGCTACTTCTTCAAAGCAGTTGGATGAAGAAATTTAAGTGGAAGATGTTATTTCCACTCCATTGGTATCATCGCATGTGCCTCAATTCACTGCTGAAGAGGCGGGCATTGAAGAAATAGAAGAAGATGTGGACATTGGCTCTACAACCCCTGTGCTGAATGATGGCTGTTGGGAAAATCTTCACCCCAACTCTCCAATGGCCACACCTCTGCATCAAATTCCTCAGTCCCCTATTCAGACTAAATAAATATTAACAGGGTCTGAAGGACGTCCAACTTCTCTCCAGTCCATACCTGAAGAAATTCCAGCTGCAACAGCTGAAGAAATGGAGACACAGACTGCTGATGAAACTGTCGCTTCAATTCCTCAGTCTGCTGTACCCGAAGTTGTGACACAAGAGGCTATAAGGCCTGCTACTGCAAATCTTCAGCCCAAGCCTCAAAGTCCTCATACAAAGAGGCCAAAATTCAAGGCTGATGATTTCTTTGATGAGCATCATTTCTTCACTGACACTAATCCATATGACTCAGCAAGGCTAAGGCGCAAGAGGTTTTGGACTACTAGCGAGATGAACTTCTATGCATCTGTTCTGTTTGACAAGGACAAGGTATTTCAGCACCGTCAAATTCCTCATATGGATATGGAGTCCATTCCATGTTTCCAACTAGTTCTCAGTGTTCTTCATGAAGCTGGGCTCTTAAATTTCTGTGCTGATATATGTGACTGGAATGAAGAGCTAATTCTTCAGTTCTATGCAACTCTGCACCTCACTGGAAATGTTGCTGATGTCAATTCATGGGTGCTAGACTGGATGATTGAAAACACTCACTATAAAGCTCCGGCCTCTGAATTGCTTCATGCCATCCCAGTTAGTCCTCCTGCTGAAGGCGCAAGGCTGATCTATGAAGAACCTGAACTTCAAAATCATCTCATGCAAGTGCTGATGAAGCCTCTGCGGCCTGGCCAAGCTCCAAGAACCACCTTCCTAGTGCAGGATTTGTTATATGTGCCAAGGACCATCTACCGCATCTTGACCAAAACCCTCAGTCCAATCAAAGGCCACAATTCTGAAGAAGTTGTTGGCATCATGAAGAATCTGCTGTTCAACATCATACATGGGATTCCCATTAACTATCATGATTTCTTCATGAGGACTTTGGCAAATGTTGCACTGTCGCCGTTCGAATTGAAGCCCTATGCTCCCTGGATAATGAAATTCATCAAAACCAGGTCTTCAATTCCATACAAGGCTGATTTTTAGAATCACCTGAGCTTCTTGCCTCCTATTGAAGTCTTCAAAAGGACTATTTCTTCAGCTGATGAAAAAGGCAAAGCTGCTGTCATTGATGAAGGCACTCGTCCATTGGATGGACAGTTTCGTAAGGCTGCATCATATTCAACCAACGATGACTCTGCTACTCAAGATTCTGCCAGAGCCCATGAGCAAAATCCTCAAGCCACTGCCCCACGAGTGATGACTGATCGTGAGCTTTTTCTAAGTCTTCACCAGAAGGTCGATCGCAATCACAAGTGGGTCAAGCGTCAATTTGGCTCAATTCTTCAGAACATGACTGTCACTCAGAATACTGTGAAGAAGAATCACCACTATGCACATGAAATCTTCGATCGCACTTGGGCCATACTTTCTCATCTCTACAGTGCTGAAGACCTCAAGCAGATGGACTTTCAACAGAACTTTGACTGGGCTCATCCTCCTTCAAAAAAATTCAAGAAGGTCAAAGTTCCTCAGCTGGTCACTAGTTCATTTTCTTCATCGCGTGAGACGGATGAAGCTGAGGATCTCGATGACACTGCAGCGGGCCCTACATCGACAAATGACCCCGACAACGCTGGCGCTCCTCCATCGACATCATGATGATATTCTTCAGGGCGTTAGTCCTCATTTTTCGTCCCTTTTGGTCATTCGATGACAAAGAGGGAGAAATTTGAGTTAGTCTTCAAACGGGTCTTATATATGGGCTGTTTTTTTTGTTAAGTTACAACTTTCGCTCTTCTGAAGTGTTTGTTGGTTGAGTTGTAAACTTAAGTCTGATGGTGGTCTGATACTTTTGAACTGCTTTCTGCATGCTTATTTCCTCAAGTTCCTTAATGCACGCATGCTGAAATTCATCAGACACCATTTTCCATCATGCATTTCAAATTCTTCATACTATATGGATTACAAGATATAGAGGGAGATCTCCATGATTTTATTCTACAATGTGCATTTGCAGTCAAAGCAAATTCCTCAAATATGCACATCTTTAGGGGGAGTTCTTCTATATCTTGCAATCAAATTCCTCAATATCAGTATTTACACTTCATATGTTTATCCCTGTTGAAAACTTAACCTATTTGTCATCAATCACCAAAAAGGGGGAGATTGTAAGTGCATCTAGTGCCCCTTAGTGATTTTGGTGTATTGAAGACTTATAGGTTAAGGGACTAATGTGTTTGTGAGTGTACACAGGTTCTATAAGTCTCTGAGGAGTTTGATAATTCCAAAGAAAGTCGACCCCTAAAAATGGATGTCTTCATTTGAAGACTTTGAAAATGAGGAAATTGGTGTGACCTTGAAGACATTGATATTGATGCAAGGATTATGAAGCGTGAAGACTTTTGTTTTCGTAGCCTCATTTTCTCTTTCTTGAGTCATAGGAAACACCGTACTGTTAAAGGGGGTCGAGGTAAAACTAAGGAAAAGTTTCCAAGTGATGCTCATCTCAAAGCCTACACATACCCAATCCTTTGAGTGAAGCCTTTGGAAATCTCATACAGTTCAGTCAATTTCTTCAGTGACAGAGACGAAGATCTTCTGGTCTCTGAGGAATTTGTTTTGACTGAGGAGTTAGGAATTCGCCAGTGCAGATTGCCTACAAGTGAGGAACATGATAGCCCTGAGGAATTTGAGAGCTCAAATTTCCGACCGTTGCTGTGCTACGCGCCAGCTGTCCCAAATATCTTATCCACCTAACGGTCATATCATTGAAGGACATTTATGTCTTATCATGTCGAGCTACTCCCTGGCTATAAATAGCCGCCCCCCCTCAACCACTAGCTGGTTGGCTGCTCTGAGAGAAACTGACACTTGTCATTTAGAGCATCCCATCCTCCGAGGACTTTGAGAGAAAATCATCAGTGAGGAAAAACCCAAACCCAACACCTACAACTCAAAGTGATTGAGCATCACTGAAGAGATTGTTCCTGTGTGGAACCGATGCTTGTTACCTTTGAAGAATGTGCATCTTCCAGACGGTTAGGCGTCATGGTCTAGAGCATCCAAGAGAAACTGTGGATCGCCGAGTGACCAAGTCTGTGAAGGTTTGGACGTCACCTGAAGACTTACCACGAGTGATTGGGCGAGGTCTGTGTGACCTTAGCTCAAGGAGAATACGGTAAGGACTATGTGTCCTTTGGTTTAAATACCAAGCCGCTCCAACCAGACATACAACTGTCACAACAGTTGGAACTGGTCTACCAAATCATTGTCTTCACCGAGCTACTGGTTCTATTTCCTCAACCCTTTCATTTCCTTGCTCATGTGTTGATGAAATTGATCGTTACTGTTTGAAGACTTTGACTGAAGACTTTCTCGATTTTCTCAATCCTATTTCTTCAGTCATCTTGTCTTCTGCCTGCTTATCTTGTTTACACGCTACCTGTGCTCTGTGTATGTTTCATTTCATCATGATGACCATGCTACTGTCTTGTTATGCATGCACCTGAGTACTTATTCCGCTGCTTGTAGTTCGTCACTTAGCAAATTCCTCAAGTAGTATTTCCTCAGTGACAAATTTGTAAAAATCGCCTATTCACCCCCCTCTAGTCAATATAACGCACTTTCAGAACTTAGCATGCAATATATAAAAGAGTAGTAAGCAACAGAAAGGTCCTAAACTTGCAAGTAAGGTTGTGGTAGGGTTTAGAGAATGCAAATAATCATGGCGTGAGCATTTTCCCCATGGTTCAGATAGTTGGCGCAATCTTACATACAAGTCAATGGAAACTTCAAACCAAATGGTTCTAGGATCCATGGATCTCGGTTGTGTTGCCCACCGAGTGGCCCACAAAGCACAACAAACCTATTACATGATGGCTTGCGCTTAGAAACCCCACTAAAAGGTAGATCTTCACAAAGTAGGCCCTCTATGTGCCCGTACAAACTCTTGTGTCCCTCATGCATAGAACTTGATAGGATCACAAGTTACTTCTAACCGTTTAGGATGCGCTCACCATCCAAGGGTAACAATCAAAATAAAGTCGTCTGGAAACAACTCCTTCAAAGATTTCCAATCAAAGCTTCTCTCAAGTATCCAAAGGAATCATGCTCTCACAAAGATGTAATTGCAGATAGATGATCTTGAGGAGTAGTGATTCAAAAAAGGTGAGTTTTGTTTGTCAAAGAATCAAGAGGTGAATCATGGAATCATCCAATAGTTATTTGTTCTTCTATTGCCTTAGATATATCTTTATCTATATGGTTAGTGGATTTAGTAGAGTGAAGCAGGATGTGCAAGGGAGTCGAATGAATTGTGAGGGTATGTGATGGATGCAACCATGAAGGGGTATGGAGGGGTGTATATAGAGAGAGATTCAAAATCTGACCATTACACAACAAAGTAACATAGGTTCGGAAGCACCAGTACAAAAACAACGGAACTACCGAGCCGGTAAAATAAATTGGAATAGCGATGGTGGTGTACATAAACTAGGTAAAATACCGATGGAAAATGAACAATGGTTTTGAAAAATATATAAAATACTTTTTCTTGTGAAACAAAATGCCTCAAAAGTGTTAAAAAAACATATTGCTTGAAAGTACCACACAAAATAGAGCCATTGACAAGTTTAAGAAATCTGCAACAAAGAGCTAAGTGATAGTTCAGAAGTACCAAATTTACACCATGACAAAAAAGAAGCAACCCGAGACGGCTTCAGAAGCGCTGATGAAAATGAAATGCTCGTAAATTCTATGGGAACATATTTAAAGAAGTGTGTGTTGAGTAGTTTTGACAGATAAAAAAGACTTCATCAGATGGACACTTACTAAGAATGATGTGTATTCGGTCAAATCATACTATAGGCTTCTGGCTATGGAAAGTTAAGATGCCCCCTAGAGTGGAAGTGTTTATTTGGCCGGTTCTTAGAAATAGTATTCTTACTAAAGACAATTTTATTACAAGAGGATGGATTGGTGATAATAAATGTTGTATTGCAGAAGAAACGAATCTATCAACCATTTGTTCTTACAGTGTTCTGTTGCAAAATTGCTTTGCAACATAATGAAATGTGCTTTCAATTTGCATGATATATCTGACATTGTACTCCCTCCGCTCATAATGTAAGACGTTTTCTAACACTACACTCGTGTCAAAATATGTCTTACATTATGGGACGGAGGGAGTACATGACTTGTTTAATATTTGGTTGTTGAGATTTAATAAAATTGAACAAACTTAGTTGTGGTTGGAATATTTGCTATTTTATGGACTATTTGGAAATTGAGAAATAGAATCATTTTTGATAAAAACAGGGTGACTCATCCTTGAACTCCCATTAACATGATTATCAAACGGCTTCATGATTGGAATATTCTGCAGAAAAATCCAGAAAGGCAAAGAACAATGAACTGGGTGTAAGAATGGTTGAGCTGATTGCAAGTGAAGTCTTCAATGCAACACATAGTTGAAGGATAGGGGCCAACATGATTATGACTGGATGTCTTTGTGGAGGCTATCTTGATTGATCTGAACGTAGCACAGCTCCACGAGACACACACGAGTAGTAGCACATGAGACACACCGATTTAGGGCAAAAGGCCCATGTCTGAGCCTTTTGTTTTATTGCTTTTGATCTGATTTGGACCGTGCTCTGAAGATGTTCTCTATCTCTCTTTCCTTTGGTTGTTTTTGAAGATTTTCATTTGTTATCCCGCTATAAAACAATGATGTATTGGTGTGTTGTTAGAGATTCATGGTACTTTCTTATAACCATCTCCTATAGATCTGCCTTGTAGACTCCCACAATGATGGCATAGGTGTTTATTAGCTTTTGAAGTGTCACACCCTGATTTTCATGCCACAACATTTAGGATTATTTAGGTATAAAATTTTGATCCAACAAAAACTTTTTTGTTGATTTGGTCTCCACTTTGATTTGGGTTTTGTTTGTTGTAAGTGCTCTAAAAATCAAATAAATCCTACAACTCTTATACTTCTTTCCCTTGATCTGAAACTTTGCCCAATGATCATGCCATGTGTATAGGACAGAATAGTATTTTCTTGCAAAAATAATTTGGCCAAAAAGTATTTTCTAAATTAGGTTTTCCAAAAACCCGTGAGTTAAGGCTTGAACTACAAGTACTTAATTTGAGGACGTGAAAAATCTTTCAAAAATTATATTTGATTCCTATTAGCTATAGGACACCCTGAAACCACAAAAATATTATTTTAAAAGTTATTTTTCTATTTTGTTTAAAGGCTTTTTCTTTAGGCCAGAAATGGCCTTTAATAGGTTAAAATTATTTAAATGTTTCAAAAATATTTGAGAAAATTTAGGGAGACTTAGTGGACATATATTGTCCATATATATGAGTTTTAACACATGGTCATGACCAAAATATTGGTCAAATCCCTCAAAAACCTTTTCTGGATATTTCAAGCTTTTGAAATATTTACAAAGGAAATAATCTCCATAAATTCCAAGAAAATTCTAGCATGTCACAATTGCCCTACTTGATGATCCTGCCAAGTCACATGTCATGGAGAACAATATAACCCCATCAAACCCTCTCAAAACCATTTCTATCCTTTTCCAAGTTTGAACAACTTTGCACTACCAAACATGTCCAAATGATATCAAACTTTGTACACATGCTCAAATGGCCTAATCATTCACCTAGGCCAAGTGGTGCATCAAGGAGAACAAGTTAACTTGATCAAACCTTGCCAAAATAGTTTCTACCCATTTATAGGGTTTGAAAAAGTTACATTGGCAAGTTTCTCCAAATGAGCTGAAAATGGGACCAGAGTGTCACATGACCATGGCTATCACCCCTGTCAAGTGGCACAAGTAGCTGATGCGTATAACTGCCCCAAACACACATCAAACACCTTCTGCCACAATTTTGTGATCAATAATTGGGGCAACAAATGGATTCTCCTTGAGCCAAAAAATTTACCACAACCCGTTCCAGTCCTCCTCTACCTCCTACATCTTTCCCTGCCTGAGGAGCCATGATGAAGGGGGGTAGAACCCCATTTTTCTTCTGTGGACAATAGCTTTTTTTCTCTCTCTCAGCCTCTCGCTCCCTCCTTGACTTTACATGGCATCCAAGGCTTTCCTCAGATTTTGCCCATGTCCCCTGCAGCTGCCAGACACAAGTGGACGCACGGGTGCATGCAAAAACCGCGGATGCCGGCCAAGGACGCGCTCTGGAGCGCGAGGCAGAGCAGGCGACCGTTGACGCCGCGTCCCCCGACCACCTCGAGCCTTCCCCGCTCGCCAGTCGAGGTGCCTCGATATCCGCAACACGCTACCATGCTGGCCCCTCCTTCCCCTCTCTCTCTCACCCCTGCCACGCGTGCCCAGAGCCGCCTGAGCCCGCCAATGCGCGTGTGAGCGTGTGTCTCCACCCGGAGCTCGCACCGCGCTCGCTCTCCCTTTCCTGCACCCAGCACTACCCCCACGAACGCCGTAGACAGCCCCTCGCCCTCTCTCCTGGCCGCCCGAGCCGTTGGCGCGGGCACCCGTGTGCCACATCCAAGGTGAGCCACGCCTCAGCTACTTAAGGCCGTTCCAGGCCCTCCCCTCTGCTCCATTTGCTCTCTCTCCCTTCCGCAGTCCTCCTGGACCGGCCCTCTCTCTCTCTCTCGTGCCCTCCATCCATCTCCAAGGCCGGAGCTTCCTCGCCGACCGCCGCTCAAATTCGGATGCCTCGCCCCCTCTCTCTTCCCCCTAGCCACTCCAGCCCCCTCTAATCACCACCACTGACTCGCTCCGTGCTCCATTTCCTCCTCCCCGTGCTTGCCTCGCCGTGCCGAACCTCGCTGTCGGCCTCTTCCGCCACGGCCGACGGGGCGCTCATGTCAGACCGCTCCAGCGCCCGTGGAGTACCTCGTTGGATGCGTCTCTCTCTACTGAGCACGCCGGTTGGCCGAGCGTCGTCGGAGACGCCCTGTAGCGCCAGCGGTCGCCGTCGAGCACCTCCTCTATCTCCCATCACGCCCGCGCGGGAGGTTGGGGACGAACCTGCCAGTGGGCCCCGCCTGTCGGCCGGCCAGCGAGGCAGGGGCCACTAACGGGTGGGCCTCGCCCCGTTAAGTGGAAACGGCTTCGGCCGAATCCGCCTTCCTGCGGCCAAAGCGTACCCAGCTGCTGGCGCCTTCGACGTCGACAGCCCCGCGCGGAGTTGAGCTGCTGGGCCGGCCCAGCAGCTATCCTACGCCCTGTGCGCATCATTAGGTATAACCCTATTTCTTTTCCTTCTTCTTTCTCTGTAAACTTGTAAAATCTCCCAAATATTCAAATAAACTCCAAATTTGATGATCCAAATTTCTAGTGACTCTATAAATCATGCTCTACCTCAAGGAGTACCTTACACATTTTTTCAGAAAACTCCCTTCACACATATTTAATAAAACCCCATTTTCCTATTTTGTGATGAACTTTAGAAATTCCTACAGAGCCCATCCTAGGTCCAAATGCAATGATTCAAATTCCTAGATGCTTCTAATTTCATGATTTAGTTTGTGAACATTTTTACTTATGCTTTCTCTGCCACCTCAAATATTGGTCCATTTCTTCATGTATGGACAACTTTGCAAATTCATAGGAAATTCATTTGAGCTCCAAATCCAGTGAAACCAACTCCCAGATATTTCTAAAAGCATGCCTTTTTAAATGGGTGCCATTGCTCATTTTTCAAAAAGATGTTTCTGTAGACCCCTTGCAGATCCATTAAATCCCTTGATTCCATCATATTGAAATGTTCAAAAATATCTATTGATCCAAATCCAATGGAACCACTCTGGTTATTTTTCATATAACCAGAGATGTCCTAGAAAAGTCTAACCCCTATTTTTGGAGCACTTTTATTTTCTGCCTTGTTGTTGTTTATTGTGATTGCTTTCGACGATAGTTGACGAAGTAGACGGAATGCTTGGAGATGGACTAGAGGAGTTGAAGACTTTGCTGAGCCAGACAAGCTACCCTTTGACCCATGATGCCCCTCTTTTGTTCATCGAATAAATTCCATATGCATGAGGATGATGATGATAGTGATGATGAGATTGCTATGCATGTTGCATTGATGCATGATCCGTTGACACTTGCATGATTTGTAGCTCTATTTTGTGCTTAGAGATATGATGGTGAATCACAGTTGTTGATGCATGAACTTGCGTAAATTCCATGAATACCACCTTGAGAGAAATCTTTCGAAAAGCCCCAATGGGTGCCCCTAATGCCCTTGGGAGATGATGATGAGCTAGGTCACTACTTGATGGAGAAGTAGTGAACCGAGGCAAGTTGAATGTGTTATTTCCAGAAATGGAATAGATTTAAGATTTGTCGACCATCCCAACCGAACATGCGCAACCACACTACCCTTATATGGGAAAGGGCATTATTGATTACCTAGTTCGTGCTAGCATGGATGCCCGCATTACTAGTGACGGGAGTGGCGTGGTCACTCTCGGGACGGGGTAGTGCTTGGATAGGCGGCCATGATTGTTTTTACAGGGCACCGGACACACCGTTGGTACCTCCGTGCATGATTATGTCATATGTCTGGGAGCGAGGCTCCGGAGATGGTGATAAAATTGTGAGAATGTTTGGCACGGGGGCTGTTACCAATCGAGTGGACTCTATGTTAGTCATGACTAGGGAAAGGTAGTGACCGGGTGCTCACCCCGGGTACTTGAGGTACCGCGGGTCGTGGCTGACATGGGAGTAACCCGGATCTTGTGGGTAAAGTGTGCAACCTCTGCAGGGTGTCAAACTATTTGAATAGTCGTGTCCACAGTCAAGGACAGTTGGGTGGTGCTGCTTAGACTAAGTCCATATGTTTCTGAAGAACAACACAGATTGGAAATATTATTGTTGTGTGAATCATGAGGAAGTTCACGATGGAACTAAGGAGGAGTTGTGGATAACTCTCTCTTGTTATGTTGATAAATGTAATCTCTTGTGGCATGTTGGAGACACATGCATGACCCCTAAAAAGGTATTGATCATACCTGCATGATGAAAACTAGCATTCCCTGAAATGCCAACCTAGAATTGAAACCATGCATATTTATCTTGTTATCATTCATGGGTTGCTTGCGAGTACATTCAAACATACTCACTGGTTTGTCCCTGGCTATCTACTTGGCCAGGCCTGGAAGAGCAGGAATATGAAGAAGAGTTCTTTGATGACGAACATGCAAACTAGGACGCTTTCCCAGTCAGACTGCCTGTTGGGTTAAGGTAGATGGCATGGGTCCAAGTTATCGACGAAGATTTCCGCTGCGATGATTTATCCAAGACTTGACTATAATGGTCCTATTTATGAAAGACGATATGCAATGGATGTAAACTCTTGATATTCAGTCTGTGGTGTACAATGAGCATTGATCCTTGGGATCACTGTGCACGTGTAACCGGTAGCTTCGACCGTATAAGTCGGGGTCCCCACAGAGCTGGTATCAGAGCCATCCTAACTGTAGGAAGCCTTAGTTAGCATGGTCGTTAGTTAGGATAAAACTATTTTCAAAACTATCTAATGACCCACAAGTATAGGGGATCAATTGTAGTCTTTTCGATAAGAGTGTCGAACCCAACGAGGAGCAGAAGGAAATGACAAGTGGTTTTCAGCAAGGTAATTTCTGCAAGCACTGAAATTGTCATAACAGGTAGTTTGATAGCAAGATAATTTGTAACGGGCAAGTAACGATAACGGTAAATAAAGTGCAGCAAGGTAGCCCAATCCTTTTTGTAGCAAAGGACATGCCAAAACGGTCTCTTATAATAAGCAAAGCATTCTTGAGGGTACACGGGAATTTCATCTAGTCACTTTCATCATGTTGGTTGATGTCGCTTGAACTACGTCGGTATTTCCCCAAAGAGGAAGGGATGATGCAGTACAACTACGGTAGGTATTTCCATCAGTTATGAAACCAAGGTATCAATCCAGTAGGAGAACCAAGCAACACTATGTAAACGGTACCTACACACAAAGAACAAATACTTGCAACCCGACGCGTATGAGGGGTTGTCAATCCCACTTCGGGTAACGGCGCCAGAAATTGTCAAGTTGACAGGATAAAATTTGTGTAGATTGGATAAATAGATCTTGATAAAATGCGAAATAAAATAAATAATAAAAAAGTGCAGCAAGGTATTTTTGGGTTTTTGGAATAATAGATCTGAAAACAAAAGTGAATAAAAATAGTTCTCAAAGCAAATACGATAAAGAATAGACCCGGGGCCGCAGATTTCACTAGTGGCTTCTCTCAAGAAAATAGCACATGGTGGGTAAGCAAATTATTGTTGGGCAATTGATAGAAGATTGAATAATTATGACGATATCCAAGGCAATGATCAATATATAGGCATCACGTCCAAGATTAGTAGACCGAATCCTGCCTGCATCTACTACTATTACTCCACACATCGACCACTATCCAGCATGCATCTAGTGTATTAAGTTCATGGAGAAACGGAGTAATGCAATAAGAATGATGACATGATGTAGACGAGATCTATTCATGTAGGAATAGCCCCCATCTTGTTATTCTTAATAGCAATGATACATGTGTGTCTTGCTGCCCCTTTTGTCACTGGGAAAGAACACCGCAAGATCGAACCCATCACAAAGCACCTCTTCCCATGGCAAGAAAAATCGATCTAGTTGGCCTAACTAAACCAAAGATTCGAAGAAGAAATACGAGGCTATAAATAATCATGCATATAAGAGATCAAAAGAAGAATCAAATAAAATTCATGGATATAGATCTGATCATAAACTCAAAGTTCATCGGATCCCAACAAACACACCGCAAAAAAGAGTTACATCAAATAGATCTCCAAGAGACCGTTGTATTGAGAATCAAAAGAGAGAGAGGAAGCCATCTAGCTACTGCCTACGGACCCGTAGGTCTATGATGAACTACTCACGCATCATCAGAGAGGCACCAATGAGGATGATGAACCCCTCCGTGATGGTGTCTAGATTGGATATCGTGGTTCTGGAACTTGCGGTGGCTGGAATTGTGTTTCGTCGACTCCCCTAGGGTTTCTGGAATATTTGGGAATTTATAGGGTGAAGAGGCGGTGCGGGAGATCACCGAGGGGGGCACAACCTCCCTGGCGTGCTTGGGCCTCTTGGCGCACCCTGGTGGGTTGTGCCCACTTCGGGCCTCCCCTCTGGTACTTCTTTGGCCCACTGGGTGTCTTCTGGTCCAGAAAAAATCTCCCAAAAGTTTCACTGCGTTTGGACTCCGTTTGGTACTGATATTCTGCGAAGTAAAAAACAAGCAAAAAATAGCAACTGGCACTAGGCACTATGTTAATAGATTAGTCCAAAAAAAATGATATAAAGTTGCTATAAAATGATTGTAAAACATCCAAGAATGATAATATAACAGCATGGAACAAGCAAAAATTGTAGATACGTTGGAGACGTATCAGCATCCCCAAGCTTAATTCCTACTCGTCCTCGAGTAGGTAAATGATAAAAATAGAATTTTTGATGTGGAATGCTGCCTAACATGTTCATCACATATTCTTTTCGTTTGTAGCATGGACATTTGGACTTTTATATGGTTCAAAGCAATAGTCTAGTTTTGACATGAAGATTTCAATACTCAAGCATATCAATAAGCAACCATGTCTTTCAAAATATCAACACTATAGAAAGTTATCCCTAGCCCATCATGCTCAATCATTGATCCATTCATGAAACACACTCGCATATTAGCTACATCCAATGCTCAAGTACGATCATAGTGCCCCTTAGTTGGTGCTTTATAAGAGAAGATGGAGACTCAAATAAAAATAAAAATTGCATAAAGTAAATAGATATGCCCTTCACAGAGGGAAGTAGGGATTTGTAGAGGTGCCAGAGCTCAAAGCTTAAATTGAGAGATAATTTTTTTTGAGAGGCATACTTTTCCCGTCAACGAAAATGACCGGGTAATTCCCAACACTTTCCATGCTAGATATATCATAGGCGGTTCCCAAACAGAAAATAAAGTTTATTCCTTTTTCCACCATACTTTCACACTCCACGGCTAGCCGTATCCACGGGTACCGTCCATACCAACACTTTCCAAGGAATTTATTATTTGACAACATAAAGTAAATTTCTTTTTCATTTGAGGACTGGGCATCCCTATTACCATCGTACTATCGTGCAATGACAAGTGAATAAACACTCATCTTGAGAATAACACATTTGGCATGGAAAACATTGGCCACCCCCTGCCGCTTAATGAGCGGTACGAGCACACAAAAAGGAAATTCATTTTGAAAATTAGAGATGGCACATACAAATTTGCTTAGAATGGCACGAAAATACCGCATACAGGTAGGTATGGTGGACTCATATGGCAAAACTGGGTTTAAAGATTTTGGATGCACAAGTAGTATTTCTACTTAGTACAAGTGGAGGCTAGCAAAAAGATTGAGAAGCAACCAACCAAGAAACAAAAAATCTCATAAGCGAGCATTAAGCATAACTAACACCGAATAATGCACCACAAGTAGGATGTAATTTCATCGCATAACTATTGACTTTCATTCTTGCATAGGGAATCACAAACCTTAACACCAATATTCTTACTAAAGCATAATTACTCACCAACATGACTCACATATCACTATCATCATATCTCAAAAACTATTACAAAGAATCAAGTTTATTTTGTCCAATGATCTTCATTAAAGTTTTTATTATATCCCCCTTGAATATCTATCACTTTGGGACTAGTTTCATATGTTGCATTTGCTTTTGACAAGCTCAAATAAATTTAAGTGAAGAACATGAGCATTGAATTTTTCGTATCTCAAAATAATATAAGTGAAGCATGAGAGAATTTCTTCAAAAAATGACTAACTCTCAAATTAATCTAAGTGAAGCATGAGAGCATTTCTTCAAAAATATTAAAGCACACCGTGCTCAAAAAGATACAAGTGAAGTACTAGAGCAATTCCATAGCTCAAAAATATTTAAGTGAAGCATATAGAGCAATTCTAACAGATCATAGCATAATTTTGGCTCTCTCAAATAGGTGTGTCCAGCAAGTATAGTTGTGACAAACTAAAAAGCAAAACAAGCAAAGACTCATATAATACAAGACGCTCCAAGCAAAACTCATGATATGTGACGAATAAAAATATAGCTCCAAGTAAAATACCGATGGTCGTTAGAAGAAAGAGCGGATGCCTTCCGGGGCATCCCCAAGCTTAGTTGGTTGGTTCTCCTTGAATATTAACTTGGGGTGCCATGGGGCATCCCCAAGATTAGGCTCTTTTCACTCCTTATTCCTTCATCCATCGCGATCTCACCCAAAACTTGAAAACTTCAATCACACAAAACTTCACAAAACCTTCATGAGACCCGTTAGTATAAGAAAACCAATATTTACTTTAAGTACTATTGAAAACCCATTCAAATTTTGTTATTGCATTATATCTACTGTATTCTAACTTTTCCATGGCTTATACCCCCCGATACAATCCATAGATTCATCAAAATAAGCACACAATGCAAAGAAAATAGAATCTGTCAAAAACAGAGAAGTCTGTAAAGATGCAAATTGTTCCCATACTTATGTAACTCCAAAAAATCTGAAACATCAGGACAACAGAGGCAATTTGTATATGAATCTTGAGTAAAAAATCAGAATTTTTTGTCACTTCTGTGAATTTTCAAAATTCTGTTACTGGACGCAAAAGTTTCTGTTTTTCAACAGGATCAAATCAACTATCACCAAAGCTATCCCAAAGGCTTTACTTGGCACAAATACTAATTAAAACATAAAAACACAATCACAACAGAGGCATAATTGTGTAAACACTCAAGAACAGAAAGAAAAAGGCAAAAATAAATTTTATTCATTGGGTTGGCTCCCAACAAGCGCTATCATTTTATGCCCCTAGCTAGGCATAATGCATAGATTCAAGTATTGTCATCTTTAGTTCTTAACCCATAGGATGACCTCATGATTGATTAATATGGTGGCTTAATTCTTGTTCTAGGGAAGTGTTCCATACCCTTTCTTAGTGGAAATTGAAATTTGATATTGCCTTCTTTCATATCAATCATGGCACCAATAGTTTGTAAAAACGGTCTACCAAGTATAATCGGACAAGACGGATTGCAATCAATATCAAGAACAATAAAATCTATGGACACATAATTTCTATTTGCAAGAATAAGAACATCCTTAATTCTTCCCAAAGGCTTTTTAATAGTGGAATCCACCAAGTGCAAATTAAGAGAACATTCTTCAATATCGGTAAGACCAAGCACATCACATAAGGATTTCCGAATTGTGGAAACACTAGCACCAAAATCACATAAAGCAAAACACTCATAGTTTTTAATCTTGACTTTAATGGTAGGTTCCCACTCATCATGTAGTTTTATAGGAATTGAAATCTCTAACTCCAATTTTTCTTCCAAAGCTTTCATCATGGCATCTACGATATGTTTAGTAAAAGCTTTATTTTGTTCATAAGCATGGGGTGAATTTATCATGGATTGCAACAAAGAAATACATTCAATCAAAGAGCAATTATCATAATTAAAGTCTTTGTAATCCAAAAGAGTGGGCACATCACTAGTTAAAGTTTTGACCTCTCCAAACCCACTTTTATCAAATTTTTCATCAAGATTTTCACCCTCCGAATTATCGGGACGCACTCTAGCTAAAGTCGACTCTTCTTCAGTCCCTTTATCATCAATTTTAATTTTACTAAACAAGGAATCAATAGAAGAAACACTAATTACTTTAAGATCTTCATCATTTTTATGAAAGCAATCACTAGAGAACGCTCTTTCTAAAAATTCTCTTTTAGCTCTAAGCATAGCGGTTCTTTTCTTACTTTCATCCATAGAAACATTCAAAGCTTTAATTTGATTCATCAACTTTGGGTACAAAAATTTTCAACTTGAGATTTTCTACATCGTGAGAAATTCTATCAATGCTTCTAAACATATCATCAATCTTATTCAACTTTTCTTCTATCGTAGTATTGAAAACTTTTTGAGCATTGATAAATTATTTAATATTATTCTGAAGATCAGAGGGGTTCCTATTATTATTGTAAGAAGAATTACCATAGGAATTACCAATATTATTAGTGGAATTTCCAGGAAAAGGCCTAGGATTAAAATTACCTCTATAAGCATTGTTATTAAAATTGTTTCACGAGACAAAATTCACATCTACGGGATCACTATTTTGCTCAATCAAAGTATACAAAGGCACATCATTAAGATCAATAGGAGCACTTTTATTAGCAACCAATTTCATAACAGCATCAACCTTTTCACTCAACGTACTAATTTCTTCAACCGAATTAACCTTTTTACTACTAGGTGCTCTTTCGGTATGCCATTTTGAATAATTTGCCATAATGTTATCAAGCAATTTAGTAGCTTCACCCAAAGTAATTTCCATAAAAGTACCACCCGCGGCGGAATCTAAAAGATTTCTAGAAACAAATTTCAATCCCGCATAAAATTTTTGTATGATCATCCAAAGATTTAAACCATGAGTAGGACAATTTCTTAGCATCAACTTCATTCTTTCCCAAGATTGTGCAACATGTTCATGCTCAAGTTGCTTAAAATTCATGATTTGAGTTCTAAGGGAAATAATTTTTGTGGGCGGAAAATACTTAGTAATAAAAGCATCTTTGCACTTATCCCAAGAATTGATACTATTGTGAGGCAAAGAAGAAAACCAAATTTTTGCACGATCCCTCAAAGAGAAAGGAAATAATTTCAACTTCACAATATCATTGTCCACATCTTTTTTCTTTTGCATATCACACAATTCTATGAATGTGTTTAGATGGGATGCGGCATCCTCATTAGGAGTACCGGAAAATTGATCTTTCATAACAAGATTCAACAAAGCGGCATTAATATCACAAGATTCCGCACTAGTGACGGGAGGAGCAATCGGAGTGCTAATAAAATCATTGTTAATATCATCGCATAGCCTATACCATGTCAATGCTTTTACCTTCAAAGGTAAAGGGAAAACCTTCTTATTAGCTTCATCTTCGGGTAAACCGGCAAGCTTAAATAGTCCACAAATTTCATCCACATATATACGATGCATATCGAGATGCTCAGTTCCATCTCCTGCATAAGGATTAGCTAGCAGTTGTTCTATCATACCTAAAGGAATTTCATAGCTAATATTTTCAGTAGGTGTAGTAGGTTGAGGGGAAACTAATTGTGCATCCGGTCGAGGTGAAGATACCCCGAACAAACCCCTCAAAGGATGGTTTTCCATAGTAACAAGTGACAATAAATTTCAGCACGTAATATAAATTTTTCCTTATCGATTTCCACTTACCAAGAGCGCTTCACTCCCTGGCAACGGTGCCAGAAAAGAGTCTTGATAACCCACAAGTATAGGGGATCAATCGTATTCCTTTTGATAAGTAAGAGTGTCGAACCCAATGAGGAGCAGAAGGAAATGACAAGTGGTTTTCAGCAAGGTAATTTCTGCAAGCACTGAAATTGTCGGTAACAGGTAGTTTGATAGCAAGATAATTTGTAACAGACAAGTAACGGTAACGGTAAATAAAGTGCAGCAAGGTAGCCCAATCCTTTTTGTAGCAAAGGACAGGACAAAACAGTCTCTTATAATAAGCAAAGTGTTCTTGAGGGTACACGGGAATTTCATCTAGTCACTTTCATCATGTTGGTTTGATTCGCGTTCGCTACTTTGATAATTTGATATGTGGGTGGATCGGTGCTTGGGTGCTGTTCTTACTTGAACAAACCTCCCACTTATGATTAACCCCCTCTCAAGCATCCGCAACTATGAGAAAAGTATTAAGATAAAATCTAACCATAGCATTAAACATATGGATCCAAATCGGTCCCTTACGAAGTAGCGCATAAACTAGGGTTTAAGCTTCTCTCACTCTAGCAACCCATCATCTAATAACTACTCCACAATGCATTCCCTTAGGCCCAAAGATGGTGAAGTGCCATGTAGTCGACGTTCACATGACACCACTAAGGGAATCTCAACATTCATATCATCAAAATATCGAACACATATCAAATTCACATGATTACTTGCAACATGACTTCTCCCGTGACCTCAAGAACAAAAGTAACTACTCACAAATGATATTCATGCTCAAGATCAGAGGGGTATTAAATAGCATAATGGATCTGAACATATAATCTTCCACCAAATAAACCATATAGTAATCAACTACAAGATGTAATGAACACTACTAGTCACCCACAGGTACCAATCTAAGGTTCCGGTGCAAAGATTGAACACAAGAGATGAACTAGAGTTTGAGAGGAGATGGTGCTGCTGAAGATGTTAATGAAGATTGGCCTCCCAAAGATGAGAGGGTTGTTGGTGATGATGATGCTTCAATTTCCCCCTCCGGGAGGGAAGTTCCCCGCCGGAATCGCTCCGCCGGAGGGCGAAAGTGCTCCTACCCAAGTTCCACCTTGAGACGGCGGCGCTCCATCCTGAAAGTCCTCTCCTTATGTTTTCTAGGTCAAAAGACCTTATGTACCAGAAGATGGGCACCAGAGGTGGGCTGGGCTGGCCACAACCCACCAGGGAGCGCCTGGGGGGCCTGGCGCGCCCTGGTGTCTTGTGGTCACCAGGTGGCCCCCCTCCTGTAGTTATTTGCTCCAGTAATTTTTATATATTCCAAAATAATTCTCCGTAAAATTTCAGCTCATTTGGAGATGTGCAGAATAGTTCTTTGACGTAGCTTTTTCAGGTCCAGAATTCCAGCTGCCGGTATTCTCCCTCTTTGTGTAAACCTTGCATATTATGAGAGAAAAGGTATTAGAATTACTCCATAAAGCATTATTATGCATAAAAACATTATAAATAACAGTAGGAAAACATGATGCAAAATGGACGTATCACTATCTATACTTCTCTCCTTTTCTGAGTTTTTCCTAACTCACTACACCTAAGATTGTTTTCTCCTTATTAACCTCTCCCCTTCAAAACTTTTGTAAATGGCCGCTAAACTAGAAGACCTCTTGACTACCGGATTTCCCGTGCTTCTCTATGATAGCCTCTAGAAGTGCCAGTTTCACCAAGCCCCACTTTCACTTACCATGAGCATTCGACCGACGACACCAAGACGGGGTACCATCTGGAATTAGCCGTGAAGGCAAATGACTCCCCGACAAGTTGGTTCTTCAAGTGACCCCGGGAGGCAACACTAGTTCTTGCTACTTCTTGAGCTTGTGTTGATTTTTCCCTTGAAGAGGAAAGGGTGATGCAGCAATGTAGAGATAAGTATTTCCCTCAGTTAAGAACCAAGGTATCAATCCAGTAGGAGGCACAAGCAAGTCTCCAATATATGCACCTGCACAAACTAACAAACATTTGCACACAACGTGAAAAAGGGGTTGTCAATCCCTTCACGGCCATGAACAAGAGTGAGATCTAATAGAGATAGGTATAAAAGATAAATAAAAGAGCAAACTAAAGTAAATATAAATAAATTGCAGCAAGGTATTTTTGGGTTTTTTGGTGTATAGATCTGAAAATATATGATGGAAAATAGACCCGGGGGCCATAGGTTTCACTAGAGGCTTCTCTCTTGAAAGAAAACATACGGTGGGTAAACAAATTACTGTTGAGCAATTGATAGAAAAGCGCATAGTTACGACGACATCTAAGGCAATGATCATGAATATAGGCATCACGTCCGTGACAAGTAGACCGAAACGATTCTACATCTACTACTATTACTCCACACATCGACCGACTCCTACCTGCATCTAGAGTATTAAGTTCATAAGAACAGAGCAACGCTTTAAGCAAGATGACATGATGTAGAGGGATAAACTCAAGCAATATGACATAAACCCCATCTTTTTATCCTTGATGGCAACAATACAATACGTGCCTTGCTACCCCTTCTGTCACCGGGTGAGGACACCGCAAGATTGAACCCAAAACTAAGCACCTCTCCCATTGCAAGAAAAACCAATCTAGTTGGCCAAACCAAACCGATAGTTTGAAGAGAAATACAAAGATATCTTAATCATGCATAAAAGAGTTCAGAGAAGACTCAAATAATATTCATAGATAATCTGATCATAAATCCACAATTCATCGGATCTCAACAAATGCACCACAAAAGAAGATTACATCGGATAGAACTCCAAGAACATCGAGGAGAACATGGTATTGAAGATCAAAGAGAGAGAAGAAGCCATCTAGCTACTAGCTATGGACCCGTAGGTCTGTGGTAAACTACTCACGCTTCATCGAAAGGATAACAAGGTTGATGTAGAGGCCCTCCGTGATCGAATCCCCTCTGGCTGAGTGCCGGAAAAGGCCCCAAGATGGGATCTCATGGGAACAGAGGCTTGCGGCAGCGGAAAAATATTTTGGTGGACGCCTCTGATGTTTGGGGAATATTTGAGAATATATAGAGCTGGAATTAGGGTTAGGGGACTCTCGAGGGGCCCACGAGCCAGGGGGCGCCCTCCTTGGGGCGCGCCCTGAGGGCTTGTGGCCTCCTCGGGACTCTTCTGGCCCTCTCTCCAAGTCTCCTGGGTATCTTCTGGTCCAAGAAAAATCGTCGTAAAGTTTTATTTCGTTTGGACTCTGTTTGATATTCCTTTTCTGCAAAGTCAAAAACAAGGAAAAAAACAGAAACTGGCACTGGGCTCTAGGTTAATAAGTTAGTCCCAAAAATAATATAAAATAGCATATTAATGCATATAAAACATCCAAAACATATAATATAATAGCATTGAGCAATAAAAAATTATAGATACGTTGGAGACGTATCAAGCATCCCCGAGCTTAATTCCTGCTCGTCCTCGAGTAGGTAAATGATAAAAACAGAATTTTTGATGTGAAATGCTACCTAACATATTTATCAATGCAATTTTCTTTATTGTGGCAAGAATATTCAGATCCATAAGATTCAAAACAAAAGTTTAATATTGACATAAAAACAATAATACTTCAAGCATACTAATAAAGCAATCATGTCTTCTCAAAATATCATGGCCAAAGAAAGTTATCCCTACAAAATCATATAGTCTGGCTATGCTCCATCTTCATCACACAAAGTATTTCATCATGCACAACCCCGATGACAAGCCAAGCAATTGTTTCACACTTTTGGTGTTCTCAAACTTTTTCAACTTTCACGCAATACATGAGCGTGAGCCATGGATATAGCACTATAGGTGGAATAGAATATGGTGGTTGTGGAGAAGACAAAAAGGAAGGAGAAAGTCTCACATCAACTAGGCAAATTAATGGGCTATGGAGATGCCCATCAATTGATATCGATGCAAGTGAGTAGGGATTGCCATGCAACGGATGCACTAGAGCTATAAGTGTATGAAAGCTCAAAAAGAAACTAAGTGGGTGTGCATCGAACTTGCTTGCTCATGAAGACCTAGGGAAATTTGAGGAAGCCCATCATTGGAATATACAAGCCAAGTTCTACAATGAAAAAATTCCCACTAGTATATGAAAGTGACAAAATAGGAGACTCTCTATCATGAAGAACATGGTGCTACTTTGAAGCACAAGTGTGGAAAAAGGATAGTAACATCGTCCCTTCTCTCTTTTTCTCTCATTTTTTTGTTTGGGCATCTTTGGCCTCTCTTTTTTTATTTGGGCTTGTTTGGCCTCTTTTATTATTTTTAAAGTCCGGAGAATCATCCCAACTTGTGAGGGAATCATAGCTTCCATCATCCTTTCCTCACATGGGACAATGCTCTAATAATGATGATCATCACACTTTTATTTACTTACAACTCAAGAATTACAACTCGATACTAGAACAAAATATGACTCTACATGAATGCCTCCGGCGGTGTACCGAGATGTGCAATGATCAAGAGTGACATGTATAAAAAATATGAATGGTGGCCAAGCCACAAATACTATGCCAACTACATGATCATGCAAAGCAATATGACAATGATGGTATCTGTCATAATAAAATGGAATGGTGGAAGTTATATGGAAATATATCTCGGAATGGCTATGTGATGACCCACAAGTATAGGGGATCAATCGTAGTCCTTTCGATAAGTAAGAGTGTCGAACCCAACGAGGAGCAGAAGGAAATGACAAGTGGTTCTCAGCAAAGTATTTTCTGCAAGCACTGAAATAGTCGGTAACAAGTAGTTTGATAGCGAGATAATTTGTAATGAGCAAGTAACGGTAACGGTAAATAATGTGCAGCAAGGTAGCCCAATACTTTTGTGGCAAAGTATAGGCCAAAACGGTCTCTTATGATAAGCAAAGCGTTCTTGAGGGTACACGGGAATTTCATCATATCACTTTCTTCATGTTGGTTTGATTCGTGTTCGCTACTTTGATAATTTGATATGTGGGTGGACAGGTGCTTAGGTGTTGTTCTTACTTGAACAAACCTCCTAATTATGATTAACCCCCTCGCAAGCATTCGCAACTATGAGAAAAGTATTAAGATAAAATCTAACCATAGCATTAAACTTTTGGATCTAAATTAGTCCCTTACGAAATAGCGCATAAACTAGGGTTTAAGCTTCTCTCACTCTAGCAACCCATTATCTAATAACTACTCCACAATGCATTCCCTTAGGCCCAAATATGGTGAGGTGCCATGTAGTCGACGTACACATGACACCACTAAGGGAATCACAACATACATATCATCAAAATATCGAACACATATCAAGTTCACATGATTACTTGCAACATGACTTCTCCCGTGACCTCAAGAACAAAAGTAACTACTCACAAATAATAATCATGCTCAAGATCAGAGGGGTATTAAATAGCATAATGGATCTGAACATATAATCTTCCACCAAATAAACCATATAGTAATCAACTACAAGATGTAATCAACACTACTTGTCACCCACAAGCACCAATCTAAGGTTCCCGTACAACGATTGAACACAAGAGATGAACTAGGGTTTGAGAGGAGATGGTGCTATTGAAGATGTTGATGGAGATGTCCCTCCCAAAGATGGGAGAGTTGTTGGTTCCCCCCAGCAGAATCGCTCCACCGGAGGGCAAAAGTGCTCCTGCCCAAGTTCCGCCTCGAGACGGTGGCGCTTCGTCCCGAAAGTCCTCCCCTTATTTTTTCTAGGTCAAAATGACTTATATACCAGAAGAGGGGCACCGGAGGTGGGCCGAGGAGCGCACAACCCACCAGGGCGCGCCTGGGCTCCCTGGTGCGACCAGGTGGGTTGTGCCCACCGGGTGGGCCCCCTCTGGTAGTTATTTGCTCCAATATTCTTCATATATTGCAAAACAATTCTTCGTAAATTTTCAGCTCATTTGGAGATGTGCAGAATAGGTACTCTAACGTAGCTTTTTTAGGTCCAGAATTCCAGCTATCGGTATTCTCCCTCTTTGTGTAAACCTTGCATAATATGAGAGAAAAGGCATTAGAAATACTCAAAAAAGCATTATTATGCATAAAAACATTATAAATAACAGTAGGAAAACATGATGCAGAATGGACGTATCAACTCCCCCAAGCTTAGACCTCGCTTGTCCTCAAGCGAAAACCAAAATCGAAAAACATGTCCACATGCTTAGAGAGAGAGGTGTCGATAAAAACAAAATACGGACATAGAAGCATCATGCATATTATTATAACATCAAAGAACTTTAACATAAAACTTTATCAAATAACTTTTATCATATAACTTCTCATGAACAAGTAACAATTCATCACAACATTGAAGTATAAAGCATAAACCTTATTGAAAACCAGCAAACTATGTTCTCAGTCAACTTTGCAACTACAATTCATCATATTTTCAGGAAGGGTCACATATCGGAGCCTTTAGGCAAGTTCACATACTCAACCATCATTTAATCTTCTATGATTGCTAACACTCACAGCATACCCATGAACAAAAAGTTTGAACCGGACACATAGAAAGATAAGGGCTTATAGTTTTCGCCTCCAACGTATTCACCTCAGGGGTGATGTCAACAATAATAACTCATGCCCACTCATATCCAACTGGATATATGTGCCTAGATCTTTCCTCACCACATGATGCTTGCAAAAATAAAAAATAAATAAAAAGGAATAGGGAAGAAAACTTTGACTCTTCACGAATGTAAATACATAAAAGTAAAAGATAGGCCCTTCGCAGCGCTTATTTGTTTGCATGCCAAATCCCTTAATGCAAAAGAACGTCACGTTATATTTCCCCTTATGATAGCAACCTTTATTATGCAGTCCGTCGCTTTTATTACTTTGCCATCACAAGTTCGTACAACGCTCAATTTTCTCTTACACTAAATGATCCAACACATTTAGAAGCAATTTTTATTGCCTTATTGCACCGATGACAACTTACTTGAAGGATCATACTCAATCCATAGGTAGGTATGGTGGACTCTCAAAATAAGATTTGGGGTAGGGGTTTTGGATGCACAAGTAGTATCTCTACTTAGTGCAGAATTTTTGGCTAGAAAAGATATTGAGCAAGCACCACATGTTAAAGGATCTATGACAATATAACTTCTATGTGAATATGAACAAACATAATTCATTATGTTGTCTTCCTTGTCCAACGTCAACTATTTTGACATAAAATATTTAATGGGGGCTCACAATCATAAAAGATGTCCAAGATAGTGTATTTCCATGTGAATCTTCTCTTCCCTTATTAATTCTTTCATGAGTTGCATCATTGACTAATGCTATGTTTGTCAATCTCCAACAAATTTTACCACTTATACTTTTCCTTATGTGATGTCATTACTTACCATAAGATTAGCATATGATCTTTTCCATTTATTTTCCTTTCTTTTTATTGAGACAAAAAAAGTAAAGAAACAAAACTCAAACTACTCTTTATTATATATCTCGCACACGATTACATCGATTGATAGATCACAAAGCAAACACTCGAAAGAAAAGGATCGAACTAAAACTTTATTCAACTAAATCATAGGAAACTAAAGATCGAACTAAAATAGATGAAAGCAAAGATAGTGGTGGTGATACGATACTGGGACACCTCCCCCAAGCTTGGCACAAGCCAAGGGGAGTGTCCATACCATGAATTCAAGTCTCCTTTGGTAATGAAGAAGGTGGTGGTGGTGAAGTAGTAGCGTCACACTTCAGGCTCAGGAGGTACTCCAATCTATGGATGATGCTCCGGAGGGCGATGACATGCTCTTGCAATAGAATATTTTCACGAGTGAGATATTTATTTTGCACACGAACCATTTCGATGATCCTAAAAGCCTCAATTTCAGTAGGGGTAAGATGATCATAGTAAGGCTGAAGGATGTCCGCTTCTTCTGCTGCTGGAACGGCTTGCCCCTTGTTCGGAACTTGATCTCCCTCGACTTCCTTGACCTTGTCACCCTTGACGGTCTTCTCTGGTTCCTCTCTCTTTAGTTCTATCTTCATCAACCAAGCATCCTCTTCTACTTTGTTGGAGGAGGGAGAAGACATGATGCTGGGCTCAACAGATCTGACAGAAAACAGTAAGAAAGAAAACAGAAGATTTCTCCGCGATACGATGGTCAACACGTTCGGGGGGTATATAGAGATTTTTTATCTTGGGAAACAAGCAAACAAGAGGAAAACGGAGTCGGGAAGGTTCCCGAGGTGGGCACAACCCACCTGGGCGCGCTAGGGGGCCCTGGCGCGCCCTGGTGTCTTGTGCCCTCCTCGGGTGCCTTCCTGGTTGTTTCTTATTTTCCTAATTTTTAATATATTCCAAAACTGACAGAAAATATTTTTGTGGATTTTTTGGAGTCCGTTTACTTACCGTATCACGTACCTCCCCTTTTTAATTATTCTGGAGTGTTCCGGAAGGTCTCTTTTATGTGTTCCTCAGGTGTCATAGTTTGAATAATATTGCTTTCAACATTAATAGGCGTACCTGGAATATAATGTTTAATTCTTTGCCCATTGACCACCTTCGGGTTAGTACCTTCTGCATTATTTATTTTGATAGCTCCAGAGCGGTAAACCTCTTCGATGATGTATGGTCCTTCCCATTTAGAGAGAAGTTTTCCTGCAAAGAATCTGAAACAAGAGTTGTACAAAAGAACATATTCTCCAACTTTGAATTCCCGCTTTTGAATTCTCTTGTCATGCCATCTTTTAACTTTTTCTTTAAATAACTTGGCATTTTCATAAGCTTGGGTTCTCCATTCATCTAATGATCTAATATCAAATAACCTCTTTTCACCGGCAAGTTTGAAATCATAGTTGAGTTCTTTAATTTCCCAATATGCTTTATGTTCTAACTCAAGAGGCAAATGACAAGCTTTTCCATAAACCATTTTATAGGGAGACATACCCATAGGATTTTTATATGCTGTTCGGTAGGCCCAAAGTGCATCATCCAATTTCTTAGACCAATTCTTTCGGGACCTATTAACAGTTTTCTGTAATATTAGTTTTATTTCTCTATTACTAAGTTCAACTTGACCACTAGATTGGGGATGATAGGGTGATGCAATTCTATGGTTTACATCATATTTAGCAAGCATTGTACGGAAAACACCATGAATAAAGTGTGAACCACCATCAGTCATTAAATATCTAGGGACTCCAAACCTCGGGAAAATAACTTCTTTAAGCATTTTAATGGAAGTGTTATGATCAGCACTACTAGTTGGAATAGCTTCTACCCACTTAGTAACGTAATCAACAGCAACCAAAATATGTGTATACCCATTAGAGGAAGGAAAAGGTCCCATATAATCAAAACCCCAAACATCAAATGGTTCAACAGCAAGTGAATAATTCATAGGCATTTCTTGACGCTTACCAATATTACCATTTCGTTGACATTCATCACAAGATAAAACAAACTTACGGGCATCCTTGAAGAGAGTAGGCCAATAAAAACCAGATTGCAATTTCTTGTGAGCAGTTCTATCTCCCGCATGATGCCCTCCATAAGCTTCGGAGTGACATTTTCGTAGGATTTGTTCCTGTTCATGCTCATCTACCCAACGTCTAATAATACCATTTACTCCTTCTTTATAAAGATGTGGGTCATCCCAAAAGTAATGTCTTAAATCATAGAAGAACTTTTTCTTTTGTTGATAAGTGAAACTAGGTGGTATGTATTTAGCAACAATATAATTAGCATAGTCAGCATACCAAGGAGTGTTATGAGAAACATTTATTGCAGCTAATTGTTCATCAAGGAAGCTATCATCAATAGGTAGTGGGTCATCAAGGATATTCTCTAACCTAGATAAGTTATCAGCTACGGGGTTCTCAGCTCCTTTTCTATCAGTGATATGTAAATCAAATTCTTGTAGCAAGAGAACCCACCTACTGAGTCTAGGTTTAGCATCTTTCTTTTCCATAAGATATTTAATAGCAGCATGATCGGTGTGAACAATAACTTTAGAATCAACAATGTAAGATCTAAATTTGTCACAAGCAAACACAACTGCTAAAAATTCTTTTTCAGTAGTAGCATAATTTCTTTGGGCACTGTCTAGAGTTTTGCTAGCATAATGAATAACATTTAGTTTCTTATCAACTCTTTGTCCTAGAACAGCACCAACATCATAATCACTAGCATCACACATAATTTCAAAAGGCAAGTTCCAATCAGGTGGTTGAACAATAGGTGCAGAAGTTAAGGCTTTCTTAAGTGTTTCAAAGGCTTCTACACAATCATCATAAAAAACAAATGGAACATCCTTTTGTAAAAGATTTGTAAGAGGCATAGAAATTTTAGAGAAGTCTTTAATAAACCTCCTATAGAAATCAGCATGACCGAGAAAACTACGAATACCTTTAATATCTTTAGGACATGGCATTTTCTCAATTGCATCAACTTTAGATTTATCCACTTCAATACCTCGTTCAGAAATTTTATGCCCTAAGACAATACCTTCATTAACCATAAAGTGGCACTTCTCCCAATTCAAGACAAGATTAGTTGGTGCAGATCTCTGTAAAACTCGATCAAGGTTGCTCAAGTAATCATCAAAAGAAGATCCATATACAGAAAAATCATCCATGAAAACCTCAACAATATTTTCACAAAAATCAGAGAATATGGTAGTCATACATCTTTGAAAGGTAGCAGGTGCATTGCATAAACCAAAAGGCATACGTCTATAAGCATAAGTTCGAAAAGGGTAAGTAAAGGTGGTTTTCTCTTGATCAGGTTGTGAAACAGGTATTTGAGAAAAACCAGAATATCCATCAAGGAAGCAAAAGTGTGTGTGCTTTGATAATCTTTCTAACATTTGATCAATAAAAGGGAAGGGGTAGTGATCTTTTCTAGTTGCTATATTTAATTTTCTAAAATCGATAACCATTCTGTAGCCAGTAACAATTCTTTGTGGAATGAGTTCATTCTTATCATTAGGAACAACAGTAATACCTCCTTTCTTAGGGACACAATGAACGGGACTCACCCATCTACTATCAGCTATGGGATAGATTATACCTGCTTCCAGAAGCTTTAATATTTCAGTTCTTACCACTTCTTTCATTTTAGGATTCAAGCATCGTTGATGATCAACAACGGGCTTAGCATCAAGTTCCATATTAATCTTGTGCTGACAGAGAGTGGGACTAATGCCCTTAAGATAATCCAAAGTATATCCAATAGCAGCACATTGCTTCTTTAGAATTTTCAATAATCTTTCTTCTTCATGTTCTGAAAGGTTAGCACTAATAATAATAGGATATATCTTTTTCTCATCAAGATAAGCATATTTCAAAATGTCAGGCAATTGTTTCAATTCAAACACATGATCACCTTTAGGTGGAGGAGGACCTCCTAGAGTTTCAATAGGCAAATTATGTTTGAGCAGAGGTCGTTGTTCAAAGAAATTTTTATCTATCTCATTTCTTTCATTCATATGCATATCATTTTCATGGTCTAGCAAATATTGTTCCAAAGGATCAGTAGGAGGCACGGCAATAGAAGCAAGATCAATTATTTCATCCTTACTAGGTAATTCTTTCTTGTGAGGTTGTCTATTAAACTTGGAAAAATTAAACTCATGAGACTCATCACCAAAGCTAACACTGACAGTTTGTTTATGACAATCTATAGTAGCATTGACAGTGTTCAAGAAAGGTCTACCAAAGATAATGGGACAGAAGTCATCTTGTGGGGAACCAAGAACTAGAAAATCAGTAGGGTATTTTATTTTCCCACACAAGACTTCAACATCTCTAACAATCCCAAGTGGTGTGATGGTGTCTCTATTAGCAAGTTTAATAGTAACATCTATGTCTTCTATTTCAGCGGGTGCTATGTCATTCATAATTTCTTGGTATAAGTTAAAAGGAATAGCACTGACGCTAGCACCTAAATCACATAAACCATGATAAAAATGATCTTCTATTTTAACTGAGACAACATGCATGCCAACAACAGGTCTATGTTTATCTTTTTCATCGGGTTTGGCAATTCTAGCAGCTTCATCACAGAAGTAAATAACATGCCCATCAATATTTTCTACCAAGAGATCTTTAACCATAGCAACACTAGGTTCTACTTTAATTTGTTCAGCAGGTTTAGGTGCTCTAATATTACTTTTGCGAACCACAGTTGAAACCTTAGCATGTTCCTTTATCCTAATAGGGAAAGGTGGTTTTTCAATATAAGCAGTAGGCACAACTGGATCAACATTGTAAATAATAGTTTCATCCTTAGCTAGGTCGGGTTCTTTAATTTCTTCTTTGATAGGTGGGTGATATTTAAACCACTTCTCCTTAGGGAGATCAACATGAGTAGCAAAAGATTCACAAAAGGAGGCTACTATCTCAGAGTCAAGTCCATATTTAGTGCTAAACTTGTGAAAAGCATCGGTATTCATAAAAGATTTAACACAATCAAATTCAAGATTAATACCTGACTCTTTACCTTCGTCGAGTTCCCAATCTTAAAAGTTGCATTTAATTCTTTCTAAAATATCCCACCTAAATTCAATAGTCTTCTTCATAAAAGAACCAGTACAAGAAGTATCGAGCATGGATCGATCATCATGAGAAAGCCGAGCATAAAAATTCTGAATAATAATTTCTCTTGAGAGCTCATGATTGGGGCATGAATATAACATTGACTTCAGCCTCCCCCAAGCTAGAGCGATACTTTCTCCTTCATGAGGCCAAAAATTATATATATAATTCCGATCACGATGAACTAGATGCATAGGATTTTTTTTTGGTGAAATTCCAATTTCAATCGATTCTAATTCCAAGATCCAATATCATCGCATGGCCTATACCATGACAATGCTTTTCCCTTCAAAGATAAAGGGAAAACCTTCTTCTTAGCTTCATCTCCGGGCAAACCTGCAAGCTTAAATAATCCACAAATTTCATCCACATATATCAAGTGCATATCAGGATGTTCAGTTCCATCTCCTGCATAAGGATTAGCTAACAGTTGTTCTATCATACCCGAAGGAATTTCATAACAAATATTTCCAGTAGGTGTAGTAGGTTGAGGGGTAGCTAATTGTGGTTCCGGTCGAGGTGAATATACCCCGAACAAACCCCTCAAAGGATGATTCTCCATATTAACAAGTGACAATAAATTTCAGCACGTAGTAATAATTTTCCCTTACCAATTTCCACTTACCAAGAGCGCTTCACTCCCTGGCAACGGCACCAGAAAAGAGCCTTGATGACCCACAAGTATAGGGGATCAATCGTAGTTCTTTTGATAAGTAAGAGTGCCGAACCCAACGTGGAGCAGAAGGAAATGACAAGTGGTTCTCATCAAGGTATTTTCTGCAAGCACTGAAATAGTCGGTAACAAGTAGTTTGATAGCGAGATAATTTGTAATGAGCAAGTAACAGTAATGGTAAATAATGTGCAGCAGCCCAATCCTTTTGTGGCAAAGGACAGGCCAAAACGGTCACTTATGATAAGCAAAGCGTTCTTGAGGGTACACGGGAATTTCATCATATCACTTTCATCATGTTGGCTTGATTCGTGTTCGCTACTTTGATAATTTGATATGTGGGTGGACCGGTGTTTAGGTGCTGTTCTTACTTGAACAAACCTCCTACTTATGATTAACCCCCTCGCAAGCATCCTTAACTACGAGAAAAGTATTAAGATAAAATCTAACCATAGCATTAAACTTTTGGATCCAAATCAGCCCCTTACGAAATAGCGCATAAACTAGGGTTTAAGCTTCTGTCACTCTAGCAACCCATCATCTAATAACTACTCCACAATGCATCTCCTTAGGCCCAAATATGGTGAAGTGCCATGTAGTCGACGTTCACATGATGCCACTAAGGGAATCACAACATACATATCATCAAAATATCGAACACATATCAAGTTCACATGATTACTTGCAACATGACTTCTCCCGTGACCTCAAGAACAAAAGTAACTACTCACAAATAATAATCATGCTCAAGATCAGAGGGGTATTAAATAGCATAATGGATCTGAACATATAATCTTCCACTAAATAAACCATATAGTAATCAACTACAAGATGTAATGAACACTACTAGTCACCCACAGGTACCAATCTAAGGTTCCGGTGCAAAGATTGAACACAAGAGATGAACTAGAGTTTGAGAGGAGATGGTGCTGCTGAAGATGTTGATGAAGATTGGCCTCCCAAAGATGAGAGGGTTGTTGGTGATGATGATGGCTTCAATTTCCCCCTCCGGGAGGGAAGTTCCCCCCAGCAGAATCGCTCCACGAGAGGGCAAAAGTGCTCCTGCCCAAGTTCCGCCTCGAGACGACGGCGCTTCATCCCGAAAGTACCCCCCTTATTTTTTCTAGGTCAAAATGACTTATATACCAGAAGAGGGGCATCAGAGGTGGGCCGAGGAGGGCACAACCCACTAGGGCGCGCCTGGGCTCCTTGGCGCGCCCAGGTGGGTTGTGCCCACCTGGTGGGCCCCCTCTGGTAGTTATTTGCTCCAATATTCTTCATATATTCCAAAACAATTCTCCGTAAATTTTCAGCTCATTTGGAGATGTGCAGAATAGGTACTCTGACGTAGCTTTTTTAGGTCCAGAATTCCAGCTGCCGGTATTCTCCCTCTTTGTGTAAACCTTACATAATATGAGAGAAAAGGCATTAGAAATACTCCAAAAAGCATTATTACGCATAAAAACATTATAAATAACAGTAGGAAAACATGATGCAAAATGGATGTATCACTATGGAAATGCCATAATAGGTGGGTATGGTGGCTGTTTTGAGGAAGGGTATATGGTGGGTTTAATGCACCGGCGAAAGTTGTGCGGTACTAGAGAGGCTTGCAATGGTGGAAGGGTGAGAGTGCGTATAATCCATGGACTCAACATTAGTCATAAAGAACTCACATACTTATTGCAAAAATCTATTAGCCATCAAAACAAAGTACTAAACGCATGCTCCTAGGGGGATAGATTGGTAGGAAAAGACCATCGCTCGTCCCCGACCGCCACTCATAAGGAAGACAATCAAAGAATAAATCATGCTCCGACTTCATCACATAACGGTTCACCATACGTGCATGCTACGGGAATCACAAACTTTATCACAAGTATTTCTACCAATCCACAATTACTCACTATCATGACTCTAAATCACCATCTTTATATCTCAAAACAAATGCAAGGAATCAAACTTCTCATATATTCAATGCTCTTTATATGAAAGTTTTTATTATATCCCTCTTGGATGCCCATCATATTAGGACTAAATTCATAACCTAAGCAAATTACCATGCTGTTTAGAGAGACTCTCAAAATAATATAAGTGAAGCATGAGAGTTCAACAATTTCTATAAAATAAAGTTACCGCCGTGCTCTAAAAAGATATAAGTGAAGCACTAGAGCAACTGCCTAGCTCAAAAGATATAAGTGAAGCACATAGAGTATTGTAATAAATTCATGATAAAAGCGTGTCCCTCTCAAAAGGTGTGTACAGAAAGGATGATTGTGGCAAACTAAAAATCAAATACTCATATCATACAAGACGCTCCAAGCAAAACACATATCATGTGGTGAATAAAAATATAGCCTCAAGTAAATTTACCAATGGATTGAAGACGAAAGAGGGGATGCCATCCAGGGCATCCCCAAGCTTAGATGCTTGGTTGTCCTTGAATATTACCTTGGGGTGCCTTTGTAATCCCCAAGCTTAGGCTCTTGCCACTCCTTATTCCATAGTCCATCAAATCTTTACCCAAAACTTGAAAACTTCACAACACAAAACTCAACAGAAAACTCGTAAGATCCGTTAGTATAATAAAATAAATCACCACTTTAGGTACTGTTGTGAACTCATTCTAAATTTATATTGGTGTTATATCTACTGTATTCCAACTTCTCCATGGTTCATACCCCCCGATACTACCCATAGGTTCATCAAAATAAGCAAATAACACATAGAAAATAGAATCTGTCAAAAACAGAACAATCTGTAGTAATATGGAAATTTCATATACTTATGTAACTCCTAAAATTCTGAAAAATTAGGAACATTTAGGCAATTTGTATATAAATCTTGTGTAAAAAATTCAGATCAAAATCACATTTCTGTGATTTTCTAAATTTCTGGCAATGAGCGCAAAAGTTTCTGTTTTTCAGCAAGATCAAATCAACTATCACCATAGACCATCCCAAAGGTCTTACTTGGCTCAAACACTAATTAAAACACCAAAATACAATTACTACAGAGGCAATAATGTGTATTTATTGAAAAATAGAACCAAAAACAAAAAACATAAATATAAAAATTGGGTTGCGTCCCAACAAGCACTATTGTTTAACGCCCCTAGCTAGGCATAAAACATAGATCTAGGTATTGTCATCTTTGGTATGCAATCCATAAGTAGCCCTCATAATAGATTCATATGTCAACTCAATTTTCTTTCTTGGAAAGTGTTCCATGCCCTTCCTTAACAGAAATTGAAATCTAATGTTTCCTTGTTTCATATCAATAATTGGACCAATCGTTCTAAGGAAAGGTCTACCAAGAATAATAGGACATGTAGGATTGCAATCTATATCAAGCACAATAAAATCTGCGGGCACATAAATCCTATTTGCAACAATAAGAACATCATTAATCCTTCCCATAGGTTTCTTAATAGTGGAATCCGCTAGATTCAAATTCAAAGAACAATCATCAAATTTATGGAAACCTAGCACATCACATAAAGTTTTCAGAATAGTGGAAACGCTAGCACCCGAATCACACAAAACATTGCACTCATAATATTTAATTTTAATCTTAATAGTAGGTTCTCACTCATCATAAAGCTTTCTAGGGATAGAAACTTCCAACTCAAGTTTTTCTTCAAACGATTTGATCATAGCATGAACGATATGTTTAGTAAAAGCTTTATTTTGATTATAAGCATGAGGTGAATTAAGCATGGATTGCAACAAGGAAATACAATCTATCAAAGAATTAAAGTCCTTGAAATCCAAAAGAGTGGGTTCATTGCTACTTAAAGTTTTGAACTCTCCAATCCCACTTTTATCAATTTTTTCATTAAGATCTTCACCCTCCAAATTATTGGGATGCCTTCTAGCGAAAGTTGACTCATCTCCAGTACCATATTTATCAAGATTTATATTAGCAAACAAAGATTCAATAGGAGTCACACCAATCACTTTAAGATCTTCATCATTATTTTCACAAAAACTAGAAGAACATGCTTTTTCTAGCCAATCTCTCTTAGCACGCATCCTAGCGGTTCTCTCTTTACATTCATCCATAGAAATTTTAATAGCTTTCAGAGACTCATTAATATCAATCTTAGGTGGCATAGATCTAATCTTTAAAGAATCAATCTCATGAGAAATTCTATCAACGTTCCTAGCCAAATCACCGATCTTAAGCAACTTTTATTCTACCATAGCATTGAAATTCTTTTGAGAATTAATGAAATCTTTAATATTATTCTCAAGATCAAAGGGTATTTTATTATAATTTCCATAAGAATTGTTGTAGGAATCACCATAATTATTAGAGGAATTACTAGGAAACGGCCTAGGGTTGAAATTACCTCTATATGCGTTATTACCAAAATTGTTCCTACCAAAAAAATTCACATCCATAGATTCATTATTATTCTCAATCAAAGTGGACAAAGGCATATCATTAGGATCAATAGGAGCACTCTTACTAGCAAACAATTTCATAAGTTCATCCATCTTTCCACTCAAAGTATTAATTTCTTCAATTGCATGCACTTTTTTACCGTGTTGTCGGCCATGAGGACCTCGGTCGTCGACTCAACACTGTCGCAGTTGTACTCGTCAGTGGTGTCCTCGTGGAGCCCGTTGAAAAGGTCAAGGGCGGGCTCATAAATCTTGAGAGCCGCCACATGCCCAGCAGTGGCCTGAAGGGCCACAACGTGCTTGATCCAGTGCTGCAGTCATGAGCGCCCGGAGCGCTTGCGATGGCGTCCAGCAGGAAGGAGGGGAGCCACTCGGTACGGGATCGATGGCTGTCGGAGTAGGACTCCGAATGAAGACGCGCGGAAGTGCGCCGCGCCACGGATGGGCAGCGCCTCCATGTCCAGCGGGGCCTCTTGGAGCCATGTTGAGTCATCAGCAATGAAGCTGAGCGCTCCAAAATGGATCTCGCCGCTGACTAACATGATGATGACGATGAAATTCCACCTGCGCCGTAAAATCGCTAGATGCGCAGCCCCACGATGGGCGCCAACTGTCGGGGTTATGATCCTAACAATGGGTATTAGGGGTACAAAAGAGGGGCAGAGCCTAGCTATGGCACAGGTGTAACACTCGGCGTTTATGAGTTTAGGTCCCTCTCGAAGGAGGTAACAACCCTACGTCTCATGCCCGGAGGCTTGTTTTCTATTGTGGGGGTATGATTACAGAGAGTGCTTAACCCTTGGCCAGGAGGGAGGGGGTGGCTTATATAGAGTGCGCCACAGTCTCACCACCTCCATGTTGCGAGGGTGAATTAAGTGCCATAACTAAGACAGTTACTAGAGTAAATAGCCACAACTATGGCTATTACAGCTAACGGTAGCCTTGACAATGCTTAAAGCCTCACTTAAGACTACTCGACCATTGCAACTCCCACGTTGTCCCTTCACCTTCCTTGTTCGAGTGGTGATGGCCGGGCCGACTAGAGGGATCGAAAGACGTTCTAGTGCCGTCGGTGCGTCTGAGTGGACTCCCTGCCACACGCATCCGAATGCGTCTACGGTCCAGAGACCTAACAACGATGGTGTGGGGCCCTAGGTTGGCCTTAGATGTTAGGTCCTTGACCCTACCTATTGTAAGTGACCTCATCAGCTACTGATCATGTGCTACTATTTTTCTACTGTCATGACAGAGTAATAATGCTATTGTTCTGCACGTTAATCTCTACCATCGTTAATCTAGTGCCAGTGTTGATGTGATGTGATGCCACTTCTTACTTAATGACACTTTTTCATACTGTCAATGTAATGCCATTCATACCCATGATATATTGTTGATAATCATATTATACTGCAAAAAAGTGACAATTCTTAAATAACCGTATCACATATTTGTGCAAACAGGGATGTCTATCTCCATATCATTTCTATTTGTGAATCCGAAGCACACACCTCAATTTTAGTACAACAACACAAAATCAGATGGTTGTTCCTACATGTCGTCCTCTAGCCACCCATCTACAAGGTAATCCTACATTCGTAACTAGCTAGAATGGACAAGCAAGATAAAGGAAGCTGATTCATACGTGGACTTGATGATTGCAGTGTAGGAACGAGCATGTCATGTATGTGGGTGGCATAGGAGCAGTGGAGGTGCGAATAAACACTGCAAACATCACCTAGACGGCTAAAAAACACGGCTCTGCTGGACCCAGGTCCCTGTACAAGCGGCATGGCTGCACACCGCTTTGATCATTACATATTTCTGCAAAGAACGATGCTTAATTTCAGTGGAACCGCACAAAATAGATATGAGAGTTACTTGGACAAAAATTTCTATAGACTCATGGAAGGAATTGCACTAATCCATTGGATCAAATTTCCTCCATGGCAACATATTAGCCCCAAAATGAAAATTTACAAACCACTTACAAAATTATAGATAATCTTCCTCAAATAGATAAGTACGGGCCTTCATCCAGATGTTTGCTACTGTTTTGCAACATCGTTGAAGTACAACTATTTATCACTATGTTTTCACATTCAGGACAATGAAAATCCTTTTGCTTATGAGTGTATGTTTCATGAAGTAGTGCCACTATTTAGTAATCACATTTTTTAGTATTTGTGCAAACATGGATTCTTGATTTCGGTGGAACTACACAAGAAGTTCAGATGGTCAGTCCACCACGAGGTTCAGTTCAATATTCCAACTAAGAACACACTTATATTTTGTTATTATGGAATAAGAGAACCTAACCCTGGATGGTTGCAACAAAAAAAATAGAGTGAACCCTAGTAAATTAAAGCATGCCTAGAGAGACCCTTTGCTCAGAGAAGCATCGATTGATTTTTCCTGATTTGTAAACTGATACGTCCCAAACATATCTACTTTTCCAAACACTTTTGCTCTTGTTTTGCACTCTAATTTGCATGATTTGAATGGAACTAACCCGGACTGACGTTGTTTTCAGTAGAATTGCCATGGTGTTGTTTTTGTGCAGAAATAAAAGTTCTCGGATTGGGCTGAAAATTTACGAAGAATATTTTCAGAATATATAAAAAATAATGGCGAAGAGAAATACCAGAGGGGGGCCACCAGGGCGCCACATGCCAAGGGGGCGTGCCTGGCAGGTTTGTGGGCCCCTGGCAGCTCCCGCAACCCTAACTCCAACTCCATAAGTACCTATTTATCCAAAAAAAATCAGAGAGAATGAATCATCATGTTTTACGATACACAGCCACCGCCACCTCATGTTCTTCATCGAGAGGGCTGATCTGGAGTACATTCGGGGCTCTGGAGAGGGGGATTCGACGCCGTTGTCATCATCAACCATCCTCCATCACCAATTTCATGATGCTCACCACCGGGAGTGAGTAATTCCTTTGTAGGCTTGCTAGACGGTGATGGGTTGGATGAGATTTATCATGTAATCTAGTTAGTTTTGTTAGGGCTTGATCCTTAGTATCCACTATGTTCTGAGATTGATGTTGCTATGACTTTGCTATGCTGAATGCTTGTCACTAGGGCCTGACTACAATGATTTCAGATCTTAACCCTTTATGTTTTCACGAATATATTTGTGTTCTTGATCATGTTTTGCAAGTTATATGCACCTATTACGTGTTATGATCCACATACCCCAAGGTGACAATAATTGGGATTCTTTCCGATGATTACTGTAGTTTGAGGAGTTCATGTATTCACTATCTGCTAATGCTTTGTTCAGGTTCTCTATTAAAAGGAGGCCTCAATATCCCTTAGATTTCCTTATGGACCCCGTTGCCACGTGAGGGTAGGACAAAAGATGTCATGCAAGTTCTTATTATAAGCATGTATGACTATATTCAGAATACATGCCTACATTACATTGATGAATTGGAGTTAGTTCTGTGTCGCTCTAGATTATGACTGTTACATGATGAATGTCATCCAACACAATTATCCATCACTGATCCAATGCCTGCAACTCTCTCATATTGGTTTCTGCTAAGTTACTTTCGTTGCTGCTACTGTTACAATCACTATAAAACTGCTATTGCTACTGTTACCACTGCTATCAAACTATCATACTACTTTGCTACCGATCACTTTCCCGCAAATATTTAGTTCTCTAGGTCTGGTTGAATTGACAACTCAATGTCTAACACTTGCAAATATTCTTTGGCTCCCCTTGTGTCGAATCAATAAATTTGGGTTGAATAATCTACCCTCGAAAACTATTGCGATACCCTATACTTGTGGGTTATCAAGACCTTTTTCTGGCGCCGTTGCCGGGGAGCATAGCTCTATTTGCTAAGCCACTTGGGATTTATATCTGTTGATCACTTTGAAGAATCTGAAAGATACCAGAACCAAGGTCGTTCCCTCTAAGACGAGGGGAGGTAAGGAACTGCCATCACACTTTGCACTTGATACACCTTCTGTTTTGAGTAGGCTTGCGCCACTACCACCTTCTATTAATTATGATATGTCGCAAGTAATTGATGATTCTACTTCTGCTATGAATGATGTTTATGATGATGCTAGTACTCTGCTTAATGAAACTGTGCCACTAGGTGAATTTCTTGATGAACAACTTGCTAAAGCTAAAGAAATTGAAAATGTTGAAACTGATGAGATTTATGATTCACCTATTAGACCTAGCTCTCCTAGAATTGAAATGCCTAAGGTACCTGATGGTTATGTTATGGATGGGGGATTGCTAGAGAATTTCTTGCTTGTAATGATAGAGATGTTAAGAAACTACTATGTAGGCTGAAAGAAAAATCTATGATGGAGAAAATGAAATAGGATCCTAAGTTTGCTACTTCTCCCATCTTTGTTATTGATAAGAATTGCGAATTTACTATTGATCCTGAGTTAATTACTTTGTTTGAATCTGATCCTTTCCATGGTTATGAAATTGAAACTGTTGTGGCACACCTTACTAAATTAAATGATATAGCCACCCTATTTTGCTCATGAGGAAAAGATTCACTAATACTATATTCTTAAGTTGTTTCCTTTCTCATTAAAGGGTGATGCTAAGATATGGCTTAATACTCTTGCTCCTGGTTGTGTGCGTAGTCACCAGGATATGATATATTACTTCTCTGAAAAATATTTTCCTGCTCATAAGAAACAAGCTGCCTTACAAGAAATATTTAACTTTGTCCAAATTGAAGAAGAGAATCTCCCTCAGGCTTGGGGAGGCTTCTCCAATTGCTTAATGATTTGCCTGATCATCCTCTTAAGAAAAATGAAATACTTGATATCTTTTATAATGGACTAACCGATGCTTCTAGGGATTACCTAGATAGTTGTGTTGGTTGTGTTTTCAGGGAACAAACTGTTGAACAGGCTGAAGAACTATTGAATAATATATTGAGAAATGATAATGATTGGACCCTTCCTGAACCACCACCTAAACCAACACCAAAGACGAGAGGTATTCTATTCCTCAGTTCTGAAGATATGCAAGATGCAAGTAAATCTATGAAAGAAAAAGGTATTAAAGCTGAAGATGTTAAGAATTTACCATGTATTAAAGAAATACATGGGCTCGACACCCCGACACAGGTAGTAAAGGTAAATTCTCTTATAAGATTTGATGAAGGTGATATTCCTTATAATAAATCTGCTAGTCAATGCTTGGATGAATTTGATAACTACATTGTTAAGCAAGAACATTTCAATGCGTATGTTAAGAAACAATTGAAATGCAATGCTTTCATGATTGATCCTTTGAGTGACTTGATGTTTAGAATTGATAATGATGTTAAGGGTCTAGGTAAACATTCATCCATGGTTCAAACTTAGCTAGGACAAGTTGCTAAGTCACAAAATGATTTGCTTAATGAGATGAATAATAATATGAATGATCATGTTGTTAGAGTAATGACTAGAGGAGGTAGAATGACTCAGGAGACACAATATACTAAAGGTCACCCTGAAAGAATTGAACAAGATTCTCAAAGAATTAATATAGATACACCTAGTCCATCTAAGAAGAAAAAGAAAAAGAAAAATGATAGAACTTTGCATGCTCCTAGTGAACCTGAGGTAGAAAAACCTTCTAAGAATAGTAATGATATTTCTATTTATGATGTTGAGACACAATCTAGTGATGAACACACAATGATTACGATGTTCATGATGATGCTCAACCAGACAAGGATAAAGAACCTAATGATGATGTAGAAATAGAACCTGATGTTGATCTTGATAACCCACCTTCTAGAAATAAAAGATATGATAAGAGAGATTTCATTGCTAGAAAGCATGGTAAGGAAAGAGAGACATGGGTTAAAAAATCCATGCCTTTTCCAACTAAACCACCTAAGAATAAGGATGAGGAACAATTTGAATGCTTTGTTGAAATGCTTAGACCTGTTTTCTTGCGTACTCATTTGACTGATATATTGAAAATGCCTCCATATGCTTAATACATGAAATATATTGTCACTAATAAAAGAAATATACCTGAAGCCGAAATTTCCACCATGCTTGCGAACTATTCTTTTAAGGGTGGAGTACCTAAGAAGTTAGGAGATCCAGGAATACCCACCACACCTTGCTCCATTAAAAGAAGTTATGTTAAAACTGCTTTATGTGATTTAGGAGCTGATGTTAGTGTTATGCCTTTCTCTTTATATAGAAGACTTGATTTGAATAAGCTCACACCTATTGAAATATCTTTGCAAATGGATGATAAATCTACTACTATACCTATTGGAATTTGCGAGGATGTGCCCGTTGTTGTTGCAAATGTTACTATGTTGACAGACTTTGTTATACTTGATATGCCCAAGGATGACAACATGGTGATTATCCTTGGTAGACCCTTTTTGAATACTGTAGGGGCTATTATTGATTGCAACAGGGGAAAGGTTACCTTTCATGTCAATGATAATGAGCATACGGCTTATTTCCCAAAGAAACAATTTCAAGTGAATCATATCAACATTATTGAAAAAACTGCGATAATCACTATTGGAGGTTTTGAATTCCTCTTCCTTCAGTGAAAAAGAAATATGAAACTCTTATTATTGGGGAGATGCTTATCCCAGTTGAGGTAACCTAGTGTTATACGAAGATTCTTCGGTTTCATGTCATTCAAAAATGGTTTGTTAATAAGACTTGATCAACCTTATTAATGGATTCTTTTTTAGGGGCATGTGCTCGATGAATTTAGTAAGCACAACCTATTGTACCTACTATTTTATCTCTATTATTTAAATTTAATAAAGTAGAAATGCCATGATTATCCTATTTTCTGAATTTTTCGTGCAATAAAAAATGACCCGAAAATAAAAGTTCTCAGAATGCCCTAAAAATTTGGTATGATTTTTTCCACAATATTTAAGAATTTTTTGGCACAGAACACACCCCAGGGGGGGTGCACCTATGAGCCACAAGCTCATAGGGCGCGCCACCCCCAGGGCACGCCTAGTGGGCTTGTGGGTCCCACAGGGACCCACTTACTTATTCCAGACGCCCACTGCCTTCTTTGACCTCCAGAGAAAATCAGTAGCTTGTTCAAACCTGTGTTCTTGCTCCTTTGCCTACAATTTTCGATCTCCTTGCTCGGAACTCCGTTTCTGAAACTATTTTGGGAGATTACTCTTCAGTATGTGACTCCTCCAATGATCTAATTAGTTTTTGTTCTAGTGCTTTATATGTTGCAAATTTTTTCTACTGTGGTGACCATGTTCTTGAGCCTGCATGTTGAATTTATATGGTCCAAAGTAGTTTTGATGCATGATATAGCTTCTAGACACTTATGGGAGTAGTTGCTATCAATTTGGTCAAGTTTTGGTCACTTTTATTTCGAGTCACTAAATATTTCAGAAATTTTTAGAGGAAGAAAATGCTTAGGAAAATGTTACAAGGTGGTTCCTCGAGCAAGGGCTCTCCAAGGCTCGCTATACGTGAGATGGACCTTGAACCGCCATGGGCAGCTCCTGTGCACCCGTGTGAATGGCCGTCGGATTCCTTCATGGTTCGAGCTGGTATTAAGGAGGAGTTTGACATGTACGTGCACAATGCCGGGTTGACGGACTTCATGCCAGATAAGTGTCCACAGTACTATAATCTTACTGACTCTTTTGTGCGGAAATTTGAGTATGTGTCTCATCGCAATTCACATGCTGTTACCTTCAACTTATATGAAAATTCTTTTCGCATGGATATCGAGGAATTTAGTGAAGTGTGTAAAATTCCTTGCTAGGGGACATGCACTGGGCCTCGTAAATCTGATTGCAATGAATTTTTTGCTAAATATTACTAGGGGTGAAACTAAAGGCATAACACAAGCCACTATAGGGAGCATTCATTTTCCTGCTATACATTATTTTTCTCTGTTCATATAGGTAGATGCATTAATGGTAAACATGATCCTTGTCATCTTTGTGCCCCTGATTTGAGCATTCTTAAGAGTGCAGTGTTGAGAGATGACAATTTAACATGGAGGCCATTGTTGCATGTCGTTTACATAATAATGCCTCAGTTGGTGATTTCTTTGGTGGAGTTTACGCTACTCGCTTAGCTGCTCATCTTGGCGTACCCATTAGAGAAAATGATATATTGTTACCACCTAGTTTTCTTGATTATGAGGCTATGGAGCATCACCAGTTTCTTGAGAGGAATGACCAACCATTTAGTTACAGGCTAATCTTTAAAAGGCATCGTGTTTTCCATATTACTTGAGGAAGAGGCTGAGGAGTACGAGAGGGCGGTGGAGACCGCTCGCCTTAACGAGGCAGCCCGCCAAGCTGTGGCAGTTGCATTCCAGTACAATCCAAACTATGACTACGGATATTACCCAGGCCATTAGGGGCCATAGACCAACTTAGGCCAAAAGCCTAAGCATGGGGGAGCACATATTTCTCACCGACATTACATTCATGTTCACACATTTTATTCCAGTTGTCGGTGTTCATCCTTTTTCATTTGTATATCCATGCTAGTTTTATTTTTCGCCTTTTTCTTGTGCGTTTGAAAAACTTTGAAAATCCAAAAATATTTCTCGTTTCTTTTTGGTTTCTCTTTTTTTTAGTAGTATATAGTATTAAAAGAAAACCCAAAAAGATTTCTCGTTCTTCTTTTACTTGTTGGGAGCTTTCCCATGTAAATATTTTTTCTCGTTTCTGTTTTGTTTCCTTCGTTAATTTGCTTTCTTCAGAAAAACAAAAACTCCAAAAATGTTTCAGTGTGTTTCTCTAGTTTTTTTTTCTTTTCTTTGAGTTGTCATAAGGAGAAGACCATGATGAAATTGTTGAGTGGCTCTCATATGCATTATTGTTGATCTAACAAAGAGCCCATATTACCTTGTCTTCTCCTTTGAATATAATGTTTGCAGATTCCAGCTTAGTCCACGACACACTTGCACTATTATTGTTTTCATATCATTCGGTCCTGCAAGTGAAAGGCAATAATGACGATGATTTGATGAAGTGATTGAGGTGAAGGAAAGCAGGTATGAACTCCTCTTGTTTTTGTTTTTGTTAATATGTTTAGCTCATCGTTCTTGATTCAGCTTATTATGAGTAAACATGTTTGTGATGAAAATTAGAGATTATAGTTGCTCATGCCATGCTTAAATAGGTAGGAGTGGATAATGATTTATTTTGAGTGTCAACATGCATTAAAATGGTTTCGGTGTAGTATGATGTTATGGTATCTTCCTCTGAACAATTCAAGTGGCTTGACTTGGCACATGTTCATGCATGTAGTTGATTCAAAACCAACATAGCCTCCACGATATTCATGTTCATGGTGTTTATATCCTACTCATGCTCATACTTGATGTTGATTATTCTCAATGCATGATTATGACCATTTTCGCTCTCTAGCTGGTCGCTTCTCAATCTATTTGCTGGTTGTCACCTGTACTAAGCGAGAATACCGCTTGTGCATCCAAATACTTAAACCCAAAGTTGTTCCAGATGAGTCCACTATTTCTACCTATATCCGGTATTACTATGCTATTCCAAGTAAATTTGTATGTGCCACCTCTAAACATTCAAATAAGCATCTTTTTTGTGTGCCCGTACCGCTCATGGAGCGGCAGTGGGCGGTCAGTAGCTTCCATGCTAAGCTGGTTATTCTCATGATAAGTGTTTATTCACTTGTCCTTACACGAGAGGGGCTAGTATTCGGGATGCACAGTCCCATGATCAAAATAAAAAATAATGCAACAAACTCCCCAGAAAGTTGTTGCTATGGAGGGCACCCGAGGATTCGGCTAGCCATTGTATGGTTGAGGGGGAGTAAAATTTTCCCTTTTAGTTTGGGAACCGATGCTAATGTGTTTAGCATGGAAGAATTGAAAACTCTCGGTCATGACGCTGACAGGAAAGGCATACCTCTCAAAATTATATTCATCTCTGTTTTAAGCTTCGAGCTCTGGCACCGCTACAAATCAATGATTCCCTCTACGAAGGGCCTATCCATTTACTTTTATGTTATTTTACTTTTATTGTTGAGTCATCATCTTCTCATTTAAGCACCAGCTGTAGAGCACTATTGTCATTCTTATGCATTGAGTATAGTTAATGTTGGGTGTCACTTGACTGGATCTCTCCTACCATGAATTACAATATTTAGTCGCTACTCGAACTTCAGAGGTGCTCATCATTTATGTTTTGCGGTCTCAGAAATGGCTAGCGAGATACCATGTTATCATATTATATCATAATTGTTTTGATAAATTGTTGGCATCTGAGATATTTTATTATTGCTCGCTAGATGGTTATGTTATTGACATGAGTAAATGTGAGACCTAAATGTTATCATGCACATGGTTAGTTCATAATATTTGCTGAAAACTTGAGACTTAGTTAAGCATGTATACAACAACAAGAACAAAAAGAGTTTGTAAAAGTTTTTCTTTATCACTTTCATTTTGCCAACTGAATTGCTTGAGGACAAGCAATGAGTTAAGCTTGGCGGAGTTGATACGTTCCAAACGTATCTACTTTTTCAAAGACTTTTGCTCTTGTTTTGGACTCTAATTTGCATGAACTAACCCGTACTGACGTTGTTTTCAACAGAATTGCCATGGTGTTGTTTTTGTGCAGAACTAAAAGTTCTCGTATTGGGCTGAAAATTTATAGAGAATATTTTTAGAATATATAAAAAAATACCGGCGAAGAGAAATACTGAGGGGCGCCACCAGGGCGCCACAAGCCTAGGGGGCGCGCCTGGCAGGCTTGTGGGCCCCTGGCAGCTCCCGCAACCCTAACTCCAACTCCATAAGTACCTATTCGTCCAGAAAAAACCAGAGGGAAGGAATCATCGTGTTTTAAGATATGGAGCCACTGCCACCTCCCGTTCTTCATCATGAGGGATGATCTGGAGTCCGTTCGGGGATCCAGAGAGGGGGATTCGACACCGTCGTCATCGTCAACCATCCTCCATCACCAATTTCATGGTGCTCACCACCGGGAGTGACTAATTTCTTCGTAGTCTTGCTGGATGGTGATGGGTTGAATGAGATTTATCATGTAATCGAGTTAGGTTTGTTAGGGCTTGATCCCTAGTATCCACTATGTTGTGAGATTGATGTTGCTATGACTTTTCTATGCTTAATGCTTGTCACTAGGGCCCGAGTGCCATTATTTCATATCTGAACCCTTTATGTTTTCGCGAATATATTTGTGTTCTTGATCCTATCTTACAAGTTATATGCACCGAATGTGTTATGATCTGCATACCCCAAGATGACAATTATTGGGATTCTTTCCGGTGATTACCGTAGTTTGAGGAGTTCATGTATTCACTATGTGCTAATGCTTTGTTCCCATTATCTATTAAAAGGAGGCCTTAATATCCCTTAGATTTCCTTATGGACCCTGCTGCCACCGGAGGTTAGGACAAAAGATGTCATGCGAGTTCTTATTACAAGCATGTATGACTATATTCGAAATACATGCCTACATTACATTGATGAATTGGAGCTAGTTTTGTGTCGCTCTAGGTTATGACTGTTACATGATGAATCTTATCCAACACAATTATCAATCACTGATCCAATGCCTACGACTCTCTCATATTGGTTTCTACTAAGTTACTTTCGTTGCTGCTACTATTACAATCACTATAAAACTGGTATTGCTACTGTTACCACTACTATCGAACTATCATACTACTATGCTACTGATCACTTTGCCGCAAATATTTAGGTCTCAAGATGTGGTTGAATTGACAACTCAACTACTAATACTTGCAAATATTCTTTGGCTCCCCTTCTGTCGAATCAATAAATTTGGGTTGAATACTCTACCCTCGAAAACTATTGTGATCCCCCATACTTGTGGGTTATCATAAACCTTCTCAAAATTTTGTCTTTTGTTGTGAACCTATAAATGTTGGTTAAGTTATATGAATCATTGAGATGCATAAACATGTTGAACTTATGCTTTTGAATGTTTTTGTGTGTCTGCGTGTGTGTGTGTGTGGGGGGGGGGGGGAGGATAATTCTAGGATGTTGGCTACAAATATGAATGTATTTTATGAAGCTAAGTTTAATGTGAATGTTGAACATGAATGCTGGACTAGCGTGTAAACATTTGGCATGTATATTGTGGGCTCATTTAACCGCATGAACCACTCTCACAAGATATTTGGTTTTATGTCAGACAGAAGAGTACGAGAGTGAGCTGGTCGATAGCCAATTTTCTAGTGTTGAAGGAACTTGCGCCATTGTGTGTTGTATTTGCACCAACAGTGTTTACAAGTGGGTTTGCACCAACTATGTTTAAAAGTGGGGTTTTGCACCAACAGTGTTTACAAGTACTTAACCAACATTACGTACCCTATGTACACGCCACCGCACCAAGAGTTGTCAAACAAGTATTTCATCAAACACACTCTGCTCATATGATAAAATAGTGGCAACTTATATCTCACCATGCCATATTACATAAAAACTCATAAGGACGAATCTGTTTCAGCAACACTTAGAGAGGGGCCTCACATGATTCACAGACACACAAATGTAGCAGTAGTGCCCCTAGAGGGGTTCATAAAAATTATGATATGTCTGACGTATCTATAATTTTTGATTGTTTCATCCTATTATATTATCATTCTTGGATGCTTTATATGCATTTTATGCTATTTTATATCATTTTGTGGGACAAACCTATTAAACCAGTGCCCAGTGCCAGTTCCTGTTTTTTGCTTGTTTTTGGCTTTTCAGAAAATTAGTACCAAACAAAGTGCAAACACTTTAAAACTTTACAGTGATTTTTTCTGGACCAGAAGGGACCCTAGAAGGTTCGAGAGGAGGCCAGGAGCCTTACGGGAGAGCCACGAGCTCACAGGATGCGCCCGAGGGGGATAAGCGCACCCCCTGAGCTCGTGAGTCCCACGCAACTCCGTTTGACCTAATTCCACCTCTATAAATTCCGAAATATTCCCAAACCAACAGAGAGCCAACCGAAACACTTTTTCCGGTGCCACAAGCTTCTGTTCTTCCATGATCCCATCTGGAGGCCTTTTCCGGTACTCTGTCAAGGGGAATCAATCACGGAGGGCTTCTACATCATCCTTGTTGCCTTTTGATGATGCGTGAGTAGTTCACAATAGACCTACGGGTCCATAGCTAGTAGCTAGATGGCTTCTTCTCTCTCTTTGATATTCAATGCCATGTTCTCCTCGGTCTTCTTGGAGTTCTATCCGATGTAATCTTCTTTTGCGGTGTGTTTGTTGGGATCCGATGAATTGTAGGTTTATGATCAGATTATTCATTGAAAGTAATTGAGTCTTTTCTAAACTTTATTATGCATGATTATGATAGCTTTGTATTTCTCTCCGATCTATCTATTTGGTTTGTGTCATGGGAAACCACGGCCACCTATGGGGCCATCAACCCCTTTGGGTTCGGCGGGGGGATGGTCACGTTTCACAAAGAGCGGATAAGCGTCGCGCAGCATGGCAGAGATCACACGTGCAGTCTTTACCCAGGTTCGGGCCGCCGTGAGGCGTAAAACCCTACTCCTGCTTTGGTGGATTGATGGTGGATAATGGTGGTGAAACGTAGCACACTCACCCGGCAAGGTCGCTCTGGGGGCGAGAGTGGCTACGCACGTATGGATATGCGAGGATTCAACCCTTTCTATGGTCGCCATGGGCCTCCTTTTATAGACTAAGGGGTCACCAAAGTGGCAAATCAGTCTTTGTGCACTGATTAGATAGCTAACAGTGCTATCATATCTAACTCTGCAGGCTGACAGAGCGCATTAAATGCGCCGCTCAATGTCACATCACAGCTTGCCCGGCGGGCCCTGTCAGGCTATTTTGCCAGCTTAGCGCCTGCTTGCTTGACACGTCTCAGGACGGGTGTCATATGGAGGTGTTTGCTGTAGGAAGTGGCTACCATGTGGCAGAAAGCAGCCACTTAGTTACTTTGGAGCTTGACATCGCTTCGATTACTGACTTGCGTCGCTTGTGAGGTGGAGCGGTGGAGTGGCTCGCCTTCGCCAGCCCCGGCAGGTCTGCCGGGATGATCTGGGAGCTTGCTTCCAGAGGAAAACCCGACCCTACCAGGCTCGACTGCCCGGCACGGTAGGCCCTTCCCTTAGCGATGCCTCGTTCCTCTGGCTCGCCTTGGCCTTCTCGTCTTGCACTTGGATCCTTCAAAGGAATTGATCCTCCTTGTTTGGTCTAATCTTGGTCTTGCAATCTCGTCTCTGGCCTGTGCACAGTCCGTGCAATGGACCCAGGGTCTGTTGCACTGACAGGAGCCCCCAGGGCTGCCACGGACACGCCGCTGGGTGTCGTCGGGGTAGGCCCTAACCAGTGCACTGGCAGAAATGTAAGGGCGGCTTCGCAATTGGAGATCTTCTTTGCTTCTTCATTAACTTGAGCTCGGGTCAGTTTCCGGTTTTCCCGCGCGTCGTGCAACGCCAATTGTTGTGGGGCCATTCTTGTAATGGCCCGTGAATGACTTTAACGCACGGGCGGGTAACTGCCAATTCACTCTTCCCACCACGCCCTTATCCTTAGCCACGTATGCTGCATGCATTGAGTGGGGTAGGTAATGGAGGCGCGTGGCGTGGGAGAGCATCAAGGCAGGGACCCGGTCTTCTTGGATTGGTGGAGGAGGACGGTGGGTACTCGCCGGGGAATCAGCCCCCACCCCCAGCTCACCTACAAAAGGAGGAGCAGAGGCATTCATCCACATTCCACTCTTCCTCTGCCTTCTGCTTCTTCTGGGTATGCTGAAAGGAAGAGCCTGGGGCCAGCCCCTGGGCCCTAGCTTGGAGTTTCGTGTGAGCCCCATGGGGGCGCTCGGGCGGGGCGGCGGTAGCACCGGAGGTGGCGACTCTGGTGTGCTCGTCGCCGGGTCACCCGTGGCTTCGACTTTAGTGAGAGGCGACGAAAATGACACCATGCCGAGGACCAAAATGGGCAGAAGGTGTGGTAGTCGATTGCGGCCTATCCCCCCTTTCCCTGTGGCGTTGGAGGGAGGTTACAAAAATGATCGCCATCGGTGAGGGCGGACCCTATCTCCCCATACTCTGCCCGTCCGGTGCATGGGCGAGCTTCTAGTCCTTGTGCATGCTTCCTTAACGGGCGGGGTCTTTGTGACGTCGGGCCATCAGGGAAGCCCATGCTTTCTATGGGGGTCTCCTGGGACACGCGGCGTTCACATCGAAGGTGGCGGCAACCCATGACACGTCAAGAATGGGGGCGACCGTCCCGACGAGTCGTGTTTGCCAGTGACTCCGCCTGAGTTCCCGGTAGTGCCACCGCCCGCGCCTGCCCTCTGGTTTCTTCCTCTTAATCTGTCGACTGTTGGGAAACGTAGAATGCAATTTCAAAAAATTTCTACGCTCACGCAAGATCTATCTAGGAGATGCATAGCAACGAGGGGGAGAGTGTGTCCACGTACCCTCGTAGACCGAAAGCGGAAGCGTTAGCTTAACGCGGTTGATGTAGTCGAACGTCTTCGCGATCCAACCGATCAAGCACTGAACGTACGGCACCTCCGAGTTCTGCACACATTCAGCTCGATGACGTTCCTCGAACTCTTGATCCAACAAAGTGTCGAGGGAAACTTTCGTCAGCACGACGGCGTGGTGATGGTGATGGTGATGTGATCCGCGCAGGGCTTCGCCTAAGCACTACGACAATATGACCGGAGGAGTAAACTATGGAGGGGGGCACCGCACATGGCTAATAGAACAATTGATGTGCTTTGGGGTGCCTCCCTTACCCCGTATATAAAGGAGGAGAGGGGAGGAGGCCGGCCTAGGCGCGCCCCCAAGTGGGGAGGAGTCCTACTAGGACTCCAAGTCCAATTCGGACCCCCCCTTCCATTTACCGGAGAGGGAAAGGGGAAGGGAGAGGGAGAAGGAGAAGGAAAGGGGGGCCACGCCCCCTCCCCTTATCCAATTCGGACTCCCCATGGGGGGGGGGGGGGCGCCACCCCCTTGTGGGCTGCCTTGCCTCTCCCCTATGGCCCATGTGGCCCATTACTTCCCCCGGGGGGTTCCGGTAACTTCCCGGTACTCCGATAAATATCCGAAACACTCCGAAACCATTCCGGTGTCCAAATACTATCGTCCAATATATCAATCTTTACCTCTCTACCATTTCGAGACTCCTCATCATGTCCATGATCTCATCCGGGACTCCGAACAATCTTCGGTCACCAAAACACATAACTCATAATACAAATCATCATCGAACGTTAAGCGTGCGGACCCTACGGGTTCGAGAACTATGTAGACATGACCGAGACATATCTCCGATCAATAACCAACATCGGAACCTGGATGCTCATATTGGTTCCTACATATTCTACGAAGATCTTTATCGGTCAAACCGTAATGACAACATGCGTCATTCCCTTTGTCATCGGTATGTTACTTGCCCGAGATTCGATCGTCGATATCTTCATACCTAGTTCAATCTCGTTACTGGCAAGTCTCTTTACTCGTTCCGTAATGCATCATCCCGTAACTAACTCATTAGTCACATTGCTTGCAAGGCTTATCACGATGTGCATTACCGAGAGGGCCCAGAGATACCTCTCCGATACTCGGAGTGACAAATCCTAATCTCGATCTATGCCAACCCAACAAACACCTTCGGATACACCTGTAGAGCATCTTTATAATCACCCAGTTATGTTGTGACATTTGATAGCACACAAGGTGTTCCTCCGGTATTCGGGAGTTGCATAATCTCATAGTCAAAGGAATATGTATAAGTCATGAAGAAAGCAATAGCAATAAAACTTAACGAGCTAGTCTAGTAGAGGCTTACTAGGGACTCGGTGTTTTGTCTATGTATTCACACATGTATCAAGTTTCCATTTAATATAATTCTAGCATGAATAATAAACATTTATCATGATATAAGGAAATATAAATAACAACTTTATTATTGCCTCTAGGGCATATTTCCTTCAGTCTCCCACTTGCACTAGAGTCAATAATCAAGATTACATAGTAATGATTCTAACACCCATGGAGTCTTGGTGATGATCATGTTTTGCTCGTGGAAGAGGCTTAGTCAACGGGTCTGCTACATTCAGATCCGTATGTATTTAGCAAATCTCTATGTCTCCCTCCTTGACTTGATCATGGATGGAGTTGAAGCGTCACTTGATGTGTTTGGTTCTCTTGTGAAATCTGGATTCCTTCGCTAAGGCAATTGCTCCAGTTGTCACACCCTAGCTAGTTCATGCATTAGAGTGTTGTATCATGTTTAAACTTTTCAAGAAACTTGAAATGGGGATGATAGAACCCCCAGCACCCCCTGGAAACAACTAGGGTTTACTAAAATCTTTTTCAATGAACCTGAAATGCCCTTCTAAAATGTCCATCATTTTTGTCTTGGGTTAGAACCTCTGCCAAAATTGGTTCACAATTTTCTAGGTCATCATAAGGTCATTGAATTAAATCATATGTAACTTGCATTTGGGCATTGAAATGCTAGTAAATATTTTAAATGTCCAAATAATCCCAAACTGAAATGTTCCATGTTGGATATACTCTATACAATGGGCATGAGCAGTTTGGTGATTTTTGAAATTGCCTAGGTATTTTTAGAAAAGCCACAAACTTGCAGAAATAAAGAAAACAGAAATAAAAGGGAAAACTAACTTACCTGGCAAAGCCACCAGCCGGCCCACCTGGCGGCCCAGCACTGTGCTGGCCCGTGCCAGCCAGCTGCTTCGTCCCGGCCAGGCAGGCAGGGAGGTGACGCCGGCGTGCGCGAGCTCGCCACGGCGGCAGCTGCTTGCCGCTTCACCCTGGACGCGCTGGTCGACCTCCACGTAGCCCCCCCAACCGCCTGGACACGTCCATTCTCCCCCAACACCTCTCCCTCGCCCTCTTCCACCATGGCCGACGCTGCCGCGCCCGCGCCACCGTGAAACCCGCGTCCACCGTCGTCCCCGCGCCACGCTGCCGTGTCCACGAGCTCCACCGTCATCCACTATGTCGAGCTAGCCGAGCCCCGAGCGCTCGCACGCTCTGCTTTGTCTTCTTCGGCCTCGTGTTCACCGAACACCGTCGGAGATCCCCTTCGCCATCACCGCCGCACCAGCTCATCCCCGACCTCGCCGTCTGCTCCGTCGTGACCGCCGTGAGCTTAGCTTCCTCCCCATCCTTAACGTTCTCGCTCTCGAGCCCTGCATCGACTGCACCAAGCTCGGCCGCACCCGCCGCCGCCACCGCACATCGCCGTCATGGCCACAGCCACGTTGGCTCGATTTCGAGCACGCCATCATCTTCGCCGCACTCGCAGGAGCCCGCAGCACCACTCCATGCACCTCGCCGTGCCCCCTAGCGATGAGCCCGAGCTCGCCTGAACTCCATTGGCCGCAACCGAGCTCGCCGCCGTCGACTCCAGCCACCCCAGGCCCAACCACGACCGCCAACGGATGTGCCGTTGCGCCAGCTTTCCGTAGAGCCCAACGGCGCCTCGAATGGTGCCCTGTAGCGCATTCCCGAGCCGCCCCGCCGTTTCTGTCATCGCCGGCGACAAGCCGCCTGCGAGTTTGACCTCGCTGACTAGGGGGTTAACCTCCCCTAGGTCTATGACATGCGGGCCCTGCCCGGATAATTAACCTAGCTTAGGTTTAAATCTAATTAGTTTAATCTAGGTTAGTGTTAACTAAGTTAGTTAGTTTAGTGTGTCACTGACGTGTGGACCCCACACGTCAGGTTTGACCTGGACCGGGCCGTTGACCTGCTGACGTCACTCAAACGTCATGCTGACGCTGTAATTGTTTTCTGGGATTTTAAATAAATCAGAAATGGTTTATTTATTTCAGAAAATATCCTAAACTTCTAAAATTCATAGTAATTCAATCGTAGCTCCAAATCAAATAATTTATATATGAAAAATGATCAGAAAAATCCAATCTATCCATTTATGCTACTTTCATGCATGAAAAACCAACTTATACCTGTTGTATAAGTGAAAACATTCAAATGGCATTTTAAATGCTAAATATGGAGTTTGCATATGAACCCTTGGTTCATATGGACTTCATTTAAATTGTTGCAAGATACATTAGTGCAAATCATAACATTCTTGCCATGTCATGATCATGCATCATATTGTTGCACTTGCATTGATTGTGCTTCCTCTCTGTTGCCGGTATTTGTCCCCTCTCAGTAGACGATGTCCCGACGATGAGTTCGATGACATCGATGAAGAACTATATTATCTTCAGAAGTGCCAGGCAAGCAAAAACCCCTTGTTCATTCCGATACAAACCCACTCTCTCGCTTCTGCTCTCTTTTACTGCATTAGGACAACAACGATTCAACTGTTACATGCTGCGGTAGTTGAAACCCTTTCCTCTGCATGACCTGTCATTGCCACAGTAAATAGATGAAACCCACTAGCATGAGTAGGAGTTGTTTGGGCCCTGATGTGCCTACTCATCTATGTTTGTTTGCCATGCCTGCTACTGCTTAGAGTTGAGTCTGGTCTGATTCATCGGGGATGATTCAGAGGTGTGTGACCATGTCCTGCTGTTGAGAGCTAAGTGTGTGAACACAATTTGGTAAAGGTATTGGTGAGAGGCCATGTAGGAGTACATGGTGGGTTGTCTCATTGAAGCCGTCCTCAGGAACTGAGTTCTGTGTTTGTGATCCATGAACAGCTACTACCACACATTGGGATCCTTAATTGACTCTCTCGACTTATTAGCCGCCTTGTTCTCTGTCCAGGAGTTGCAACTAGTTTCTGGTGTTTGTAGGATATGTGTTGGGGGCCCTGCGTAGCGCTGACCCTAGGGGTGGGCTATGTTGTGGTAGATACACCGTGGCACGGTGTACCGGGCGCCCGTTTGGTGTCTCGGGAACCCTGCACACATCGTTTGGGGCTGTGAGCGAAACTCCGGCCGGATCTCCTCGCGGATGGAACCCGAATAGGCGATAAACTTGGACTAGAGACTTGTGTGGTTAGTCAGGTCGTGGCCGACTCCCTCGCCAGGTTTCTGCTTGAAGGTTGCCGAGATACACGACGTGTACATGGTGGTAAGTGGCGAGAGCGTGTGTGAAGAAGTACACCCCTGCAGGGTTAATATGATCTATTCGAATAGCCGTGTCCGCGGTAAAGGACTTCTGGGTTGCATGTATAGTTCATAGACAAGTGAAAGTGGATACTCTAAAACTCGCAAGATAAGCATGAGTGCCATGGATGGCGTTCTCATAGGGAGACGAGAGCGGACCCATAGTGGTGTATTGATATGGTGAATATGTGGACTCGTGTGCGCCACCTCAAAAGAGTTACCAGCATTCGTAGTTCAGGATAGCCACTGAGTCAAAGCTGGCTTGCTGCAGTTAAACTCCACCACCCTCTTTGTTGATACCGATGCATATGTAGATAGTTCTGATGTAAGTCTTGCTGGGTACTTTTGTACTCATGTTTGCCTATTTTATGTTTTGCAGAGAGACTTCAGTCTCGCTAGTAGTTCCATGTGGACTTCGATGTTTAGCTTGTTACCTCAGCTACGATCTTGTGCCCTCCGCAGGATCTGGTAGATAATCGGGCTTCTCAGCCTTTTTCATTTGTAGATGTCTGTACTCAGACATGATAGGCTTCCACATGTGCTTTGACTTGTATGCTCTGAATGTTGGGTCATGAGACCCATGTTTGTAATACTAGGCTCCTCGGAGCCTAATGAATAAATACTCTGAGTCGTAGAATCCTGTTGTGATGCCATGTTGTATTTGCCCATATCCAGCATATTGTGTGTATGATTGAAATGCTTGGTATGTGTGGGATCCGACAACCTAGTTGTTTATCCTTGGTAGCCTCTTTTATGGGGAAATGTAGTCTGGTGCTTCCACTGAGCCTTGGTAGTCCGCTACAGCCCGGTTTACCGGAGTCCTGTTAGCTTGCTACTGCTCCAGAACATTTAGACTGGCCGGCATGTGTCCTTCCTCGATCCTGTGTCTGTCCCTTCGGGGAAACGTCACGCGGTGTCTTTCGGAGTCCTGTTAGCCTGCTACAGCCCGGATTCCCGGAGTCCTGGTAGCCCAGTTGCTACAGCCCGAATTCACTCGCTGATGACCGACACGTTCATTGCTGGGTCATGTATGCCTGTCCCTGTAAGTTAGTGCCACTTTGGGTTCACGACTAGTCATGTCGGCCCGGGTTCTCTATCATATGGATGCTAGCGACACTATCATATACGTGAGCCAAAAGGCGCAAACGGTCCCGGGCCATGGTAAGGCAACACCCGTGGGAATACCGTGCGTGAGGCCGCAAAGTGATATGAGGTGTTACATGCTAGATCGGTGTGGCCTAGAATCGGGGTCCTGACAGCGTTGGTATCAGAGCCTGACTGCCTGTAGGATTACCAAGCCAAACTGGTCGAAGTTGAGTCTAGAAATGCTTTAGTTATATAAGGGAATTGATTGTGGATGGGAACGTAAGACTCTTTTTACTCCTTTACCTTATGCCTTCTGATCTGAGTCAACCTCTTCTTTTCTACGGGGTTTAAGAACTAGGCCTTCTCATCTATCTATCAGGATCACGTGTTACTAATCCGTAGACTCATAGGATTGTTGGATTTAAGCCTCATTTCAGTTCCTACTACTTCCGTGTGTTGTTAGGTGATCTCAGAACCTTGATATTGTGATGTTAAGTGGTTATGCCACCCTTTTGCAGGATGTCTCAAATCTTTTTGAGCATTTACAGCCGTTATGCTGTCCGAGTCATCCCAGGTTTCCAAACAATCTGATGCATTTGCAAAATCCTTTCCCTCTGTTTCCGCGTCCCTTTGGGCCAGATTAAGCACACTAACGGTCTGTTGAGGTACTCCATTGCCTTGACATATGTGTTGGAGCTAGTATTATGACCCTAGGCATCCTAGAGAACCACCAAGTAATCTAGTAATGCTTTATATTCCTAGTGTGATGATTCTGGCCGTCATTCTCGAAAGCATCCCGTGATGCTATTTAGTTAGTAGGCATTCTATTCCTGGGTTTCTGAACCCGAGATTCACCCTACTTCATGTTGTTAGTGTTTGCTAGTTCCCTTAAGATATTAGTAACCTTGGTGATAGTCCTTGAGGTTCGTGGTATATCCTTCTTCCAAATACCATGAACTACTTATGGCAGAAGTTCCTCGTTGAATCGAAAGATCACAATCAGAGTACTCTTGAGGAGTTCTCCATTCGTAATTGTGACTCTGCCAGTTCTACCTTTCTGCATGGGTTATCCGGAAGAAATATGTTGAACTCGGTTTGACATACTAATCTATGCATCAACAACTCAGAAAGTGATATGTTCCTTTGAGTTGTCCTTTTTCAGTTGTATTCCGACCTTCGTCTATCAATTGATAGTCAGGAGTAATTGTGCATTCGTGTTATCGATGCTTATTATTCTTGTGGTCCGTCAAGCCGTTCTATTCCGGAATGACTAGGAGAAACAAACTCCAGTACCTCATCCGTATCCCGGATTGGGTCAAAATAGTTGTGCTCCGCAGATCAAAATGCCAATCCAGCTTTTGATTTTGTTCTACCCTGAAGTATTACCGTCTTATGTCAAGAATGTCATGAAAATTGCACAACCTCTTATGAATTCTTGACGAAGTGATACTTCTCGCCATAGTTCTTCATTCCTCGGTCTCCGTGTTGTTGCAACCGGAATACCGACAAGGGAATCGTGATGTGTGAAATAAACACTCCTAGCAACCCTGTTGCTTGGTAGTTAATGGACAATAATCTCATTCTTAGCGTGTTGATTGTTGAATCATCACCCTAAGGTTGATTGTGCCACCTAGTCCATATTCCTGGTGCACCCTTCGATCAATGAGTTAGGATTTTGTCAATCCCTTGCTTATTTGATCACATCGTCTTGCCCTGAAAAGCAAGATTGTTCTCGAGCTTAGTTACATATCGGTGGTTCGTGACTTTCCGAATATCTTCTCGGAAGTGCTACCAGGTTGTCACCTGACCGCTATGTTGAGTTCATGATCAAGTTGGTTTCTTGTAAACCACCCTTTCTCCAAGAATCTATGTCGGATACCCTGAGCTAGTTGGTTAAGCTAAACAACAACTTGGAGAGTTGGAAGATGAGAGCTTGTCTGACTCAGTTCATTCCTAAGGGATATCCTCGTGTGTGTGTGTTCAAGAAAGATGATACTTTCATTGATTGATCCTTGTGATCAATTGTTGGACCTATTATCTTATCCAAACTTTGATTTGAGTATGGGCTATCATCAAATCAAATCAGAAACAACGATGTTCGTAATGTTGCCTTATCCGTGGTTGTTTCCTCAGGCATACACCATTATATCTTTTGGTCTGACCCATGCTATCATCTTGTTCACATAATCATGTAACCCCATCTTATGGGAATCTTGATAAGTTGTTGTTGAGCCCATCGACAACATCCTTATCTTGTCCATGATTCATGTTGAACATTTAAGTTAGTATTGGAAATTTTTGTAAGCATTTCTTCATGCTAGCTCATGGAGCATATGTTTGGATGAAAGAAGTGACTTCCTCTAATTCATGTGCATTCGATGCAAGTTGCCGCAGTGAATTCGAGAAAGTTTGTTTTGCCTCCCCTGGAATCATCCCAAGTTAGTCATGCACGTGCAAGTGCTCTATGGTTTGATAGGTTGGCCACCTCCACTCCATATGTGTTCCTAGCACACAAAGCCACTGATTGATTTGTTCAAAGAAAAGAAGTTCTTAAGTGCTAATCCTTAAGGACCCAAAGGTACATGCGCAGAACTTCGCTCTCCGCAATGATGGTTCCCAACCAGAACTCGGTAGTGTTTCGTTGTAAGACTACTACGTGGTCATGCTTGTCTTGGACAACGTGCTCACATGTATGTAGCAGAACCAGCTCATGTTTTGGAGCTTGCTATCGTAGTTCACTCCCCGAGAATCTCACAACGCCATCTCGTCGATTTGTGTTGCAAACTTTCATTTTTCTCTCTAGACTGGATGAGTCTGGAAATATTCCGTTACCAACCAGATCTGAATCTTAGGCAGATATTATGGTTGGAGCTATTCCAAGATCTATGATGTAGGTCCCGACAAGGTTGATGTTCTGGCTGACACACCTAGCCGGGAGATTTATCATTGTAGTATCTTGATTGAGCAATTTTACCATCTTCTCCATGAGGATTTCATGCGACTTATTCTAGAAGTTGCTCCCTAGGAATTCATGTGCTCCCAGTTCCTTCGATTATGCTATAATCATTCAAATAGTGGAATCACTTTCTTCTGATGAGCTTCTCCCCAGTTACTAGAATCATTCCCAGCATTTGCATTTTGTTCCCAGCCTGCACCTGCCGTGGTGCCATCCTACCATGGGTTCCACCCATTTCCGGTGATAAGCAAAAATCATCCATTGCGTTGTCTTCAACAAGGTAGTCCACATCATTCATCCTAGTTCGACTATGTCATTCTCTGGAACTCCTTCAAATGTTCGATTGTGATTGCCTTAGGCTGGTTTAGAGAATTTTATTGATCTCTGTATCAAAAGTAATTCTTTTTGCCACTTAAGGAAATAACTCTATGAGTCACCTCCTCTAAGGTGTCTCGTTATGGTATCATGGCAACTCAAATCCTCGCTACGTTGACAACCGTTCACCACCTTGTTAAGCGTGAAATTGTTGTCTACCTAGTGAACCTTCGTCATCTGCTTCACTCCATCCCTTTGGATGTGTGCTTCGTGTCTCAGCTCGAGAGATGTTGCTATGTCTCATTCCGTGAGTTGATCCTGAGTTGTTCGATCTTCGAGAAGATCGATCCTTCTAGAGTTTTCCCTTTCTTCTTGTTGTCATGTTAGTTGGAGTTCTCAGAGCAAGACATCGAGACAAAGATGGTGATCGAATCAACGTTCTTATGAGATGCAACCTGGATTGTGAAGATTGTGTTAGTTTGCGTTCCCCCTTCATCTTACCCTACGCTTGAATCTCGGGACGAGATTCTTTTGAGTGGGGGTGAGTTGTCACACCCTAGCTAGTTCATGCATTAGAGTGTTGCATCATGTTTAAACTTTTCCAGAAACTTGAAATGGGGATGATAGAACCCCCAGCACCCCCCTGGAAACAACTAGGGTTTACTAAAATCTTTTTCAATGAACCTGAAATGCCCTTCTAAAATGTCCATCATTTTTGTCTTGGGTTAGAACCTCTGCCAAAATTGGTTCACAATTTTCTAGGTCATCATAAGGTCAGTGAATTAAATCATATGTAACTTGCATTTGGGCATTTAAATGCTACTAAATATTTTAAATGTCCAAATAATCCCAAACTGAAATGTTCCATGTTGGATATACTCTATACAGTGGGCATGAGCAGTTTGGTGATTTTTGAAATTGCCTAGGTATTTTTGGAAAAGCCACAAACTTGCAGAAATAAAGAAAACGGAAATAAAAGGGAAAACTAACTTACCTGGCAAAGCCACCAGCCGGCCCACCTGACGGCCCAGCACTGTGCTGGCCCATGCCAGCCAGCTGCTTCGTCCCCGCCAGGCAGGCAGGGAGGTGACGCCGGCGTGCGCGAGCTCGCCACGGCGGCAGCTGCTTGCCGCTTCGCCCTGGACGCGCTGGTCGACCTCCATGTAGCCCCCCCAACCGCCTGGACACATCCATTGTCCCCCAACACCTCTCCCTCGCCCTCTTCCACCATGGCCGACGCTGCCGCGCCCGCGCCACTGTGAAACCCGCGTCCACCGTCATCCCCGCGCCGCGCTGCCGTGTCCACGAGCTCCGCCGTCGTCCACTACGTCGAGCTAGCCGAGCCCCGAGCGCTCGCATGCTCTGCTTCGTCTTCTTCGACCTCGTCTTCACCGAATGCCGCCGGAGATCCCCTTCGCCGTCACCGCCGCACCAGCTCATCCCCGACCTCGCCGTCTGCTCCGTCGTGACCGCCGTGAGCTCAGCTACCTCCCCATCCTTCACGTTCTCGCTCTCGAGCCCTGCATCGACTGCACCGAGCTCGGCCGCACCCGCCGCCGCCACCGCACGTCGCCGTCGTGGCCACAGCCACGTTGGCTCGATTCCGAGCACGCCATCGTCTTCGCCGCACTCGCAGGAGCCCGCAGCACCAGTCCACGCACCTCGCCGTGCCCCCTAGCGACGAGCCCAAGCTCGCCCGAACTCCGGCGGCCGCAACCGAGCTCATCGCCGTCGACTCCAACCACCCCAGGCCCAACCACGGCCGCCAACGGATGTGCCGTTGCGCCAGCTTAACGTAGAGCCCAACGGCGCCTCGAATGGTGCCCTGTAGCGCATTCCCGAGCCGCCCCGCCGTTTTTGTCGTCGCCGGCGACAAGCCGCCGGTGAGTTTGACCTCGCTGACTAGGGGGTTGACCTCCCCTGGGTCTATGACATGCGGGCCCTGCCCGGATAATTAACCTAGCTTAGCTTTAAATCTAATTAGTTTAATCTAGGTTAGTGTTAACTAAGTTAGTTAGTTTAGTGTGTCACTGACATGTGGACCCCACACGTCAGGTTTGACCTGGACCGGGCCATTGACCTGCTGACATCACTCAGACGTCATGCTGACGCTGTAAATGTTTTCTGGGATTTTAAATAAATCAGAAATGGTTTATTTATTTCAGAAAATATCCTAAACTTCTAAAATTCATAGTAATTCAACCGTAGCTCCAAATCAAATAATTTATATATGAAAAATGATCAGAAAAATCAAATCTATCCATTTATGCTACTTTAATGCATGAAAAACCAACTTATACCTGCTGTATAAGTGAAAACATTCAAATGGCATTTTAAATGCTAAATATGGAGTTTGCATATGAACCCTTGGTTCATATGGACTTCATTTAAATTGTTGCTAGATACATTAGTGCAAATCATAACATTCTTGCCATGTCATGATCATGCATCATATTGTTGCACTTGCATTGATTGTGCTTCCTCTCTGTTGCCGGTATTTGTCCCCTCTCAGTAGACGATGTCCCGACGATGAGTTCGATGACACCGATGAAGAACTATTTATCTTCAGAAGTGCCAGGCAAGCAAAACCCCCTTGTTCATTCTGATACAAACCCACTCTCTCGCTTCTGCTCTCTTTTACTGCATTAGGACAACAATGATTCAACTGTTACATGCTGCGGTAGTTGAACCCCTTTCCTCTGCATGACCTGTCATTGCCACAGTAAATAGATGAAACCCACTAGCATGAGTAGGAGTTGTTTGGGCCCTGATGTGCCTACTCATCTATGTTTGTTTGTCATGCCTGCTACTGCTTAGAGTTGAGTCTGGTCTGATTCATCGGGGATGATTCAGAGGTGTGTGAACATGTCCTGCTGTTGAGAGCTAAGTGTGTGAACACAATTTGGTAAAGGTATTGGTGAGAGGCCATGTAGGAGTACATGGTGGGTTGTCTCATTGAAGCCGTCCTCAGGAACTGAGTTCTGTGTTTGTGATCCATGAACAGCTACTACCACACATTGGGATCCTTAATTGACTCTCTCGACTTATTAGTCGCCTTGTTCTCTGTCCAGGAGTTGCAACTAGTTTCTGGTGTTTGTAGGATATGTGTTGGGGGCCGTGCGTAGCGCTGACCCTAGGGGTGGGCTATGTTGCGGTAGATACACCGTGGCACGGTGTAACGGGCGCCCGTTTGGTGTCTCGGGAACCCTGCACACATCGTTTGGGGCTGTGAGTGAAACTCCGGCCGTATCTCCTCGCGGATGGAACCCGAATAGGTGATAAACCTGGACTAGAGACTTGTGTGGTTAGTCAGGTCGTGGCCGACTCCCTCGCCAGGTTTCCGCTTGAAGGTTGCCGAGATACACGACGTGTACATGGTGGTAAGTGGCGAGAGCGTGTGTGAAGAAGTACACCCCTGCAGGGTTAATATGATCTATTTGAATAGCCGTGTCCGCGGTAAAGGACTTCTGGGTTGCCTGTACAGTTCATAGACAAGTGAAAGTGGATACTCTAAAACTCGCAAGATAAGCGTGAGTGCCATGGATGGCGTTCTCGTAGGGAGACGGGAGTGGATCCATAGTGGTGTATTGATATGGTGAATATGTGGACTCGTGTGCGCCACCTCAAAAGAGTTACCAGCATTCGTAGTTTAGGATAGCCACTGAGTCAAAGATGGCTTGCTGCAGTTAAACTCCACCACCCTCTTTGTTGATATCGATGCATATGTAGATAGTTCTGATGTAAGTCTTGCTGGGTACATTTGTACTCATGTTTGCCTATTTTATGTTTTGCAGAGAGACTTCAGTCTCGCTAGTAGTTCCACGTGGACTTCGACGTTTAGCTTGTTACCTCAGCTACGATCTTGTGCCCTCGGCAGGATCTGGTAGATAGTCGGGCTTCTCAGTCTTTTTCATTTGTAGATGTCTGTACTCAGACATGATAGGCTTCCGCATGTGCTTTGACTTGTATGCTCTGAATGTTGGGTCATGAGACCCATGTTTGTAATACTTGGCTCCTCGGAGCCTAATGAATAAATACTCTGAGTCGTAGAATCCTGTTGTGATGCCATGTTGTATTTGCCCATATCCAGCATATTGTGTGTATGATTGAAATGCTTGGTATGTGTGGGATCCGACAACCTAGTTGTTTATCCTTGGTAGCCTCTTTTATGGGGAAATGTAGTCTGGTGCTTCCACTGAGCCTTGGTAGTCCGCTACAGCCCGGTTTACCGGAGTCCTGTTAGCTTGCTACTGCTCCGGAACATTTAGACTGGCCGGCATGTGTCCTTCCTCGATCCTGTGTCTGTCCCTTCGGGGAAACGTCACGCGGTGTCTTTCGGAGTCCTGTTAGCCTGCTACAGCCCGGATTCCCGGAGTCCTGGTAGCCCAGTTGCTACAGCCCGAATTCACTCGCTGATGATCGACACGTTCGTTGCTGGGTCATGTATGCCTGTCCCTGTAAGTTAGTGCCACTTTGGGTTCACGACTAGTCATGTCGGCCCGGGTTCTCTATCATATGGATGCTAGCGACACTATCATATACGTGAGCCAAAAGGCGCAAACGGTCCCAGGCCATGGTAAGGCAACACCCGTGGGAATACCGTGCGTGAGGCCGCAAAGTGATATGAGGTGTTACATGCTAGATCGGTGTGGCCTAGAATCGGGGTCCTGACACCAGTATTGTCACAAAAGATTTTCATTGGACCTGATGCACTAGGTATTACACCTAGATCGGATATGAACTCCTTCATCCAGACTCCTTCATTTGCTACTTCCGAAGCAGCTATGTACTCCGCTTCACACGTAGATCCCGCGACGACGCTTTGCTTGGAACTACACCAACTGACAGCTCCACCATTCAATATAAATACGTATCCGGTTTGTGACTTAGAGTCATCCGGATCAGTGTCAAAGCTAGCATCAACGTAACCATTTACGACGAGCTCTTTGTCACCTCCATAAACAAGAAACATATCCTTAGTCCTTTTCAGGTATTTCAGGATGTTCTTGACCGCTGTCCAGTGATCCACTCCTGGATTACTTTGGTACCTCCCTGCTAGACTTATAGCAAGGCACACATCAGGTCTGGTACATAGCATTGCATACATGATAGAACCTATGGCTGAGGCATAGGGAATGACTTTCATTTTCTCTCTATCTTCTGCAGTGGTCGGGCATTGAGTCTTACTCAACTTCACACCTTGTAACACAAGCAAGAACCCTTTCTTTGACTGATCCATTTTGAACTTCTTCAAAACTTTATCAAGGTATGTGCTTTGTGAAATTCCAACTAAGCGTCTTGATCTATCTCTATAGATCTTGATGCCCAATATATAAGCAGCTTCACCGAGGTATTTCATAGAAAAATTCTTATTCAAGTATCCTTTTATGCTATCCAGAAATTCTATATCATTTCCAATCAACAATATGTCATCCACATATAATATTAGAAATGCTACAGAGCTCCCACTCACTTTCTTGTAAATACAGGCTTCTCCAAAAGTCTGTATAAAACCATATGCTTTGATCACACTATCAAAGCATATATTCCAACTCCGAGATGCTTGCACCAGTCCATAAATGGATCACTGGAGCTTGCACACTTTGTTAGCACCTTTAGGATCGACAAAACCTTCTGGTTGCATCATATACAACTCTTCTTTGAGAAATCCATTAAGGAATGCAGTTTTGACATCCATTTGCCAGATTTCATAATCATAAAATGCAGCAATTGCTAACATGATTCGGACAGACTTAAGCATCGCTACGGGTGAGAAGGTCTCATCGTAGTCAACTCCTTGAACTTGTCAAAAACCTTTCACAACAAGTCGAGCTTTGTAGACAGTAACATTACTGCCAGCGTCAGTCTTCTTCTTGAAGATCCATTTATTCTCTATGGCTTGCTGATCATCGGGCAAGTCAACCAAAGTCCGCACTTTGTTCTCATACATGGATCCCATCTCAGATTTCATGGCCTCAAGCCATTTTGCGGAATCTGGGCTCATCATCGCTTCCTCATAGTTCGTAGGTTCGTCATGGTCTAGTAACATGACTTCCAGAACATTATTACCGTACCACTCTTGTGCGGAACGTACTCTGGTTGACCTACGAGGTTCTGTAGAAACTTGATCTAAAGTTTCATGATCATCATCATTAGCTTCCTCACTAATTGGCGTAGGCATCACAGGAACTGTTTTATGTGATGAGATATTCTCCAATTCGAGAGAAGGTACAATTACCTCATCAAGTTCTACTTTCCTCCCACTCACTTCTTTCAAGAGAAACTCCTTCTCTAGAAAGGATCCATTCTTAGCAACAAAGATCTTGCCTTCGGATCTGTGATAGAAGGTGTACCGAACAGTTTCTTTTAGGTATCCTATGAAGACGCACTTCTCCGATTTGGGTTCGAGCTTATCAGGCTGAAGCTTTTTCACATAAGCATCGCAACCCCAAACTTTAAGAAACGACAACTTAGGTTTCTTGCCAAACCACAGTTCATAGGGTGTCGTATCAACGGATTTAGATGGTGCCCTATTTAACATGAATGCAGCTGTCTCTAATGCATAACCCCAAAACGATAGTGGTAAATCGGTTAGGGACATCATAGATCGCACCATATCTAATAAAGTATGGTTACGACGTTCGGACACACCATTACGTTGTGGTGTTCCAGGTGGCGTGAGTTGCGAAACTATTCCACATTGTTTTAAATGAAGACCAAACTCGTAACTCAAATATTCGCCTCCGCGATCAGATCGTAGAAACTTTATTTTCTTGTTACGATGATTTTCCACTTCACTCTGAAATTCTTTGAACTTTTCAAATGTTTCAGACTTGTGTTTCATTAAGTAGATATACCCATATCTGCTCAAATCATCTGTGAAGGTCAGAAAATAACGATACCCACCGCGAGCCTCAACACTTATCGGACCGCATACATCGATATGTATTATTTCCAATAAGTTTGTAGCTCGCTCCATTGTTCCAGAGAACGGAGTCTTAGTCATCTTGCCCATGAGGCATGGTTCGCAAGCATCAAATGATTCATAATCAAGTGATTCCAAAAGCCCATCTGCATGGAGTTTCTTCATGCGCTTTACACCAATATGACCTAAACGGTAGTGCCACAAATATGTTGCACTATCATTATCAACTTTGCATCTTTTGGCATCAATATTATGAATATATGTATCACCACAATCGAGATTCAACAAAAATAGACCACTCTTCAAGGGTGCATGACCATAAAAGATATTACTCATATAAATAGAACAACCATCATTCTCTGATTTAAATGAATAACCGTATCGCATTAAACAAGATCCAGATATAATGTTCATGCTCAACGCTGGCACCAAATAACAATTATTCAGGTCTAAAACTAATCCCGAAGGTAGATGTAGAGGTAGCGTGCCGACGGCGATCACATCGACCTTGGAACCATTCCCGACGCGCATTGTCACCTCGTCCTTAGCCAATCTTTGTTTAATCCGTAGCCCCTATTTCGAGTTGCAAATATGAGCAACAGAACCAGTATCAAGTACCCAGGCGCTACTACGAGCATTAGTAAGGTACACATCAATAACATGTATATCAAATATACCTTTGTTCACTTTGCCATCCTTCTTATCCGCCAAATACTTGGGGCAGTTCCGCTTCCAGTGACCAGTCCCTTTGAAGTAGAAGCACTCAGTTTTAGGCTTGGGTCCAGACTTAGGCTTCTTCTCGGGAGTGACAACTTGCTTGCCATTCTTCTTGAAGTTCCCCTTCTTTCCCTTGCCCTTTTTCTTGAAACTAGTGGTCTTGTTAACCATCAACACTTGATGCTCTTTCTTGATTTCTACCTCCGCAGCTTTGAGCATAGCGAAGAGCTCGGGAATTGTCTTATTCATCCCTTGCATATTATAGTTCATCACGAAGCCTTTGTAGCTTGGTGGTAGTGATTGAAGAACTCTGTCAATAACACTATCATCCGGAAGATTAACTCCCAGCTGAGTCAAGTGGTTATGGTATCCAGACATTCTGAGTATGTGTTCACTGACAGAACTGTTCTCCTCCATCTTGCAGCTATAGAACTTGTTGGATACTTCATATCTCTCAACTCGGGCATTTGCTTGAAATATTAACTTCAACTCCTGGAACATCTCATGTGGTCCATGACGTTCAAAACTTCTTTGAAGTCCCGATTCTAAGCCGTAAAGCATGGCACACTGAACTATCGAGTAGTCATCAGATCGAGCTTGCCAGACGTTCATAACATTAGCATCTGCTCTTGCAGCAGGCCTTTCACCTAGCGGTGCATCAAGGACATAATTCTTCTGTGCAGCAATGAGGATAATCCTCAAGTTACGGACTCAGTCCGTGTAGTTGCTACCATCATCTTTCAACTTAGCTTTCTCTAGGAACGCATTAAAATTCAAGGGAACGGTAGCACGGGCCATTGATCTACAACATAGATATGCAAAAACTATCAGGACTAAGTTCATGATAAATTAAGTTTAATTAATCATATTACTTAAGAACTCCCACTTAGATAGGCATCCCTCGAGTCATCTAAATGATCACGTGATCCATATCAACTAAACCATGTCCGATCATCACGTGAGATGGAGTAGTTTTCAATGGTGTACATCTCTATGTTGATCATATCTACTATATGATTCACGTTCGACCTTTCGGTCTCCAGTGTTCCGAGGCCATGTCTGTACATGCTAGGCTCGTCAAGTTTAACCCGAGTATTCCGCATGTGCAAAACTGTCTTGCACCCGTTGTATGTGAACATAGAGCTTATCACACCAGATCATCACGTGGTGTCTCGGCACGACGAACTATCGCAATAGTGCATACTCAGGGAGAACACTTATACCTTGAAATTTTAGTGAGGGATCATCTTATAATGCTACCGACGTACTAAGCAAAATAAGATGCATAAAAGATAAACATCACATGCAATCAAAATATGTGACATGATATGGCCATCATCATCTTGTGCCTTTAATCTCCATCTCCAAAGCACCGTCATGATTTCCATCATCACCGGCTTGACACCTTGATCTCCATCGTAGCGTCGTTGTCATCTCGCCAACTATTGCTTCTACAACTATCGCTAACGCATAGTGATAAAGTAAAGCAATTACATGGAGATTGCTTTTCATACAATAAAGCGACAACCATAAGGCTCCTACCAGTTGCCGATAACTTTTACAAAACATGATCATCTCATACAATAACGTGTATCACATCATGTCTTGACCATATCACATCACAACATGCCCTGTAAAAACAAGTTAGACGTCCTCTACTTTGTTGTTGCAAGTTTTACATGGCTGCTACGGGCTACTAGTAAGAACCGTTCTTACCTACGCATCAAAACCACAACAATGTTTCGTCAAGTTTGCTGTTTTAACCTTCAACAAGGACCGGCCGTAGTCAAATTTGATTCAACTAAAGTTGGAGAAACAGACACCCGCCAGCCACCTTTATGCAACAAGTTGCATGTCTGTAGGTGGAACCGGTCTCATGAACGCGGTCATGTAAGGTTGGTCCGGGCCGCTTCATCCAACAATACCGCCGAATCAAAATAAGACGTTGGTGGTAAGCAGTATGACTATCATCGCACACAACTCTTTGTGTTCTACTCGTGCATATCATCTACGCATAGACCTGGCTCGGATGCCACTGTTGGGAAACGTAGCATGCAATTTCAAAAAAATTCTACGCTCACGCAAGATCTATCTAGGAGATGCATAGCAACGAGGGGGAGAGTGTGTCCACGTACCTTCGTAGACCGAAAGCGGAAGCGTTAGCTTAACGCGGTTGATGTAGTCGAACGTCTTCGTGATCCAACCGATCAAGCACCAAACGTACGGCACCTCCGAGTTCTGCACATGTTCAGCTCGATGATGTCCCTCGAACTCTTGATCTAGCAAAGTATCGAGGGAGAGTTTCGTCAGCACGACAGCGTGGTGACGGTGATGGTGATGTGATCCGCGCAGGGCTTCGCCTAAGCACTACGACAATATGACCGGAGGAGTAAACTGTGGAGGGGGGCACCGCACACGGCTAAGAGAACAATTGATGTGCTTTGGGGTGCCCCCCTGCCCTCGTATATAAAGGAGGAGAGGGGAGGAGGCCGGCCTAGGCGCGCCCCCAAGTGGGGAGGAGTCCTACTAGGACTCCAAGTCCAATTCGGACCCCCCTTCCTTTTATCGGAGAGGGAAAGGGGAAGGGAGAGGGAGAAGGAAAGGAGGGCCGTGCCCCCTCCCCTTGTCCAATTCGGACTCCCCATGGGGGGGCGCGCGCCACCCCCTTGTGGGCTGCCTTGCCTCTCCCCTATGGCCCATGTGGCCCATTACTTCCCCCGGGGGATTCCGGTAACCTCCTGGTACTCCGATAAATATCTGAAACACTCCGAAACCATTCCGGTGTCCGAATACTATCGTTCAATATATCAATCTTTACCTCTCGACCATTTCGAGACTCCTCGTCATGTCCATGATCTCATCCGGTACTCAGAAAAATCTTCGGTCACCAAAACACATAACTCATAATACAAATCGTCATCGAACGTTAAGCGTGCGGACCCTACGGGTTCGAGAACTATGTAGACATGACCGAGACATATCTCCGATCAATAACCAGCAGCGGAACCTAGATGCTCATATTAGTTCCTACATATTCTACGAAGATCTTTATCGGTCAAACTGTAATGACAACATACGTCATTCCCTTTGTCATCGGTATGTTTCTTGCCCGAGATTCGATCGTCGGTATCTTCATACCTAGTTCAATCTCGTTACTGGCATGTCTCTTTACTCATTTCATAATGCATCATCCCGTAACTAACTCATTAGTCACATTGCTTGCAAGGCTTATCACGATGTGCATTACCGAGAGGGCCCAGAGATACCTCTCCGATACTCGGAGTGACAAATCCTAATCTCGATCTATGCCAACCCAACAAACACCTTCGGATACACCTATAGAGCATCTTTATAATCACCCAGTTATGTTGTGACGTTTGATAGCACACAAGGTGTTCCTCCAGTATTCGGGAGTTGCATAATCTCATAGTCAAAGGAATATGTATAAGTCATGAAGAAAGCAATAGCAATAAAACTTAACGATCATTATGCTAAGCTAACGGATGGGTCTTGTCCATCACATCATTCTCCTATTGATGTGATCCCATTCATCAAATGACAACACATGTCTATGGTTAGGAAACTTAACCATCTTTGATCAACGAGCTAGTCTAGTAGAGGCTTACTAGGGACTCGGTGTTTTGTCTATGTATTCACACATGTATCAAGTTTCCGTTTAATACAATTCTAGCATGAATAATAAACATTTATCATGATATAAGGAAATATAAATAACAACTTTATTATTGCCTCTAGGGCATATTTCCTTGATCGGCGGTGTTCTCCTGATCCTGGGGTGGCGCCGAATCCAGGCCCGCCTTCCGCCTTCTCCGTCCCTTCCTACGATTTCCTGAAGGAAATGGACAAGGGCAAAGGCATCACGGGGCACTTATATTTTTTCAGTCTTAAATCTGTAGGCACTTGCCAAATTTTAGTTTAAATAATGTAATCTCTTGTATCCATGTTTATGTTCCGTGAGATTTGTACTTGTTGATCAGCATATTAATGAAAAATATAAGCTTTGCCGGGCACTTGTGCATGTGTGATATCCATGCAGAGGTGAAACGCCTCCATACTTTCGCATAAACAAGTAGGTCCCGGTATGCTACCTTGCCGGCACCCCATAGGACTGCTGTCGTGAGGCTGAGCCTGCCGGGCGTAGAACCTATTGGGACAGACCAGCCCCCCGCCAACCCCTTTCAGCCAAAGGCCACTACGACCACCCTGACCGAAGCAGCATTCGTGCCAGTAGATGGGAGCACCTTTCTTTCTGAGGCGGCGAGGTTTTCGTATGCACAAGTTCTACTCATGGAACATGTATGGATAAGAGATGGAACTTATCTGTTTGGCTTGCCGGAGATCACAGTGTTGGCTTGTCTTCGCATCCTCTTCCTAGGACTAAGTCCACGGCAGGAGCCTGCAGTTTATGCAAATGAAGATGATGCCAGATGCAATCTATCTACATGATCATGCAACCTATCTACATGAGTCATGCAATGCTTATGAAATTCTTATGCATGCATGCAACTTGTCGGGGGCCCCGAGCTCTTCATTTATTTCTCTGTTGCTCAGGGTCTTCGCCTGGCTTTGTACAAGGGGTTACATGCAGCTGAGGCAAGGCCTGTACAAAAGGGTGGCTGCCAGGTAGAACTTGCAGAGATGCTCAATATTCCATGAGTTTTGCAATTGAATGCCATCTCCGGTCACCAGACGGACTGCGCCAGGTCTGGTGACTCGTACTACCCGGTAAGGGCCTTCCCACTTCGGCGATAGCTTGTTTGTACCCTTGGCGAACTAAACGTGCCTAAGGACAAGGTCGCCTTCCTCAAAACACCGGGCATGAACCCTGCGGCTATGATAGCGACGCAGGGCTTGCTGATAGCGTGCAGCACATGTAGCAGCCCGGAGACGGTTCTCCTCGAGAAGCATGGCGTCATCACGCATGTGCTGTTCCTGTGCTACTTCATTGTAGGCAAGCACTCGAGGTGACCCGTAAATGAGTTCCGTGGGGATAACTGCTTCTGCCCCATAGACTAGGGAGAAGGGAGTCTGCCCGGTAGCTCGGTTTGGTGTCGTTCTGAGGGACCAAAGAACCACCGGCAGCTCATTGATCCACTGCCTGCCGTGCTTCCGTAGCTTATCAAACGTTCTCGTCTTGAGTCCTCGCAGCACTTCAGCATTCACCCTCTCAGCTTATCAAACGTTCTCGTCTTGAGTCCTCGCAGCACTTCAGCATTCACCCTCTTAGCTTGTCCATTGCTTCTGGGATATGCGACAGATGCAAATGAGATCTTGCTTCCGAGGGCATGAACATATTGCATGAAGGCGCGGCTCGTGAACTGGGTGCCGTTGTCGGTGATGATCCGGGCAGGGACCCCGAAGCGGCACACCAATCCTTTCAAGAACTTGATAGCAGACTGAGCAGTCACCTTTCTCACGGCATCTACTTCCGGCCACTTTGTAAACTTGTCGATTGCAATGAACAAGAATTCAAAGCCCCCGGCAGCTCGGGGGAAAGGGTCGAGGATATCAAGCCCCCAGACCGAAAACAGCCATGACAAAGGGATTGTCTGGAGTGCTTGGGCAGGCAGATGGATATTTTTGGAATGGAACTGACAGGCTTCACACTTGGTGACAAGCTCAACCACATCTTGGAGGGCTGTGGGCCAATAGAATCCTTGCCGGAATGCTTTCCCAACCAAAGCCCTTGATCCAATATGGGAGCCACACATGCCTTTGTGTATCTCTGCCAGCAGTTCCTTTCCTCCTTCCCGGCAAATGCACTTCAATTTCACATCGTTGGGCCTTCTTCTGTACAGTGTGTCATCGACAAACTGATACATACTGGCCCTCCGGGCTACTCTTTCAGCTTCTTCTTGCTCTTCGGGAAGTTCTCCGGTTTGGAGGAAATGGACTATGTGCCTTGCCCAAGTTGGAGCCTGAGGCTCGGCAACGAGGACTAGCGGCACCTCCTCATTCATGGGGGCGCATCCCTTGACTGCAGGGACCAAAGGCCCGGCAGGAGGGTGCAGCCCGGCAAGCGAAGGGGAGTTGTTTCCGGCAGGGTCCCTGCCAGGAGCCCCGAAAGGCTCTACCGGGAGAGGCTTACCGGAGTCCAATTTCCTCCTCTTTTGGGCCATTGTTGTCGGGGATACAGAGGGCTGAGTAAGATAGAGAACAAAAGTCCCTGGTTCCACAGGAAGCTTCTGCGCAACGCACTTTGATAGGTGATCAGCAATGCTGTTTTCCGCACGGGGTACGTGTTCTGTTTGCAACCCGTCAAAGCGCTCCTCCAATCTTCTCACTTCCTTGACGTATGCCTCCATCAATGGGCTTTGGTAATCCTTGTTGACTTGTCTCACCACCAGTTGTGAATCTCCTCGAATGATCAGCTTCTTGATTCCCAATTCTGTAGCAATTCTGAGCCCGGCAAGAAGCCCTTCATATTCTGTTGTATTGTTGGTTGCCTCCTCCCGGGGAAAGTGCATCTGGACGACGTACCTCAGGTGCTCTCCAGTGGGAGCCACGAGAATCATGCCAGCCCCTACGCCTTGTAGGGAGAAGGCACCATCGAAATACATGATCCATTCTTGGGGCGCTTCCTTGCCGGGGATAACTGTTTCCTGTACTTCTTCATTAGGGGTTGGCGTCCATTCTGCAATAAACTCTGCCAACGCCCTGCTCTGGATTGTTGATGTGCTTTCAAACTTCAGGCCAAAGCTGGATAACTCCAATGCCCACTCCACTATCCTACCGGTGGCCTCTGGGTTTTGAAGTATCCTTTGCAACGGGAAGCGGGTGACAACCGTGATCTCATGGGCTTGGAAGTAGTGGCGCAGTTTCCTTGAGGTCATGACAAGGCCAAAGATCAACTTTTGCACGCCAGAATACCTGGATCTAGCCCCCTGCAACAGGGAGCTGACGAAATATACTAGGTGCTGCACCACCTTCTTCCTTGCTGTGTCCTTGGGGTTGCTTCCGCTGCCATGCTCTTCTTTGTCCTTATCCGTATCTGGCCTTGCCGGGCTGCTCTCTTCCTCTTCCCCTGGCAGGACACTTGCTGAGGTGGCTGCTTCTTCCACTTCTCATTGTGCTACTAGGGCCACACTAACCATTTGATTAGTTGCTGCCAGATATAGCAGTAATGGCTCTTGTGGTTTGGGTGTGACCAAAGTAGGCATATAAGACAAGTAGGCCTTCAAATCCTATAGTGCTGCATCTCCTTCCGGGGTCCACTTCATGGGTCCTGCCTTCTTCAAAATCTTGAAGAACGGCACGGCGCGCTCGGCAGACTTGGAGATGAACCTGCTAAGCGCGGCAACGCATCCTGTTAAATGCCTCACATCCTTAACTGTCTTGGGCGCCTGTATCTGCTCAATAGCCTTGATCTTATCAGGGTTGGCCTCTATCCCACGGTGGGACACAAAGAAACCAAGTAGCTTGCCGGAGGGAACGCCAAACACACACTTCTCCAGATTCAGCTTCAAGTTGATCTTGCGCAGATTAGCAAATGTCTCTTCTAAATCCTGAATGAGGGTTGATCTGTCCTTGGTCTTGACCACAATATCATCCATATAGGCTTCAATGTTCCTGTGCAACTGTGGTTCAAAGCCAATCTGGACTGCTCTTGCAAAAGTGGACCAGACACTCTTCAACCCGAAAGGCATGCGCACAAAGCAGTACGTGCCGCATGGGGTGATGAATGAGGTCTTTTCTTCGTCTTCCTTGGACATAAAAATCTGATGGTATCCAGAGTATGCATCCAAAAAAGAGAGCAACTCACATCCTGAAGTAGAATCCACGGCAAGGGAAATGGGTCCTTTGGGCATGCCTTGTTTAGATCCGTAAAATCTATGCAAAGCCTCCATTTTCCATTAGCCTTGCGCACAACCACTGGGTTTGCTAACCATGTTGGATGCAGTACTCCTCTGACCAAACCAGATGCTTCAAGTTTCTTGATTTCCTCGGCAATGAACTGTTGCCGTTCCAAGGCCTGCTTCCGAACCTTCTGCTTGACGGGCCGGGCATGTGGGCAGACATCAAGGTGGTGCTCGATTACCTCCCTGGGAACACCGGGGATATCAGATGTTTACCAGGCAAACACATCGATATTCACCCGCAAGAAGGCAATGAGCGTGCTTTCCTATTTGTCATCAAGGGTGGCGCTAATAGTGAAAGTACCATCAGTGCCAGCCAGCCCTGCCGCGACCTTTTTCACTTGGGGTGGAGTAGCCTTGGATCTCTTGCTATTGGAACTCTCTGGCGTGTCATCAACGGGCGCGGCACATTCCACAGAGGTACGCTTCCCGGATTCCTTGCCAGTGCCTCTGCTATGCTTTTCCTTGGCGGGAACTGTGGCTTCTGCGACCTCTGCCGTGACCGCGTCCCAGTACATCTTATCCACGCAAATAATTGCGTCTTTCTTGTCCGAAGGAACGGAAATGACGCCCATCGGCCCTGGCATCTTCAAGGTGTTGTAGGCATAGTGGGATGCTGCCATGAATTTGGCCAGGGCCGGGCGCCCAAGGATCCCGTTGTACGGCAGAGGGAGGTCAACCACATCAAACACAACTTTCTCAGTCCTGTAGTTCAACTCCCCTCCAAATGTCACTGGCAACATAACCTTTCCCTTAGGACGGCTCCTGCCAGGATTAACTCCTTGAAACGTGCCTGTGGCCTTAAGTTCTTCCTCTGCTATCTGGAGTTTGCTGATAACCTTTGGGGAAATCAGATTCAACCCGGCCCCACCGTCAACCAGCATCTATGTGACCTTGAGGTTGCGAATTGTTGGTGAGACCAACAACGGCAAGCACCCTACCGCAGTGATGCAGTCGGGGTGGTCATCTTCATCAAAGATGATGGGTGTGCGTGACCACTTGAGCGGCTTCCGAGAATCTGCCGCTGGCTCCATGGCATTGACTTCACGCGCCCACTGTTTAAGTTGGCGGTGAGAGAAGTGCAAAGATGCACCCCCGTCAATGCACAGGGCGTCAGTGGCCTTATGGAATTCCTGCTCGCTAGTTTTCTCTTCATTCCCTCCATCACTCTCATTACTGCAATCCTCCTTCTCTCGGCCCTTGGCGGGTTTCCCTTGGTTCCGAGGAGCCTTGCCGGGCCGATTTGCTTCACCACCCCGGCCCTTCCCACCAGCGCCATTCTGACCTTTTTCCTTATCACGCTTCTCATACTCAGCCTTCTGTCTCTTGACGAGCTGCTCGACTTGATAACACTCCTAGAGATCATGGCCTTTGGTCCAATGAATCTTACAGTAAGGCCCATCACCTTTCCCAGCTTTCTCGGCAGCCGCCGCCTCCCGGCAGTCAGCGCATGCGGTAGCATCCTTGTCGAGGGCTTCAGCCTTGGCCTTTTTGCCGGTACTAGGCATGCTTGACCCCTCAACAGCCATCACTGTCTTATCCTTGCACTTCTTGTTGTGTTTCTTGTTCTTCTTCTTCTTACTGAAGGTTTCGTCATCATCTTCTGAGTTGATGTCGACGCAATCTTCCTCTCCAGGAAGCTTCCTCCCCTCCTCCACCCGAGCACACTTGTCCACCAAAGTGTAGAGCTCCTTCATAGTCTTGGGCAACCGAACGTTCATCTTGGAATGTATCATGCGGTTGCGTACGTTGGATTAGAAGGCAGCTATCACGGCAGCTAGGTGGATAACTGGGATATTTCTATGGACTCGACTGGATCTCTGCAAGTACTTCTGCAGAGCTTCTCCTTCTTTCTACTGGAGAAGCTGCAAGTTGCTGGGCCGCCCTGGTTCTTGATGGCCACCCATGAAGGCACCAATGAACTCGTGGCACAGGTCAGCCCAGGTCGAAATGGAGTTCTCCGGCAGGTGCATCAGCCAAGACCTCACATTTGACTTGAGGGCCAAAGGGAAGTAGTTGGCGAACACCTTCTCATCTCTTCCCCCGGCAGCTTGAACAGCGATGGTGTAGATGCTCAAGAACTCTACCGGGTTTAGCCTCCCATCATACTTCTCGGGTATCTCTGGCTTGAACGTGCGAGTGGACGGCCAACGGACTTGCCGCAGCTCACGGGTGAAGGCAGGGCACCCAACCTTGAAAGGCAGGCACCCGCCATCTCCGAGCGCGGGCTCGTCGACGTCGGGGCCATCGCACCCATTGGTCTGGTGGGGGTTGTCGCGGTGCCGCTCGTCGATGAAGCGCGCGCTTTCCCTTCGCCTGCCCTCCGAGGCACGCTGTCAGCCTTGACGTGCTCGAGATCTGACGAGGCCATCGAGACGTCATCGGGTGCCTGGACTTGCGGCTCCCGGGCGGCTTGCCGTGGCGGGGATTGCACCATGAGGGTGGCCACTTCAGCACGACCAGCCGCACGAGCCGTCGTTGCTGCATGGGGAGGCCGTGGCGGTCCGGCCCGCTGTGATCCTTTCGCCTCGGCAAAACCAATCAAACTTTGGATGGTGGCTCACCACTCATCCATCTGGTCTACCGCCGGTGGAAATCTCAACAGCAGTTGGGCTCGCGCCATGGCCTCTGAGGCAGTGCTTGGCATAGGTGATGACGATGTAGATCGTAGCGTCACTCTGCTCCTGACGTTGCTGGTGGCGACTGCGCCGCACCCTTGCTGCTGTGAACCAGCCGTTTGGATGGCATGGTGATGCGGCGGAGGCGCCTGTGGGCCAGTGGCTCCATTGGGTATAGCAGTTGGGTTAGCCCGCCCTGAGGGTGGTGCGTGCTCTGTGGTCGCGCCCGCAGCGGGGGCGGCCGAAGGGTTGCGATTCGCCCCAGAGCGAGCATCATTACTGGGGCTGTGCCCGTTGGCGAGGAGAAAGGGTTTAGGTGGAATGACCCCTCCATCCGTACCTCGTGGAGCATGGGTGTCAGGATGTTGCTAATGATGTCCTTCCCCGGTAACTCCCGTTCCTACTTCGGCTGTGGGGGAGGTGGCGAAGGCGCCGCCTGCGCCAACCACTTCCCCCGCAGCATCCACACCCTCACGAGCCCCCACATTCCCCGCTTGCAGCTCCGGGCTTCCTCTTGGGCGCCATAGTCGATGACGCCGTCGACGATGAAAAATGTCGATGAAGATGGCGCGCGGCGTACGCTCTCGGTTTCGCGCAAGTGATCCCCCTACTTGGCATGCCAAAGATGTCGTGGGAAACCACGGCCACCTATGGGGCCATCAGCCCCTTTTGGTTCGGCGGGGGGATGGTCACATTGCACAAAGAGCGGAGAAGCGCCGCGCAGCACGACAAAGATCACACGGGCAGTCTTTACCCATGTTCGGGCCGCCGTGAGACGTTAAACCCTACTCCTGCTTTGGTGGATAATGGTGGTGAAACATAGCACACTTGCCTGGCAAGGTCGCTCTGGGGGCGAGAGTGGCTACGCGCGTATGGATATGCGAGGATTCAACCCTTTCTACGGTCGCCATGGGCCTCCTTTTATAGACTAAGGGGTCACCACAGTGGCAAATTAGTCTTTGTGCACTGATTAGATAGCTAACAGTGCTATCATATCTAAATCTGCAGGCTGACAGAGCGCATTAAATGCGCCGCTCAATGTCACATCACAGCTTGCCCGGCAAGCCCTGCCGGGCTGTTTTGCCAGCTTCGCGCCTGCTTGCTTGACACGTCTCTGGACGGGTGTCATATGGAGGTGTTTGCTGTAGGAAGTGGCTGCCATGTGGCAGAAAGCAGCCACTTAGTCACTTTGGAGTTTGACACCGCTTCGATTACTGACTTGCGTCGCTTGTGAGGTGGAGCGGTGGAGTGGCTCGCCTCCGCCAGCCCCGGCAGGCCTGCCGGGATGATCTGGGAGCTTGCTTCCGATGGAAAACCTGACCCTGCCAGGCTCGCCTCCCCGGCACGGTAGGCCCTTCCCTTAGCGATGCCTCATTCCTCTAGCTTGCCTTGGCCTTCTCATCTTGCACTTGGATCCTTCAAAGGAATTGATCCTCCTTGTTTTGTCTGATCTTGGTCTTGCAATCTCGTCTCTGGCCTGTGCACAGTCCGTGCAATGGACCCAGGGTCTGTTGCACCGACAGTTTGGCCAACTATATTGATTTATCTTTAGTGGGAGAGGTGCTTTGTAATGGTTCAATGTGGAGTGTCCTCACCAAGTGACAGAAGGGGTAGCGAGGCACGTAGTTGTATTGTTGCCATTAAGGGTAAAATGTGGGGTTTATTCATATTGATTGAGCTACATCATGTCATCTTTCTTAAGGCATTACTCTGTTTTTCTTGAACTTAATACCATAGATGCATACTGGATAGCGGTCGATTGGTAGAGTAATAGCAGTAGATGCAGGCAGGAGTCGGTCTACTTGTCACAAACATGATGCCTATATATGTGATCATTGCCATGAATAATGTCATAACTATGCACTTTTCTATCAATTGCCCAACAGTAATTTGTCTACCCACCGTATGCTATGTGTTTAAGAGAGAAGCCTCTAGTGAAAACTATGGCCCTCGGGTCTATTAAATCATATTATAAAAACCAAAAATACCTTGCTGCAATTTATTTACTTTCCTTTTACTTTTCTTTTTATCTATCTACCACAATCATAATTAATCCTTGCAAGTAACGAGTTCAATGGGATTGACCACCCTCTTGCCCTTGTTGGGTGCAAGTGTTTGCTTTTGTGTGTGTAGGTGCTGACAACGAGAATTTGTGTGGTTCTCCTATTGCTTCGATAACCTTGGTTCTCACTGAGAGAAATACTTATCTGCTACTATATTGCTTCACCCTTCCTCTTTAGGCAAAATCCCAACGCAGCTCACAAGTAGCAAAGTACTAGCCCAAGAGGGCTCGACAATACACATGGTACAGATAATTAAACACAATCCAAACTACTTTGAAACACTAGCTGGGCCAAGTATTTCGTGCCATCGATCTCTTTGGAGATGGCCACAAGATGGACCTTTCCATGAACCCGTCAAGGACGTCGACAGTGACTCAATCCTTTTAACCTCCTTTCCACTCATAAACGTATTTGTCGAGGCATGCCACATCATCTTAGTGGATAAGCTTGACAAGAACAATATGCCTCACAAAACAAGTCACATCTTTGAACTTGTTGTGCTTCAGTACACCCTGGACAACACGCCTCACAACAGCGTGGCTGGAATACACTTCATCTTTATCATAACTGCAAATGGCTTCCAGGATCGAACAACTAAAGAAATTTGTTTTCCTAGTGCGTATAGTCAGGCCATCCTGCTCATAGGGAGTGACATGTACAACTACACAATCCTTGTCTGCATCAGGGCTCTAATTGAAACACAAACAGATTCTGAATTACTTTACCATATAAAAACATAAGTTATTTAAACCACTATGTAGAGTCAAAAGTATGCATGGCAGGGAAGGTAGCATGGCATCGGAGCTAATTAATCTTGCATTATTTATCACCACATACTACACATAGAGTAAAAACCCTCTAATATAGATAAGAAAACCACAATGAAGATCGTCAAAGAAACAAAATCACCTTGGGTAGCTTACAGAGGGGCACATCCATGAAGGGGTCCATCTTGCCGAGCAAAAACTGCTCCTCCACGGCCACAGGGGCTAGCACCTGATGTCTACTACACAACTTATTCTTGTAGACTCGTGTTGGGCCTTCAAGCGCAGAGTTTTGTAGGACAATAGCAATTTTCCCTCAAGTGGATGACCTAAGGTTTATCAATTTGTGGGAGGCGTAGGATGAAGACGGACTCTCTCAAACAACCCTGCAATCAAAAACAAAAAATCTGTTGTGTCCCCAACACACCCAATACAATGGCAAATTGTATAGGTGCACTAGTTCGGCAAAGATATGGTGATACAAGTGTAGTATGGATAGTAGATATAGGTTTTTGTAATCTGAAAGTAAAAAAAGCAAGGTAGCAAGTGATAAAATAGAGTACAAATGGTATTGCAATGCTTAGAAACAAGGCCTAGGGTTCATACTTTCACTAGTGCAATCTCTCAACAGTTTTCACTAGTGTAATCTCTCAACAGTGCTAACATAATTGAATCATATAACAATCCCTCAACATGTGACAAAGAGTCACTCCAAAGTTCTTATCTAGCGGAGAACATAAGATGAAATTGTTGTAGGGTACGAAACCACCTCAAAGTTATTTTTTCCGATCAATCTATTGAGCTATCCCTATAAGTGTCACAAACAACCCTAGAGTTCGTATTAGAATAACACCATATGATACACATCAACCAACTCTAATGTCACCACAAGTATCCGTGAGTTGATTATTCAATATGCATCAAACAAATTTAGATTCATAATATTCATCCAACATAAAGAACTTCAAAGAGTGCCCCAAGGTTTCTACCGGAGAAAGTAGGACGAAAATGTGCATCAACCCCTATGCATAGATTAGCCCAATGACACCTCGAGAATCCATGAGTTGAGTGCCAAAACATACATCAAGTGAATCAATATAATACCCCATTGTCACCGCGGCTATTCATATGCAAGACATACATCAAGTGTCCTCAAATCCATAAAAGTATTCAATCCGATAATAGTGAAACCTCAAAGGTAAAAACTCAATTCATCACAACAAGATAGAGAGGGAGAAACACCATATGATCCAACTATATTAACAAAGCTCACGATACATCAAGATTGTGCCAAATCAAGAACATGTGTGAGAGAGAGAGAGATCAAACACATAGCTACTGGTACATACCCTCAGCCCCGAGGGTACACTACTCCCTCATCATCATGGTTGCCGCCGGGATGATGAAGATGGCCTCCGGTGATGATTTCCCCCTCCGGCAGGGTGCCGGAGAAGGCCTCCAGATGAGATCACTTTGGTACAGAGGCTTGCGGCGGCAGAGCGGAAGTTTTAGATTTCTTTCCGGGGTTTTGGCATTTATAGGAATTTTTTGCGTCAGTCTCATGTGAAGGGGGCCCACGAGGGAGCGACAAGCCTGCCCCGCGCGCCCTGGGGGGTGGCCACGCCTCCCAGGCTTGTCGCTTCCTCGTGAGGCTTCTGGTCCTTCCTCGAAGCTTCGGGGGTCTCTTTTGGTCCACAAAAAATCACCGTAATTTTTTTAGCCCATTTCAAGAACTTTTATTTCTGCACAAAAAACAACAGCATGGTAGTTCTGCTGAAAACAACGTCAGTCCGGGTTAGTTCTAATCAAATCATACCAAAACCATATAAAATTGCTTTAAACATGGCATGAATACTTCATAAATTATATATACATTGGAGACGTATTAGCATCCCCAAGGTTAATTCCTGCTCGTCCTCAACTAGGTAAATGATAAAAGAAATAATTTATGAAGTGTGAATGCTAGCTTAGTGCATAAGTTTGATCAATGATAATTTTAATCACTTTTCCTAGCATCATAACAACAACTTTTCCTCATAAAACTCATAAGAATAAAGTAGCAATCAATTTACATGTTATGGTTCAAACAATGCATTCTCTTGAAACTTAACAACATATGTTCTTAGTCACCAAACAATTGCAATTCAACTTATCTTCAGGAAAGTCTAAGGATGACCTCCACATACTCAACTATCATATAGTCTTCTATGATTGCTAGTACTCAAAGCATATTTTTAGAACAAATGGCATCCATTGAACACAGATAAATATAGGGGCTTAATGTTTCGCCTCCCAACTTATTTATCATAGAGATAATTGTCAACAATAATAAATCATGATCAAATATATTTGAATGGCCATATGTGCTTCGATCTTTCCCCACCACATGATGCTTGCCAACTAAAGAATAGGTTGGAATAAGAATAAATACTATTGACTCTTGCATGAAAGTAAAAACTGAAAAGTAAAAGATAGGCCCTTCACAGAGGGAAGCATGGATTTGCAGAGGTGCTAGAGTTCATTGCTTAAAACAGGGATGAATATAATTTTGGGAGGTATGCCTTTCCTGTCAACGTCACGACCGAGAATTTCAATATCTTCCATGGTAAACACATTATAAGCGGTTCCCAAGCGGAAAGGTAAAGTTTACTCCCCCTCAACCATTCAAACACAAGCCATGGCTAGCCGAATCCTCGGGTGCCCTCCATACAATCAACTTTCCGGGGGAGTTTGTTTCATTATTTTTTGTATTGATCGTGGGACTGGGCATCCCAACTACTAGCCTCTCTCGTGCAATGACAAGTGAATAAACACCCATCATGAGAATAACCCGCTTAGCATGGAAGATACTGACCACCCCCTGTCACTCCATGAGCGGTACGGGCACACAAAACAGATGCTTATTTGAATTTTTAGAGGTGGCACATGCAAATTTACTTGGAACGATAGGGTAATACTGTATATAGGTAGATATGGTGGACACTCATGGGAGAAACTTGGTTCAAGGATTTTGGATGCACAAGCAGTAATCCTGCTTATTATAGAAATTTTGGCTACCAAAAGATTCTAAACAAGCACCACATGTTGGAGGATCCATAACAATATATAACTTCTATGCAAATATACCCAACAATAACTCACTACATTGTCTTCCTTGTCCAACTTCAACTAATTTGCTGAAGTTTGAAAATAATTAATGGGTATTCACAATCATAAAAGATGTCCAAGATAATATATTTATATGTGAAAGTTCTCTTCCTTATAGTAATCATTCATTAATTGCTTGTATGACCAATATTGTGATTGTCAAGCTTCAATAGATTTCACTTTCTAAAACCAATGTGAAACTACTACTAGGCATGATACAATCATATGAAGCACATATAATTTCAAGTTTATGATATTCAATTCATTCAACAATTCACTCTTAGGATATAAGTGAAGCACAAGAGTGAATGACAAACTACTCCAAAAGATATAAGTGAAGATCAAATGAGTAGTTTTATACTTAAGTAGCTGTGTGAGGACTCTCTCTCATTTAAAAAAAATTAGATCTTAAGTATTTTATTCAAACAACAAACAAAAATAAAAAATAACACTCCAAGAATAGCACATATCATGTGAACAAGTAAAAACTTAGGCTCAACCAAAACTAACCGATAGTTGTTGAAGAAGAATGTGGGATGCCTATCGGGGCATCCCCAAGCTTAGATGCTTCAGACTTCTTGAAATATAAACTTGGGATGCCTTGGGCATCCCCAAGCTTGAGCTCTTGTGTGTCCTTAATTCCTCTTATATCACGGTTTCTCCTAAATCTTAAAAACTTCATCCACACAAAACTCAACAAGAACTCGGGAGATAAGTTAGTATAAATCAATGTATAACCTTGTCATTCTCTACTATAACAAATTACTAAAATTATAATTTGACATTGCATACTAAATGCCTCTGCATATTTAATACTCCCATCCTCAAATAGAATCATTAAACAAGCAAACATAATAGCAATCTGTCTTAACAGAACAGTCTGTAAAGCATGAAGAATGATTCATACTTGTTTAACTACAAAAATTTTGAAAAATTACCACACTATAGAAAAAGTTTATAGCTTAGTGTGTAAAAATTTCAAGATTTAAGCATGTTCTGACTTTTCTAAAGAATTCGGACAACAATAGAAAACTTTCTGTTTTCAAACAACAACATATAGACTTGCAAAATAAGCATGGTAAAGGCTATACTTGACATTTTTACTAAAATAAAAGATTCAAAACATTATGTATTTATATATTAAAAGTAATTGATGGGTTAACCAAATAAAAGATAATTATCCTAGAAATCTCACAATAATTAGAAATATATGTCCATTGACTAAATTAACTAGGCGATCAAAACCATTGGATCACCCAAATAGTGTACTGTCATTAGAGTTCAAGAAAATTAACCACAAATGCCTTCTATTAAGTTTTACATACCCCTTCAACGTCCATGATGAAAATATATAAAAAAGGGAAACAAAAAAAACTAGGTTAGCCTCTACTCTATTTATTCCTCCGCATGGCCAACATAGGCATATTTGCACTGTCACCTGCTTGTAGGTGCCGGTGAAGTTGTGCAAGAACGCCTGCTCGAAGTCGAGCAAGGAGTTGATGCTGCCAGCCGGCACACTGTTCAGCCACGTCCGGGCCGAGCCTTGCAGCATGAGGGGAGTTTAGCGCACGGCCAGGCGCCAGTTGCCGCCCGCGATGCCGACGGTGGTGGTGTAGTCAGTGAGCCAGTCTTCCAGCTTGGCGGTCCCATTGTACTCGGGGGTATCACGAGGGAGCGTGAACCCTTTGGTGAAGGGCTCATCACGGATGCGCGGGCTGAAACAGCTTGGGCCGACCGCGTCGTCCTCCTCCAGCTTGAGGGAGAGAGCCAGCTGCTCGATGCGGTGGCAAGTGTCGTCGTTGTTGATGTCGCGCGGGCCCAGCCGGCTGGCGACTGGACCAAGGGGTGCCGACCCGACTAAAGCAGGCCGGGTGCGGTGGCTGGGTGGAGGGGAGAGATCCTGCCGGCGCCGGCCCGCCGTCTTGACTGTCGGTGATGGTGATGGCGTCGCATCGGGTTCGGCTGCTCCGGGTCCTTGCGGACTGGCCCTCCCTGGGATGCAGAGAAGACGCCATGTTCTGCTGCTCGGGTTCTTTGGAGCGGTGCGAAACAGACTCTGAGGGAGCCTCCGGGGGGAGTCGAGGCGCTTCTGTTGTGCATTCACAGTAGCGAGGAGCTTGCGCATATGTTGTTGCTGCAGCTCCTCGCCCTGCAGGAGCTCTAGGCCCTCCGCGGTGCGCATGTTCTTGACAGGGGTGTTGTAGACAGGTGGGACCACGCCCAGCATGTGACCGAGGGCTCCGCCATGGACGGGCACCTCGGCAACTCGGCTGGGCTCGCCCGTGGCCGGCTTGAAGCCGTACGCGGCATCGCGCTCCCGCTGGATGGACTCCAGCCAGCACTACGTAGCAGCAAGTGTCGTGGCCTCGTCCAGCAAGCGCATGCGCTCTTCGTCGAGTCCGGCTCTAGCCTAAGTGGCGTCAACATTGGTGGTGATGGGGATGCTAAGGTTCTGTAGCGTCACACGCAGCGGGTCGGCCTGGTCGACGTGAGCTGTTGCGGCCTTGGCAGTGATAGCCTTGGTGCTGGCAGAGGTGGAGGTAGAGCCGGTGGTGAGCACCTCCAAGTGGGTGCAGAGATCCGCCATGTCGCTGGAGACGGCACAGTTGATGGGGACGGGGGAGTCGGTGACGTCGAGCACCCCGCTGGGGTAATCTTCACGGACGAGCACGATGGAGACGCGGAACACGCCAAAGGGGACGATGGAGCTCGCGGCGCAGCCGTCGGCGTCCACGCCGGATGCGGGAACCATGCCATGCTCGATGCGCTCGCCGGAGTAGGTGAAGGGCCTCGTCTAGAACTTGACTATGGACGACGCCGCGAGCAGCCCCACGGTGGGCGCCAACTATCATGGTGATCTCACGGCAGATGCCATGGGATGGATAAAAGTGGGGGGCTATGTGAGGACGCCGGTGGGCTCCAGAGGCGAGGTTGGCACGCGCTAGGTTTGGTGCCCTCCGTGGGAGATAACACCCCTAGTCCTGCCGAATGGATGATATGTGATAGGTTACAGAGTTGCTCTTGGAGCTGTTTGGGTGGAGGAGGAAGAGGGAACTGGTCCTCTGCCCTGCCTCCTTTGGGTGTGTGTGTGTGTGCTACTAATGATTGCCTCTTGGCTGCCCGCATACATGGAGGGCTCCTGGGGGGTCTTATAGGCTGACCCCCAGGGTTACAATGGTAAAGATACAAAGGTGCGGGTCCCTGGTGTCATCCCCTGGGAGCCGACAGTAGGGCCCGCCGGGCTGCCAGACCTGCCGGGTCCGCCGGGCACGGGTCCCGCTGGCAGCTCTGCACTATGGCTCGTCTCATCTGGCGTCACGGAGTGGTTACCATTGTGTGGCTACAGTGCCGCGTCGCCCGGTCGCCGTCCGCCTCGGTCAACAGTACAGGGGAGCACTGTGGCCATGCTTGCCTCAGTTAGCATGGGTAGGTAGCGCACTATAGCCACGCTCGCCCGAGTCAACGCAGGTAGGCAGCGCACTGTAGCCACGCTTGCCCCATCGTGGGAAGTTGTCTTGTCATACGTCCCAATGGGACGCCTTCTGTCATGCGGCTGGCCGGCATGCGGCCAGCCGGCCGGCCGGGTCACTACGCCCAGCCGGCTCGCGCTAGGGAGCTAGCCTGCGGATCACCGGGTTGAGGGGTGCCTGCCGCCCCGATGTTTTGAAAAGGGATCCAGGTTCCATTGCCTACCCAGGGCCATCCCCCCGATAGTAGTCCTCGAAGCTGTGAAGGCTCGCCGGCTTCAAGCAGGGGGGCGTTCGAAGCTTACCCCTCGAGGAGACGGTTTTGTTGGTGTAGTGTGCTTGTCTAGCCGGGTGGCGCCGGGCGCCCAGACGCTGGCTTTGAGGCTGCTGGTGTCGGTAACACCCACTGGATGCCGGCTTCCGGAAGCTGGATCGCGACGGCCCTGTTCGAGCGGGAAACTCAAGCGTCCGCCCGCCCAGTCTTGGTTTCGGAATGGGCACGCGCCTCCCGCGGCCAGACGTGCCACCACGCGCCTCCCTGCCAGGCCACACACACGATGGGACACGGCGATGGGCTGGGCACCACTACACCGCGCCCACGGCCCGCACGTGGGGTATTTATTGCAGCGATGGTGGGCGGTTGCATTTCTCGATGCAGTTAAGGCGTATGGGAAACGTGCCCGCACAATGCAGGGAAGTGGGATCGTGGGCGCAAACGATCCTGCTCCCCCATGATCTTCTGTGGTTATAAATGAGGCAGGAGGGGGCGCAGTGGTAACACCGACGCACGCACCCCCGCTCCATCCTCCATCTTCTCCTTCTCCTCTCCCGGTGCTTGAGCAAACCACCACCATAGTGCATGGCTGCCACCCGAGCGCCGACATGCAGCACCCGACGATCGCCACGCGCACCCGCATGCCGTGCTTTCTTCTCCATCGCTACGCCCGCGCCCTCGGAGGACTCTGTCGATGGCACGGCCGAAGCGATCTTGGGAAGGCTCCGAGACCAGTGAGGCCGACATACAGTACCTCCGTGACACCGGGCGGCTACCGCCGACGACGACGGTGGTGGCGCGTGCGGCCGGTGGGGAGATGGTGCTTGCTCCACAGGAGGGCGAGCGCGTGGTGTTCTATTCGCACTTCGCACGCGGGCTCGGCCTCCCTGCGAGCCTCTTCTTCTGCTCCTTTCTTGATTTCTTTGGGCTGCAGCCGCACCACTTGTGTGCCAACACTCTGCTGCAGCTCGCCGGCTACGTCACGCTCTGCGAAGGCTATTTTGGCCTGATGCCGGACACGGAGCTGTGGGCCAGGCTCTTCTTCCTCAAGCAGCAAGGGCTGATGGCCGGCGTCATGTCTGACTGCGGGGCCGCCGTGATCTCAGGCCGGCAGAATGGGTCGTTCCCCAAGATGCCCATTGACAGTTCTGCCAAGAAGTGGTAGAATACATTCTTCTATGTGCACAACACCGACCCGAACGCGGACTGCATCAACCTGCCGTCGTTCGTCGACGAGTTGCCATTCACCAAGGCGAACTGGGGCTACCAGCCCAAGAATCCGCAGCGGGAGATGCTGAACATCTGCCGCCGGGTCACCGAGATGACGGTGTGGGAGGGGCTCACTGGGATGGAACTTATTTCCTCCATCATCGCGCGCCGGATGCTACCGCTGCAGCGCCGGGCACACAAGATCGCCAAGATAAGCGACCGACATGACCCCTGCCGGATGTCGACCCGGGAGCTGACGTCGGAACAAGTCACCGAATGTCGGCGTTCTTGGATCTGGGGTACCCAGACCTGCCTGCCCGCGGCCCAGCGCGTGGCTCCATCGATGGCCCGGTATGGCCCAGCTACAAGATTCCACGGACAAGAACCTCGCAAGGCCCTCACCCCGCGAGGAGAACGACATTGAGGCCCCCCGAGGAGCAGAGATCTCTATGCAAGCCTCCCACCTCGCGAGGCGGGCGATGACATGAGCCATGACGACCAAGGCCAGGCAGGCGCAGGAGAGGACAGTTTCCTATTTGGTGCTAAGAGACAAGGACGTATGTGGGTTCCAGAGGAATCCCCCAAAGGTTTTCATTCCAGTGCAACAAGACCAAGGCTGCTGGCTCGGCAGGACGGAGGTCATCGCCGAGCCCACCATGGCGTCATGACCAGAAGCTTTGCAGACGAAGAACACCTTTAGTCAGGATAGGGTGTACTACTGTCCCCCTTCAAATTGGCCGTTGTGGTATCCCTTCCTGCCTAAGCTATGAGGGAAGAGGACCAAGGCCACTATAAAGATAGGCTGGTCTCCACTGTAGAGAGGGAGAGATCCGAGATCCTATCCAATCCCTCGGCCATTGAGCTCTCTTAAGGCAGCTCACACTTGTACTAGTTCATCCTCACCCTGCTCGCGAGGCAATCCACCACAAAGCAGGAGTAGGGTTTTAGACCGCAAGGTGGCCCGAAAGTGGGTAAACCACCATGTCAACTTCTTCCTCTCGCTCGCACGAACTCGTCGGAGTCAAGCCGTGGGGTGTTGAGCAATGAGTCGCGGCTAGGCAAGATCCTTCGCACATGCCCCAGAGTTCAAACCTTATTTGGGTCTGCGGAGCCCCGATCCCGACATTTGGCACGCCAGGTAGGGGCGTGTCGAAGTTCTCCCTTCCGCTTTGCTCCTTCTCACCTCATCGCTTCCATGGACGACCCTGTTCGCCTCACTGCTCGATCCGCCGTCCCTGGGAATCCCACGGGTTGCCCGACCTTCACTCCTGACCTGCGCCGAGTGCAATGACTGGTCAGGTTCAGGCCAGTGCTGCCCCCGCGCTATGACGGCACGGTCGACCCTGAGGAATTCCTCCAGCTATATGCCCAAAGTATTCTAGTGGCGGGAGGCAATGACAAGGCCATGGCGAACTGGCTCCCTCTGGCTCTCACAAAAGCTCCGTGCTCTTGGCTCCGCGGCCTTCCGGAGGCCTCGGTGTCCTCTTGGAGAGAGCTCCGCGGTCAGTTCATCGCGTGCTTCACACCTCCGGGGCCCCACGCGGTCGCTTGCATCCTCGGCGGGTCGGAGGTGCGCCTCGACGGGTCGGAGGCGCCCACATCTGGTCGCCACGCCAAGCAGCTCATCCGCCAGGCGAACGTCGCTCGGCTTCAGCCTGAGACCCCGCGGAGCCATGCGTAGCGTGAGGTCATCATCACCTTCAACTCCAGGGACCATCCCGTATCTATGGACGCTACCGATGCGCTCCCCATGCTGTGCACGCCCACCATCAGCAACGTGGCAGTCACCAAGACTCTCGTCGATGGTGGCGCTGACCTCAACGTGCTCTCCGTGGAGACCTTCAAGATGCTTCAAGTGCCGTACGACCAGCTCCTGCCTACTAGGCCGTTCTTAGGGGTGACAAAGGGCTTCGCCACCCCCCTAGGACAGGTGCGCCTTCCCGTCACCTTCAGCAAGCGCGACAACTACTGCACCGAGCAGATCGACTTCGACGTGGCCCGGATCGGCCTCCCTTACAACGCCATCTTGGGATACCCTGCTCTCACCAAGTTCATGGTGGTGTCCCATCCGGGCTACAACATCATCAAGATGCCAGCCAGTGGCGGCGTCAACACTGTGGCTGGGGATAGGAAGGTTGCCGTCCGAGCCCTCAAGCTCGCATAAGGGGCCACGGCGGCCTCACGCCCGGACGTCGAAGACACCCCGGGGCTCCGGAGGCCGCGCCCGTGAAGAAGAGGCAGCTGTTCTCTCAAGACTACGCTGAGACGAAGAAGGTGCCCGTGGACGACACCGACTCAGGCCCAACCTTCACCATCAGCGCCGGCCTGCCCCCGGAGCAGGAGCAGGCGCTCGTCTACTTCCTTCGGGCGAACAAGGATGTGTTCGCATGGAAGGCGTCTGATCTGGTTGGCGTCCCGAGGGAGGTGATCGAGCACCACTTGGCGGTGTGCCCCGACGCGCGTCCAGTAAAACAGAAGGCATAGTGTCAGACGTAGGAAAAGCAGGCGTTCCTTGTCCAAGAAATACGCAAGTTACATGAAGCAGGGGTCATACGAGAGGTGCGGCATCTGGAGTGGCTCGCCAACCCGGTGGTTGTCCCCAAGAAAGGCAAACAGGAGCGCATGTGCATCGACTTCATGAGCCTCAACAAGGCCTGTCCTCAGGATCCCTTCCCGCTCCCACGCATCGACCAGATCATGGACTCTACCGCGGAGTGTGATCTGCTGGGCTTTCTGGATGCGTTCTCGGGTTATCACCAGATCAAGATGGCGGCGGAGGATGTCGAGAAGACGGCCTTCATGTCCCCGTGTGGCGTGTATTGCTACACCTGCATGCCCTTCGGGCTGAGAAGCATTGGTGCCACCATCCAGCGGCTGATGCATCATGCTGGGGCCATAGTTGGGGAGGAACGCGGAGGTGTACGTCGACGACATTGTGGTCAAGTCGCGCATGGCAAGAACCCTTATCAAGGACCTCGAGGAAACGTTCGACAACCTACGCAGGGTGAACTTGAGGCTCAACCCTGAGAAGTGCGTTTTCGGCGTCCCATCCGGCAAGCTGCTCGGCTTTCTTGTTTCGCACTGAGTGATAGAAGCCAACCCTGAGAAGGTCAAGGCTATCAAAAGGATGCGCCCTCCTCAGACCCTCAAGGAAATGCAGAAACTGGCGGGATGTGTGACGTCCCTGGGGTGCTTCATCTCCAAGCTGTGCGAGGGCGCTTTGCCGTTCTTCAAGTTGATGAAGAAAAAGGGGCCCTTCGAGTGGACCCCTGAAGGCGGCCTTCGAGGACCTCAAAAAGTACCTCACGAGCCTGCCTATCATGGTGGTACCCCGCTCTCACGAGCCCTTGGTGCTCTACCTAGTGGCCACCCCGCACTTGGCCAGTGCAGCCCTCATGGCTGTTCGGGAGGAATGCATGAGCACCTGAGGGAGGTCCGACGGCCCGAACGATGTCATGGAGCCCCCCAGCCCTCATCGCCACAGGACGGCACCCCTGGGGGCTCTGCCCCTCGGTCGCCTAACGAGGCATCAGGGCCCCGTGCACCCCCGCGCGGAGCAGGCCGCCGCCGCCGCCCCACGCCTAGTCGAGCACCCGGTGTACTTCATCAGCATAGTGATGCGGGACATGCGCACGCTACCCTATGCAATAGAAGCTCCTCCTCATGCTCCTGGTCGCCTCAAGGAAGCTGTGCCATTATTTCCAAGGCCACCCCATTAAGTTTGTGCCCGCATACCCTCTGGAAAAGGTGCTGCACAGCCCCAACACTGCTGGCGGAGTCACCGAGTGGAACATCGAGCTGCAGGCTTTCCAGCTAGAATTCAGTATGACCAGGGTCATCAAGGGGGCGGTGCTCGCCAACTTCATGGTGAAGTGGACGGATACATGCCACCAGGAGCTACGCGAGGACCAATCCCTTGCACTGGGTGACGAGGCGCCCGACAGCTGGGTCATGCACTTCGATGGAGCCTTCGTGCGGCAAGGTGCGGGAGCCAGCGTCATGCTCGCTTCTTCGGCCAAATACAAGCTTTACTACGCCATCCAGCTTTGCTTCCAACACGGCGAGAAGGTCTCCAACAACATCGCAGAATACAAGGTCTTGATCGCCCAGCTCAAGGCCGCGGCTGCCCTGGGGGTCAAGCGCCTCACCATCAAGGGCGACTCCCAGCTCCTCGTCAACTTCTCCAACAAGGAGTACAAGCCGAAGGATGAGCACATGACGGCATACCTGGAGGAGGTATGTAAAATTGAAAAGCGTTTCTTGGGCTTGGAGTTGCATCATGTCCTTCGAGGCGCGAACAAGGAAGCGGACGACATCGCCAAGCGGGCATCACACCGCGAGCCCCAGAGCCCTGGTGTCTTCGAAGAAAGGCTCTTCAAGCCGTCAGCCATGCCCCCGACGGCTGGCGCAACGCTGCCTACCACGTAGCTCACAGGCGCCCAGGCCTGCGGCCTGACATCAGGATCCTGCCTGCACCTGGCGTTGACACTTCAGGAAGATAGTTGGACCAAGGAGTTCGAGGCGTACCTGCTTCACGGCACCCTGCCGAAAAAGGAGGAGGATGCAGAGCGCGTCGCTCGCCAGGCCACCGCTTACTTCTTGCAAGATGGCGAGCTATAACGTAGGCATCCTAATGATGTCTCACTAAGGTGTATTTCAGAAGACCAAGGACGCGAGCTGCTGGCTGATATCCATGGGGGAGACTGCGGGCACCACTCTTCCTCGCACACTCTTGTGGGTAAGGTGTTCCGCAGCGGCTTCTACGGGCCCACAGCGCTTCATGATGCCGCCGAGCTGGTTCGGTCTTGCAACGCCTGCCAATTGCACGCCAAGCAGATCCACCAGCCGGCGCAGGGGCTCCAGATAATTCTGCTCTTGTGGCCCTTTGCGGTCTGGGGGCTGGACATACTGGGGCTGTTCCCTCGGGCGGTCGGCTGCTACCGTTATCTCTATGTAGCCATCGACAAATTCACCAAGTGGGCGGAGGTGGAACCTGTGCGCACCATTCCAGCAGGCTTGGCAGTCAAGTTCATTAAGGGCCTCATGAGCCATTTCGGTGTCCCCAACTGCATCATTACCGACAATGGGTCCCAATTTACAAGCAACCTCTCCAGGTCATATTGTGCTAACCTTGGAACACAGATATGCTACGCGTCAGTGGCGCACCCGTGGAGCAATGGCCAGGCCGAGCACGCCAACGCAGAGGTCCTAAGGGGCCTCAAGGCCAGAAGCTTCAAGAAGAAGCTTGAGGCCTCTGGCAAAGGTTGGCTGGACGAGCTGCAGTCCGTGCTGTGGTCTATCCACACCACTGCGATTAAGCCCACTGGTGAAACTCCATTCTTCCTTGTCTACGGGGCCGAGGCGGTCCTCCCGCTTGAGATCAAGCATGGTTCCCCACGGGTCTTGGCATTCGACGAGGCGCGTCAGAATGCCGCGCGGGGAACCTATCTTGTGCTCGGCGAGGAGGCCCGCCACCAGGCCTCTCTTCGTGCCGCGAGGTACCAGCTAGCCCTGCGGCGCTACCACAGCCGCAACGTCCGCTCCCGAACTCTCGAGGTCGGAGGCCTCGTCCTGAGGTGGGTCCTCTCCAGGGAGGGCCTCCACAAGCTCTCGCCCATGTAGGAGGGCCCGTTCAGGGTTGCCCGCGTCTCCAGGCCTGGCGCCACGCGCCTGGAGACGGGGGATGGGGTCCCCATGCAGAACACCTGGAACATCCAAAACCTCCGCAAGTTCTACCTGTGACACTCTCACATAATAATGAGTGGGGCTATACACACCGCGGAGTCTCCCGGTGCACCGTCCTATGGCCTCGTGGGAGCTCCCACCCATGCCCAAGTGGAAGCCCCATGCTCCGCGCTGGCGGAACGGTCGAACAATGACTATGCCCACGCCCAAGTGGTGGCTCCATGCTCCGCGCTGGTGGGAAGACTAATGTAGGCGCCAGACGCGGCAACATTTCCCCTATTTCTTGTAAACCGTTTCGTGATTTCCTTGAATGAAATTTGAAGATTTTGTGTATTTGCTCAATGAAGGGTGGGGGTTTGCTTTTCTTGCGGTGTTTCCTTTTCTTGAGTTTTCCTGAAAACAGCAACGGCCGCCTACTGCCCACTCCCGAGCGTCCCGCGAGCAGGGGCTGGGCACGGTGTTGCGCGCGGGCCAGCCCCAGCGGTGTGGGGGCCCGGGCCACGACAGCCGTGGGTCTGCCCCTGTGCACACCTCACCAAGACTCTGGTCTCCAAGTCCTCGCACGACGCTCTCGAGCGAGCCAACAGGCATGCGTTGCCCTTGGTCACCTCAGGAGCGCTAATCTCCTGGCCTCGGCCGGGCATCACGACCCGATGTACGAGTGATGATCAACCCTCACTCAGGGGCTATGGGTACTGTCGGGATCGGGGCTCCGCAGACCCAAATAAGGTTCGAACTCTGGGGCGTGTGTGAAGGATCTTGCCTAGCCGTGGCTCACTGCTCACCACCCCACAACTTGACTCCGACGAGATCGTGCGAGCGAGTGGAAGAAGTTGACACGGTGGTTTACCCAGGTTCGGGCCACCTTGCAGTGTAAAACCCTACTCCTGCTTTGTGGTGGATTGCTTCGCGAGGAGGGTGAGGATGAACTAGTGCAGGTGTGAGCTGCCTCGGGAGAGCTCAATGGCCGAGGGATTGGATCAGATCTCGGATCTCTCCCTCTCTATAGTGGAGACTAGACTATCTTTATAGTGGCCTTGGTCCTCTTCCCTCATAGCTTAGGCGGGAAGGGATACCACAACGACCAATTTGAAGGGAGACAGGAGTACACCCTATCCTGACTAAAGGTGGTCTTTGTTTGCAAAGCTTCTGGTCATCACATCGTGGTGGGCTCGGCGATGATCTCTGTCCTGCCGAGCCAGCGGCCTTGGTCTTGTTGTATTGGAATGGAAACCTTTGGGGGATTCCTTGGGAACCCGCGTATGTCCTTGTCTTCTTAGCACCAAAGAGGAAACTGTCCTCTCCTGCGCTCGCTGGCGCCCGCCTGGCCTTGGTCATCATGGATCACATCATCGCCAGCCTCGCGAAGGTAGGAGGCGTGCATAGAGATCTCCGCTCCTCGGGAGACAGCCTCGGGAGGCCGCTCCTCGGGGGGCCTCGGTGTCATTCTCCTTGTGGGGCGGGGGCCTCGCAAGGGTCTTGTCCGTGAAATCTTGTAGCTGGGCTGTACCGGGCCATCGATGGAGCCATGCGCTGGGCCGCACGCAGGTAGGTCTGGGTACCCCCGATCCCAGAACGCTGACAGTAGCCCCCGGGCCCAAGGCGCGTTTGGCCTGGCTTCGAGGCGAAGGAAGCAAAGGGAGGGCAAAGTGATGCGGGCCCTCACCGCCTACGGGCCAGGCTTGATGCATGGCGCATGATGGGAGGCGGACGCCCCCACTTCCCCACGTCGCCTCGGCAACCGCCCAGACTGGCAAAAGCCTGGACGCACGCTGTGGGGCCATCATTGCTCCGCCACATGCCCGACTTCTGCCCTTTCCTTCTCCAGCAAGCTCGCACCTCGCCCTCCTGATCCTGCGTCGCCTTAGACTCATCGCATCGCCATGGCCTGCGGGAGGAAGAAAAGCAGGGCCGTGGCGACGACGGACCACCAAAAGGGACCGGAACCCACCGTGGGTTGGTCCACCGTGATCAATCTCGAGGGGTTGGACAAGATCTTACCCATGATCACAGTGGATTCTAACGAGTGGATGGCAACGAAGGTCTGGCCTGCCTATCGGCCCTCCATCGATTTGGAGGCCACCACCATCGCCCTTCACCTTCCTGCCCTCTTTTCAAGATTGCTGCCACCATTTTCAGATTTCTTTAACGTCGTGCTTTCGCACTACTAGGTCCAAGCGTTGCATTTTGACCCGGAATCCATCATCCTCCTTTCTGGTTTCGCGTTCTTGTGCGAAGCCTTCGTGGGCATCGCCCCCTCGGTGGCGCTGCTACGCCACTTCTTTTCTCTACGACTGGTCATCGACGTGCAGTGCTCCTGGTGCATGGTGCTCCATGTAGTGAGCACGGCAGCGGGCGAGGGCATCGACATTGAGATCCATCCGGATGCAGGGGGCTTTCGGAAGCAATGGCTATACGTCGACGCAGCCCAGTACAGCCCCCTGCTCTAGACTCCATCATCTCCGGCGAAGGCGAGCTCCGGGTGGGAGCACAAGAGGCTCGCCGACCCGAGGCTCTCGCGATTTATGGCGAGGATGGCCGACCCGAGGGCGGCAGGCGTGTCGATGAAGATGGTGGTGAGGGAGTGTGTCCGACGGTGGGTCGCCCCTCTCCAGTGCCACTCCTGTTCGATGTGGGCCTTCTCCGGCCGCGAGGACCCTATGAGGCTCCAAGTGGCCTCCGTGCCTTGCAGCTTGCTGCGCGGAATCGTCCGCCTCCTGACTGGAGGGGAAGCCAGCATGCTCCCTCAGGAAGGGCTCCCTCTTTATGACTACATAAGCGGGAGAGACTTCGCCAGGGGATACCTCGCTTCGACGAGTGGGGGTTGCCTCCCGATGGGCAAGAGGGGCCTCGGGACAACCCCTTCCTAGTGGTGCCGTCCCCCGAGGGCGTCGGAGATGAAGCGTCCTTGGCGACCAGGCCTGCCTCCGCGCCTTCAAACGTCGGTGGCATCATCTCACCTGGGGGCGCAGCGACCGCCACGAGAGCGCAAGGAAGCCGGCCATGCCCCGGGGCGCCTTCCCGTGGGGTTCGCGGCTCCTTAAGGAGGAAGCTGCTTGAGGGCGGCGCCGGCTCGCCTCCACGGGCCATGAAGAGAAGAAAGTGGGTCGCCATGGACGAGTAAGTTCTCTGCTTCCGTTGATCTTTGTGTGGCAATCCTTCCTGAGCTCCTGTTCCTCAGGTCCTCTAAGGGCGAATAGACGTGGGCGCTTCCGCTGCCGCCTCCCAGGATTTCAAGGCATGCAGCAACCACGTGCTCCATGAGCCTGGCGGGCGAGCCTATGCACGCTGGAGAGGACGCGCTTCCCCCAAGGCGTTCCCTTGTGGGCCTCGGTCCTGCACCCCCAGAGGCCCCCGCCGGGGGCAGCATCAGGTTTGAGTCAGTGATACCATCGCCTGTCCCACCATCTCTCACCGGTAGCCAAGCCTGCCATGAGCCGTCGGCTAGCACAGTGTCCAGCCCCCGCGGGGCCGCGCCTCGGGCCAAAGGAGTGGGCGCAGGGCCGGCAGGCCCCAGATCTCGGCCGAGCGTGGCCGGACCTTCCCGGGCCTCTAGCGCGGACTGGGGCGCAGAACGGATCCCAGGCCAGGCGTTGGAGCTCACGCGCGGCCGAGACGCCGCCCCGCATGGCCTTCTTCAGGACACGAGGGGCGCACTGGACCGGCTCGAATCAGAGCTTTGCGATGTCGACTCACGCCTCATGGCTGACACTACAAAAAAATACACTTCCATGATGATACGTGTTTGTCACAGTAGATCACGTTTTCTGTCATGCATGTACATCCATGACGATTTTATGACAGAATCAAGATAGTCATACCTGTGCTGTCGTAGAAGTGTTCCATGACAATACCAAAATTATCATCACGGAAGTGTTCACTTCCATGACGATAAATGACGCGTCATGGAAGTGCTTTCGGCAAGGGTAACCGACATGTGGCATCCATCGTAACGGGTCGCCGTTAAGCTATCGGGTCCGGTTTTGGATCCGATAACCCGTTAACAGCAACTACCAATGGGGATTTTCCATGTGTAAAATTCTCATTCGCCGGTGGATCCACGTGTTGGCTCAGCGTTGGGACAGATGTCATCCAGCGAATGGACAGGATGCGCCTATGATACGTGGACACGTGGCTCGGTCCAATAATGGCCCATTCAGGTCAAAAGGCCGGCCCATTTGACCTTGTCAAAAGGTAACGGCCCAGCCCACTGAAAGCCTGTTAACGGCCTGTTCGCATATAGCCCATTTACAGCCCGCTAACACACAACCCATTATGGCCAATCCGAATTATGCCCAGTAGCATCATCTGGGCTGTCCAATATGATTTCAGCCCGTTGTAACTTCCGGCCCATGTATGGCCCATGACGTCTTTCGGCCCATATGAGGCCCTGTGTAACTCTTGGCCCACTAACGACCCATGGTGAAACTGGCCCATAATGAACAGTATATCACTTTATGCCCATTAAAGGCCCATTATTCCGTTGGGCCATTTCCGGCCCATGTTATCTTTCGGCCTTCTAAGGGCCCATTTATTCTTGGGCTGATTTGCAGCAATCAATTACTTACGGTCCGTTACTGGCCTGTTCCGGTTGTGGGCCAAATTCAGCCCCTGGTTAAAGTCGGCCCGCTTGTGACCCGTTAATCCGTTGGGCCGTTTTCATAGCGTCATCAAATACGTCCCATTAACGGCCTGTTATTCCTGTTGACAAAATTAAGCCTGTTATACTCATCGGCCTATTAACGACCCGTTATGGTCAGCCCATGAACGGACGATTCTCACTCTAGCCCATTTCGGCCCACAATGCGGTCCGTTATTGGCCCATGTTTGGCCAATCGATCATACGGACCGTAGAAGGCCCATTGATTCTATGGCCCATAGAAGGCCCGTAGGAGGCCCATGGTTACTACAGCAGATAGCAGGACCATGGTGGCAACGGTCCGAATGTTGCCCATGGTTATTGTGGCCTAGTTTTAAAACATAGGTTATTGCGACCACTAGCAAACCGCGGAAAAAGAACTACACTGACTACAAATAAACAAGACAACAAGGAAATAAATAAGCAAGCAACTTACGCTAGGCTATTATGGCTATTACACATATTACATCCACTGGGCATCAAAGTTCGCCACCAATGCAAATATGGGGATCAAAGCAGCATATTACATACACTGGTTGTCAAAGTTGGCAGCCAGTGCAAATAAAGGCCACAGCAAAACAAATCCAGAACTGAAACCACTTCACAAGAGCTCAAGAAACAATATCCTGGGTATCCACCATGCTGGCAAGACGCTTAGCAAGCTTATTAGCTTTCTCTTGTTTGGCGCTTGAATCCTCCAGCGCTTGCTGTTGCACCAGAAAGTATGCATCTGGATTCTGCAGGGACTTCCTCAGTCCTTCGTCTTCATTTCGCAGCACATCTGATTGATGTCTTTCAACTTGAAGTTGAGACTCAAGAAGCTGAACTGATTCAGGCAGCGAGTTCAAAGAGCTTGTGCCAGCAGTAGTGGCCAGTAACTCGAACGCTACATCAAGACAGGACTTTATGGTTGTCTCACTGTCTTCAAGATAGTTTTTATCAGCTTTCTTGGAGACCAATAGGGATGTCTAACTATCTCGAACCTTATCTGCATTACTTCCTTTACCATTGCATAACAGAGTACTCTTCTCCAATATTTTGTCCGCATTCTAAAAGAGAAACAAGCAGACACCTCACAGGTTTACCATGTTGTATATGAAACTCATTTTGGTAAACCACTTCAGTAGAAAGGTGGACAGGATAACAGCATGAAACAAATCACTATATGGTCTATATCATTCTAGTTTATGTTGCCAAATCAAGATAGAGACAGTTCAAATCATATCTATTTAAGACAAAGTAGCATAGACAGAATATAAGTGTGGGAAACTACACAGCACTAACAACACTTGTAATGTGCATGGCATGAGAACATAACTATTTATTCAATTGAAACTGAAATCAACATAGAGCAAGTTACAACAGCAAACCAGTTAAAGAAACAGGTTTAAAACATACCTGTTGCGCCATTGGATTTTCAATTGCATCCTTCAAATTTGGAATTAGTTGTTATGAGTAAATACAGTGATGCAAGAGCAATGGAGTATGAACCATAGATACGGAACCTGACCTAAGAACAATTCTTCTTCTACTTTAAGCATTGACTTGGGGTTCGGAGTGGTGGTCCTCGTGCTTTGGGCACTGCAGTTGCCTTACTAACTGCTCGTGTTTGGTGCTCTGTGGTGGAGACGGTGCTGTGTCAACTGGAACTGGGTTACTATCTGCTGGGGTTGGAAGGGGTGTAACTAGTTCTCTGTCCAACTGGGTAGGGGTACAATCTGCGTGAGTCTGGGTTATATGTGGTGGGGCTGGTTCTTGGGCAAGTACAACCATGGTTCTATCTGCATCGACGGGTAGCACTATCTTTTCTGAAGACCGTGTTTTTACTCCCATAGATGCTGCCATCACCCCCTCCAATTCAAATGGCTGATAAACAAGAAAAGTAATTGGATGTACAGACATTGTATGATAGACAAGGTGCAATGGATAGTAGGGAAGAAAACAGGGCATGAAATAATTCACATTTATGTTGACTAACCAAACAGGATAGCATGACACAATTTCACATATATGATGGCTAACTAAACCGGATAGCATGACACAATTTCACATATATGATGGCTAACTAAACAGGACAGAATGACATACTTCAAAATATGATGACTATGTAAACAGGATGACATGATATAACTATACGATGTGTCTATTAAAGTAGTTGGCATGCCATAATTCACATACATGCCTTCGATGGAAACATGATGGCATGGTATAATTCATGGATAGAATGCCATAATTCAAAATATGATGACTATGTAAACAGGATGAGATCATATAACTACATTATGTCTTTAGAAAATGGGTTGGCATTCCATAATTCAGATACATGCTGTCTATGTAAACATCATGGCATGATATAATTCAAATATATGATTTGTATACTAAGCAAGTAAGCAGAGGGCAATCGCATATATGATGTGTAAACTAAGCAGATGGCATTCGATATTGTGTATATGATGTAAAAACTAAGCATTGCAAGACAACATATGCATGATATGAGTAATATAACCCTGCCAAGTTTGAGCATACACCTCAGGGGGGAAATAGGACTGGTCATCTATCTCTGAATCCTCCTATGAGGAGCTATCTGTAACCAGCAAGATATCTGCTTCAGCAGGTAGCATTGTCTGCTCTGAAGACCTTGTTTTCACTCCAGTTTTTTCCATCACCAATTCAAATGGCTGATGCACAGGAAGAGTAGTTGAATATACAAACATTGTCAACAAATGGAATACGTCATACAGAAAAAGGATGGCATGATATAATTCACATATATGATGCTTGGCTAAACAGCATGGCATTGCATAATTCACATATATAATGCCTTGCAACAAGATAGCATTGCATAATTCACATATATAATGTCTTGCAACAAGATGGCATTGCATAATTCACATATATGGTAATTAGACACTACAGGTGGCATTCACACAAAGCATGTCTAAACTAAGCAAATGACATAGCAATGCAAGATGCCATATGCACGATATGAGCAATATAACCCTGCCAAGTTAGAGCATGCACCTCGGGGGGGGGGGGGAATAGGACTGGTCATCTGTCTCTGAATCCTCCTCTGAGGAGCTATCCATAACCAGCAAGACATGTGCTTCGTCAGATAGCATTATCTGCTCTGAAGACCTTGTTTTCACTCCAGATTTTTCCATGACCATGTCGAATGGCTGATGCACAGGAAGAGTAATTGAATTTACTAACATTGTTGACAAATTTAATACGTAATAAAAAAGGATGGCATGATATAATTCACATATAAGATGAATGGCTAACCAGGATGGCATTGCAAAATTCACATATATGATGCCTGGCTAAACAAGATGGCATTGCATGATTCACATATATGATATAGAAACTAAACAGATGTCATTCACACAAAGCATGTCTAAACTAAGCAGATGGCATATTTTATGTATAAAGTAAGCAATGTAAGGCACCATATGCATGATATGACCAACATCAGCATGCCAAGTTAGAGCAAAAGACCTCAGGGGGTAAATAGGAGTGATCTGCTCCCTCTGAATCCCCCTGTGAACAGTTATCTTCCTCTTGATTACAATCTGGAATGGGGGGAGGGGGGTTGCTTTTGCGCCCACCATGGAGCGATGTCTGCATGAAATTTTATTGCCACGCAAGGCTCGTCTCTTTTGCTATACATCTTCAGTAGCATTGTGTATAATAACTGACATGCATAGGAATAAAACATAGTGAGATTATCTAAGGAGTGCATGCACAAATCCAGAGTGATGGTAGCAACCTGTGGATAGACCCAAAACCAATGATAGCAGGCAGATAATAGCTTCAGTTAAAAAATACAGATAATGGCTCCTTTAATGTTTGTTTCGCACCCAATATGAAATTCATAGTAGACACCTGAGATTAAGCAGATAGTAGACAGATACTATTGATTGCTGCCCAAATATGTACCCCACAACCATTTAAAAACTCAAGTTTGAGCATTCGTTTGGACCTGACTCGGAGTCTAATCGGTGAATAGGACAATAAAGTAGCATGCCATATTAAACGATGCATAACGTAAGCAGACACGAAAGAGTGCGACCTCTCTTCCGGACCTGTGTAGTCCTCAAGGTCATCTCCCTAGTTGATGATGGTAATGCAGTTGTCATGGCTGCCGGCAGCAGGGAAGAAGATCTGCGGCCGTGAAAGACAGTCTGGAGGGCGGATCCCTGCTGTGGTGAACCCTTCTTTCGTTGGAGCACCTGAGCTGGGGTGGACGACAGCGCAGCAGGAGCGGCACAAACCACACAAGGTTTTCTTTGACACATATCTGTAACGGAAGTAATTTTATAAGGGCTTGTTTGACTTGGAGGATTCTAACAATGCAGGGATAGGAAATACACAGGAATAGGATAGGAATGCATGTGCAAAATAGAGAATTTAAAAACACAGGATTTCTGTCAATCTGGGTGTTTGGTTCACAAGGATTGGAAGATCACAGGAATGCAAAGCATGGTGAAATTAAGTCAAACCACAAGAAAATGTATAGTTATAATGTTATTATGCTACTATCTCCTAGTCTTGTGCTTCATGAATAGGAATTTGGAAAGGAGGCCAAGTGGATATTAAAATTCCTACGGTTTTTCTTTGAAGGAGACACTAAAGGAACAAATCATACAGTTTTCCTTTGCTCCATTCCTTTGAACCAAATGCATGAATAGTAGTACCATAGGAAAGTTTCCAAATCCTATGTTTTTCCTTCTCTTTTCCTTTCAAGGAGTGGCGATTCTATAGGCAGGCTTGAATAGGCAAAAGCCTAAACTCCATAAATGTTTTTGTGCTACTTCTACTACTTTGGACCCAGGCCACTGCCCTACTAGCTGAACTCCCAGGCCCATCTACAAATGCACAGCTCAAACATGCAGAAATAAATAATGATGGCTGTCGAGAGAGTCCATCACGGATAGCTAAGTTGCCTGGTACCTCACTGCTTGTCATATAGTAGGAGAAACTAATCGTATTTCACGTTACTACACGAGCTCAGTGGACAATATATATAACATGTAGAGTAAAAAAGCGATGCAACAAGTGTACAACCTCTTTGGCGAAGCCATGTAGATCTCAGCATCATTGGGTTGGTCGCTGAGGATGTTGCGGCTGATGTGGCTATTGGAGGAGGGGAAGAAGATATTAGGTGTCTGGAGATGGAGCCGAGGGTACTGCTCTGCTGTGATGGAGGGTTTCATCGTTGGAGCAGCTCCGGTGAGTTGTACGACGACGAGGCTGAAGCAGGACAAGAGAGACAACGTAAACCTGAGAGGAATTCTAATACCATCTCCAATAGATGATGTAAAACACATAACCACAAAGTGCTAGATGTACAATACATCAGCCGCTCATCTCTGAACTTAACTATCAAAACTGAATTCAATTGTCGAAACTGAATTTTACTGTCGAAACTGAATTTTGCTGTCGAAACTGAATTTTACTGTCGAAACTGAACGCACTAGTAGCACAAAAGCACTGCACTAATAGTTTTGCCCCCTCAGGCACTACTGGCAGAGTAGCAGTGATCTAAATCGGTAGCCACTCCGGCATGGAACGTAGTACCAGAGAGCAGCCGGGGTAGCTGGTCGTGCAGCAGCAGCAGCGCGTGCGAGAGCCGGGGCAGCTAGTCGTGTAGCAGCATCTCGGGTAGCAGCAGCAGGAGCTCGAGCGACAGCCGGAGCTGCTGCTCATGCAACAGCAGCATGAGCAAGAGTAGACCAGCAACGCAAGCAAGAGCAATAGCAATAGCGTAAGCAAGAGCAGGAGCAGACCAGGCAGGGGACCGAGAGCAAGAGCAAAGCAGCAGCGCGAGCGAGAGCCAAAGCCGCAGCAGCAGTGCCAGCGAGTGCCAGAGTAGCAGCAGCAACTCCTACTAATGTTGACGTCACCGCCGAGGGAGAGACGCCGTGGAGGAAGTAGCCGGCGACACTGCCGTAGATGGAGCCGCGCCATGGCAGCTCGGGACCGGGCGCCGGCAGCACCGTGAGATCGAATCAAGAAGAAAATGCAGCGATTAGTGCAGAACCTCTTTGGTGGCACCGATTAGGCCTCAGTTTCATCCGAGGAATCGGTGATGGTGCTGCTCTTCCGGTGGTGCAGGTGAAGACAGCGATGTGGGAATGGAGGTGGCGCGATAGACGAGGCAAACATCAGGGCAGCTCCTTGGAGGTGGAGGACGGGGTGGCTGAACCGGCGGGATGATGAGATCGACGACGGATCCTCATCTGGTGCGGTGGATGAGGGACGTCGAGCTATTGCGGTGGACGATGTCGTGGGGAAGAGGCTCTGGCTGGGTGGTGGACGGAGGAGGGTGTGGGGCTTCGTGGGTTTTCGCGGCCTTGGTGTATGAATGGGGGAGGAGGGGATGGGAGGCGGGAACCATGGCTTAGAGACGCACTTGTCCGAAATGTGGGGTAAGTTATGAAAGTACCCCTACCGATTTGAACAAGGCGGTTCTTTCGGTTCAAGGGTATCACGGGAATTTCGCGTGTCGGGATTTCGCAGGAGGTGGGATTTTTCGCGCGTGTTGTAATTTTGGGATAGCAAGGCGCAGATTGAGATGGAGGGAGTTTTCGAAGCACAACGAGACAATGAGATATCTTAAAATTTCAGGATAACAAGGCGCGAGTTGAAGAGGCGAGAGTTTTGCAGCACAATAGACAGAGATGCTAGCCTGAAATTTCAGCATAACAAGACGCGGCTCGAAATTTGGGGAGAACAAGCTTAACGTGTACAAAAAAACAAAAAAGACAATTCGCACCTCACTAGAGAGAGCCCTGTCCCGTTTTACTATATTATTACTAGAAATGCCATTCAAAAACAACAACAAAAAACTAAAAAAATCGGGACAAGCTTAATGTGTACAGTACCAAATCAATTTGCAGTTCCCTCAATAATAAAAAAACATTTCCTATTATCTAGCATATGGACTAAATTTGAGTACATTTTCCCTGTTTGAATGGGATTGTACTCGAGTTAGTTATACAACCATCTAAATATTATCTTCACAACACATGACATGAATATGAGAGTAGTAAATTCCCATATAAATATGAACTACATGTACATACGATCTCGAATTCAAATATATGTATCTATTTTATGTTGAATTCAAATCATAGTACATGTATGCTCTAGCTAGATGTTCGGAATCTAAACCATGTATGATACAATGTACAATCTGTTTAACACGCACAACACACACACACACACCATTTAGATATGTGCTGCGAAAGCCAGCCATCATCTCCAATTTGAATAGTGTGTCCATGCATGGATGCAATGTTGCCAAATGATGCCTCCCATCGGTATATCAAATTCAAATCAGTTTGACCTTGTTCAATGTGTATACAGTATAACATGCTCGTTTCAAAACCACACCACGCATATCTCAATTATATTCAAGCATGCATGGGTTTCAAACATCATGATCTCTTATTCAAATATTTGAATTCAACTTTACATCGATTATGACCTCACCAAGTCTTTTACACCCGCACAGTTGTCTTCTCTTTATAGTTGTACCACTTACTTTCTGTCGTGCATGCATGCACACACTACCACTCGGCATTATCCATCGCACACACGCAATCTTTTTCTTTAGGTCAGTCTCTCATGCATGCACACACACACACACCTCCCCCTCTTCATCACTTCGGCCATTCTTTATCTCTCACATGCATGCACAATGATCGATGTTCCTCTATGTGTGTATATATATAGTTAGGTCTTTCCGAGTTTTCCACACAAACCGATCGATCTATATCTCTAGTCAGGTCTCACCCTGCTCTTTCCCACGTACACATCGATCAAATCTACCTCTCTATATAGGACTACACAGCTAATACATACATTATCTATCCATCGTCTCCCTCTCATCATCCATGCCTTCCGCTTCATCTCTCAGACGCGCGCACAGTGGCGAAGACAGGGGCAACAAGGGCCCTGGCCCCCCTAACATCACTGTATTGAGACTAATATGAATGTGATCAATATATCAATTGCTGGTAAAATGGTTTAAGTTGATGAATTGGCCCTCCCCATAAAGGATTAGCAATGCTTGGCCCCCCTAGATCATTTAATTTTCATGGCTCCGCCACTGCGCGCTACCGCGCACGTTCTTGCCCCCTCTCTTTAAATATTGATCTCGCACTTATGGACTTCTTCCTAGTCTCCCTCCAGTTGGCCCCTCGCACCATCTTCCAGCACCACCCATATCCCAGTGCTTCTAAGCTCGTAGAGATCTTCCCTCTATCTGTCTCTATCGATATCTCACGCGGTAGACCCCTCCCCTCCCTTCTCGTATATCACCCCGGCCCCATGCACATACATGTATGTATATAGGCCTCTCCTTCACACAAATTGCATTGACACGTATTCCCTTACCATATCTCAGTATCTCTCACATACACGGACTACGTGTACGAAATAGAAGAGGTGCACACACGCACTCGTTCCCACATACAAACGCACGGGTGCACGGTGGAGCACATTTGTACAAAAAATGAGCGTGTAGAAAGGATTTAGACGATGTGCCACTAGTCTATTTATCTATATCTATACCCCTATACAGTGTGCGAATAACTTTGAAACATGGTCGTTGGATGAAGCCAATCCGACGGTGCAGAGATGGCAAATCCGAGCACTACCGGCCATTGGATATCATCTACATTCCACCAGATTCTGCCACATGTACAATCTAGAATGCTCCATGGTTGAACTTAAGCATAATGCAGAAACCTCAAAATACAAGCACTTCTCCTTTGTTCTAGAATCTTCCGTATCATAATTGCCCAATTTTTTTCTAGATGAATTGCCATTATTTGTTTTTACTTTATAATTTGCAACGCACAATTCCATGAATCTTAAAATAGATTAACTTTTTTATAAAAACTAATTGGTTTTGAATGGGATGAACTATAAGAATTAAACGAACATCTACATCATGCATATATGACTCAAAGCTTACATGCTATAGTGTGGTGTTTATTCATAATTTGGTTGCCAAATCTCATGCGTGCAATGCACGTGCACCTTACTAGTACTTCCAGTATGTGCAAAACACGTAAAATTAGAATTCCAATGGCATGCTACACAGTGTCTCTCCCTTTTTCATTAAAATGATGTGGGGGGGCATCCATGAAGCCACGTGGCACATGTGGAGGCGTCGTTGCGACCTTCTTGTGTGGATTGATCACAGTGACGTGCTGTTGGTTCCAGAAGAATGTACTCGTCCTCTCTCAGGCACACTGGCAGTACGTTCCCGAAGCGAAGATGTGCACGCACGCACTCATTCCCTCGCACGCACGCGCGGGTACACGGTGGGACGCATTTTTGTACGAAGATCCACCCCATGTGATGATTTGACGCGTGTAAAGTCGTTCACTTAATTGATGGTCAATTAATACAGCGCATGCAAATTGAGTGGACGTGAGGGAGGAAGTAGTTGAGAATGACATTACTACTCCACTGCGTGCATGCGAGTAGTTAAATCATGGGTTGCTACTTCCATTGATCTCCTTTGTATTTTGTGCCAATTTTTGACCATATTTTTAAGTAACATAATATTTATGCATGTCATAAAAAGTATATCATCGAAAACTATGTTCAAATGCGATTCCAATGATATAATTTTTGGTGACATGCAATAACATTTTCTTAGTTAAATTTTTGGTCAAAAGTTGGCACAAAATAAAAAGGGGCCAATAAACCAGGACGCAGGCAGCATGATCATTTTTTGCCTGGGCTACTGTTGGTGGCCTTTGTATTTAAATATGGACGGAGTGGAGTAGTACTATCTTTATCTTAGCCTCGTAGGGCTCTCCCAGCCCCTAGGCTCGCCTCCCCGCCTCGCCCACCGGATCCCGCCATGGAGGATCCCGCCATGGATAATCCCTTAGATCCTAGGATCCCGTGGACTGCCCTCTTGTTGCGGCCCACAGCACTGCCGCCTTTGAGCGAAACCCACATGTGTTTCAAAGGGGATGCATTGCCCTGGAATCACAGATGGGTGGCGCCGGAGGACATGCCAGGGCTGCGTTTTAGGTGGTGGGCAGCAAGGGCAAATCGGATCGAGGAAGCGTCGCATCGATTGGATACAAGTTCGAAGGAGCTGCACCTGGCGAAGCACAAGGCGGAGGCGCAAGATGATCTCAGGGGAGAGATGCTGAGGGATGTTAGCATCTGGCAGCGTCGCGTTGATTTCGAGCTGGGGCTAATGGCGGAGATCATATTCATGGAGTCGACTGCAGAGGAGAGAACGCGCATGCCTGCGGATGGGATGAGCAGCCGGTGGAACTATTCAAATGGGCGTTAGGAGAAGCCAAATCGTGGTACCAACTGCGGCGGTGGCGCTAGGCATGCATCGTAGGCGAGGTGAGCTGCCCTTCTTCCCCGCTAGCGATGCAGTGACCTACTCGGTTGCTGCTGCAGTGAACTTGCAGCGCCATGGCAGTTTGCAACCGTGACAATCACTCCATCTATATGTATTGTATTCATGTGAAAATACTTGGTCGTTTGGAAAAAGATGGTAGGAGTAATTGATTTATCACTAGTTTTTGAATGCTTGGTCATGACAATCACCCGAAGCCACAACCACAAGCCTCCATCGCGTAATACTTACGGTCGGTCGCACCAACAGACGGTCGGTCAGACCTGCGTCTCACCGAAGGGACACGCATCATCTTGGTCTGACATGTACGACCAGTTACATCACTGACTTGTGCGACCACATTTGAGCAGTAGTACTTGAAATTTGTGTTCCAGGAAACTCATCGGGAGCCGTTTCATGCCTCGAAACCAAAACCATCAATTAATCTTTAGCTTGTTCCCATCACATTCCAAAGTAGTACTAGCCGGGAGTAGTATCAAACCTGAATGTGTTCCCACTATGCAGGTTTTAGTATTAGTGCTAGTACTAGGATATAAAAAGGGGAACTACCTAGCCGAAAATTACTCTACTTTCCTCCTCATAAGTCTTTCTTGTTTGTCCTTCCCTGCCATGGCCGGTGTGCAGAGCTCTAGGTCAAGAACTACTAGTAAGAAGGGAGCGGCAACCAAGGCAGCGAAAAAAAAGAGGGCTCGCCGCCTCGTGGGGGGCTTGAAAGATCTCTCATGGGTAGGCGAGGTCTCCCAGGAGCGCCCTAGCCGCAGAGGCGAACATGCCGAGCTGGCGGTGCTAGAGCCGTTATCCCTCGACGACATGCCCACTCAACTCAATAAGTAGAAGGAGTTGACCGACGGCTTGGTGAAGCTGCTGGAGGAGAGCCTCGACAACATGCCCGCTGAGCTCAATAACCAGGAGGAGTTGACCGCCGGCTTGGTGAACCTGCTGAAGGAGAGCATTGCCTTGGGTAAGAAGGCGACCGGCGAAATCCTGCAACTTTAGGAGGACAAGGCGAAGCTCCGCCACTAGCTCAACCTGCTGAAGGAGGAGAACGCCGGCTGGAAGAAGCTGCATGAGAAGAGTAGTTCCTCGGTGAAGATGCTGCACGCCCTCGTCATCGAACAGAAGGAGGAGTTGGTGAAGCTCCGCATCTAGCACCCGGCTGCTGTCAAGGTATGTAATGCGGCCATGGAAGAGATGATGAACACTCGCGTCGAGAAATCCCGCGTCATGGACAGAATGAAGAAGATGGCGGAGGAGACGAGCGAGGAGATGAAGGTCGTGGAAGCGATGAAGAAGCAGTTAGGACTCCGCGGTCAACTCTTCATGAAGTACAGAGCAGCACCCCAGACATGTGTCTGTGTCTTCCTTCTTTTTGGGGGGGGGGGGGGGTTAATCTTTCTTCTTTTTTTTGCTCCTGTGTTTCTTCTTTTTCTTCGGGTGTTTCGCCGCATGTGTCACGTTCTCTGCGAGGCATGAATAGAACAATGCTAACGATGAGCGGCGCCGTGGGATCGATGACTAGCAAATTAGATCATTTTTTATCTCCATATCGCACTGGGCTGCCGTGTTTCGCGCTCCTCCATCGTACTAGTACTCCAGTGGAAAACTTGAGTATACCGCATGGTTCTTTGCTCCTCCTTAGGTTGTCGGCAACATTTATATGAGCAGTCAAATCACAAGGCCCCACCTTCCAGCAGTAATGAGCCGTCAAATCACAAAGGCCATGGCCACTCGTGAAACGGACCAAGTGAAACTGCCCCGCCCTCTAGCCTTTTAAATGTACTACTTTTGTACAGTAGTAGTATCACTAGATTGCGCCATGGAGCAAAACTAACAAGATGAAATTAAAGAAAAAAGGTGGTACATATAGAGAGCACTCATTGCCAAATTATGCATATAGTACTATTAAAAAAGCTAGTACGTGCTTAGATGGGATGCTAAAGTCTATTAAAGAAATTAGCATACATATTTAATTATTTGACAACTAAAATCCTTCATGCTTTGGGTAAACTCCTCTCATTTAAGTTTTTTTTAAATTACTTATCTCATTTAAGTGTTTTGCGTATGTGCCATGCTTAGAGCATGGTTATAGTATAGCCAATATGATGTTGGCCATATCATATATAGTACGTATATAATGTGAAGAAACGAGTGGTAGTACTACCAACTACAAGATGAACTGTAGGAAATACTAGTATGTATGTACTGAAGAGTTAAAGTAACGAGAAGGAACATAACATAGTTATGCTGGGGGCTCAGCACAACACACCCCTCAAATAAAACTAAGCACCCTGAAATTAAATTAAGCAACTAATCCAGTAGGCACTGCATTAGAACCACCATGAGCAACGACACTGCCACCTGACTCAGACTCCTCGTCCACGTACGCGACTTCGTCCTTGTCCCTCTTCCTCTTGGCCAATACTTCTTTGCTTGAACCGCACACTTGGCTCTCGCTCTTCATCCAACCCTTGTAGATATTGAAACAAAGGTAGGCATCCATTGCAGCGTACTGGATGTGGTCTCTATCTAGTACATTCCACTGCCATGCAAGATGAAACTTGGGCGGAGGTTTTGTTAGTTTACCGTACGAAGGATCAACCATGGCTCCTGCCAGGGTTAGCATTGAAGGCTGACGGGAGGACACCAGCCCATTCTTCTGGAGGTCGAAGGGCTGGCCTACAACAAGGCCTATCCGATCCAGGACTCTTCTGTCGTTCGTAAAGTCTACAATAACGAATTTGACTTTGCCGCCCATGAGGAAGTTCTTAAAATCCTCGCACTCAACATCGGCATGGCATATGTGGTAGACCAAGCACAAGTTATGCACACAAACCTGGATCATGACGGGCTTCTTCCTCTCTTCCTCCTTTAGATTCTTCTCTTTTCCCAAGACTGTGGTGTACTCAACATCTAGCCCAGCGACCCACTCATCACCATTTGACTTTTCAAACATGCGTCTGAAGCGAGCAAGGCATCCTTTCACCGTCGCGGAAGAATGGGTGTAGATGATGTAGAACTCATCGCCGGTGATGGTTCTAACCTTGTACTCCCCGCCAATCATGGAGATTTGGGATGCCATGGATTTGGGAGAAGGGTTAGGATTAGTGGAACTGCTGTAATGTGAAAGGACGGGACGACTAGGAGCGAACTGCCGTAATGTTAAAGGACGGCCGGGGACGAGTAGGAGCGAACTGCTAGCGGTTTTCCAATTGTAAAAATGCTAAATGAGGCGTGCGAACGGCAGGGTAGTGGCTTGCCCGGTGGATAAATGGCTTCATGCACAGTACTATGGGGGCCCAATTAGATGTCATGTCTACTAGATGCCCAATTAAATGGCTTCATGCATCTGCGTGTTCGCACGTCAAGCGTCGGGAAAATTACAGGTGATATGAAGCTTTCCATGCTCCCATGATATGGTCTTTCGAGAGCCCTTGGATCTGAGATCGAACAGTTGCATGGCGTGATTCTAGATCTATGGGTGAATATCCTATCCTAGAGGGTTATTCTGCAAATTTTCAGCAACTTAGCATGCGACCGTTCGATCTCAGATCCAAGGGCTGTCAGCAGCCCATATCATGGTCACGCCGACCACGACCGTCGCCTCGCTCACGCGATCGCGCCCTTGGAGATTTCAGACGGCTATAAATGAGCATTTTTTCCTACAGTACTTCGCATGCATGAAACTACTTCCTTCGTCGGTCCGTCCAGGTGTGTTAGGCTATCTGATGTTGGCATGGCACCTGCATACCATGGAGGGGATCAGGGGAGACTCACCGCGATCGTAGCGCCGCAGTAATAATGATAATGTCAAGTCAAATCACAGGGCCTGACCTGTTCAGCAGTAATGAGCCGTCAAATCACACAGCCCTACATTTGCAGCAGTCTACTCCCTCATCTTCTCGCGTCTCTGTCGAACCGACTAGGCAGAACTGCCCCACCTACCACGCGGGAAAAGCCCCGGCGTTGACTTTTAAATATAATTTTGTATCCATGGATTGTGCCATGGAGCAAAGCCTGAAGAAAATGGCGGTACACATGTATACAGCACGCCCGTTGCATTCACGTCGCACCCCAGACGGTTGGTCGGTCTGGCACGCCACTCACCAAATGGAACGCACGTCATATTGCATTTGCACGCACATGTGGGACCGCAATTGAGAACCGACCATAGGCACACCCCCCGTCCCCGCAAGTCGGCTGAGTTAATAGAAGAGAGAGACGAGTGATAGTACGGGAGCAGTGTTGTACACACGTCGGTGCCTGGACGATCCCTGCACGACACGGGAGATCAGCTCGTGCATGCTGTGTTGTATAGGGCTGTAGTTCTGATGAGAAATCTAAAAAAAGGTTTCTTGTCATCTCGCAATAATAGTTGCCATGTGCTTCGGATCACTGCGAGGGTTAAACAGTGACAACTGCGTTCCTCCAAGGCGCTAGTCATTGGGGGCACATGCACTCGGTTGCCATCTAGGTCAAGCCAGCTATGTTAACTAACTTATCTATGAGTTTGTCTTTTAATTTGAGCTTTGATCCTTGTCTAGTTTGTCCGTCGGGATTCATGTTTTCTCCTTCGGGCAGTGAGGTTATGGTTTCTTGTCATGTGGCATTTTTTCGTGTTATATGTTAATCCGGTGCTTCGGATGAAAATGACGACAACTGTGCCTCCGGGGCACGTGCATGAAGACTTCTCGACAGTCATTGACGAGGTCAAGCCGGCTCCGGTAGAAAAAAGAAAACTACTACACTATATAGGCAGGAGCCTCCGGGCTTGCTTATTAGTGTTGCTCTCTTCACACTCTCTCGTCCTCTCCAGATCTAAACATGACAGCGGTGGCCACACTCTCTCTCTGCTCACTGCTGGTCACAGATCCGGGCGGATCCCCTCCGCCGGGGAAGGTGAGAAGGTGCAACGTTCACGCGGTCGTCCTCGGCGACGGCTATTACCCATTGCCGGCGCGTCCTGATCAGCTTGCCTTGCCGTTCTCTCCCACGCAGCACCGGCTAGGGAGGGCCTCTGACCCCTTCTTCCTCGCTGCCATAGTGTGGGCAGATCCGGCCTCCCGCCGCCCACCTAGCGACATCCCGGCGACCGTCAGGTATAACTTCCTTCGAAACCGGCCTTGCTCTATTGCCCTAGCTCCTCACATCGCTGCATTTGTATCTTTTACTATTTCTGAGGCCCTCATAGATAGGATCGATCGGCTGTTCGAAAGCCACCTAAATTTTTACTATTAAGAGGTAAAACTGCTTCATGCAGTCGAATCTAGTAGTACTACGTCATGCAGCCGAATCTAGTACTACTTGGTTCAAACAGGGAAGAAAGGGGGTGGGGGTTGGGGGAAGATTTGTTACCTGAATCTAGGACTTGGTTGAAAGAGGAAATAATGGGGGTGAAAAGTAGCAGAGACTGGCTATCCAACTGGTCTCTTGGTCTAATAGGGAAATAAAGGGAAACGCAGTACAAACTCGATATAAACCGATCTATTGGTTGAAAAAGGAACGAAAGTGGGGACTGGGGGACAAGTCAACAGAGTATGTCCAGCACTAGATTTGCTAGCCTCACACAGTATAAGGTGGCTATATCGAACAAAAATGGGACCAACCCAGATATCCTGTTTGGATGTTTGTTGCCCCGAGCCCCTCTTATGTAATGCGACCGGTAAAATGTAGCAGTCCCACTGTTAAAGTAAGGACACGTTAAACCAATGTTGTTTTCAATGTAATGCCTCCAGTAATATGAATCAATGTCACTGTTTTTCATGTCCTTCTAAATTTCCCATTAAGATAAGTTGCTTCTTTTCGTTAGAAATGCAACTGTCCTGGTCCACCTACTCTCCCGTGCCTAAATACCAACTCTTTAGCAGCTGTTAATGTAATGTTGCTGGTAAAATGAAGTAATGGCACCATTAAAGTAATGTCGTATTTAGCGGTTGTCATGGTTAATCCTAATGCCCACACTAATATCTAGCAATGTTGCTGCTTTAGAAATTGCTACTGTCCTTGTAGGATCACCATTCAGATAAGAAACATGCTTCTTTTCATTTGATGTATGTTTCATCACTTGTTAGTCACCCTCCTTTCCACCTTTTTGTCCAAACAGAGATATACATTTCATGCTTGATCTTAGTTGAACTACACAAAATGATATCCAAATTATAGTTGAACATTCCACGAGCTTCACGACCAACCTTGATGTTGCTCAATTTTATTGCAACTAATGAAGAAGAAGCTGCTAGCTCATGGGACCAAGTACTTGCTAACTGCATGATGCAAACATTGCTTCATTTTAGGTGAACTAGACAAAAAGGTCCCATGAATTGAATCATCCATGTTGGTGACTGGTGTTATCCCTTCTACGATGGCATTGACTGCAGATATGGTTCCCATCACGAGGTATGTTCCTTTTTGGTCCAACCGTTTGCCAAAGATCCTGCATGTTGACTCTGCTCTTGTGCTACTGTTTTGGCACTGCCATGATAAAGCAGTAATGTTATTATTTTGCACCTTAATCTAGTGGCACTATTAATTTGAGGCAATGTTTTGGCATCGCCAGTGCCACTGATTTTTTTTATATCAAAAGAGGGGATTTCCTCCGATTTCATTAAAGAAACCCAACCGTAGAGAACCATTATCCGACAACATCTCAGTGTAAACTGGCAGTTATGCAACTACTACTAGAACGGACTGAGTACTAGCAGGAGACAAGTTCACCACATAAGCTAGGTAGGTAGGGGGACGCAGCCCCAGCTCGACCAAGTTTGGATTACAACCCAAAAGCTACCACAAAAACATCAAGGGGGAAGATAGGGACTGAAAGAGCCAGCTTAAGCATCCCAGTCTAAGCACTCCCGGCCTCCATCCTTGGAACGCACGGTACACCTCGCTTGCCACCTGCTCGACCCTAGTGCCACTGATAAAATGAAGTAATAATACAGTTAAAATAGAGCTAGTGTCCTCTCTATCATTTCATTTCCAATGTAGATAAAGAAAGTGCTTCTCTTTGTTAGTATATGTTTCATCAACTAGTCCCATTGTTAATGTTTAAGTGTTTCTGCAAACTGGGGTGCTTAATTTTAGTTGATCTGCACAAAAATAGGGATTGGAATGTCTCAAGGCCCCTCTTTGTACTACCGTGGTACACTGATGTTCATCACTGGCAGAAGGTGTATCGGGGAGAATTGGGTCGATTTCCAGTATGAGGCATACCGTATGAAGCGTCGCAGGGCCCATCTCGCCCTCGCAGCATGACATACTGTGATACTATCGCAATATTTTCCCATTAAGAAAATGAAATTTCTTCTATTTATTACTGTATGCTTCATCAACTAGTGTCACTATAATGTAATCACGCTTTTTTATTATCTGTGCAAACAGGGTTATTCCACTACATTTTGGTGGAACTGCACAAATGTATGGATGGAACCGGCATATATGCAGAGTGCGAGGTGCCAAGTAAAAATTATCGACACCAACCATGCTCCATCTAAGCATTGGCATCCACCACCGGTGGGATGGGTGGCACTCTTTGTGGACGGATCTTTCTCGGCAGCAAATCCTCTAATCAAATACTAGTAGCTTATATTGGCACTTTTCTAGGGAGTACTCTTTTATGAAAGAAGCACCAATCGATTTTTCTTTGTTTGTACACATTGTCACAACTTTATTTTTTGTCCAGTGCTATTTTAGGGTGATTGGTGTAGTACTCGGAGACTCGGAGTACTACCCAGTACTTACCCGTATGATTTTCATTAGCCGTCACACTGATTGTAAGCATGAGCAGATGGAAGATTAGGCTAGTGCGAAGCTTACCTTAAACCCTACCTCTGCCGTTGAAATGAGGTGAGCGGTGAGGGAACCATGGAGAACAGCGGGGAAGCGACGTCGCGCCATCCGACCTCCTCTTGCGGTGGGAGAATGAATACTCCTGTGGTTCCGGCTGGCACTGCGCCCTCACGAATGGCACACCGTACTCGATCGATTAGTTATCCTCTGGATGCTCAACCTTCGACCTGTACGCCCACCACCTCCACTTGACTTTTGCCTTGAGCGAATTTGTCGGCTCCATCGCCCAGAGGAGATACTCGATGAACTCAAAGGACTGCGGCGTGATTGCCGCCGGGGAGTACATCACCGCCCTCATCGCCGCCGTCTCGCTCTCCCACTCGTTTTCAAACCAAGTAAGGTTCTCCTTCAACCTGGCTAACTTCGCCTGGTCGCTGCCGGCGATCTTCCCGATTTGCTGCTCCATCCTATCCATAGATGGAGAGGCGAGAGGTCTGGTGCTAGCTTTGGAAGATGGGAGGAGAGACGGTGGTCTTTCAATGGAGAAGAGGGAGAGGCGAGACAGTGGTTTTGCAATGGAGAAGATGGAGAGGAGAGGGGGTGGTTTTGCAATGGAGAAGAGGGAGAGGAGTGTGCAACAGCGATTTATAGGATTGGACAAGAGGGCCGGCGCGCTGTGACTGGGTCAAAATCAAAATCAATTTACCCTTCTATTAAGAAATCGACCCCACATTAACTAGTCTCCCTTGTATTCTGGGTCATATTTGACCATGATTTTAACAAATAAAATATATGTTATACATTGCAAAAATAATATAATTTGAAAGTACATTCAGATACGAACCAAATGATACAATTTTTGATGACATGCATTCACATTTTGCTTGTCAAATACAGTACGTGATCAAACTTTGACCCAAAATACGCAAAACAAAAAAATACTTCCAAGACCGGCGCTGCTCCTCTCCTCTTAAACCGCCGCTGCTCCTCTCCTATTCCAATCCAAAACTAGCACCGCTCCTCTCCTCTTCCATTTCAAAACTACCGCCGCTCCTCTCCTGTTCCTATCCAAAACCAACACCGCTCCTCTCCTCTTCCATTTCAAAACCACTGCCGCTCCTCTCCTCTTCCAATCCAAAACCAGCGCTGCTCCTCTCCTCTTCCATTTCAAAACCACCTCCACTCCTCTCCCATTCTAATCCAAAACCAGTGTCGCTCCTCTCCTCTTCCATTCAAAAACCATCGCCGGTGAGTGAAGGTGCTGTGGAGAAGTAGATCGATGGAGGAGTACAACCGATATGTGTGGCTCGCAGGTGGCGCCCCTGTGAAGCTAGCTAGGATGTTGGAGATACAGTCTTGGTTTGACAACTCGGAGCAATTAGCGACGACGGCGACAACGATGGCCAAATATCTGGAAAAGAGCAAAAACGAGGCGATACACCGGGAGGGAGTCGCGCGGAAGTACATATAGCAGCTCCTCTGGGCCATGGAGCAAACAGATTCACCGGATCCGATTGTGAGGCTGCGGTGGTGGGAGTATCAATCCAAGATGGAGCATCCACCCGAGATTGAAGGATCGAGCATCTACATGGTGCCGTTTGTGAGGGTGCCATGGTAGAGCGAGCCGGTGGAGTCTTCGTCGACGGAACCCAACTGCAAGAGGAGAAAAACAGTTGGCGCGATGACGCTTCCCCGCCATCCTCTCCCTCACCGTTCACCTCGTCCCACGAGGCGGCTGTCTGTCGCCGAGGAATAGGAGGGGACTCCCCCCCCCAAATAGTCTGAGGAGGAGCTTAGGGTTGTCAGTATTTGCAGGTTGTGAATTATGTTTTGTGTTGTGTATTTTGAGAGTACTTTCAGATATGAATGTCTTTTGAAATTCAGATTTGCAGTATTGAGCATATGAAGTATTTTATGAATTCTAGAGATCTATTTTTAGCACTTTAAAAAATGTAGTTTCATATAAAAGTGCAGACAATGTGAGTCTCAGAGAAGAAACTGCAAGTTTCAGTTTCAGATAAGAAACTGCAAGTTTCAGAGGCAGAGCATTTATATTAACACGCCCTTTTCAAACAGGGATAACATCATGTTGGAAGTTTTATTCATGGTCGAAAATGGAACTACTAGCCAGTTAACATCATGATGATCAACATTCATGCATAGCACATCTTCATATGATGCACAGTCAAAAAGATATGCTATTTTCAAAATGCCCACACAATGTTAAGTGTGCGAAAGACAGAAACCGAGGGATGAAGTTTTGGCAAGTGTTGGAGGTGGTGTGCATAGATGACAATGGGCACCCACATGTCAGATGCGGAGGCAAAATTTTGTGGATATTTTCACTGCATCAGGTGGAATCGAACCCGTGCAGAGCAACGGTTGGGGAGTGGAAATTGACCACTGGGCTACTCCAGTACTTCCGCTAGAAATTAGGCACAACATCTACCACTACTGTAGCACGTCTTCCCGGCTCTGGTGCATTCTCATCCGGGGCCTAGACGTCATCCTCCGCCTTTGTGCGCTCGCCGCGGCACCGCTGTCTGCCGTTGTGGACATGCTCAACAACCAAGAGGAATCTGGAGAGGACTATACGTGGAGAGGCGGACAGTCGGGACCCACCAGGTCCATGGCCGTACGCAAGCAAGTGCCTCATTGTCGGGGCACGACACCTATGGGATCCCAAGAGACCCCTTTACGATTCGGCGGGGGGAGAGGTATACGTAAAGAGCAGAACCAGTGATCGACGCGTGGGGTTTTTACCCAGGTTCGGGCCGCTAATCAGCGTAAAACCCTACTCATGCTTTGTGTTCTTATTGATGTTCTTGAGCCCAGCCTTCAGGAGCGCTCACAATGAACAATACGTTCAAAGAGCAGCTACGCATGCAGAATGGGCCAGAAGTTCTCCTCCTCTGTAGCAGTTGCCTTGGGCCTCCTTTTATATGCTCAAAGGGGTCTCCACAGTGGCAAAATGTACATACATCGCGGTGTAAAGTAGCTACAGGGTATCATACCTAACCCCTGACGGATTAGGACAAGCGTATTTAATGCACCGTGAGGTGTCCGTTTAGGTGTCCTCACTTTCTTGGGGATGGAAAAAGGGGCCATCCCATCAGCACCGCTTAAGCTCTCCTCCACTGGCGCGTCGCCACGCATCCAGAGAAGGACCCAGAATGTCAAACTTGTTACTGTGCCGAAGCGGTGGCACAGTGGCAGAATCTCGCCAGGCGCCGAATCTTGCCGGGCGCCAAGCCTTGCCGGGCGCCGAGCCTTGCCGGGCGCCGAGCCTTGCCGAGCGTCGAGCCTTGCCGGACGCCAAGTCTTGCCGGGCTCCACAGGCCATCCCAGCAAGGATCTTGCCGGGGAACTGGCCTTCGGATTCCAGCTTTGCTTATCCGTTGATCCTCAGATCTCTGACTTGATGACTTCCTTGATGACCTGAATCGACCTCGAGCTGTTCCCGGCAAGCCTTGCCGCGAGGATGGCTACAACTGCCCGTGCACAAGTACAGGGTACTAGTGGCCCAATACTTAGTACACCGACAGGAGCCCCCGGGCCTAGGCCATACACGAGTGCGAGGCGTTGTTGGGCTAGGCCCAAATAGTGCATGGGCACGCGTGGCAGGGAATTAACCGCTCGTAAATATCTCGTTTTACTGTGCCCCCCACTACGCGCACGGAGCGCGCGACATGGGAAGCGTCCCAAAAAGGCTGCAACTGCCTCGCGCCTATAGAGGCGCATTCACATTGGGGAATAAAAGAGGCGGCCCCGCTCCTTCCCCATAAAAAGGAGAAGTCGCAGAGGCACAAACCTATTTACCCCCCTCTTCTTCTCAATCTAGCCATCACCATCGCCCTCCTTCTCTCGAGCTCAAAGCGAAGCCTTCTCCTCTTCCGCCCGCTGCTTCCGCGCTCGCTCCACCCCCAGCTTCCGCTCTCACCGTCGCCATGGCGCCCAAGGCTAGCAAAGGCAAGGGCAAGGAGGCGAAAGCCGACGTTCCGGAGAGCGAACTGGTGAAGATGTGGAAGAGGCTCGTCGTCTTCCCTCCAACGCTCGATGCCGAAGCTCTGAAGGGGCGATACCAATGCATGTGGGCGAAGGGGTCGCAAGCCTATCCCGCCACACGCGTAATCCCAGGTGCTTGTTCTGAAGGCGGATCGGATAGATACCCTTTCTTCACTGCATATTTCTATTGCGGGCTCTGTCTTCCCTTTTCCGACTTCTTCAATGATATCATGTACACATACGGCTTTCACCTTCTCGATTTCACGCCGAATGCAGTACTTTGCATGTCTATCTTTGCCCATCTCTGCGAAAACTTTGTTGGCGTGACCCCCAATTCTGCTCTTTTTCGCCATTATTTCTTCCCTCGCATCCAAAAAGGAGAGGCCCTCTCTGGTTCTATTGCCTGGATCCCAAGGGCTTGGAATAAGGAAATATACCCAGAGGGAGTTTACCGCGAAAAGTGGGACGAGTGGCGGGCTGAATGGTGCTGGATTCAGGAAGCAGATCCCCATCCATTTTGTCATCCCGGCAACAAAAGGTGGTCCGCGGCAAGGATTGGAGCGACCCCGCAGCGGAGGACGAGAAGCTCACAATCGCCACTACCAGAATCCTTCGCCTAAAGGCTGCCGGACTGACGATGGAGATGATCGGCTTCGACTTTCTCCACCGCCGCATCGCCCCTCTGCAGAATAGGGGGAGGCCAGCTTGGGAATACAAGAACGCGGCAGATGTCATGAGATTGCGCCCTGGGCTGAACAACAACCTGACCGCTATGCAGCTTGGTGCTCTCCGTCAAAAGTTATTCCAACGCGAAGATAAGCACCGGCTGCCGGCAAGGATTGTCCCCTTGTGCAACAATTCTGCCTTAGGGTCAATCATTGCCTTCATGCCGATGTTCAATGCCCACGGCCTTGACCCGACCTGGGCTGAGCCAAGCGAGGAGGAAGCGCAGAAGTTTTTTGACAACTTGACGAAGAAGCCTGTCCGGAAAGAGTCAGATTTCATCCGAGCCACCACTGATCAAGAAGTAGCTTATATTGCAACTAGAGTGGAGGAGGCAAATCTTGCCGCGGAGGCCGGCAGCGTCGGCTTCACATAGTGGGAAGCCAGCGACGCAGAGGTGGTAGTGGAGGCAAGGCCTGCCGAGGAGGACAAGGTTGCCGGGGAAGAAGGCAGCGCAGCCGCTGAGAGCTCGTCTAGCGAAGACACGACCGAAGAAGAGACGCGAGAAGAGCCCTCACCCCCGAAGAAGACGAAGCGTGTTCTTCGGAAGGCTGCATCAGGCATCCCGGCAAGCCAGCCTTCTTCGAGCGGCGAAGCCCCCGGCAAGAAAGTGGCCGGCAAGACTGGACCGCGGCATGGGGCTCGTCAACAGCCTGCGCGGCGCGCGAGACCCACACCAGCGACCACTGCTGGGGCGGCAGGAGGGCCTCGTACTACCGCACCGGAAGCTACCCCGGCGCCTGCCACAGCCAAGTGGCCTAGGACTCCTCCTCCGCCTCCCCACTTAGACATCGCAACGGAGGTCGACTTCGACATCTCCGGCTTTAGTCCAGAGCGAGAGGAAGAAGAGTGAGTACTTTGCCACGGCTTTTATCTTCCAATTATGGATCAATCTTACTGACTTGCTTGTGTTGTTTTTGCAGTGACACAGAAACCTTGCTGGAGAGGATGGCGAAGAGGTCAAGGACTTCTACGGGTGACGAGCCCCCGGCAGGCTCCACGAGCGTGCCAGAAACTGTCATTGTCAGCCCGGAGTCCAGTCCTCAGCGCAGCCCCCAGCGTAAGTTCATTGTCCTTTTTCTGCTGACTGGTGCCGAGGCTTTCATTCTTGCCGCTGATATCTTTGGGTTCACAGGAGAAGAACGGCAACAAGGAGAAGACATCCCCATTGTGCCTCCTTCATCGACCGCTCCGCCCACAAGCACATCCCCGGCAAGAGATCCTGCCGACGAGCCCGTCCTGATTGAGGAGGAGCCGGCAAGCACGGACTCCGGCAACCCACCCCCGGCAACCGGAGTTGCCGGGAGAGGCGAAGCCACCTCTCGACAGCTCGACGCAGGTACTCGATCACCTCAGAGTGCTTGTTATTCTTTTTCTCTTATTTCTCTGTCTTTAGTCACTTCAAACTTCAACCTCGATCTTATTCCGTCTTTCTCCTTCGCCCTTCAGAGTTCCCTGTGATGGAACACATGGACGTCGACATCATCATCGAGGAGACCGCCAGGGATGCCGCCGCCGAAGCAGACATGATCGCTGCCAGCGAGGCCACCAAGGACGACGTTGCCGAGGCTGGTGGTGCTCTTGACGGGGAGGCCGCCAAGACAGCACAAGAGAAAATCGCCGAAGAACCTGCTGAAGAGGGCGACAGGGAGGCTGAGGACCGCACTGACAGCATTCCTGCCGCAGGAGCGCCAGGCGGTGCACCGGCCACAGAGCCCCCTATCACTGGTGAGGCGGCCACTGAAGACCAGCCATCAACATCTGGAGGCCCCTCATCCAGCAAGTACCTCAAGGTTGGCGAGAACCTGTTCGTCAACTTGCCGGGGACGGCAAGCACTGAGGCACCAGCCGAAGGAGAAATTTTCGAGGAAATCATTGCCGCTGCCGGGCTCAAAGTTGTTGACAACCCCAGCACTAGCAGCGGCAAATCTGAAGAGGATCAACTCCTTCAGGCCATGGGCGAGAATTTTCGCAAACTCCAGGCTCTTCATCGCGCCCGAAAAGAGAAGGCGGACTCCAGAATGGCAGTTGTCGAGGCGGCCGAAGCGGATTTTCAAAGGCGCGTCGCACAAATGCAGATCTGGCACGCCGAGGCCCTCCAAGAGTTGGTTGCCGGCCGGGAACAAGTGAGCCAGCAGTGGAATGCGATCCTCTTGAAGCAATCCGATATGGAGAAGGCACATGATGAAGCTGTTCAAAGGATTGCTGCCGAAGATGCTCTCCTGACGGGGCGTCGCGTTGCTCTTGATGCTCATGAAGAAGATCTCACCGCACGTGAGCAGGCGCTCGCCACCAAGCTTCGTAGCAAGGATGAGGATATCGAGAATCTCGTCGCGCGGCGGACCCAGGAGCTGGAGCAAAAACATAAGGAGGCGCTCGAAGCTCTGACTGCAAGTCACGCCGGCAAGCTCAAGGAGGCCGTCGATGCTGCTGAAGCTGCAGAGGCCACCAAGAATGAGCTGAGCGACAAAGTGAAGAGGCTGGAAACAGATCTCGAAGAGCATGACAAGGAGCTCTCGACGCTCAAGGGGGACAGGGAAAAAACCCTCCACTCCTTGGCGGAGATGCAAGTTACCCTGTCCGACAAGACCAAGCAGCTCTCCTCTGCGGCTGATAATATTGCGGTTCTGGAGCTGAAGCTGACCACGCTGCAGAAGTCTCTCGAGACCGGCAGGGCTCGTGAGAAGGCTCTACTCAAGGATCTCCAAGGAGAGAGGAACCTGCTCAAGAGTGTCGCCGCCGCCCAAACCGAGTACGAGAAGGGAGTGGAGATCTGGACTGGACGCCTCATCGCCACCGCGGAGAAGCTTACCGCAGAACTGTCAACCATGGGCCTGTCGAACTTCAGGTATTCTTCCGAGGAAAGAATATCTCCAAGTGCCAGGTTGACGATGTTCTTTGAAAGCATCATCAATGCGTTGAGGGCGCTCCAGTCTAGCCGGGCGACCCAACTGGCCAACGAGACCCGCCGGCTTTGCCGGGCCGTCCTCCGCAAGGTGCTCATCAAGGTGGTGCACAACAATCCCGGCATCGACCTCTCCAACGCGCTCGGCCATCTGCCAAAAGATGCAAATGTTGAGGCGCTTGAAGAGTGCATCGCGCCTATCCTCGAGAAGGTGGACTCCATCAAAAGGATCGAAGGCCAGCACAGGGATTGAGTGCTTCCCTTTTATTCTTGCCGTCGTCATCTCATGTAAAAGACAATTAAGTCTCAAGTTAGAATCGCGGCAACTTATGGATGTAATACAATTTGCCTATGCTTAGGTTCATGCTTGTTATTTTCCTTGTCTGATTCCTTTATGTATGGAGTCCACCTTACGCTTATTGAAAAACTTGCCGGCGCGCAACCTGCCGCGAGCGCTAGGTGCGGGACTTCAGCAGCCTGCTGGAGGCGCAGCGGCCGGCAAGACTCCTTGGTGTTCTCAGTGCAGCCACTTAAATCGCTGAGCGGGCTCGAAGCAAAATAAGGGCGCAACCGATTACAACAAGGGTTCCTTCGCGTGCAGATTTTCCATACAAGAGTCGGAATCGTCCAAGGAAATAACCTTGTAATAAAAGAAAAACTTGCTCTGAGTTTTTAGGACTTAGCTTTCTATCACTGTCCTTCCTCCGGCAAGCGTAGATTCCGAACGTCGCCAACTGGTATTCATATCTCCTTCCCCCCGGCAAATGTGCACGCGAGGAATCCTTCTGTCTTTTGGGAAAAAGAAAGAAGAGGAAATAAAGACATGAAACCTTGGCGATTCATTAGAACTTACTGGGATTAGGTGTCATACAACATCTTAGACAAACATGCATATATGTAAATATGAACATGGGAATCAATAAGGGAATGTACAACACTTAAATTTATTCATCTGTGCTCAGGGTCTGCGCCTGGCTTTGTACAAAGGATCACATGCCTCGCCGGCAAGACTTGTACAAAAGGGTGGTTGCCGGGAGCCCCCGGCAACCGCGCCTTATGGATAGAACTTGCGAAGATGTTCAATATTCCAGGAATTGCTCACTGGAACGCCATCTTCGGTCTCCAGGCGGACAGCGCCGGGCCTGGTGACTCGTACTACCCAATAAGGGCCTTCCCACTTTGGCGTCAACTTGTTTGAATTCTTGGCGGACTGAATCCGTTGAAGAACAAGGTCACCTTCCTCAAGGCTTCGGGCATGAATTTTGTGGCTATGGTAGCGGCACAAAGCTTGCTGGTAGCATGCAGCTCGCACAGCAGCCTGAAGACGATTCTCCTCAAGGAGCACAGCGTCATCTTGCCGCAGTTGCTCTTGCTCGAGCTCATCATAAGCGAGCACTCGAGGAGATTCGTATATGAGCTCCGTGGGGAGAACTGCTTCCGCTCCGTAGACCAGAGCGAAAGGCGTCTGGCCGGTGGCTCGATTTGGTGTCGTTCTGATTGACCAAAGAACCACCGGCAACTCATCAATCCAGCGTTTTCCGCACTTTTTCAGCCTGTCAAAAGTTCTGGTCCTGAGACCGCGCAGCACTTTAGCATTGGCCCTCTCCGCTTGGCCGTTGCTTCTCGGGTGAGCAACAGAGGCAAAACAAATCTTGCCGCCAAGGTCTTGGACGTACTGCATGAAGGTGCGACTTGTGAACTGCGTGCCGTTGTCGGTAATGATCCTATTGGGCACACCGAAACGGCAAACAATTCCCTTGAAGAAGTTGACAGCTGATTGCGCTGTCACCTTCCTCATTGCTTCCACCTCCGGCCACTTTGTGAACTTGTCGATAGCAACGTACAAGTACTCAAAGCCCCCGGTAGCATGGGGGAAAGGGCCCAGTATGTCGAGCCCCCAGACCGAAAATGGCCAGGAGAGAGGGATTGTTTGAAGAGCTTGAGCTGGCTGATGTAATTTCTTCAAATGAAACTGGCACGCTTCACACTTGGTTACTAGTGCAGTCGCATCCTGGAGAGCGGTAGGCCAAAAGAAACCTTGCCGGAATGCTTTCCCGGCAAGCGCTCTTGACCCTATGTGAGAGCCACATATGCCCCCATGTATCTCCGCCAACAGCTCTAGTCCATCCTCCCGAGGAATGCACTTCAATTTCACACCGTTCGGTCTCTTTCTGTACAGGACGTCATCGACGAACTTGTACATAACAGACCGACAGGCTACTCTCTCTGCTTCTTCCTGCTCCTCAGGGAGTTCACCTGTCTGAAGGAAATGGACAATGTGCTGCGCCCATGCTGGAGCCTGAGGCTCGACAGCCAGGACTAAAGGCATCTCCTCTGCCGTGGGAACGTTCGTCTCGACAGCAAGGGCCTGAGGCCCTGCCGGAGCCTGTTGTTCCCCGGCAAGCATGTTGATCCCGGCAACTTCCTTGCCGGCGGCTCCGGGGAGCTCTGCCGGGAAGTACTGGCCAGAGTTCAACTTTCTTCTCTTTTCTTGCCGCATCGATGGCGCCACGGATGGTTGAGTCAATTGGAGCACAAAAGTTCCTGGTTCCACAGGCAACTTGAGGGCAACGTGCTTTGACAGGTCATCAGCAATATTGTTCTCGTTACGAGGAACGTGCTCCATTTGGAGACCGTCAAAGCGCTCTTCCAATTTCCTCACTTCATCTACGTAGGCTTGCATCAATGGACTTTGATAACTCTTGTTAACTTGCCTGACGACAAGTTGTGAATCGCCCTTGATGACGAGCTTTTTGATACCAAGGTCTGCTGCGATCCTGAGACCGGCAAGCAAGCCTTCGTATTCTGCAGTGTTGTTGGTCGAACTCTCCCGGGGAAAGTGCATCTAGACTACGTACTTGAGGTGCTCTCCGGTGGGTGCGACAAGCGGCACGCCAGCACCGGCGCCTTGCAGCGAGAAAGCCCCGTCAAAGTACATAACCCATTGCTGATCGATTTCCTTGCCGGGGAGAGTTGTTTCTTGAAATTCTTCGTCTGGCGTTGGGGTCCATTTTGCAATGAACTCCGCCAAGGCCCTGCTCTGGATCGTCGAAGTGCTTTCAAACTTAAGGCCAAAGCTGGACAACTCCAACGCCCACTCCATGATCCTGCCGGTTGCCTCCGGATTTTGCAAAATCCGTTGCAACGGAAAGCGAGTGACGACGGTGATCTCATGTGCTTGAAAATAATGGCGCAGCTTTCTTGAGGCCATAAGGAGGCCGAAGAGCAACTTCTGCACACCACAATATCTTGACCTAGCTCCTTGTAAAAGAGAGCTAACAAAATAAACTGGGCGCTGCACCACCTTCTTCTTCTGCACGGGTTCTTCTGTTTGCGCAGATCCTGTCTTGCTGGGATCAACCCTTGCCGTGGAAGATCTTGCCGCGTCATCCGGCGGTCCTGCTGCTGGTGTTGCTTCCTCATCAGCTTCTCTCTACGCCACTAGCGCAGCACTAACCACTTGATTTGTTGCTACCAGATACAGCAGCAACGGCTCTTGTGGTTTAGGCGCGACTAGCGTCGGCGGAGAGGAAAGGTATTTCTTCAAATCTTGCAGCGCAGCCTCCGCTTCCGGAGTCCATTTCATTGGACCTGCCTTCTTCAAAATTTTGAAAAAGGGCAGGGCGTGCTCAGTAGATTTGGAAATAAACCTGCTTAGAGCAGCAACACAGCCGGCAAGACGACGCACATCCTTGACGCGTCTCGGCGCTTCAATTTGCTCAATAGCTTTGATCTTGTCGGGGTTCGCTTCGATTCCCCGACAAGATACAAAGAATCCGAGGAGCTTGTCGGAAGGAACACCGAACACGCACTTCTCAGGATTGAGCTTCAAGTTGATCTTGCGCAAATTTGCAAATGTTTCTTCTAAATCTTGAATGAGTGTCGCTTTGTCTTTGGTTTTGACCACTATATCATCCATATACGCCTCCATATTTCTATGGAGTTGTGGCTCAAAACCAACCTGGATTGCTCTGGCAAATGTTGAACCAGCACTTTTCAACCCGAAAGGCATTCGTATAAAACAATACGTACCACATGGGGTGATAAAGGCGGTCTTCTCTTCATCTTCTTTCGCCATAAAAATCTGATGATACCCTGAATAGGCATCAAGGAAGGACAGGAGATCACAACCAGCGGTGGCATCTACAATCTGGTCGATGCGCGGCAAGGGAAAGGGATCTTTTGGACAAGCTTTATTGATATCTGTATAATCGATACAAAGCCTCCATTTCCCATTCGCTTTCTGCACTACGACCGGATTGGCCAACCAGGTTGGATGAAGCACCCCTTTGACCAGTCCTGCCACCTCCAGCTTTTTAATCTCTTCGGCAATGAATTCTTGCCGCTCCAAGGCCTGCTTCCTCACCCTTTGCTTGACGGGCCGCACATGAGGACAGACAGCAAGGTGGTGCTCAATTACCTTCCTGGGAACACCGGGGATGTCAGACGGTTGCCATGCAAACACGTCGACATTCGCCCGCAGGAAAGCAACGATCGCGCTTTCCTATTTGTCATCTAGGGTGGAACTTATGGTGAAAGTTCCCCCCGTTCCGTCCTCTCTGACAGGCACCTTCTTGGTCTCCGGCGGAGCAGCCTTGGACTTCTTGTTCTTGCCGGTGGAACTCTCTGGTACGTCCTCGACGGAAGCGCAGCACTCCAAGGAGGTGCGCTTGCCGGAGTTCGCGCCAAGGTTCCTGTCGGTCTTCTTCTTCCCTCCGGGAGTTCCAGCGGCAGGAGCAGGTGCCTTGACGGCAGGTGCTGCAACTGCTTCCCGGTAAAGTTGGTCGACACAGATGAGCGCATCCCTCTTATCGGAATAGATAGTGATGACGCCCAACGGCCCAGGCATCTTCAAGACGTTGTACGCGTAGTGTGATGCCGCCATAAACTTAGCCAGCGCTGGCCGACCAAGGATCCCATTGTATGACATGGGGATCTTGGTGACATCAAACACCACCTTCTCGGTCCTGAAGTTAAGCTCGCTGCCAAATGTTACAGGCAGTGTGATCTTGCCCTTAGGCTGGGTTCTTCCCGGATTGACCCCTTGAAACGTACCCGTTTCCTCGAGGTCCTCGTCGGGAATCTGAAGCTTTCTGAGCACATCCGGTGAGACTAAGTTTAGGCCGGCCCCGCCGTCAACTAACATTTTCGTCACCTTGAGGTTGCGAATCATTGGGGAGACCAACAATGGCAAGCACTCGACCGCAGTTGTGCGATCAGGGTGATCCTCGGCGTCGAAAATGATAGGCGTGCTGGACCACTTCAGGGGCCTACATGCCTCTGGGGACGGCTCTGTTGCATTGACCTCCCGCACCCACTGTTTAAGTTGGCGGTGGGAAGAATGCAGCGAGGCACCCCCATCGATGCACATGGCTTCCGTGGCCTTCTGGAATTCTTGCTCACTGGATTCATCATCTTCCTCATCATCATCTCCTTCTTTGTCTCGGCCCCGAGCGGGCCGATCCTTCTGCTGCTTGGCCTTGCCGCGGCGACCTCCTCGGCCACCGTGTTTCTTGCTAGACCCCTCAGCACCATCTTGGGCCTTCTCCTTATCTCGCCTCTCGTATTCGGCCCTCTGCTTCTCGGCAAGCTGCTCAACTTGCCGGCAGTTCTGGAGATCATGGCCCTTGGTGCGATGGATCTTGCAATACTGCTTGCCGGAGTTCTCCGACTTGTCGGCAGCCGCCAAGGCCTGACAGGAAGGGCACCCGGCAAGATCCTTGCTGGGGTCGCTAACCTGGCCTTCTTGGCGGCGCCGGGGTTGTCGGATTCCTCGACAACAAGCACGGCCTTGCCTCCGCGCTTCCTGTTCCGCCGCCGGCCTTTCCTTGACGGGGCCGCGGTGTCTTCATCTTCGGACTCGCCCGCCGCGCCAACAGCCTCACCAGGGAGTTTCCTCCCCTCTTCAGCTCGAGCGCACTTGTCGGCCAGGGCGTAAAGCTCGGCAATACTCCTGACTTTGTTCATTGCCAGCTCTTCCCGCATTCTGCGGTTACGCACGTTCTGGTGGAACGCGCTAATGACAGCGGCAGGATGAACATCGGGAATATTGTACTGCACTCGGCTGAACCTTTGCATAAACTTGCGCAGGGACTCGCCCTCCTTCTGAGGGATGATGTGCAAATCGCTCTCTTGGCCAGGAGCTTGGTGGCCTCCAACAAAGGCGCCAACAAACTGATGGCACAGATCTGACCAGGAAGAAATGGAATTCTCCGGCAGATGCATCAACCACGACCTGACGTTGGGTTTGAGCACCAACGGGAAGTAGTTGGCGAGTATCTTGTCATCTCGGCCCCCGGCAGCCTGCACCACAATGGTGTAGATGCTTAGGAACTCTGAGGGATGGGTCTTACCGTCATATTTCTCTGGGACCTCCGGCTTGAAGGTTCGGGAATTGGGCCACCAGACTTGCCGCAGCTCACGGGTAAACGCTGGAGTCCCTACCTCATAGGGTAAGTCTCCTACGTCCCCTGGCGCAGGCTCGTCGACAGCCGGCCCCGCGCGCTTATCAGACTGATAGTGCGCTTCCCGTCGCCGCTCGATGGTTGTTCGAGCGTCCTCCTTGCCTCGTTCCTGGAGAACTTGACGCTGATCACGGCGCATCCGTGGATCGGACGACGCCGTGGAAACTTCTTCATGGCGGTCGACTTGCTGAGTTGTCGGCCGCCGCTGGTGCCATGGAGGGGAGTGCATTGTGGTTGCACCACCTCCGGTTTTCTCTACATCGGCTCGCGCCGGATCGATGGGCCTCCGCTGCGAGGGCCCTGCCTCTTGCGGTCCATCTTTGTTGGCGAAGCCGATGAGGCTCTGGATAGTAGCTCGCCAATCCTCCATCTTCTCCGGGGCGGGAGGAAAATCGAGAAGCAGCTGCGCACGTGCCAAGGCTTCCGCTGGCGTAGGTGGCGGCGACAAGTGCGAGGTACGTGAGGTGCTCTGACTCCTAACCATGTTAGAAGGAGCACCACCACGGTCACGCGACCGTGCGCCACCTCCGTCGGCAGCTTGGTGTGCATGCTGGCCCCGCGCATCTTGGGATTGATGCGCAGAGACCTTTTCATGGGGATGCCCCGAACCACCAGCGCCATGACGTCGCTCATCTTGCACGACCTGGGTAGGTCGCGAGGCTTGCGCTGGCGCGGGAGCTCCAGCAGGCGCCCTTCGATCTCTAGAGTTCGTTGTGCCACCCGTGGGCAACACAGCGCCATCTCTAGATCTAGCAGCGTGCAGGTTACCACTGCCACTGCGAACGATACCGCTCGCTTGGCTTGGATCACCAGAACGCCATGGGGGTTCTAGTCCTCTTCCTTCTGCACCTACGCCATCGCCTATACGCGAAGGTGTAGGCAAAACGGACGTGGACGGCTGCGCTGACGCAACACTTTTCTTCTTGGGCGGCATGATGATGAAGATGATGAAGAAACTAAGGTGCCGAGCACTAGATCAGGTTCACGCAACCTTCAATCCCCCTACCTGGCGCGCCAAAGATGTCGGGGCACGACACCTATGGGATCCCAAGAGACCCCTTTACGATTCGGCGGGGGGAGAGGTATACGCAAAGAGCAGAACCAGTGATCGACGCATGGGGTTTTTACCCAGGTTTGGGCCACTAATCAGCGTAAAACCCTACTCCTGCTTTGTGTTCTTATTGATGTTCTTGAGCCCAGCCTTCAGGAGCGCTCACAATGAACAGTATGTTCAAAGAGCAGCTACGCATGCAGAATGGGCCAGAAGTTCTCCTCCTCTGTAGCAGTTGCCTTGGGCCTCCTTTTATATGCTCAAAGGGGTCTCCACAGTGGCAAAATGTACATACATCGCGGTGTAAAGTAGCTATAGGGTATCATACCTAACCCCTGACGGATTAGGACAAGCGCATTTATTGCACTGTGAGGTGTCCGTTTAGGTGTCCTCACTTTCTTGGGGATGGAAAAAGGGGCCATCCCATCAGCACCGCTTAAGCTCTCCTCCACTGGCGCGTCGCCACGCATCCAGAGAAGGACCCAGAATGTCAAACTTGTTACTGTGCCGAAGCGGTGGCACAGTGGCAGAATCTCGCCAGGCGCCGAATCTTGCCGGGCGCCAAGCCTTGCCGGGCGCCGAGCCTTGCCGGGCGCCGAGCCTTGCCGAGTGTCGAGCCTTGCCGGACGCCGAGCCTTGTCGGACGCCAAGTCTTGCCGGGCTCCACAGGCCATCCCGGCAAGGATCTTGCCGGGGAACTGGCCTTCGGATTCCAGCTTTGCTTATCCGTTGATCCTCAGATCTCTGACTTGATGACTTCCTTGATGACCTGAATCGACCTCAAGCTGTTCCCGGCAAGCCTTGCCGCGAGGATGGCTACAACTGCCCGTGCACAAGTACGGGGTACTAGTGGCCCAATACTTAGTACACCGACACTCATTGAAAAAATATACTTCCTCCTAATGCTATACTGATGTTGGGGGCCACGGGTTTGTCAACGTAGTTACTAAAGGAGATAAATTTACAATGAAGCTAGTCATCGGGGAGCTGGCAGGTATCATTTATTATCAGTGGGCCAACAAGTATCAGCTGGGTTGTGGGCTGCCCAGTCTAGGCTTTCTTTTTTAACATGTGCAGCCCACTACATGCCGGTTTGTATTTTTTTAGGGTTGTCATGTATCGACCGGCCTATGGCCCTCCCATCCTAGGTTTTATTTTTTCTTAAACATTCGCAGCCCAACTTATGTATTTTTTTGAAGAAAATGCAGAGGTCTGTTCTATTTTTCTATATAAGAATAGGAACGCCAGGTCCAACTTATGTTTCCCTTCTAACTATATTATATATATTTATGTTATTTTATGTGTTATTATATATTATTATTATCATCATATATTTAACAGATACTTACATATATAAGAAAAAAATATCCCACGTATTACGAACTTATAAAAATAAATGTTTAACAATAAAATCCTGGGTTTTTTTACATTAAGGTCAACAAAAATCCAAGTGATTGTGTACAAAAACTTGGTAAGATTTAAGGACCAATGTAAATAAAGCACTTATTATTTAAATATATTTATAACAAAATGCTCAGCCCCTGTTTAATTTTTGATAACATTGCTGCGCCCAACCCAACATTATAATAGAACCAGCCCAGCAAAATCGTGTATTTCGAGAAAGTGCAAATGGGCTGTAATTTTCTAGGAAAAAATAAATGGGCTGCATGGACACTACATTATTTGTTCACCCAGCCCAGCAAATTTGTGTTTTTCGAGAAAGTGCAAATGGGCTTTAGTTTTTTATAAAAAAATAAATGGGCCGCATGGACGCTACATTATTTGTTCACCCAGCCCAGCAAATGGACTGTAAATTCTAAAAAAATGAGTTGAATATGTGCGACATTTTTGCAGGCTGAAATGTGGGCTAATAGGTGTTGTCAACTTAGTCAACAAATGATTCTGACATTGATAGTCGTTGGATGTAAATCCAACGGCCAGCATTCATCTTCAATCTCTCGTCTTCTTCCTCCAGCGCCGTCGGGACCACCTGCTCCCGCCTCCGGCTGCTAGCAGCTCTACTTAGCACGCTTCGCTGCGAAGCGCTACCCCACCACCGGCCATGCCATCCCTCCACCCCTCCACACCTCCCGTTATTCTCCACCGACTGTAGAACCACGCCGCACCGGAACCAGTTAACCCTCGTACACCTCTCCGTCTGCGACTCCACTGCCACGTCTTCCCATCACCAGCTTGTTGCCGTCCGAGGCCTCGCCTTGGTGCGCTCGGCGCGGCGTGGTCAACGTGGTCAATAAACGAGAGTCATTGGAAGAGGACTGTACGTGGAGAGGCTGACAGTGGGGATGCACCAGGTCCATGGACGCACGCATGCAACCGCCTCCTTATTACGCGAAAATAAAATTATTCCTCCCCCTGAAAACTGGGACCCACCACGTATATCTTCGCAAGGAAGGAAGTGCCTCATTATTCCTGCCTCTGACAGTTGGGACCCACCAACAACATCTTTGCATGCAAGGAAGTGCCTCCTTATTATGGGCAAAAAATATATGATTCCTTTACTGACCGCTGGGAAGTGCCTCCTTGTCCTCCCTGACAGCTGGGACCCACCCAGTCGAAGCGTACGTAGCGTTGTCTGTGTACATACCAGTCGATCGGTCTGTCTGCCATGATGAACCGTGGCCGAGTAAGGAGCTGTAGCAGTTCAGGCAGTCCCGTCTAAATCCTGTACACATACGACAGCTACGCTACAAAAAAGACAACCATGTACGTACATATAGGCGTGGTCTCGAACGCGTACAGCGACGACGTCCTGTTCATCGGCAGCCAACCGGCTGGGTCGGAACGGAAGAAACACCATCGTGTTCATCGAGAGGCAACCGACTGGGTCAGAATACGTCCAGTTCATCAGGAGCCAACCGGCTTGGATGGAACAGCCGAAACAAGGTCTGGCATACCGCAGAACGGAGGAAATGGCCTTCTGTTCGAGTGGCTGCGGTCAAAATGGGGTGCTGTTGATCGAGAGGGGTGTGGCGTACCGCAAAACAGAGGAAACGGACTTGTGTTGGAGCGCCTACGGTCAAAACGGGGTCCTGTTGATCAGGAGGGGTGTGGCGTACCGCAAAACGGGACTCCATGGGCTACTATTCATCCACCGTCTACTACCTCGCTCCAGCCTCCACGGCCTACTGTTCATCCACCGTCGACTTCCTCCAGCCTCAAACTGCTACTGTTCATGCACCGTCGACTTCCTCCACCCTCCACCAGCCACTGTTCATCCACGGGCTACTATTCATCCACCCTCCACCGGCTAATGTTCAACCAGCCCTCCACGAGTCCTATTCATCCAGCGGCAACGACCTCTACTACCACGGGGTCCTGTTCATCCAACCCCCACTATGAACTATTCATCAAGAGGCAGCTTCCATTGGCTTCAGTTAGCAGCAGTAGCGAAGGAATCACTCGGGTTCAGTTAATAGCCAAGGGATCGATCGGGGTTCAGTAACGTAGCTAGTGTAATTGCTCAGGTTCAGTTAGAGCCCAATGCCTCGCTCGGGTTCAGTTAGAGCCCAACGCCTCGCACACACGCGCGTACGTGTACAAGAGAAACGCGCAAACCTCCGTGCATCGCTCGGCCCCGACCACCCACCGTAACCGGGAACTCCCCGAAATTTTCCTCGCCCTCGCTTCTACCATGATTTTTTCTGTCATGGATGGCCCAAAGAATTTCATGCAGGTGTGTCCCCGGCCCGCCCAGGATGGAAAGCCCATTTTCTGTCATGATTTTTTGTCATAGAAGTAGGAGCCCACCACATCTATGATGATACGTGCTTTTGTCACAATTATCATCATAGAAGTTTCATAAGCATGATAGAAAAAAAATTCGTTCGGGCCAAAATGTCACGGATGTGTATTTTTTTTTGTAGTGCGAGCATCTGCACTTGGCACGTGAGTGGCGCCGTCTTGAAGTAGCCGTCAACTTGAGCCGCTTAAAGCATGAGGCAACACGCTTGAAGGACGAGGAGTCCTCCGCTGTGGCGAAAGAGGCCCGTGACTGTGCTTTCGAGGAGGCCGAGGCCACGGGCCAACAGTGCGAGGCCACCGAAAGGCGTGAGCGGGAGCTCTTGGACTCCATCAGCGCCCTGGAGCGGCGGGCTTAGGCGCATGGCACCATCATGACCGCCTCCACAGAAGTGCCGTCGGCCCGTGAAGCGAGGCTTTGCGCCCTTGAAGAGGCGTTGGAGCTGGTGGCATCCGAACAGAACCTGGAGTGTGAGCGGCTGGAGGTGATGGAGCATCAAGTGATGGCTGCCAAGGATTCACTAGCCTCCTGGGAGGCGAGGGTCCAGGCGGAGATCAACGAGGGGATCGCAGGAGCCCGCCAAGCCCTCGCCCAGGACCACTGCTAGATGCTGGAACTTCAGGAGGCCTACTTCCGCACTCGGCGTAAAGACCTGACAGATGAGATTGATGGCCTCAAGAAGCAACTGGCTGGGGCGGATAAGGGCCAGAAGGCCACCCTCGATGACCAAGCCGCGGCCGAGGCCGAGCTAGCGTCCCTTTGTCAGCAAGTGGCAGACGCCACCTCCTTGGTGGAGCGGTTAGCAGACGAGGCGAATCAGGACCGGGGTTTGCAGCATACATGCTCCGTGATGTTCCAAGACCTCGAACAAAGGGCCAGCCACGCCCTTAGTTCCATCTACAAGGAGAGCGTCTCCAGCCCCCTCGTGGCTGACGATGCTGGCTACCTCGCCTTTTTTTTACCAAGATTGTGGAGCGGCTCGAGGGGGTGCAGAGAAGGTGCACAAGCTTGTTGAAGAAGAAAGCCGCGACCTCGTTGCAAAGGCGTCGACGCGTGTCTTCAGCCACCTCCTTCGCTCCGACCCCGATTTCGATTTTGAGGCTGTGATCGATCATGTTCCCAAGGTCATCCGCGACGTCATGGGGGAATGGGTGGAGGATCATGTGGATGACCTAATCGCTTGGTTTGCCCCCAACAACCATGAAGATCAGCACGGGGCCGATGAGCACAAGGCTGCCGGCGACGACAACAACGCGTCCCCTTAGGTCACCTTTCTTCTGTTTTACCTACTGACATTTTAAGTAAGGCCCCGCAGGGATGTAAAGGGTACCGGTGGGAACTCCTTAATGATGTATGGAACAATGTTGCACTCCCTTAGGCTGCTTTTCCTTTTCTGCTTATTCTGTACCCCCAGCCCCCGAGCGAGGGTTGATCGTCGCTGGTACACTGGGTCATGATGCCCGGCCAAGGCTAGGAGATGAGCGCTCCTGAGGTCAGAGACCAAGGGCAACGCATGCCTGTTGGCTCCCTCGAGAGCGTCGCGCGAGGACTTGGACACCAGAGTCTTGGTGAGGTGTGCACATGGGCAGACCTGCGGATGCCGCAGCTCGGGCCCCCATGCTACTGGGGCTGGCCTGCGTGCAACACTGTGCCTAGCCCCCGCTCGCAGGATGCTCGGGAGTGGGCAGTAGGCAGCCGTTGCTATTTTCGGGAAAACTCAAGAAAAGGAAACACCGCAAGAAAAGCAAACCCCCACCCTTCATTGAGCAAATACACAAAAACTTGAAATTTCATTCAGGGAAATCGCGAAACGGTTTACAAGAAATAGGGGAAATGCTGCCATGTCCGGTGCCTACATTAGTCTTCCTACCAGCATGGGGCCTCCACTTGGGCGTGGGCATAGTCATTGTTCGACCATTCCGCAAGCGCGGAGCATGGGGCTTCCACTTGGCGTGGGCGGGAGCTCCTGCGAGGCCGTGGGACGGCGCACCGGGAGACTCCAGGGCGTGTACAGCCCCACTCATTATTACGTGAGAGTGTCACGGGTAGAACTTGTAGAGGTGTTGGATGTTCCAGGCGTTCTGCATGGGGACCCCGTCCTCCGTCTCCAGGCGCGCGGCGCCAGGCCTGGAGATGTGGGCAACCCTGAACGGGCCCTCCCACATGGGTGAGAGCTTGTGAAGGCCCTCCCTGGAGAGGACCCATCTCAGGACGAGGTCTCCGACCTTGAGAATTCGGGAGCGGACGTTGCGGCTGTGGTAGCGCTGCAGGGCCTGCTGGTACCTGGCAGCGCGGAGGGAGGCCTCGCGGTGGGCCTCCTCGCCGAGCACAAGATCGGTTCCCCCGTGCGGCATCCTGACGCGCCTCATCGAACGCCAAGACCCATGGGAAGCCATGCTTGATCTCAAGCGGGAGGACCGCCTCAGTCGTGTAGATGAGGAAGAACAGAGTTTCACCAGTGGGCTTAGTCGCGGTGGTGCGGATAGACCACATCACGGACTGCAGCTCGTCCAGCCAACCTTTGTCGTAGGCGTCAAGCTTCTTCTTGAAGCTTCTGGCCTTGAGGCCCCTTAGGACATCTGCGTTGACGTGCTCGGCCTGGCCATTGCTCCACGGGTGTGCCACCGAAGTGTAGCATATCTTCATTCCAAGGTTAGCACAATATGACCTGAAGAGGTTGCTTGTAAATTGGGACCCGTTGTCGGTGATGGTGTGGTTGGGGACACCGAAACGGCTCACGAGGCCCTTGATGAACTTGACTATCGAGCCTGCTGGAATGGTGCGCACAGGTTCCACCTCCGCCCACTTGGTGAATTTGTCGATGGCTACATAGAGATAACTGTAGTCGCCGGACGCCCGAGGGAACGGCCCTAGTATGTCAAGCCCCCAGACCGCAAAGGTCCATGAGAGCGAAATTATCTGGAGCCCCTGCACCAGCTGGTGGATCTTCTTGGCGTGGAATTGGCAAGCCTCGCAAGACCGAACCAGCTTGGCAACATTGTGAAGCGTTGTGGGCCAGTAGAAGCCGCTACAGAACACCTTACCCATGAAAGTGCGCAATGAAGAGTGGTGCCCGCAGTCTCCCCCGTGGATATCGGCCAGTAGCTCGCGCCCTTGGTCTTCTGAAATGCACCTTAGCAAGACGTCGTTAGGACGCTTGTGGTACAGCTCACCATCTTGCAAGCAGTAACCGGTGGCCTGGTGAGCGACGTGCTCCACGTCCTCCTCCTTTTCTGGCAGGGTGCCGTGAAGCAGGTACGCCTCAAACTCCTTGGTCCAACTGTCCTCCTGAGGTGTCAACGCCAGGAGCAGGCGGGCTCCTGAGGTCGGGCGGCAGGCCGGGGCGCTTGTGAGTGGCGTGGGAGGCAGCTCCTCCTGAGGCAGCATTGCGCCAACCGTCGGGGGCGCAACTGATGGCTTGAAGAGCCTTTCTTCTAAGACACCAGGGCTCTGGGGCTCGCGGCGTGATGCTCGCTTGGCGATGTCGTCCGCTTCCTTGTTTGCGCCTCGAGGGACGTGTTGCAACTCCAAGCCGAAGAAACGCTTTTCAATTTTACGTACCTCCTCCAGGTATGCCGTCATGTGCTCGTCCTTTGGCTTGTACTCCTTGTTGGAGAAGTTGAAGAGAAGCTGGGAGTCGCCCTTGATGGTGAGGTGCTTGACCCCCAGGGCGGCCGCGGCCTTGAGCCCGGCGATCAAGCCCTCGTATTCCGTGATGTTGTTCGAGACCTTCTCGCCGTGTTGGAAGCAAAGCTGGACGGCATAGTAAAGCTTGTCTTTGGCCGGAGAAATGAGCATAACGTTGGCTCCCGCACCTTGCCACACGAAGGCTCCGTCGAAGTCCATGACCCAGCCGTCAGGCGCCTCTTCGCCCGGTGCAAGGTATCGGTCCTCGCGTATCTCCTGGTGGCATGTATCCGTCCACTCCGCCACGAAGTCGGTGAGCGCCGCCCCCTTGATGACCCTGGTCGTACTGAATTCTAGCTGGAAAGCGTGCAACTCGATGTTCCACTCGGCGACTCTGCCGACAGCGTTGGGGCTGCGCAACACCTTTTCCAGAGGGTATGCGGACACAACCTTAATGGGGTGGCCTTGGAAATAATGGCGCAGCTTCCTTGAGGCGACCAGGAGCGTGAGGAGGAGCTTCTATTGCATAGGGTAGCGCGCGCGCACGTCCCACAGCACTGTGCTGACAAAGTACACCGGGTGCTCGATGAGGTATGGGGCGTCGGCGGTGGCCTACTCCGCGCGGGGTGCACCGGGCGCTGGTGCCTTGTTAGGCGACCGAGGGGCAGAGCCCCCAGGGGCACCGTCCTATGGCGGTGAGGGCTGGGGGGCTTCATGACCTCGCGCGGGCCGTCAGACCTCCCTCGGGTGCTGACGCATTCCTCCCGAACTGCCATGAAGGCTGCGCGGGCCGAGTGCGGGGTGGCCGCTAGGTAGAGCACCAAGGGCTCACGAGAGCGGGGTGCCACCATGATAGGCGGGCTCGTGAGGTACTTTTTGTGGTCCTCGAAGGCCGCCTCCACTTCAAGGGTCCACTCGAAGGGTCCCTTTTTCTTCATCAACTTGAAGAACGGCAAAGCGCGCTCGCCCAACTTGGAGATGAAGCACCCCAGGGACGTCACACATCCCGCCAGTTTCTGCATTTCCTTGAGGGTCTAAGGAGGGCGGATCCTTTCGATAGCCTTGACCTTCTCAGGGTTGGCTTCTATCCCTCGGTGCGAGACCAGAAAGCCGAGCAGCTTGCCAGATGGGACCCCAAAAACGTACTTCTCAGGGTTGAGCCTCAGGTTCACCCTACACAGGTTGGCGAATGTTTCCTCGAGGTCCTCAATCAGGGTTCTTGCCGCGCGCTACATGACCATAGTGTCGTCGACATATGCCTCCGCGTTCCTCCCCAACAGCGGCCCTAGCGCGATGCGCATCAGCCGCTGGAAGGTGGCACCAGCGCTTCTCAGCCCGAAGGGCATGCAGGTCTAGCAGTACACGCCACACAGGGAGATGAAGGCCGTCTTCTCGACATCCTCCGCCTCCATCTTGATCTGGTGATAACCCAAGAACACATCCAGAAAGCACAGCAGATCACACTACGTGGTAGAGTCTACGATCTGGTCAATGCATGGGAGCGGGAAGGGATCCTCAGGACAGGCCTTGTTGAGGCTCGTGAAGTCGACGCACATGCACTCCTGTCCGCCTTTCTTGGGGACAACCACCGGGTTGGTGAGCCACTCCGGATGCCACACCTCTCCTATGACCCCTGCTTCATGTAACTTGCATACTTCTTGGATGATGAACGCCTGCTTTTCCTGCGCCTGACGCCATGCCTTCTGTTTTACTGGACGCACATCGGGGCACACCGCCAAGTGGTGCTCGATCACCTCCCTCGAGACGCCAACCAGATTGGAGGCCTTCCATGCGAACACATCCTTGTTCACCCAGAGGAAGCGGACAAGCGCCTGCTCCTGCTCCGGGGGCAGGCCGACACCGATGGTGAAGGTGGGGTCTGAGTCGGTGTCATCCACGAGCACCTTTTTCGTCTCAGCGCGGTCTTGAGAGAACAACTACCTCTTCTTCGCGGGCGCGGCCTCCAGAGCCCCCAGGGTGTCTTCGGCGTCCGGGTGTGAGGCCGCCGCAGCCCCGTATGCGAGCTTGAGGGCTCGGACGGCATCCTTCCTATCCCCAGCCAGAGTGATGACGCCTGATACAACTTCATCGTATCTATAATTTTTGATTGTTTCATGCCAATATTCTACAACTTGCATATACTTTTGGCAACATTTTATATCATTTTTTGGGACTATCATATTGATCCAGTGCCATGTGCCAGTTCCTTTTTGTTGCATGTTTTTTGTTTCGCAGAATATCCATACCAAACGAAGTCCAAACATGATAAAAATTTACAGAGATTTATTTTGGAATATATGTGATTTTTGGGAAAAAGAATCAACGCAAGAATGCTACTGCTGCCTGGCATCTTGATGACATTGTAGCCCAGATGGGACACCGCCATGAACTTGGTGAGAGCAGGGTATCCCATGATGGCGTTGTAAGGGAGGTCGATCCGTGCCACGTCAAAGTCGATCATCTCAGTGCGGTAGTTGTCGCGCTTGCAGAAGGTGATGGGAAAGCGCACCTATCCCAGGGGGGTGGCGGAGCCCTTTGTCGCCCCTGAGAACGGCCTGGTAGGTAGGAGCTGGTCGTACATCACTTGAAGCATCACGAAGGTCTCCTCGGAGAGCACGTGGAGGTCAGCGCCACCGTCAATGAGAGTCTTGCTGACCACGACGTTGCTGATGGTGGGCGTGCATAGCATGGGGAGCGCACCGGCAATGGCCGTAGATTCGGGGTGGTCCCTAGAGTCGAAGGCGATGACGACCTCACACTTCGCACGGCTCCGCGGGGTCTCAGGCTAAAGCCGAGCGGCGTTCGCCTGGTGGAAGAGCTGCTTGGCGTGGCGACCAGATGCGGGCGCCTGCGACCCGCCGAGGATGCAAGCAACCATGTGGGGCCCTGGAGCTATGAAGCACGTGATGAACTAACCATGGAGCTCTCCCCAAGAGGACACCGAGGCCTCCAGAAGGCCGCGGAGCCAAGAGCGCGGAGCTTCTGTGAGTGTCAGAGGGAGCCAGTTCACCATGGCCTTGCATCGCCTCCCGCCGGCAGAATACTCTGGGCATACAGCTGGAGGAATTCCTCGGGGTCGACCGCGCCATCATAGCGCGGGGGCAGCACTGGCATGAACCTGACTGGCCATCGCACTCGGCGCAGGTCAGGAGTGAATGTCGGGCAACCCGCAGGGTTCCCAGGGATGGCGGATCGAGTAGCGAGGTGAACAACGTCGTCCATGGAAGCGATGAGGCGAGGAGGAGCGAAGCGGAAGGGAGAACTTCGACACGCCCTACCTGGCGCGCCAAATGTCGGTATCGGGGCTCCATAGACCCAAATAAGGTTCGAACTCTGTGGAGTGTGCGACAGATCTTGCCTAACCACGGCTCACTGCTCACCACCCCACGGCTTGACTCCGACGAGTTCGTGCGAGTGAGAGGAAGAATTTGACACGGTGGTTTACCCAGGTTCGGGCCACCTTGCGGTGTAAAACCCTACTCCTGCTTTGTGGTGGATTGCCTCATGAGGAGGGTGAGGATGAACTAGTACAAGTGTTAGCTGCCTCGGCAGAGCTCAAAGGCCGAGGGATTGGATAGGATCTCGGATCTCTCCCTCTCTACGGTGGAGACTAGCCTATCTTTATAGTGGCCTTGGTCCTCTTCCCTCATAGCTTAGGCGGGAAGGGATACTACAACAGCCAATTTGAAGGGGGACAGGAGTACACCCTATCCTAACTAAAGGTGATCTTCGTCTGTAAAGCTTCTGGTCGTGACGCCGTGGTGGGCTCGGCGATGACCTTCGTCCTGCCGAGCTAGCGGCCTTGGTCTTGTTGCACTGGAATGGAAACCTTTGGGGGATTCCTTGGGAACCCACGTACGTCCTTGTCTTCTTAGCACCAAAGAGGAAACTGTCCTCTCCTGCTCCCGCTGGCGCCCGCTTGGCCATGGTCATCATGGCTAACGTCATCACCTGCCTCGTGAGGCGGGAGGCTTGCATAGAGATCTCCGCTCCTCAGGAGGCATCCTCGGGAGGCCGCTCCTCGGGGGGCCTCGGTGTCGTTCTCCTCGCGGGGCGGGGGCCTCGCGAGGGTCTTGTCCATGGAATCTTGTAGCTGGGCCGTACCGGGCCGTCGATGGAGCCACGCGCTGGGCCGCAGGCAGGCAGGTCTGGGTACCCCCGATCCTAGAACGCCGACAGGTACAGAATAAGCAGAAAAGGAAAAGCAGCCTAAGGGAGTGCAGCATTGTTCCATACATCATTAAGGAGTTCCCACTGGTACCCGTTACATCCCCGCGGGGCCTTTCTTAAAATGTCAGCAGGTAAAACAGAAGAAAGGTGACCTAAGGGGACGCGTCGTCATTGTCGCTGTCGGCAGCCCCGTGCTCATCGGCCCCTTGATGATCTTCATGGTTGTCAGGGGCAAACCAAGCGATCAGGTCATCCACATGATCCTCCACCCATTCCCCCAGGGCATCGCGGATGACCCTGGGAACAGGATCGATCACAGCCTCTAAATCGAAATTGGGGTCGGAGCGAAGGAGGTGGCTGAAGACACGCGTCGACGCCTGCGGAAGGAGGTTGCGACTTTCTTCTTCAACAAGCTTGCGCACCTTCTCCGCACCCCCCTCGAGCCACTCCACGATATTGGTAAAAAAGGCGAGGTAGCCAGCATTGTCAACCATGAGGGGGCTGGAGACGCTCTCCTTGCAGATGGAGCTAAGGGCGCGGTTGGCCCTTCGTTCAAGGTCTTGGAACATCACGGAGCGTGTATGCTGCAAACCCCGGGCCCGATTCGCCTCGTCTGCTCCCCGCTCCACCAAGGAGGTGACGTCCCCCACTTGCTGATAAAGGGATGCCAACTCGGCCTTGGTCACAGATTGGGTATCGAGGCCAGCCTTCTGGCGCTTGTCCGCCCCAGCTAGTTGCTTCTTGAGGCCATCAATCTCATCTGTCAGCTCTTTACGCCGAGTGCGGAAGCGGGCCTCCTGAAGTTCCAGCTTCTGGCGGTGGTCCTGGACAAGGGCTCGGCGGGCTCCCGCAATCCCCTTCTTGATCTTCGCCTGGACCCTCGCCTCCCGAGAGGCCAGTGAATCCTCGGAAGCCATCACTTGATGCTCCATCACCTCCAGCCGCTCGCGCTCCAGGTTCTGTTCGGACGCCACCAGCACCAACGCCTCTTCAAGGCCACAGAGCCTCGCTTCACGGGCCGACGACACTTCTGCGGAGGTGGTCATGATGGCCCCGTGCGCTTGAGCCCGTCGCTCCAGTGTGCTGATAGAGTCCAAGAGCTCCCACTCGCGCCTTTTGGCGGCCTCGCACCGTCGATCCGTGGTCTCGGCCTCCTCGAAAGCATGGTCGCGGGCCTCTTTCGCCGCAGGGGAGGACTCCTCATCCTTCGAGCAAGTGGCCTCATGCTGTAAGCGGCTCAAGTTGACGGCTACTTCAAGACGGCGCCACCCGCGTGCCAAGTGCAGATGCTCGGCCTCGAGGCGCGAGTCGACATCGCAAAGCTCTGATTCGAGCCGGTCCAGTGCGCCCCTCGCGTCCCGAAGAAGGCCATGTCGGACAATGCCTCGGCCGCGCGCGAGCTCCAACGCCTGGCCCGGGCTCCGTTCTGTGCCCCAGTCCGCGGCAGAGGCCCAGGAAGGTCTGGCCACGCTCGGCGAAGATCCGGGGCCTGCCGGCCCTACGCCCACTCCTTTGGCCCGAGGCGCGGCCCCGCGTGGGCTGGACACTCCGCCAGCCGATGGCTCATAGCGGGCTTGGCTACCGGTGAGAGATGGCGGGACAGGAGGTGGTATCACCCACGTGAGCCTGATGCTGCCCCCGGCGGGGGGCGCTGGCGGTGCAGGACCGAGGCCCACAAGGGAATGCCTAGGGGGAAGCGCGTCCTCTCCAGCGTGCATAGGCTCGCTCGCCAGGCTCGTGGAGCGCGTGGTTGCCCCACGCCATGAAACCCCGGGAGGCGGCAGCGGAAGCGCCCTCGTCTCTTCACCTGGAGAGGACCTGGGGAACAGGAGCTCAGGAAGGATTGCCACACAAAGATCAACGGAAGAAGAGAACTTACTCGTCCATGGTGACCCACTTTCTTAAGCCGCTTCGTCCTCAAGGAGCCGCGAACCCTTGGGGATGGCACCCCGGGGCACGGCCGTCTTCCTTGCGTGCTGGTGGCGGTGGTCGCACCCCCAAGTGAGATGATGCCGCCGCCGTTCGAAGGCGCAGGGGCAGGCTTGGTCGCAGCAGGCGGCGCGGCGCGCCCCTCCGTCGTTGCCAGGGAAGCTTCATCCCCGACGCCCTCGGAGGATGGCACCACCAGGAAGGGGTTGTCCTAAGGCCCCCTCATGGCCTTTGGGAGGCAACCCCCACTCGTCGAAGCAAGGCATCCCCCTGGCGAAGTCTCCCCCGCTTGGGTAGTTGTAAAAAGGGAGCCCTTCTTGAGGGAGTGCACTGGCTTCCCCTCCAGTCAGGAGGCGGACGATTCCGCGCAGCACGCTGGAAGGCAGGGAGGCCACTTGGAGGCTCATAGGGTCCTCGCGGCTGGAGAAGGCCCACATCGGACGGGAGTGGCGCTGGAGTGGGGCGACCCGCCCCATCAGACAAACTCCTCACCACCATCGCCACCGACACGCCTGCCGCCCTCAGGCCGACCATCCTCGCCATGACTCACGGCAGCCTCAGGTCGGCGAGCCTCTCATGCTCCCACCCGGAGCTCGCCTTCACCGGACACGACGGAGTCTGGAGCAGGAGGCTGTACTGTGCTGCATTGATGTACACCCATTGCTTTCGGAAGCCCCCTACGTCCGGATGGATCCCCATGTCGATGCCCTCGCTCGCCGCGGTGCTCACTACGCGGAGCCCCATGCACCCGGAGCACTGCACGTCGGCGACCAGTCATAGAGAAAAGAAGTGGCGTAGCAGCGCCACCGAGGAGGCGAAGCCCATGAAGGCTTCACACAAGAACGCAAAAGCAGAAAGGAGGATGATGGATTCCGGGTCAAAATTGTAACACCCTGGATTTTGCCCATTTTCTTTTTCTTTTGATTTTGGTCCGGATTCGCTTTTTGTGGCTTAGTAGTCTTGCAACCTGGAGGGATCACCCTTCATTCTTCTTCCCGAGTGGCTTGCCAACCTCAAAACCATCCCAAGACCATGTCATTTCCATCTTGGACCAACTCCCAATATTCTTTTTCTTGGGAATATTCCTTTTTCTATTAAAGGAATAACTCTGTTTGCCCTGAGTTGTGAAGCAACTCACATTTCCATCATTCCCAAAATTCTCAAATAATTCCCATAAATCCTTTGGGACATATCTTATACAGATATGTCAAAATATTCCTTGCCATACCCAAAAATATTTCACAAAGATTCCTTTTTCTGATTTTGCCCTATCTGTCAGATTGAGAAGCAAGTACCCTTTATATTTGATTGCTTACTCTCAAACTTTTTGTGCACTCTTTCCAACCCATATCATTGCCACATGCCAAAATTCAACTTTATTTGGATAATAAATCTCCTTTGGCTAATTTCCAAAGTTTCTGGTTAACTAGAACCTTTGTGAAGCAAGTGCTAGCTAGGAGTATCCAAATGAGTTGAAATTTTGCAAGCATCTTCATATGCTCAAATCCTGACTCTCCACCAAATTTTAGCATCATTAAATCATCTATGTGATCACAGCATCAAATCTTTGTTTCTGGTAATTATTATGGGTTGTGAAGCAACTATAATTTTTATTGCTCCATAATTCATGAATAATTTCCAGAACATGCTTCTACCCATATAACACCTCTCCACAAAAATTGGGCTCAATTCATGTTCCCAATATTTCTCTAGAATTATTCCAACTTTCTGGACAGAGAGAATAGTGTGAAGGAAGTACCATTTTGGCATGTCCATTTGGTATTAAATTTTTACATAATCTTCATATGTCCAAATAACTCTGCCTTGCCAAATTTCAGCTCAAGTGGCTTCTTCATTTGAGTGCACCATCATGATCTTGATTCTGGACCAATTGTGCTACTGCAAAGCAACTATGATGTATATTGGTCCAATTCCTTCCAAAACCTCCAGGACTGTAGTCCTTCTTACCCGAGACCTCCCAGACATCTCATTTTAACCATATCACTTTTCTGTTCATCGCAGTGGTGTGGTCAAGTTTGCTACAACAAACTTCCAGTGACCACTCCCGTCTACCTACAGCTCATCTCATCGATATATCACCTCATTTGCAATGTATCCTGGAGGGACTACACACTGGACAATATTTAGTGTCAAAGACGTGGCCATGGCATCATATGCACGTGGTGACCACGCAGAGAGCATGCCAAAACGGCGCTCTGCTCTCTGTGAGCTCCGTCCGGTCATCTCCGGCCGGCCTCTGCTCGTCCGGATGTGTCCTACGGCTCCACGGCTTCCACCTGCCCCTCTCCTGACGCTTCTCCCCTCTGATTACCTCCTCTCCACGCCATGACGGTCGCCGTCGCGGCTCTGTTCGCCCGTGACCCGAGTTGTCACCTCCCTCTCTGGCTCCTTCTTCCCCGAGCCGTCGCGCCGCATTAAAGGCTCGTCAGGTCGGCCGCTCGCCGACACCGGAAGCGGGCAGCCACGCCACCCCGCGCTCCAGTGCATCGATAAGAATGCTGCCGTGGCCGTCCTTATCATCTCGCCGTCGCCGCGGCTATATAAAGCCGTCCCGAGCCCTCTCGTCCACACCAACCACCTCCCCTCACTCCCAGCTCTCTTCCCGAGCACTCAACCGAGCCTGAGGTGCTCTCCTGCCCCTCCCATGGCCGAGCCATCCTCGCCGGCCGCCGCCTAAATTGGCTCAGGCCCGGCCTTCCCTCACCTCCCTGACTCCACCACCGCACTCCCCATTCCTCTGCGAGCCGCCCCAACCCCTCTCCCTCGCCGGGGACGGCCCGCATCGCTGGCAACCACCACCACCCCCACCTCTCTATCCTCCCCCTGGAGCCGCCCGTCACCGCTGTCCCACTCCTCACCGGCGCTGCTTTTCCCTCTGGACGGACGCGACGCGCTGCCCCGCACCCGCCGGTGGCCTCGGGCGGGCGGGAGACGGCCGGAGCCGCCCGACCCGTCGCCGGCAGCGCCCCTCCCCTGCCCTCCTCTGTTCCGTACGGGGAACGGGCGAGAGGAAGGAGACGACCGAGGCCAAGCGGGCCCCGCAACGCCCGACCCCACCCGTCAGCCGCAGACGAAAGTCAATGCTCGGGCCCGCGCCATAAGTGGAGACGGTTTTTCCGAAATTACGTTTTCTTATAACGAAAGCGTACTCCGCTGCTGCTTCGGGCTAAAATACGTTTTCCCCGCAGGGAAGCGTATTCTTCGAAAAGGCGCGATCTGTTTTTCAGCTGAGGGCCTGTTTGTGAGAGTTTTATTTACAGATGGGTCCCTGGCAGAAAAACTCTCACAACTTTTTACCCGAGACTCCGATCGAGGTGAAACCAACGCCCACGTCTTCGTCCCTTCGAGCCCAAACTTTTGGTATCATTTTCACTATGTTTTAACATTCTAAAAATGACCATTATACCCTTGCCCTAGTCAGCCCCTACGGGAGAGAACTGTTTCCGACAGTCAACTCCGCGGACTCTCCGCACTCCTTCCGGATGACTCCTTCATCCCCAGGCAAGCCACAACTCTCATCTGCATCATCGCATTGCAATGTCATAGTTTGACTATTTGCTTTATTAGCAAGTATGAGTATCTGTGAAATGGATTGGATTATGCAATGTTGGAGTTAATCCTCGGATAGGTGACTACCATGTTGAGTACCGGATTATTAGTGACTAGTAGCTTACCCACTTGTTGATATTGTGATGTTGAGATCACTGTCTATGATTATTTTGGAGTTCATCCGGCAGTTCGTAGAGATGAATTAGTAGCAGTGGCTTAAGCATATTGGTTATTGGATTGCTATGATATCGGAGTGTCAGCCATGACAGAGATTGTTCGAGGATTAGATATTTCATGGTTGACCTTGAGTCACCTGTCCGGACTTATCCGTGCAACCACATTTGCCGGTATGGGACGGCCTTGACTTGGTTTGATCGCATGCTCTTTCATCGGTACTGCCCGACAGGGAAGGTTATGCGTGCGCGCTACCCTGGCCCGGTAGGCGGCGATAACCTTGTGAGCCCAGTTGAGTTTTGTGCCGGTGTCCCCGTTTGGGACAGTATAGTTTGGCCACGACGGTGGCAGGTGTCACGAGGTGACAAGGGGCCACCCAAGGCTTGACTCCGAGGGAGTGCGATTGCCGGTGGTACGATGGGAGAGTCACGGGTCAGGCAGGTTTCGTTGGAGCAACGCTGATCCACCCGAATGGGATCACGAGGTCAGTGCTCCATAGTGTGGGTAAAGTGCGCAACCTCTGCAGAGTGTAAAATCTATTCGAATAGCCGTGTCCACGGTATTGGACAGTCCGTCCAGACCTCACTAGGTGGTCAACCATGGTAGTGATGATAATGATGGAAGAACTCATCGTATGATCAGAAGTACTCGGTGGTTCATGAGTATTCTGAGGGTTGTGAGACAACCTGGAGGAGAGTAAGTTTGTCAGACTTGTCGTGCAGATGGAATCAGGTATTTGATATGTTAGCCATGGGATGGCTGTGAGTTGAGTGGTCGGATGACCACATGCTTGGGATTGGGCTTGGTACAGGTTCGGATTGGAGCCTGAGATTATTTGAAGTATGGATTTAATACGCTTTACCTTACTGCAGTCATTTCAGTAGCTACCTTGCTAGATAACCATGCTGGTTAATTTTGGATTGCTATGATGTTGTCTTGCTTTAATGCTGATGTTTGCTGTGAGCTTGCGAGTACATTCAAAGTACTCACCTGGCGTGTCATGCCAGTTTGCAGGTCATGCCGTGATTGCTCGCTTGCCGAGGATCCTGTGCTTGCGATCTAGGATACGCGTTCTAGCCAGAGTCCCTGCGGAGTGGAGTCCATCACCGTCGTCACTGTTCCGCTGCCGAGAGAGAGTTACTCCGCTGTTAGCATAGAGCTACCCGGCATAGTGTCGCCGTGCCGATGTAATCCATGTACCCTTTGTAACCATATCCATAGTAATAAAGAGTTGATTTGTTCTATGCCAACAGTGCCGTATTCCAGAAGACTTGTCCTTGGGCTGGAATACGGGGTGTTCCGGTTTACTCTGAGCCGGGGTGTCACAAAAATGCAGCGCGTGGACCTGGTAGTGCGAAAGCACGGCGTTGAAGAAATCTGAGAATGTTTGCAGCAAGCCTGAAAAGAGGGCAGGAAGGTGGAGGGCGATGGTGGTGGCCTCCAAATCGATGAATGGCCGGGAGGCAGGCCAGACCTTCGTCGCCTTCCACTCGTTGGAATCTGCTGCGATCACGGGTAAGATCTTGTCCAACCCCTCAAGATTGATCATGATGGACCGTCCCAGGGAGGGTTCCGGTCCCATTTGGTGGTCCGCCGTCGCCACGGCCCCGCTTTTCTTCCTCCCGCGGGCCATGGCGATGCGATGAGTCCGAGGCAACGCAGGATCAGGCGGGCGGTTGCCGAGGCGACGTGGCGCAGAGCGGGTGTCTGCCTCCCGTCATGCGCCACGCGTCAAGCCTGGCCCACAGGCGGTGTGGACCCGTGTCGCTTTGCCCTCCTTTCGCTGCGTTCACCTCGATGCCAGGCCGAGCACGCCTTGCGCCTGGGGGCTACTATTGGCGTTCTAGGAACAGAGGTACCCAGACCTGCCTGCCCGCGGCCCAGGGTGTGGCTGCATCGATGGCCCGGTACGGCCCAGCTACAAGATTCCACGGACAAGACCCTCGCGAGGCCCGCGCCCCACGAGGAGAACGACACCGAGGCCCCCCAAGGAACGGCCTCCCGAGGCTCCCTCCCGAGGAGCGGAGATCTCTATGCAAGCCTCCCGCCTCGCGAGGCGGGCGATGATGTGAGCCATGACGACCAAGGCCAGGCAGGCGCCAGCGGGTGCAGGAGAGGACAGTTTCCTCTTTGGTGCTAAGAAGACAAGGACGTACGTGGGTTCCCAAGGAATCCCCCAAAGGTTTCCATTCTAGTGCAATAAGACCAAGGCCGCTGGCTCGGCAGGACGGAGGTCATCGCCGAGCCCACCATGGAGTCATGAACAGAAGCTTTGCAGACGAAGACCACCTTTAGTCAGGATAGGGTGTACTCCTGTCCCCCTTCAAATTGGCTGTTGTGGTATCCCTTCCCTCATAAGCTATGAGGGAAGAGGACCAAGGCCACTATAAATTTAGGCTAGTCTCCACCGTAGAGAGGGAGAGACCCGAGATCCGATCCAATCCCTCGTCCATTAAGCTCTCCCGAGGCAGCTCACACTTGTACTAGTTCATCCTCACCCTCCTCGCGAGGCAATCCACCACAAAGCAGGAGTAGGGTTTTACACCGCAAGATGGCCCGAACCTGGGTAAACCATCGTGTCAACTTCTTCCTCTCGCTCGCACGATCCCGTCGGAGTCAAGCCATGGGGTGGTGAGCAGTGAGCCGTGGCTAGGCAAGATCCTTCGCACATGTCCCAGAGTTCGAACCTTATTTGGGTCTACGGAGCCCCGATCCCGACACCGACCGGGTCAAGATTATATGCAAGGCCAGGTTAACCGCCAACTGGCAATTCGAGAAGGCGCCCTATGACTGGCATAATCCGGCGCCAGCGATGAGTCCCTGGTCCATGTTTTTTGCAATGTATGAGTTGTTTCTTTGTCCTGATGTGACGAGAGAGCCGCAGCTATTCGCGGCCCAACAGATCCGGGATGGGCCGAGGGCGCAGATCCTGTTGGACGATCTGCCTGACTCGGACGGGGGCGAGTCCGTCGCCGAGAACGTGGAGGCGGCCGAGACGCAGCCGGCTGGCGCCGAGGCTGACGCGACGCACCACGCGGGTAAGTCTTCGCCCCCAGATCTTCTAAGTGACTGGCCAGACGATGATGAGGAGGGCCTGATGGGCATTCGCGGTGTGGTGCCGCCGCCGGGAGGAGACGGCGGCGTCGACCCCCCAAGGCGGCTGAAGAAGATGGCCAGGATGGGGCCGTCCCATGAGCCGGCAGCCGCACGCCGGCCGCACGGGAAGGAGTCGGTGGCACCGCGGTCGACCACAAAATGCGCGGCGGAGGCGCAGTCGGCGCGTGACAAGGGCGCCTCCAAGAACGCGCGCCGGGTTGCCCCGGCCGTGGCACTGAGGCGGGCCATCCCGACAGCCATCAGGTAAGTGTAGCTCGTTGGTTTCTGTTCGATGTTCATTTGCGCTTTTCTTACATTGTCTTCGCGGCGCGCAAGTTGACCCTCGAGCTGGCATTGGCGGCGCCGGCGGCCGCGTCTGGCAATAAGGCCATCTGGAGGAAAACTCAGAGTAGCGTCATCGAGCACGAGCAGGACCAACCCTGGGAAGACCTCGGCCTGGACCCTGCCGACACGGAGTGCGTCGCCAGGTGGGATCGGGCAGCGGCCGATAGGGCGGCGAGGGAGGCCTCGGCCCTGGCGTGGGCGAGGGCCGTTGAGGCGAGGGGGAGGACCACCACGGACCTGTCCTGGCCGGAGTAGGAGGCAGGCTCGACGCCGGTCTCTACGATCGTCGAGCTGCAGACGGACGAGGGGCGTGACCCGGACGAGTAGGCGGAGCCGGCCGACGACGAGTCAGAGGCCGACGAGGAGATCATCATGGACACTCCGCCCCAAATCGACCCGACGGGGGGGGGAGGGGGAATGATGCCGCAGGAGGAGGTCATGGCTGGGGTGCCACTCCGGTCGGCGCGCCACAGGCGACGCCAGCCGCGGAGGCGCCTACCGGGGGAAGCAACACATTGGTGGTCGTGCTACCACAGGCCACCGGGAACCAGGAGCGGGCACTGGAGAGCGGATCCGATGCCAGCCCGCAGCAGCCTTGGGCGAACGCCAGTGAGTTTGTGGTTGGGCCGCGCACCCGGGAGGACACGGCAGCAGACTCCCTGCGCCAGCAGCTCCGGGGGCGCGAGAGCCATCTGCAAGCCTTCGTCCAGGACGAGAAGGAGTGAGCACGGGATCTGGAGCACGCGGTTGTGGTAATGACTTATCATTTTGCTTGTTTTTGCGGCCGGACAGTGGGGCGCACCAGCGCACCCACAGATTGTAGCCCCCGAGGCCCGGGTGGGCTGTGGAGTGGCTGGGTCGGGTCTTCCCCTTGGCCCATCTCTGTTTCCAATTATCGTTGTCGTAGCCATGGCACCCTTGAGGAGGTTTTCCGCTGCTGAGAAGGGAAAGGCGATGCTGGAGGGAGCGGAGCAGCTGCAGCCAGCGAGGGGGTGAGGCTGTCCTTCCAAGCCCGCCGCCGGGCCCGGGGCGCCTCCCCGGGGACGCGGGCGTCCTTCATTGTCGGCCTACGCCGGCCCGAGCAGCCGCGTGCAAAACTCAGCCTACCGGCGCGGGAGCGGAGGCCGAGGCGGCCGTGCCCGAGGGGGGAGGAATGGCGCAGGTGTCCGGCCACCCTGGTCGTGGAGCCACTCCGCCAACCTGGCCCGCGAGTTCATCATGGGGATGGACGGCCATCCTCGGACCTGGCTCCGACTCCCAGACTCCTTTGTCGAAGAGACGGTGGACCGTGCGCCCCTTGGCCTGTGGCTGCAGCCGGACAGCTACTGCAATGGGGCGTCCTAGGTGATGACAGAGTTTCCCTCCCCCGGCTTCATGTTCCCGAAGCGGTGGTGGAAGACGTTCGCTCGCGCCCGTGGCTTGAAGGGGGGCACACCCTCCACTTCAAGTTTGACGGGCCCGCCATGTTCTTTGTGAAGATCTTCGGGGAGGCCGGTGATCGCCAGGAGTGCTCCATGGAGAGCGATAGCGGTAGTAGCGGACACTCCTCCGGCAACAGCAACAGCGGCAGCACCTCCTTCGAGGGAAGCAGGAGCAGCGGCGACTCCGACGAGCCCCCACGCCGCTGCGTCAAGAAGGAGGAGGACTCCGACTAGGCGTCAGCGAAGCTGGAGCCGGGGCCTTGGGAGCGGCACCCTCCGAGAGGGAATTTCTTTGGTTGACGCCTGGGCCACGCTCGACCGGCTCGGGGCAGACCTCCAGGACGCTGATAAGCGCCTCGCCAAGCAGAGCCTGAGGCTCGCCTCAGGGTGGCACCAGCTTGAGATCGCTACCAAGGAGGCCTAGGGCCGGGCTGAGGCCACCACTGTGGAGAACATGAAGGAAGCCGCCGAGGCAAGGGCGGCTCATGACAGCGCGCTTGCTAAGGCAGAGGCGGCCGACAAGCACTGCAGTGAGGCGGAGGCCACCCTGAAAGCTCTCCAGGAAGAACTGGCCGCGGTTGCACGGCAACTCCAGTAGCGGGAGGAGGACCTCAAGGCTCGCGAGGCGAAGCTTGCGGATCACAACTCCGAGCTGAAGAAGGTGGCGGCCGAACAAGCCATGGAGTGCGGCCGCCTGGAAACACTGCAGCGCAAGGTGACTGAAGCCCAAGCAGCTTACGCCAAGCATGTCTCCGAGGCGAACGCCAAGCTGGACACCAAGGAGAAGAAGATCCAAGCCGACACCGATGTGAAGGCAGTGGCGGACCACACCGCTTTCTCTTTCCTCAAGCTTAGGGCCCGCCAAGCGCTGAGCTCCATATGCAGGGAGGGGTTCAAGGCTCCGCTCGCAGCCCCCGACGCTTGCTACGCCGAGCTTTCCTCCAAGCTCATTCGAGAGCTCGAGGGCGCGGCCCAGAAGGTGGACGATATCCTGGAAGAGGAATGTCGTGACCTCTTCTCTGTGGCGGCGACACGCGTCTTCATCCACCTTCTCCTTCGCAACCTTGGCTTCGACTTCGGCGAGGTGATAGGCCCCGTCCCCGAGGAATCTCGCGGTGTCATGGCGGATGCTGTGGAGGGCCATGTGGCCGCGCTGCTTGAGAAGTTCTCCTGCAGCAGTGATGGAGCACCTGGCGACGACAATGGCGGCGACAGCCCCTCTTCCTGAAACTTCCTTTATCACCCTGCAACAGACTGATCCTGCCTCACGGAGGCATGAGACAATGGTTTAATCTGTGAGATGCTTGTAATAACTGCTTGTAACCCGCGGGTTTCCTTTTCATGCTCGGTTTCTTTCTTGCTTGCCTTTGTGCTCTGCGTCGGCAGGGCCCAGCCCCGCGCATACCTCAGACGTCGCTGGGATGTTAGGTCGCGATGGCCGGACAAAGCCAGGATGTGAGGGCTTCGAAACTATTAAAGGCTCCTGAGTCGCGATGCTCAGGAGTCCCCCCTTGATGCGCAAGCGGCCAGCATGAGGGAAAACATCGGCGACGACGAGGCTATCTCGGGAGTTCTCATACTTAGGTCCCGTCGGCTTGCGCTTAGGTGTTACGCGAGGAGACTAGACACCAAGGGCCTTGGTGGGGTGACATGCACGCGAGCAAGCCTGCAAGCTAGAGCCCGGTCCCTTGGGTTTTTCAGCGCTGCTGGGACTGACCCGAGCATAGGCACCGTGTCCAGCCCCCGCTCGTGTGAGGCTCAGGGGAAAGCCACGAGGAAAGTCACTAAAGGATTGTGCGGCGGTCGCGAGAGGCACGAGCCATCCTGAGCTTGATGCTGCCCATAGGGCACCCTCAGTTGTTTATCCACCAGCGCAGAGCATGGGGCTTCCACTGGGCGTGGGCATGGCCGTATTGTGACCGTTTCGCTAGCTGAGCATGGGGCTTCCACTGGGCGTGGGAATGGCCGCATTGCGGCTGTTCTACCAGCGCTGAGCATGGGGCTTCCACAAGGCCTGGTGAACGCGGGCGCCACGTACCAGCGGCTCACTCAGCTCGCGTTGGCGTCTGACGAGGCCTGACGCTTGGCGGTGATGTCTCAGGAGGCCCCGGACCCTCGTGAGGCCCCTGAGTCTCGCGAGCCTCCCGCGCCTCCGAAGCCATCCGGCTCATGAGGAGTGAACCTCCACGGCACGCTTCATCGGCTACCTCGATGCTCCCACAACAACATTATCAGGTGACTTTTTGGTTTGTTCAATTGAGGGTGCCCCCCGGGCTGCATTATCCTCAGGCTGTTAGGGCCCGCCCCTGCAGCTGCATTGTTTTGCTCATGTATCAGGACCTACTATGCTTTCATAAGTTGCTATGATCGTTAACCTTGTGCTCTGACACCGCATCATGTCCTGAGGTCTCGCCCCTCGAGGCCTCACGCGCCAGCTGCTCTCCTCCCGAACGTCCCATGAGAAGGGGCTGGTGGCACGACGTCTGTGCTCGGGTCTGTCCCTGCAGCGCTGAAAAACCTAAGTGACCGACCTCTGGCTCGCGGGCCAGCCCCGTGCATGTCACCTCATCAGGTCCTTAGTGCCATGTCTCCTCACGGAACTCTCATGAGCAGATTGGCAAGCGCGTGTTGCCTTCGTACCTCGTAACCTATCGGTGTGCAGGAGTTTTCAGGAGATAGACATATGTTCGGCGCCTAGGCAACGCATTGCCACTTCAGGAGGGTTGACCTCGATCAGACAGGGCCGCCTGCAGAAAGCTAAGTATAGGCACCTCATATACAACAACTATCGCCGACCGAGGCCCCTTCCCCCATAGCTCTCGCGAGGCGGGTCATTCCTTTTCACGCAAGTCGCTTGCACGTAGAAGGGGAGCTCTTGAGCATCGCGCCTCAGGAGCCCCTATTGGCTCTCAGGCCCTCACCCCCTGGCCTTGTCCCAAGGCATCATGACCTGACATACCTGCTATGGCTGAGCACTGCTCGAGGGCCGGGTCCTGAGGACGTAGAGCACTATGGCAAGCGTGGGAGGGAAGAGCTAACCTCGCGAGGGGAAGACGGGCGTGGTCCGGCCTCACTGGCATCACCCGAAACGTAGAGGACTTTGATTTTTCTCGCATGCCTTGCAGGAATTATGCCAACTCATCACAGTAGCAAAAGCGCGCCCTCTCGATGCAGGGGTCCTCCACGAGCCGCAAGCGCCTCGCGCGACACCTTGAGCTAAGTTGTCCCCTCAGCGCCTCGCGCAAAAAATTGGCTTCTACACTACTTTAGCAATCTCGTCCAGGCGAAAGTCCCTTTTTCCTATCGTGAGCAGCTTGCGCGTCAAGGGGGACCTCTTGAGCATCGCGCCTCAGGAGCTCTTACCGGACCTCGAGCCCCTCACCTCCAGGTCTTTCCCTAGGCATCGTGACCTGGCATACCAGTGACGGCCGAGGCTTGCTTGAGGACTGGGTCCTGGAGATGTAGAGCACTAAGTGATCGCAAAGACAAAGGGGCCGAGCCCGAATGAGAGATGCCACAATGATCTAAACGCAGGACAGAAGCATTTAAATAAAGGCACAAGCGTCGCGGTTTCTTACACACCCCCATGGGGCCCTTGATTGTCCGATGCAAGAAAGGAAAAAGAACAAAAGAAACAGCCTCCCGGAGGCCTCCGCTCCTGAAACGCCGACTCCGACATTGTAGGTGCCAAGTCGGAGTCTTCCTCCACCTTGACGCGGTGGCGTCGCGGCTCGTCGTAGTCGTCGTCGCTCCCGCTTCCCCCGGAGGAGGTGCCGTCGCCACTGGAGGCGCCGTGGCCGTCGCCAAGGGCAAGTTCACCATCGAGGACGTCGCCACCGCCACTGTGGTCGTCATCACCGGAGGAAATGTGGTCATTGCCGCTGTTGTCGCCCTCCGGGCAGCATCCGAGGCGGCAGCCGGTCTCCCTGAAGATCTTCACATAGAGCGTCGCCACCCCATCAAACTTGAAGTGGACGGTGTGCCTCCCCTTCAGGCCGCAGGCTCGGGCAAAGGACATCCACCCTCGGGTCAAGTACATGAAGCTGGAGGGGGTGACTTTGAGCTCCGCCCAGGAGGATTTGCTGCAGCAACCGTCGGGCTGCAGCCACAGCCCAACGGGGCCGTCCTCTGCCAGCTCCCCATGAAGGAGCCTGGGAGCTGGAGCCAGGTGCACGGCGGGCTCTCCATCCACACGACAAATTCATGGGCCGACTCGGCAGAGTGCGCCCACGCCCGAGGCGGCCGGGCACCGACACCGCTCCGCCCCCACATCCGCCGACGTGCCATTTTTTGCAGCCCCATCCGTGGGAGGGGTTCTTCGCACGGCTGCTAGAGCCTGCGCGAACCGCCAATGGAGGGCGTCCGCGTCCTCGGGGTGGCGCCGCGGACATAGTGTCGGACTTGCGGGGGCGGCCATGCCCCCTCTTGGGCTGCGGTTGCTCCGGCCCTTCTTGCACCGCCTTGCCCTTCTCGATGGCGGAGAACCTCCTCAGGGCGCCATAGCAGCAGTGGCAAGGGTTGAGGAAGGAGAGGCAAGGAGACAGAGATGGGTCAAGGGCTCCGCCCCGTCGCCCTCTTATAAGCAATCGGAGAAGGCCAACCGGCGCCTCTTCACCTTCAGAGCAATGATGGCCCTGCAGCGCACACCAGGCTTTTTGTCAGCCTTGGCGGTTGCCGAGGTGGCATGGGGAAGTGCGGGCGTCCGTGCCCCGTCGAGCACCACGCGTCGAGCCTGGCCCGCAAGCGGTTAGGGCCCATGTTGCTTCGCCTCTCCTCCTCATCTCCGCCTCTGAACAAGGTCGAGCACGTCGTGGGCCCGGGGGCTACTGTCGGGGTTTTGGGAACTAGACCCGTCGGCATGCGGCCAAGCACGCAACATCGTCAAAGGCCCAGTGCGGCCCAACTCCAAGACTCCGCTGACAAGACCCTCGTGAGGCAAACTACATCAAGGCATCCCGAGGAGCAGTCTCCCGAGGCTGCCTCCCGAGGGGCGGGTACTTCTTGGCTCGCACCCCACCTCGCGAGGCGCGCGGTGACGTGAGCCATGATGACCGGAGCCAGGAGGGCACAAGCGGGCGCAGTCTAGGACAATTTCCTCTGTGGTGCTAGAGGTACACAACCAGCGCGCGGGTTCCCAAGGAATCCCCCAAAATTTGCCGTTCCGGTGCAACAAGACCAAGACCACAGGCTCAGCAGGACGGAGGTCATCCCCGAGACCACCTGCACGTTACGACCAGAAGCTTTGCAGGCGAAGACCACCTTTAGCCAGGATAGGGTGTACTCCTGTCCCCCTTCAAATCTGGCCGTTGTGGTATCCCTTCCAGCCTAGAGCTTTGGAGGAAGAGGACCGGGCCAGTATAAATATAGACTAGCCTCCACCGTAGAGAGAGATCGGATTCATTCACCCCTTGAGCTCTCCCGAGGTAGCTCGCACTTGTACTAGTTCATACTCATCCTCCTCGCGAGGCAATCCACCACAAAGCAGGAGTAGGGTTTTACACCGCAAGGTGGCCCGAACCTAGGTAAATCACTGTGTCCATTTCCTCTTTCCTCTAGCTCGAGCACGCCGGAGCCAAGCCATGAGGTGGTGAGTAGCAAGTCATAGCTAGGTAGAGTCCTTCACTGGCGCCCCAGAGTTTGAACCTTGTTTGGGTTCGCGGAGCCCCGATTCCGACACGCTCTCCAGGTGGAAGCCCCGGATCCTAACCAGAGGGAGGCGATGGGTTTGCCTTCCTATGCGGGAGGAAGGCATGCCCCGGTGACAGGCACGTCACCCGAGGTGTCACAGGCAGGTGCCTTCTTTGCCTCAGGATGGCTCTTGGGGAGGAACTGCTTCTTCTTCACAGGGACAACCTCAGGAGGCGCGACGTCACCCTCGCCATCAGAATTGTCAGCCGCCGCAGCCCGATAGGCGTGCTCAAGGGAGCGGACCGCATCCTTTTCATCACAGGCGACAGTGATGACGCCGCTGCACCCCGGTATCTTGAGGACGTTGTAGCCATGGTGGGTTGCCGCCATGAACTTGGCAAGGGCAGGGTACCCTAGGATGGCATTGTACGGGAGGCCAATGTGGGCCATGTCGAAGTCGATGAGCTCGGTGTGGTAGTTGTCGCAGGTACCGAAGGTGACTGGGAGGCGCACCTGCCCCAGGGGAGTGGTGGAACCATCGGTCACCCTAGAGAATGGCCTGGTGGGCATGAGCTAATCATAAGGCACTTGAAGCGTCTCGAAGGTTTCGATCAAGAGGACATTGAGACCGGCGCCACCGTCGATTAGGGTCTTGGTGACAGAGATGTTGCTGATGGTGGGCGTGCACAGCATGGGGAGCACGTCGGTGGTGGCTGAACACCTGAGGTGGTCCTTGGAGTCGAATGTGATGGCGTACTGCGACCACTTGAGGGGACGCACAGCCTCAGCCCTTGGGAGGACAGCGTCACCTCACGAGAGAACTGCTTGAAGAGGTGACTGGACGCAAGGGCCTGAGCTCCTCTGAGGATGCAGGCTACCGCGTGAGGCTCCTGGTAGCCTCCAGCCCCTCGTCCTGGGCGGCAGCGGCAGCGATGGGAGGCCCGCGTTGCCCTGAGGGCAGGCCTCGCGAGGTTAGTCGCGCCAGGCGCCGTCGCAAGGCTGATCGCGCCAGACGCCCTCGCGAGGGTGGTCACGCCAGCCCTGGCGGGGGTTGCGGTAGTCCCATCGGCCTCCACCACGACCGCCTCCGTGGCTGAAGCCACGATCGTTGCGGTCGGGGCGACGGCCCAAGCGCTCATCACGGAGCGCCCTGAGCTCCTCACAGTCATCGGTGTTGTGGAGGCGCATGTTGTGGTAGACGCAAAACAGGTGGCCGTCCTTGCCGGGCTCGTCGTGGTGCTGGCCATGCTTCAGCTCTGGCTCCGCCGCCAGCACGGTGGGGCCCTTACGCTTCACTTCCTTGGTCTTGGCCTTCTTGTCCTCGGGCCCGACATCAGGGTTGTTGAGAAGAGACAGGCGGACTTCCTCCACCCTGGCGCACTTGTCATCCAGGTTGAATAGTTCCAACAATATGCAGAGGTCGTCGTTGATGGCGAGCTTTTCGTTCATCCTAATGCTCGTGACGCCATCGGTAAACGCCGAGATGATGGCTTCGTCCGAGGCCTTCGGGATCTTGAGGTGCACCTGGGTGAAATGCTGAATGTACTTGCGGACGGTCTCACCCAGGCGCTGCTTCACACGCCGCAGATCGTTGATGGTGAGGGCGCGGTTGCGGGTGCCTTGGAAGTTGGCGTTGAACTGCTCACGGAGCTCATCCCATGAATAGATCGACCCCTCAGCCAGGTTCATGAGCCAGGAGCGCGCGCCATCCTTGAGGGCCATGGGGAACCAGTTCGCCATGACCTTGTCGTTGCAGTTCGCCGCCTTGATACTCAGCGCGTAGAGCTAGAGGAACTCCGTGGGGTCAGGAATGTCGTCGTAGCGCAGGGGCAGCTCCGGCTTGAACTTGACTGGCCATACCACCCGACGCAGCTTGCGAGTGAAGGCGTGGCAGCCGGCAGTGCTCAATGGCGCACCTCGTGTGGGAGCAGCGCGGTCCAGGCGTCCATGCGCCATGGCTTCTTGGACGGCCCAGTCTTGGCGCTGACACAGCGGTGCAGGAGGCGCACGCGCGTCGAGCGGAGGCTGATGCACAATCTGGCAACTAGCCTCGTGTCGAGCGAGCACTGGTGCTCCGTGCGGCGGGTCATGCGACCGCGCGTCCTGTCGGGGCTCGGCGTTGTCATCGCGCAGGGGAGGGGCGGAGGCGCGCCGTGCGCCATGTTGCCAGCGCGGGACGACGGAGGACGGAGCGAATGGGAGGGCGTCGGGGCTTCACCCGCAGCGTTGACGAGCTCGGTGATGCGGCCAAGCCAGGCGTCGTAGCCTTCGTTGGCAGGGCGGTAGCACAGCAGCTCTCGCGCCATGAGCAGCACGGCCTGTGCATTCACCGGCCCGTGGCGAGCATGGGAAGATAAAGCCGTGGCCGGGGTGAGTGAAGGCGTAGCGATGCGGCTGTCGTGCTGCACGAAGGGCGGCAGGGAGGAGTCCTGCTGCTCATGAGCGGCAGGGTCGGTGGCGGCATTGGCCACGACAGAAGTAGAGTGGCGGCGGCCATCGTGGCCCACTGCCTCCATCTGGGCGACGCGAGCTGCGCGGCGCTCGGCACAAACATGACGAGCGTCGGCCATGGGGACGGTGGAGCGGGGATGGAACGAAGTAGAAGAACTTCGGCACACCCCTACCTGGCGCGCCAAATGTCAGAATCGGGGCTCCGAGGACCCAAGGGAAGGTTCGAACTCTGGGGTGTGCGTGAAGAACTCCACTAAGCTACGCCTCGCTGCTCACCGCCTCAAGACGATGCTCTGGCATGCTCGAGCGAGAGGAAAGGAAGACACAACACGGACACGGCGATTTACCCATGTTCGGATCACCTTGCGGTGTAAGACCCTACTCCTGCTTTGTGGTGGATTGCCTCGCGAGGGAGGATGGATATGAGTGTGTACAAGGAGGATGAATTGCCTCGAGAGGCTCAGATGGCTCGAGGGATCCCAAGGACTCCACCGAGTTTCGGACCACTCTCTATGGTGGAGACTAGCCTATACTTATACTAGCATCGGTCCTCTTCCCCCAAAAACTCTCAGCCGGAAGGGATACCACAACGGCCAATTTTGAAGGGGGATAGGAGTACAGCTTATCCTGGCAAAAGCAGTCTCTGCCTGCTAAAGCTTCTAAGCATGACATGTCTGTGGGCTCAGTGATGACCTCCATCCTGGCGAGTCCGCTGTCCTGGCCTTCTTGTACCAAAGTGGTAACCTTTGGGGATTGCTTCGGGAACCCGTGTGTCGTACTTGCCTCCTTAGCACCAAAGAGAAAAGCATCCTTATCCGCGCCCGCTGGCGCCCTTCTGGCACCGCTCGTCATGGCTCGCGTCACCCACGTGCAGCGTGAGGTGGGGTGGCGAGCCTAGAGATGTCCACCCCACGAGGGGCCTCAGGGGGCAGCCTCGGGAGACCACCCCACGTGAGGCCCTCGGGAGATCTTGATGACCCTTGCTGATGCTCGCCTTGCGAGGCGGGGGCCCTCGCGAGGGTCTTGCTTGTGAAGTCTTGACACTGGGCCACACCAGGCATTCTGGTGATGCCACGCGATGGGCCACAGGCAGACGGGCTTGGGTACCCCCAGTCCCACAGCCCTGACAGAACGCGTACAATCGGCTTCTAGAGAAGTACCGCGCGGCCAAGGCCCAGCTCATCGTCAAGGAGCTGGCACAGACCCAAGGTACTACTCGCCTGGTTCCAGTGGGGGCGCGACAGCGCACCCACTGGGTGTAGCCTGATGTCTACTATGCAACATTATTCTTGTAGACTCGTGTTGGGCCTCCAAGCGCAGAGTTTTGTAGGACAGTAGCAATTTTCCCTCAAGTGGATTACCTAAGGTTTATCAATTCGTGGGAGGCGTAGGATGAAGATGGCCTCTCTCAAACAACCCTGCAACCAAATAACAAAGAGTCTCTTGTGTCCCCAACACACCAAATACAATGGTAAATTGTATAGGTGCACTAGCTCGGCGAAGAGATGGTGATACAAGTGTAGTAATGATAGTAGATATTGAATTTTGTAATAGGAACAATAAAAAAAACAAGGTAGCAATTAACAAAAGTGAGCACAAACGGTATTGCAATGCTTGAAAATGAGGCCTAGGGTCCGTACTTTCGCTAGTGCAATCTCTCAACAATGCTAATATAATTGGATCATATAACCATCCCTCAACGTGCGATGAAGAATCACTCCAAAGTTCTTATCTAGCGGAGAACATAAGAATAAATTGTTTGTAGGGTCTGGAACCACCTCAAAGTTATCCTTTCCGAGGGTGGACTACTCCCTCCTCATCATGGTGGCCGCCAGGATGATCAAGATGGCCACCGGTGATGATTCCCCCCTCCAGCAGGGTGCCAGAACAGGGTCTAGATTGGTTTTTCGTGGCTACAGAGGCTTGTGGTGGCGGAACTTCTAATATAGGGTTATTTCTGTGGGTTTCTGTATTTATAGGATTTTTTGGCGTTGGTTTCACGCGAAGATGGGCCTCGAGGTGACCACAACCCACCTGCACATGGGCAAGGGCCCTGGCGCGCCCTGGTGGGTTGTGCTCACCTCCTTCACCTTCTGGTCCTCCCACGAAGCTTCTAGTGCCTCTTTTGTTCCAAAAAAATTGTCAAAAAGTTTCATTGCATTTGGAGAACTTTTATTTCTGCAGAAGAAACAACACCATGGTAATTATGCTAAAAACAACGTCAGTCCGGGTTAGTTCCATTCAAATCATACCAAAACCATATAAAATTGTTGTAAACATGGCATGAATACTTCATAAATTATAGATACGTTGGAGACGTACCCGCATCCCCAAGCTTAATTCCCACTCGTCCTTGAGTAGGTAAATGATAAAAGAAATAATTTATGAAGTGTGAATGTTATCATAGTGCATAAGTTTGATCAATGATAATTTCAATCACTTTTCCTAGCATCATAACAGCAACTCTTTCTCAAAAAACTCATCATGATAAAGTAGCAATTGAAAGCGGATTTTTTGTTGTGGAATGCTACCTATCATATTCATCATATACTCTTTCTTTTGTAGCATGGACATTTGGACTTGAATGATTCAAAGCAATAGTCTATAATTTGACATAAAGACATCAATACTCAAGCATACTAACAAGCAACCATGTCTTTCAAAATATCAACGCTAAAGAAAGCTACCCCAAGCCCATTATGCTCAATCATTGATCCATTCATGAAACACACTCGAATATTAGCTATATCCATTGCACAGGTATGATCATAGTGCCCCCTAGTTGGTGCTTTATAAGAGAAGATGGAGACTCAAATAAAAAATTTTTGCATAAAGTAAATAGATAGGCCCTTCGCAGAGGGAAGTAGAGATTTGTAGAGGTGCAAGAGCTCAAAGCTTAAATTGAGAGATAAAATATTTTGAGAGGCATACTTTTCCCGTCAACGAAAACGATCGAGAATTCCCAACACTTTCCATGCTAGATACATCATAGGCGGTTCCCAAACAGAAAATAAAGTGTATTCCTTTTTCCACCATTCTTTCACAATCCATGGCTAGCCGTATCCACGGGTGCCTTCCATTACAATATTTCCAAGGAATTTATTATTAAACAACATAAATAAAAAAAATTGCATTTCGGGACTGGGCATCCCTATTACCTTTGCCACACTCTCGTGCAATGACAAGTGAATAAACACTCATCTTGAGAATAACGCATCTAGCATGGAAAATATTGGCAACAAAAAGGAAATTTATTTTGAAAATTAGAGTTGGCACATACAAATTTACTTGGAACGGCACGGAAATACCGCATATAGGTAGGTATGGTGGACTCATTTGGCACAACTTGGTTTAAGGAGTTTGGATGCACAAGCAGTATTCCCGCTTAGTACAAATGAAGGTTAGCAAATAGATTGAGAAGCGACCAACCAAGAAACGAAAACGATCATAAACGAGCATTAAACATAACTAACACCGAATAATGCACCACAAGTAGGATGTAATTTCACTGCATAACTATTGACTTTCGTGCTTGCATAGGGAATCACAAACTTTAACACCAATATTCTTACTAAAGCATAATCATTCACCAACATGACTCACATATTATTATCTCCATATCGCAAAACTATTGCAAGGAATCAAACTTATCATATCCAATGATCTACATGAAAGTTTTTATTATATCCTTCTTGAACATCCATCACTTTGGGACCAATTTCATAGCTTGTGCAAATTGTCATCACTATTATCAACTCTCAAAATAATATAAGTGAAGCATGAGAGTGTTCGACAAACTACTCCAAAAAGATATAAGTGAAGATCAAGTGAGTAGTTAAGTAAATGGGTAGCTATTTGAGGACTCTATCTTATAAAAAAACTTTCATATATAAGTATTTTATTAAAACATCAAGCAAAACAAAATAAAATGATATTCCAAGAATAGCACACATCATGTGAAGAAGCAAAACTTAGGCTCAACTGATACTCACCGATAATTGTTGATGAAGAAAGGTGGGATGCCTACCGGGGCATCCCCAAGCTTAGATGCTTGAGACTTCTTGGAATATTATGTTGGGATGCCTTGGGCATCCTCAAGCTTGAGCTTTTGTGTCTCGTTAATTCCTTTTATATCACGGTTTCCCTAAATCTTAAAAACTCCATCCACACAAAACTCAACAAGAACTCGTGAGATAAGTTAGTATAAATCAATGCAATAACCTTATCATTCTCTACTGTATAAAATCACTAAAATTATTATTTAACATTGCATACTAAATGCCTCTGCATATTTAATACTCCTATCCTCAAATAGAATCATTAAACAAGCAAACATATGCAAACATAACAGCAATCTGTCTAAACCGGACAGTCTGTAAAGAGTGAAATTGTACTCATACTTTCCTAACTCCAAAAATTCTGAAAAATTACCACACTGTAAAAAAATTATCATAACTTATTTTTAAAGAAAATTCAACATTTTATCACATTCTTACTTTTCTCAAGAATTCACGCACTAGTGTGCAACTTTCTGTTTTTCAAACAGCCACATATAGACTTGCAAAATAAGCATGGCAAAGGCTATACTTGACATTTTTATTGAAGTAAAAGATGCAAAACATTATTCTAAATAACATAAATAAAATACTAATAAAATAAAATGATGCTCCAAGCAAAACACATATCATGTGATGAATAAAAATGTAGCTCCAAGTGAGGTTACCGATAATGTTGGAGACGAAAGAGGGGATGCCTTCCGGGGCATCCCAAGCTTAGTTGCTTGGATCTTCCTTGAATATTACCTTGGGGGTGCCTTGGGAATCCCCAAGCTTAGGGTCTTGTCACTCCTTATTCTCCTCATATCGATATCTCACCCAAAACTTGAAAACTTCAATCACACAAAACTTAACGGAACTTCGTGAGATGGGTTAGTATGATAAAACAAATCAGTCACTTGGGTACTATCAAAGAAAAGATTCATAATTGTTCTCACACAACTCCTACTGTAATCTAAAATTTCCACAATTTATATTAAGCAATATAAGCCATAGAAACCATAAAACAAGCAAACTATGCATTGCAAACAGAATCTGTCAAAAACAGAACCGTACATAAAGATCTGAATTATGGTCATACTTATGTAACTCCAAAAATTATGAAAATTTAGGAAAACGTATAAAATTTGTATACCCATCAAATTTAAAAATTTCAGAGATTTTTGACGCTCCAGTGAATTTTAAAAATTCTGTTACTGGGCACAAAAGTTTCTGTTTTTGCACAGAATCAAGTCAACTATCATCCACACTATCCCAAAGGCTTTACTTGGTACTTTATTGAAACAAAAGCTATAAAACATGATTACTACAGTATATTAATCATGTTAACTCACAAAAACATTAGGGCTAAATGTTGGGTTGTCTCCCAACGAGCGCTTTTCTTTAATGCCTTTTTAGCTAGGCATGATGATTTCAATGATGCTCACATAAAAGATAAGAATTGAAACATAAAGAGAGCATCATAAAGCATATGACTAGCACATTTAAGTCTAGCCCACTTCCTATGCATAGGTATTTTGTGAGCAAACAACTTATGGGAACAAGAATCAACTAGCATAGGAAGGCAAAACAAGCAAAACTTCAAGATTTTCAACACATAGAGAGGAAACTTGATATTATTGCAATATGTAAAAACATATGTTCGTCTCTCATAATAATTTTCAGTAGCATCATGAATGAATTCAACAATATAACTATCACATAAATCATTCTTTTCATGATCCACAAGCATAGAGATTTTATTACTCTCCACATAAGCAAATTTATTCTCATGAATAGTAGTGGGAGCAAACTCAACAAAATAACTATCATGTGATACTTGATTGGCATAATCCAATTGAAAATTAAAATCATGATGACAAGTTTCATGGTTATCATTACTCTTTATATCATACATGTCATAGTCATCATAGATAGCAACTTTTTAGTCATAGTCAATTGAAACCTCTTCCAAAATAGTGGATTCGTCACTAAATAAAGTCATGACCTCTCCAAATCCACTTTCATAAATATTAAAATAAGATTCAACACCCTCCAAAATAGTGGGATCATTATTAAATAGAGTTGACACTCTTCCAAACCCACTTTCATCAATATAATCATCATAAAATAGGAGGCATGCTATCATCATAATAAATTTTCTCATCAAAACTTGGGGGACTAAAAATATCATATTCTTCAAATATAGCATCCCCAAGCTTATGGCTTTGCATATCATTAGCATCATGGATATTCAAAGAATTCATACTAACAACATTGCGATCATTCTCATCATTCAAAGATTTTATGCCAAACATTTTATCGAATTCTTCTTCTATCAATTGAGCACAATTTTCCTTTCCATCATTTTCAAGAAAGACATGATAAAGACGAATAATATGAGGCCACATCAATTCCATTTTTTTGTAGTTTTCTTTTACGAAGCAAACTAGTGATAAAACAAGAAACTAAAAGATTCAATTGCAAGATCTAAAGATATTCCTTCAAGCACTCACCTCCCCGGCAACGGCGCCGGAAAAGAGCTTGATGTCTACTATGCAACTTTATTCTTGTAGACTCGTGTTGGGCCTCCAAGCACAGAGTTTTGTAGGACAATAGCAATTTTCTCTCAAGTGGATGACCTAAGGTTTATCAATCCATTGGAAGTGTAGGATGAAGATGGTCTCTCTCAAATAACCCTACAACCAAATAACAAAGAGTCTTTTGTGTCCCCAACACACCAAATACAATGGTAAATTGTATAGGTGCACTAGCTCGGCGAAGAGATGGTGATACAAGTGTAGTAATGATAGTAGATATTGATTTTTGTAATAGAAACAATAGAAAACAGCAAGGTAGCAATTAACAAAAGTGAGCACAAACGGTATTGCAATGCTTGAAAATGAGGCCTAGGGTCCGTACTTTCGCTAGTGCAATCTCTCAACAAGGCTAATATAATTGGATCATATAACCATCCCTCAACGTGCGATGAAGAATCACTCCAAAGTTCTTATCTAGCGGAGAACATAAGAAGAAATTGTTTATAGGGTACGAAACCACCTCAAAGTTATCCTTTCTGATCGATCTATCTAGTTCGTACTAAAATAACACCATGTTATCCTTTTCGATCGATCTATCCAAGAGTTCGTACTAAAACAACACCATATGATACACATCAAACAACTCTAACGTCACCTAGATACTCCAATGTCACCGCGAGTATCCGTGAGTTGATTATACGATGTGCATCAAACAATTTCAGATTCATAATACTCAATCCAACACAAAGAACCTCAAAGTGTGCCCCAAGATTTCTACCATATAAACAAGGACGAAAACATGCATCAACCCCTATGCATAGATTACCCCAATGTCACCTCGAGAATCCGCGAGTTGAGTGCCAAAACACATATCAAGTGAATCAATATGATACCCCATTGAGACCACGAGTATTCATAGCAAGACATACATCAAGTGTTCTCAAATCCATACAAGTATTCAATCCGATAAGAACGAAATCTCAAAGGGAAAACTCAATTCATCACAACAAGATAGAGAGGGGAAAACACCATATGATCCAACTATATTAACAAAGCTCGCGATACATCAAGATCGTGCCAAATCAAGAACACGAGAGAGAGAGAGAGAGATTAAACACATAGCTACTGGTACAAACCCTCAGCCCTGAGGGTGGACTACTCCCTCCTCGTCATGGTAGCCGCCGAGATGATGAAGATGGCCATCGGTGATGATTACCCCCTCCGGCAGGGTGCCAGAACAGTGTCTAAATTGGTTTTTCGTGGCTACAGAGGCTTGCGGCGGCGGAACTTCTGATCTATGGTTATTTCTGGGGGTTTCTGTATTTATAGGATTTTTTGGCGTTGGTTTCACGCAAAGATGGGCCTCGAGGTGACCACAACCCACCTGCACATGGGCAAGGGCCCAGGCGCGCCCTGGTTGGTTGTGCTCACCTCCTTCACCTTCTGGTCCTCCCATGAAGCTTCTAGTGCCTCTTTTGTTCCAAAAAAAATTGTCAAAAAGTTTTCTTGCATTTGGAGAACTTTTATTTCTGCACAAGAAACAACACTATGGTAGTTATGCTGAAAACCGCTCCAGTCCGGGTTAGTTCCATTCAAATCATACCAAACCCATATAAAATTGTTGTAAACATGGCATGAATACTTCATAAATTATAGATACTTTGGAGAAGTATCATAGCCCCAAGATTCGGGCCAGCTACAGAGTTGCGGGGTCGAATCTTAAGGCATTGTTGTCTTTTTCTTCTTTCTGGCGTCTAACTTGTGGTCTTGCCCTGCAGCCGCTGCGGCCGAGGTGCCGGACCTCCGAACTCGGCTGGCCGAAGCCGGCCAGCAGCATGACCGGGCCGCCGCCAACAACAGCCAGCTTCGGGCCGAGGTGGACCAGCTGGTGGCGGAGGCTGCCCAGGCGTCGGAGGCCCACAAGGCGGAGCTGAGCCGGTTGGCAGAGGAGCACAAGAAGGCGGCCGCCGCGAAGGACGCCAAGCTGAAGACGACCATGGAGAGGAGTGCCCAGCTCGCGCAGGATCTCGAGAGCCGCGGCTGTGCCTGGGCCGTGCAGGAGAACGGGATGCTGTCCGAGGTGCAGCATCTCAACGAGCTCTTCACCCGAAATTGTCCCTTCGATTGTCCCACCGGCTTGCGAGCCGGCTGACCCTTTGCTTCGCTAACTTATTTCTATCTTCATCCTGCCATGGGTCTTCCCAGAGACGCAGGAGGCGGCGGAGGCAGTCGTGCTCGCTTACCGGATAACCCAGGTGGACGCACGGGTGCCGAGGTCGACCCGCGTGCCGCCTAGACCTTCACGGAGATCGTACTCGCCGCCGATGCCCGCTTGAACACGGTGGACAAGCAGATGAGGAGGTTGATTTTAGCCGGGTTGGGCATGACGGTGATCCTCTGGCCAAAAGCGGTGCCGCCCAACAGCGTTACACGGCTGGCGCATTGGCTGGAGGCCGGCGTGCATCGACTCCATGCGTGGAGGGTTTCTGCGGCCGGCGCTTGCGCGGACTTGGTGCTGTGGTTCGTCATGTCCTGGTACCCGGGCGTGGACCTGGACCATCTGGCGGCCCAGCGGGCCAGCGCGGAGGCCGAGTTGGAGGCGCGGGCACGCCGGATCGTCGGGTGAGCCAGCTACCTTGCCTCATTCGCTGCACATGACGAGTTCAACATGGAGTGGACGGAGGACAGCGTAGAGCTTCCGCCCGACGACTTCATCCTGGAGCTCGATGACTCGGTCGGTAGCTGCAATGAGACGGGAGCCTACGCGGACGACGGGGCCGCGTTGGGCGACACCGCTGCTTCGATGGACCCAGCACAAACCGACGTCGGTGCGTCGACCGTGGCCGACGTGGAGGAGCCGGTGGGCACGGGAACCGACACGGCTGCCGCATGAAGCCATCCTGTCTTTTTCTTTTGTATTTTGTTAAGTAGCAGGTCCACCCACTGGGGGTTTAGTGTAATGTAATGAACTCTTGGTCGTGGGCCTTTGCTATGTAAATATGTTTGCTGGCGTTTTCGCTTTTGCCATTCGGCCTTCGGCCTTTTCTTGTTCGCCTCCTCCTTGGACTTCCTTCCTGCTAGTCGAACAGCTGGGTGCCGATCTATGACAGGGAATTCGGCTTCAGGAGGGAACGTACAATACTTAGGCTTTTTGGATGTTGACCGCGAGCGAAACACCCACTGGCCCAGCTGGCAGCAGGCGGCGAGGTCGGCTGGCGCGTAGCTGGTCGTGCGGCGATTGCCGGATGGACTGATCCAGCCGCCTCTCATTAGTAGATCTTTGCATGTCGGCGCATTCAGCCTTTGGTTCTTGCCAGCCGGACAGCCGGAGCTGGACTGTGGCTTGGGGCGAAGAGAGGGCCTTGGCGATTCGGACGCGTCGAAATGGACTAAGGGAGATGGCGGGGTGCGGTCGAGCTGGCTAGCCCCCGAGCCGGACGCGCCGACCCGGAGGGAGAGGGTAAAACGTAAAGGTGTGTGGAACACAATGCTTGAGAGAACATGAAAGGGTAGCCCCCGAGTGTCGTTCGGGGGACCCACTATTTTCATTAAACCAAAAAGGCAGTGGTACATACGTGAATATGGCTAATTGTAAAACGGGCGGAGGAGCTCCGTGTTCCAAGACTGGCTTGTCTCTGCGCTGACTGTTTCTCACTTTCGCTTGCTCGGCTTGCGCGCGTCGATGAGGTAGTACGCGTTGTGGTCACAGAGGGCCTTGCTAACGATGAAGGGGCCCTCCCAAGGAGAGGCCAGTTTGTGCTGGCTGGCTTGCTGCTGGACGAGCCAGAGTACGAGGTCGCCTTCGTGGAACGTGAGCGGCTTGATTTTCTTGCTGTGGTAGTGGCGTAGGCCTTGCTGGTAAATGGCCGACCGGTTGAGGGCTAGTAGGCGTGCCTCCTCGAGCAGGTCGACGCCGTCTTCATGGGCTTCCTTGGCCTCAGCTTCTGTATACATGGTCACCCGAGGCGAGTCGAACTCGTTGTTAGTAGGGATAATTGCTTCAGCTCTATAGACAAGAAAGAACGGGGTGAACCCGATCGACCGATTTGGTGTCGTTCGGAGGCTCCAAAGAACAGTCGGATGCTGTGCGGGACGCTGTAGCTGACCACGATGTCTTTGACGAATCGGACGGCTGTCGGCCCGTCGAGTTTCTGGATCGGCCTTGCCTCGATCCACCTGGTGAACTTGTCGTCGGCCACTAGCAAGTGTGTCATGCTGCCTCGGGCTGCGCTTGACGAGCTCGTGGTTGATGATGCTGTAGGCAGACGCTTGGCGCTGCACTTGCCGGGCCTCGATTTCGTCCATGGGGAGCACTCCGCTTTCCAGGAAGGCGAGGATTGGTTGGGCCCAAGACAGAGCCGTCACCACCGTGAAGAGGGTTGTGGCTGGTGAACGGGATGGTTTGGAGGGCCCCACCATGTCGAGCCCCTAGACGGCAAAGGGCCAGGTGATCGGGATGGTTTGGAGGGTTGTGGCCAGCTGGTGGCTGCGCTTGCTGAAGCGTTGGCAGCCCTCGCACTTGAGGACCAGCGACTCGGCGTATTTCAGGGCCGTAGGCCAGTAGAATCCATGGCGAAAAGCCTTGGCCACCAGGGACCTCGAGGCGGCGTGGTGCCCACACTCGCCCTGGTGGATGTCGAGGAGGATCTCTATCCCCTTATCCTGCTCAACGCAGCACTGGAACATGCCTTTCGCGCTGCGCTTGACGAGCTCATGGTTGATGATGCTATAGGCAGACCCCCGGCGCTGTACTTGCCGGGCCTCGGTTTCATCCATGGGGAGCGCTCCGCTTTCCAGGAAGGCGAGGATTGGTTGGGCCCGAGACGGAGCCGTCACCACAATGAAGACGGCGACTTCGCGGGGTTCCGGGGTGGCAGCCCCCGGGCCGGAGCCGGCAGCCTCTAGGCCGTGGTCGGCAGCCCCCGAGCTAGAGACGGCAGCCCCCGGGCCAGGATCAGCAGCCCCCGAGCCAAAGCCGGCAGCCCCGCGCTCGGGCCGGGGTCTCCAGGGGTGGGCAGGGGCGTAGCGGGGTCGTCCGGGATGAAGATGGACTTCGAGTCAAGAGACGGCTTGATGGACGGCTTCGCAGGTGCTCGAGGGAGACACCGGGTGGGATTGCTTGCCGGGTAGATCCTATCTTGGCCAGCGTGTCGGCAGCCTCATTATCCGCGCGAGGGACATGGAGGACCTCACAGCCGTCGAAGCTACCGGTGAGCTTCTGGACCAGGAGGCGGTAGCAGGCCATGTTGGCGTCTCTGACTTCCCACTCGCTGGAGACTTGCTGCACCAACAAGTCCGAGTCACCGTAGTAGAGGATGCGCCGGATGCCGATCTCTTTGGCCAGCCGGAGGCCATGCACGAGCGCTTCGTACTCGGCAATGTTGTTGGAGGCGGCGAAGTGGATCTGCAGTGTGTACCACAACCGATCGCCCTTGGGGGATGACAACACGATCCCGGCTCCCAAGCCAGAGCACATCTTGGAGCCGTCAAAGTGCATGCGCCAGTGCCTCGAGTCGGGTGCCGGTGGCAGGTACTGGGTCTCCGTCCAGTAGACGAGGAAATCACCAGCGCTTGGGACTTGATGGTGGTGCGGGGCTCGTAGAGGATTGTATATCTAGCTAGCTCGATGGCCCACTTGGCCACCCGATCGGAGGCATCCCGGCAGCCCATGATCTCGCCGATGGGGCCGTGATCACCACGATGACGGTGTGCTCCTGGAAGTACTGCTTCAGCTTCTTGGCGGTGAAGTACATGTCGTAGCACATCTTCTGGTAGTGGGGGTAGTTCTGCTTGGAGGCGGAGAGCACCTCGCTCAGGTAATACACCGGACATTGGACCAACTGAATCTTGCACTCCTTGGGGTGCTTGACCACAAGCACCGTGCTGACCGCCCACGAGGTGGCTGCGATGTGCAGCAACAGCGACTCCTTATCACCCGGCACGGCCATAACGGGTGCGGTGGAGAGCATGCGCTTAAGGTCATGGAAGGTTTCGTCCGCCTGGGCGTTCCACTAGAACGCCGACGTCTTCTTCATCAGCAGATACAGGGGCAAGGCCCTCTCACCTAGCTGCCCGAGAAACCAGCTGAGAGAGGCCAAGCAGCTGGTGAACTTCTGGACATCGCGCAGCCGAGCCGACTTGCGCATGCGCTCGATGGCCTTGATCTTCTTCGGGTTGGCCTCAATGCCGCGCTCCAAGACAAGGAAGCCGAGTAGTTGGCTGGCTAGCACGCTGAACACACACTTCTCCGGGTTGAGCTTGATCTGGTACTGGCGCAGATTGGCGAAGGTTTCGTTGAGGTCGGCTAGGAGCGTGAGGTGCTGCTTGGTGTTCACCACGATGTCATCGATGTAGACATGCACGTTCCGGCCAAGCTGGTGCAGCAGGCACTTTTGCTTGCAACATTGGAAGGTGGTGCCGGCATTATTCTGTCGGCGTTCTGGGAACCAGGGTACCCAGACTTGCCTGCCTGCGGCCCACAATGTGGCTCCATCTGCGGCCTGGTACGGCCTATCTTCAGCATCAACAACACAAGACCCTCGCGAGGCGGACGGCGTCAAGACCTCCAGAGGGAGCGGCTTCCCTAGGCCGGCTCCTGAGGAGCGGAGATTTCTATGCAAGCCCCACCTCGTGAGGTTCAGATGACGCAAGCTCTGACGACCAAGGCCAGGCGGGCGCCAGCGGGCGCAGTACAACAGGTTTCCTCTTTGGTGCTAAGGAAGCAGGTGCAGACACAGAGTCCCGAGGAATCAGCCAAAGGTTTCCATTCCCGTGCTACAAGACTAGGACGGCAGGACGGAGGTCATCGCCGAGCCCACCACGACGTCACAACCAGAAGCTTTGCAGGCGAAGACCACCTTTCATCAGGATAAGATGTACTACTTGTCTCCCTTCAAACTTGGCCGTTGTGGGATCCCTTCCCGCCTTCGTTTTGGGGGAAGAGGACCAAGGCCACTATAAATATAGCTAGGCCACCACCGTAGAAGGCGACGGACGGACGACGGACGGATCAACCAGATCATCCCCACCAGCTCACACCAACACAAGAACACACCTCCTGAGGTTGTTCCCCCTCTGTACTAGTTCATCCTCAGCCCACCTCGAGGCCAATCCACCACAAAGCAGGAGTAGGGTTTTACACCGCAAGGTGTCCCGAACCTGGGTAAACTGCTGTGTCCCTTTCCTTTCCAGTTCATCGAGCTAGGCCGTGAGATCAACAAGTTGGCAGACTAGGGAGATTGAGTTCTTTGCACGCACCCCAGAGTTCGAACCTTTCTTGGGTCTGCGGAGCCCTGAATCTGACACTTGGCACGCCAGGTAGTGGTGCGTCGGAGCCTCTCTTCCGCCGGTCGATTCGCCGTCGTTCCACCATCCCCATGGCTAACGCTCATCGAGTTCGCGCTGAGCGTCGGGCAGCTCTCGCCGCCCGTGTCGCCCAGACAGCACCTGCGGGTGACGGTGCTCCCCGCCGTCCCCCATCGCCTTTGGTAAACGCTGCCACCGGCCCCGCGGCCCACGAGCAGCAGGCTTCGTCGCTGCATCCCTCTGTGCGGCGCGACAGACGCACCGCCACTCCATCGCCGACTCCGGCGGCTGCTTCTTCCTCCCATGCTCGTCGCAGGCCGGCGAACACGCAGGCTGCATTGCTCATGGTGCGCGAGCTTCTGTGCTATCGCCCAACCGACGACCTCTACCAGAACTGGCTAGACCGCATCGCCGAGCTCGTCAGCGCTGCCGGAGAGACCCCTGCACTGTCTGGCTCGCTGCCTCCCCCGCCGCCTCTTTCGGGCGACGTGGCCCACGATGCGCCTCCTCCACCTCCCAGGCAAGAAGTCGCCCTCGAGCCAAGGCATGAGGCTCCTCGCCGCGACCCACCGCGCAGGGCGCTGGCGCGCGACTAAGGAAGCTGTCAAGTGGTGTAGCAGCCCCAAGGAGAGGCGCGCGCGCTTCCACTGCCACCACGTCAAGACCGTGTGCTGCCTGAGGCGGCGGTGCGCGAGTGCCAAGTTCATGCTCCCCCTCTACGGCGGGCTCCCGTGAGCGTGGCGGGCTGCCGTGTGTTCACCCCGGAGCTGCGCAGCGTCGTCTGGCCAGGGAAGTTCAAGCCAGACATGCCTCCACACTACGACGGCACCCCCGACCCTGCCGAGTTCCTCCAGCTCTACGAGCTGAGCATCGAGGCGGCCAAAGGCGACGAGAAGGTCATGGCAAACTGGTTCCCCATGGCCCTCAAGGATGGCGCGCGCTCATGGCTCCTGAACCTCCCTGCCGGATCGATCTCCTCCTGGGACGAAATGCAAGAGCGCTTCATCGCCAACTTCCAGGGCACTCACGACCGCGCCCCGGCTGCAGGAGACCTGCAGCGCATCAAGCAGCGGCTAGGGGAGACCTTGCACAAATACATCCAGCGCTTCACCAACGTTCGCCTCATGATCCCCAAGGTGTCGGACGAGGCCATCATTTCTGCATTTACTGATGGCATCCGGGATGTCAAGATGAAGGAAGAGCTCACCATACACGAGGACCTGTGCTCGTCTCTGGAGATTTTCGACATGGCAACCAGGTGCGCGAGGGCTAAGGAAGGTCGCCTCTCCCTCCTTGAGCTCCCGGAGGCTGATCCATAAGACAAGAAGGCCAAGGCCAAGGACGTGAAGCTCAAGGGACCAGCTGTGCTCGCGGCCGAACCTGAGATGAAGCGCGGCTGCGACTACTCGAAGTCCTCCAAGGGCAGCCGCCCGTTCTGCGTCTTCCACAACATGCACAGCCACAACACCAACGACTGCCAAGAGCTCAGGGCCATCCGGGACGAGCGCCTTGGCCGCCGCCCTGAGTGCAACGACCGCGGCTACGGCCGTGGAGGAGGCCGAGGTGGGGGACACTGGGACAACCGCGACCCCCGCCAGGACTGGCGCGACCAGCGTCGTGAGGATCGCTGGCAGGGCCAGCCTCGCGAGGGCCCCTGGAGGGATCAGCCTCGTGAGGACCACCCTCAGGGCAATGCTGGCCTCGCTCCGCTGCCGCCGCCGCCAAGGAGGAATGACGACCACCACCAAGATGATGGGGCCAGGGGCTTCCAAGAGCCTCGTGCCGTTGCTTGCATCTTGGGTGGCGCTCAGGCCCCCGCCTCTCATCGCATCTTCAAGCAGTTCGCTCGTGAGGTGAACGCGACCCTCCCCAAGCTCGAGGTGACGTGTCCGCTCAGGTGGTCCAAGTACGCCATCACCTTCAACTCTACTGACCAGCTCAAGTGCGCGGCCACTGCCGGCGCGCTCCCGATGCTCTGCTCACCTACCATTAGCAATGTCCTCGTCACCAAGACACTCATCGATGGCGGTGCGGGACTCAATGTCCTCTCCATCGAGGCGTTCGACAGGCTCCAGGTGCCGTACGACCAGCTTCAACCCACCAAGCCCTTCTCAGGAGTGACCGACGGCTCCACCACCCCGATAGGGCAGATCCGCCTCCCTGTCACCTTCAGCAAGTGCGACAACTACCGCACCGAGCTCATCGACTTCAACGTCGCCCATATTCGCCTCCCGTACAATGCCATCCTTGGGTATCTAGCCCTGGCCAAGTTCATGGCCGTGACTCACCACGGCTACAATGTCCTCAAGATGCTAGGGAGCGGAGGCATCATCACGATCGCCTGTGACAAGAAGGACGCGGTGTGCTCCCTCAAGCGCGCCTACCAGGCTGTGGCGGTCGAGAACCCAGATGACGAGGGCGCCGTTTACCCTCCTGAGGTCATCACCAAGAAGAAGAAGTAGCTGCTCCACCGAGGATCTCAGGAGGACGGGGCATCCGATGAGCGTGCTTCAGGCCCTGCGCCCACTGATGGGGCGCCCTCCCCTCTTGCATAGGAAGGCGCGCCCGGCGCCCCCCTCAGGTTGGGCTCGAGGGCTCTCCTCTGGAGGGCCTCAGACCTGGCCAGCATCACGAGGGAGGCGTTCGGGCACCATGTGGAGGCGTGCTTCAATGCGCGCTTCAGTGAGAAGAGCGCAGGGCGCGAGGCGCCAGGCGCTCAGGAGTTCGTCACCAAGGCGATCGAGGATCTTCAGGAGGCGAGGGCTATGCGAGGCGAGCGTCGCCCTGCACCACCCGGCGCAGCTCCCTCCCCTGACGAGGGCAGCGGGCTGCATGTCTGCGTCAACATCCCAAGGCTCAACAGAGCCGCGTCTCAGGAGCTCTACTGGCCGTCCCACGTGGGCCGGTGCGAGGGCCCCCTCACAGCTATGTTCGCATGCCTTTCGGTCTGCTGAACAGGGCTGGCATGCACCAACGCTACATGCGGACCATCCTGGTGGCTCACGAGGCCAGGCACCAGGCGATCCTATAGGAGGATGCGGTGGATCCTCGCGAGCCCGCCAGGCCCCCGGGGCCTCACGAGGCTCAGGACCTGGACGGCTCGTGAGGAACGACTTCTGCAGCGCACGTCTTCAGCTACTCCAACACTTCTTCAGCAATGGTGCCAGGTAACACTTTTTGGTTTGTTCAATTGGGGGCGCCCCTCGGGCTGCATTATCCTCAAGCTGCCAGGGCCAGGCCCACGGTCGCACCATTTTATTTCATGTACCCCAGACCAGTATGCTCACCTGTGCTATTATGGTTATCGACGTTACCTCTGCTATCTCAGTATTTATGGAGTCGCCCCTCGCGGCCTCCGCATGTTGCTAACCTGCCTTTTGCTCGCCCCGTAACGGGGGCTGCTGGCACGGCGCCTGTGCTCGGGTCCGTCCCTGCAGCGCTGATAAACTTGAGAGATCGAGCTCTGGCTCACGGCTCGCTCCGCGCACGTCACCTCACTGGATCCTCAGTGCCTTCGTCTTCTTGCGGAAAGATCAACGGCAGGACAGCAGGCGCGTCTATGTGCTATGTTCTCTTCCCTCGACTAACTCGCAGGAACCTCCGGAGTCAGACTACGAGTGGCCCCGCCAGCCACTCCCTTTTCACGCATTTTGCTTGCACGTTAAAGGGGGGGGGGGGTCCCTGAGCATCGCGCCTCAGGGACTCCTACTGGCTATCGAGCCCTCACCCCCTGGCCTTGACCACGGCATCGCGACCTGGCATACCAGCGGCGGCTGGGCCTTGCTCGAGGGCCGGGACCCGAAGACGTAGAGCATTTAGATGAGCAAGGAAAAGGGGATCGGCGCGAGCCCTGCCTAGAACCGCCACCACCAGGATGCAGTCAGGCGTTGCGCGAAGGAATCGCCACAGGCTTGCCAAGATAAGTCACCCCGTACATGTCGGCATAAATCTCACGACCCCGTATTTTGATCCTCGCAATCTCACTCAGGCAAGGCCGTTTTCCCTATCGGCCTTCAGGGGGCTGCTTGCACGCTAAAGGGGACCTCCTGAGCATCGCGCCTCAGGGGCTCTTATCGGACCTCGGGCCGCCCACCTCCTGGCCTTGACCACGGCATCGCGACCTGGCATACCAGCGATGGCTGGAGCCCGCCTAGGGACTGGGTCTTGTCAGCGTAGAGCACTAAGCTACCGCGAGAACGAAAGGGAGCACCATGCCAAAGTGGGACACACAATCGCAACGCCAAACTAGGAACAATAACATTAAGACAAAAGCATTACAGTTCTTACATACCCCGATGGGGCTCGTCACGGTTTTATGCAGGGAAAACAAAAGAAAGGGACCTTGGAGAACCCCGGCCTCAGGATGTCACCGACGGCACCGAGTCGACGCCGCTGCCGTGCTCCGGGCGCGGCGAGAGCTCGGCGGCTCATAGCTGTCGTCATTGCTGGACTCAGGAGAGTCGCTGGATTCCGGAGAGTCGCTGCTAGTGCCAGAGGAGCTGCTGGCAAGGCCAAGGGCAAGTTCAACGCCCGTGGCCGCGCCGCTTGAATCGCCTCTTCCGGAGCAGCATCCCAGGCGCCGACCGTCCTCGCCAAACACCTTGAACAGGAGCGTCGAAGCTCTGTCGTATTCGAAGTGGATGGTGAGAGCTCCCTTTGGACAGCAGGCGCGGGCAATCTCGCCCCATCCTCGAGTCATGAAGACTTCGCCAAGGCGGACGACCTCGACCTCCGCTTCAGTAGCTTGGCTGCAGCACCCGGCGTGTTGCAGCCATAGCTCAACGGGCCCCCTCAGCGGTATCTCCTCTACGAAGAACTGCGGGAGCCGGATCCACGTGCATGGCGGCATTGCCGCCCACACCATGAACTCGCGTGACGTACCTTCAGCGTGAGTTCGCAAGCCGGACGACCGTGCAGCCGCCGCCTGGCCTTCTCCACGTCCCTGACCCTCGTGGTGCTGGGCGTTGCCCCTGAGCGCAGGGCTCTGCGCGCAGGCGTACATAGGGATCGGGAAGCCCGGTGTAGGCCGCTCGTGCCAAGGCCACGTCACCTGGGCCCCTTCGCCGGCATCGCGGGAGCGGCCGAACCTCTTCTTCGGCGGGAGTGGCCCGGGTTCCTCCCGAGGGATTTTCCCCTTCTCCGCCACGGAAAACCTCCTCACTGGCGCCATGGATGCTTCGACAAGACGGTGGGACAAGGAGGAAGAAGAAGGAGCAAGCGGCGGGAAGACGGAGATGAGCAGGGGGCTCCGCCCCTCCCTCCATTTATAGCTAGGGGGAGGCCAGCCGCCGGCATCCATGATCTCCGGTAATAATGATCTTTTTGCATGCAGCAGGCTGTTATCAAGCCGAACGGTTGCCGAGGCAGCGTGGGGAAGCAGAGACGCCCATGTCCCATCAAGCGCCACGCGTCAATCGGGTCTGCAGGCGGTTAGGGCCCGCGGCGCTTTGCCCTTTCCCATTGGCTTTGCCTCGAAGCCAAGTCCGAGCGTGCCTTGGGCCCGGGGGCTACTGTCGGCGTTCTAGGAACCAGGGTACCCAGACTTGCCTGCCTGCGGCCCACAGCGTGGCTCCATCTGCGGCCTGGTACGGCCCATCTTCAGCATCAACAACACAAGACCCTCGTGAGGGGCCAAGCCTCGCGAGGCGGACGACGTCAAGACCTCCAGAGGGAGCGGCTTCCCTAGGCCGGCTCCTGAGGAGCGGAGATTTCTATGCAAGCCCCACCTCGTGAGGTTCAGATGACGCAAGCTCTGACGACCAAGGCCAGGCGGGCGCCAGCGGGCGCAGTACAGTAGGTTTCCTCTTTGGTGCTAAGGAAGCAGGTGTAGATGCAGAGTCCCGAGGAATCAGCCAAAGGTTTCCATTCCCGTGCTACAAGACCAGGATGGCAGGACGGAGGTCATCGCCGAGCCCACCATGACGTCACAACTAGAAGCTTTGTAAGTGAAGACCACCTTTCATCAGGATAAGATGTACTACTTCTCTCCCTTCAAACTTGGCCGTTGTGGGATCCCTTCCCGTCTTCATTTTGGGGGAAGAGGACCAGGGCCACTATAAATATAGCTAGGCCACCACCATAGAAGGCGATGGACGGACGACAGACGGATGATGGACAGACGACGAACGGACGGTGGATGGACGGACGGATCAACCAGATCATCCCCACCAGCTCACACCAACACAAGAACACACCTCCTAAGGTTGTTCCCCCTCTGTACTAGTTCATCCTTAGCCCACCTCGAGGCCAATCCACCACAAAGCAGGAGTAGGGTTTTACACCGCAAGGTGGCCCAAACCTGGGTAAACAACTGTGTCCCTTTCCTTTCCAGTTCATCGAGCTAGGCCATGAGATCGACGAGTTGGCAGACTGGGGAGATTGAGTTCTTCGCTCGCACCCCAGAGTTTGAACCTTTCTTGGGTCTGAGGAGCCCTGAATCCGACATCTTCAACCCGAACAACATGGTGATGTAGCAATACGCCCCAAAGGGCATGATGAAGGATGTCTTGAGGGCGTCGGCTAGGCCAGCTTGATCTGATGGTAGCTAGAGTAGGCGTCCAGGAAGGACAGGAGTTCGCAGCCGGCCGTGGAGTCGATCACTTGATCTATCCGTGGCAAGGCAAAAGGATCCTTCGAGCATGCCTTGTTCAGGCTAGTGTAGTCGATACACATGCACCACGTATCATTTTTCTTCAAGATCAGGACTGGGTTCGCCAGCCACTCGGGGTGGAAAACTTCCATGATGAACCCGGCGGTGAGTAGCCGGGCGATCTCTTCACCGATGATTCTTCGCTTCTCCTCAGAAAAGCGGCGTAGGGGTTGATGGACAGGCTTGGCATCCTTGCAGACGTGGAGTTTGTGCTTGGCGTACTTCCTCGGAACACCTGGCATGTCCTTGGTGGACCATGCAAAGATATCCCGATTCTCACGGAGGAAGTCGATGAGCTCACTTTCCTATTTGCTACTGAGGCGGGTGCCCACAACAACGTACTGGCTGTAGCTGGGGTCAGCCGGGTTGAGCGGGACTTTCTTGGTGTCCTTGGATGGCTGGAACGAGGCCTCGCCAACTGACTCCTTGGGCGGAACCGCCACGGCCGGCTGCTCGCCGGCTAGCGCCACGATCCTGTCGAGCTGGTGCCTCTACTCGGCAACGACCAGCGATTCGGCCAGCTTGGAGCTGGCTCGGTTGCACTCCAGTGATTTCTTGTAGTCGCCGGCAACGGTAATGAGGTCTTTGGGACCCCGCATCTTCATCTTCAGGTAGGCATAGTGGGGAATCGCCATGAACTTTGCCAGTGCGGGCCAGCCCAACAGCGCGTGGAAGGGCCTAGCCAGGTCCACCACCTCGAACCAAATGGGCTCGCGCTGAAAGTGGTCGTTGGTGCCGAATAGGACGTTAAGCCGGATCCGGCCAATCGGGGAGCAGGATAGACCCGGCACGATGTCGTGGGACACCGTTCGGGTCGGCTCCAGCTGCTGAGCCTTGATGCCGAGCTTGGTCATGGTGCCGTGGTAGAGGATGTTGATGCTACTGCCGCCATCGATGAGGACTCGCGAGAACTTGCAGGTGCGCTTCTCAGCGACTATGGTGGGGTCGACGACAAGGGCGTAGCCACCCGCGTTGGCATGACGGCCGGGTGGTCCTCCTGGGTCTAGCCGACCGGGAGATCTGGCCAGTACATGTACTCCGGCACAGGCGGGACCACGGTGTTCACTTCCTGCCGGAGCTGGCGCTCGTTGCGCTTGTTGCCGCCTCGCTGGTGAAGATGATGTAGCAGGCGTTTGGGTTAGGGAATGCGTCGTCGCGCATGGCGCCAGCTGCCGGAGGCGGCGGCGGGGGAGGCGCAAGCGGCTGCACCGCACTCGGTGCCGGAGCAGGGGCAGAGAGATATCGCCCCTCATTATGCGCTGGGTGATGGCGCACTACCGGAGCTTGTGCATGGACGGCCACGCTCCGTTGTGGTGCTTGGAGGGAGCTTCAAGCATCTACTCGAAGCTCATGGCAGACTGCCAGGTGGTCTTGCCGGTTCGATGACGCCGACCGCCGCCCTGCTCGGTGGGGGGTGCTTGCTCGGCTGCAGTGACGAGGCGGTTGTCATATCGGGAAGCCGGCTGCTCACCCTTATGTTTGTTGCCGGGGTGATATGTCTGCTGGCGGCTGCTCTCGCCAGACGGCTTGGACGGTGGCGCCGGCAACGCCTTGTCGGCACCGTCCACCACTACTTGGACTTTCGTGGCGGTGTCGGCCGTGGCGTACTTGTCTGCCATGGCTATGAGCGCGGCCATCGTGGTTGGTTCAGAGCGCAGAAGCTTGTGCTTAAGCAGGGTGCCGTCTCAGCACCCGTCCATGAAGTACTGGATGGCCTAGACCTCATGGACCCCCTCGATGCTGTTCCAGAGCTCGGTCCAGCACGTGAGGTATTGGCAGCCGGTCTCCTCCGGCCCCTGAACGCACATGGCGAGCTGGCGAGGCCGGCCGAGCCGCTTGTAGGTGTCGATGAAGTTGCGCATGAACACCTGCTCGAAGTCGAGCAAGGAGTTGATGCTGCCAGCTGGCAGACTGTTCAGCCATGTCTGGGTCGAGCCTTGCAGCATGAGGGGAGCATAGCGCATGGACAGGTGCCAGTTGCCGCCCGCGATGCCAACAGCGGTGGTGTAGTCAGTGAGCCAGTCCTCCGGCTTGCGGTCCCGTTGTCCTTGGGGGTGTCGCGAGGGAGCATGAACCCTTTGGTGAAGTGCTCATCAAGGATGCACGGGCCAAAACAGCTTGGGCCGACCGCGTCGCCCTCCTCCAGCTGGAGGGAGAGAGCCAGCTGCTCGATGCGATGGCGAGCATCGTTGTTGTTGATGTCGCGCGGGCCCACCCGGCTGGCGACTGGACCACGGGGAGCCGGTGTGGCACCACGATAGAGGGCCAACGCACGCCAGCCCCAAGATAAGACCTGGCACATGTCAAAGACATGATACAACATTTCCAGGCACAAAATTGCTTTATTATATGGAATGGAGTATTACAATACTGTTGCTTACAACAATATTACATAGCTCCAAGGCTAAGTAAAATGGCGGCGGAGGTCTTCGTTCAGCGGCAACGTCGTCCCTGGCTGGGCTCCATAACTCACAGGACTGGCTAGGTTATGATCTAGCACGATGGATCTTCTCCTGCAACTGGCCACGTGCAAGGCCAGGTGAGTACTTTGAATGTACTCGCAAGACAACCAAATACATAGCATCCAAACACGCAGATGACAAAGCAAGCCCTATGCTATGCATGAATTAATCCTAAACATGGCATGAAATTCAACAGGAAAGCATGGATCAAGCATGGCATTACATGGATTAGGCCTATCAACTACATGGCATGGTAACGATCACATTAGGTGCATAAAGTACTTACTGTTACCAAATACCAACTTACTCTCTTCTGGGTTGTTCCACAACCCTCATAATACTCATGATCCAGTGGGCACTTTCGAACATAAGACAAATTCTTTCATCATTATTATCCTATTGTGGTTGACCACTCAGCGAGGCCTGGACGGACTGTCCAATACCATGGACGCGGCTATTTGAATAGATTTTTACACTCTGCAGAGGTTGCGCACTCTACCCACACCATGGAGCACCTGACCTCGTGATCCCATTCAGGTGGACCAGCATTGCTCCAACGAAACCCGCCTGACCCATGACTCTTCCATCGTACCACCGGCAATCATCCTCCGCCGGAGTCCTGCCCTGGGTGGCCCTGTGTCACCTCGTGACACCTGCCACCGTCGTGGCCAAACAAAACTGTCCCAAACGGGGACGGGTGCCCAAACAACTCAACTGGTCTCACAAGGTTATCGCCGCCTACCGAGCCAGGGCAGCGCGCGCGCATAACCCTCCCTGTCTGGTGGTGCCGGTGAAAGAGCACGCGATCAGACCAAGTCAAGGCCGTCCCATACCGGCAAATGTGGTTGCACGGATAAGCCCGGACAGGTGACTCTTGATCAACCAATTTAGTTTCTCAATTCAATTTAACATCTCCGTCACAGTCACTTAGCAACAACATAGCCAAATCATGACAAGGTTGACAAACATGGCATGAGGTGATGGTACTAACATGATAATGGTATTAATAAGATCATGGCATAATATGGCATGAAAACAAGTCGTGACATGAGATGAAAAGTAGTGCTAACATTTAATACCGATGACATGACAGGTGTATGCAAGTGTAGACTAACAGGTGATACAGATGTACTACAATGAACACACAAGGTGCAAGCAAAGTCACCACGCAAGTCCGGAGCTCATGGTAAGAGGTTGGCTTGCCTGGGGTCGATGAATACGCCGGGAAAAATGCGAGAAATCTCTGGAAAGATTTGCCAGAAAGGTTTCCCTCTCGAAGGGGCTGATTGAAGGGCAAGGGTAAAATGATCATTTTCACAGTGTGGAAACATTATGAAAATGATGTCATCGGAACGGGCTCGACGATCAGAACACGTGGGCGTTGGTTTTACCTCAATCGGAGTTACGGTCGCGAAGAAACGGCCGTTCGTTCGTTAAGCGCAGAAACGGACAGAATAGTGTCCATTTTAGCTCTTAACCAGCGAACGTTTACTATATAGCCATTTCGGCCGGCAGCTGGGAAACTGAAAGCGTATTTTCCGGAAATACGTCTTCGGCAAACCAAAAACGCCTTTCATGAAATACGCCTCCACTTAAACTGACGCGCGGGCCCGGGTTGACTTTCCTCCGGGTGGGGCCCACCTTATCCCCTTTTATATCTCGCTCTCTCTCTCCTTCCTCGCGACAAGGAGACAGAGGAGGAGCGGGGCGCTCGGCCGCCGGCGCTGTCGTTGCCTCACCGCTCCCGAGGGCCGGCCGGCGAGCCGAGGGTCTCGGGTGCCTCACGCCGCGCCCGTAGGTGGCCTCGGGGCCGCTCGGGGCAGACCACAGTGACGGCGCCACGGCTCGGGCCAAGGTCAGGGCATGGCCGAAGGAGGGGCACGGCGGCAGGGCTCCTCCGCCGGAGCTTCGAGCGGCGGCGACTTTGCGGACGAGTCGAGGGGCTGAGGATGCCGGGAAGAGAGAGGGGAAAGGGCCACGGGGATGGAAGCGGCCGAGGGGGATCGGCGGTGACCTCACGGCCATGGAAGAGCAGAGAGCTCCGGGAGCTCGAGGGGAGAGGGGGCTGGGCTTGCTGGTGCTCGGGAGGGCTCGGGGACTCGCTTAAATAGCAGAGGGAAGAGGAACCGGACGATGCCGAAGCTCCGAGATGGCCGGCATCGTGGCGGCGATTCCGCGGAGCACCAGTGTCGGCAGAAGCGTCCACGGGCTTGGGGACAAGGGGGAGAGGTGACCGAACGGCGCAAACGAGTGGTGGGCAGCTCGTCGGCGCTCCCGGATGAGCTGCGGCTTGCAGGAAGTGGCCTCCCGAAGAATCTGGTGCCCAGAGCACCGATTCTGCCGACAACGTGGACGGTCACCACCAGCACCACGTGCACTTAGCGCCAAAACGCAATAAAACCATGTCTGGAGTGTTCTCCCCTCTTCCCTTGATCGACTTGCACAGCTGGAGGGCACGGGAGAGTTTAGAGGTGACTGAACCAAGATCAAACAGTTTCCAACAGCAAAGTGTTTGTCATGTGGTGTGGCCACCACATTGCACCTATTGGCATGATCTTGGGCAGGGGTGAGTCATCCACTAAGGTGGCAAACTTGTCAAAGTTTCAGCTCAAATGGGCAAAGCTAGACGGTACTTCCTTTGTAACCTTGCCCACTGACCAGAAATGAAGATGAGGATGCTGGGGTCATATGGCTAGATGAAAATGGCCCAAATTTGGTGGAGACCAATAATTTAGGCATATGGAGGCACTGTAAAAATTTCATACCATTTGAATAAGTAGAAATGGTACTTCCTTCATAGTGCTCCAATCTGGACAGAAACTTGGAAAATTTGCTGAGGAAAATTGGCTAGATGAAATGGGCTGGTTTTTGGTATCCAGGGGTAATACATCATAATGAATCAGCCTGCAAAATTTTAGCCCAAGAAGATCAAGGAATCAAGCACTTCCTTTGCAAACTAGAAATTTGGACATAATTTACAAAGGGATGTTGTGCTCAAATTTTAATTGGTGGAACTTGATATTTTGATGGAAATGGTGAAGATAGGGATGTGATAAGCTCCATAAATTATTTGGGATTTTTCCTAACTACCAAAATGGTAGTTCCTTTGGAAAGGCTCCAAATTTAAATATTGGCTTAAAATAGGAAAAAGCAATTTCCCTTATTTAATTATGGCCAATATTTTTATGTGAGCTTAATATGATCACAAAGAATATCTCCACTTGTTTTTTATGAACTTTGGAGATGGATAGATATTTTCCTGGATTTAATTCCTCAGAAAGGCAGGAAAAGGAATTAATTCTAGATGAGGAATATTGCATATGACTTGGCAATATTTTTGCACATCCAGGGTTTATGAGTGAAGAAGGATCTCTGGAAATTTTGGTAGGATAAACTAAGCAAGGAAAATGGTAGCTCCTTTGTAAACACAAAGGCAGGCTTTCCAGTTCCGATATTTTGGAACTAGGGTTTCAGTGAGGTTCGGGGTTTACTGACGGAAACTTGACTGGCACAAGAGCATGGGAAAGGCACTGAGAGGTTGAGAATTGTCTGGATTCTCCTGGTCACTCACCAGATTTCAGAGGATAAAAATTTGGGAGAGAAAAGCTAGGAAGGAATAACAGCACAAAAATTGACAACCCGATTTTTGGTGTGTTACAGCCGGCCCGGTTGAAGCCGGCCGGGTGCGGCAGCCGGGTGGAGGGGGAAGATCCTGTCGGCGCCGAGCGTTCGGAGCTGGCCCACTGTCTTGACTGTCGGCGATGGTGATGGCACGGTCGCGCTAGGTTCGGCCGCTCCGGGTCCTTCCGGACTGGCCCTCGCTGCGATGCGGAGAAGATGACGTGTTCCGCTACTCGGGGTCTCTGGAGCGGTGCGAAACAAACGCCGCGGGAGCCTCCGGGGGGAGTCGAAGCGCTTCTGCTGCGCATTCAAAGTAGCGGGGAGCTCGCGAATACGTTGCTGCCGCTGCTGTAGCTCCTCGCCCTACAGGAGCTTCAGGCCCTCCATGGCCGCCTCCGTGGCGCGCGTGTTCTTGAAGTGGGTGTCGTAGACAGGTGGGACCACGCCCAGCGCGCGACCAAGGGCTCCGCCCCGGACGCGCACCTCGGCGACTCGGCTGGGCTCGGCCGCGGCTGACGTGAAGCATTATGTGGCGTCGCGCTCCCGCTAGACAGACTCCAGTTGGCGCTGCATAGCAGCAAGCGTCGTGGCCTCATCCAGCAGGCGCACGCGCTCCTCATTGAGCCGGGCTCTAGCGTGAGTGGCGTCGACGTCGGTGGTGATGGGGATGCTGAGGTTCTGCAGCGTCGCATGCAACGGGTCGGCCTGGTCGACGCGAGCTGCTGCTGCCTTGGCTATGGCAGCCTTGGCGCTGGCAGAGGTGGAGGTAGAGCCGGTGGTGAGCACCTCCACACGGGTGCAGAGATCCGCCACGTCGCTGGAGACGGCGCAGCCGACGGGGACTGGGGAGTCGGTGACGTCGAGCACCCCGCTGGGGTACTCATTGGGGATGAGCGTGACGGAGACGCGGAACACACCGAAGGGGATGATGGAGCTCGCAGCGCAGTTGTTGGCGTCCATGCCGGATGTGGGAACCACGCCATGCACGATGCGCTCGCCGGAGCTGGTGAAGGGCCTCGTCTGGAACTTGACTCCGGCCGACGCCACGAGCAGCCCCACGGTGGGCGCCAACTGTCGTGGTGATCTCACGGCAGATGCCATGGGATGGCTAAAAGTGGGAGGCTATGTGAGGACGCCGATGGGCTCGAGAGGCGAGGTTGGCACGCGCTGGTGTGTAACACGAGACGTACCCAGGTTCGGGGCCCTCCGTGGGATGTAATACCCCTAGTCCTGCCGAATGGATGATATGTGATAGGTTACAGAGTTGCTCCTGGAGCTATTTGGGTGGAGGAGGAAGAGGGAACTGGTCCTCTACCCTGCCTCCTTTGGGTGTGTGTGTGTGTGCTACTGATGATTGCCTCTTGGCTGCCCGCGTACATGGAGGGCTCCTGGGGGGTCTTATAGGCTGACCGCCCAGGGTTACAATGGTAAAGATACAAAGGAGCGGGTCCCTGGTGTCATCCCCTGGGAGCTGGCAGTAGAGCCCACTGGGTCGCCGGACCCGCTGGTTCTGCTGGGCACGGGTTTCGTCGGCAGGTCCACACAGTGGCTCGTCTCGTCTGGCGTCACGGAGTGGTTAGCGTCGTGTGGCTACAGTGCCGCGTCGCCCAGTCGCCGTCCGCCTCGGTCAGCGGTATGGGGGAGCACTGCGGCCACGCTTGACTTGGTCAGCGCGGGTAGGTAGCGCACTGTAGCCACGCTCGCCCTGGTCAGTGCGGGTAGGCAGTGCACTGTAGCCATGCTTGCCCCGTCGTGGGGAGTTATCTTGTCATACGTCCGGATGGGACGGCTTCTGTCATGCGGCTGGCCGGCATGCGCCCAGCCGGCCAGCCGGGTCTCTACGCCCATCCGGCTCGCGCTAGGGAGCCGGCCTGCGGATCACCGGGTTGAGGGGCGCCTACCGCCCCGATGTTTTGAAAAGGGATCCGGGTTCCGTTGCCTGCCCAGGGGCCATCCCCCCGACAACTACAATATATACCTGATCTGGCATGCGTTTGGTGATCCTTGAAGCAGTCTATCGTCTACCAATGCGTCTCATGAAACTTCCTGAAAAAAGAGGTCTACGTCCTCTTCTCTACACAGCTAGGCCATCCTTAATTCCTTCATGTAAGCAGATCGGTGCCAGCCCTAGCAGGAGAGCTGCAACTTCATCTACAGCCTTGACGTATCTCCAGTATCCCTTGCTTAAATCATGTATTGTATCTCCAATCTCTAGCATGACCAAATCAGGTATCCCAACCAACACAAACACTTTACATCTGCCACACTTCCCCGTATTGCACTCAAACAGATGAGCTTCCAATGGAAGCTGCACAGGTGTGGTTGACTCAAATAAGCAGTAGCTTCCAATGGTAATATTTATGCACCATATTATCAGTTTTAATAACCGAATTAGCTCATGATCTGACACAATTTTTCATCAGGATGAAACTAATAAAAAGAATCCGACATAAGCAGTAAAAGGAGACCATCTAATCTGGAAGCTCCCTTTTGACATCAAGTGCTTGGCCCTCCTCGAAGAACACCACATGTAAATGTCTCCTTGACATCAACTTTGTTCGGCGACCAGGAATGCCGAATCTCCTCAGTTGGGTCTCCACCAAAACCTATGGCAATTGGCAAGTATCATTTACGTGAAAGCAAATAGTTTCACTGTTATATTGCTTATGAATAGATGCTATTATTAATTAATGGACTGATGATACATTAGCTACTTCTAATCGATGGATCAATGGTACTCCATGTGCTTAAAAGAAAATTAACTTAGTCAATGAATTGTTATCGGATTGATGAAAATTAATCAATGGTTCTTCACTTGATTCCAACCAATGGGCCATTGATACTTCAGTTCACAGAATTGTATTTATCCACATGTTACCAACTTATTTTTTGCTGATTAACCTGTTTATTTCTATTTTTCAAACCTCAGCCAATATGATATCTATATTGTTCAATACTTTGAATAAAAACAGAGTCATAAACAATCAAGTCAAACCATATAAGACTTTGAGACACAATTAATCAATCCACTAAGAACTTATTAGCATCAACATAGTTTATCAATAAGGTGTAATTCAAATGTTCAATACTTGCCTGCTATGGTCTTTGTATACATGCCAAATGTGATACATACATCTACCAGGAACAAAATGGAAACAATGTTTAAGCTCCAAGCTAAAGAGGACTCCATCTACATACTTAAGATCTTAAAAGTTGGGGAGTGCGACATATTTCAAGATTTGGATATTTGTCTACAAACCAATTCCTTTTTCGATATAACTATGAAGGAAATTGAAGAATGGTTTTTTTCTTACAATATGACTTCGTTTTTGCTGGTAGTGAACCTTATATAGTATAGTACAGATTGATAAATATTGATGATGAAAGTTGAGGGAAATTGCCCACCTCTGCCCTCTTTATACATTAATTTGAAATTTTTTCTTGATTGGTTGTTCCAAATTAACCGTTCTATGTAGAATATTGAGATACTGGATTAGATATTCTTAAGGAGGGAGGACATGCGTAGTTGGCACCTTTTCCACTGCTTAATTGAAACAAAGTGAAATATGCTCTGATGCATGGTCTAAAAAGAAAAATGCCACAAACCTTCTAACCAGTGATTTATTATCCTAATGATAGACAATTCAGTCGCTATTTATGTAGCTAATTTCCATAGAGTGATTATATGGTTTACTTTGGACATGCATTATGTTAAATATTTGGCTAGATCTATCTCTTAATCCTCATGAGAATAGGAAAGGAAAATAGGATGAAACTTGGAGCGTGGATGGACTGTACATGCTGCTAGTATACAATAACTTCAGTGTGTTTCCTCCTTCCTTGTCAGTATCGACTGGAAAATGTACGTACGGTAGGAAAGAGGAGGATCAGAGGAGATAACTATTTGCTAACATCACAAGAGTTTAGTATCTTTTTTATGGTGATGCCTAATTTCAGCAAAAGTTGATACCCAACTACTCGGGACAAGTAGAAATTTTTCTGTTCTTTCAGTTTTTCCCACACCCAAGCAAAGTCTGAACTATATAAAACATAGGTGATTTACTGATTCTATATATTCTTGATTGATTAGGCATGACAAATAGGCATTTCCTTAATTACATTATATATTGGTTGAATCGCACAAACACATGAAAAGGTTAAGAAAATAGAAGAACAAGAAAGAGACAAGAGAAGTAAAAGAGGGAACCTGGAGGTCGAACTTTGAACTTTGAAGATTGTTGCCGCTTTGGAGGATGATGATGACAAGTCGGGCTGCCTCAAGTGGGAATAATGAGGACGCATCTGGCCCGGATCATGCGCCGTTGCACCTATCGACTAGCATGCAATTTTACCACAAAAGAAGATTCTAGTTCGAGGTTTACTGGGACAAATTGGAGGGCTTTAATGACGCAGTTCAGGATGCCTGGGTGTGTGACGATGGTACTATGGACCCTTTCAAAAGACTGGACGCCCTCTTCAGGAACACGGCGACATATCTACAAGCCTAGGGACAGCAAAAAATGGGAAACATTAAACTTCTTATGGTCGTGGCAAACAGGATCATATTCAGATTCGATCAAGCTCAAGAAGTCAGACAGCTATCGGAGTTGGAACTTTGGCTACGTAGAACCCTGAACCTAGCTATCCTTGGGCTGGCTTCACTTGAACGAACCATTGATCGTCAATGATCTAGAATAAGATGGCTGAGAGAGGGGCATGCCAACACTAAGCTATTTCAAGCTGTGGCCAATGGTCGCAGATCAAAGAACTTCATTCCCTGCATCACCCAAGGCGCGGTGATCATCACGGAGAAACGCAGGAAGGAAGAAGTATTCCATTAGGCATACAATGGTCTCCTAGGTACGGCTCAGGAGAGAGAGTTCTCCTTGGATCTGCATTCTCTTGGCATGACACAAGTAGATTTCACGGATATGGAGGATGTCTTCACGGAGGAAGAGGTTTGGAATGTCATCAAGGAAATCCCTACTGATCACGCGCCAGGGCCGGACGGCTTCATTAGTGTGTTCTATCATAAAGCCTGGCCGATCATCAAACATAACATTATGGCGGCACTACTTAAGCTCTTCGTGGGAGACAACGGAGGTTTCGGCAAGCAGAACAAGGCGCACATCGTTCTGATTCCCAAAAAGGTTGATGCGGAGGAGGTCGGGGACTATAGACCCATCAGTCTACCTCACAGCTTCGCTAAGTTGTTCTCCAAATTGCTAGCCAATCATGTGCGCAGAAGGATGCAACAGATCTTATGCGTCAATCAGTCTGCCCTCATCAAAGGGAGAAACATCCATGACAACTACCTGTTGGTCCGCCAAGTAGCCCGCAAAATCCACGCCATGAAGGAGCCGGGCCTCTTTCTAAAACTTGATATTTCTTGGGCCTTCGACTCGATTTCTTGTGCTTTCCTGTTTGAGGTGCTTAGGGCGAAAGGATTTGGGTGCAGATGGCTTAAGTGGATCGCTTCCATACTGGGGACGGCCAGCACCAAAGTAATCATCAATGTAGTCCAGGGAGAATCTATCTTTCATGCGAAGGGACTGAGGCAGGGGGATCCGGTCTCTCCCCTGCTTTTCATCATTGCCATGGACGTGCTCACGTCGCTGATTTGCAAGGCTTCTCGGGAGGGGGTTCTGAGCATGTTTCGTGGCATCTCGCCGATGCAACGCTTATCTATCTTTGCGGATGATGTTTCCGTGTTCATCAAACATATAGAGCATGATCTGCTCTGCATCAGAGATGTGTTGCACATGTTCAGAGTGGCCTCTGGATTGACAAGCAACTATGCAAAATTGGCAGTGATCCTGATTAGGGGATCAGAAGAGGACAGTATGAGGGTCTCAGAAATCCTACAGTGCCCCTGGAGCTTTCCTTTGCCGCTATCTTGGCATACCCCTAGCCATCAAAAAGCTTAGCCGAGCAGACTGGCTCCCCATAGTGGACCACGCGAGGAAGTTTATCCCAGCATGGCAGCGAGGTCTTATACAGAGGCCGGGTAGACTGATCCTAGTGAAATCGGTGATCGCGGCAAGACCAATCCACAAACTCATGGTGCTTAATGCTCCAGCCTGGGTTTTTGAGGAGATCGAGAAATGGATGCGAGCTTTTTTCTGGCTGGTAAGGAGAAAACCAACCGAGGCAAGTGTCTCGTGGCCTGGGATATAGTAGCTCGCCCTATACTTGCTTTGGAGGCGTAGGGGTGAAAAACTTGCAGCTACAGGCGCTGGCCCTCCGAGTCTGGTGGGAATGGCTTTGTCGTACGGATCCCAGTAGGCCATTGCAGGGAATATCGATGATGGAAGACTGGGAAGCCAAGAGCGTTTTCAACAGCCTGGTTAAGATCATAGTGGGAAATGGAGAGAGGGTTCTTTTCTAGAAGGATAGGTGGATCCACAGATTCATGGTTGCGGAGATCGCACCGTTGATTGTGGACCTAGTCGACACCCGCACACGCAACATCAGGACCATTTCCCAAGCTATGGTGTACAACGCATGGTCACTGGATGTGCATGGGGATATCACCTTTGGGGTGCACATCCAAGTGGCCAACCTTTGTCAGGCGATAACCACAGTGGAGCAGAATGTCAAGCAACCTGACCAATTTCACTGGCCTGCAGATATATCTGGTGCCTACACAGCGAAATCTGTTTACTCCAGGTTGTGCACCAGTTTGACGAGATCGCCGATGGACACTTGCATTTGGAAGAGCTGGGCACCCCTATGGTGCAAAATGTTTGCTTGCCTCACTATCCAAAATAGACTCTAGACCTCAGATAGACGCGCTCGACACGACCTTTAAGACCAACCATCGCCATGCTTCACCTGTTTGCAGGAGGAGGATAACATTGATCACATCCTCGCCTAGTGTACCTAGACGAGAGAGGTCTGGCACCGTTGCTTTGAAGCTCTTCAGGTCAACATCTGTTGGTGCAATGAACATGTGCGTTCGCAGCCCTGACTTATGGACTGGCATACGACAAGGCATACATCTGGTATCAAGGCTTGACATAAGATGAGCCAGAGAAACTGCTCTTCGTGAGATCAAGGAGTGCAATAACAACATCAAGTCAACAAGAGAACACCCTAGGAGGGCCTCCCTTGCTGGGCAGGCGAGCCCGGCGGGGTTGAGGTCGTGCCTATGGGCAACCCAAGCCACCCCGACAGGGTCTCCAGGGCCGCCAAGTCCAAAGCAAGGCTCCAAGACAAGAGCCCGGCAGGCTCTGTGCCGACAGGCCTCTGCCAAGATCCCACCGCTCCACCTCATAGCACACAAGTCATTAATCAATGAGGTGTCAAGCTCTCAAGTGGCTAGGTGGATCCTGTTAGGTATGTGGCAACCTGCTGGAGAAGAGATTAGCTTTATTGACACCAGTCCAGATGGCGTGTCATGCTAATAACGAGAAGATGGATAAGCGGCACGGCAGGCTTGCCGGACTTCAACCTCAGCACAACACCTAGCAGTGCATTTAATGCATTTTGTCCTAACTGCCAGAGTTAGGTATGATGACACTGTTAGCTATCTAATCATGCCAAAATGACTGTTTTGCCACTGTGGTCGCCCCTTTAGCTATAAAAGGAGGCCCGAGGCAACCTAGCAAAGGGTTCGAAACCTTGATCACACAACACTTGTATGCGCGTAGCTGCCCTCCCCGAGGCACACTTGCCGGGCTTGAGTGCTCTGCATCTTCGTGTTCCTCCAGATCAATCCACCATAGTAGGAGTAGGGTTTTATGCTGTAAAGCGGCCCGAACCTGGGTAAAAGAGAGTCGTCCATTGCCGTGCTACCCTGCTATTTCTGCTCTTTGTGCAATGTGACCGTCCCCTTGCCGAACCACAAAGGGGTACCCCGGCCCCGTAGGTGATCGTGCTTCCACGACAACATCTTTGGCGCACCAAGTAGGGGGCGTCGCTTGTGCGAACCCGAAGCAACACTCAGCGCATCGATCTTCATCATCTTCTGCATCTCCAATGGCTCCCAAGAAGAAAAGCGGTACTGCGGCGCATCCTTCCACTTCGAAGGCCGCCTCGCCTGTGGCTGCAGGCGTCATGGACACCGCAGCCATGGCGGGCAGAGCGGGCACGATGGGCGGTGCGACCAACGCCCTTGCCACCGCCGAGCCAGGGGCTGGAGCCGTAGGAATGGCCCCGCTTCCTCAACCTTCTGGCGAGCATGTTCATGTTAGTGCGGGCCAAGGCGATGCCCAGCTTCCGCATCCTCGCCGCCCCAGCGAGTGTGACCAACGCGATATCGACACCCGCTTCGCTGCAAGCCAAGATCCACTGGCTGCACCGTCCAGAGGGGCGACGGCGGGACGCACGCTCCGTCCCACCCAGAGCGAGCATGGCAAGACACTGAGCGGCACCGTTGATCCAGAACGACCGCTTCCGCATGGGAAAGGCCCAGCTGATCAAGAGCCTAGCCATCAAGAACAGCTTTGGCCATGCCAAACCGCCCTTGTGATTGGTCCAAGGCGGCAGGAGCACAACGGCGCTCCTTTTGGTTCGTCCAGGAGTCGAGCGGTGTCGCGCTCTGCCTCCCACACCATGCCAGGGACAGTGGCCGAAGCAATGGCGAGGGCTCAACTATTGCCGAACTTTCCCCCAACAGCAGATAAGATGGATGAATGGAGAGCTACCATCCAGAGCCTCATCGGGTTTGCTGAGCCCCCACAAGTCGCAGCACGCGGAGCCTTCACGGCGCCCATAGACGACGCCGGCAGTCCCCACTGGTGGCCAAGTTGAGAGGACTACACCCACGGTGCAGTCCCCTCCGCGGCAACCCACCCAAGGGCAACAACGGCGGGCTCAGCAACCCCAAGACGTCGATGATCCTGACAAAGTGTCAATGGCCTCATCCGACCCACGACACCAGCAGGATCAATGCCAAGTGTTGAAAGACAGGAGGAAGGAAGACGCCTGCATCACCATTGAGCGGCGCCGAGAGGCACGCCATCAGTCAGACAGGCGTAATGGACCCGACGTTGATGAACCCGCGCCCAGTGTTGGCGGGTACTTGCCTTGCGAGGTGTGGTGCCCTGCCTTCACTCGCGAGCTGCGACAAGTCCGTTGGCCGTCCTCTCACACCTTCAAGCCTGACCTGTAGGAGAAGTATGATGGAAAACTGAACCCGGCAGAGTTTTTGGGCATCTATATGATTGTCGTTCAGGCTGTCGGTGGAAGAGATGAGAAAGTACTTGCCAATTACTTCCCATTGGCTCTCGAGCCTAACATGAGGTCTTGGCTGATGCACCTGCCGGAGGATTCCATTTCCTCGTGGGCAGACTTGTGCAACGAGTTCGTTGGCGCCTTCACAGGTGGCAATCAGGAACCAGGACAACCCAATGACCTGAAAGCCCTTCTACAAAAAGAAGGGGAGAGCTTGCGCAAGTATTTGCAAAGGTAAAGCCGAGTGCACTGCAACATCTCGAAGATACATCTAGCAACTATTATTGCCGCATTCCACACGAATGTGTGCATTAGGAGGATGCGAGCCAAGATGAATGTTCGACTGCTTAAGACTGTCAACGAGCTCGACACATTGGCGGACAAGTGTGCTCGCGCTGAAGAAGGGAGAAGACTTACAGGGGAGGAGGTTGGTGTCGAAGTAGATTCGGAAGACGACGATGACGCCGCCACCCCAGGAAGAAGAATAGAAAGCACAACAAGAAGCGTAAGGAGAAAGCAGTGATGGCCATTGAGAGCTCCGGTGATCTTAGCGCCGACAAGAAAGCAAATACTGAGACACCCGACAAGGAACCTGCTACTTGTGTTGATTGCTGGGCGGCAGCGGCGGCTGAGAAAACCGGCATGTCCGACGGGCCACTACTGCAAGATCCATAGAACAAAGGACCATGATCTCCAAGATTGCAAGCAAGTTGAGTAGCTGGTCGAGAAGAAGAAAGCTGAGTATGAAAGGCGTGATAAGGGGAGAGGCCAGAATGGTGCTGGCGGGAAAGGCCATGGTGGCCGCAATGGTCATCGCGACAAAGTCGATCAATAGAAGGAAAAACCTGCCAGGAGTCGTGAGAAGAAGGAAAATGAAGATGACAGTTAAGAAGAGGATGATGAGACCAGCGAGCAGGAATTTCAGAAGGCTACCGACACAATGTGCATTGACGGGGGTGCATCTTTACACTCCTCTCACCGCCAACTCAAGCAATGGGCGCGTGGGGTCAATGTGGCAGAGCCAATAGCAAGCGCTCGAGAACCACTCAAATGGTCCTGCACGCCCATCTTTTTTGACGTTGAGGATCATCCTGATCGCACTACTACGGTTGCATGCTTGCCGTTGTTGGTTCCACCAACAATCCGCAACCTCAAGGTCACAAAGATGTTGGTTGACAGCGGAGCAGGGTTGAACTTGATTTCCCTTGATGTGCTTAAGAAGCTTCGAATTCCTAACGAAGACCTGAGGAAGGCCGGCACTTTCCAGGGGATCAACCAAGGAAGGAGCCAGCCAAGGGGAAAAATTACCTTGCCGGTGACGTTTGGCGGGGAACTAAACATAAGGACTGAGAAGGTTGTGTTCGATGTTGTTGAGCTTCCCCTGCCATTTAAAGGAATCCTTGGTCACCCAGCTTTGGCCAAGTTCATGGCAGCCTCCCATTACGCATATAACACTTTGAAGATGCCGGGCCCTATGGGAGTCATCTCCATTCCATCAGATAAGAGGGATGCAATTATCTGCGTCAATAAGATGTATAGAGATGCGGTAGCAGCAGAGGCCGTCAAGGCCTCAGCTCCCACCAAGGAGGAAAAGAAGGTTAAGAAAGCTGGCAAGGACACCAACAAGGACCCCAGGAAGCTCGCCTCTTCGGAGTGCGCTGTGCCCGGCAGCGACTTGCCGGAAAGTTCGGCTAGCAAAAGATCTAAGGCTGCTCCTCCTGCAACAAAAAAGGTTCTGGCGAGGCAAGATGGCACTGATGGTACTTTCACCATTAGTGCCACCCTCGACGAGAAATAGGAAAGCACGCTCGTTGCCTTCCTGCGGGCGAATGTCGATGTGTTTGCGTGGCAACCATCTGACATCCCCGGTGTTCCCAAGGAGGTAATCGAGCACCACCTTGCCGTCTGCCCTCATGCTCATCCCGTCAAGCAGAAGGTCAGAAAGCAAGCCTTGGAGCGGCAACAGTTCATTGCTAAGGAGATTAAGAAACTTGAAGCAGCTGGTTTGGTCAGAGGAGTTGTCGTGGTGGGTGCACGGCAGATGCCATGGGATGGCTAAAGAGAGGGATAGGCTCGAGGGACCGGTGGGCTCCAGAAGCAAGGTCGGTATGAGCGAGCGTGAGACGCAAGACATACCCTGGTTCGGGGCTCTCCGGAGAGATAACACCCCTAGTCCTGCCGAGAGTGGTTTATATGTATTAGTACAGAGTCGCTCCTAGAGCTGTTTGGAGGAGGAAGGAAGACAGGCCAGGGCTTGGGCTGCTCCTTCTCCTGGTGTATGTGTGTGTTCTACTGATGGTCTGATCGCTAGGCCGTATGTCTTTCCGCCCACGTACATGAAGGGCTCCTGGGGTGTTTTATAGGTCAACCCCCCAGGGTTACAATGGTAAAGATACAAGGCCATGGGGCCGGGATGTCAGCGTCTCGGAAGCCGGAGCTGGGACCCGCCGGGTGCCAGGATTCGCTGGGTCCTCCGGGCGCAGGCCCCGTGCGCCAGAGGGCCCTGTTCTTCGTCTTGTCGTGCGTCACAGAGTGGTTGGGCCGGCTCAGCTACAGTGGCGCACCGCTTGGTCGCCATCGGCTTGCGTCAGCAGGACGAGGGGCGCACTGTTGCCACGCCGGCCTTGGTCAGCGGAGCAGGTGGGGCACTATTGCCATGCTCCTGCCAGTTAGAAGAGTTGGTGGGGCACTGTAGCCACGCTCGTCCCCTCTATGGGGACTTGTTCCATCGTACGCCTTGGATGGGACGGGAGCTGACCCGTGGCCGGGTTGAGGAAGACGCCACGGGGGCGCTAGCTTGTTGGAGAAGCCTCGGATTACTGGGTTTGGCCGGGATGTGCTGGCAGGCCTGGCCGTGTTGCGGTCTTGGCCGGGTTGAAGGGCTTGGCCGGGTTGAAAGGCTTGGCTGAGTTGAAGGGGCGATGCCGGCCCCAATGTTTTGAAAAGGATCCGGGTTCTGTTGCCTGCCCGGGGTCCATCCCCCCGACAGTAGTCCCCGAAGCTGTGAAGGCTCGTCGGCTTCAAGCAGGGGGGCCTTCACAGTTTCACCCCCTGAGAAGGCGAGTGATGTTGATGAAGCTTGCGACCACCGGGTCCGGCAACACCCACTGTGTGCCAGCTTCCGGAAGCCGGATCGCGGCATCCTGGCACGGGTGGGAAACTGAGTAGTCCGTCAAATCGTGAAGGGGAAGGGACACGATCCCTTGGTCCTTGCGCGGGCGCCATGTGGCGCTCAGGAGCCGAAGAGGCCTGATAGGCCATGCGCGTGATGAGACACGACAGCGGGCTGGGGCCCACCACCTCGCGCCCTCGTCCCACGCACGTGGATTTATTGCGGCGCCCGCGGGCGGTTGCCCTTCTTGATGCTGTTAAAGTGCGCGTGGATCACGCGCATTTATTACTGGGAAGTGGGAGGGGTGGGCGCAACCGATACCACTTCCCCACATTTGGACCGTGGCTTATAAATTGGGGGGAGGGGGCGACGAAAATCATTCATGCGCGCGGCCCCCATCTTCTTCTTCCTCTCTTGCTCTTGCCTCTGTGACTGCCGCGCGCCGCGACGCTCTGTTGCTCTTTGAGCGAATCTTCGCCGTCGCTCCCTCTTCTTGCCTTCACCCATGTGCCCCGCACCACCGATGGTGCTGCCATCGGGCTCGTGGATGGGATCCACCATCACCGCGGTGGACGTCAAGTACTTGCGTGACACGCGGCGGCTGCTGTCGGAGACGGAGGTGGTCGTGCGCCTGCCGGACGACGAGCAGGAGCCGCGGCCTAAGGGGACCGAGCGCGTGGTCTTCTTCACCCACTTCAAGCGCGGGTTCGGTCTCCCTGCAAGCGACTTCTTCCGCGCGTTCCTGGAGTTCTTCGGGCTGCAGCCGCATCATCTGGGCACACATGCGGTGCTGCAGCTTTCGGGATTCGTCACCCTGTGCGAGGGTTATCTGGGCGTCGAGCCCACCGTCGATCTCTGGGTCCGCTTCTTCTTCTTGAAGCAGCAGGGACCGGAGGCCGGCGTCGTGTCCGCCTACGGGGCTGCTGTCATCTCGACGCAGACGCGTGGAGGGTGCCCCAAGATCCCGCTGGAGGACTCTGCCAAGAAATGGTAGAACTCCTTCTTCTACATCCGCAATCTCGGCGTGGACCGCATCAACCTGCTGCCCTTCGCCAATGTGACGCCACAAGCCAAGACCAACTGGTCCTACTGCCCCAAGAACCCGGCGCAGGAGGTGCTGAACCTGGCCAGCCGGGTGACGGAGATGGCGACGCGGGAGGGGCTCGCCGGGACAGATCTCATCGCCGCTTTAATCGCGTGCCGGGTGCTGCCGCTGCAGCGCCGGACGCATATCATCGGCCAGATGACTGGCCTCCAAGACCACAATCGGATGTCATCCCGGTGGTTGACGCCGGAGCAAATCGCTGGCCGGGTCAACGATATTTTGAAGGCCGGGCTGAAGGAGGATTGGCAGTTCGAGAAGGTGCCCTACAGCCACGAGAACCCGGCACCGGTGGTGATTCCTTGGTCTCTGTTTTTTGCTATGTCTCAACTTTTTGTCCGCCCCGACGCGACGAGGGAGATGCTGCTGAACACCATCCGGCACCCATATGACGGAAATGTGACGTAGGTGGGGGCCCCTTTGCAAGCCGGCTCGGAGGAGGCGATGACCTTCGCCGGGAACCCGGAGATGGCCGATGCCGGAGTCGGCGAGACGCGCCACACGGGAAAGTCTTCGCGCCCCGACCCTTCGTGAGATCTCGAATGGAAGGCGAAGCGGGGGGTTCTGATGTATGCCGATGATGCAGCACCGCCGAGGGGAGGAGAGGGCAACACGGCTGCAGCTGGGTCGTCCCGCATGCCGGCCGCAGCCAGCCGGCCGCACGGGAAGGGGGACGCGGCGCCGAGGAAGCCGGCCGCCAAGCGCATGGCGGACCTGGCCCCTGGTGGCAAGCCGGGCGCTAAGAAAAGGTGCCGCATCGCCCCGGTGGTGCTAACAAGACTTGCTGGCCCCGGCGAGCCGCCGACTCGTTCTTTTCTTATGCTCCTTCCACTGTGGTTCAGGTGGCCGCTGTCGCTGGCGTTGGCGGCGGCGGACGCCGTGTCCGGGGGCGGCTTCGCATTCCTGAAGTCCCAGAGTAGCGCCATCAACCGGGATGAGGAGATGCCTAACGAGGACCTCGGCCTGCACCCGGACGACGTCTTTTGGCCCCTGACGCAGGAGGAGGCCGCCATGGCCGCCGTGAGCCAGCGTCTCCGCGGGCGCGCGGTGCGGGTTTAGGCCTTCGCCCAGGCCGTAGAGGAGTGGGCATGGGAGCTGGAGCGTGCCGTGCTGGTAAGTTTTTCTTCCTCCGTCTTCTTTCTTGCAGCTAGTCAGTGGGGCGTGCTAGCACACGAACTGGGTGTAGCCCCCGAGATTCAGGCCAACTACGTAGTAGTTGGGTCGAATCTTCAAATGTTTTGCCTTGTGCTGATTTCTGTTCCCTTGCAGCAACTGGACGCTTACCGGGTTGGTGTCTACTACCGGCTCTTGGACAAGCACCAGCAGCTCATGGTGCGGCTCGCCGCCAGAGAGGAGGCGCTCCGCCTTGCTGACGGTAAGTTGTTTGCGTGCTCTTAGTGGGGGCGCGCTAGCGCACCCACTGGGTGTAGCCCCCGAGATTCAGGTCAACTACATAGTAGTTGGGTCGAATCTTAAGTATTCTTGTTCTTTCTTTGTCTTGACCTCAAACCCTTGCTGTGCAGCCGCCGCAGCCGAGGCACCGGCTTGGCGAAACTGGCTAATCCGAGCCGGCCACCAGCGCGACCTGGCTGTTGCCTACGCCGGCCGACTCCGGGTTGAGGTAGGGGAGCTGAAGGCAGAGGCAGCAAAGGCCTAGCGGGCACTTGTCGAAGCCGGCCGGCAGCACAAGCAGCTGGCCGATGACAAGAGCTGGCTACAGGCTAAAGTGGAGCACCTGATGGCGGAGGCGGCCAGGGCAGCCAAAACCCAGCAGGCGCTCGCCGAAGCCGGCCAGCAGCGCGACTGGCTGGCCGACGACATGGGCCAGCTCTAGGCCGAGGTCGAGTGCCTGAAGGAGGAGGTGGCTAATATGGTGGAGGCCCACCAGGCGGAACTCCTCCGCCTCAAGGAGGAGCACGGGAACGCGGTCACCGCCAGGGACGCCGAGCTGAAGGTGGCTGTTGATAAGGGAACAGAGTTGGAGAAGGCGCTAGAGGCGCGCGACCGTGTCGGCGACCTGTAGCGGCATGGTACGTTGCTCGAGGCACAGCACCTGGATGAGACCTTCGCCAGTAAGTGCTTTCTCGTTGGTTTCGCCGGGTTGTGAGGCCGGCTTTGCTTTTTTGCTGCTGGCTGTCTTTCTTCTTGGCAGGGCACTTCCCCGAGACACAGAGGGCGGCAAAGGAGCCGTTCATGTTCAGCGGTCGCCCCAGGGGATCATTGGCTCTAGGCTCAACCTGAACGTCGCCTGGAGCTTTTCGGAGATCATGCAGGCCGCCGAGGCCCACCTACAGGTCTTGGGCGAGCAGATGGGGCGGGTCTCGTCAGTCGGCGTGCAGATGACGGTGGCCCTCTAGCCTGGCGCCGTCACGCTCAACAGCTTCACGCGGCTGGAGGCCGGGCCGGCGCGGCTTCATGTGTGGCGTGCTTCTGCGGCCCGTGCCGGAGCCGATGTAGCGCTCCGGTTCATTATGTCCTGGTATCCGGACCTGGCGCTGCACCGGTTGGTGGCCCAACGAGCCGATGCGAAGCCCCAGCTACAGGCGGAGGCGGGCCGGATCGCCACCAGGGCCAGCTACTTGGCCTCGTTCGCACTCCATGATGAATTCCAGGTGGAGCTGACCGACGATGGTGGGGTGGTGCTGCCCGACGACTTTGGCTTACTGCTGGACGACCCGGAAGGTAGCTCTGAGGAGACGGGCGACTACGCCGACGATGAGGATGCCGGGTTGGCTGATACCGGCACCTCGGCGGACCCAGAGGCCACCGAGGAGGAGCCAGCGGCTGCGCAACCCGGCGCGGGGAAGGCCTGAAGCTGTCCTGCTTTAACTTTATTGCACTTTGTTAAGTAGCAGGTCCACCCACCCACTGGGGTTTTGGTGAATGTAATGAACTTTGGCCTTGGGCCCATTTTATCATGATGTGATTACTTTTGTGAGCGTTTATGCCTTTGCTCCATGTTCTCTAAACCGTTTTCTTGCTCGCTTCCCATTTGGGCCTCCACCCCACGAGTTGAATAGCCGGGTTCCAGTCTGTGTCAAGGAGTTAGGTCCTTGGAGAAAGCGCGCAGTACTTAGGCCCGTCGAACGTTGAGCGCGAGCGAAACACCCACTGGGCCGGCTGGCGGCAGCCAGCGAGCCGGCTGGCGGGCAGCCGGTCATGCAGCAACTTAGTGCAGTGTTCTCGTGAGTGTTTTGCGCCCTTGCCCTCTGTTCTCTAGGTTTTTTCTTGTTTGCTCCTTCTTTGGGCCTCCCCCCGCGAGTCGAATAGCCGGTTCCGGTCTGTGACAAGAGGTTCGGCCCTTGGAAAAAGAGCGCGCAGTACTTAGGCCCTTCAAACGTTGAGCGTGAGCGAAACACCCACTGGGCCAACTGGCGGCAGCCGGTCGTGCAGCAACTTAGTGCAGTGAGGCCAAGTTGGCCAAACCAGTGGGTCCGGCTTAGTATCTCGCGGTGTGCAGGTGCTTTGGCCCATAGCTCTTGCCAGCCAACAGCCGAAGCCGGACTATGACATAGGGCGAAGTGAGGGGCCTCGGGAACCCAAACACATCGGGATGTGCTAAGGAGGACGACGGGTTATGGTCAAGCCGGCCAGCCCCCGAGCCCCCGGGTTGAGCGTGTCAACCCGGCGGTGGAGGTTTTAAGAAAAAGCGGAAGGATGTGTAGAACACAATAACTTGGTACGAAAAGGCAGCCCCCGAGTGTCCTTCGGGTGTCCCATATTCTTTTATAGAATTACAAAAGGCAGCGATACATACATGCATACAGCTAACTGTAAAAAGGGCGGAGGAGCTCTGCATTCCAGGGCCGGCTTGTTTCTTCCCAGGCGGTGTCTCTCTTGCGTTTGTTCGTCTTGCAGGCATCGATGAGATAGTACGTGTTGCGGTCGCACAGGGCTTTGCTGATGATGAAAGGGCCCTCCCATGGGGGGACCAACTTGTGCTGGCCGGCTTGCTACTGGACAAGCCCGAGGACGAGGTCTCCCTCGCGGAATGCGAGGGGCTTGATCTTTCTGCTGTGGTAGTGCCTCAGGCCTTGCTGGTAGATGGCGGATCGGCTGAGGGCCAGAAGGCGCGCTTCTTCGAGTAGGTCGATGCCGTCTTAACGGGCTTCCTTGGCTTGGGCTTCCGTGTACATTGCAACTCACGGCGAGTCGAACTCGATGTCGGTCGGGATGACGGCTTCAGCTCCGTAGACAAGGAAGAACGGGGTGAACCCGGTCGACCGGTTTGGCGTTGTGCGGAGACTCCAGAGGACGGCTGGTAGCTCATCGAACCAGCTGCCGTATGAATGGATGAGGGGCTCGACGAGCCGTGGCTTGATGCCGGATAGGATGAGGCCATTGGCCCGCTCGACCTGGCCATTGGACTGAGGATAAGCCACGGAGGCCAGGTCGAGCCGGATGCCAGAGACAGAGCAGTATTGCGCAAAGGCTCCTTTGGCGAAGTTGGTGCCGTTGTCCGTGATGATGCTGTTCGGGACGCCGTAGCGTACCATGATGTCTTTGACGAACCGGACGGCTGTTGGCCCATCCAGTTTCTTGATCGGCCGTGCCTCGATCCACTTGGTGAACTTGTTGACCGCCATGAGCAAGTGTGTCATGCCGCCCCGGGCCGTCTTGAAGGGTCCTACCATGTCAAGCCCCCAGACCGCGAAGGGCCAGGTGATCGGTATAGTTCGTAGGGCTGAAGCCGGCTGGTGGCTGCGCTTGCTGAAGTGTTGGCACCCCTCGCACTTGGGGACGAGCGACTCGACGTCTTTGAGGGCCGTAGGCTATTAGAACCCATGGCGAAAAGCCTTGGCTACTAGAGACCTGGAGGCGGCGTGGTGCCCGCACTCGCCCTGATGTATGTCGAGGAGGATCTCTAGCCCTTGTCCTGCTTGACGCAGCACTGGAACACGCCTGCCGCACTGCGCTTGACGAGCTTGTTGTTGATGATGCTGTAGGCGGACGCCCGGCGTTGCACTTGCCGGGCCTCGATCTCGTTCATGGGAAGCGCTCCGCTCTCCAGGAATGCCAGGATCAGCTGGGCCCATGACGGAGTTGTCACGACGGTGAAGACGGCCACCATGACGGGTTCCAAGGTGGCAGCCCCTGAGCCAGAGGCGGCAGCCCCCGGGTTGGGGATGACAGCGGCCCGGGCCTCGATCTCGTTCATGGGAAGCGCTCCGCTCTCCAGGAATGCCAGGATCAGCTGGGCCCATGACGGAGCTGTCACGACGGTGAAGACGGCCACCATGACGGGTTCCAGGGTGGCAGCCCCTGAGCCAGAGGCGGCAGCCCCTGGGTTGGGGATGACAGCGGCCGGGGCGAGCACGGTAGTCCCCGGGCCGGGTTTAGCCACCCCCGGGCCGGTTATCCGCAGTCCCCGGGCCGGGTTGAGCAGCCCTCGGGCCGGGTTCTGCAATTCCCGGGTTCGGGTTGGGGAGGGGCGCTGCGGGGTCGTCCAGGATGAAGATGGACTCGGAATCCGGAGACGGCTTGACGGATGGCTTGCGCAGGTACTCGAGGGAGACGCCAGATGGTATGGCCTGCCGAGATGAGCCAATCTTGGTTAGCGTGTCAGCGGCTTCGTTTTCTGCGCGTGGGACGTGGAGGAACTCGCAGTCGTCGAAGGCGCTGGAGATTTGCTAGACCAGGAAGCGGTAGCTGGCCATGTTCCCGTCCCGGGCGTCCCACTCGCTGGAGCACTGCTGCACCACCAGGTCCGAGTCGCTGTAGCACAGGATGCGCCGGACGCCGAGTTCCTTGGCAAGCCGGAGGCGTGCACAAGGGCTTCGTACTCGGCGACGTTGTTGGAGGAGGTGAAGTGGATCTGGAGTGCGTACCGCAGCCGGTCGCCCTTCGAGGAAGATAGCACGATGCCAGCTCCCAGGCCGGAGCGCATCTTAGAGCCGACAAAGTGCATGCACCAATGCGTTGAATCTGGCGGCGGCGGCAGGTACTGGGTCTCCGTCCAGTCGACGAGGAAGTCGGCCAGGGCCTGGGACTTGATCGTGGTGCGGGGCTCGTAGAGGATGATGTGGCTGGCTAGCTCGATGGCCCACTTGGCAAAACGGCCAGAGGAATCCCGGTAGCCCATGATTTCGCTGATGGGGGCCGTGCTGACCACGGTGATGACATGCTCTTGGAAATACTGCTTCAGCTTCTTGGCGGTGAAATACATGCCGTAACACATCTTCTGGTAGTGCGGGTAGTTCTGCTTGGAGGCGGATAGGACCTCACTCAGGTAATAGACCGGGCGCTGAACGGATTGGATCTTGCCCTTCTCTGGTCGCTCGACCACCAGCACCATGCTGACCGACCACGAGGTGGCGGCAATGTATAGCAACAGCGGCTCCTTGTCTGCCGGCGCGGCCAGGACGGGTGCGGTGGAGAGCATGTGCTTGAGATCCCGGAAAGCTTCGTCCGCCTGGTCGTTCCACTCGAACGGCGACGTCTTCTTCATCAGCTGGTACAAGGGCAGGGCCATCTCGCCCAGCCGGCTGAGGAACCAGCTGACCGAGGGCAAACAGCTGGTAAACTTTTGGACATATCGCAGCCGGGTTGGCTTGCGCATGCGCTCGATGGCCTTGATTTTCTCCGGGTTCGCCTCAATGTCGCGCTCCGAGACGAGGAAACCAAGCAGCTTCCCAGCCGGCACGCCGAAAATGCACTTCTCCGGGTTGAGCTTGATCTGGTACTCGCGTAGATTGGCAAAGGTCTCCCTTAGGTCGTCAAGGAGCGTAAGGTGCTGCTTGGTCTTCACCACGATGTCGTCTATGTAGATGTGGATGTTGCGGCCAAGTTGCGTCAGCAAGCATTTCTGCATGCAGCGCTGGAAGGTGGTGCCGGTGTTCTTCAAGCCGAACAACATGGTGATGTAGCAATACTCCCCAAAGGGCATGATGAAGGACGTCTTCAGGGCGTCGGCCGGGTCCGGCTTGATCTGATGATAGCTGGAGTAAGCATCTAGGAAGGACAGGAGCTCGCAGCCGGCGGTGGAGTCGATGACTTGATCGATCCGCGGGAGGGGAAAGGATCCTTGGGGCAAGCCTTGTTCAGGCTGGTGTAGTATATGCACATGCGCTAGGTGTTGTTTTTCTTCAGGACGAGGACCGGGTTGGCCAGTTCCATGATGAAGTCAGCCGCGAGTAGCTTGGCGACCTCTTCGCCGATGGTTCTTCTCTTCTCTTCCGAAAAGCGACGTAGGGGTTGACGGACAGGCTTGGCGTCCTTGCGGACGTGAAGTTTGTGCTCGGCGTACTTCCTCAGGATTCCCAGCATGTCCTTTGGGGTCCATGCGAAGATATCCCGATTCTCACGGAGGAAGTCGACGAGCTCGCCTTCCTATTTGCTGTCGAGGCGGGTGCCCATGACGACGTACTTGCTGCAGCTGGGGTCTTGCGGGTTTAGCTTGACCTTCTTGGACGGCTGGAATGAGGCCTCGCCGGCCGGCTCCTTGGCTGAAGCCGGCATGGCCGGCGTCTCATTGGCCAGCGCGACAATCCGGTCGAGCTGGCGCCGCTCCTCGGGTATGACCAGCGACTCGGCCAGTCTAGTGCCGGCTTGAGCGCACTCCAGGGACTTGCGGTTATCGTCGACGACGGCGATGAGGCCCTTGGGACCCGGCAGCTTCATCTTAAGGTATGCGTAGTGGGGGACCGCCATGAACTTGGCGAGCGCAGGCCGACCCAGCAGCGCGTGGTACGCGCTGGACAGGTCCACCACCTCTAAGCAGATCGGTTCGCGCCGGAAATGATCGCTCGTGCCGAAGAGGACGTCGAGCCAGATTCGGCCGATGGGGGAGCAGGAGAGACCCGGCACGATGCTGTGGAACATCGTCCGGGTTGGCTCCAGGTCCTTGGCCTCGAGGCCAAGCTTGGTCATCGTGTCACGGTAGAGGATGTTGATGCTGCTGCCGCCATCGATGAGAACCCGCGAGAACTTGCAAGTGCACCGGGTTGCGACGATAGTGGTGTCGAGGACTAGGGCGTAGCCACCCGGGTTCGGCATGATGGTCGGGTGGTCTTCCCGGGTCCAGCTGATCGGGCGCTCCGACCAGTGCATGTATTCCGGCACGGCCGGGACGACGGTGTTCACCTCCTGCCGAAGCAAGCGCTCGCTACGCTTGTCGTCACCAAGGCTAGTGAAGACGACGTAGCTCGCATTCTGGTTGGGGAAGACGTCGTTGCGCATCGCGCCGTTTGTCGGAGGCGGAGGAGGAGGAGGCGGAGCCGGCTGCCCCGCGCCCAGAGCCGGAGCCGGAGGCAGCGGGATGTCGTCCCTCATGATGCGCTTGGTGATGGCGCACTGCCGGAGCGTGTGCGTGGACGGTCTTGCGCCGTTGTGGTGCTTGCAGGGGCGTCGAGCATCTCTTCGAAACTCATGGCGGGTTGCCATGCCGTCTTGCGGGCTTGACGATGCTTGCCGGCCGGCTCGGCAGCGGGCACCTGTTCGGCGGTCGCGATGAGGCGGCCGTCGTAGCGCGGGGCCTGCTTGTCGGCCCTGCGCTTGTTGTTCTGGTGGTTGTTCTGCTGGTGGCCGCTTTCGCCACCCGGCTTGGGGGGTGGTGTCGGCATCACCTTGCCGGCTTCATCCAGCACCATTTGGATTTTCATGGCATAGTCGGCGTTGGGCGTACTTGTCCGCGTTGACCATGAGCGCGGCCATGGTGGTTGGCTCAGAGCGCAGGAGCTTGTGCTTAAGGAGGGTGCCATCCCAGCAACCGCTCACGAAGTACTGAATGGCCTGGACCTCCTGGACGCCCTCGCAGCTATTCCGGAGCTCGGTCCAGCGTGCGAGGTACTCGCGGCCGGTTTCTGCCACCCCCTGCATGCACATGGCGAGCTGGCTAGGACAGCCAAGACGCTTGTAGGTGCCGGGGAAGTTGCGCATGAAGGCCTGCTCGAAATTGACTCACGCGTTGATGCTGCCGACCAGCAAGCTATTCATCCACGTGTGGGCTGAACCCTGGAGCATGAGCAGGGCGTAACGCACGGCAAGGTGGCGATTGCCGCCCGCGATGCCGATGGCAGTGGTGTAGTCAATGAGCCAGTCCTCCGGCATGACGGTGCCGTTGCTCATCCCGGATTTGCGGGCCGAAACAAGCCGGGCCGACGGCGTTGTCTTCCTCCAGCTCGAGGGAGAGGGTGAGCTGGTCGAGGCAATGGCAAGCATCGGTGTCGTCGATGGCGCACGGGCCGAGCCGGCTTGCGACGGGACCGCGAGGCGCTGGGTTGGCCATAGCCGGGTTGCCATGCCGGCCGGACGGTGGGGAAGATCTTGCTGGCGCTAGTTTCCGACCGCCGGCTCATTGTCCGGGCCATCTCCAGCCGTCGGGGCGCGGTTGCACCGGGTTTGCGTCTGACCGGATTGAGCCTCGTCCGGGCGCGGGGAAGATGCCGTGTTCTGCCGCTCGTGCGCGAGATCCTTGGTGCGCCACGAGGCGAACGCAGCGGGATGGTCGAGGCGGTCTTGTTGTGCGTTCGCGGCACCGAGAAGCTCGTTCAGGCGCTGCAGGCACTCCTGCAGCTCCTCACCCTGTAGCTGCTCCAGGCCAACTGCGGCTACCTCCGTAGCGCGCATGTTCTTGACCAGGGTGTCATAGATGGTGGGGACCGCGCCAAGGGCACGGCCGATGGCGCCGCCACGGGTCCGCACCTCGGCGACCCGGCTTGGCTCGGCAACGGCCGGAGTGAAACCGTATGCGGTCTCGCGCTCCCGCTGGGTGGCCTCCAACCGGCGCTGCGTAGCAACGAGCGTCTCGGCCCTGTCCAGCAGGCGCTTGCGCTCCTCCTCGAGCCGCGCTCGGGCCTCCTGAAAGCACAAGTGCTCCTTGGGTGATTTTGGTAATTAATGTCAACATATCTCTTGTTGGACTAATACTTTTATCTAGTATATTTCAGATAAGTTCAAAAGTGGAGTGGTAGGACAAGAGGATGTGGAACCCCTTCAAGATGCTAAGGACACATATTGGCTCAAGCTCAAGACTCTACTCTTTTCATTTTAGTGATCCAAGATCACATTGAGTCCATAGGAAAGCCAATACTATTAAAAGGGGATGAGGTGTTGCTTAATGGCTTGCTTGCTCAAAGTGCTTAGTGATATGCTCCTAAAGCCCTCAACCACTTTCTCATTTCCAAATATGTCCTAAACCTAAAGTCAAACTCGGCCCCACCGATTTGATCTATCCGGCGCCACCGAGTTCACTTGACATAGCCACTGCCAGAAACCCTAATCAGTTCAGTCTCACCGATGGGATCTCGGTCTCACCGAGATGGGCTTGCAAACTCTCTGTTGCCTACTGCAATTATTTCGGTCTCACCGAAATAGGTAGTCGGCCCCACCGAGTTTGCTTGGCCAACTCTCTGTTTGCTTATTACTAAAATCGGTCTCACCGAATTTGTGTAATCAGTCAAACCGAGATGAGGTTTTACCCTAACCCTAGCACATCGGTCCCACCGAGTTGATCATATCGGTCCCACCGAAAATCCTAACGTTCACATTTTGAACTAAATCGGTCTGGCCGAGTTTCACTATTCGGTCCCACCGAGTTTGGTAAATTGTGTGTAACGGTTAGATTTTGTGTGGAGGCTATATATACCCCTCCACCCTTCCTCCATTTGAGATGAGAGCCATCAGAACGTGCCTACACTTCCAGCATTCATTTTCTGAGAGAGAACCACCTACTCATGTGTTGAGACCAAGATATTCCAATCCAACCATAAGAATCTTGATCTCTAGCCTTCCCCAAGTTGCTTTCCACTCAAATCATCTTTCCACCATATCCAAATCTGTGAGAGAGAGTTGAGTGTTGGGGAGACTATCATTTGAAGCACAAGAGCAAGGAGTTCATCATCAACACACCATCTATTACATTTTGGAGAGTGGTGTCTCCTAGATTGGTTAGGTGTCACTTGGGAGCCTCCGTCAAGATTGTGGAGTTGAACCAAGGAGTTTGTACGGGCAAGGAGATCGCCTACTTCGTGAAGATCTACCCTAGTGAGGCAAGTCCTTCGTGGGCGATGTCCATGGTGGGATAGACAAGGTTGCTTCTTCGTGGACCCTTCGTGGGTGGAGCCCTCCGTGGACTCACGCAACTGTTACCCTTTGTGGGTTGAAGTCTCCATCAACGTGGACGTACGATAGCACCACCTATCGGAACCACGCCAAAAATCTCCGTGTCTCCAATTGCGTTTGCACACTCCAATCCCATCCCTTTACATTTTGCAAGTTGCATGCTTTACTTTCCGCTGCTCATATACTCTTGCCATGCTTGCTTGATATGTATTGTGAATGTTTAAACTTGTGCTAAAACTCCACCTTAACTTGAAGAACTTAAAAATTGCCACCTTTATTTGTTGAGGGTCTAATCACCCCCCCCCTCTAGACACCTCTTCTCGATCCATTCAACTGGTATCAGAGCATTGTTCTCCATTGCTTTGGTTTAATCACCATTGGAGGAAGATGGATGAGTCTACGATGGGGAGTTTTAGACGTAGAGTGCCTATGCTTGATGGGGAGTTCTTTCATGCTTGAAAAAATGAGATGCTTGAGATTTTCAATGAATATGATTTGAACAAGTACATTGCTAGCCCGTGTGCACCCCTTATTGATCCCTTGCATCCTACCCATGATGAGTCTATTGACATGATCCACAATCTTAGAACTATCAATCTTATCATTAGGGGACTGCCTAGAAATTTGATTGTTTGCTTGCCTACTCTTGATTGTGCTTATACTATATGGAGATTTCTTGAGGAACGATTTCCAAACTACTCCTTGAAAAACTTAGATGAGATTCTTCATAAGTCCATTGCTTTAAATAAGATGAGCCCTAATGATCCTAAGTTTGGTGATTGTCTATGTGAGCTTCGTGACCTTATGCGTGCCAAAGGAGATGCTGGAATCATTAGCAATATCATTTCCGAAGTCATTAGAATTCATAAAGATGCACATTGTCATGGTCATAAAACTAATGTATCACTCTCTCTAGGTAATGATCAATCACAAGACGATGTTGAACATGGATACTATGATAAGGATGGTGATAGTGACTTTGATCTCGATGAGTCTATGAGACACTTTGGTCTTATGGCTAATCTTCGCGGCTACATGGCTGGAGGAAAGGAATGGGTTCTTGATAGTGGATGTACCGATCACATGACCGGAGACAAGGATATGTTTCGAGAGCTTGCTGAAAACGACGGCCCTCAAAAGTATGTCACTTTTGGTGATAACTCAAAGGGTAAGGTGGTTGGCCTTGGTAAGGTGGCCATCTCACATGACAGCTCCATCCAAAATGTTATGCTCGTTGAATCTCTTGGATACAATTTACTTTCCGTATCTAGACTAGCCGATTTCGGTTTCAACATCCTATTTACTGAAGTAGATTGCCAAGTGTTTCGAAGAGATAATCATAATATGGTCTTTATCGGTATACGTAGAGGTGATCTATACATTGTTGATTTCACTAAAAAGGCTCAACCTAGAACTTGCTTAATTGCTAAATCTTCTAAAGGTTGGTTATGGCATAGAAGGTTAGGTCATGTGGGCATGCGAAATCTTGATAAGCTTATTAAAGGTGATCATATCCTTGGTGTTAAAGATGTTATATTTGACAAGGATAGACTTTGTATTGCTTGTCAAGCAGGAAAACAGGTTGGAGGAAGTCATCCCGTGAAAAACATCATGACCACGAGAAGACCGCTCGAGCTACTTCATATGGATCTTTTTGGTCCCAATGCCTACAAGAGTCTCAGTGGTAACTCGTTCGGTTTAGTCATTGTCGATGATTTTTCAAGATTTACGTGGGTGTTCTTTCTTGATGATAAATCGCAGGTCCAAAAGATCTTCAAGAACTTCGCTAGGAAGGCCCAAAATCAATTTGAAGTGAAGATCAAGAAGGTTCGCAGCGACAACGGAATGGAGTTCAAGAACGCCAATGTGGACACCTTTCTTAACAAAGAAGGGATTTCACATGAGTTCTCGGCTACGTACACGCCTCAACAAAATGGAGTTGTTGAGAGGAAGAACCGAACTCTTATTGAGATGGCGAGAATGATTCTTGATGAGTACAAGACGCCAAAACACTTTTGGGCGGAAGCGGTTGAGACAGCCTGTCATGCCACAAATCGATTGTATCTTCACAAGCTTCTCGGCAAGACGGCATACGATCTTCTCACCGGTAACAAACCCCAAGTTGGATACTTTCGGGTATTCGGCTCAAAGTGCTATATTCTTGATACGCATCATCGTTCAAAATTTGCTCCTAAATCTCATGAAGGTTTCCTACTCGGTTATGGCTCAAACTCTCACACTTACCGTGTCTACAACAACTTCACCCGAAAGGTTGAAGAGATGGTAGATGTGAAGTTTGATGAATCTAATGGCTCGCAAGTAGAGAAATTGCCAATTGATGTAGGAGACAAAGACCCTTTGAAAGCAATCCAAGACTTGTCTATTGGCAAGATTCATCCAATGGAGGTGAAGGAGAGTACCTCATTCGTCCAAGTGGAAGCTTCTACCTCACGACAAGGTGAACCACGAGTTAACTCGGAAGCATCCACAAGTGGGACACGCCAAGATGATGAAAACGAGGATGTACACCAAGATGAACCTCATCAACCTCCTTCTCCACCTCCACAAGAGAATAACAACACCAACAACGAAGAAGGCCAAGAGGAAGAACAAGATGATGAAGAAGATGTTCCACCCCGACCCAAACAAAAGCTCTCACGAGTTAGAGCAAGAGTCTCAAGAGATCATTCCGTCGAACAAATCTTTGATGATATTCAAATCGGGAGAATCACTCGCTCTAAAACTCGTTTGGCTAATTTTTGTGAACACTATTCATTCATCTCTAGCATTGAACCTATGAAGGTTGGAGAAGCGCTTGATGATCCGAACTGGGTGAATGCTATGCATGAAGAGCTACACAATTTTGAGAGGAACCAAGTGTGGACGTTGATTGAAAAGCCCGATGAGAAGCACAATGTCATTGGTACCAAATGGGTGTTTCGGAATAAGCAAGATGAAGATGGACAAGTTGTATGCAACAAGGCCCGTCTCGTCGCTCAAGGCTACACTCAAGTCGAAGGTATGGACTATGGTGAGACATATGCCCCCGTTGCTAGACTTGAGTCCATACGCATCTTACTTGCTTATGCCAATCATCATGATATCACATTATATCAAATGGACATTAAAAGTGCTTTTCTAAATGGTGAAATTGAGGAGGAAGTTTATGTTAAACAACCTCCCGGCTTTGTTAATACTAAGAAACCCAACCATGTTTACAAACTTCACAAAGCTCTTTATGGTCTTAAACAAGCTCCTAGAGCGTGGTATAAATGCTTGACTAAATTCCTTATTGAAAAAGGCTTTGAGATTGGAAAAATTGATTCTACTCTTTTTACTAAAAGGGTTAATGGTGAATTATTTGTGTGCCAAATTTATGTGGATGATATCATATTTGGTTCGACTAACCCTCATTTTAGTGAAAAGTTTGGAAGGCTAATGTCGGAGAAGTTTGAGATGTCTATGATGAGTGAACTCAAGTTCTTTCTTGGTTTGCAGATCAAGCAAACTAAGGAGGGTACATTTGTTTCCCAAACAAAGTATACCAAGGACCTGTTCAAGAAGTTCAACATGCAAGAAAGCAGAGGTATGAATACACCCATGCCTACTAGTGGACATCTTGACTTGACTAAGGATGGCAAACCGGTTGACCAAAAGGTTTACCGCTCTATGATTGGTTCATTGTTATATCTACGTGCCTCCCATCCCGATATTATGCTAAGTGTGTGCATGTGTGCACGATATCAAGCGGCCCCCAAAGAATGTCATCTTAAGGCTGTGAAAAGGATAGTGAGATACTTAATTCACACACCAAACTTTGGCATTTGGTATCCTAAGAGGTCTTCTTTTGATCTTGTTGGCTACTCCTATTCGGACTATGCCGGAGACAAGGTTGATAGAAAGTCCACTTCGGGTACTTGTCAATTTCTCGGTAGATCTCTTGTGTCTTGGTCCTCCATGAAACAAAACTTGGTATCCTTATCCACCGCCGAAGCGGAATACATTGCCGCTGGTTCATGTTGTGCTCAATTACTTTGGATGACCCAAACTCTTAAAGATTATGGGATATATGTGAAACATGTTCCATTGCTTTGTGATAATGAAAGTGCTATTAAGATTGCTCACAATCCCGTGCAACATTCTCGAACTAAGCATATTGAAGTTCATCATCACTTCATTCGAGATCATGTTGCTAAAGGAGACATCGATCTTAAGCATGTTTGTACCGATAAGCAATTGGCAGATATATTCACCAAACCGCTTGATGAGAAAGTTTTTTGCCGGTTGAGAGGTGAATTGAACATCATTGATGCTTCAAAATTGGAGTAGAAACTCCATTTGGATACATGCAAGGCATGAGTTTTGACTAATCCTTGATGTTTCTCTTATGGAGATGATCATATGTATTGGATCTATATTTGTACTCTTGCATGTCATCTAACCCTTGTAGGTACTTGGATAAGCCAAAGTCTATGAGATTGCAACTCACTCACATCTTGAGCAATCTCTACATCACCAAGTCTCTACAATATGGTGGTTGAAGACAAGGAAGCATGAATCCTTTCAATATATCCTTTGACAACTTCTTTATATCAAATTTCATTTGGTATCAATATCATGTTTGTCATTTTGGATACACAAGTGCTTTTCCTTGCAAGACTAACCCATGTAGGAAGATGAACTCAAACTACAAGTGGTGCTCCCAACTCTTGATGAACTACATAAACCTTGAGCATCCCACACAAGTTCAACTACATGATCAAGATCAACACCACCACCCAAGGTATGATATTCCATCTTAGAGAAGCTTTACCCCAAGACATGGGTTAAAGCAGCTCAACAAGATGAGAATACATCAAAATGCTTGAACAAAAAATGGTAACCCCATTTTGAGCTTAAACGACGAGTATGACCTATGATCAAGTGTCTTCACTTGACTCCTAAGTCAATATACTCTAACATAGGTGACTTTGTCACTGACCAATTCTAGATGAAGCTCTCTTGTGTTTTTCTGTGTTTTTGCATTTGTTTCTTGCATACATATTCCCCTTTCAAAAAAAACTTCATCTAGATTTCTTTTCTTTTCTCTGATTATTTTTTGCATTCCCTGCATCCAATTCATTGCAAATCTTTCAGTTAATTCCTTGCAAATCCTTGTGAGATCTTATTTGCCTAAGTGAGCTGAGATGACAATTGTTTTCTCTCTGTGTTGAAATCAGCCTCACCGATTTGTTCTTCTCGGCCAAACCGAAACAACTCGGTGCCACCGAAGCAAACAACTCAGAGTAACCGAATTCAATACTGAGAAAACACTTTGCCATTTGCATCCTGCATATTTGTTCCAGCTCCACTTGATGATTCTTGTCCTCTACCAGCATCTTATATTACATGTTGCTTTGTACTGTGACTCAAGGACCAAACCTACTTGACTCATGCTCCAGAAGATCCCTTCTTGGAAATTGATGTCAAAGGTGGAGAGAGAGCACAGCAAAGCTTATCACATAAGAGAGAATGCACACCTTAAGTTTCTCCAGATGCTTATTTTCCATAGAGGAGAGAAGTCACATGTCTTCAAGAGGGGAAAGACATGTTAGTATGTGTTATGTTTATTATGATTGTTTTACTCTGATTTTGTTTTTGCTCTGATTTTCTTTTCCCTATCTTCTCCCATTATCTAATATATAAGATTCAGGGGGAGAGAGAGCTCATTTCTAAGGGAAGAAAATCTTTGGAATTCATTGCATATCTTTACTCTTTGGGGACATGTCAATATCCAAATAGAGTACTAAGTACTCACTCACTACATGTCATCCCAATCTTGGTACTCTTGTGGTTTCCTGTTCTTGCTCTGCTTAGTAGATATTCCTGTGTTATCTAACCTTGTTTACTCAGGTTCATCTCTTCCAAAGCCAGCTCATGACCGCAAGGTAAGTATATGCATCATACTCATGTGCATGATGATCTCTTGCTGATGTACATATTGTTTGCAAGAAGGAATCATGAACATTGAGGTACACTTCCTATATTCACACCATTTGCTCTGATGCATATAGCCAAGATACATGTAACTCATTGCCTGCTCTGTCATGCTTATGCATTCACATGGTATTATATTCTATCTTCACATGATTGCATACATGTAGGGGGAGCCTATGCATGTTACATGTCTTTCCAAAGCTTTACTTGCTATTCCTTGTATCTTTATCTAAAGCTTTGATGTATGTTGTCATCAATTACCAAAAAGGGGGAGATTGAAAGCACAAGTGCTCCCTGGGTGATTTTGGTAATTAATGTCAACATATCTCTTGTTGGACTAACACTTTTATCTAGTATATTTCAGATAAGTTCAACAGTGGAGTGGCAGGACAAGAGGATGTGGAACCCCTTCAAGATGCTAAGGACACATATTGGCTCAAGCTCAAGACTCTACTCTTTTCATTTTAGTGATCCAAGATCACATTGAGTCCATAGGAAAGCCAATACTATTAAAAGGGGATGAGGTGTTGCTTAATGGCTTGCTTGCTCAAAGTGCTTAGTGATATGCTCCTAAAGCCCTCAACCACTTTCTCATTTCCAAATATGTCCTAAACCTACAGTCAAACTCGGCCCCACCGATTTGATCTATCCGGCGCCACCGAGTTCACTTGACATAGCCACTGCCAGAAACCCTAATCAGTTCAGTCTCACCGATGGGATCTCGGTCTCACCGAGATGGGCTTGCAAACTCTCTGTTGCCTACTGCAATTATTTCGGTCTCACCGAAATAGGTAGTCGGCCCCACCGAGTTTGCTTGGCCAACTCTCTGTTTGCTTATTACTAAAATCGGTCTCACCGAATTTGTGTAATCAGTCAAACCGAGATGAGGTTTTACCCTAACCCTAGCACATCGGTCCCACCGAGTTGATCATATCGGTCCCACCGAAAATCCTAACGTTCACATTTTGAACTAAATCGGTCTGGCCGAGTTTCACTATTCGGTCCCACCGAGTTTGGTAAATTGTGTGTAACGGTTAGATTTTGTGTGGAGGCTATATATACCCCTCCACCCTTCCTCCATTTGAGATGAGAGCCATCAGAACGTGCCTACACTTCCAGCATTCATTTTCTGAGAGAGAACCACCTACTCATGTGTTGAGACCAAGATATTCCAATCCAACCATAAGAATCTTGATCTCTAGCCTTCCCCAAGTTGCTTTCCACTCAAATCATCTTTCCACCATATCCAAATCTGTGAGAGAGAGTTGAGTGTTGGGGAGACTATCATTTGAAGCACAAGAGCAAGGAGTTCATCATCAACACACCATCTATTACATTTTGGAGAGTGGTGTCTCCTAGATTGGTTAGGTGTCACTTGGGAGCCTCCGTCAAGATTGTGGAGTTGAACCAAGGAGTTTGTACGGGCAAGGAGATCGCCTACTTCGTGAAGATCTACCCTAGTGAGGCAAGTCCTTCGTGGGCGATGGCCATGGTGGGATAGACAAGGTTGCTTCTTCGTGGACCCTTCGTGGGTGGAGCCCTCCGTGGACTCACGCAACTGTTACCCTTTGTGGGTTGAAGTCTCCATCAACGTGGACGTACGATAGCACCACCTATCGGAACCACGCCAAAAATCTCCGTGTCTCCAATTGCGTTTGCACACTCCAATCCCATCCCTTTACATTTTGCAAGTTGCATGCTTTACTTTCCGCTGCTCATATACTCTTGCCATGCTTGCTTGATATGTATTGTGAATGTTTAAACTTGTGCTAAAACTCCACCTTAACTTGAAGAACTTAAAAATTGCCACCTTTATTTGTTGAGGGTCTAATCACCCCCCCTCTAGACACCTCTTCTCGATCTTTTCCCCTCCTCGGCGTTGGTGGTGTCGATGTTTGTGGCGATGGGGACGCTGAGGTTCTGCATCGTGGCGCGCAGCGGGTCGGGCAAGCTGGCGCGATCCACCGCGGCCCTAGCGGCGGCGGCCTTCTTGCTAGACGAAGAAGAGCCAGAGCCGGTGACGAATACCTCTACTCGGACGCAGGGGGTCTCCGCCTTGGCAGAGGTGTCGTCGCTGAGGGGGACGGGCGAGTCGGAGACATCGAGCACCCTGCTAGGGTACTCGTCGGCCGCGGGCGCGTCGGAGATGCGCAGCACGGCGAAGGAGGCGGTGAGGGCGTCGATGGTGTCGGCCGCCAGCGCGACGCTCGGGGGAAGTGTCGTGCGCAACATGCTCACCGAAATCGATGAGGGGCCCCATCTGGAACATGTCTCCGCCCGAGACCTCGAGCAGCCCCACGGTGGGCGCCAACTGTCGTGGTGGGTGCACGGCAGATGCCATGGGATGGATAAAGAGAGGGATAGGCTCGAGGGCACCGGTGGGCTCCAGAAGCGAGGTAGGTATGAGCGAGCGCGGGACGCAAGACATACCCAAGTTTGGGGCTCTCCGTCGAGATAACACCCCTAGTCCGGCCAAGAGTGGTTTATATGTATTAATACAGAGTAGCTCCTAGAGCTGTTTCGAGGAGGAAGGAAGATAGGCCAGGGCTTGCGCTGCTCCTTCTCCTGGTGTATGTGTGTGTTCTACTGATGGTCTGATCGCTAGGTTGTATGTCTTTCCGCCCGCGTACATGGAGGGCTTCTAGGGTGTTTTATAGGTCAACCCCCCAGGGTTACAATGGCAAAGATACAAGGCCATGGGGCCGGGATGTCAGCGTTTGGGAAGCCAGAGCTGGGACCCGCCGGGTGCCAGGATTCGCCGGGTCCTCCGGGTGCGGGCCCCGTGCACCAGAGGGCCTTGTTCTCCATCTTGTCGTGCGTCACGGAGTGGTTGGGCCGGCTCAGCTACAGTGGCACACTGCCTGGTCGCCATCGGCTTGCATCAGCAGGATGGGAGGCAGACTGTTGGCATGCCGGCCTTGGTCAGCGGAGCAGGTGGGGCACTATTGCCGCGCTCCTACCAGTCAGAAGAGTTGGTGGGGCACTGTAGCCATGCTCGTCCCCTCTACGGGGACTTATTCCATCGTACGCCTTGGATGGGATGGGAGCTGACCCGTGGCCGGGTTGAGGAAGACGCCACAGGGGCGCTAGCTTGTTGGAGAAGCCTTGGATTGCCGGGTTCGGCCGGCATGCGCTGGCAGGCCTGGCCGTGTTGCGATCTTGGCTGTGTTAAAGGGCTTGGCCGAGTTGAAAGGCTTGGCCGGGTTGAAGGGGCGATGTCGGCCCCGATGTTTTGAAAAGGATTCGGGTTCCGTTGCCTACCCAGGGTCCATCCCCCCGATAGGAGTGTTGCACCCAACTTGGTTAGCAAATCCAGTGGTGGTACACAAGGCAAAAGGGAATTGGAGACTTTGTATTGACTTCACCGACTTGAACAAAGCATGTCCAAAAGATCCCTTCCCTTTGCCGCGCATCGACTAGATTGTGGACTCCACTTCAGGATGTGATTTTCTCTCCTTCCTTGACGCATAGTCCGGCTACCATCAGATCTTCATGACCAAGGAAGACGAAGAGAAAACCGCGTTTATTACCCCATGTGGCACGTACTATTTTGTACGTATTCCTTTTGGGCTAAAAAGCGCTGGTTCAATGTTTGCAAGGGTTGTATAGATTGGTTTTGAGCCTCAGCTACGCAGAAACATAGAATCCTATATGGATGATATAGTGGTCAAAACCAAGGACAAATCTACACTCGTTGAAGATTTGGAAGAAACCTTTGTGAACCTGCGAAAGATCAACTTGAAGCTCAACCCAGAGAAATGTGTGTTTGGCATTCCGTCTGGCAAGCTCCTTGGGTTCTTTGTGTCTTAGTGAGGGATAGAAGCCAACCCCGATAAGATCAAAGCAATAGAGTAGATCCAAGCCCCGAAAACTATTAAGGATGTGAGGCATTTGGCTGGATGTGTTGCTGCGCTGAGTAGGTACATTTTAAAATCCACTAAGCGTGCCCTGCCATTCTTCAAAATCTTGAAGAAGGCTGGTCCAATGAAATGGACTCCGGAGGCAGAGGCTGCACTGCGAGACTTGAAAACCTACCTTTCCTCTGCGCCAACCTTCGTCGCGCCTAAACCACAAGAGCCGCTGCTGCTATATCTGGCAGCAACGAATCAAGTGGTTAGTTCTGCTTTGGTGGCACAGAGAGAAGTGGATAGCGAGGGAACCAATGCGGCAGAGCCATCCACTGATGAATCGAACTTGTCCCCGGCAAGCCCAGATAAAGATGGTGAAGAGGGATCACAGGCAGATGCTGATAGTCAGAAGGCATCAGCAAGGAAAAACATGGTGCACTGACCAATTTACTTTGTCAGCTCCCTCCTGCAGGGGGCTAGGCTAAGGTACTCTGGGGGTGCAAAAACTTATCTTCGGCCTTCTCATGGCCTCGAGGAAGCCACACCATTATTTCCAAGCTCACGAGATCACAGTTGTGACTCGCCTTCCATTGCAGCGTATTCTGAGGAACCACAAGGCTACTGGCAGGATAGTAGAGTGGGCACTAGAATTGTCAAGCTTTGCTTTGAAATTTGAAAGCACAGCAACTATCCAAAGCAGGGCACTAGCAGAATTTATAGCAGAATGGATGCCAACGCCTGATGAAGAAGTACATGAGACAACTCTCCCCGGCAAGGAGACCCTCAAGGGGTGGGTAATGTACTTTGATGGAGCCTTCACGCTGCAAGACGCCAGGGCTGGAGTGCTGTTTGTCGCACCCACCGGAGAACACCACAAGTATGTTATCCAGATGCACTTTCCCAGGGAAGATGCTACCAACAACACAGCAGAGTATGAGGGGCTGCTTGCGGGCCTCAGGATTGCAATAGAACTGGGGATAAAGAAGTCGATCATCTGTGGTGATTCCCAGCTCGTTGTCAAGCAAGTGAATAAGGATTATCAGAGCCCACTGATGGAAGCATATGTGGAAGAAGTAAGGAGGTTGGAGGAGCACTTTGGCGGGCTGCACACAGAGCACATACCCAGTGCAGAGAATAGCATCTCTGACCACCTATCAAAGTGCGCTGCTCAGAAGCTTCCTATGGAACCAGGAACTTTTGTACTCCATCTGACTCATACATCAGTTTCCCTGTCAGCGCTGGCTAGAAAAAGAAGAAAACTCAACACCGGCAAACATTTCCCGGCAGAGCTCACTGGAGCCGCTGGTGAGAAGATTGTCGGGGGAGGCCCTATGCTAGTTGGCAAGCTGCATTCTCCAGCGGAGCCTCGGGTTCCCGCTGTTGAGATTAGCGCTCCCATGGCAGAGGAAATTTCTTTAGTCCCCGTCGTCGAGCACCAGGCTCTGGCATTGGAGCAACATATAGTCCAATTCTTGCAAACTGGAGAACTTCCCGATGACCCAGAGGAATCTGAAAAGGTGGCCTGCCCATCGAGTATGTACCAGTTTGTGGACAACACTCTATATAGAAAGAGGCTTAATGGCGTGAAGTTGAAGTGTGTCAGTCAAGAAGACGGACTAATGTTGTTGGCAGAGATACATGGAGGTGTATGTGGCTCACATATGGGATCAAGAGCACTTGTCGGGAAAGCTTTCCGGCAAGGATTCTACTGGCCCACTGTCCTCCGGGATGCAACTAAGCTCGTCACCAAGTGTGGAGCCTGTCAGTTCCATTCCAAGAACATTCACCAACCTGCTCAAGCCCTGCAAACAATCCCTTTATCCTGGCCTTTCACGGTCTGGGGGCTCGACATCTTGGGCCCCTTTCCCCGTGCCACCGAAGGTTTTGAATTCTTGTATGTAGCAATCGACAAGTTTACAAAGTGGCCTGAGGTGGAGCCAGTGAGAAAGGTGACTGCACAATCAGCTATCAAGTTCTTTAAGGGATTGGTGTGCCGTTTTGGAGTGCCCAACAGGGTGATCACCAATAATGGCACCCAATTCACAAGCCGTGCCTTCATGTAGTACATCCAGAGCCTTGGAAGCAAGGTCTCTTTCACATATGTTGCCCATCCCAAGAGCAACGAACAAGCTAAAAGTTTGAACGCTGAAGTGCTGCGAGGGCTCAAGACAAGAACTTCCAATAAATTGCGAAAATGCAGCAAACGCTGGGTCGATCAGTTGTCGGTGGTTCTTTGGACAATCAGGACGACACCAAATCGAGCTACTGCCTAGACTCCCCTCTCCCTGGTATATGGTGCAGAAGTAGTGCTCCCCATGGAACTCATATACGGGTCACCTCGAGTACTTTCCTACAATGAAGTAGCGCAAGGGCAGCTACGACATGATAGTGCCATGCTCCTCGAGGAAGATCGTCTCTGGGCACCTGTACATGCTGCACGATACCAGCAAGCCCTGCGCCACTATCACAGCCGCAGGGTTCACGCTCGGAGCCTTGAGGAAGGTGAACTTGCCCTTAGGCGTGTTCAGTCCGCCAAGGGTGCAAACAAGTTGACACCGAAGTGGGGAGGCCCTTACCGGGTATTACGTGTCACCAGACCTGGCGTAGTCTGTCTGGAGACCAAAGATGGCATCCCAATGCAAAACTCATGGAATATTGAGCATCTTCGTAAGTTCTACCCGGAAGGCGCGGTTGCCGGGCCCTGCCCCGGCAACCTATTTTGTACAAGCATAGTCCCCAGGACTTGTAACCCTTTGTACAAAGCCAGGCGCTGACCCTGTGCATAGTTGAATAAAAAAAGCGCTTTTCACAAAACTTGCATGCATGATTCCTATTTGCTTAAGTATGATCCTATTGTGATTACAATAGTTCTTAAATTAGGCAACTAACATGCAGCAAAGGACCACGTGTTATCCTTTTCCCTCCCTTTCCTTTGATGACAACAGAAGGATTTCATCACAGATAGTTTCCCGGGAAGAAAGATGAGTACAAGCCCATGCACTGATCCCCGATAGCTTCTCCTTATCTGAAACGATAAGAAGAACAGCAAAGGGAGATAAGTGCACTCCATGACATCCCTTCATTCCATGTTATACTTAAGTATGAAGAACATGCACGCAAGGAAACCTGGCCGCCTCTGCCATTTGCGCTCCTATTCTTTACTCGAGTCCACTCGACAAGTTTAGTTGTAGCTACATATGGGGGGGGGGTTGGTGAGGGGTCGGCCTACGTTCGCGCTCACTAACCCGTTTTTCACTTCACTAAACGTGGTTTTAGTAGCAGCAGCACCGAAGGCCGGCAAAGATGTCTTGCTGGGAAAATTTGTTTACTAATAAGTATTGAAGGTCCATCCTTTAGTGTGTTTAAGTACATACACAAACGTCCGGCAAGCTCTCTTTTCCAAATTTATGTGAACAAACAAGTACAATGCATACAAGTACTAACATGGATAAAGGGTTACATAATTTTGAATAAAATTTGGCAAATACCTACACTTTTTGATATGAAAAAAGATAAGTGCCCCGTAATGCCTTTCTTGTCCCTCTCCTCCTAGGAGTTACATTGAGAAGGAAAGAGGGCAAAAGGAGCACCTGGCCAGAAGCCCAGCCTGACCCCTTCAGGACCAGCGGGATGCAGCCTGACAAGATCGGGAGGGTGCCTCCCCGGCAAGGAAGAAGAGGCCAGGGACGAAGAGAGCGGCTAGGAGATGCCCTGGTCACCCCTACCAGGCCCAGAGGAACATGGCTCGGCAGGGGCACCGGCAAGGAAGACAAAGCCGGAGTCCACGATGAAGCCTGCCGGGGTCCAGCTGGAGGTGTCGGTGACGACCAGGCCAAGCACCCCCGTCAAATCGCTCTGCCGGGGTCCAGCTACAGATGATGGTGCCACCGGCACCTAGCTGATGGTGACGGTGCGTCCGGTGCTCAGCCGGAGTCTGAGTCGTCGTCTTCGTGCTTGATGACCGGGGGCTCGCCGTCGCCGTCTTCGCCGTTAGTGTCCTCTTCGTCACTAACGCTCAAAGAGGAGCTTTCATCATTGCTTGAGCTCTCTGCGCAGCACCCTAAGTGAGCACCTGAACGCCTGAAGACCTTGATGGAGAGTAGATCAGCCTCGACCAACTTGAAGCGGAGGACATGCCCTTCCGCCAGATAATGGGCACGTGCAAAAGTTTTCCAGCCATGCCTAAGGAACATGACGCGCGGCGCGGGGAACTCAACGTTCGCCCACACAACACCATTGCAACAGCTGCTCATTTACAACCCCAGCCTGGGCGGCTGGTCGGTCTCCATCACCCTGGCAAAGGGACCGAGGAGCCGCAGGCGGCTGCGTGGGGGACCGCGCAACTTGATGATGAACTCCAGCGATGTATCCCCCACATGGCCTTCTGCTGGTGTGGGGGCGGCTGGAGGAGGGACGGTGGGCACGCCGCCCCGTCCGCCCTGACCACGGGCGCCGCGTCGACCTCGACCATGCCCTGCAGCTTCACCTTGTGCACTGGATTCCGCCCCCGTGGCAGCAATGGAGGCAGGAGCAGGGTGCCGAGAAGAAGCTCTCGTCGCCACCGTCGGAGCCCGAGCTCAGCCCCTTCCCCTTGCCATGGTGGAAGCAAAGTCAGGGGAGGAGGAGGAGACGATGGATGATAATCACCACCCCCTTCTTATCTCCTTTTATAGCGAGGTAGGAGGGTGAGGCTGGCTCTGCACTATCATGGAGCAACCGCCCCATTCCTCCAATCCGGCCCTCTGCATCACTAATGGCACCCTGATGCATCGGCCACCCCACTACGCCAATCCAGGGCGTTGCATTTTCTGCCAAGGCACACGTTCCCACGCCCTACGCGTCCACCAACAACCCCGCGCAATGCATGCGGCGCGCGTGGCAGAAATGGCAGGTGAAGTGGGTAAGGGTGAAGATAAAATGGGAGTTACCTCTGGATCACGCGCAGGCCCCCTAATGTGCTCCTGTGGACGTGTGCGTCCCTGGTTTACGATGCAAACAAAGCGCACCATTTGGAATGTTGAAGATGCCACGGGAGACTTGGGAGCAAGATCAAACCGAGGTTAATGAAGAAGCAAAGAAGATCTCAAAATGAACCGTACCCGCCCCAGCAAGGCCAACGTGTACGCCTGTGCATTTGTTGGGCCTACCCCAACGACGCCTCAGATGCACGTATGGGCCAGGCCCGGGGCTCCTGTCGATACAACGAACATGTGTGTTCACTGGCCTGACTTATGCACCGTCGTATGAGAAGGCATACATCTGGTATCAAGGCTTGACATAAGATGAGCCAGAGAAACCGCTCTTTGTGAGATCAAGGAGTGCAATAACAAGATCAAGTCAACAAGAGAACACCCCAGGAGGGCCTCCCTTGCCGGGCAGGCGACCCCGGCGGGGTCGAGGTCGCGCCTGTGGGCAAACCCAAGCCACCTCGGCAGGGTCTTCAGGGCTACCAAGGCCAGAGCAAGGCTCGAAGACAAGAGACCGACATGCTCCGTGCCGACAGGCCTCTGCAAAGATGCCACCGCTCCACCTCATCGCATGCAAGTCATTAATCAATGAGGTGTCAAGCTCTCAAGTGGCTAGGTGGATCCTGTTAGGTACGTGGCAACCTACTAGAGAAGAGATTAGCTTTATTGACACCCGTCCAGATGGCGTGTCATGCTAATAAGGAGAAGATGGATAAGCGGCGCGGCAGGCTTGCCAGACTTTAACCTCAGCACGACACCTAGCAGTGCATTTAATGCACTTTGTCCTAATTGCCAGAGTTAGGTATGATGACACTATTAGCTATCTAATCATGCCAAAATGACTGATTTGCCACTGTGGTCGCCCCTTTAGCTATAAAAGGAGGCCCGAGGCAACCTAGCAAATGGTTCGAAACCTTGATCCCACAACGCTTGTACGCGCGTAGCTGCCCTCCCCGAGGCACACTTGCCGGGCTTGAGCGCTCCGCGTCTTCGTGTTCCTCCAGATCAATCCACCACAGTAGGAGTAGTGTTTTATGTTGTAAAGCGGCCCGAACCTGGGTAAAAGAGAGCTGTCCATCGCCGTACTGCCCTGCTATTTCTGCTCTTTGTGCAATGTGACCGTCCCCTTGCCGAACCAGAAAGGGGCACCCCTACCCCATAGGTGATCGTGCTTCCACGCCGACAACATCAAGTCCCACTTCATACTGACACATTCAGAGATTGGTGGCTATCGAAGAGGAGGAGATTCTCTGGTAGAATTTTGCATGGTTTCGACTCCTCCGTGATCGGGACAGCGTGGTCCCTATGGAAGCAGAGGAATGCGAGGGTATTCAACAGGCAGCAGGACCAAAGATCACCGCCTAAGCTAGTCACTCAGGTGCTTGCAGAGATCAGAGAGTGGAGACTTGCGGGTTTTGGTGTTGGAGGTTTAGATCCTTTTGTGAAAGAGTGACTTAATGTGTGTAGCTGGTGTGGGTGTGGGGTTCACCGGTCAGGTTGTTCGCAACCAGATTTGGCATCTTGTAATTACAACTCTCTGCCTTCTATAAATATAAGGTACGCCATTGGCGTACTCTCGAAAAAAACTATGCGATGGTGTGAGTGGGAGTGAAGATGTGCTTTGCATCTGTGTGAGCCTGTTCGACTAAAGCCCAAATAATCATACCAACAGAAAAAAAACACCTTTTCAGAAACAACACAAAATATTTCCTACTAATCATCTATGAGGTTGTACTAGCCCAAAAACAGCTATGAGGTTGTACAGTGTACATCAATATGCTCCCTCCGTACAAAAAATATAAGACATTTTTATGTCCGTTTTGGTACAAAGGGAGTACTATATTGCATATATGTTTATTTAGCCTAATTTTTGTCCATGTTGCAACTTAGTTTGAACATATCCATGCAAACATATAGTACATGGTCATATATGAAGAAAAAATCACTCGCCGACACCAAACATTCATATTTGGACTCAAATCCAATGCATGTGGAACCTCTCCACAAAACAGTCAATATTGAGAATGAACGAAATTATAACAGTCCTACCGGTGTTGGGCAAAAGTTGTCATTCTATGACAAGCTGGACCCACACCAGAAACATGATCGTCCAACCACATGTCAGTACATATTTTTTTAAACGCAAACGTGCCCTCCCATATTTCTCAAAACATCGAACGTGAATTACTCTTAATAATTTAAAAAATACCACTTCATGACAAACGAACAAAACTATGAAATATTAACTTCTTTTAACCTAACATTGTTAGGTCCTAGAGTTTAAAACATTGCTATTGGGTAAAAGAATGGATTTTGTGAGAATTTTAATGGCTTAGTTGTAGTATAGCACTTTCAAAGATTGGTGTCAGTCTGAAGTCGAGACGGCAGTAAACCTTTGCGTTGGTCGAAGGGTTGCCAAGTGATGCCATTTAGGTATTGCATGCATGTGCATGAGCTAATTAGGTGGATGCAAGATGGGAAGCATTGTTTGGATGTACTCTCTCCATAAAGAAATATAAGAGTGTTTAGAGGGAGTATTAATTAATATAAAGATTGATGATTGAAATGTTTATAATGTTCTCATCATTAAACTTTATAATATTCTAGCCTACGCATCGAGTGGGCCACTCTGCTAGTTATAAATAACAGCAAGAAAATCTCAAGAAAAGAAAATGACGCTCCAAACAAAACACGTATCATGTGACGAATAAAAATATAGCTTAAAGTGAGGTTACCGATGGTGTTGAAGACGAAAGAGAGGATGCCTTTCGGGGCATCCCCAAGCTTAGTTGTTTGGATCTTCCTTGAATATTATCTTGGGGTGCCTTGGGCACCCCCAAGCTTAGGGTCTTGCCACTCCTTATTCTACTCATATTGATATCTCACCCAAAACTTGAAAACTTCAATTAGACAGAACTTAACAGAACTTCATGTGATAGGTTAGTATGCTAAAGAACAAATAATTCACTTGGGCACTGTCAAGACAAGATTCATAATTGTTATCACACAATGCCTACTGTACCCTACAATTTCTACAATTTATATTGACCAATATAAGCCATAGAAACTATAAAACAAGCAAACTATGCATTGAAAACATAATCTATCAAAAATAGAATGGTCTGTAATGGTCTCAACAATCACCATACTTATGTAACTACAAAAATTATGAAAATTTTGGAAAATGTAGGCAATTTGTATACCAATCATGTGTAAATATCACATCCCAATAAATTATGGTAATTCCAGAACTAGGCGCAAAAGTTTCTGTTTTTGCACAGAATAAAGTCAACTATCATCCGCACTATCCCAAAGGCTTTACTTGGCACTTTATTGCATTGTTAAGGAAATTAGTAACCGGTTGCTGCTTGGTCGGCAAGGGAGTAGTGATTAATTGGTGAATCGCCCTATTAAATGGATTAATAGGTCGACCATTAATCGGTAGATTAAATAGGAATTGCCAACATATATCTAGTTTTTATGTATTATACCATACTCTCATGCTCTCAGCTATGTAATATACCAAAATATCCTACTGTTTAATCGAACCCTAGCTATTGAGGAGCGAGGAGGATGGGAAGGGTTTTGGGGCAAAATTTTGGGCTTTGTTTCCCCACAAGTTAATGGGTAAACAATGATTAATCGGCCTAACAACTAATTAATCGGTCTAACATGCCAATTAATCGGTCTAACAAGCCCATTAATCGGTCTGGCAAGTTAACCCGATGAATAGGTGTTATTCGTTTTGGCCACCCTATGAGTAGTGATTAACTGGCATGTTAACTGATTAATCGGACGAATTCTTGAATAGTGCTTTATTAAAACAAAAGCTATAAAACATGATTACTATAGTAGCTTAATCATGTGAACACACAAAAACAATAGGTAAAGATATTGGGTTGTCTCCCAACAAGCGCTTTTCTTTAATGTCTTTTTAGCTAGGAATGATGATTTCAATGATGCTGACACAGAAGTAAAGAATTGAAACATAATAGGAGCATCATGAAGCATATGGCTAGCACATTAAGCCTAACCCACTTCCTATGCGTAGGGATTTTGTGAGCAAACAATTTATGGGAGCAAGAATCAACTAGCATAGGCAGGCAAAACAAGCATAAATTCAAAACTTTCAACACATAGAGAGGAAACTTGATATTAGTGAGATATGTAAAAGCATATGTTCCTCTCTCATAATAATTTTTAGTAGCATCATGAATGAATTCAACAATATAACTAACACATAAAGCATTCCTTTCATGATCCACAAGAATAGAATTTTTATTACTCTCCACATAAGCAAATTTCTTCTCATTCATAATAGTGGGAGCAAATTAAATGAAATTGGCTTAATCTATTGAAATCTTGATGACAAGTTTCATGGTTATCATTATTCTTTATAGCATACATGTCATCACCATAATCATCATAGATAGCAACTTTGTTATCATAATCAATTGAAACCTCTTCCAAAATAGTGGAATCATCATTAAATAAACTCATGAGCTCGCCAAATCCACTTTTATCATTATTCCAATAAGATTCAACACCCTACAAAATAGTGGGATCATTATTACATAAAGTTGACACACTTCCAAACCCACTTTCATCAATATAGTCACCATAAATAGGAGGCATGCAATCATCATAACAAATTTGCACAACAAAACTTGGGGGACTAAAAATATAATCTTCATCAAACATAGCATCCCCAAACTCATGGCTTTGCATATCATTAGCATCATGGATATTCAAAGAATTCGTACTAACAACATTGCAATCATGCTTATCATTCAAAGATTTTATGCCAAACATTTTATTGAATTCTTCTTCTATCAATTGAGCACAATTTTCTGCTCCATCATTTTCAAGAAACATTTTATAAAGATGAAGAGTATGAGGCAACCTCAATTCCATATTTCTTTTTGTAGTTTTCTTTTATGGACCAAACTAGTAATAAAACAAAAAACTAAAAGATTCAATTACAAGATCTAAATATATACCTTCAAGCACTCACCTCCCTGGCAACAGCGCCAGAAAAGAGCTTGATATCTACTACACAACTTATCCTTGTAGACTCGTGTTGGGCCTCCAAGCGTAGAGTTTTGTAGGACAGTAGCAGTTTTCCCTCAAGTGGATGACCTAAGGTTTATCAATTCGTGGGAGGCGTAGGATGAAGATGGTGTATCTCAAACAACCTGCAATAAAATACAAGAAATCTCTTGTGTCCCCAACACACCCAATACAATGGCAAATTGTATAGGTGCACTAGTTTGGCGAAGAGATGGTGATACAGGTGTAGTATGGATAGTAGATATAGGTTTTTGTAATATGAAAATAAAAAAACTGCAAGGTAGCAAGTGATAAAATGGAGCACAAACAGTATTGCAATGCTTAGAAACAAGGCCTAGGGTTCATACTTTCACTAGTGCAATTTCTCAACAGTGCTAACATAATTGAATCATATAACAATCCCTCAATGTCGTGTGTACGACCATCTATGGGATCATGGTGATCCCTTTGCAGTTCAACTAGGGAGATCAGTGGGCACAAAGAGCAGAATTAGCAGAAAACAAGATGTTTACCCAGGTTCAGGCCGTTGTGAAGCGTAAAACCCTACCCCTGCTTTGTATATTGGATGTGTATGTGTCCAGTTACAAGGTGCTCGAGAGGTGCAGCTACATGTGCAAATGGACAGTGTTTTGACCTTTGTTAAGGTAGCCATGGGCTTCCTTTTATAGACTAAGGGGTCACCACGGTGGAAAAATGGTAAATATACACTTTAATAGTGGATACAATCTTATAGAGTTAGGACAAACGCATTTATTGCGCTGTGAGGTGTCTTGTGGATGGAGCTCCCTGGCAAGGATGGTCTCTCCTTCTGTGTCGTTCGCCCATCTACCTATTCCCTTGACACATCGCCTGGACGGGTGTCATTAAAGTTGTCTTCAGAGTGGCGAGCTGCCACGTGCCCAGACAAGTTTCACCTAGCTACCTGCTTGCTCGACACCTAATCGATAAGTGACAATCTGATCGATGAGGTGGAGCGATAGCATGGTAGTGGGATTCTTGCCGGGCTCGAAGCTTGCCGGGCTTAAAGCTTGGAACGCATTCGCTGGCAACCTCAGCCTTGATCTTCTGTACTCTTCTGTAGAACTTTTCGATCACCTGACTGGAAGCCTTCTTCATATCTTGAGTTTATCTTCAGTTATCCTTCGGCAAGCCTCGCCGTCGGGGAGGCTGCTACTACTTGTGCATAAGTCTGGGGTATTGAGAACCCAATTCTTAGTACACCGATAGGAGCCCCCGAGCCTGGGCCACACATGCATGCAAGGCGTCGTTGGGCTAGGCCCAAATGATGCACAGGCACGTGTGGCAGGGAATAACTGCCACAATCTGTCGTAATCTTCTCTTTAATTGTGCCCCCCACCACACGCATTAAATGTGGAATTGGATTGGTGAAACGGAATGGCGGCCGGGGAAGTGTGCCTGCAAAAGGTGTAGTCATGTCGAACAGTAAAGAGCCAGCCCCTGCACCTTCCCCATAAAAAGGGGGGAGCAGAGGGCATTGCTCATTTACCATTTCTTCTTCCAATCTATTGTTCTCCAACATCTTCTTGCTGAAGATGTTGCTGCAATGGTGAGGGGCATGGGGCCGAGCTCGAGCATTTGCCGCTGCCACAAGGGCTTCCACGCGAGGCCAGCGTGCGCGCTTGCCACGACTGCGGAGGCAGGCCCCAGCATCTGTATAAGGGCCACAAATCACGGGCGCGGAAGGCGTGGTGTCCGGAGCCGAAGTGGCCATGCTAGAGAGCTCGCCCTCCCTCCCCCAGCAGAGGCCCACACGATGGAGACGGTGTACGAATTCATCGTGGCATTGCACCATCAGCCACGCAGCTGGCTGCGGCTTCCAAAGTCTGTTGCAAATGCAATGGAGGGCGATGAGCCCTCAGGACTCTGGCTGTGAGCGGACGGCTGCTGCAACAGCCCCGCCTGGGTGACGACAGAGATTTCCCCCAACGGCTTCATGTATTTGCTGTGGGGGTGGAAATCATTCGCTCGCTCCCGTGGCTTAGGGCGAGGACATCTTCTTCAATTTAGGCATGACGGATCTTCAACGCTCTTCATGAAATTCTTCGGCGCCTCTGGCAGCCGCCTGGAGTGCTGCGAAGAGAGCGAAAGCAGTAGCGGCACCGACTCTTCTAGTGAAAGCGAAGACGACAAGAGCTCCCCAAGTGTCAAGAGGGAAAGCAATGACTCCGACTCCAGCTAGGTGTAGGCGGCGCCATTACTGGATCTTGGAAGCGAATCGTGACCCACCTCGGTGTCTCTCCTTTTGCCCCTGTAATGGAATGAATGTATCCAGTTTGCCATATCTGAAATGAAGTATATGTTACTTTCCCTATGTTTGATGAATGAATGTCATTTCCCCTTTGTTCAATTCTATTTTTGCATGTATATACTCTACACTTGTTGGAAACTTGCCGGTGCACACACTTGCCGCAAGCGCTTGAGGAACGGGTCCTTAGCAGCCTGCTGGAAATGCCGCCGCTGCCAAGGTAACTTGGTGGTCACAGTGTAGCTACTAATATTTCCGAGTGGACTCGAGACAAGACAAGAGCACAATCTGATTACAACAAGGTTCCTTCGCATGCAGATTTTCCATACAAAATCCAAAAATGTTCAAGGCAGAATAGCTCTGCAACAAAGAATTTGCTTGAAAAAATTTCAACTTAGCTTTTTTTGTTGTACTTCTTGTCGTAGAATGTTAACTTGAACGTTGCTTGCTGGTGTCCATACCATCACCCCCCAGCAAACATGCATGCGAGGCAACCTTCTATCCTTTGAGAAAAAGAAAGAAGAGAAAATAAAGGTATGGAACCTTGACGGTTTGTTAACATCCATACAAGGTAAGCATATCACAACATCACAAAGAAACACAAAATAATTAAACATGTGAATTGATAAGAGTTGTGAAACACTTAGCTTTATTTCACTATGCACAGGGTCAGCACCTGGCTTTGTACAAAGGATTACATGCAACATCGGCAAACTTGTACAAAAGGTGGTTGCCGGGCAGCCCGGCAACCTGCGCCTTACGGATAGAACATGCGAAGATGCTCAATATTCCACCAATTGTGTACTGGAGTGCCATCTTCGGTATCTAGGCAGACTGCACCAGGCCTAGTGACTCGTACTACCCAATAAGGGCCTTCCCACTTTGGCGTCAACTTGTTGGAATTCTTGGCGGACTTGATCCATCGAAGAACAAGTTTGCCCTCCTCAAGGCTTCGAGCATGAACCTTGCGGCTATGGTAGCGGCGCAAAGCTTGCTAGTAGCGTGCAGCTCACACAGCATCCCAAAGACGATCTTCCTCAAGGAGCATTGCATCATCTTGCCGAAGCTACTCTTGCTCTGCCTCATCATGCTTCGCACTTGGTTACAAGCTCATTTGCAACCTGGAGGGCAGTGGGCCAATTGAAACCTTGCCGGAAAGCTTTCTCGACAAGGGCCCTTGATCCTATGTGAGAGCCATATATCCCCCCATGTATCTCTGCCAACAGCTTTTGTCCATCTTCCTGATAAATACACTTCAACTTCACCCAATTTGATCTCTTTCTGTATAAGTCGTTGCCGACAAAATGATACATACTAGACTGACGGGCTACTCTTTCAGCTTCTTCTTGATCTTCGAGAAGTTCTCCTATTTGAAGGATGTGGACGACCTGCTGCGCCCATGCCGGAGCTTATGGCTCGACGACAAGGACTAAAGGCATACACTCAGTTGCAGGAGCGCTTGTCTCAATGGCAAGGACTTGAGATCCTGACGGAGCTCGCTGCTCACCGACAAGCTTGTCGTTGTTCCCAGCAACATCTTTAGCGACAGCTTCCGGGAGCTCGGTGGGAAAGTACTTGCCGGTGTTCAACTTTCTTCTTTTGTTCTGGCCCGTTGATGGTGTAACATATGGTTGATTCAAATGGAGCACAAAGGTCCCTGGTTCCACATGTAACTTCATGACGGCACGCTTCAAGAGATCATTAGCTATATTGTTCTCTGCACGAGGAACATGCTCTGTCTGTAATCCATCAAAGTGCTCTTCCAATTTCCTCACCTCATCTATGTAGGCCTTCATCAATGGGCTTTGATAATCCTTGTTTACTTGTTTCACAACTAACTGTGAGTCGCCCTTGATGATAAGCTTTCTGATTCTGAGGTCTGCCACAATCCTGAGACCGGCAAGCAGTCCTTCATACTCAGCAGTGTTGTTTGTAGTCTACACCCTAGGGAAATGCATCTGAATCACATACTTGAGGTGCTCCCCGGTGGGTGCGACAAGCAGCACTCTGACACCGGCACCTAGCAGCAAAAAAGCCCTGTCAAAATACATAATCTAGTCCTTCTGTGTTTCCTTGTCGGGGAGAGGACTCTCTTGTACTTCTTCATCGAGCATTGGCATCCATTCTGTAAGGAACTCTACCAAGGCTCTACTCTGAATCATTGATGTGCTTTCAAACTTGAGATCAAAGCTAGACAGCTCCAACGCCCACTCGACAATCTTGCCGGTCGCGTATGGATTTCTCAAGATCCTTTGCATCGGAAAGTGAGCGATGACAGTGACTTGATGTGCTTGAAGGTAGTGGCACAACTTCCTTGAGGTCATAAGAAGACCAAAAAGCAATTTTTGCACGCCATAATATCTTGACCTAGCTCCCTGGAGAAGAGAACTGACAAAATAAACTGGATGTTGCACCAACTTCTTCTTCTGCACAATTTGTTGTTCTGATCCATCTACTTGTTCTGCGCTTGACTTGTTGGCACCGAGACTTGCTGGAGAATATTTCGGCTTGTCGCTTGATAGGCCTCTTCAATTTATTGTTCTGATCCATCGGCTGCTTCTTCACTTTCAACTTCTCTCTCCGCCACTAGTGCAACACTGACCACTTGGTTCGTTGCCGCCAAGTATAACAACAATGGCTCTTGTGGTCTTGGCGCAACCAGTGTTGGCACAGAGGATAGGTACTCCTTCAAATCCTGCAGCGCGGCCTCCGCTTCCGGAGTCCATTTCATTGGACCTGCCTTTTTCAAATTTTTGAAAAAATACAAGGCACGTTCAGCGGATTTGGAGATGAACCTACTCAGTGCAGCAATGCAGCCGGCAAGGCGGCACACATCCTTGATGCGCTTCGGTGCTTTAATCTGCTCAATTGCTTTGATCTTGTCAGGATAGGATTCAATTCCACGTTTAGACACAAAGAACCCGAGAAGCTTGCCACCCTTTTAGAGCATGGTCAATAATATAGGCGGCTCTTGCAGCGGCACATCATTTTGAGCGAGTACTCCGTCCGTTTCTTTTCTTTGATTTGTAGGATTCTTAAAATGTAGTGTCGGCGTTCTGGGAATGGGGGTACCCAGACTTGCCTACCTGCGGCCCACGACGTGGCTCCATCGACGGCCTGGTACGGCCCAGCTTCAGCGACAACAACTCAAGACCCTCACGAGGCGCCAAGCCTCATGAGGCGGACGACACCAAGACCTCCACGAGGAGCGGCCTCCTCAGGCTGGCTCCCGAGGAGCGGAGATCTCTATGCAAGCCTCACCTCATGAAGTACGGATGACATGAGCCATGACGACCAAGGCCAGGCGGGCGCCAGCGGGCGTAGTGTACCAGTTTCCTCTTCGGTGCTAAAGAGGCAAGCGCAGGTGCGGAGTCCCGAGGAATCAGCCAAAGGTTTCCATTCCCATGCAACGAGACCAAGACCGCCAGGACGGCAGGACGGAGTTCATCACCGAGCCCACCACGGCGTCACAACCAGAGGCTTTTGCAGGCGAAGACTACTTTTGTCAGGATAGCATGTACTAGTTGTCTCCCTTCGAATTTGGCCGTTGTAGGATCCCTTCCCGCCTTTCATTTGGGAAGAGGACCAAGGCCACTATAAATAGGACTTAGCCACCACCGTAGATCGGGGGGACGGATCATTCAGATCCCCCTCACTCCACCAGCTCGCTCGAGCTCAAGAACACCTCTCCTCCTAAGGCTGTTCGCCACTGTACTAGTTCATCCTCAGCCCCTCGAGGCCAATCCACCAAAAAGCAGGAGTAGGGTTATACACCGCAAGGTGGCCCGAACCTGGGTAAACTGTTGTGTCTCTTTTCCTTACAGTTCGTCGAGCTAGGCTGTGAGATTAGCGAGTATGCAGACTGGGGAGGACGAGTTCTTCGCACGCACCCCAGAGTTTGACACTCTCAAAGGTTTGCGGAACCCGAAATCCGACATTTGGTGCGCCAGGTAGGGGTGCGTCGAAGCTTCGCCTCTCCGTCCGCCGCACTCCGCCCTCGCCGTTCAGCTCTTATGGCGAGCGCCTCTTCTCCGACTGGATCGATGGGCGCGCACGGAGGCGCCGTGGGTCTCCGGGCCTTCACCCCCGCCTTACGGCGAGTGCAGTGGCTGCCCAAGTTCAGGCCGGAGATGCCGCCTCGCTACGACAGCGTGGCAGACCCGGTGGGGTTTCTCCAGGCGTATGAGGAGGCGGTTCTGGCAGCCGACGGTGACGACAAGGTCATGGCGAATTGGCTCCCCATGGCCCTCATGGGCGCGCCGCGTGCTTGGCTCCTAGGACTGCCGGAATCTTCGGTGTCCTCCTGGGAGGAGCTGCACAGCCATTTCGTCACGCAATTCGCGGCGCTGGCACCTCACGTCGTTGCAGCCATCCTCGGCGGCTCGCAGGCGCCGCCCTCGGGTCACCACATCAAGCACTTCTTTCGCCAGGCGGGCGACGCCCACGTGCAGCAGGCGGCGCCGTCGGGTTGGGCGGCGCCCAAGGCCGACCTCACCTTCGACTCCGGGGACCACCCCGCGGTCACGGCCGGCGTCGGCGCTCTCCCGATGCTCTGCATCCCCACCATTTGCAACGTGGCGGTCACCAAGACCCTCATCGATGGAGGAGCCAGCCTCAATGTGCTCTCGGTGGAAGCATTCAGCTTGCTTGACGTGCCCCATGGCCGGCTCTGCCCCACGAAGCCCTTCTCTGGAGTCGTCAATGGCTCCACCAACCCCATCGGGTAGATCCGCCTCCCTGTCACCTTCGGCACCCGTGACAACTACCGCACCGAGCTTATCGACTTCGATATCGCCCGCATCAGCCTCCCGTACAACGCCATCCTCGGGTACCCGGCCCTGGCCAAGTTCATGGCAGCGACTCACCCTTCCTACAACCTCATGAAGATGCCGGGAAGCAGCGGCGTCCTCACCGTGGTAGGAGACACCAAGGACGCGCTATTGGCCCTCAAGCTCGCCTTCAGGGCCGCGGCGGCTGCGCGGCCGACTGGGGAAGGGGCCCCAGAGGCTCCGGGGGCTGCGCCAGCGAAGAAGAAGCAGTTGTTCTCTCAAGATCGGGCCGAGACGAAGTAGGTGCCGGTCAACGAAGACGGGGCGTCGGGTGCCACCTTCACCATAGGTGCCAGCCTCCCTCCAGATCAAGAAAAGGCGTTGGTCGACTTCTTACACGCGAACAAGGAAGTGTTCGCATGGGAGCCCAAGGATCTGGTTGGGATCCCGAGGGGAATAATCGAGCATCACCTGAGGGTGTGCCCTAACGCACGACCGGTGAAGCAGAAGGCACGGTGGCAGTCCACAGAGAAGCAGTCATTCATCGTCCAAGAGACTTGCAAGCTACAAGAGGCTGGTGTCATTCGGGAGGTGCAGTACCTAGAATGGTTGGCGAACCCGGTCATCGTCCCCAAGAAGGGCAGAAAGGAGCGTATGTGCATCGACTTCACTAACCTCAACAAGGCTAGCCCTCAAGACCCCTTTCCGCTTCCGCGTATTGATCAGATCGTCGACTCCACCGCCGAGTGCGACCTGCTGTGCTTCCTGGACGCCTTCTCAGGCTATCACCAAATCAAGATGGCGGTGCAAGATGTTGAGAAGATGGCTTTCTTGACCCCATGCGGGGTGTATTGCTACACCTGCATGTCGTTTGGGCTGCGTAACGCCAGAGCAACCTTCTAGCGGCTGATGCACATCGCTCTGGGCCGGCAGCTCGGGAGGAACGCAGAGGCATACGTCGATGACATAGTGGTGAAGTCTCGGGAGGCAAGAACCCTTATTGAAGACCTGGAAGAAACATTTGCCAGCTTGCGCAAGGTGGATCTGCAACTCAACCCGGAGAAATGTGTGTTCGGCGTCCCATCCGGCAAGCTGCTGGGTTTCTTGGTATCGCACAGAGGGATCGAGGCCAACCCAGAGAAAGTCAAGGCCATAGAAAGGATGAGCCCGCCGCAGACCCTCAAGGAGATGCAGAAGCTGGCAGGTTGCATGACCTCGCTGGGGCGTTTCATCTCCAAGTTGGGAGAACACGCCCTCCCGTTCTTCAAGCTGATGAAAAGGAAAGGACCATTCGAGTGGACTCCGGAGGCTGACACGGCCTTCCAAGACCTCAAGAAGTACCTCACCAGCCCGCCGGTGATGGTGGCGCCACGTCCCCTTGAGCCCCTGGTGCTCTACTTGGCCGCCATGCCTCACTCAGCCAGTGCAGCACTGGTGGCAGTGAGGGAGGAGCGCCTGGTCAAGGGCTCACGACGGGGCGCCCCGTCACCAGTTGGGGCACCGCGGTCTCAAGAAGGCGCTCCTGAGGCTCCGACTCCACCACCGGCCAACAACGCTCCTGAGACCTCAGCCAACCCCCCTGGCAGTGGGTCTCCTAAGGACGATGCTCCTGAGGGCACGGCTGCCATGGCGGATGACAAGGCTCCTGAGGACCCGCAGACTCAGGAGTTGCAAGACCTCACCAACGCTTCCTCCCTCGTAGAGCACCCAGTATACTTCGTCGGCACGGTGCTGCGAGACACACAGGCACGCTACCCCATGCCACAGAAGCTACTGCTCACTCTCCTCGTCGCCTCCCGAAAGCTGCGCCACTACTTCCAAGGCCACCCCATCAAGGTTGTCTCAGCTTACCCTCTGGAGAGGGTGCTCCGGAGCCCCAACGCTGCAGGAAGGGTCGCCGAATGGAACATTGAGCTGCAAGCGTTCCAGTTGGAGTTCAGTACCACCAGGATCATCAAGGGTGTGGCCCTCGCTGACTTCATGGCGGAATGGACTGACGTCCCTGACTGTGAAGTGTGCGAGGACCGCTCCCTCATACCCGGCGACGAGGCACCAGATGGTTGGATCATGTACTTCGACGGCGCATTCTCACGCCAGGGCGCGGGGGCTGGAGCTGTGCTTATTTCACCCACCACAGACAAGCTCTACTACGCCGTGCAACTCTGCTTCCAACACGACGAGAAGGTCTCCAACAACATTGCGGAGTACGAAGGCTTGATCGGGGGACTCAAGGCTGCCGCAGCTCTGGGGGTCAGGCGCCTCACCATCAGGGGCGACTCGCAGGTCCTCATCAACTTCTCCTACAAGGAGTACACCTCAAAGGACGAGCACATGGAAGCATACCTTGAGAAGGTAGGGAAAATTAAGAAACAATTCTTGGGTCTAGAATTGTAGCACGTGCCACGAGGCACAAACAAGGAGGCGGATGACATCGCCAAGAGGGCGTCCCGGCGTCTGCCTCAAGTGCCTGGCGTCTTCGAAGAGCGGCTCTTCAAGCCATCGGCAGCTCCACCCACCACAGAACCAGCACCGCCTCACGAGGATCTCCCCCAGGCTCCTCCGTCGGGCGCCCCAGCTTGTGGCCCAACCTCAGGAGCTCGCCTCCTCCTCGCGATGGAACCTCAAGAGGGGTGTTGGACCTAGGAGTTCAAGGCGTACCTACTTCGGGGCACCCTGCCGGAGAAGGAGGAAGTCGCGGAGCGTGTGGCCCGCCAGGCCACAGCATACCGCATCCAGGACGGTGAGCTCTATCGGAGGCGTCCAAACGACGTTTCTTTACAGTGCGTCTCCAGGGAGCAGGGATGCGAGCTGCTGGCCGACATACATGGCGGGGACTGTGGGCATCACTCTTCATCGTGCACACTCGTGGGCAAGGCATTCCGCAGCGGGTTCTACTGGCCCATGACGCTCAACGATGCTGTCGAGCTGGTGAAGTCCTGTAAAGCCTGCCAGTTCCACGCCAAGCAGATCCACTAGCCCGCTCAGGGCCTCCAGACCATCCCGCTCACATGGTCATTCGTGGTCTGGAGGCTGGACATCTTGGGGCCATTCCCACGGGCGCCCGGGGGCTACCGCTACCTCTACGTCGCCATCGACAAGTTCACCAAGTGGGCGCAGGTGGAAGCCATCCGCACCATCCCGGCCGGCTCGGCCGTCAAGTTCATCAAAGGCCTCGTGAGCCGGTTTGGGGTTCCTAACCGCATCATCATCGATAATGGCTCACAGTTCACCAGCAACCTTTTCAAAACATACTGTGCTAACCTTGGAACGCAGATATGCTACGCTTCGGTGGCACACCCCAGGAGCAATCGCCAGGCCGAGCGTGCCCACGCAGAAGTCCTGAGAGGCCTCAACACGAGGACCTTCAAGAAGAAGCTCGAGGCCTGCGGCAGGGGCTGGCTCGACGAGCTCCAGTCCGTGCTGTGGTCCATCCGCACCACCGCAACCAAGCCGACGGGCGAGACTCCGTTCTTCCTTGTCTACGGAGCCGAAGCGGTTCTCCCTCATGAGGTCAAGCATCTCTCCACGCGGGTCTTGGCGTTTGACGAGGCACGCCAGGATGCCACGCGGGGGATGGACCTCGTGCTGGGGGAGGAACGCCGCCGTCAAGCCTCGCTCCGAGCAGCAAGGTACCAGCAGGCGCTGCGGCGGTACCACTGCCGCATCGTCCGCTCCAGGACGCTCGAGGTGGGTGATCTCGTCCTGAGGCGGGTGCACTCCAGGGAGGGGCTGCATAAGCTCTCACCCATGTGGGAGGGCCCGTTTAGGATCGCCCTGGTCTCCAGGCCTGGCGCCACATGCCTGGAGACGCAGGACGGGATCCCCATCCAGAACACCTGGAACATCCAGCACCTCTAGAAGTTCTACCCATGAAGCAAGGCCCCGTGCCTGTGAAGGTCTCCGCTCGTGACACTCTCACGTAATAATGAGTGGGGATGTACACGCCTCGGAGTCTCCTGAGTGTCGCCCACGGGCCTCATGGGGGCTCCCTCCCATGTCCTATTGGCAGCACTTAGCTCCGCGCTGGTGAGAAGACTAGACTAGGTGCCGGAAGCGGCTGTTCTTTTGCTTGCTTTCTGTAGTTGGTTTCCAACTTTTTAATGGAATTTGGAGTTTTCGCGTTTCTCATTTGCCAAAGCTGGAACTTTCTTGTCCTCTGTTCGTTCGCCTCTCCAGCCTTGTCCCAGGAAGAGCGGCAGTTGCCCGTCGCTCCTCCTCGCGCATCCCGCGCGCGGGGACTAGGCAGGTGTGTGCGCTTGGCGCTCGCCACGATCACACCTCACCGAAGCCCTGTCGCCCCAGAGCTTCGGTCCTTAAATCCTTGCAAGACGCTCTCAAACGAGCTCGTGGGCATGCGTACCGTCTCAAGTCCGTGCCTCCGGGCATTGCGATGCGGTGCACCAGCCACAACCAACCCATGCTCGGGGGCTCGCGCAAGGAAGGGCATGACACCCTGTGAAGTTTTCTAATAATTCTGCAGCTATACAATGCCTCCTGAGGCCCGATGGCTCCTGAGTCATTAAGAAGCAAACTTCGCCAGATGTTGCTGGAGAGGCGCACCCTCGCGAGGCGGGAAACTACAGCAAGCATATCAAGCTAAGTTATTCTAACCGCACCTGATCGGAATATCGGTATCCCGGCACAATATCAAAATAACAAACATAGCATAATGGCACGAGTGCCTTGGTTCATTACACGCCCCAGCGGGGCCCTCTACTTTTTTCAAGTGCAGGAGAAAGGAAAGGTTAAACAAAAGTGGCCCGCATGACCGCAACAGCTCCCGAGGCCAGGCTCCGGAGGCCCCCGGGCTCACCCTGAGTCTTCCTCCCGCTTCACCGGAGCGCGGCGACGAGACGACCCGTTGCCTTCCCCGATGCGAGCCTGGTGGCGTGGTGGTTGGTCATAGCCGCCGCTGCTGGTGCTCTCGCCGGAGGAGGAGCCGCCGCTGCTGAAGGAAGCACGGCCATCGTCAAGGCCAAGCTCATCGTCGCCGCTGCCGTCTTTCGGGCAACACCCCGCACGACGGCCGTCCTCCCCGAACACCCTCACGTAGAGGGTCGCGAGGCTGTCATACCTGAAATGAAGGGTGCGCCTCCCGCTCAGGCCTCGCGCGCGGGCAAATGCCTGCCAACCGCTGGTCAAGGACACGCTGCCCGTCTCGGTGACTTCGACCCCAACCCAGGAAGCCTTGCTGCAACAGCCGTCAGCCTGCAGCCAGAGGCCGTCAAGCCCCGCGACCGGCAGCTCACTCACGAAGAAGCGCAGGAGTGGGGGCCAGGTGCCGGCGGGCCTCTCCGACCACACGATGAACTCCGGGAGCACATCCGCCGAGTGGAAGCGCGGCCGAGGAGGCCGGGCAACCACGGCGCGCCGCCCCTCGTCACAGGGGCTGCCTCGCCCTTGGCGGCCCCTGCCTTGAGAAGAAGCGCCGCTGCGGCCGCCCAAAGCGACGCCGGCACCCGAAGGAGTACGCCCGCGCCCCCGAGGAGCTACCGCCGGGGTCACAGCATGCTTGCGGGGGCTGCCTCGCCCTCTCTTGGGTGGCGGCGAACCCGGCCCCTCCTTGGGGGCCTTCCCCTTCTCGGCAGCAGAGAACCTCCTCATCGGCACCATGGATGCTATGGCAAGACGGGGAGGTGAAGAAGAAGGAGGAGCGAGCAGCGAGAAGATGGAGATGAGTGAGAGGGGCTCTGCCCCTACCCTCATTTATAGCCGGAGGGAGGCCAACTGCCGGCCTCCACGATCCCACGCAGTGATGGTTTTTCTCTGCATGCAGCAGAGTCTCGTCAAGTCGAACGGTTACCGAGGCGGTGTGGGGAAGCGGAGACGCCCACGTATCACCAATCGCCACGCGTCGACCAAGGCCGCAGGCGGTTAGGGCCCGCGGTGCTCCGCACTTGCCCCTTGGCTTCGCCTCGAAGCCAAGTTCGAGCACGCCTTGGGCCCGGGGGCTACTGTCGGCGTTCTAGGAACGGGGGTACCCAGACTTGCCTGCCTGCGGCCCACGGCGTGGCTCCATCGACGGCCTGGTACGGCCTAGCTTCAGCGACAACAACTCAATACCCTCGCGAGGGGCCAAGCCTCGCGAGGCGGATGACACCAAGACCTCCACGAGGAGCGGCCTCCTCAGGCTGGCTCCCGAGGAGCGGAGATATCTATGCAAGCCTCACCTCGTGAGGTCTGGATGACGTGAGCCATGACGACCAAGGCCAGGCAGGCGCTAGCGGGCGCAGTGTACCAGTTTCCTCTTCGGTGCGAAAGAGGCAAGCACAGGCGTGGAGTCCCGAGGAATCAGCCAAAGGTTTCCATTCCCATGCAATGAGACCAAGACCGCCAGGACAGCAGGACGGAGGTCATCACCGAGCCCACCACGGTGTCACAACCAGAGGATTTTGCAGGCGAAGACTACTTTTGTCAGGATAGCATGTACTAGTTGTCTCCCTTCGAATTTGGCCGTTGTAGGATCCCTTCCCGCCTTTCATTTGGGAAGAGGACCAAGGCCACTATAAATAGGACTTAGCCACCACCGTAGATCGGGGGGACGGATCATTCAGATCCCCCTCACTCCACCAGCTCGCTCGAGCTCAAGAACACCTCTCCTCCTGAGGCTGTTCGCCACTGTACTAGTTCATCCTCAGCCCCTTGAGGCCAATCCACCACAAAGCAGGAGTAGGGTTTTACACCGCAAGGTGGCCCGAACCTGGGTAAACTGCTGTGTCTCTTTTCCTTACAGTTCGTCGAGCTAGGCTGTGAGATTAGCGAGTAGGCAGACTGGGGAGGACGAGTTCTTCGCACGCACCCCAGAGTTCAAACCTCTCAAAGGTTTGCGGAACCCGAAATCAGACACGCAGGAATAGGAAAAATAAAGGAATGGAGTGGCATGTCCACTTGAATCCCATAGCATTAACACAGAGTGTTTGATGCCACAGGAAAAACAAAGGAAGTGAAAAAAAAGTTGGAGTAGATTCTAGATTGCCAATGAACACATGATTTCATAGGAAAAATTCCTATAGCATTCAATCCTATGAATCAAATGACCAATGTAGGAAAATTTCCTAAGGATTCTAGCCCACTAAAAATCCTATGAAATTCCTTTTCATCAAAGGAGCCCTGAGGTCTGAATATAAAATGTTGTCAATGTCAAAATTTGTAAAGTTTGACTAACTTTGTACTAAAAAATAAGCATGGGGGTCTCTCCAACACTGTTCCTCGGCTCGCACCTAGCATCACGGGGGTCGAACTCGGAGCCATTCATCTGGTACACGTGGCATCTCAGATCTGGACACAAGGTGATGTACACCATCAAGGTCCATTAAGGATAATGTTGTGCTCAAAGCCGGACGTACAAGGTCAAGGTCCATTGTAAAGGTGGTCAGGGCAGACGCGACCTCTCACTTCGTCCGCCATTGAAGTGGCGCGCCGGCCGAGGGCGCCGCCCACTGCACTCCTGGCTATACCCGCCTCCTCGCCGCATTCAAATGCCTACATTTAAACCCGCGTGGAATCCGAGAAATCCACTCCGGCCACACGTCCGTTTAGGAGTGGGACGCCGGCCAAGCTCCTCCTTCCACCATTTTCTCCACTCTTTCGATGGCATCCGACAAGCAGGAAGAGCAGCTCTCTGGCATAAAAGCTAGCTGGGTGGCCCGTCGAGCCGGGAAGATACGAGGGAGGTAGCTCGCTGCTCCACCTACCTCGGCTAGCTTGACGGAGCTAGTTACCGCCCTAAGCCAGCGTGTGGTACTGTAACTAGCCGCTCCAATCTAGCACGAGGAGGAGTGCTGAGTTGCTCCACACCGACGCGGCAGGGAGCACGGCGGCACGGGCCTCGTCGCTGCCCTCGACGATGCCGCATCGTACAACGCCTCCAGTGCATGTGACTGCGCCATCCGCCGTCGACGCGCACGTAGCCGCGCCATGCAGGCAGAGAAAGAAGCCGCCGCCGATGTCGATGAGGTGACGCGGCTACATGGATGTCGACGAGGAAACGGCTAGCACGTCCACGCCCGCCGCCATCATCAAGGAGAAGTAGAACACGGGAGGCCGCCGCCGATTGTATCCCATGAAGGCCACCGCCGAGGCGACGCCAGCGTAAACAGCCGGTGTCTTGCACAATTCTTCTTCAGCCGGATGCGGGAGGAAGACAAAGAGATCGTCCGACGACCATTTAGATTAGTTATATTATTTCTACCTTTAGCTCTAGACTAGCACAGCTTATTTGATGTAAATGTAATGAAATATGTCATGTTTCTATGAAATTCGGCCGTGTTTGCATGAATTTTGTCGAAAATGTATGCGGCTACGGATGTATGGCGTCCTCCCGCATCCGTGTCCGCTCTCACACACGCGCGCGTGCGCACACACACACACAGATTTGCGACTTTTTGTACACACCAACTTTGTCTAGCTCAGTCTCTCGTTGTCAATAGTAGGATTCGAACCGTCGAACAAGAAACATATAAGGAACGACCGCTGCGCATGGTAACCGTCCCAGCTGTAACTTGCTCATGTCAAATTATTAGCCATACATATAATTTGTACAGTAGAAAACATGAAAAAAAAAGTAAATTGCCATGCACTTACTTGCTTGGCAGGGACGACCATGCATGCCGTATAAATCCGCCTTGAAGACGGCGTATGTGCGCCTCAGCATGGAAGATAGTAGTAGAACATAGATGCATGAGTAGGGAGAGCGGCTGGGATGGGACTATTGCCATCAATAATCCTGCACCTACATAAAAGTCCCACTTAAGCTTACTTAACCTTCCATAAATTCTCTCATGTCCCCCTGATTTTAACTGGGGTGGGCCCCAGCCACTAATCCTGGCCCAATTAATTACCTCCACATCAGATTTTACGTAAAATCATCACGTAAGTTTTCGTAGGCAAATTTACTGAGTTGGACCCGATGTTACTCTTGAAGTTACTCCCACTGGTTAGTCTTAGGCCTTGTTCGGTTCAACCTCCTCCCAAGGGGTTTGGAGAGGATTGGAGGGGAATTTCTCTGGTACATGATTTAATCCCCCACAATCCCTGTTAATCCCTGTTAAAACCCCTTGAACCGCACAGGCCCTTAAGGTTAAAAATGACCGGGATTACAGAGGACAGGGTACAAACTTCAGGGATTTAAAGGTGAGGGTTTGTTTCTGACTAGCTCTACAACCTCAAGGTTTATAAATCGGACTTCACTCTCCCCTCAAGCACATGTGCGGGTACACTCACGATGGAGCGCATTTGCACATAAAGAGGCAGGTAACATGACGATTTGACACATCTAGTTGTCCACTTAATGCATGTGGGGTCTGGGACCAAATGTCAGCCATACCAAGTGCGACCTGAACACAGTGGCGCGGTTATTAATCTAGTTTCTTTTACTGGTATGTTAAATGAAAAGATGGCTCCGCGCGTATTCAATTTAAAACGATCGCTACAAAGAGAAAACAATCGCCTGGTAAATTGATGGAGAGAAAAACATTTACTACTCCACTTCGGGACTTGCTTGCTAGGGTTGCTCTCTTTTTCTCACTCTCTCACCCTCTCCATATCTAAACAAGACGGCTCTGTCCACTCTCTCTCTCTCTCTCTCTCTCTCTCTCTCTCTCATCTCACTGGTTGTCACAGATCCGGCCGGATCCCTTCCACTGGGTAGGGGAGGAGGTGCAACGTTGACGTGGTCGCCGCTGGCAAGGGAGGAAGCCGACGTGCGACGTCTTCTCTGACCTGGCGCCAGCGTGGGAGGTCCTCGGCACCCTTGCTCCCCACCGTCGTGTTGGCAGATCCCGCTGCCTGCCTCGCCACATCCCGCCGACCGGAGGTATAACTTCTTTTAGAATTGGCCCTGTTCTAATGGCACGGCTCCCCACGTCGCTGCATCCTGCATATGGATATTCTTCTAGTATTACAAAGTTCCCCATGTAGCTAGCTCTGTCGGCTTGTCGAAAACTCGAACACCACCTAAATGTTTACTATTAGAGGAAAAAAGGTACTGCAGATACTGGCTAACAAACCGATCTCTTGGTTGGAAAGGGAAATAAAGTGGGGTTGGGGCGAAGTACTAGTAAGATGCATCTTCGTGGGACTGCACAAAATTTAATTGCACAATGGTTGACACGACGATGTGTTTCTCCTTTCCGTATCACCCTTTGTTAGAATGATCGTTCCTGTTAACCGTGCACGTACCTACTGATCAAGTGCTACTCTTAATCTGTCATCATAGAGTAATAATGCAATTGTTATGCATGTTAATTTAAGCCCCCGTTAATCTAGTGCCAGTGTTGATTTAATGTGATGGCACTTCATAGTTAATGGCACTTTTTCCTAGTGTCAATGTAATGCCATTGATGACATAAGAGATGCTGCTATTAATCATATTCCACTGCAAAAAAATGACACTGCTTAAATAACCCTATTACATATTTGTGCAAACAGGGTTGTCTATCTCCATATGGTCTCTATTTGTGAAAATGGAAGCACAAACCTAAATTTTAGTGGAACCTACTGTCAGCTGACCTCATGGTGCTCCAGGTATTCCTACATTCGTAACTAGGTAGAATGACCAATGCAAGATGAAATAAGCTTATTCGTACGTGGACTTGCTGATTGCAGTGTGGAACGAGCCTGTCATGTGTGGAGGAGCAATCAAGCACTGCAGCCGCGCCTTCAACGCAAGATAAAAGAGACTGAGTCATTGATGGCCTAGCCAGTGAGTAGGGGTCGTGCAAATAGCGGTGCATTATTTTAGCGAAACTGCACAAAAAAGATACTGGGGTTAGTCGGACAAATTTTCTACAGTCACACGAAAGGAATTGCACTCATCGATTGCATAGAATTTCCTCCGTGCCATCATAGGAGATCCCAAGGTGGAAATCAACTAACCACCTATAAAATTAAGCATAATCTTCCTCACATAGGTCAGTATCCCATTCATCCAGATGATTGTGTTTTGTCATGCCGAGCTATTGATATGTGCTACAGTTTTGCGACACCGTTTAAGTACAGCTATTGCTTTCCTATCTTTTAACATTCAGGACAATGAAGATGATTTCAGTGGAACTCCACAAAATGGTCTGATGTTTAGTGATCTCTATTGCCTCCTCTGTTTGCTGCAATGTGTCAGTGTCAATTGCAAGATGAGCCATCAAGCTAGCTGGGAGTTGCCAACATGCCTAAAGTGCACGCAACATTGAGCAAAAAGAAGCATGCCCATGGAATTAATGCGTGCGTACGGAGGCCCTTTGCTCAGAGAAGCATCGATCCTTTTTTCTTTCTACACCTTTTCATAGCTTTGTCTTGGTTATAGTCTTGTGAATCATTTAGATGCGTAAACATGCTCAACTTATGTGCTTGTGAATGTTAGCTAGTATGCATTCCGTATCTTCTGAAGATTAATTTAATGTGAATGTTGACTAGCGTGTGAACTTTTACAATCTATATTGCGGGCCTGTTATTTGACTCCTCATTTTGCCGCGCTATGACCAGTGTGAGTGTCTGCATGCAGTACCGCATCCTCTAATTTGGAGGATGCCAAGCGGGCCCGAGAAGGAGCCATAACTTTTTTTAAAGTTGAAAAAGGTTACGGATGAGGAGCCATAAGCTAGAGGGTGTATCTTTTTTCCTTTCGAATGCGCAATAAACTGGAGACCTGGAGAGTGTCTCTAATGGGATGCCTCTAGTGTTAAGGCCGTCTAGTACGAAACATAGCAGCCGACTAGGCCGATACAAAAGCCTATCCATCTTAAAGCCCATTTGTTTTTTGCGAGGAAAAGCCCATATTTCTTCAAGAGGGGCGATCCCAAAAAAACCCTCCTTCCTCCTCACCTCCACTCACTGCAGCTCACTGGATTCTCCCGCTTTCGTCGCCCCCCCAATTCCCCCCACTCCACATCTTGCTCACTCGTACAAAAAACCCCCGCTCACCTTCTTCCTCACTCCTACAGAAAATGCATGCTCCTCTTCTTCCTCGCTCCTGCAGAAAACCCCAGCCCTCCTTCTTCCCCATTCGCACTGCCACTAGGCTCGTCTCTCGCTACTCTGCTCAAACTCATGAGCTCGGCTTGACGCTCGTAAGGAAAATGGAGTCGGCTGGCCCCAGCGCCAAGAAGATGAGGCTCCCACCAGCAGCGACGCCGGTTGTAGATCCCGCACCCGACAGCGCGGGGAGAAGCGGTGAGCCCCCCCCCACCGGATCTGAGGAACCCGTAGATTCTTGGGTGGACCGCATCAGCGATCTCCCGGACGCCATCCTTAGGGAGATCATCTCGCTTCTTCCCACCAAGAATTGCTGCCGCACCCATGTCCTCTCAACTCGGTGGTGCCCTCTATGGCGCATCGCGCTTCTTAATCTCGACTGTCGTTAGCTATCTGTCATTCATGATTTTGAACTCCTCAGAGCCAACATCTCCTCCCACCAAGGCTCCGTTCAATGCCTCTACATCCAAACATGCTACCTCCTGTCCATACCCTGCACGGTGGACGGCTAGCTGACATCCCCTGAATTCAAAAAACTCCAGCAGCTTGAGTTCTACCATTACTACGCAAATTACACACCAGGAACTTAACGCCATGTATTTGTGCCCACACCACCGTTGTATATCTCGTGGTTTTCCTCGTCTCTCCACACCGCCACCTTCGCTCAGTGCCATCTACCAGACAATCTGGTACAAATGCTTCGACTCCCACTACTAAAAAAACTTTCACTGATGGTGGTTGATCTGTCGGAGGCCTCACTGCACAGCATCATCCACTCAGTTGCCCAACCCTGGAGCGCTTGTTGATTGTTTTGGGAATAGAAATCCGTATCCATTGTCTCCAAATAAAGTCGCCTCACCTTAAAAGTATTGGAATTTGTTTTGAAGGACATCAGCTCATCATCGAAGATGCCCCTTCACTTCAAAGGTTGCTCCTTGATTATTGTTCTGTACCTTCTCAAATAACTATCGTCTCTGCGCCTAAACTGGAGACCATGGGTGTACTTGATGATCCGTTTAATGGTCAGAAGATGGTGCTTGGCTCCACACTTATTCAGGTACGGTATATTATCATCTACACTTTTGTAATCATAAGCTGCATTTTTCATTTGTGTGCATAAGTTTTATATCATCTTGGAGTACACTTTGGGTACTAATATTATGTTATATGCTCAATGAAGAGTTCGTCCATGGATAGCCTATCAATGCTACTGGATTTTGTCAAGATCTTATATATCAGAATGTTTAGTTATGATCTGAACAGAATTATTGTCTTGCTGCAATGCTTTCCATGTCTGGAGAATTTGTATATAAAGGTGATGAATTCATGCACATTGTAAGCCCATATATATTGTACTAGAATTACCGTTCAGCTGTCGCTCTTTCGACATACTCTTTTTTAGACGTTAACTGTTTTCAATCTTCATGTCTACGTAGGCACTAACACATGGAGAAAAACATATAACCAATCGTTGGCGTAATAAGCACCAGGATTTTCTCAGTTCTCATGACATTCATTTGAGGACAATAACGATGGAAGGTTATGCATCCAACCAGGCAAACAGAAACTTCGTCATATTCTTCCTATTGAATGCAAGGTTACTATTATCCATGAGGCTTAAGTTTTTCAACAAGAAATTTCTCACGGATGGATATGTTGAACAACAAAAAAAGATGTTTCAGGTGGACAAATGGGCTTCTGAACATGATCGGATTCTATTTACAACAACTTGTGGTCATATTCCAGTAAAAAAATTGGCACAGTGTCACGCCCAATACGCGATCCTATCCGAGAGGAACTCGAATGTCCCACCAAGGATAGAGCCGCATATTGAAGACGCTTTTGCAAGGTGGATATCATTACATCGCACCATTACATAATAGACGGGGACACATACAAAGGCATACACTTGCCTCACAAATACATCAAACATAATACAGAAGAGCAACATCCGACTATGGATGAAACACAAACGAAAACTCAAACGACATCCACCCTGCTAGCTCAGTCTACCGACTAGGAACCTATCCCTCGATCGAAGAAAAAGAAGCAGAAGAAGAACTCCTAAACAAGCAAGCATCGCTCTCACGTCATATCATCGCATTACCTGTACCTGCATCTGTTGTTGTAGTAATCTGTGAGCCACGAGGACTCAGCAATCTCATTACCATGGGTATCAAGACTAGCAAAGCTTAATGGGTATGGAATGGATCAGTGGTGAGGTTGCAGGAAGCACTAAGCACTGTATGGTGGCTAACTTACGAGTACAAGAATAAGAAGAGAGACTACGCATAACGGTCGCAACTAGTAATGATCAATAAGTGATCCTGAACTACTTATGAGTCAAACATAACTCCACTGTGTTCTCTTCCCGAACTTGCTCGAAAAGAGACAGTCACGGTTACACACGTGGTTGGTGTATTTTATTTCGGATCTGGTGTCAAGTTCTCTACAACCGGATATCATAAATTTCCCATCTGCCACATAACCGCGGGCACGGCTTCCGGAAAGATTAAACCCTACAGGGGTGTCCCAACTTAGTCCATCACAAACTCTCACAGTCCGTGGAGGAAAATCCTCCATTCCGGGGCAACCCGATCAAGCACGGAATCCCGGTTCACAAGACATTTCGACAATGGTAAAACAAATCCAGCAAGACCGCCCGATGTGCCGACAATCCCGATAGGAGTCGCACGTATCTCGTTCTCAGGACACACCGGATGGGCAAGACGTTGGGTTGGCTGAGACCCTGGTTGCCCAGGGGGCGCCGGACATCGCCCAGGTTGGACCAACACTCATGAGGAGCATTGGCCCGGGTTGTTGTTTAATTATCCTCGGGGCCCGGGAAGTCCCTATGCAAGTTTTAGTTGTTATTAGGCAAATGGTAAAATCAAAGTTGGACCTTGCTGGAAGAGTTTTATTCAAAGCGAACTGTCAAGGGGGGCCCATAAACCCCGACCATGTTAGGAACGTAAAATCAAGTAACATAACACCGGTATGACGGAAACTAAGGCGGCAAGAGTGGAACAAAACACCAAGCAAAAGGCTAAGCCTTCCACCCTTTAGCAAATATATAGACGCATTAATTAAATAAGAGATATTGTGATATCCCATGATATCCGTGTCCCAACATGGAACAACCTGCAACTGCATCTGCAACTAGCAACACTATAAGAGGGGCTGAGCAAAGCGGTAACATAGCCAAACAACGGTTTGCTGGGATGGTGGAAAGGTTAGAGGCTTATCATGGCAATTTGGGAGGCTTGATAAACAAGTGGTAGGTAGCGCGACATAGCGATAGCATCGAGACAAGTAGCAAAGCAAAGATATTAGTGGTATCCAGGATAATGATCATCTTGCTTGAAATCCCGCTCGGAAGAAGATCGAGTCCATGAAGTAGACAAACCAACATAGTCGAACGCATCCTCACAATTGCAAAGAAACCAGAACTATCAAGAAGAAGCACAACTGGAAAGAAGCAAACAACACGGTAAACAAAGAACACATGAACAAGGCATGATGCACAACCAAGTATGATGCATGTTCAGATTAATGATTCATGGCATGGCAAAGTGCAACAAACAATACTACAAATTAAGTGGAGCTCAATATGCAACGAGTTGCATATTGACGAAACTTCACATTTAAGTATTTAGTTCACTCTCGTTTAAGCTACTCAACAATATTAAATGTTGTTAAACATGGCGAGAGGTGAAGCATAATTAATATACCTATCTAGGCAATTTAAATGAGGCCGGAAATAACAAACAACAATTCCTGAAAGTCCCCATATGCATATTTTGAATTTAGTACTGTTCTGCCCTAAACCATATTTTAGAGTTATTAAACATGCAAAGTAAGTGCACCAAGTTAATCTATGCATTTTTCTAAGGAAGTTACATATATAATTTATTTAATTCGAAGCTACGGTTATTTAGTTATGAAATAAACCATTCTAGCATGTCATTTGTATAAATTAATGCAAACAGCAATTTTAAATATTTAACATGGATGAAAGCAGCATATTATGAAACTAGATGAAATTCTAAGCATTTTACATATGAAAATCATTTTAATCCGATGCACGGTTTATGAGATATTAATGCATGAACATGGAGGGCTAATATGTAAAATAGCAGTCTCTGGATAATTGAACAAATTCATAGCAGGAAAAAAACACATCGGGCCGAATCTGAGTTGAACTGGGCTAGAACAAGAGCAAGATCAACAGTACAATATTACTCTCGCGGCGAGATACAGAGGAAGGGCGCTGGGCTGCCCACCAAAGGCCTCGGGCCAGAGCAGAGGAGAGCTTCGGCTGGGCCACGGCTTGGAGTGGGCACGGTCACGCGAGCGCTGGGTCAACGCGAGCGCTCGAGTTAGAGCGGCTCGATGCTGAAGAGTCGTCGCTCGTCTCCCTCGCTCGAACAGAAGGAGGCAGCGCTGGGGACTTGCAGCGGGGCCGGCAGGCGCGGGAAGCGGTGGGTCAGCGAGGAGGCGAGCAAATCCTGGCGGCGGCGTGCCGAAAGGAGGCCGATGGAGGCGGGTCCGGCGACGGCTTGGGGTTGGTGCGGCCATGGCAGCAGAGAGCGAGCTCCTGCAGCAACAAGGCAGCAGCAGCGGCATTGGTCAAAACAGGCGCACGAGGAGGAATGAAGGTCCGGCATGGGTGCAGGATGAACCTGAGGAGGCGTGGAGAAGGCAACTTGCAGGCAGGGTTGAGGAAGGGGCGTCGGGAGTGGGAGGTCGTCAAGGTGCGGGTGGAGGAGCTCGGCGTCCATGGCGGCATCCATGGCGGGGCGGCGCTGTTCGATTCCTGCAGGGAGACGAGGTGAGAGCGATGGGGCGGAGGGAGAAGAACCAGAGGAGAAAGAAAAGGAAAAGAGAGGGGCGGCGCAAAGGGGTCCTGCAGGAGGTGGTCGTCGGGGAAGACGGGTCTCGGTCGAGGTGGTTGGGTTCGCCGGCGGCGACGGCGTCACAGAGGGAGGAGCTTGGTGATGGCGCAGAGGTTGGAGAAGCTCGGGTATGAGCAAGGGATCAAGCCCTTGGCTCTCTCCTGTGGGAGCATGGGCGCTCGTGCGGGCATGGGAGCTCGGGGTGAGTTGCGGCTGGATCGGATGGATGGATGGCTGCGGCGATTGGGTGGATCTGAAAACAAGGAAGGAAGGTGGTCGGCTGCGGTGGAATCCGGAAGGATCCTGAGGAGGGAGGGGACTGGCGGCGGTGAGGGGGACAAACCTCCTAGAAATTAGGGTTGGCTCGATTTGGTAGGTGGTGGTCTTATATAGGAAGGTAGGACTAGGTTTGGATCCTCCGATCGAAAACAAGGAAGGAAGGTGGTCGGCTGCGGTGGAATCCGGAAGGATCCTGAGGAGGGAGGGGACTGGCGGCGGTGAGGGGGACAAACCTCCTAGAAATTAGGGTTGGCTCGATTTGGTAGGTGGTGGTCTTATATAGGAAGGTAGGACTAGGTTTGGATCCTCCGATCATAATCGGACGGTCCGAGATAAATAGGTTAGGTAGTTTAAATAAGAAATCAAAGATGTTTTTAGGGATGTTTGGGGATGATCCAGACCCATCGGTCATGACTGCACGGTTCGGGTTCGGGGAAGTTTCAGACGCGCGCGAGGAAATCTGTGGGAGGCCGACAAAGACAAGGGGGCCTGACAAAAGGTCAACGGAGACAAAGCGAGGAGCGGCAACTACGAATGACTACGAGTTTTATGAAGACATCCAGATGCAATGCGCATGATGACACGATGAAATGCAGCAAGCAAAAATAATTAAAGCGGCTACAATGAAAACATGGAAGGCGTCTGGAGCGTCGGTCTCGGGATATTACACACAGGATGTTGATTTTATGGATCAGACCGATCCATTTGTTTGTGACTACCAAAAACAGTTGTTGGGTTAGATGTTATTGCCATGTTCAATCTGGGTTTTGTCTTAACCTAATGAACAATTAATCCTTGTGCTTTTGTACTGTTTGTAAGCTTGAGTTAGATGTTATTGCCCTTTTCAACACGGCTGTGACTGTCATTTTTTCATTGAAACAAGGTAAGTGGCTTGCCATTTCCTTAAGTAGGAGAGAAATATTGTAACAAATCCCAGGGAAATAACATCACTCTCGCCGGCTGCTTGAGCTCATTGTGCTTTATAAAACTCAAGTGCTTAGCGCCCGCCAGCACCCACAAACTAATTTTGAGCTAGCACACCAAATAGGTTGTAATTCTTCAAAAGAAAGGCTGCATGGCCATGACAGATTTGGATTCTGACATTTGGGATCCACGAGGAAAAAGCCTATCCAAGGTGGTGTCGACTTAGTCAACAAACGATTCTGCCTACCAGTCGTTGGATTGACATCCAACATATGTCGTGTTTCTTCTATCTCTTGTCTTCTTCCTCCAGCCGCCCAAACCAAACCATGCCATCGGTCCCGCCTACTCCCGCCTCCCACGGCTGGCTGTGCCTCCGCCTCCCTACGTACCCTCAAACGTTGGCTGGTCCATCCCTCTTTTCCCGCACACATCCTGTTATTCTCCAGCGATGTTAGCCCCAACCCGCACCCGCACCCGAACTAGTCAACCCTCGTACTCCCCTCCACTTGCGACTAGACTGCCGCATCTTCCACGGCTCCTGTTCATTCCCGTCTGAGGCCTCGCCATCGTCCTCCGCCTTGGTTCGCTCGCCGTGCGTGGTGCGCCTCCGTCTGGCATTGTCAACGTGGTCAACAACTGAGAAGAATAATGAGATGACTGTATGTGGAGAGGATGATAGTAGGGACCCACCAAAGTCACGGTAGTACGCAAGCAAGTGCCTCTTTATTATTACAAGCCAAAAAAAATGTTTTCTCCTAATGGTTTGACATCTATGTCCCATGCCATTGTCAACATAGTCAACAAACGAGAGAATTACACAATGAGCAGCTGACACCAGGACTCAGCAGGTCACGCAGTTGTTATTTAGTTTTAGAGACGGAGCATGTATCAACGGGGCTGTGCGGGGGCTGTGGCCCATCTAGCCCAGGCTTTTATTTTATGTTTACCACATGATGAGTCCAGTTGTTGTTTTTTTCTTTCTGAAAATGGCTCGCCCAGTTCTATTTTCTTAAAAGAATACCCAACAGAGGCCTACCAGCTTTTCTCAGCCCTATTGGGCTGCAGATCTTTCAAGACGAGAGGGTTGTATTCGCTTGCCCAGAAAATGGGCTATAAGTAGTAAGAAATGGGCTGTAAATTTTAAAAACATAACAAACCGGCAATTAGTTTCAATCATTGTTTTTTAGAATTTTGAGATTTCAAATTTGATTGTTTTTTGCCGGGAAATTATGTTGGATTTTAAATTGATATAATTTTTTTTAAATTAGTTTGAATGTTACTCAAATTTTTGGGATTAAAAATAGTTCGGACTGCGCCGAAATATGCAAAATTTCGTTAATTTTTTTAACCGTGGCCAGAATATGGGCTGTAATGCTAACAAAAAGAATTTGGTCTTCAAAAAATCCTTAAGAATTAGCAAATGGGTTGTAAATTTATTAGAAATAATGGCAGATGGGATGTATACTGTTTTCCACATATTTGAGGCTGACTTGTGGGCCTTCTAGGTTGACGCGTACGCTTGGCCGTGCCAACTTAGTCGACACACGAGTGCAGTGACTGTTGGATGTCCATCCAACGGCCGTCGTGCTTCTTCAATCTCTGATCTTCCTGCTCCAGCCGCCCAAACCAACGCCGACGGGACTGCCTGCTTGGGCCTACCGTGGCCGGCTGTGCTGCCGCGCAGACCTCACCGCCCCACTCTACTCCCGTCGTTGGCCTGGCCATCCCTATACTCACTTAGACCTCCTATTATTCTCTGGCGACGGCAGTCTCACACTGCAGCCGAACTAGTAAACCCTCATACTCCCCTCTGCGTGGGAAACAACTGCCGAGTCTTCCCCGGCTCCGGGTCATTCCCTTCCTAGGCCTCGTCGTCGTCCATCGCCTTGGTGCTCTTGGCACGGCGTCGTCAACGTGGTCACGGAACGACTTCCACCGGAAGAGGAATGTACGTGGAGAGGCTGACAGCTAGGTCCATGGCCGCAGCAAGGAAGTGCCTCCTTATTATGCGTAAAATAATGATTCCTCCACCTGACAGCGGGGACCCACCGGAAGGGACTCTGTATTTCACAAAAAAAACATTTCCCCCTGATAGCTGGGACCCACCAGCTACATTTTCGCACACAAGGAAATGCGTCCATATTATGGGAAAAAAATGATTCTTCCCCCTGACATCTGGGACCCACCATCTATATCTTCGCATGCAAGGAAGTGCCTCCTTATCCTCCCTGACAGCTGGGACACACCCGGTCGAACCGTACATAGGGTTGTCTGTCTGGTCGCGGATGTGTACGTACATACTGGTCGATCGGTCTCTCTGCAGCGATGAACCATGGCCGAGTAAGGAGCGGCACATGTCGTAGTAGAGCCGCCGACGTAGCATGTCATGCAAACCCGTCTATATCGTGTACACGTACGTACAACCACGCTGCAAAAAAGTAAATACGACTACATATGTACATACGGGCGGGGTCTCGAACGTGTATAGCGACGTCATCTTGTTCATCGGTAGCCAACCGACTAGGTCGGAATGAAGGAAATAGTGTCGTGTTCATCAGGAGGCAACCGACTGGGTCGGAATACGTCCTGTCCATCGCGACCCAACCGGCTTGGATGGAACAGCCAAAACGAGTTCTGGCGTACAGCAGAACAGAGGAAACGGCCTTTTGTTCGACCGTGTACGGTCAAAATGGGGTCCTGTTCATCGGGAAGGGTCTAGCGTACCGCAACATCGAGGAAACGGAATTTTTTTCGAGTGCCTATGGTTGAAACAAGGTCCTATTGATCTGGAGGGGTCTGGCGTCCCGCAAAACAGAGGAAACAGACTTCTGTTCGACCGCCTAGGGTCGAAACGGGGTCCTGTTGATCGGGATGGGTCTGGCGTACCGCAAAATGGAGGAAACGGACTTCTGTTGGAGCGCCTACATTTGAAACGGGGTCCTGTTCATCGGGAGGGGTGTGGCGTACCGCAAAACGGGACTCCACGGGCTACTTTTCATCCACCATCTACTGCCTCGCTCCAGCCTCCACGGGCTACTATTCTCCACTGTCGACTTCCTCCAGCCTCCACCAGCCACTGTTCATCCAGCCTCCACCGGCTACTGTTCGACCAGCCTCCACAGGGTCATGTTCATCCACCCACAGCCGGTTGGGTGTGCGGCAGCCTCCTCGGGGTCCTGTTCATCCAGCGGCAACCGCCTACTACCACGGGGTCATGTTCATCCAGCGGCAACGACCTACACACGGCCGGGGTCCTGTTCATCCAACCCCCACCAGGAACTGTTCATCCACAGCCAACCAACCGGCTCAACTCACCAAGTCTCGACTCGTTCTACATACCACGCGCACGGTAGCAATGGGCATTGTTGATCCAGAGGCAACCCAACACACACCGACTGGCTACGTCTGGCACACGGGGGCTCAATCGGCTTCAGTGAGCAGCGAGAAGGATCGATCGATAGGGTTCAGTTAGCAGCGAAGGAATCAGTCGGGTTCAGTTAGCAGCTGTGAAGGAATCGCTGGGGTTCAGTTAGTAGTGAAGGGATCAACTGGGCGGCTTCAGTACGTAGTGGGATCGATCGCTCCTGTTCAGTACGTACAACTAGTGCAATCGGTCGGGTTCAGTAAGCGAACACCTCGCTCGGGTTCAGTTAGTGAGCGCCTCGCACACACATGCGTACGAGAGAAACACGCAAACCACACTGCATCGCTCGGCCCCGACCACCCACCGTAACCGGGAACTCCCCGAAATTTTCCTCGCCCTCACTTCTACCATGACTTTTTACGTCATGGACGGCCCAAAGAATGTCATGCAGGTGCGTCTCCGGCCGGCCCTGGATGAAAAGCCCATTTTCTGTCATGAATTTCTGTCATAGAAGTAGGAGCCCACCACATATATGATGATACGTGTTTTTGTCACAATTATCATCATAGAAGTGTCATAACCCTGACAGAAAAAAATTCGTTCGGGCCATAATGTCACGGATGTGTCTTTGTTTTGTAGTGAAACTAGTTGGGGTTTCAACATGAGCACAAATGGATCGAAGATGATCCAAGTAGAAGACTTTAAGTGGATCCATAGTCATCTTAAATTCTTGCTTTCATTTTCTGTTTTTGAGTGTTGACATGAAGGCGATAAAAGCAAGCAAACGAGCAAACAAAAAATATTTGTGTTTTTGTAAATTTTATGAGAAGTGGAGGAGATGAAAATGAGTGACAAAGGAAAATAAAAAGTAGACCAAGTAGATGATAGTTTGTGCAAAGGTGCTTGATAGGTTTTGATGATGTCTCTTCGGCAACGACGCCAGAAATTCTTCCTGCTACTTGTGAGCTGCGTTGGGATTTTCCCCGAAGAGGAGAGGAGATGCAACACAGTAGAGATAAGTATTTCCCTCAGTGAGAACCAATGTATCAATCTAGTAGGAGAATCACGCAAAGCCTCGTGAACAGCACCAGCACACACAAAAGCAAATACTTGCACCCAATGCAGGCAAGAGGGTTGTCAATCCTCTTGAACTCGTTACTTGCAAGGATCAAATCTTGTAGTGGTAGATAGATAAATTACAAAATCAATTAAAAGATAAAAAATTGCAGCGAGAATATTTTGGTTTTTTTATATGATAAAAGTAGACCGTGGGCCATAGTTTTCACTAGAGGCTTCTCTCTCGAACACATAGCATACGGTGGGTGCACAAATTGCTGTTGGACAATTGATAGAAAAGCGCATAGTTATGACGATATCCAAGGCAATGATCATTTATATAGGCATCACGTCCAAGACAAGTAGACCCACTCCTGCCTGCATCTTCTACTATTACTCCACCCATCGACTGCTATCCAGCATGCATCTAGGGTATTAAGTTAAGAAAAACAGAATAATGCCTTAAGCAAGATGACATGATGTAGACAAAGTAAACCCAATCAATATGTATAAACCCCGTTGTTTTACCCTTAATGGCAACAATAAAAATACGTGTCTTGTCCCTTTCTATCACTGGGATAGAGCACTGCAAGATTGAACCCATCACAAAGCACCTCTCCCATTGAAGATAAATCAATCTAGTTGGCCAAACCAAATGGATATATCGGAGAGAAATACAAATCTATAAAAATCATGCATAATAAAGTTTAGAAAAGACTCAATTACTTTCAATGAATATTCAGATCATAAACCCACAATTCATCAGATCCCAACAAACACACCGCAAAAGAAGATTACATCAGATAGAACTCCAAGAACATCGAGGAGAACACTGTATTGAAGATCAAACATAGAGAAGAAGCCATCTAGCTACTAGATATGGACCCGTAGGTTTGTGGTGAACTCCTCACGCATCATCGGAAGGCGGCGAGGATGATGTAGAAGCCCTCCATGATCGATTCCCCCTCCGGCAGAGTACCGAAAAAGGCCTCCATATGGGATCACAGAAGAACACAAACTTGTAGCGGCAGAAAAAGGGTCTCTCTTATCCAGAAAAAATTGTCAAAAAGTTTCATAGCGTTTGGACTCCGTTTGGTACTGATTTCCTGGAAAACCAAAAACAAGCAGAAAACAAAAACTAGCACTAGGAACTGGGTTAATAGGTTAGTCCCAAAAAATGATATAAAATAGCATAAAATGTTATATAAAATATCCAAGATTGATACTATAATAGCATGGAACAATTAAAAATTATAGATACGTTGGAGACGTATCAATTGTTCATCCACAACCAACTAACCGGCTAGGTCAACTCATGATGTCTCGCGTAAGGGACTCGATGTACCGACTGTTGGTCTCAACTCGATGTACATATCATGCACGCGACAGCAGCAGGGACTGCTCATCGAGAGGCAACCAACCGGCTAGGTGAACTCACGTCTCGCGTGGGGATCTGGCCAACAAACTATGTACGCGCACTAGTCTCGCATCCATCGCTCGATCGGATTTAGTAAGCAACGAACGGATCGCTCGTGTTCGGTAAGCAAAGGTCTCAATCGCTCGGGTTCGTTAGTACGAGCGATCAATTGCTTGGATTTGGTAGTGCGAGGGATCGATTGCTCGGGTTCAGTAAGAGAGTGGATCGCTCAGGTTCAGTAAGCAAAGGGCTCGCACACGCGCCCGTACGAGAGACGTGTAACCACCCCTACATCACTCGGACCCGACCTCCCACCGTACATTGGGAAATTCCCATAAAAATCCCGCCCTCACTTCTACCATGATTTTTACGTCATGGATGACCCAAAGAATGTCATGCAGGTCCGCCTCCAGCCCGCCCAGGATGAAAAGCCCATTTTCTATCATAATTTTTTGTCATAGAACTAGGAGCCCACCACATCCATGATGATATGTGTTTTTGTCACAATTATTGTCATGGAAGTGTCACTTCCATGACAAAAAAATGTTTTCATTCGGGCCACAATCTCACAGATGTATCTTCTTTGTAGTGTCAGCTCTTCTCCAGCACATCCGTAGGATTGCCTCGGCTTGTTTATTACTGTGAAGTCGAAGCTGCGATGGCGGGGTACCGGTGGTGTATGACGACAGGAACCAGGTGGTTTGTTCAGTGATCTTCTGAGGCGCCAGCCATGCCTAGTCCTCTTTCATAGTTCTCTGTCAGAGTCGGAGCTGCGATGTCTGGTCGTAGGTGACTAAGTTCTGACACAGATCTTCATGCAACTCGATGTGGCCTCTACAATGAGGGTTGAGTCAATGATTGCAAGCGACAAAGTCGAAATTGTTTGCTCAGGGTTTATGGATGGCAATGATGCCTTCTAGTGGAGGAGTGATGATGATGCCGCCTATGTGTTGTCTCTGCGAGGCCCTCTTTGGAGTGGTGCGTGTGAGGTATCCTGTGTGTGCAGCTCAGCGGTTGTGATGGTTTTCGCTCTTGTTTCCTTAATTAACCGAGCAAATCTTTTCTTCTTAATGAATGCAGGAATCCTGCCATTTCAAAAAAAACTTAGAAAATAGGAGCAATTTAGCCCAGCAAATCTCAAAGCACTTATTTTTCCCTCCCCTCCTGCATTCAACTTGGCTTGTAGGTGCACATACAGTAAAAAATATGCTACATTGTTGTATGTTGTCGACGTGGAAGGTGTGTAGTGTTTATTCACAGCTGCAGCGAGGGATTCAATATGCTGGATGAGGTTCTTTCCCACCACATTGATAAAGCTAAAATATGGTAAATCTCACTCCGATCCCTTTATGGATCGAGTGAGATCGACAATAGGGGTGGATAGGAGATACAATTTTTTTACAGTGAAGTTAAGATTCCCATGTAGAACTGAACTTAGGTGATGACAAACAACTTACATGTAAATTTTTATCAGAAACAATTTGCAAGAAAGTAAATACAGACAAGTTGGGGACTCGTAAACTTGGTGACTTCTTCCCAAAGTTCAGATCATTGGCATGATCCTGCATGTCTGTAGATGAGCTTGAGGGACACTAAGTTCAGTGTGGAAGTTTAGGATATATCACATTCACTTCATCCACTAATGACCCTGGTTTCTTCCTAAAACAACCATACATATAATATTTTGGTGGTAAAAGGGCATAACATACACTGGCTATGCAACAACTTAAACCACCATATATATGTTGTGATCTAACTCCCAAAACTTCCATTCATAATAGTGCAAATTTGACAACTAATAATGAGTTTAGCATGTATTTTTCATCCAAACCATAAACAGGCAAGGTTTTAATAGTGCACATGTAACGCCTACCGTTTCTTCCTAAAATAATAATGCCAATTATAGTTGTACTTGTATATATGACCATCCAAGAAAATAAACAGACCATTCTATTAATGTTTCCATTTTATTACCATTCGTCTTCCTCAACTCAAAACAACCGATAGATCTGGAGAAGAGCGATGGACAAAAATCCCCATGGTTGTATCTATGCTACTAAGGAAGCAAGGGAATCAGGAAGCGAGATGAAGGCAAATCCACAAGATTTGAGTGATTTCCCCGAGAGAGCCTTGAGTGATAGTGAGAGGACACTTACGGATAGTTTTGGAGAAATCCAAGAAATAGATCAGGGTGGTGAACCGAAAGTAGATTCAGAAGTGATGCTTTCTCAAGGAAAAAGGGAGAGATTCGTCGATACTTCTGTGACAACTCAGGTTAGTATATTTATCTCCTTTAAGTTTTGAATGTTTATCTGTGAGGACAAACATGCCCTTTTTTCCCGTCTTCTATCTAGAGAAAATATAATGGGTAAATTAGGTAATACTATATGTGTCTTCTCACAAATCAAGTCGTCAAAAAAATATAACAAATAGTTTTATTGCTACTCTAGTGATCAGGTTTAGCATTGTTCATGGTTGATTACTGAGTATGCTATGTGACTATATTGCTTATAACCGGTTCTTTTTTTAGAGGAATAAACTAGTTCATTAGTGATGTTTTGTGGATGATATTGTTTGAAATGTGTGCATGTGTGAGATCATTCCTTTTTTACCGTAACTAAAAAATACTACAATGTGTATTGTATGTACTACGTGTGTCTACAGTTCTTATGCCTTTCAATTTTATTTTTTGATACTGACACTTTCTTATATTCCCTGCAAGATTCATAATCCTAATTTACAAGGAAACGGTATACATGAATATGATTGTGTAATTTTTTATACATGCTTGTATATACAAAACTTTATCCATGTGTCAAATATTTCTATGTAGTACTCTGCTATTTTAATTTGAGAGTTTATTTTTTGCTCCCAAGCTCCATAGAGTTGTGTTTTTGAAAAATTCAAAATCAAAATATTCTGAAAAAATACAACGAACATTGTGATATATAACACATTTATGTAAACTCTCATTGATCAAATGCGTTTTGGTGTGATCCGTATAAAAAAGAAAATCATAAACTTTTATAATGAATAGTATATGTGCTAGAAAGACATGGTTTCTTGTGTGTAGCTTGAACCACAACGTAATCATCGGGAAAATGTACTGAGATGTAATATAATATACATCCCTATATTCATGCGTAACTTTTGTCAAAAAAAAATAAAACTTAAATTTGGTTTTTGTATTTAAAAAAAATCAGGCTCCATGGAGCCGGAGATCCAAAGGTAAGGTTTGGAAGATGAAAGGATAAATGGGTAACATATTCAAAATAAATATAATTGTATTTATTTAGTTAACATTTTCTAACTTGTTTCAATCTTCAAGTTTATAGTTTTGCACCCATCGCATTTACTTGTTTTGTTTAACATCTACAGGTACTAGTGAGTCTAAAAGATTAAGGACAAATGGCCTAGGTTTGATACTTTTCCTTCTAAGTTTCTCATATCAAATATGAATTTTTTTATTAAGATAACATTACACAAAAGGGTATTACTACTTTGAGATGTTTGGGCTGTAAATCAATTTAATACTTCTGGGATTATGTCTATTATTATCACAGCCCGACCCACATGTGAGTGTGCTAAAATATTTGGGATGTGTCAAGGTTGTCTAATAATAATGTTTTACATTTGTCAAAAATGAACCTCTCATTTCCCAAAGCTCTTGAAAATTCAAGAACCTTGAGTGATAGTGAGAGGACACTTACAGATAGTTTTGGAGACATCCAAGATATCGATCATGGTGGTGAATCAGAAGTAGATTCTATTGTGGTGCTTTCTCAGGGAAAAAGGGAGAGATTGGTAGATACGTCTACGACAACACATGCTAGCAGTATCAGAAGCATCCAAAAGATCGATCTTGGTGATGAATCTAAAGTTGTTTCTACAGACATTCTTGCTATTAAGAAACAAGAAGTATACTCTATTGGCAAAGAAAACTCGTCCAACATCCAAAGTGGAAAGAAAGTCAAAAAAGGAGCTCGAGAAGATAATGGTGGGCATAAAACCCGGGTTAGTATATTTATATCTTTCAGTTTTGTATGTTTATTTGTGAGGACAGTTGTACCCCCTTTTCCTGCCTTCGATCTAGAGAAAATATAATGACTAGTTTAGGTTATGATATATGTTTCTTCTCACAAATAACCCCATCAACAAAACACAACAAATACTTTTATTGCTACTATGGTGATCATGTTTAGCATTGGTCATATGTTGACTATCAAGTATGCTATGAGACTATATTGGTTTTAACTATTTCTTTGTTAGAGGAGTAAACTAGTTCAGTAGTGATATTTTACGGATGTATATTCTAAATATGTCTGCATGTGTGAGATCATTCTTTCTTTTATCATAAATCGTATATATTACAATGTGTAATGTGTGTATTATGTGTCTATATTGCTCATGCCTTTCAACTTTTTTATACTAACATACTCTTATATTCCCTTGCAGAAATCAATAAATCCTAATTTACAAGGAGATGGTATGCATGAATATGATTGTGTAATTTTTTATACATGCTTGTATATACAAACCTTATCCACGTGTTAAATATTTTTATGTATATTCCGCTATTTTATTTTGAGGGTGTATGTCTTGCTCCCAAGCTCCATGGAGCCCTATTTTTTTAAAAATCAATAATAATAAAACCTGAAGAAAAAATACATATGAACATTGAGATGTATACTACATTTCTGTCAAGTTTCATGATCAAATACTCTTTTGTGTGATCCATATAATAAATAAAATCAAAACTTTGATAGTGAATAGTACATGTGCTAGAAAGAGATGATTTTATTGTGTAGCTTGAACTTCAACGAATTTCATAGTGAAACTTCACGAGATGTAATACACATCCCTAGGTTCCTATGTATCTTTTGTCAAAAACTGAAACTTCGAATGTGGTTTTTGTATATATATATTTTTAAAAAATTGGCCTCCATGGAGCCCGAAATCAATAATTGCTGGAAGTTAAAGGATAAATGGGTAACATATTCAAATAATTATTTATGTATTGATTTTGTTAACATTTCTAACTTGTTTCAACCTTCAAGTTTATAATTTTAGACCCATGGCATTTACTTGTTCTCGCTAACATGTACAGGCACTGGCGAGTCCAAAAGATGAAGGACAAATGACCAAGGTTAGATACTTTTCCTTCTAAGTTTCTCATATCAAATAAGGATTATTATTAAGATAGCATTACACGAAAGAGTATTATTCCTTTGAGATGGTTGGGTTGTAAAGCAGTTTAATAATATGGTATTATCTCTATAATTATCATACCGCCCAACCCACATGTGGGTGTGCTAAAATATTTGTGATGTGTCAAAGTTATCTAAGAACAATATTTTACCTTTGTAAAGAGTGCATCTCTCGTTTTCCAAAGCTCTTGAAAATTCAAACCTACGTCCAAACGAATTTCACCGTCAAATTTTTTATTGCGTATGCAGATGAAAGTCAGTTCATCAGAGGAAGGAGGGTGCCAACTTCAAACAATCTTCCACATGGTTTTGTGTAATACGTCTGGGAGGATTTGATTCCTAGGATGCAACTCAAAATTTAAAATTTCTAATATCTATTGTGTGGTACACCAGAAATTTATTATGTTAAATTTATAATTTTGCATGGATCTGTGCAATTTTGCTAGTTATGTTGGTTGTATTAAAAACTTCAACATATTTATTCTACCATTTTGTCTTGGACACTAATGTTGATAGTTTGTGATTTTTGCCAAATTATTTTTTATGTTTTGAGGTTTATTATATCTAGGTTTGCTCCTTTATAATGTACAATGATTGTAATTTAGATATATATCTCATAAATTATTTTCCATGTGAATTCCATGGGATTCATGAAGTCTATCAAGAATGAGGAGGAGAAGACCTAGCTTGATCAAAATATTAGAAAATGCCATAAAAGAGGGGATGTTTTGTGTTACCCTTCCATCTATATTATGGTGTCACATTTTAACTCTCACATCTAGCTTAGCAATATATATAAGTGGAAACTTTGGAGTAGGTTCTACATTGTGGAGATTCTTTTTTTACAAGTATGCCTTGTAGAGCTAGTTTACAATGACATGTAACAAGGTTGGGAGGAGGTTATTTGTCAAGAGATATTGGGTGGTGTCCTTGGATTGATCTAATGCAGACAAAAGACACAATCAGTCGATGTTAAGTCCATCATTGGATAAGACTAGGTGAAGAAAGTTCTGCATTTAGATTTGATGTAATATAGCATGTAGCATTTATATTTTGTTCAGCCCTTGTGTATCTTTTCATCTTTCATCATGTCTCTTGAATTCAAAGTTGTAATGGCTTTGTAATAATCTGGTTTGCATATTGGTTACACAGATACCCGAGAAAAGCTATGTTCCATGATTAATAGATAAAAAAACATCACTACATGTGTTGTTAAAACATAGATCATGCTCATAATTCCATTTCATGTAATTACACTTCAATGTTCTTTGATGCAATGTGTTACTTTACCTTGGACGAGTTCAGTTGTGCTTTATTAGGTACAACTAGCTAACATACGAAATGTAATAGAAACTAGTTCATTCAAATTTCATCTATTGTTATGAGAAATCAATTGTCTAGGTATTAAAAACTTGCTTACCACAATAATTGTCTACATATGGCATTCGCTTTCAATATTCTTTGGTCTATGGGTTTATTGGTTCCATGTTGCCACTCCAACAATACTGTCGCCCCATCTCAGAACCCTCCTTCCTTTGGAAAACCATTAACCAATAAATTTCCAAGCTATAAAATATTTCTTTGGTCCTCACCAACAATGGCCATCCCACCTTCTTATGGACACACTTGGCTCACAAGCCAACCCTTAGCCACCCCTACCCTATCATATACTCCTACACCCCAGCTAAGCGCTTCTCCAACATGGATCACCAGAAAACACGCACATGTCTGGATCGGTCGGTCCAGACACTTTTAGGCCTCGAACACGGGCCATCAAATTGGGACAAATCGGTCCAGACGTCCAAAATACCACAAGCTCCCAAATTAGGTGGAGTGGGGACATACATGATAAGTCTCCAACGTATCGACTTTTGCAAACACTTCTGCTCTTGTTTTGGACTCTAATTTGCATGATTTGAATGAAACTAACCTGGACTAATGTTGTTTTGAGCATAACTACTTTGGTGTTGTTTTTTGTGAAGAAATAAGAAGTTCTTAGAATTGGCCAAAATTTTACGGAGAATTGTTTTGGAATATATAAAAATTACTGGCGCAAAGATCTACCAGAGGTGGGCTACCACAGAGCCACAAGCTCAGGTGGCGCCCTCGGTTGAGCTTATGGGCCCCACAAGGCTTCGTCTGCCCTAACGCCAAGTCCATAAGTACCATCTTAACGAGAAAAATCAGAGAGAAAGTTCATCGCATTTTACGATACGGAGCTGCCGCCACCTCCTATTATTCATCGGGAGGTTTGATCTGGAGGCCGTAAGAAGCTCCGGAGAGGGAAAATCATCCCCGCCATCATCAACAACCCTTCTTGATCAACAACCTCATGATGCTCACCATCGGGAGTGAGTAATTTCATCGTAGGCATAGTGGATGTAGATGGAGGTGGACGAGATTCATCATGTAATCGAGTCAATTTGTTAGGGCTTGATCCAGAGAATCAACTGTGTTCTGAGATTGATGTTGCTATGACTTTGCTATGTTTAATGCTTGTCAGTAGGGCCCGAGTGCCATGATTTCAGATCTGAACCTATTATATTTTCATGAATATATTTGAGTTCTTGATCCTATCTACAAGTTATATGCATGTGTTATTGTTCTTATCTGTAGACCCCAAGGTGACAATAATTGGGATACTCTCCGAGGCTGGCTGTAATTTGAGGAGTTCATGTGTTCACTATTTGTTAATGATTTGTTCCGGTTCTCTATTAAAAGGAGCTCCATAATTACCCGTAGTTTCCATTAGGACCTCACTGCCACGGGAGGGTAGGACAAAATATGTCATGCAAGTTCTTATTGCAAGCAGGTATGATTATATACAGAATACATGCCTACATATGATTGATGAATTGGAGCTATTGTGTATCACTCTAGGTTGTGACTGTTACATTATGAATTTCATTCAAATATGCATCGCTACTCCATGCCTGCGCTTTGCTCATATTGTAATTGCTAACTTACTACTACTAGTATTGTTGTTGTTGTTGTTGTTGTTGTTGTTGTTATTGTTGTTCCAATTGCAACAAAACTGCTACCGTCACTGTTACTGTTACTATTGGTACTATTACCACTGCTATCAAAAGTATCATATTACTGCGCTACTAATATTTTGCTGCAAGGAAATAACTTCTCAGGTGTGGTTGAATTGACAACTCAACTTCTAAGGCTTATAATTATTCTTTGGCTCCCCTTGTGTTGAATCAGTAAATTTGGGTGAAATACTACCCTCGAAGACTGTTGCGATCCCCTATACTTGTGGGTCATCAAGACTATTTTCTGGTGCCGTTGCTAGGGAGCATAGTTCTATTTATTAAATTCACTTGGGAGTTAAATATCTGTTGCAATTTATATTCACTATGAAGAATATGAGAGACTCTAAGACCAAGATCATGCCCTCTAAGATGAGGGGAGGTAAGGAACTGCCAACTTGGTCTACACTTGATTCACCTTCTATTTTAAGTCAGCTTGTGACACCACCACCTATTATTCAATTTGATATGTCACAAGAAATTGATAGTGCCTCTGCTACTAATGATATTCATGATGGTGCTACTACTTTACTTGATGAATCTATGCCACTTGGTGAATTACTTGATGCTCATATTGCTAAAGCTAAGAATCTAAAAATTATGATTCACCTACTACACCTAGTATTCCTACTAGAACTAAGATGCTAGATGTTCCTGAATGTTACACTATTGATGATGACATTGCTAAAGAACTGCTTGCTTGTAAAAACAGGGAGACTCTTAAAGATTTAATGTTTAAGCTACAAGAAAAGGCTATGAACCAAATGATGAAATATGATCCTAAGTTTGGAACCTCTCCTATTTTTGTTACTGATAAGGATTATGAATTCTCTGTTGATCCTGATCTTATTACTTTGCTAGAATTTGATCCTTTTCATGGTTAGCAATTTGAAATTGTTGTTGCACATCTTACTAAGCTAAATGAAATTGCCACCTTATTTGCTCAAGAGGAAAAGATTCATTATAATTATATTTTTAAATTGTTTCCTTTCTCATTAAAGGGTGATGCTAAAATATGGTTTAATGATCTTTCTCCTTGTTGTGTGCACAGTCCCTAGGATGTGATTTACTACTTCACTGAAAAATATTTTCCTGCTCATAAGAAACAAGCTGCCTTACAGGAAATATATAACTTTGTGCAACTTGAGGAAGAGCATCTCCATCAAGCTTGGGGGAGGCTTCTCTAATTATTAAATGCTTTGCCTAATCATCCTCTTAAGAAAAATGAAATAATGGATATCTTTTATAATGGACTAACCGATGCTTCTAGGGACTACCAAGATAGTTGTGTTGTTTGTGTTTTCAGGGAAAGAACAGTTGAACAAGCTCAGGAATTATTGAATAACTTATTGAGAAATGCCAATGATTGGACACTTCCCGAACCACCTCCGAAGCCAACTTCAAAGAAAATAGGTATTTTATTCCTCAGTCCAGAAGATATTCAAGAAGCAAAGAAATCTATGAAAGAGAATGGTATTAAATCTGAAGATGTTAAAAATCTACCACCTATTGAAGAAATACATGGACTCGACATCTCGACACAGGTAGTAGAGGTAAACTCTCTTTATAGGTTTGATGAGGGTGATATTCCTTATAATAAATCTCCGAGTCAGTGCTTAGATGAATTTGATAATTTTATTATTAAGCAAGAAAACTTTAATAGACAAATAAGTGATCAATTGAAACGTGATGCTATTATGATTGAACATTTAAGTGATTTGATGGTTAGAATTGTCAATGATGTTAAAGGTTTATGTCAGCATTCTTCTATGGTTCACACTCAGCTAGAACAAGTTTCTAAATCACAAAATGATTTGCTTAAAGACATGAATAATAAACTTAATGATCATGTTGTTAGATTAATGACTAGAGGTGGTAAAATGATTCAGGACCTTTGTATCTTGAGGGTCATCCTAAAAAAATTGAACAAGATTCTCAAAGAATTAATGATAGTGCACCTAGTTCACCTAAGAAGAACAAGAAAAAGATAAGGATAAAACTTTGCATGCTTCTAGTGAACCCGTTATAGAAAAACCTGTTGAGAATCCTAATAATATTTCTATTTCTGATGCTGAGACACAATCTGGTGGTGAGCATGTACCTACTGATAATGATAATAATGATGATAGTAATGATCATATTGATGCTCCACCTGATGATAATAAGGAATCTGATAATGAAATAGAAATAGAACCTGAAGTTGAGCTTGATGACCCACCTCCTAAGAATAAAAGATATAATAAACGAGAATTTGTTACTAGGAAGCATGGTAGAGAAAGAGAACCATGGGTTCAAAAACCTATGCCCTTTCCTAGTAAAGATAAAAAATCTAAAGATGGAAATGCTTTCAATCACTTTGTTGAATTGCTCAGACTAATATTCTTGCAAGTACCTTTAACTGATGCTATGAAAATGCCTCCTTATGCTAGATATATGAAAGATATTGTCACTAATAAAAGAAGAATACCTGAGGCTGAAATTTCTACTATGCTTGCAAATTATTCTTTCAAAGGAAAAATATGTGGAAAAAACTAGGAGATCCGGGGATACCTACTCACTATAGGAATCAGGCAGTTTGCCGTCTGCCATGGCTGACGGCAAAGGCATGCCTGGCGGACGGCAAAGTGCGGCATCACGTCCGGCTGAACGAGCTACGGTAAAGGGCACTTTGCCGTCTGCTGGCGGACGGCAAAGATGCATTAGACGGCAAAGATGATACGCACGCAGGTAGGCACAAAAAGTTGTGGTGAGCTGCATTAGCTTAATGGGGCTGGTGGTAATGGCACGGCCCATGCAGCAGCGTGGCTTCTGTGCTTGGAGGCGAGGCTTACGGTTGAGGTCCCAGCTTTCCCTGCAAGACCGTACGTTTCCTTAGTTCCTGATAAACAATGTGAATAACTATATGGAAATACATATTAGTAAGAAAAAAATTATCTAGCTACCATTACCCAAGGAAGATACAACGGCACATGTCATGATTTTGATGTTCTTAACACAACTACATGAAGATTAGCTTGGCAAATCAGAATTAAGTAATGCTTACTTCCGTTTCCGTGGACTCAACTGCTCAGACTGTAACAGAATGTCTTCAAGGGCTGCAGACGTACTTTAGATCAGAGAAACAAATATAGGCAGTTCACAACCCAAACTCTGATGGACTAAAGAACACACAGAGGGATAGCTCTGCTCAGGATACACGTACGCACCAACTGTCAGATCAAAAACCATGCACAATTAAGCCCCATGGGTGGTGATGCATCCAGCCGGCCGCCATGCATAGTTTTCCTCCCTGATTAAATAAAAGACCCGCTTGATCCCACTGGCCATCTAGTCGAATGGTCCGGCATTACTCTCCTTCCAAACCCACCATGCACAATTCGGATGCATATGTTTGGGAGGGAATTTCCTTTCCTGCAGCCACCAATCATTGGTAGTTGTGAACGCCGGAAGCATAGTTAGAGCGGATATGTGGGTGCCTATGTCTAGTGGCAATGGACGAATAGATGCGTGCAGTCCTCAGGCTCCCTGTTGCCGAGCGGACATGAGCCATTAGAGGGTCATCCCGGACGCTCCAGGTTATCAGCCATTAGACATCTTCGGTGCAGGAAAGACATCTTCGTGAACCAAACTGCCGCTGCATCGCCATTACCGAATGAAAGCAAAGTAGAGCTTGCAACAACTGAAAAATCTGAATTCTGAAACTCTCTAACAGCAGAGTAGAGTAGAGCTGGCTCATCTTATCAAATATTCAGTACCATTTGAATTCCCAGGTCCAAACAATGCAGAGTGATATGGTATGGTTGTTCATGGCGGCCATTGATCCAGATGCCATTTTTTTGGTTTCTGAAGCTAGGGGATGAGTGACGATGTACCTTTTTTTTTCGACGCAGCTGTCGTGGTCGCGGCTGCATGCATCGTGGTCGTCGCAGGGGTCCTCCCCCTCGCACCCGCTCCACCCCACGCCGCAGAACTTGCCATACCGGATCCCCACCGCTGCTACCCATCCATGGTCAGAGCATGCTCAGATCAGAAAGAAATCGACCGGATCAGGGGAGGACAAGGAAAGGAGGCTCACAGTCGCAGTTGAGCGTCACGCAGGACCGGCTGCACGGTGGCGGTGGCGGCTTGGCCGCGCCCGCGGAGCCCTTGGCGAGCAGGAGGAGCAAAACCAACACCGAAAACCTAGCAGGGCATAACCGAAGGGGGCGACCATAGGGAGCAGAGGAAAACAAATCGATGCAGAGGAATAGACAGAGCTCATTGAGGAGCAGCCGTAGGTGTGCTGGGCGGCGCCAGAGCTCACCGGAGCGGCCGGAATCGGCCAGCGTCCGTGGCGGCGGTGCAAGGGGATCAAGGGGACCAGACAGGAAAAGAGCAAAGCGAGCGAGAGAGATGGGCGCGTGCGTTGGTTCTGGTGTAGCCCAGCCAGCGTACGTGCGTGATTTGTGTGTTAGGGTCCTACCCGCAAAAAAAAGACAGCCCCACCTCTTTGCCGTCTGCCCGTAGATGGCAAAGAATCTTTGCCGTCTGCTGGTAGACGGCAAAGAGGTGGGGCTGGTGGGCCGTTACAGCACTGGTGTCCACTGGACCCTCCCACCTCTTTGCCGTCTGCTAGCAGACGGCAAAGATTCTTTGTCATCTGCTGGCAGACGGCAAAGAATTGGCTGATGGCAACTAGGTTCTTTGCCATCTGTCAGTTCTTTGCCGTCTGTTTTTTGTAAGCAGACGGCAAAGACCTTCTTTGTCGTCCGCTAGCAGACGGCAAAGAGCTGACAGACGGCAAAATCTCTGATTCCAGTAGTGACTATACCATGCTCTATTAAGAACAATTATGTTAAAACTGCTTTATGTCATTTAGGGGCTAGTGTTAGTGTTATGCCCTTCTCTCTTTATGAAAGACTTGACTTGAGTAAGTTGATTACCACTAAAACTTCTAACAATTGGCTGACAAATCCACTGCTATACCTATTATTTTACTATTTTAATGGACTTTGTTATTCTTGATATGCCCGAGGATGACAACATGTCAGTTATCCTTGGAAGACCTTTTCTGAATGCTATAGGGGCCATTATTGATTGTAATAAAAGCAAGGTCACTTTTCATGTTAATGGTAATGAGCATACAATTTATTTCTTGAGGAAGCCAAATAAAGTAAACAGTCTCAATTCTATTAAAAAAGTTATGACTATCACTATCGGAGGCTCTGAATTTCCTCTTTAGGTTCGTGAAAAGAAATATCCAACTCTTATAATTGGGACCATGCATATCCCAGTTGAGGTAACTTAGTGCTACACAAAAATTCTTTGGTTCTATGTCACTCGGAAATAGTTCGTTAATAAGACTTGATCAACCTTGTTAATGGATTATTTATGAGGAGCATTTGATCGATGATTCCATAAGAACAACTCTCTGTAACCTTAGTTTATCCTCTATTATAGTTAGTTTTGAATAAACTTAATGCATTAGAATACCCTGTTTATCATGTTTTCTGAATTATCTGTGCAATAAAAAATGTCCCGAAAATAAAAGTTCTCAGAATGTCCTGAAAATTTAATATGATATTTTGTTGAATATTTAAAAAAAATTATATAAAATTTACCAGAAGGGGGTCAACCCTGGCCCCACAAGCGCAGGGGGCGCGCCTCCCCCTAGGAGCGTGCAATATGAGCTTGTGGGTCCCACGAGACCACACTCACATAGTGCCCATGCCCACTGCCTTCTTCCACCTCCAGAAAAATTCATCCTTGCTCTCTTTCCCGTGTTCTTGTTCATTTTTGTGAGATTTTTGATCTCTTTTCGGGGGAATTACTCTTTGGTATGGGACTCCTCCGTTGGTCCAATTAGTTTTTGTTCTAGTGGTTTATATTTTGGTTATTTTGCTACTGTTTGTGTGACGCCCCCGACTCAATCATGCACTAATCATACACGCAAATGCACATGATCAAGATTAGAGACTCACGAGAAGATATCACAACACAAATATAGACACAAATTCAAACATAGAGCTTTATATTACAAGCCAGGGCCTCCAAGGCTCGAATACATAAGTCAGCGGAAGCAACAACATCTGAGTACAGACATAAGATAAGAAGTTTTCCTTAAGAAGGCTGAGCAAAACAACATCTAGATCGAAAAGGCACGTGCCTCCCGCCTGGGAGCCTCCTATTTACTTCTGGTCGTCGGTGGTCTCCATGTAGTGGTAGGCTCCGTTGGGGTAGTAGTAGTCATCGGCGGGATCAGCTGGCTCCTGGGCTCCGTCATCTGATCAGAACAATTGGGTAGAGGGGGAAAAGGTAGCAAAGCAACCATGAGTACTCATCCAAAGTACTCTCAAGACTTACATCAGATCTATGCTAAGTATGCAACAGTTTCAATGAGAAGGGGCTGTATCTGTGCACTATACTGGAGAATTGCCAGAATAGAGGGGAAGGCCTAGCCTATTGAAGACTAGCATCTTGCAGCGTCTTGCAGCAACAGAAGAGAGTAGAGTAACATATAATATATATAGTAACAAGTATATATATTAGTAACGCCCAGGGATCCTTCCTCGACTCCCCTGCAAGAAAGCGATCCCGGAGCCATCATATCAGTTTAGTAACACAAGTATCCAGTTCTAGTTGTAGTAGATCGAGATACAACTCCGAGTGTCCTATTACCATGGACACGACTATTCGAATAGATATGCTTCCCTGCAGGGGTGCACCAACTTACCCTTCACACTCGATTACCTTTGGCCAGACACACTTTTCCGGGTAATGCCCGGCCTCGGATAATCAACACGTCGTAGTCCTACCTAGGCTCCGTAGAGAGGTCCCCGCCAGTCCACATCCTAAGCGCGAAGGAGTTGTTCGGCCGCTCACCCCTAAGCACTCAGGGTCGTTGCACGTAGGGCGGACCCAGGCACCACCTCTATCCTGGATGGCGCCGGCCCAGCCGTGCCGCAATGCTAAACTGGACGTCTGACAGAGCTTTCGGGAGAATGTACGACACTGAGTGTCTATAACTTATCCCACGTGGTGGTTAGTGCGAAAAGGCTAGAGGCCTACTCAGATCATATATCCAAACCATTAATGTATTAGTAGCTCGCGGAGACGATCGGTTCTCCTGTTGCCCCGTCTCGCGGACTTACGACAAGAGCCAGGCACATCCCTCTCCTGGGGCGGTCTCTGCCTGCCCGTTCGTGCTGCGTCATTATCTCACGGGTACCCTCATGGTCAACTCGACTTCAATAACTCTCACGGGTACCCCTTGGGTCGACCCGACTTCAACAAAGGACTGAGGTGAAGGTCAAGGTATCCGTGTGTCCATAACATACAAGGGGAATTTGAGGAATCACCCTCGATTTATTCCTACTCAATGTAACCGTCAAGGTGACCTTGGAGGAATCACCCTTGATAGGTTCACACCTGAGGTAAAATGTTAAGGCGAACTAGGAGGAATCACCCTCGATGGGTTCACGCTTGAGGTGTTGCACGACAGAGTCATCATCGGGAGTGGTGAGCGAGGAATCACCCTTGATAAACCACACATGAGGTGTTACACTACAAAGATATCATCGGAAGTGGGATATGAGGTATCACCCTCGGCACTCGATACTAGCCATGCAGAGTCATGCAACTATGGGGGGTGCCGGTGATGTGTTCGGTCTCTGCACGTCGATCACAATGATCGAGTCATCCGGTAGCAAGGCAGGGCAACACGGACAAGGATGTGGGGCCACTGATGGATCACTAACCAGCCTATACTAACCATATAGGATAACAGGTAAAGTAGCAATAGCAGGTTACAAAAATAGGCTATGCATCAGAATAGGAGCTATCGAACAATAGTAGAAAAATCTAATGCAAGCATGAGAGATAAGGAATGGGCGATATAGGAATGATCAAGGGGGTTTTGCTTGCCTGGAAGTTGTGAAGACGGATACGGACCCTCGACGGTGAAGTAGTCGATCACCGAATCAACAGTGGTCTCGGGGGCTATCGGAAAGAAGTAACGGAGGGGGAAACAAATAAATAACAGAGCAATCAAATGCATCACAAAGCATGACATGGCAATACGCTGTGCTAGGGGCGACCTAATGTAGTGCTGCGCTTTACTGATGGAGAGGGAAAATATATGTGAATATTTTCCCGGCTTTAGGCAGTTATCACATAGACCATCCGGATGGGAAGGTTCCATGTTTGAAGTTTTAGAGGCATGTGACAGGTATGTGGATGGCATAATCGGATTTGTCATATTTTTTTGATCAATTTTCATATATATATATATTATTTTCATCGGAGTTACGGATTACTTTATATGATTTTTCAAAGTTTTAAACATTTTGTGTAATTTACTGGAATTGTTTTAATTCGAATTTAAACAGTAAAAGGCTATGTGTACCCAGTGGGTACATAGCCAGAGAGTATGACTTGTGGGACTAGTTGACTTGTCAACTGCCCAGTCAGTGGGTCAACAGAGTCAAGGATGACTAAGTCAACCTGACATGTGGGACCACATGTCATAGACACCGAGTTAGTAAACTTATTTAACCACATTTTATGAAAAAGGAGGACCCACATGTAAGGGACGGTTTAGTAAAATAGTTTAGTTACCAAAGTTAATTGGGCCCTAATCTAATCTGGGTTGGTCCCAAACACACACACGCACACAACACACACAGAGTGCACGGCACCGTCGGCCATGGCCCTGGCGAGGGCCAGCAACCGCGGCGGGCGAGGCATCGGCGGGCGCGGCAACTGTCACAGCCCTAGAATTAGTTTGTAATTAGTTGCATCAGCATCTGTTGGGATCGGGGCTCCACGGACCCAAACAAGGTTCGAACTCTGGGGCGTGTGCGAAGGATCTTGCCTAGCCGCGGCTCACTACTCACCACCCCACGGCTTGGCTCCGACGAGTTCATGCGAGCGAGAAGAAGAAGCGGACATGGTGGTTTACCCAGGTTTGGGCCACCTTGCGGTGTAAAACCCTACTCCTGCTTTGTGGTGGATTGCCTCGCAAGGAGGATGAGGATGAGGATGAACTAGTATAGTGGATGAGCTGTCTTGAGAGAGCTCAAGGGTCGACCCCTCTCTACGGTGGAGACTAGCCTATATTTATAGTGGCCTTGGTCCTCTTCCCTCATAGCTTAGGCGGAAAGGGATACCACAACGGCCAATTTGAAGGGGGACAGGAGTACACCCTATCCTGACTAAAGGTGGTCTTCACATGCAAAGCTTCTAGTCGTGACGCCATGGTGGGCCCGGCGATGACCTCTGTCCTGCCGAGCCAGCGGCCTTGGTCTTGTTGCACCGGAATGGAAACCTTTGGGGGATTCCTTGGCAACCCACGTACGTCCTTGCCTCCTTAGCACCAAAGAGGAAATTGTCCTCTCCTGTGCCCGCTGGCGCCCTTCTGGCCTTGGTCGTCATGGCTTACGCCACCGTGAGCCTTGCAAGGTGGGACACTTGCCTAGAGATATTCGCTCCTTCGGAGGCAGCTCCTCGGGAGGACTTGATGTCGTTCGCCTCACGAGGCGGGGGCCTCGCGAGGGTCTTGTCCGTGAAGTCTTGCAGCTGGGCCATACCGGGCCGTTGATGGAGACACGCGTTGGGCCGCAGGCAGACGAGTCTGGGTACCCCCGGTCCCAGAACGCCGATATTTGCCCCCGGGCCCACGGCGCGCCTGGCCTGGTTCGATGCGAAGGCAACGGAGGGAGGGCGAAGCGACGCGGGCCCTAAATGCCTGCGGGCCAGGCCTGACACGTGGCACATGACGGGACGCAGACACCCCCACTTCCCCACGTCGCCTCGGCAACCGCCCAGACTTACAAAAGCCTGGCGCACGCCGCGGGGCCATCATTGCTCGAAGGTGGAAGGACGCCGGTTGGCCTTTTGTGATCACCTATAAGAGGGCGAAGGGGGCAGAGCCCCCAGCCCACCTTTGCCCTTTCGTCCATTCGCTTCCAACCTTTGCCGCAGTAGCCATGGCGCCAGTGAGGAGGTTCACTGCCGCGGAGAAGGACAAGGCGCCACGGGAAGAGTCGGAGCTGCCGCCGCCCAAGAGAGGGTGCGACCGCCCTCGCAAGTCTGCCACAATGCCCGCGGCAGCTCCTTAGAGGCGTGAGCACGCTCCGCTGGGAGTTTGCACCAACTCTAATAGCCGCGGGAAGAACCCCACCCGTGGGAGTGGCCGCGGAAGTCGCGGCGGCCGTGGCCGAGGGGGAAGGCTTGCGGTAGCCGCCCGGCCACCTCGCCCGCAATCCCACTCAGACGACATGGCCCGAGAGTTTGTAGTGTGGATGGAGAGTCCACCCTGCACCTGGATCCGGGTTCCGTGCTCCTTTGCGGAGGAGCTGTCGGCGGGGGAACCCGTCAGGCTGTGGCTGCAGCCTGACGGCTGCTGCAACAGGTCCTCGTGGGCGAAGGTAGAGGTCACCCCCTCCGGCTATGTGTACCAGGCCCGAGGGTGGCAGTCGTTCACCCGTGCCCACGGCCTGAAGGGGAGGCACACCCTCCACTTCAAGTACGACGGGGCGACGACGCTCTTCATCAAGATCTTCAGGGAAGACGGCAAACACCTGGGGTGCTACCCCGAGGGCGATAGCAGCGGTGGTGACCACGTCTCCTCCGACGATGATGGCCGTGGCGGCGGCGACGTCCTCAATGGCGAACTTGCCCTTGGCGACGGCCGCAAACCCTCCAGCGGCGACGGCGCTTCCTCTGGGGGAAGCTCGAGCGACGACAACTACGGTGAGCCGCCACACCGCCGCGTCAAGGAGGAGGAGGACTCCGACTGAGCGTCGTGGCTGCCGGAGCCGGAGCCTCAGGAGCTGCGGCCTCCGGGAGGCTGTTCCTTTTGTTTTTCTTTGTTTCTTGCATCGCAATTATCAAGGGCCCCGTAGGGGCGTGTAAGGATCTGTGGAGCTTGTGCCCTTAACGTAATGCTTTTATTTTTGTTTTTTAATCATCTTGGCCTTCATTGTTTGGGCTCGAGCCCCCTTTCCATCGCGATAGCTTAGTGCTCTGTGTTGTCGAGACCCAGTCCCCAGGCAAGCTTTTGCCGTCGCTGGTATGCCAGGTCGGGATGCCGTGTGCAAGGCCAAGAGGTGAGCGACCCGAGGTCCGGTAAGAGCTCCTGAGGCGCGATTGTCAAGAGGTCCTCCTTGACGTGCAAGCAGCTTTCGAAAGAGAAAAAGGTTTTTTTTCCCAGATGAGATTGCAAAAATGGAGACGAAGAGTTGATAGTAAAGCTCAGGCCAGGCGTGAGCGAGATGACTTAGCTTTAGATGCCCGTGAGGGATTCCTGCGTCGTGAGGGTGTGCCTCCCTAGAGCCTTGATCCTTTGTACACTTCATGTTCTGCAATGAGCCAACAAAAGTCCCGCTAGGGGCGCGTGAAAAGATTGGCGTCCTTTGAATTTAAAGTAATGCATGTGCTGCCAGACTGTGCTCCTCTTCCTGTACTCCCTCGCGAGGTTTACCCCCCATTTCCTTGCTCACCATGGTGCTCTACGTCCTCAGGACCTGGCCCTCGAGTGGGGCTCAGCCATCGCTGGTATGTCAGGTCACGATGCCTAGAACAAGGCCAGGGGGTGAGGGCCCGAGAGCCAGTAGGGGCTCCTGAGGCGCGATGCTCTAGAGCCCCCCTTTTAACATGCAAGCGGCTTGCGCAAAAAAGGAGTAGTTCGCCTCATGGGGTTTGCCAGAAAAGGGGCTTGGGCCTGTGGCACACGGCATATGAAGCGATTTTACTTAGCCTTTTGCGGATCAAACCGCTGCCTGATCAAGGTGGTGCCCTGAGGTGTCAGGGCGTCATCGAGGGGCCGCTCGAGGGCCTGTCTCCTGAAGTTCTTGTGTATTAACCAATCTCAAAATATGAGGGGTGGCGTGCGCTTGCTGCACTGCTCTTGATTGTTTCGTGAGAAGACACGCCACTAAGGACCTGGTGAAGTGACATGCATGGGGCCAGCCCGTGAGCTAGGGCTTAGTCACTTAGATTTATCGGTGCTGCATGGATGGACCCGAGCACAGGCGCCATGCTGGTAGCCCCCTCTCATGGGATGATCAGGACGAGAGCTGGCAACGCGTGTAGCCCGTGGGGCGGCGACTCTAGAGGTGATGTGATATCGAGCGCATGGTTAACAGCCATAGCAACTGATGAAACCATAACTGGTTCATGGTACGTGAACAAAATGATACGGCTGCAGGAACGGGCCTTAACAGCTTGAGGATAATGCAGCCTGTGGGGCACCCTCAATTGAACAAACCAAAAGGTCACCTAGCAATGATGCTGAAGAAGCGTCGGGGTAGTCGATAAAGCGCCTCATGGGGGCCCGTTCCTCACGAGCCGGATGGCTCCGGAGGCTCAAGAGGCTCGCGAGGATCCGGGGCCTCCTGAGACGTCACCACCGAGCGTCGGGCCTTGTGAGATGCCATTGCGGGCTGCACCAGGCGCTGATACGAGGCGCCAACATTCAACAGGCGGAACAGCATGCGGACGTAGTTGCAGGGGAAGCCTCCACCCCGGCCGATTCGGGACGGCCAGAAGAGGTCCTGAGAAGCGGCCCTGTTGAGGCCCGGGATGTTGACGCAGACACGCAGCCCGTCGCCCACATCAGGGGCGGTGGCTGCACTCGTGGGGCGCGTGGGGCGGCACTCACCGTCCATGGCTTGCGCTTCCTGAAGTTCCTCGATCACCTTGGTGATGAATTCCCATGCTCCTGGCGCCTCGCGCCTCGTTCCTTGCTTGTGGGGGTGCACGTCAAGGCACGCCTCCAAGTGGTGCCCGAGCACCTCCCTCGTCGCACTGGTCAGGCCAGAGGCTCTCCAGAAGGAAGCCCCCGAGCCCGTCCTGAGGGAGGCGTCGGGCGCACCTTCCTATGCCGAAGGGAGGGGCGCCCCGGCAACAGGAGCAGAGCCTGAGGCGTCGCCAGTGGATATTTTGGCCTCCGGACGACTCTTGGGGAGGAACTGCTTCTTCTTCTTCACGGGGGTGGCCTCAGGAGGCATGATGTTGCCTTCGCCGTCGGAGTTTTCAGCCGCCGCGGCGCGGTAGGCATGCTCAAGGGAGCAGACCACGTCCTTCTCATCACAGGCGACCGTGATGATGCCGCTACACCTAGGCATCTTGAGGATGTTGTAGCCATGATGAGTAGCCGCCATGAACTTGGCGAGCGCCGGGTACCCCAGGATGGCATTATACGAGAGGCTGATGTGGGCCACGTCGAAGTCGATGAGCTCGGTGTGGCAGTTGTCGCGCTTGCCGAAAGTGACGGGAAGGCGCACCTGGCCCAGGGGAGTGGTGGAGCTGTCGGTCATCCCACAGAACAGCTTGGTGGGCATGAGCAGGTCATAGGGCACTTTAAGCATCTTGAAGGTCTCGACATAGAGCATGTTGAGGCCAGCACCACCATCGATGAGGGTCTTGGTGACCGAAACATTGCTGTTGGTAGGTGTGCACAGCATGGGGAGCGCGCCAGCAGTGGCCGCGCACCTGAGGTGGTCCTTGGAGTCAAAAGTGATGGCGTACTACGACCACCTGAGGGGACGCACAGCCTCGAGCTTCGGGAGGGCTACATTCACTTCGCGAGAGAACTGCTTGAAGATGAGGTTCGAGGCGGGTGCTTGAGCTCCGCCAAGGATGCAGGCAATCGCGCGAGGCTCCTGGTAGCCCCCAGCCCCATCGTCCTGATGGTTGTCCTCATTCCTCCTTGGCGGTGGCAGCAGTAGTGGGAGACCGGCGTTGCCCTGAGGACGGGCCTCGCGAGGCTGATTGCGCCAAGGGCCGTCGCGAGGCTGATCGCGCCAGCCACCCTCGAGAGGCTGATCACGCTAGCCTTGACGGGGGTTGCGGTTGTCCCAGCGGCCTGCACCACAGCCTCCTCCACGGCCGAAGCTATGGTCACCACGCTCGAGGCAGCGGCCCAGGCGCTCGTCCCGGAGTGCCCTGAGCCCGTGGCAGTCATCGGTGTTGTGGGTGTGCATGTTGTGGAAGACGCAGAATGGGCGAGTGTCCTTGGGGGCCTCGTCACGATCACGGCCACGCTTCAGCTCAGGCTTTCCCACCAGCACGGTGGGGCCCTTGCGCTTTGCTTCCTTGGGCTTGGCCTTCTTGTCTTCAGGGTCGATATCTGGGTGCTTGAGGAGGGAGAGGCAGCCTTCTTCCGCCCTGGCGCACTTGTCCGCCAAGTTGAACATCTCCAGCGCCGTGCACAGGTCATCGTGGATGGCGAGCTCCTCGCTCATCTTGACGTCCGTGACGCCCTCGGTGAACGCCGAGATGATGGCTTCGTCCGAGGCCTTCGGGATCTTGAGGCGAACCTGGGTGAAGCGCTGAATGTACTTGCGGAGAGTCTCACCCGGCTGCTGCTTCACGCACCGCAGGTCGTTGATGATGAGGGCGCGGTCACGGGTTCCTTGGAACTTGGTGATGAACCGCTCACGGAGCTCATCCCAAGAGGAGATTGACCCCTCTGAGTGGTTCATGAGCCAGGAGTGTGCGCCGTCTTTGAGAACCATGGGGAACCAGTTCGCCATGATCTTGCCGTCGCCGTTGGCCACCTCGATGCTCAGCGAGTAGAGCTAGAGGAACTACGCAGGGTCAGGGACGCCGTTGTAGCGCGAGGGCAGATCTGACTTGAACTTGACCGGCCAGACAACACGGTGCAGCTCACGAGTGAAGGCGCGGCAGCCCGCCGCACTCATGAGCGTGGCCCACGTGAGGGGGGCACGGTCCTGATGCCCACGCACGGCAGTCTCTAGAGCGGCCCGGTCTTGGTGCTGATGTGGCGGAGCGGGGAGCACACGCACGTCGTACTGCGGCTGATGCATGACCTGGCAGCTGGCCTTGTCCCTGGCCGCCACCGGTGCTCCGCGCGGCGGGTCGCGTGGACGCGTGTCACGCCTCGGCTCGGCGCCAGCGCTGCACAGAGGAGGAGGCGGAGGCGCCCCATGAGCCACGTCGCCCACACAAGACGGCGGGGGACGGAGCGAGTGGGAAGGCGTCGGGGCCTTTCCGGCGGCGTTGACGAGCTTGGTGATGCGGCCCAGCCAGGCGTCGTAGCCCTCATTTGCGGGACGGCAGCGCAGCAGCTCATACACCATGAGGTTTGCGGCCTGCACGTTCGCCAGCCTGCGACGAACGTGGGAGGACGAGGCCGTGGCGGGAGTGAGGGAAGGCGTGGCGGTGCGGCCATCACGCTGGATGGAGGGCGGCAGCGACGAGTCCTGCTGCTCATGAGCAGCGGGGTTGGTGGCAGCATTGGCCGCGGGAGAAGCTGAGCGACGCGGGGTGCCGCGGCCCACCGGTGCTATCTGGGTGACACGGGCGGCCCGGCGCTCAGCGCGAACTCGTCGAGCATCGGCCATGGAAGCAGTGAAGCAGGGATAGAGCGAAGCGGAAGGGAGAGCTTCGACACGCCCCTACCTGGCGCGCCAAATCTCAGGATCGGGGCTCCACGGATCCAAACAAGGTTCAAACTCTGGGGCGTGTGTGAAGGATCCTGCCTAGCCGTGGCTCACGGCTCACCACCCCACGGCTTGGCTCCGACGAGTTCGTGCGAGCGAGAAGAAGAAGCGGACACGGCGGTTTACCCAGGTTCGGGCTACCTTGCGGTGTAAAACCCTACTCTTGCTTTGTGGTGGATTGCCTCGCGAGGAGGATGAGGATGAACTAGTACAGTGGATGAGCCATCTTGAGAGAGCTCAAGGGTTGACCCCTCTCTACGGTGGAGACTAGCCTATATTTATAGTGGCCTTGGTCCTCTTCCCTTATAGCTTAGGCGGGAAGGGATACCACAATGGCCAATTTGAAGGCGGACAGGAGTACACCCTATCCTGACTAAAGGTGGTCTTCGCCTGCAAAGCTTCTGGTCATGACGCCATGGTGGGCCCGGCGATGACCTCTGTCCTGCCAAGCCAGCGGCCTTGGTCTTGGTGCACCGAAATGGAAAGCTTTCGGCGATTCCTTGGGAACCCACGTACGTACTTGCCTCCTTAGCACCAAAGAGGAAACTGTCCTCTCCTGCCCCCGGTGGCGCCCTTCTGGCCTTGGTCGTCATGGCTTATGCCACCGCGTGCCTCGTGAGGTGGGATGCTTGCCTAGAGATATTCGCTCCTCAGGAGGACTTGATGTCATTCGCCTCGCGAGGCAAGGGCCTTGCGAGGGTATTGTCTATGAAGTCTTGCAGCTGGGCCGTACCGGGCCGTTGATGGAGACACGCGCTGGGCCGCAGGCAGACGAGTCTGGGTACCCCCGGTCCCAGAACACCGACAGCATCCTTGCATCATGTTTAAATTTTTGTTAAACTTGAAATGGGGATTGATCAAACCCTAGCACCCCTCTGAAATACTAGGTTCAAATTTAATTAATTTTCAATGAACCCAAAATGCCCTTCACAAAAGTTCATCATTTTTGAATTGGTCTAGAACCTCTACCAAAAATGGTGCACATTTTCTAGGTCAATTATGAATTTTTGGATTAAATCATAAGGTATTTGAATTTGGGCATTAAAATGCTATAGTTATTTTAAATGCTCAAATAATTTTGGAAACAGTTGAAGGCTGTTGCAAATATTTCTAAAGTGCCCACAAATATTTTCAGGAGTTATAACATTGATTTGGTATTAAAACTGAATCAAAAACAAATTGCAAAAACTAGAAAAGAGAAACACAAAAATAGGAAAGGTTAGAAAACTGACCTGGCTTACCTGTCCAGCCCAGCTGGCCCAGCACTGTAGCTCGCCCAGCCAGCGATGCCGCCGTCTTCAACCTCGTGCCAGTAGGCACGAGGGCGTGTGCCCGACGCGCGCACGCACGCGCTCGGCCACCTCCTGCCTGCTTGCCCGCTGCTGGATTCGGCCCCGAGCGCCACGCAACCCCTCTGAACCCCCTCGACGTCTCTCCCGTGCACCTCCCCCTCCTGTCCTCTATCCCGCGAGCGCTGATACGTCTCCGTCATATCTATAATTTTTGATTGTTTCATGCTAATATTCTAAAACTTTCATATACTTTTGGCAACTTTTTATATTATTTTCTGGACTAACATATTGATCCAGTCCCCAGTGCCAGTTCCTGTTTGTTGCATGTTTTTTGTTTCGCAGAATATCCATATCAAATGAAGTCCAAATGCGATAAAAACTTACGGAGATTGTTTTTGGAATATATGTGATTTTTGGGAAAAAGAATCAACGTGAGACAATGTCCGAGGGGCTCATAGGCCCTAGGGGGGCGCCCCCTACCCTGGACGCGCCTGGGAGGCTTGTGGCCACCCCGTAAGGCGGTTGGTGCCCTTCTTCGACCGCAAGAAATATAATATCCGGATAAAAATCATGTTAAAATTTCAGTCAAATCAGAGTTACGGATCTCCGGGAATTTAAGAAATGGTGAAAGGCCAGAAAACAGGAATGCAGAAACAGAAGGTAACAGAGTGAGAGAGATCCAATCTCGGTGGGGCTCCCGCCCCTCCGCCGCCATGGAGGCCATGGACTAGAGGGGAAACCTTCCTCCCATCTAGGGGGAGGTCAAGCAAAAGAAGGAGGGGGGCTCTCTCCCCCTCTCTCCCGGTGGTGCCGGAACACCACCGGGGCCATCATTGTGACGACGATCTACACCAACAACTTCACCGCCGTCTTCACCAACTCTCTCCCCCTCTATGCAGCAGTGTAACCTCTCTTTTACCCGTTGTAATATCTACTTAAACATGGTGCTCAACGATATATATTATTTCCCAATGATGTATGGCTATCCTATGATGTTTGAGTAGATCCGTTTTGTCCTATGGGTTGATTGATGATCATGATTGGTTTGAGTTGTATGTTTTATTATTGGTGTGTCCTATGGTGCTCTTCGTGTCGCGCAAGCGTGAGGGATCCCCGCTGTAGGGTTTGCAATATGTTCATGATTCGCTTATGGTGGGTGGCGTGAGTGACAGAAGCACAGACCCGAGTAAGTACGTTGTTTGCGTATGGGAGTAAAGAGGACTTGATACTTTAATGCTATGGTTGGGTTTTACCTTAATGATCTTTAGTAGTTGTGGATGCTTGCTAGCGTTCCAATCATAAGTGCATATGATCCAAGTAGAGAAAGTATGTTAGCTTATGCCTCTTCCTCATATAAAATTGCAATAATGATTACCGGTCTAGTTATCGATTGTCTAGGGACAAATAACTTTCTTGTGACAAAAAGCTCTCTATTAAAACTAACTTAATTGTTTCTTTATCTAAAAATCCCCTAACTTTTATTTACGTGCTCTTTATTATCTTGCAAACCTATCCTATCACACCTACAAAGTACTTCTAGTTTCATACTTGTTCTAGGTAAAGCGAATGTTAAGCGTGCGTAGAGTTGTATCGGTGGTCGATAGAACTTGAGAGTTGTATCTTTGGGTTTGACACTCTTACTTATCAAGAAAGGCTACAATTGATCCCCTATACTTGTGGGTTATCAAGACCTTTTTCTGGCGCCGTTGCCAGGGAGCAATAGCGTGGGGTGAATATTCTCGTGTCTGCTTGTTTGCTTTATCACTAAGTAGATTTTATTTTCTGTCCTAAGTTATTCTCTATCTTTAGTTATGGGTATGGAACACGAAATACCAAAAAAATAGGTGTACTTGCTACTCATGGAGATGGGGAACCTCCTAAAACCCTCGATGCTCATTATGTGAAAAATATTAAATACTACTTTGATAATCCCGAGAAAACGCCATTCAACTTGATAATGGGAGACACGTTGGATCAACGTGAATACTTTAGGGATTCTCGCATGACTCAAAAATTGAAACTCTTATGGGATCAAATTCATATGTTGCATTGGTATGCTCGGGTTCTATGCTTGAGATATGATTATACTTGTTGCTTTAGGATGAAGGCTCCACACCTTCCCTTTTCATGCAAATTTAATGATAATGAAACCTTGGCTTCTTATGCTAATGGTATATATGATTACTATGATGTGGAACAAATAGAAGAATTCGTTGCTTTTAAGGGTGCTTATGAAATTGAATCTTTGTTTGAAAAGTGTGAAAATTATGATGATGCTATTTACAGACCTGAAAATTATGCTATACTTAAATATTGCTATGAGAATTATGAATATAATGCCGATATTAATGAGTTTATTGAGAAAGTCTCCGCTGTCCACGCTCCTCTCCTCTCCTAGGCCCTGCACCGGTGGCCACCTCACCTATGCCACCTGTCACTCCGGCGGTGGCGGCCACGTTATTGCGGGGAGAGTGGGGAGATGGCCATGGATCCTCTTTCCCTCAACTTTGCACGAGGTAAAGAGTTTCAACTGTCCATGAGAAAGAAGTTTGGTCATCCGGTTGTGTTTTCACCAGGTTTTTGCCAGAAAGAATTTTTCTTGGTTGCCTCCTTTTGTTGTGCTTGTTTCCGGTTGGATTTTCCTACGGCCAGCATAGCTCTTTAATCATGTTTTGGTGGTTATCCACAAGGGTTTAGAGTTCATCAAGGATAGGACTTTTAGGTTCTCTATGGCATCTAAAGCTGTTGGTTTTGAGATTTATAATCAAGGCCGTATTGTTGAGAAAGATTTTGAAATAGAATTCTCGCTTTGGGGTGCGGGTGGTCCGAACTGGCGCAGAGAGGAGTTCTTGTTTTACAAAGAAGAGGATGCTTCTTGGACTGTGGTTGATCGCGGTGGATCACGATCATGTGTTCCCTCCGGTGATCACCACCGGCCATCTGTCTTTTTGCGCCTAGCTGATCATCCAAAATCAAGCAATAATAGTGCCCCAGAGAATAATGTCACTGCTACTAATGAGAGGTTTAATGCTGAGAATCAATTGACGGGCGCCATTCGAACAAATCGCCCACCAACGGGACACGTTCAAATATTTTTGTACATTACTATGCTTGTGGACATGTGGGCCACTTTGCCAAAGAGTGCACCGAGAAGAGAGTTATTGGGCTCTACCCATTTCTTCGGTTTGACTCATTTAGCAGCCCACCAGAAGAGGCCTCAGCCCCTGGCATGGTGAATGACTGGTTCTGCTCGATTGGTCCGGCCCGCGAGGCCCCGGTTGTTTCCAATTTTAGAGAGCTTTGTTTGGGGGCTTTTCCTAATTTCAAGCCTAGATTGGCACTTGCCTCCTCGGCTTCTCCAACACCCAGCTCTGATCCTCCTCCTCTCTGCTCCAGCTCTGCTCACACTCCGTCAAGGTCGTCATTGCACGCGGCAGCAAGGGTTTCTGCCTCCATGGCGAACATTCTGATTGATCCACGTCCATTTGTACCTCATGGGTATGAAAATCCAGGAGGTGGAGGGACGCAATGGACTGGCTCGGGTGGTTCTTCCTCATCGATAGCGCCGACACAAAGACTGGGCTATCGCCTCCATCCACCCAATTCCGGTCGATGATCCATTCCCCAATATAAGAGAGGTACTTGAAGACTTTATTGTAGTTGAAAAGCGTCTGGGTCTCAGGGGTGTGCAGAGGTGTCCCTTTGGTGATGCGTATGTGCGCCTCGTGCATGTCAGAGACAGGGACAAGCTTGTTCTTGATAGTCCTCATGAGTTCGGAGATGTTTTCATTTTTTTCCAAACATAATGAGGGGAGAAATCATAGGAGGGTGCATTTCAATAGACCAGTCTGTCTTCTGCTCACGGGTGTTCCTTTTGATTTCCGCAATACTGAAGATATAGCCAATGCCATTAGTCGCTTTGGTCGGTTAATTTCTTGGGATAAAGAGGATGACCACATGGGCCGCATTGTGCTCAAAGCCAGGGTTGTGAATCTTCAGATCATTCCTAAAAGTGTCAGGTGGTCTGAGGGAGATGAGTTTGAGGAAGATGGATGGTCATCTTCTGTTGAAGTGCTCTCTAGTGAGATGCTGGGTGGTGGACCTGCAGATGAGGATCCCATTCCTCCTGACAATGTAGACCCACACCCATTGCGTGAAAATGCTGTTGAAATCCAGGGTTTCACCAGGAGGCCATGGCCAATGACTTAGATGATAATCTTGAGGATGGTGAGGGGGAACAAGATGGAAACTGGGTACAGCAACCTGTTGCTCCTAATGTGCCTCTACATGATTTGCTAGATGTTGTTCAGCAAGAAGAGATAGCTTGGGCAGATGGTGAAGAACTTCTTCCTGCTATTAGCAACAGTAGTTTATCTTCAGATATGTCATTTTCAGAAGGTGAGAATTCAAACATAATGGGCACCATATTACCAGTTGTAGTTGGTGCACCACTCCAGCATGTTCTAGTTCCTCAGCCTGCCAATGCAATAGCCAATGGTCTGCAAAATATAATCCAAGCCTACCAGTCTGATGATGAGGAGGTGGAGCACTTGCAGAATAATGAAAACATGCAGATTAATGTGGTTGCTGAGATACACTTCTCTCAAAATGAGGTTTTGATTGCCCCAGAAGCTGGTCAGCTGGTTGCACCACTGAATGACACTGCAGCAAACAACACCACTAATGCTGCTTCTAAACATGATGCTAACACTGCAAAGGCTGTCAAACAAGCTGAAACTCTGGTTATACCTGTTGTTGAGGACAATGAGATTTCAAACACTGCTACAGCTGAGGCAGTGGCAAATAAGGTTGCTGCTATTCCTGATTATGTGAACACCAACAGAGGTAGCTCTGCTCTAGCTACTAACAATGAAGATCTGATGACTGATATGGGAGGTAATTGGGTCCAAGACATTAATGGTCTTTTTGATACTGCTCCTTCTGTGTTGGGTTTGAAAAATATTCAATTATCTGCCCTTGTTAATAATGAAACTGCAATTTTTGAAGAAGGCCTTCTTCTATGGAAGCAACACTTTGCAGAGCCACCCAAGGAAGCTAGAAATACTCTCTCTGTCAGCATACCTGTAAGTTGGTTTAACTTCATTGTGCATCTTCTCATGACACCAGATAAATTTGGATGGACTGTGCACATGTTAAAATCCCCCATGTGGGAACTGCTCTCACAAACTGAAGGAGATGGTAAAGCCATCTTGTTTCATATTCCTAACAAATGTTCCACTACTCATGCTCCTGTTTGTCAGATGAGTGTGGAAGAGAGCAATCAAACCATAAGGAAGAATAAGGAAAATGAAGGGGACTCCTCCAGCCAGATAGATTTGGAATCTCAAGCTCTCCTGCAACCTTTTGGACCTGAGAATTCCAAAAAGAGGAGAGGTGGCAAAACTCCCCTTGTGGAAATTGATGTAAGGAGGAGTGATAGGATTAAACAAGATAATGCTGGTTTTAAGAGGAATTCAAGCTCAAACACTAAATGCCTACCTTGCAATGCTGCTCCCCCAATTGCTCAAAGAACAGTAGTTAAGAATCTCACTACTACTTTTTGCAAGGTGGCTGATCAGGAATTGGAGGCCAAGCTGGCCAAGAAACCAAAGAGAAGGTTAGGGGAAGAGGTGGCCAAGATGAACTTGGCTAAGGGAGAAGCAGACACCTCCAAAAGCTCCAAATGATTGCACACCATCCTATGCTAGTTGTCTGGGAGGAACCAAATTCCCTATGCTCTTTAAGCTTAATGTTGGATGTAATGGTTACACTTACAATGTCAGCTACTTCCCATTTTGTAAACCTATGCTACTTGTGGATCTGTTCCTGTTGGAGGATAATGCTCTCTATGTTAAGGGTATTTTCCTGCTTATTGCTGGCCAGTTGTTTGTGGAAGTCACAGATGCAATGTATGAAATGGGTGTCCTGTTACTTTATGTTAAATTGGGCTCTCAGGTGGTCTATAGTACATGGTAGAAAATGGAAATGCATCTATGCACTCATTTTTTGGGATCAAGTGATGGAACTTGATCTTTGGGTGTTGTTATCATCTGGTTGTCATGAATAGCACAACAAAGAATTGGAATATTGTCAACTGGAATATTAGGGGGATGAATTCTGAGCAAAAATGGCTAGCTCTAAGACATAAGATTGAAGAAAGTCTTATCTAAGGAACTTTTGTCCAACCAGAATTAACAAGTTTGCATGCCTTCCCTCAACTGGAGCTTCAGGTGGACTTTTGATAGCTTGGAATGGTTCTTTATTTGAAAGAGAAGTCATTGCCCAAAACAGATTTTCTCTTTCACTGCAATTCACAAGCTTACAATCTAATCAGGCATGGATCCTCACAAACATATATGGTCCTTGTGAAGTGCAAGAAAAAATTGAGTTCATTACTTGGTTCCATAATATTCACATGCCCCTTGATACAGACTGGATCATAATGGGTGATTTTAACTTTATTTGATCCCCTATAGACAGAAACAGACCAGGTGGGGATGTTAATGAGATGTTATTATTCAATGAGGCCATTAGTAATCAAGGGCTGGTGGAGCTGCCTCTGCATGGGAGAAAATTTACTTGGGGCAATATGCAACAAAATCCACTACTGCAAAAGTTGGACTAGTTTTTTACCTCAGCCTCCTGGATGACTTCTTTTCCAAACACAACTATGCTTCCCCTTGCAAAACCAATTTCTGATCACTTGCCATGTGTTATCAAAATAGGTACAGCAATTCCCAAAGCAAAAGTGTTCAGGTTTGAAACTTATTGGCTGCAACACTCTGATTTCAAACAAGTGATAGCTGCTACTTGGAATATTCTAGTGGGAACTATGGATGCTGCCAAGACTCTTAATTCAAAATTCAAAAATCTCAGAAGAGCTCTCAAACTTTGGGCTAGAACACTTTCTTGTCTAAAGACTCAAATTACTGCTATCAATGAGGTGATCTTCCTCCTATATCTCTATGAAGAATTCAGAGACTTAGGAGAATTTGAATGGAACTACAGATTGATCCTCAAGGAACACCTTCTTACCCTTCTAAAAAAATCAAAAGATCTATTGGAAACAAAGGGGGAAAAATCAAAGGGATCAAATTTGGTGATGAGAATTGTCGGGACCCCGATCCTAAGTCACACCGATCTAGCATGTAACACATCATATCACTTTGCGGCCTCACGCACGGTATTCCCATGGCTGCAGCCTTACCTAGGCCGGGACCGTTTGCGCCTTTTGGCTCATGTATATGATATTGTTGCTAGCATCCATATGACAGAGAACTTGGGCCGACATGACTAGTCATAAACCCAAGGTGGCACAAACTTACAGGGACAGGCATACATGACCCAACAATGCACGTGTCGGTCAGCAGCGAGTGCAACCGGGCTGTAGCAAGCTATCAGGACTCCGGTAGACACCGCATGACATTTCCCCGAAGGGACAGACACAGGAGCAAAGAAGGACACATGCCGGTCAATCCATGTGTTCCGGAGCAGTAGCAAGCTACCATGGCTCAGTGAAAGCACTAGGAGGCATTTCCCCATAAGGAAGGCTACCAAGAATAAACAACTAGGTGTCGGATCCCACGCATACCAAGCATTTCAATAACATACACACAATATGCTCGATATGTGTAAATACAACATGGCATCACAACAAAACTCTACGACTCAGAGTATTTATTCAATAGGCTCCGAGGAGCCAGATATTACAAACATGGGTCTCATGATCCAACATACAGAGCATACAAGCAATGGAAGCATAACATGTCTGAGTACAGACAACTACAAATGAAAAGGGCTGAGAAGCCTGACAATCTACAAGACCCTCCCAAGGGTACAAGATCGCAGCTGAGGTAACAAGCTACTCATTGAAGTCCAAGCGGAACTACTAGCGAGACAGAAGTCTCCTCTGTAAAACATAAATTAAGCAAACGTGAGTACAAATGTACTCAGCAAGACTTACTTCAGAACTATCTACTTATGCAGCAGTATCAACAAGGGGGTTGTGGGGTTTAACTACAGCAAGCCAGCTTTGACTCAGTGGCTATCCTGAACTACGTCTACCAGTATTTCTTTGGGGTGGCGCATACGAGTCCACATATTCACCATATCAATACACCACTATGGATCCGCTCCCGTCTCCCTACGATAAGGCCATCCATAGCACTCACACTTATCTTGTGCATTTTAGAGTATCCATTTAACTTGTCTATGAACAATGTAAGCGTTCCAAGTAGTCCATATCCGCGGACGCGGCTATTCGAATAGATCATATTACCCTGCGGGGGTGTACTTCTTCACACACACTCTCACCACTTATCGCCGTTTACATGACATGTACTTGGCAACCTTCAAGCGGAAGCCTAGCGAGGGTGTCGGCCACGACCTGACTAACCACACAAGTCTCTAGTCCAGGTTTATCGCCTATTCTAGTTCCATCCGCAAGGAAGTCCGGCCGGGGTTTCCACTACGGCCCCAAACGATGTGTGCAGGGTTCCCAAGTCCACCATCCGGGTGACACTTGGTACACCGGGCCACGGTGCCTAGTCTGTCCCAAGCCCACCTGTACCGGGTACCACTTGGTAGACTACTAACACAACCTATAAACACTAGAAACTAGTTGCAACTTCTGGATAGAGATCAAGGTGATTAATAAGCCGAGAGGGGTCGAGTTACCGGAACCCAATGTGTGGTAGTAACTATCTTGGATCACAAACACGGAACTCAGTTCCTGGGGACGGCTTCAATGAGACAACCCACCATGTACTCCTACATGGCCTCTCATCGCTACCTTTACCAAATCGTGTTCACACACTTAACTCTCAATAGTAGGACATGTTCAACACCATTCCAATCCATCCCAGATGAATCAGACCTGACACAACTCTAAGCATAGCAGGCAAAACAAACAAGCATGAATGAGTAGGCACATCATGGCTCAAACAACTCCTACTCATGCTAGTGGGTTTCAACTATTTACTGTGGCAAAGACAGGTCATGCAGAGGAATGGGTTCAGCTACCGCAACATGTAACAGTTGAATCGTTGTTGTCCTAATGCAGTAAAATAGAGCAGGAGCGAGAGAGTGGGATTGTATCGAAGTGATCAAGGGGGGGTTGCTTGGCTGGCACTTCCAAAGATAGTATAGATCTTCATCGGTGTCATCGATCTCATCATCGAAACAACGTCTACGAGAGGGAGCAATACCGGCAACAGAGAGGGAACACAATCAATGCAATGCAACATTATGATGCATGATCATGACATAGCAATATGTTGTGATTTAGGCTAATGCAACTAGTAATAGGTTAAGTGAGGTTGATTTGAACACAAGATTCAAATTCAAACTCCATGTAAGGCATTTAACATTCCATTTAATCAAATTGTCATATACAGCAACTTTAGGTCATTCAAACATGCATGAAAATGCCATAAACAGATTCCTCATATTTTTTGATAATTTTTCATATATAAATTATTTCATTTGGAGTTATGTTTGAATTTATATGAATTTTTGAAGTTTAAATCATTTTCCGGATTTTCCTGGTTATTAGAGATAAAACAAGTCCAGTAAATGATTTACTGCGTATGCTGATGTCAGCAGGTCAACGGGGTGGACCAGGTCAAACTGACCAGTGGGGCCCGCATGTTAGTGGCTAATCTAACTAACAGAGTTAATTAACACTAAACTAATCCTAAGCGTAGATTAGTTAGGGCCTGGGCCCACATGTCATAGACCCGGGGAGGTCAAACCCCCGGTCAACAAGGTCAAACTCGTCGGCGTCTAGACGTCGCCGAGGCAAAATGCGGCGGGGAGGTGCGGGTTTTGTGCTCCGGCGGTCAAATGGACGGCGGAGAGGCTCGACTTGGAGCGGTTGCTCACCCGCATCCATTGCAGCAAGCGGCAGCAGCTGGGGTGGCCGGAGCTCACCGGAAACGAGCTCGCAGCGGTGGCCCGAGTTCGGCCATCGACGGAGTCGACGCTACGGTGGTCAGAAGAGCGAGGTAAGCAGTGCTATGGCTTCCTGGGAGCACGCTGAGCACAACTACGTGCTCGGTTGGGTCAGGAGAGGTTGCTAGCTGCGACATCAACGAGTGTGGCGGCGGTGAGCTCACGGTTGAAGCGGGGGTTGAAGATAGGGGCCGAATTTGGTCGCAAGAGGAGAGGGGAAAGATGGCGGGGCTCACAGGGAGTCGGACGAGATGCTCGGCGGGGTTGGGGACGGCTTGGTGACGGCGAAACAACGACGGCGATCTCCGATGGCCGATAAGGAAGACAAAGACGATGGCGGTGTTTCAGGCATCCCGCGGGCGCGTGCTTCGTCTTGGTGCTCCACGGCGTCCAGGCGGACCCGTTGGACAAGGCAGAGGGGCGAGGGGAGCTCAATGGAAGTGGTGGCAGCGAACGGCGGCGACGGGTGCACTCGGTGGTGCTGCGGGGAAGAGAAGAGGAGGGGGAGGGGGTCTAGGGACAGTGGGGAGTGGGGAGTGGGAGAGTAGGCTCCAGGGTGCCTCTGTGGAGCAGGCGGGGAAGAGCTAGAAGGCCCGGGGGGTGAAGCAGGTAGGCTGGAGGCGTGGCACCCTCGGCGCGTGCGCGCTGTCTTGCCTCTGCCTACTAGCAGAGGTTGAAGACAACCGCTTCAGCCAGGTGGGCTGGGCCGAAGCTGGGCTGCCAGGTGGCTGCGCCAGGTAAGGTTTCTCACCTTTTTGTTTCTGTTTTTCTATTTCTTTTATTCTGTTTTGATTTAGTTCAGAGACCAAACCATTTTTGTAAATTCTGAAACTTTTTGTGAGCACTCTCTGAATTATTCCAGTGGCCCTCACCAAGGTTCAAAATTATTGGAGCTACCAAATATTTTATAGCAATTAATAGCTCCAACTCAAGTACATTAAGAGTTAATTCAAGAATCCAGAAATGTCCTAGAAATGTGTGCATCATTTTTGGCAGAGGTTTCCACCCATTCCAAAAATGATGAACTTTTCTGAAGGGCATTTTGGGTTCATTGAAAAAACTTTATTTTGATCCTAGTTGGATTTCATTTGGTGCTAGGGTTTGAACATCCCCATTTCAAATTTACTTAAACATTGAACATGATGCTTGGATGTAGATGCAACTATTTACAAACAACATTCTAGTGTTGTGACACTACTGCAGGATGCTGCTAACGCGACACTACGATCAGAGACCCTTTGACGAAACTGTGTGCGATGCATTAATCACAAACGAGGATGTAAAAAAACCGTCAAAAAAGATGCAAAACGTTTATGATGGTGGAGACATCAAACACGGTTCAGATTTTAGTTACGTGTGCGATGCTGGGCATACGGTTCAGTTCAATGAACTGTTTGTGATGAGGCAGAACAACAAAAATGGGCAGCCAGATGAAGGCGTCTGCGATATACGACATACAGTTCACTCTGATAAACTGTTTGTGATGAGGCGGAACAACAGAAACGGGCAGCCAGATGAAGGTGTGTGCGATATACGGCATACCGTTCACTCGGATGAACTGTTTGTGATTAGGCAACACAAAAGAAACGGTCAGCCAGATCAAGGTGTGTGCGATATACGGCATACGGAACAGTATTCTTTACTATGAATAGTGTGCTCTGTTGGGCACACAAGTATATGGATCATAGCCTTGGGCGAGCAATGTGCCCGCATGTGTCATGCTAGCTCGATGTTCCTTCTATGCTAAGTTTCCATTAATTGATGGCGTTTTATGAACACACCACGGTTTCCCGCCATTTCCTCACCGGTTTCCCGCCGCCATCCAGTGATATTGCGCGTGGCGCGCGACGCATGGAGGCAAGAAGCGCAGCCTGTAGCACATCCACCTTTTCCAAGCATGCCAACCCACCAAAGTGCCGCCTCTGCCATCAATCTCCTCGACATGGAAAAAGAGAAGGCGCCATGGCCCGTCGAGGCCGAGGCGCTCCCCGGCAACGCGATGGATGACACCGTGATGCGCGTCATCGCCAGGGTTGAGCAGACCCTTGGCGCATGGCGCTTCAGCGCCGCGGATCAAGATAGGCATGTCAGCGTCGAGAGGCTGCAGCTCGCCGCACAACATGATCGATGGCGCGCCGCAGAGCAAGCTAGGCGCGTCCACGCCGATAGACTGCGGCTCGCCGCACAGTGAGACCGTTGGAGTGCCGCAGAGCGAGAAGCGCGGCACGCCGCATAGCTAGAGCGGATCCATCGGCGCTTGCCTGCTGTCAACAGGGCATCATAACTGGGTACACGTCCCTTCAGTACCCCATTCCTCGCCAGGAGTGGGCAGAGGCTGTCTGCGCCGTACTTGCACTAGAGGCCGGCTGCGCCGTACTTGCACCGGATGCCCACCACACCATTCGCATGGGTCACGCCGTTCGCCTTGTCCGCGGCCCGCTCGATGCCAACGCGCTGGTCGCTAGGCTCGACCGACTCCTTGGCCCAGGTGTCCACTTGGGCGCAGTAGAGGAACATGGCCGTCGCATACTCGAGCTGGTGATCTCCGATGAAATAGCCAACTTGGAGCTTGAGATCACGCTCCAGATGTACCGCGAGCATGTCGACCGCTTGGATGAACGCCTGCACGAGTTCAGGAAGAGCCAAGAGCTACCGTAGGCAAGGGCTGCTGGTCATGGTCTCGTGGACGCGTTTTATTTTGTTGAGTCATTTCGACTTGGATCGCTATGTATTCACAGCAATCATAATATTGCTCTGTTTCAATGTGTGTACTCTGTTTTCTGTTCTTATATGTTCTGTTTCAATGTGTTTGTGTATATGCTTTCCATTCTGTATATGTGGATGATAACAGCCAGATACAAATTAGTATACGAAAATAGATAGAAAATGGAATTCATAATATATATTAATTGTTCATTAGTTCATCAAAGAATATATATATATATATATAATATCATCACATATACGTGATGATACTTAACTACTAGGTACAATGCATAAAATTGAAAACGAACAATACTAAAACTAATAATCCCTCCTAGGGGCAGTATTCCGGCAGCCCCTCGCTAGCAGCTCCCTGGTGCATGGCGTCTTCCCAGTGCGGAGGCAGTACTCCGCCTCCTCCGCCTCGGAGCGCTTGATGTACCGATCTGCCTCTTGTTGCCGGACGAGCGCGAACGATCTTGCCATTTCATTGGGCGCCCACCGGAGCTCCTCGTCGGTGGCACGCTGGAGCTTATCGACCCACCTCCACGCAGCGATGAGGCTCCTAGCTCCTTTGACCTTCCTCGCGAAGTACCCGTCTTCGTACACCTCCTCTGCACGACGACGAGCCCACCCCGAAAGCTCCACCGCCTCCTTTTTCCAGGCGGCATCACAGGCTTCATAGGCCGCCTGGTACCTGGCTTCCTCCTCCGCCATCTCCTTCTTGAATGCCACTTGCCTGGCTTTCTCAGCCGGCGGCAGCAACTTCCACCGACAAAGATTGTACTGGCCACAAAACACTCCAAAGATGGGGGGTCCGGCGCAACCTCGTCCGGCGGAGCGTAGGGGTCCTCCTCATCGCTGCTCTTCGACTGAGCGTCCTCGGGGGGCGGCACCTCCTCGCCATCGCGTGGGCATATCGGCGCCATTGCAGAGATTTGAGAGAAAGAGAGGGCGAGCAACGGGAGGATGTAGATGAGAATGCAGGCGGGACGATGTGAGGAAGGTAGGATTTATTGGCGGCCGGAATCTAGATCGACGGGAACAGTACACACGCCGGTCGCCGGAATTTACGAGTACTGTAGTTTGAATTACACATGATTTCCACAGCAAAAGTCGTGTGTGAACTTAATAGCTGATGGTTTCCAATACAGAACCGTGTCTGATTAATAACCCGCGGCCCCGCGCCACTCACCTTCCAAACCTCGAGGCGCGAAATAGAGTGCCGATCATGTGGGGCCCGGTTGTCTTGCCAGATCTTTACATTTTCTTTTTTGAACACCAGATATTTACATCGTCTGATCATTTTTCAATTTTTTGGAATTTAAATGCCATGGCATCCATGCATGTGTCCAAGCCGTTATGGTTAGCCGCTGCATGTAGACGTAGTTCAAATTTGGATTACGATCATTAAATGGCTAGAAAATCACTTAAATGTCTTAAAAAGGTCAAATGACCCCTAAAATTTTCCTAATTTTGACATGACAGTTGTATTACTGCATGTTAACTGTAGAAATTTTTTGAAGCCCATAAGATGAAGCTATCGTCGATTCGTCATCAAACATGCATTGTTCCCTCTCGGAACCACGAGCCTTCTAGTGACTTGCTCCGATTTGTGCGGGGTGTGTGTCCAAACTTTCGTTAAACAGACCAATTTTTTACCACATCATCTTGGTGGCATGACATTACGTCAAGCAAGGTTTCATGTGTTTCTGATCAATTTTTATTTTTTTGGAATTTAAATGGCATGGCACTCCATGCATGTGTCTAGGCCGTGACACCAATATGTTTGAAAATTCCTTCCAATTTACTGCACATGGAATTAACTCACACACAAGTACACAAAAATATGATTTTTCAAACTGTTATGGTTAGCCATTGCATGTAGATGTAATTCAAATTTGAATTACGGTCATTAAATGGCTAGAAAATCACTTAAATGTCTTTAAAAGGTCAAATGACCCCTAGAATTTTCCAAATTTTCACACGACAGTTGTATTAGTGCATGTTAACTATAGAAATTTTTTGAAGCCCATAAGAGGAAGCTATCTCCCGTTTGTCATCAAACATGCATTGTTCTCTCTCGGAACCATGAGCCTTCTAGTGAGTTGCTCCGGTTTGTGAGGGGGGTGTGTCCAAACTTTCGTTAAACAGGCCAATTTTTTTACCACATCATCTTGTTCGCATGACATTACGTCAAGCAAGGTTTCATGTGTTTCTGATCATTTTTTAATTTTTTGGAATTTAAATTTCATGGCACTCCATGCATGTGTCTAGGCCGTGACACCAATATGTTTGAAAATTCCTTCCAATTTACTGCACATGGAATTAACTCGCACACAAGTACACAAATATGATTTTTCAAACCGTTATGGTTAGCCATTGCATGTAGATGTAGTTCAAATTTGAATTACGGTTATTAAATGGCTAGAAAATCACTTAAATGTCTTTAAAAGGTCAAATGACCCTGGAATTTTCCAAATTTTCACATGACGATTGTATTAGTGCACGTTAACTGTAGAAATTTTTTGAAGCCCGTAAGAGGAAGCTATCTCCCGTTCGTCATTAAACATGCATTGTTCCCTCTTGGAACCACGAGCCTTCTAGTGAGTTGCTCCGGTTTGTCAGGGTTGTGTGTCCAAACTTTCATCAAACATGCCAATTTTTTTACCACGTCATCTTGGTGGCATGACATTACATCAAGCAAGGTTTCATGTGTTTCTGATCTTTTTTTTACTTTTTGGAATTTAAATGCCATGGCACTCCATGCTTTGTGTCATAGCCGTGAGACCAATATGTTTGAAAATTCCTTCCAATTTACTGCACATGGAATTAACTCGCACACAAGTACACAAATATGATTTTTCAAACCGTTATGGTTAGCCGTTGCATGTAGATGTAGTTCAAATTTGAATTACGGTCATTAAATGGCTAGAAAATCAATTAAATGTCTTTAAAAGGTCAAATGACCCCTGGAATTTTCCAAATTTTCAAATGACAGTTGTATTAGTGCACGTTAACTGTAGAATTTTTTTTAAGGCCGTAAGAGGAAGCTATCCCCCGTTCGTCATCAAACATGTATTGTTCCCTCTCGGAACCACGAGCCTTCTAGTGACTTGCTCCGGTTTGTGAGGGGTGTGTGTCCAAACTTTTGTCAAACATGCCAATTTTTTTACCACGTCATCTTGTTGTTATGACATTACATAAAGCAAGGTTTCATGTGTTTCTGATCTTTTTTTTTTACTTTTTGGAATTTAAATGCCATGGCACTCCATGCTTTGTGTCATAGCCATAAGACCAATATGTTTGAAAATTCCTTCCAATTTACTGCACATGGAATTAACTCGCACACAAACAAGTACACAAATATGATTTTTCAAACCGTTATGGTTAGCCGTTGCATGTAGATGTAGTTTAAATTTGAATTACGGTCATTAAATGGCTAGAAAATCACTTAAATGTCTTAAAAGGTCAAATGACCCCTGGAATTTTCCAAATTTTCAAATGACAGTTGTATCAGTACTACAAATTTCCTTGTACATTTAAAACACCATCCGTTGCCACTTTACTCCAAATTCGTCTTTCACAGCTAATAAAAAATATCAACAACATCACACACAGTTGTTTTGCAGGAACCGTTTGCGATGAAAATTCATGGGTCTATTTAAGTCTTCCTCCTTAAGCTTCGCTGGCTCGTCTGCTCCAGTGCCGGCAACCCCCGAATCCATGAATCCCGATCCCCATTCCTGCAACCCCTTCTTGCAAAAGATGACGCCATGGAAACGCTTCGTGAGGGCCCGTACGGTGGCCACGTCCTCCCCGAGCGCCACCGCCTGCGCCGAGAGCGCGGCCGCCTACGCCGAGAGTGCCACCGCATCCGCATTGAGCACGGCCGCTTCCGCCGAGAAGGTGTTTGCGGCAGCCGACAGGGCAGCTGCAGCAGCCGAGATGGCTGCAGCAGCTGCTGCGATGACGGCTACAAACGCCGAGAGCACTCGATCTACCGTCTGTGCCGCCGATGTTGCCTTGGCCTGGGTCGAGGCCATCGATGCCAAGATCAAGGACGCACACGCCAAGATATTCCAGGCCACCTCGAAATCCAGCATGCAACCCACATCCGAAAAGGTGGCGGTGGCCATGGAGCACCTGCTTCCTCATGAGATCACCGAGCGGGAGCTGGAGATGCAGGAGGCGGCGGAGATCGAGGAGCGCTGGGAGGAGGAGTTGCACGTGGCCGAGGTCGAGGTAGAGAAGAGTTTGTCCGTCGAGGAATCGGTGGTGGAGTACCAACGCGAGCTCTGGCGCAACCACTACTACGAGTACTACAACCTTGAGGGTGGCACCGAGGACGAGGACGAGGACGTGGTCGACTTCAGCAGGGGGACACGGAGTCCACCAACGGCGGGATGTCGCCAGGACAAGTCATCGACGTCTCATCTCACACCGGCGATGCATAGGCCGGCACGACGGCGGCTTTGTTAAAATTATGCGTACTTAGGCTTTGTTTTTAATGCTGGTCTTTTGTTAGAGCAATGTTTAGGTCAACTGGCTCTGTTTAATTACTAGAATTGCTCGATTTAGTAAGTGTGGTCTGTGTGTTGTACGCTCTTTTGTGTGCCCAAATTAGCAAGTGATGTTAAATTATGCAATGACGTGGATGAGGACAGTACCCAGGGAAATTTCCACCAAAATTTGAATTATCAAACTCATCCCATGCGCATAAAGCAGAAGAATCATTTGCGATGCACACAATCGTTCAAAGTGAATGGTGTCCGGCGGCACCACGCGCAAAGTTTCCCTCCACATTTCAAAAAATTTGGCCTACCGCCGAAATATCTACCCCCCTCCCCATCCCCTTTTCTCCCCGACCACAAGTCACATTTCCCCTGTTTCCTCCTTCCTTCCTTTGGAAGCTATAGCCGCTTCCTCGCTTGCTTCCTTATTCTCGCCGTCTCGCATCCTACCGCCGAGGTCGCCATGGTCTTCTTCAATGACCTCTCCATCGGTTCCTCCTCGTCCGATGAATTTTTCAGCACCCGGGTATGCCTCTCTTCTCTCTCTCTCGGGTTATGACTTGGAATGAAGGATTTTAACCCGGCGGTCGATTTCAGTCATTTCTTCCTCTTGTAGCTCCCTAGGACCATCAGTTGCTATGAATGGAGCAGGGTGGCTGAAGATCTGCCTGCTCGTTGTCACCATCAATCTCCATGCGTGAAGCTAGTTGCGTTTGAATCTGTGGACAGTGGGAGGAAATTTCTGGCAGGTGCAGAGAAGGTTAGCTCCACTTTCGTTGTTACAAATCATTTGTTAGATGTCATTCAGACACTGTCACTGTGCTATGTTATTGTGGATGTTAAGGCAGTGTCACAGTTTGTACCTAGTATCTAAAAATGTTGCCATCTCATCAGCGATGCCATTAGAAAATTATTTGGCACTGCTTCAGCAGTTTGTGCAGCCAACTTTGGTCCACACATCCGAGCAGCCAAGCAGTAAAATACTAAATCTTTATGGCACGAAGGAACTGGGCATCGGAGCAACTAGGTGCTCCGGAGTCCGTGTCCCTGATTTTTTTTCGCTGCATCAGCTCGCTAGTGCATGGCACCGGTGCAAAATGTAGCAACAGTTGTCTTTACACCTATTTTGGCATACACAGTGGACGGCCTTAGTGCTATTAGTTCTATGTTACTAAATTTGTGCATGTACACACCTGTTAGTATCAATTTGCTGTCATCCAAACACTGTCGCTATGCTGTTGCAGTTATATTTAGCTTCCTCATAAAATGTTCAATTTGTTATTTATAGTACATGACTAAGAACTTGTAGCGTTGTTGTAGTTAATTATAGCTTCTGATGTTTCAGAATTTGGTTGTTGTCTCAGTAGCAATTAATTCATTTGCACATTAATCTTTTTGAGAAGATATGTCATAATTAACCTGTTTCTTCTGTTTATCAAAATATGTATTTGGTGATTTTCTATGTTGCTAGAAACCCATTTCCCCTACAATTGTTACTGATCTAGTTTTAAATATTATAGGATGAACGAAAGTGTTCTTACCTGGAGTGGGTTGATCAAGAGTGGCCATAGTCTTTGAAGATGTGCCTAGCAAAGCTCTGGAGCATGTATGAGGAAGAGAACAGAGGTAGGCTTAGAGAAAGTGTTGTCAACACTGAAGAATATTTGAAGATGCGGGATAAAAAGAGGAAGATGGAGAATGAGCTCAGATTTTTTAAATCAGACTTTGCTAAGATGGTGTTGGCGAAGGAGGAGGCACTTTCCCAGTTGGCCAGTGCAAAACAGGTTCTTACTGAGCTGAAAGCAGAGGTGGATAAGACGAGTCTGGATGATCTCGATTAGGGAAATGAATATATTGTTCTAATATTGTTCTTATGAAGGTGAACTAGCTATATGATGTACTGTGCTGTTTTCAGGTTGCTATCGTACTGTGATGTTAAAATATATTTATGTGCCTGATATGAAATTGGCAAACATCTGTTCGATATGAAATGTGAATTTGCGTAATACTGGAATTATTAATTATGAACTAATAAGCCTGCTAAATGGGTCATGGAACTTTGCAAACGGTTCTAGCAGTAAAAGCGCTTGTGATGGATAGCCCAATGCCATACAGTTTTCTTCATCAAATTGTGTGTGATGTAGTTGAATAAAAGCAAATGGTTAACCGAGGCAGAGCGTGTGTGATAGTTACACCTATCACACACGAGGCTATACATAAAACTGTGTGGGATGTATATACGAACGGAAACATTTTCCCTGGATTGACTGTGTGGGATGTACATACGAACGGAAACGTTTTCTCTGGATTGACTGTGTGGGATGTACATAAGAACGGAAATGTATTCCTTGGATTGACTGTGTGGAATGTACATAACAAACGGAATTGTTTGTTTGGGACTGACTGTGTGGGATGTACTTACGACCGAAACCAATTGGACCTATATAACCATATTTGATCGCTCGCCGGTCGCACACGACCTCATTTTGCCGAGCGTGTGTGACCGGAGGGCCTATCCCCGACGGTTTCTGGGTCGTGTGGGAAGGACCCCCCCTATCGCAGTCACTCACTAGGCGACGGTTCAAAACGCCATCGCGGAAAGGGGTTAAAAACCGTTTGTATAGCACCACGCTGTACCAGTGTGACAACTCACCCCCACTAAACAAGAATCTCATCCCGAGATTCAAGACGTGAGGTAAGAAGACAGAGGGGACATGAAGCTGACACAGTCTTCATGATCCAACTGTCCTTCTCGGAGATGTTGATTCGTTGCACCGTATTGATCTTGACATCCTTGCTTTCGAGATTTTTATCCAACTATGATGACGGAAAAGAGGGAAGCTCTACAGGATTCGATCCTCACAAAGATCAAGTGATTCGCAATCAACTCGTGGAATGAGATGTTGGAACATCTCTTGAGCTGAGACACAAGGCACATATGAGGAGCGATGGAAAGAAGTAGATGACGAAGGTTCAGATTGGTAGGCAACCATTCCACACCTAAGTAAGATGGTGCATGGGTTTCAAAGTAGCGAGGAGTTAATTGCCATGATTCCATAACGGGGCACCTTACGGGAGGTGACTCGTATAATTATTCCCTTAAGTGGCAAAAAGAATTACTTTTGATATAGAGATCATTGAAAACTCTTCATACCAGGCTAATGCAATTCACAAACGATCATTTGAAGGAGTTCGAAGAAATGGCAGACTCAGTTTGGAAAGGAAACTAGAGTTATAGGACAACTCAACAAATGAAAGGCACATTCCAGTTGATACTGATGATATAATCTAGTGTCTGAGCGTGCTCTCAAAAACTTGAGCATTTCCATATTCATCAAGGTCTTACCAACATCCCTGTCGAGGATCCTGGCAACAAATCATACTACCATGATGAATAGTGGAGGATGATGCAGATACAAAGGAAGACAACACTTTCCTAGATTTCACCTTAGCGATGCCGAGCAAACAAAATCTGAATGATCGACCGAGAGACATTTAGCACTCCGCTTCTAATGTTCTCCTTGATGTACTAGATACCATGATCATGCTTAGCAAGATCATCGATATGGCCATCGAGTAAAGGTCGGACTTCGGGAGCACAAGATTCCACAAGGAACAACTCCTAGAATAAGTCGCACGAGATCCTCATGGAGAGGATGGTCAAATTGCTGGATCAAGATTCTACAATAATAGATCTTCCGGCTAGGTGTGTCGGCCAAAACATCAACCTTGCCAGAATCTATATCATAGATCTTGGAAAAGCTCCAACTATCAAACATGCCTAATATTCAGATCTGGTTGGTGATAGGTTACATCCAACTAAGCATGTCTGATAAAGAAGGCTTGCAACACAATTTGACGAGATGACGTTGCAAAATTCTCAGGAAATGAACTACTATAGCAAGCTCCAAAACATGAGTTGGTTGCGATACACATGTGAGCACAATGTCCAGGATAATCATGTCTAGATGGAAATCTTACAACAAAACACTACCGAGTTCTGGTTGGGAACCATCCTCGTGGATAACGAAGTCCTTGCATAAGTCATATGATTAGCTCTTATGAAGGAACTTACTCTCCTTGACCAAATCAATCAGTGACTTGGTGTGCTAGGGAATACATATGGAATGAAGATGATTAGTCTATCAGACCATAGAATACTTTGCACATGCATGACTAACTTGGGATGATTCCGGGGAAAGCAAAACTAACTTTCTCGAATTCACGGTGGCAACTTGCACCAAATGCACGTTTATTAGAGGTAGTCACTTCTTTCATCAAACATATACTTCATGAGCTAGCACGAAGAAGTTGTTTTCAAAAGTTTTCCAACACTAGCTTAGTCTTCAACACAAATTATGGAAAAGATAAGGATGTTGCCGATGGGCTCAACAGCAGTTCATCAAAATTCCAATGAAGATGGAATTCCACAACTATGTGAACAAGGTGTTAGTATTGGTCAGACCAAAGTATATAATGGGGTATGCTCGAGGAACAACCACGAGTAAGACAACATTATGAACATCATTGGTTCTGATTTGATTTGATGATAGCCCACACTCAAATCAAAGTTTGGGTAAGATAGTAGATCCAACAACTGATCACGAAGATCCATCGATGAAGATATCATCTTTCTTCAACACACACAAACATAAGATATCCCTTTGGAGTGAACTAAGTTAGGCAAAGATTTTATCTTCCAACTCCCCAAGTTGTTGTTCAGCTTAACCAACTAGTTCAGGGATATCTAACACAGATTCTTGGAGAAAGGGTGATTTATAGGAAAACAATCTTGATCACAAACTCAACATAGCGGTCAGGGGACAACCTGGTGATACTTCTGAGAAGATATTCAAAAATCATGAGCCACCGATATGTTACCAAGCTCGGGAACAATCTTGCTTTTTGAGGCAAGACGATATGACCAAAAGAGCGAGGAATTGACACAATACTAACTCACTGATCGGAGAGCGCACCAGGAAAAATGGACTAGGTAGCACGGTCAATCTTAGGATGATGATTCAATAACAAACGCTCTAAGAATGAGAATATTGTCCATTAATTACTAAGCAACAGGGTTGCTAGGAGTATTGATTTCACACATCATGTTTCATTTGTCGGCATTCCGGCTGCAACCAATACGGAGGCCAAGAAATGAATGATGACGGTGAGAAGTATCACTGTATCAAGAGTTCATAAGATGTGGTGCAATTCTCATGATATCCTGACATAAAAGGGGGTAATACTCCAGGGTAGAACAGAACAAAAGCCAGATTGGCATTTTGATCTACGGAATACAACTGCTTTGACCTAATCCTCGAAATGGATAAGGTACTGGAGTTTGTTTCTCCTAGTCATTCTGGAATAGAATGGCTTGACGGATCACAGGAATAATGGGTATCGATAACATGAATGCACAACTACCCCTGACTATCGATTAATAGATGGAGGTCAGAACACAACTAAAGAGGGACAACTCAAAGGAACATATGACTTTCGAAGTTGTGGATGCATAGATTCGCATGTCGAACCAGTTCAACATATTTCTTTCGGATAACCCATGCAGAAAGGTAGAACTGGCAGGGTCTCGATCATAATGGAGAACTCATCAAGAGCACTCTTGTTGTGATCTTTTTGTTCAAGGAGAACGTCTGCCATGGTTTGTTCATGGTATTGGAAGAATGATAACCCACAAACCTCGAGGACTATCACAAAGGTTACTAATATCCTAAAGGAACAAGCAAACACTATCAACACGAAGTAAGTAGAGTGAATATTGGGTTCAAGAACCCAGGAATAGAATACCTACTAACTAAATGGCATCACATGATGCTTTCGAGGATGATGGCCAGAATCATCACACTGAGAACACAACACAAGATTGGGTTACTAGGTGGTTCTCTAAGATACCCTAGTATCATATAATAGCTTCAACATATATGTCGAGGCAATGGAGTACCTCAACACACTGATTAGTGTGGTTAATCTGGCCCAAAGGAACATCGGGAATGGGAAGAAGGGATTTGCAAATGCATCAGACTATTTAGAAACCTGGGATGAATCGGACAGCATAACAGTTGTAAATGGTCAAAAAAGATTTTGAGATATCCTGCAAAATGGTGGCATAACCACTCAACATCATAATATGAAGGTTCCGAGACCAACTGTCAACACACGAAAGTAGTAGGAACTGAACTGAGGCTTGAATATAACAATCCTATAAGTCTACGGGTTAGTAACATGTGATCCTGATAGAAAGATGAGAAGCCTAGTTCTTAAACCCCGTACAAAAGAAGAGGGTGACTCAGAATCAGAATGACACAAGGATAACAAGTAAAAAGAGCCTTACGTTCCCTTCCACAATCAATTCCCTTATATAACTAAAGCATTTCTAGACTCGACTTCGACCAGTTTGGCTTGGTAATCCTACAGACAGTCAGGCTCTGATACCAAAGTTGTCGGACAAGGCAGAGGGGCGAGGGGAGCTCGGTGGATGCGGTGGTAGCGAATGGCGGAGACGGCCGCACTCGGTGGTGCTGCGGGGAAGAGCAGAGGAGGGGGGTCCAGGGAGAGTGGGGAGCGGGAGAGGAGGCTCTAGGGCGCCTCCGTGGTGTCGCTAGAAGGCCCGGGGGTGAAGCAGGAGGGTGGAGGCGTGGTGCCCTCGGCGCGTGCGCGCTGCCTTGCCTCTGCCTGCTTGCAGAGGTTGAAGACAACCGCTTCGGCCAGGTGAGCTGGGCCGAAGCTGGGCTGCCAGGTGGCTGCGCGAGGTAAGGTTTCTCACCTTTTTGTTTCTGTTTTTCTATTTCTTTTATTCTGTTTTGATTTAGTTCAGAGACCAAACCATTTTTATAAATTCTAAAACTTTTTGTGAGCACTCTCTGAATTATTCCAGTGGCCCTCACCAAGTTTCAAAATTATTGGAGCTACCAAATATTTTATAGGAATTAATAGCTCCAACTCAAGTACATTAAGAGTTAATTCAAGAATCCAGAAATGTGTGCATCATTTTTGGCAAAGGTTTCCACCCATTCCAAAAATGATGAACTTTTCTGAAGGGCATTTTGGGTTCATTGAATTTTTTTTATTTTGATCCTAGTTGGATTTATTTGGTGCTAGGGTTTGAACATCCCCATTTCAAATTTACTTGAACATTGAACATGATGCATGGATGCAGATGCAACAATTTACAAACAACATTCTAGGGCTTTGACAAGAATACAATTTTTTTTCACACCAAGGCTACCATTAATCATAGGCAGAATCGTATTGCTGTCATCCAAAATGAAGACCAAGTAGATATTGCAGATCATGCTGGGAAAGAAGCAATCCTATGGGAAGCTTTTAAGAAAAGAATGGGGACTTCTGAACAAACCACAATGCATTTTGATCTAGCATCCTTATATGAGCCTCTTCCTGATGCATCAATTTTTCATAATTTGGAACTCCCTTTCACTGAGGAGGAAGTTAATGAAGTGGTTAAGGAACTGCCAAATGACAAATCCCCTGGACCAGATGGATTTAACAATGAGATTTTCAAGGCCTGCTGGGAGATCATCAAAGTGGATGTTTTCAGATTAATTAATGATTTTCATGATGGTCAATTGTCTTTAGAAAGCATCAACACCTCCTACATCACTCTCATTCCTAAAGGGCCAACTCCTTTAACAGCAAATGATTACAGGACAATATCTGTTTTGAATTGTTGTTTAAAACTCATAACTAAGCTATTGGCAAATAGACTTTAGAAAGTGTTTCTTTCTATGGTTCATATCAACCAATATGGTTTTCTCAAGGAGAGGGTCATTCATGACTATTTAGGATGGGCTTATGAATATTTGCATCAATGTCATAAATCAAAGGAAGAAGTGATTGTCCTAAAACTGGATTTTGAGGAAGCCTTTGATATAATAGAGCACAAAGCTATTTTGGAGATTCTTAGAGCTAAAGGTTTTGGGGAAAGATGGATAAATTGGATTAATATGCTCTTTACATCTGCTTCATCTGCTGTCATGCTGAATAGGGTTCCTGCGAAGAAATTTTATTGTATCAGAGGAGTAAGGCAGGGGGATCCTTTATCTCCCCTGTTGTTTGTATTGGCAGCAGATTTGCTTCAACCAATCCTAAACAAAGCCATGCAAATGGGGCTCCTAACACCACCCTTGCAAGTAAACTCCTGTCCTGACTTCCCCATTGTTCAATATGCTGATGATACACTGGTCCTTCTTCAAGCAGATGCAAAACAGTTACACTGCCTTAAAGCTCTCCTACACACATTTGCTGAATCCACTGGTCTTAAAGTGAACTATCACAAATCAAGTCTCATTCCAATCAATGTTTCTGATGATAAAGTGGAAATTCTGACAAGCACCTTCCATTGCAAGAAAGGGACATTTCCTTTTACTTACCTGGGAGTGCCATTAGGACTACACAAACCTTCTGTGGAACAACGCTTACCTCTTGTCAACAGGATAGCAAAAAAATTGATGGGATTGTCTTCCTTCATGACCTTGGCTGGCAGAGTTTTATTGGTCAAATCAGTCCTCAATTCATTGATCATATACTTCATGGGCTGTCTTGATGTACTAGTGACCATTAAGAACCAAGTTATCAAATATTTGAGACATTGTCTTTGGAGGGGGCTTGATCTTGATGATCATAGACCAGCTATGGTTGCTTGGAGTACTGTCTGCGGGCCAAAGGATCAAGGAGGGCTGGGGGTGTTGGATATATTTGTGCAAAATAAAGCCCTGCTCCTTAAAAATCTTCACAAGTTTTATAACAGACTCAATATTCCATGGGTCAACCTAATCTGGGAAACTCACTACAGTGATGGTACATTGCCTGGAAACAATTGGATTGGATCATTCTGGTGGAAAGCAAATTTGAAACTCCTTGATAATTATAAATCAATGGTAAGATGCAATGTGGGTGATGGTACGAGTGTATTTTTCTGGTCTGACTTATGGCATACTGCTTGTCTGCAAAACATGCTACCACATCTTCTCTCATTTGCCAAGGACCAACACTACTCTGTGAATTATGTCCTGCAGCTTGAATACTTAGAGGATTTATTCCACTTGCCCCTCACAATAGAAGCATATGAGGAATTTGAAATTATGGAAGACATTTGTGAAGATTTAAAAAGATCAGAGTTTCTGGATTGCAATGACACATGGAGCTATATTTGGGGCAATGAGAAATTTTCAGTAACAAAGGCTTACCGAACAATGATGGGAACAAGAGTGGTGCCTCAACAGTTTCAATGGATTTGGAATAGTTCCTGCCAGCCAAAACATAAGGTGTTCTTCTGGAGATTGCTTCATGACAGACTGAACACAAGAAACCTATTAAGAAGGAAAACTTTTGTGCTACAAAATTACAATTGTGCCATTCACAACTCCCAGCAAGAGGAAAAACTTCAACATCTCTTTTGGACTTGTCCTTTTGCCTCACAATGTTGGGATTAGCTCTGTCCTAATAGACAAAATAATGTTTCAGTGATGGAAGCTTTTGCTGACCTAAAACAACAATTGCAACTTCCTTTCTATATGGAAATTATCATATTGGCTTCTTGGGCTATTTGGATCACTAGGAACAATTTTATCTTCCACAACATTCAGCCCAATCTACAGAGATGGAAGGATACTTTCAAGGCAAAATTGCACCACCTCAAGTTCAGGATCAAGAGGAAGTATGCTAGGGACTTCATTTACTGGCTAGACCATTTGCCATTGTAATTTTCTTGGTGCCTTCTATGCATCCTCTTTCTGCTCCTCTTTCTTTTTTTCTAGCCTTGTATAGCTTAGTTGTTTAGTTTTTCTTTCCTTTTCTTTTTTTTGGCTTAGCTCAAGCCATGTAAACAGTTTAAGTTTATTAATGATAAAAATTGCAGTGGGGTTGTCGGCGTTCTAGGAACCAGGGTACCCAGACTTGCCTACCTGCGGCCCACGGCGCGGCTCCCTCGATGGCCTGGTACGGCCCACCGGCAAGACCTTAAAGATAAGACCCTCATGAGGGTCACTTGGCCTCGCGAGTGGACGACACCAAGACCTCCAGATGGAGCGGCCTCCCCATGTGGCCTTCCGAGGAGCGGAGATTTCTATGCAAGTGCCTAGACTCACGAGGCTGCGATGACGTGAGCTGTGACGACCAAGGACAGGCGGGCGCATGCGGGCGCAGAGGAGACAGTTTCCCTTTCGGTGCTAAGGGAGCAAGGACAGACGCGGGTTTCCAAGGAATCCCCCAAAGGTTTCCATTCCGGTGCAACGAGACCAAGACCACGAGCTCGGCAGGGCGGATGTCATCGCCGAGCCCACCGCAGCGTCACGACCTGAAGCTTTGTAGGAGAAGACCACCTTTTGTCAGGATAGGATGTATCTCTTGTCCCCTTTCAACTTGGCCGTTGTGGAATCCCTTCCCGCCTAAGTTTTGGGGAAGAGGACCGAGGCCACTATAAATATAGGTTAGCCACCACCATAGAAGGGGTCGACTGATTCTCACCCCCCGAGCCCTCACGAGGCAGCTCATCCACTGTACTAGTTCATCCTCAAACCTCCTCGTGAGGCCAATCCACCATAAAGCAGGAGTAGGGTTTTACACCGCAAGGTGGCCCAAACCTGGGTAAACTGCCGTGTCCATCTTCTTCCCCGCTCGAGCGTGTATCCGACGAGGTTAGGCTGTAGGGCGGCAAGCTCGAGACTTGAGAGGTTGAGATCTTCGCACACGCCCTAGAGTTTGAACCTTCTTGGGTCTGCGGAGCCCTGAATACGACATTTTGCACGCCAGGTAGGGGCGTGTCAAAGTCTGCTCCTCCGTCGACCGCGCTCTGCCCTCGCCTTGCTGCCCCCATGGCGGCCGCCGCCCTGTAGGCGTGGCCATCGGAGGCGTACGCGAGTGCCGCGGGTTGCCCGGCCTTCACCCCCGATTTACGACGGGTGCAGTGGCCTGCGAAGTTCAGATCGGCGTTGCTCCCGCGGTATGATGGTGTTGCGGACCCCGAAGGGTTCCTCCAGTCATACGTGCAGGCCATCGAGTCGGTGGGCGGCGACGACAAGGCCATGGCGAACTGGTTCCCCTTGGCTCTCACGGAGGCCCCTCGATCCTGGCTCCACGGCCTCCCGCGTGCCTTGATCTCCTCTTGGGAAGAACTCTGTGACCAGTTCGTCGCACACTTCACGGCTCCCGCGCCCCATGCCTCTGGCCACCACATCAAGCAGTTTCTCCGTCGGCAAGGTGCTCCCCGGCCACAGCGCGAGGCTGTGCAGGGCCACGCCGGGCCTGAAATCGACATCACCTTCGATTCCAAAGACCACCCCAAGACCACGGCGGCGGCGGGAGCCCTCCCCATGCTGTGCACGCCCACCATCAGCAACGTTGTGGTGACCAAGACCCTCATCAACGGGGGCGCCGGCCTGAACGTCCTCTCGGTGGAGACTTTCGGCCTGCTCCAAGTGCCATATGACCAGATCCTCCCCACCAAGCCTTTCTCGGGGGTGGTCTAGGGCTCGGCCACCCCCTGGGGCAGATACGCCTCCCCGTCACCTTCGGCACGGGCGACAACTACCACACCGAGCTCATCGACTTTGATGTCGCCCACATCGGCCTCCCGTACAACGCCATCCTTGGGTATCCGGCCCTCGCCAAGTTCATGGCGGTGACCCATCCGGGCTACAATGTTGTCAAGATGCCGGGCAGCAGCGGCATCATCAAGGTGGTAAGGGATACGGAAGACACAATCCGTGTTCTAAAGCTCGCCTACAGGGCTGCGACCGCTTCGTGCTCTGCCGCCGGGGGCGCCGCGGAAGCTCAGGAGGCCGCGCCCACAAAGAAAAAGCAGCTGTTCTCTCAGGACCGAGCCGAGATGAAGCAGGTGCTTGTCGACATCAGGGGTTCGGGCCCCACCTTCACCATTGGCGTGGGCCTTCCTCCGGACCAGGAGGAAGCGCTGGTTGGCTTCCTGAGGGCCAACAAGGACGTATTCGCGTGGGAAGCATCCGACTTGGTTGGAGTCCCAAGAGAGGTAATTGAGCACCACTTGATGGTGTGCCCCGGTACACGCCCGGTAAAGCAAAAAGTGCGGCGTCAAGCACAAGAGAAGGAAGCATTCATCGTCCAGGAGGTCGGCAAGCTCAAGGAGGCCGGTGTCATCCGGGAAGTACGGCACCCGGACTGGTTGGCGAACCCTGTGATCGTCCCCAAGAAAGGCGGGAAGGAGCACATGTGCGTCGGCTTCACGAGCCTCAACAAAGCCTGCCCTCAGGACCCTTTCCTGCTCCCACGTATCAACTAGATTGTGGATTCCACTGCCGAGTGCGATTTGCTGTGTTTCCTGGATGGTTTCTCGGGATATCATCAAATCAAGATGGCAACAGAGGATGTCGAGAAGACAGCTTTCATCTGCCCGTGTGGCGTGTACTGCTTCACTTGCATGCCCTTCGGGCTGTGGAACGCTGGCACAACTTTCCAGCGGCTGATGCACATCGCACTCGGGACTTAGCTGGGGAGGAATGTAGAGGCATACGTCAATGACATCATGGTCAATTCGCGGGAAGCAAGGACCCTAATCAAGGACCTGGAAGAAACATTCGCTAACCTGCGCAGCATAAACCTGAAGCTCAATCCGGAGAAGTGTGTGTTCGGGGTCCTGTCCGGTAAGCTGTTGGGTTTCTTGGTGTTGCACAGAGGGATCGAGGCCAACCCCGAGAAGGTCATGGCAATAGAGCGGATGAGCCCGCCCCAGACCTTCAAGGAGATGCAGAAGCTTGCGGGGTGCGTGACCTCCTTGGGGTGCTTCATCTCCAAGCTCGGCGAGCATGCCCTCCCTTTCTTCAAGCTAATGAAGAGGAAGGGCCCGTTCGAGTGGACCCAAAAGTTGAGGCGGCCTTCGAAGACCTCAAGCGGTACCTCACGAGCCCGCCTGTCATGGTGGCGCCTCGTCCGCGCGAACCCCTGGTGCTTTACTTGGCGGCCACCCCCCACTCAGCCAGTGCGGCACTTGTGGCGGTCAGGGAAGGACCCACCAGCATGGGCTCGAAGCGAGACAGCCCGCGAGATGCCATGCGACCTTCGCTGCCCCGGGGTGGCGCTCCTGAGGATCCCGTTGCTTCATCCACTTGCGGGCCTCACGAGTCCCTCGTGCCCCCCGCGGAGCAAGGCGTCCCCGACTCCTCACTCCTCATCGAGCATCCGGTGTACTTCGTCAGCACGGTGTTGCACGACGCACGCGTGCGCTACCCTATGCAGGAGAAGCTCCTACTCGCGCTCCTCGTCGCCTCAAGAAAGCTGCGTCACTACTTACAAGGCCACCCCATCAAGGTCGTATCGGCATATCCCTTGGAGAAGGTGCTGCACAGCCCAAACGCCGTGGGGAGGGTAGCAGAATGGAACATTGAGCTGCAGGGCTTCCAGCTGGAGTTCAGTATGACCAGGGTCATCAAGGGGGCGGCCTTGGCTGATTTTGTGGCGGAGTGGACCGACGCTCATGATCGGGGGCTGGATGAGGGCCAATCTCTCGTGCCCGGCGATGAAGCACCCGATGGATGGATCATGCACTTCGACGGTGCTTTCGTGCGGCAGGGCGCGGGGACTGGAATCATGCTCGTCTCGCCAACCAAGGACAAGCTCTACTATGTCGTGTAACTCTACTTCCAGCACGGCGAGAAGGTCTCCAACAACATTGCAGAGTATGAGGGCTTGATTGCCGGCCTCAGGGCCACGGCCACCTTGGGAATCAAGTGCCTCACCATCAAGGGCGACTCGCAACTCCTCATCAACTTCTCCAACAAAGAGTACAAGCTGAAGGATGAGCACATGGAGGCTTACCTGGAAGAGATACGTAAAATCAAAAAACGCTTCCTAGGCTTGGAATTGCAGCACGTCCCATGGGGCGCGAACAAGGAAGCAGACGACATCGCCAAGAGGGCATCTCGCCACGAGCCCCGGAGGCTTGGCGTCTTGAGGAAAGGCTCCACAAGCCGTCAGTGGCCCCCCGGCCGCGGACCCGGCATTGCTCAGGGAGGAGCTACCGCCAGCCCCGACATCAGGAGCCCCGGCTTGTGGCCCGACCTCAGGAGCCCACTTACTCCTGGCACTGGAACCTCAGGCGGGCTGCTGGCCCGACGAGTTCAAGGCGTACCTGCTCCATGGCTCCTTGCCGGAGAAGGAGGAGGACGCGGAGCGCGTGGTCCGCCAGGCCACTGCTTATTTCTTGCAGGACGGCCAGCTGTACCGGCGATGCCCTAATGATGTCTCGCTGTGGTGCATATCCGAGGAACAAGGGTGCGAGTTGCTGTCCGATATCCATGGCGGGGACTGCGGGCACCACTCCTCGTCGCGCACCCTCATGGGCATGGTTTTCCGCAGCGGTTTCTACTAGCCAACATCACTCAATGACGCCACCGAGCTAGTGCGATCCTATGAGGCTTGCCAATTCCACGCCTAGCAGATTCATCAACCCGCGCAAGGTCTCCAGACCATCCAGCTCTCATGGCCGTTCGCGGTCTGGGGGTTGGATATCCTGGGCCCATTCCCTCGGGCAGCCGGCGGATACCGCTACCTCTACATCGCCATTGACAAGTTCACCAAGTGGGCGGAGGTGGAGCCCGTGCGCACCATCCCTGCTGGCTCAGCCGTCAAGTTCATCAAGGGCCTCGTGAGCCGTTTTAGTGTTCCCAATCGTATCATTACTGACAATGGTTCCCAGTTCACGAGCAACCTCTTCAGGATGTATTGCGCTAACCTTGGAACGCAGATATGCTACGCGTCAGTGGCGCATCCACGGAGCAACGGCCAGGCCGAGCGTGCTAATGCGAAGGTCCTGAGGGGCCTCAAAGCAAGGAGCATCAAGAAGAAGTTCGAGGCCCGCGGCAGGGGTTGGCTCGGTGAGCTTCAGTCCGTGCTGTGGTATATCCGCACCACTGCGACTAAGCCCACCGGTGAGACCCCGTTCTTCCTCGTCTACGGGGCCGAGGTGGTCCTCCCTCATGAGGTCAGGCATCACTCCCCGCGGATCCTGGCATTCGACGAGGCTCGTCAGGATGCCTCGCGGGGGACAGACCTCGTGCTCGGGGAGGAAGCCCGTCGCCAAGCCTCGCTCTGCACAGCGAGGTACCAGCAGGCGCCGCGGCGTTACCACTACCGCAGCGTCCGCTCCCGGACCCTCGAGGTGGGAGACCTCATCCTGAGGCGGGTCCTTTCTAGGGAGGGCCTTCACAAGCTCTCGCCCATGTGGGAGGGCCCGTTCAGGGTCGCCCGCGTCTCCAGGCCTGGCGCCGTATGCTTGGAGATGCAGGACGGGGTCCCCATCCAAAATGCTTGGAACATCCAGCACCTCCGGAGGTTCTACCCGTGACACTCTCACATAATAATGAGTGGGGTTGTACACGCCCCAGAATCTCCTGAGCGCCGCCCTTGGGCCTCACGGGGGCTCCCACCCACGCCCAAGTGGAAGCCCCATGCTCTGCGCTGGCGGACGACACGGTTAATCAGCGACTATGCCCACGCCTAGTGGAAGCCCCATGCTCCGCGCTGACGGGAAGACTAGAAGACTAGCATAGGTGCCGGACGCGGCTGTTCTTTTGCTTTGCTCTTGTAACCCATTTGCTACTTCTTGGAATGAAACCAGCAGCTCTTGCGTCTTTATTCTAAAAAGGGGGGGAGTTTCCATTTCTTTCTTCTTCTAGTAGTGTTTCCTCATTTGAGTTTCGTCCTTTAGAAGTGCGGCAGCTGCCCGTGGCTTCCTCTATCGTGTCCCGCGAGTGGGGGCTGGGCACGGTGTACACGCATGAACCGGCCTAGGTTGCGCCAGCAGCAGACCTACTCATACATGCACCTTGCCAAGACCTTGGCAGAATCCTCGCGCGATGCCTTCGAGCGAGACACCGGCCCCTTGGCCTCAGGAGCGCCCGCCTCCCGGCTCTGCCGGGCATCACGCCCCGGCACGCTAATGATGATCGGCCCTCGCTCGGGGGATCCAGAGGCCTATGCAGGGTCTCTACGCCAACGAACCCTACGCAAACCCACGCAACTTGCACCCCGGAGGCTCTGGATCCTCGTGCGCTACCCGGAGGCTTTGCGGGCGGCATGCCATTTAAGGCTCCAGGGCTTGTCGAGGGGCCTCCCCAGGTCACTCTGGCACTCCAGCTACACCGTTACTAGGAGAAGCTCTGGAGAAGCGTGCACCCACGACGAAGGGACCCGCCAAGGATCGCGAGCACACCAAGCTAAGGTATTCTAATCACGCGAGGCAGGAGCCTTTCAATTAATGGTAATATAATGCTGGAGTATGAGCAAGAAACACTAATATAAAGGCGCAAGCGCCGCAGTTCATTACACACCCCCGCGGGACTCTTCGCAAACTCTTGATGCAGGAAATACAGGAAATAAAAAACACGAGGCAAAAGGAGTGGCCTCCCGAGGGCCGCTGCTCCTGAGGCTTGACTCCGCCACCACCCGCGCCTAGTCAGAGTCCTCCTCCTGCTTGACAGGGGCGCGGTGGTAAGGCAGCTCTCCTGGTGAGCGGGGGCAAGGCGGTGCGGCGGCTTGCTGCCCTCCTGGGTCCGGGCGCGGCGGCGGGGCAGCTCGTCGTAGTTGTCATCGCCCGAGCTTCCCCCGGAGGAGGCGCCGCCACTGCTGCTTGTAACACCCTGGATTTTGCCATTTTCTTTTTCCTTTGATTTTCTTGGATTTATTGATTTAATTGCTTTTTCTGTGGCTATGTGGTTCTAAAACTTGGGAAGATCATGTCTTCCTAGGTTTTATAGTGGCTTGTCATCCTCATCATCATCCCAAGATCATGTCATTTTCATCCTTGACCCAATTCCAATATTCTTTTTCCTGGGAATATTCCTTTTCTATTAAAGGAATAATCCTATTTGATCTAGGTTGTGAAGCAACCTATCTTTCTGTCACTCCCAAAATTCCCAAATAATTCTCATAAATTGTTTGGGTCATATCTTCCTCAAATATGTCAAAATCCTTGCTTGGCATCATCAAAGATAATTCACAAATATTCCTTTTCTCATTCTGCCCTAAGAGGTTGTTTGAGAAGGAAGTGTCATTTATCTTTGCTTGATTTATCCCAAACTTTTTTGGACATCTTTTCCTGTCCATATAATTGTCCCATGCCAAAATTCAACTCAATTTGCCTAGTGAATATTCCTGAGCAAATTTTCAAAATTCCTGTCTGAGGGAAGTCATTGTTAAGGAAGTACTTGCTAGGCATATCCAAATGAGTTGAAATTTTGCAAGGTCCTTCATTTGATCAAATCATGACTCTCCACCAAATTTGAGCTCATGTAACTCATCTATGTTAGCCCAGCTCCAAATCTTGGTTTCTGGTCAGATTTTCAGTTTGTGAATCAACCATATTTTATATTGCTTCATTTAAGCTGAAAATTTACCAGGACGTTCTCCTATCCATATCTACTCTCTCCACCAAGTTTTGGCCCATTTCATTAATCCATTTGTCCTGTGCAATTTTCCCAAGTTTCTGTCCAGAGAGATGCTATATGAAGCAAGTGCTAGTTTGGCTAATCCAAATGGCATGAAACTTTTTGAGCATCTTCATATCTTCAAATCATTGGGCCATGCCTATTTTCAGCTCATTTCATGCACCCATGTGAGTGCATCATCCAAATCTCTATTCTGGACCAGATTATGTAGTTGTTAAGCAACCATGTTAAATTTTGGTCCATTTCCCCTCTAACTTCACAGGATCATAGTCCTTCCTAGCCTAAACACCCCACACATCATGTTTATCCCTTAGCATCTCCCTATGGATCACAATGACCTGATTAAGTTTGCAACAGCAAACTTCAGAGGATCATTACCACCTAACCACTGTGCCCCTGATCAATTCACTACCTCAGTTGTAACCTACCTTGGAGGACTACACGCCAGACATGGTCGGCCCAGCCAGAACGTGCCTCTTGCACCTGTGCCCATGGTGATCACACTTGCGTCATGACTAATTGCGAGCTCTGGCTCGTTCCGGCCACTGTTTTCACCCCCTTCCTCGTCGTCTTGACGTCCAACCTTGTCCAGGAGCTCCCCCGTGCTCGTCTGCGTCATCCCGTAACCGGGCCCCCTCCTGGTTCGCCATGAATGCGCCGCTAGAGCCGTGCCTGTGATGCGTCTGGCTCCTGTCCTCCATTAGAGCTCGGCTTGAGCTTGCCCGTGATGCTCTAGAGTCTTCCCCGCGGCTATAAAAGAGTGCCCCGAGTCCTCCCGCATCTCACCCACTCCTCCCTCGCTTCATTTGATCACCGGAATCGCCACATCTCGCCGGAGTTCGCCGTTCGTCCTCGGCCATCATCAGAGTTCGAGCTACCCCGGCCAAACCGAGCCTCCCCTCGCTGTCCTACAACCTCCACTGCACTCCCCACATCCCCGCGGTTCGCCCCACCCACTTGCCCCTCGCCAGAGACGGCCGGATCGCCGGAGACCACCACTGCCCGCCCATCCCTGTGCTCGTCCTAGCGCCGCCCCTCCCCTCCTCCCCGCGACTCCCCGGTGGCCGTGCTCCCTCTGAACGGAGGCGCTAGGCCTCCACGAGCCCGCCGGTGGCATCGGCTCGGCCGGAGCTGGCCAGAGCCGGCCGGCCCCCTTGCCTGAGTGTGCCCCTGCCCTGCCTCGCTTCTCCTCTGTTTCCCTCATGGGGGAAACAGAAGGAAGAAGACGAGCGCTGGCTTGCCCCCCCCCCCCCGTCGCATGGGCCCCGCATGTAAGCGAGACAAAACCCGGGCCCAGGTACGTTAAGTGGAAACGTATTTCCAAAAGTACATTTTCATCTCTGGAAAACGTATTTTCCTCCTTCTTCAGCCCGAAATGCGTTTTCCCTTCTCTGAAAGCGTATTTCTATCTACTGCGGCCATGAATGCGCTTTCTCTGTTCCGAAAGCCTATTTTCTGAAATCCGTTTCTGTCTTATCCACTCAGGGACCCGTTGGTGATAAAAATATTCATAGATTAGTCCCTGGGCTTCCACCCCTCGTATCTCCGCGATCGTAACTCCGATTGAGGTGAAACCAATGCTCACTTCTTCGTCTCATCGAGATCTTTCTGTTGGTAACATTTTCACTAGGTGGTCCCATAGTGAAAATGACCATTTTGGACTTGCTTCTAATCAGCCCCCTCCGAGAGAAAACCGTCCGGTGTTTCGTTCCGCGGCTTCACCGCACTTCTTCCCGGAGTCTCCGTCACCCCCAGGCAAGCCACAACAGCCACTTGCAGGATAGCCATGCAGTAGCCATGGTTTCTACTTGAATATTTAATAAAAGTTTGCCCGTTATCTGTCTTCTTTTTTGCTACTACTGTCGTTGTTTCGGTTATGCTCGTGGTTTCATGTTCACCTTCATGCTATGTTCCGATGCATCTTGTCATCTTGTGCTACTTGCTAGTATTATTTTCTCATGTTGTGCTTGGTAGTAGTAGTACATGCTGGTAGCAGTGGTGTTCTTCCTGAAGCATGCTTGTCGTCCATCAAAGTACCATTGTTATGCATGTTCCTTTGCATCTAGTTGGTTACATGCTTACTTTGTAGTGTTCTTGCTATTTTCTTGCATGGTATTTATTTATGATGCTAGTAGTCATGCTATGCTCATGTGTAATGTTATGCTTATGCTCGTTGGTATGCCATGCTCATATGGTTTAATGCTTCATTGTGGTTATGCTTGATGATAATGTTGCATCTCCATGCTTATGTTGATATCATGCTCATGCATTGTAGTTGGATCATGTATTTTAATATGGCTCAGCTCATTGCATTCAAGTTTAACAGGATAATAATGAACTCGAACAACCGTTGGCTGAGTCATGGTGCCACCAAATCGAGCTGACCAGTGCAACTACATTTGCCTTTTATGGGAAGGCCCTAATGCGGTCTATTGTCATGCCTCTCGCCGGTGCCTCCAAAGAGGGAAGGTTATGGGCGCGCGCTACCCTGATCAGGTAGGCAGACATAAGCCTTGTGAGCCCGAGTTTGGTTATGTGCACTTATCCCCGTTTGGGACCGTTTATAGTTTTGCCACGACTGTGGCCGTTGGATGTCACGGGTTGACATCGGGGCCACCCAGGACTTAGCCCAAAGGGGAGTTGGTCGGAGTGGCTGGGAGAGTGTCATGGCAGTAGATCGGTTTTGTCGGAACGCCGTTGGTCCACCCGAATGGGAGTGCGAGGCCATGGGTTCCGTGGTGTGGGTATAGTATACTAACCTCTGCAGAGTGTGTGTTTAAATCTATCGATAGCCGCGCCCGCGGATATGGGCCCAGTTCGTAGTCGGTCACACTATGAGCCAACTATAATAATAACTTGATTAATAATAACCCCGGTTCGATGATGAGAAAGAGATTGGTTGTGATCGAGAGAGGATCACGGAGGTATCGTGTATACCAAAGTTGGTTGATCTTATTGTGATTGCGAGATGATCACGGAGGTATCGTGGATACCGATGTTGGTAAGTTGATGCATGAGATGGTTACGAGGTAACCGCCGAGCAAGAGTAAGTTGGTGCATGATAATGTTAACCTGTTACATGTAGTATCATCATGTTCATATGCTCATGCTATGCTTGTTCTAGCCTTATCATGTTCAGTTTGTGCATGCCATGTTATTCTGTTAGTATCATGCTCATGATTGCTTTAACCTGCTAATGCCGTGCTGTTGTTTGTCTTGACTGCTTTTGGTTGCTGTGAGCTTGCAAGTACATTCAATGTACTGACCTGGCGTGTCATGCCAGTTTGCAGGTCATGTCGGATTTGATTCCTTGTTTGCCATGGATTCCTTGTTTGCGAGCTAGGATAAGCATTCCAGCCAGAGTCCCTGCGGAGTGGAGTTCGTCACCATCGTCGCTGTTCCGCTGCCAGTAGTTATTCCGCTGCCTCGAGTTGTTATGCTGCTTGCATACAACAACTGTGGTATGCGTAGCGTCGCCATGCCATTGTTATTCATTTTAATATCGGAGACCTTGTATTCATATTCATGTTGTAATAGAGAGCTGGTTTGTTCTATGCTAAGCAGTGTCGTATCCAGAAGACTTCACCTCGATCTCTAGGCTGGAATACGGAGCATTCCGGTTTCTCTGAGCCGGGGTGCCACAGGGCTTGGTATTAGAGCAGGTCTGGCTGTAGAGCGTACTAGTCCGCTGGAACGTTAGAAAACGGTAGTATAGGGTCTGGTTGTTGCCCTTGCTTGCTACATTTGGTTGTTGCATTTGTTTGCTGCATATAGTCTTATTCGGTTACCCCTAATCCCTGTTTCGTGTGTAAATGGCTGTCAGCTTCCACGAGTTCAATGCCATCCCCAGAGCTCCCGGGGCTATTCCTATTACGTTCAATCCCATTCCTGCACCTCTCAGCTTTGCCACCCTCCTTGGCGACATGTGGCGTAGCATTTATCCCCTCGGAGATCCACCCCATTATCAAGTATTCCAGTTTTCTGCCAGAGGAAGAATCCTGGAGTATGTTTGCTCATGTCCATCTGTCAGCCTCGATTCCTATTCGTAAGCGCACCTACAATTTCCATGGTGGTTACGGCACTACTCCCGAGCGTGCCGTTCAGCTTGCCACAATGGCAGGAATCACCGGTCTTCGTCATCAAGAGAGCATGGTGCAAGAGAACCGTGCTTATCAATATTATCCCACCATCATCGAGAATCCTAAGCGGATCCAGTTCCCGTCTGTCAATCCTCAAGATGACCCGGCTATCCTCGCCATGCCCCGTTACATGACGGCTGAGTGTCTTCTTATTTCCGAGTTAGTCCGAGACGCCATTCGAGCCAGGATATTGCTTGGTGCTTCCCTACCTCGGTCTCCGCCAGCTTCTCCAACCCCTCCGCCTCATCCCTCCGGAGTTTCGGAGTCAGCAGTTCCACTCGCTACTCCCTTAGCTTCTTCGTCAGCTCCCGAGCATTTTCTCAAGCGTAGGGTGTAGTCCTTCGTGTAGTGCATGTGCATCAGCTGTAGTATCATGCTTGTGTGTGCCTGTGTGGAGTAGATTTGTAGCTTGTTTGAGGTGTGCTTGGTTGCAATAAATCGTTTTCTCGTGCTTCTTTATTTGAATCTTCGGTTTTACCCACTTATGGAAAATTGCTCATCAACCGACGCCGGATCAGAAGAAGCCATGAGAAGTAAAGATATATACCAAGGAACTCAGTTAAAAGCAATGATATTTTCAACTGACAGCATTGTATTGCAGACATCCGGTCTGGGTACAAATTATATTACTCAGACTTTCAGTAACAAGTACCCGTCAGAGATACATCTTTATTGCAGCAATGATTAGACCAGCAGGGGAACAAAATTGATTCAAGTCCAACATGCATTTCAAGTCAAAGGTATGGTTTGTACACAATGATTGATTCTGCCATGAGTCAAATTTGAAACATGCGACACCCCGAAGTCAGTCCAAATATGCAATGAATTCAGCAAGGACAGTCAGACAATCCTTGTCATACAAGTAATCAGCAGCCGGAATGTCAAGAATGTGTATATATATGTCATCCCATTCACAAAGAAAAGGAGCACAGTATTTCTCAGCGAAGCGTACAAGGCAAGATTCCTCAATCTTCTTCAGTAAGATACTGCACAAGCTTCTGGCATAAGGTATCGAGTGTTCCCTAGCAAGTCTTTAAGGGGGGAAGATTATGAGGTATGGTACCCAGTCTTCCTCAGCAAGCAATCCACCGAAGGCTTCGAGCACAAGCCATCCAGTCTTCCCCAGCACGATATCCCGGTGGCTTCCAATGCAAGCTGCCCAATCTTCTTTAGTACGTCACTGGTACAAGATATTAAACAATGATGTTGTCAGCATATGGTAGTGTTTTCCAAGAGTTAGATCTGCAACAGTTGGGATCAGAAACAAAAATCAGTCAGAACAAAGGTATGCCTCGAGAATTAGATATTCCAACCCACGGTGAGTATACTGTCAAGTTCATGCAAGTTCCTCGCATAAGGAAGAATTCATGGTACACATCCGACAACCTCACTGGACATGCAAGTGAAGCAAAACTAGTGGGTAATGCAAGAATCGACAAGTCTTGAAGAAAGACAACATTGAGACACCATCTCGGCAGTAAATATCAAGATCGGCCCCGCACATCCGACAAGGTGATGTTATTAATCCTGTCACTGTCAGGCATAGTCGACAACAGTAACGAGATCCGTACAAGCACACGTGAACCTGGCAGATAGATGGAGACACATGTAACTCATCTATGTGAGCCCAGCTCCAAACCTTGGTTTCTGGTCAGATTTTCAGTTTGTGAAGCAATCATATTTTATATTGCTTCATTTAAACTGAACATTTACCAGGACATTCTCCTATCCATATCAACTCTCTCCACCAAGTGTTGGCCCATTTCATTAATCCATTTGTCCTGTGCAATTTTCCCAAGTTTCTGTCCAGAGAGATGCTATATGAAGCAAGTGCTAGTTTGGCTAATCCAAATGGCATGCAAATTTTTGAGCATCTTCATATCTTCAAGTCATTGGGCCATGCCCATTTTCAGCTCATTTCATGCACCCATGTGAGTGCATCATAAAAATCTCTATTCTAGACCAGATTATGTAGTTGTTAAGCAACCATGTTAAATCTTGGTCCATTTCCCCTCTTACTTCACAGGATCATAGTCCTTCATAGCTTAAACACCCCAGACGTCATGTTTAGCCCTTAGCATCTCCCTGTGGATCACAGTGACCTGATTAAGTTTGCAACAACAATTTTTAGAGGATCATTACCACCTAACCACTGTGCCCCTGATCGATTCACTACCTCAGTTGTAACCTACCTTGGAGGGACTACATGCCAGACATGGTCGGCCCGGCCAGAACGCACCGCTTGCACCCGTGCATGTGGTGATCATGCTTGCGTCATGACTAATTGCGAGCTCTGACTCGTTTCCGCCACTGTTCTCGTCCCCTTCCTCGTCGTCTCGACTTCCAACCTTGTCCAGGAGCTCCCCCGTGCTCGTCTGCGTCATCCCGTGACCGGGCCCCCTCCTGGTTCGCCATGAATGTGCCGCTAGAGCCATGCACGTGACGCGTCCGGCTCCTGTCCTCCTTTAGAGCTCGGCTTGAGCTTGCTCGTGATGTTCTAGAGTCTTCCCTGCGGCTATATAAGAGTGCCCCGAGTCCTCCCGCACCTCACCCACTCCTCCCTCGCTTCATTTGCTCACCGGAATAGCCACATCTCGCCGGAGTTCGCCGTTCGTCCTCGGCCATCGTCGGAGTTCGAGCTACCCCGGCCAAACCGAGCCTCCACTCGCTGTCCTACCACCTCCACCGCACTCCCCACATCCCGCGGTTCACCCCACCCACTTGCCCCTCGCCAGAGACGGCCACATCGCCGGAGACCACCACCGCCCGCCCGTCCCTATCCTCCTCCTGGCGCCGCCCCTCCCTCCTCCCCGCGCCTCCCCGGCGGCCGTGCTCCCTCTCCTGAGCGCGCCCCTGCCTTGCCTCGCTTCTCCTCTGTTTCCCTCGTGGGGAAAACAGGAGGAAGAAGACAAGCGCTGGCTCGGCCCCCCCTGTCGCGTGGGCCCCGTGTGTAAGCGAGACAAAACCCGAGCCCAGGTACGTTAAGTGGAAACGTATTTCCAAAAGTACATTTTCATCTCTGGAAAACGTATTTTCCTCCTTCAGCCCGAAATGCGTTTTCCCTTCTCTGAAAGCGTATTTCTATCTACTGCGGCCATGAATGCGCTTTCTCTGTTCCGAAAGCGTATTTTCTGAAATTCGTTTCTGTCTTATCCACTCAGGGACCCGTTGGTGATAAAAATATTCACAGATTAGTCCCTGGGCTTCCACCCCTCGTATCTCCGAGACCGTAACTCTGATTGAGGTGAAACCAACGCTCACTTCTTCGTCTCGTCGAGATCTTTCTGTTGGTAACATTTTCACTAGGTGGTCCAATAGTGAAAATGACCATTTTGCCCTTGCTTCTAATCAGCCCCCTCCGAGAGAAAACCGTGCGGCGTTTCGTTCCGCGGCTTCACCGCACTTCTTCCCGGAGTCTCCGTCACCCCCGGGCAAGCCACAACAGCCACTTGCATGATAGCCATGTAGTAGCCACGGTTTCTACTTGAATATTTAATAAAAGTTTGCCTGTTATATGTCTGCTTGTTTGCTACTACTATCGTTGTTTCGGTTATGCTCGTGGTTTCATGTTCACCTTCATGCTATGTTCCGATGCATCTTGTTATCTTGTGCTACTTGCTAGTATTATTTTCTCATGTTGTGCTTGGTAGTAGTAGTACATGCTGGTAGCAATGGTGTTCTTCCTGATGCATGCTTGTCGTCCATCGAAGTACCGTTGTTAAGCATGTTCCTTTGCATCTAGTTGGTTACATGCTTACTTGGTAGTGTTCTTGCTATTTTCTTGCATGGTATTTATTTATGATGCTAGTAGTCATGCTATGCTCATGTGTAATGTTATGCTTATGCTCGTTGGTATGCCATGCTCATATGGTTTAATGCTTCATTGTGGTTATGCTCGATGATTATGTTGCACCTCCATGCTTATGTTGATAACATGCTCATGCATTGTAGTTACATCATGTATTTTAATATGGCTCAGCTCATTGCATTCAAGTTTAACCGGATAATAATGAACTTGAACAACCGTTGGCTGAGTCATGGTGCCACCAAATCGAGCTGACCAGTGCAACCACATTTGCCTTTTATGGGAAGGCCCTAATGCGGTCTATTGTCATGCCTCTCGCCGGTGCCTCCAAAGAGGGAAGGTTATGGGCACGCGCTACCCTGATCAGGTAGGCGGACATAAGCCTTGTGAGCCCGAGTTTGGTTATGTGCACTTGTCCCCGTTTGGGACCGTTTATAGTTTTGCCACGACGGTGGCCGTTGGATGTCACGGGTTGACATCGGGGCCACCCAGGACTTAGCCCAAAGGGGAGTTGGTCGGAGTGGCCGGGAGAGTGTCATGGCAGTAGATTGGTTTTGTCGGAACGCCGTTGGTCCACCTGAATTGGAGTGTGAGGCCATGGTTTCCGTGGTGTGGGTACAGTGTACTAACCTCTGCAGAGTGTGTGTTTAAATCTATCGATAGCCGCGCCCGCGGATATGGGCCCAGTTCGTAGTCGGTCACACTATGAGCCGACTATAAAAATAACTTGATTAATAATAACCCTGGTTCGATGATGAGAAAGAGATTGGTTGTGATCGAGAGAGGATCACGGAGGTATCGTGTATACCGAAGTTGGTTGATCTTATTTTGATCGTGAGATGATCACGGAGGTATCATGGATACCGATGTTGGTAAGTTGATGCATGAGATGGTTACAAGGTAACCGCCGAGCAAGAGTAAGTTGGTGCATGATAATGTTAACCTGTTACATGTAGTATCATCATGTTCATATGCTCATGCTATGCTTGCTCTAGCCGTATCATGTTCAGTTTGTGCATGCCATGTTGTTCTGTTAGTATCATGCTCATGATTGCTTTAACCTGTTAATGCCATGCTATTTATTATCTTGACTGCTTTTGGTTACTGTGAGCTTGCAAGTACATTCAATGTACTGACCTGGCTCGTCATGCCAGTTTGCAGGTCATGCCAGATTTGATTGCTTGTTTGCCGTGGATTCCTTGTTTGCGAGCTAGGATAAGCGTTCCGGCCTTGTCACTGTTCTGCTGCCTGTAGTTATTCTGCTGCCTCGAGTTGTTATGCTGCTTGCATTGAGCAACTGTGGTTGGCGTAGTGTCGCTGTGCCGGTGTTATTCATTGTAATATTGGAGACCTTGTATTCATATTCGTGTTGTAATAGACAGCTGGTTTGTTCTATGCTAAGCAGTGCCGTATTCCAGAAGACTTCACCGCGATCTCTGGGCTGGAATACGGGGCGTTCCAGTTTCTCTGAGCCGGGGTGCCACAGGGCTTGGTATTAGAGCAGGTCTGGCTGTAGAGCGTCCTAGTCCGCTGGAACGTTAGAAAACGGTAGTATAGGGTCTGGTTGTTGCCCTTGCTTGCTGCATTTGGTTGTTGTATTTGTTTGCTGCTTATAGTCTTATTCGTTTACCCCCAATCCCTGTTTCGTGCGTAGATGGCGGTCAGCTTCCACGAGTTCAATGCCATCCCCAGAGCTCCCGGTGCTGTTCCTATTGCGTTCAATCCAACTCCTGCACCTCTCAGCTTTGCCACCCTCCTTGGCAACATGTGGTGTAGCATTTATCCCCTCGGAGATCCACCCCATTATCAAGTATTCCAGTTTTCTGCCGGAGGAAGAATCCTGGAGTATGTTGCTCATGTCCATCTGTCAGCCTCGATTCCTGTTCGTAAGCGCACCTAGAGTTTCCATGATGGTTATGGTGCTACTCCCGTGCGTGCCGTTCAGCTTGCCGCAATGGCAGGAATCACTGGTCTTCGTCATCAAGAGAGCATGGTGCAAGAGAACCGTGCTTATCAATATTATCCCACCATCGTCGAGAATCCAATGCAGATCCAGTTCCCGTCTGTCAATCCTCAAGATGACCCGGCTATCCTCGCCATGCCCCGTTACATGACGGCCAAGTGTCTTCTTATTTCCAAGTTAGTCCGAGACGCCATTCGAGCCAGGAGATTGCTTGGTGCTTCCCTACCTCGGTCTTCGCCAGCTTCTCCAACCCCTCCGCCTCATCCCTCCGGAGATTCGAAGTCAGCAGTTCCACTCGCTACTCCCTTAGCTTCTTCGTCAGTTCCCGAGCATTTTCTCAAGCGTAGGATGTAGTCCTTCGTGTAGTGCATGTGCATCAGCTGTAGTATCATGCTTGTGTGTGCCTATGTGGAGTAGTTTTGTAGCTTGTTTGAGGTGTGCTTGGTTGCAATAAATCATTTTCTCGTGCTTCTTTATTTGAATCTTCGGTGTTACCCCCTTATGGAAAATTGCTCATCAACTGACGCTGGATCAGAAGAAGCCATGAGAAATAAAGATATACACCAAGGAACTCAGTTAAAAGCAATGATATTTTCAACTGACAGCATTGTATTCCAGACATCCGGTCTGGGTACAAATTATATTCTACTCAGACTTTCAGTAACAAGTACCCGTCAGATTCCTGAGCAATGATTAGACTAGCAGAGAAACAAAATTGATTCAAGTCCAACATGCATTTCAAGTCAAAGGTATGGTTTGTACACAATGATTGATTCTGCCATGAGTCAAATTTGAAACATGCGACACCCCGAAGTCAGTCCAAATATGCAATGAATTCATCAAGGACAGTCAGACAATCCTTGTCATACAAGTAATTAGCAGCCGGAATGTCAAGAATGTGTATATATATGTCATCCCGTTCGCAAAGAAAAGTAGCACAATATTTCTCAGCGAAGCGTACAAGGCAAGATTCCTCAATCTTCTTCAGTAAGATACTGCACAAGCTTCTGGCATAAGGTACCGAGTCTTCCCTAGCAAGTATTTTAGGGGGGAAGCTTATGAGGTACGGTACCCAGTCTTCCTCAGCAAGCTATCCGCCGAAGGGTTCGAGCACAAGCCATCCAGTCTTCCCCAGCACGATATCCCGGTGGCTTCCAATGCAAGCTGCCCAATCTTCTTTATTACGGCACTGGTACAAGATATTAAACAATGATGTTGTCAGCATATGGCAGTGTTTTCCAAGAGTTAGATCTGCAACTGTTGGGATCAGAAACAAAAATCAGTCAGAACAAAGGTATGCCTCAAGAATTAGATATTCCTACCCACGGTGAGTATACTGTCAAGTTCATGCAAGTTCCTTGTATAAGGAAGAGTTCATGGTACACATCCTACAACCTCACTGGACATGCAAGTGAAGGAAAACCAGTGGGTAATGCAAGAATCGACAAGTCTTGAAGAAAGACAACATTGAGACACCATCTCGGCAGTAAATATCAAGATCGGCCCCACACATCCGACAAGGTGATGTTATTAATCTTGTCACTGTCAGGCATAGTCGACAACAGTAACGAGATCTGTACACGCACACGTGAACCTGGCAGATAGATGGAGATACGAAACATAAACCAGGCCAAAGTATGAATTGCAAGATATTGCATATGACAATACTCAGGGCCATGAAAATAATAAAGGATATATAAGGCCCCACTCTTTCAGTTAAAGATCCAGATGAAGTAAATAATAATGGAAGAGCAAGGCCAACGATACAAAACCTCGTATCAAGGCAACTAGCTCAGTCCTAAGTATGCTCAGAACTGTCAGCATTGAATACCCGAGTCTGTCAAATCCGACCCAAGGACAACTCAATATATTGACCTCGGTAAACATGCTAAAGTATCGCACAACCTACTATCCACATGCGAATACTGGCAAAATGAAGAATCAGAGTATTAAATCACAAAGCATGTGCTCTCACATATGGGAATAGATTAAAGAATATCCTACCGTGAACGGGATTCTTTGCCAAGATCACCGCCAGCCAAGTCTGCAATTGTTATCACTAGGAGATGGTGCATTTTTCTATCAGTCAAGCGACCGTCAAACCTTTGGTACAAATTGGATACTCAGGACTGTGAAGCCAGTCAAGATAAGTCAGAAACTCCTGCAAGATGTTAGAATCCATTAGAAGAACAAGTATGATTCACATCACTGTTTTGAACCTAGAAGGCATGCATATATTCACGGAACCCGATGCCTGGATAGAAGAGAGTCCTTGTTCCACGGGAAGATGTGTTCCCCACTCCATGGAATATTCTGAGTACTCGATGCGAGAATAACATCTCCAGCAAGGATCAATATCGAGAAAGCCACGTATGTCAGTAATAATAGTCTTTCGGACCTCAGCTAAGCCAGCATATATGAAGAAAATTTGAGACAGTTTGAACAGGAACATATGAGGTGAGTCCTGTCAGAATGTCAGGTACGGTGAAGCAAACCACCCAGATCAAGGCAGTCAGTTCGATCCAATTCAGTGGGAACATACTATAAGAGTAAATAAGAGAAACCCGAGTTGGAAACGGTTTCTTCATGTCAGAAGATTTACTTGTTCCCTAAGCAACCAAATCTCGAGGACGAGATTTCTTTAAGGGGGGAAGGTTTGTAACACCCTGGATTTTGCCCTTTTCTTTTTCCTTTGATTTTCTTGGATTTATTGATTTAATTGCTTTTTCTGTGGCTATGTGGTTCTAAAACTTGGGAAGATCATGTCTTCCTAGGTTTTATAGTGGCTTGTCATCCTCATCATCATCCCAAGATCATGTCATTTTCATCCTTGACCCAATTCCAATATTCTTCTTCCTGGGAATATTCCTTTTCTATTAAAGGAATAATCCTATTTGATCTAGGTTGTGAAGCAACCTATCTTTCTGTCATTCCCTAAATTCCCAAATAATTCTCATAAATTGTTTGGGTCATATCTTCCTCAATTATGTCAAAATACTTCCTTGGCATCATCAAAGATAATTCACAAATATTCCTTTTCTCATTCTGCCCTAAGAGGTTGTTTGAGAAGGAAGTGTCATTTATCTTTGCTTGATTGATCCCAAACTTTTTGGACATCTTTTCCTGTCCATATAATTGCCCCATGCCAAAATTCAACTCAATTTGCCTAGTGAATATTCCTGAGCAATTTTTCAAAGTTCCTGTCTGAGGGAAGTCATTGTGAAGGAAGTACTAGCTAGGCATATCCAAATGAGTTGAAATTTTGCAAGGTCCTTCATTTGATCAAATCATGACTATACACCAAGTTTGAGCTCAAGTAACTCATCTATGTGAGCCCAGCTCCAAATCTTGGTTTCTGGTCAGATTTTCAGTTTGTGAAGCAACCATATTTTATATTGCTTCATTTAAGCTGAAAATTTACCAGGACATTCTCCTATCCTTATCAACTCTCTCCACCAAGTTTTGGCCCATTTCATTAATCCATTTGTCCTGTGCAATTTTCCCAAGTTTCTGTCCAAAGAGAAGCTATATGAAGCAAGTGCTAGTTTGGCTAATCCAAATGGCATGCAACTTTTTGAGCATCTTCATATCTTCAAATCATTGGGCCACGCCCAGTTTCAGCTCATGTCATGCACCCATGTGAGTGCATCATCCAAATCTCTATTCTGGACTAGATTATGTAGTTGTTAAGCAACCATGTTAAATCTTGGTCCATTTCCCCTCTAACTTGACAGGATCATAGTCCTTCCTAGCCTAAACACCCCAGACATCATGTTTAGCCCTTAGCATCTCCTTGTGGATCACAGTGACCTGATTAAGTTTGCAACATCAAACTTCAGAGGATCATTACCACCTAACCACTGTGCCCCTGATCGATTCACTACTCAGTTGTAACCTACCTTGGAGGGACTACACACCAGACATGGTCGGCCCGGCCAGAATGCGCTGCTTGCACGCGTGCCCGTGGTGATCACGCTTGTGTCATGACTAATTGCGAGCTCTGGCTCGTTCCGGCAACTGTTCTCGTCCCCTTCCTCGTCGTCTCGACGTCCAACCTTGTCCAGGAGCTCCCCTATGCTCGTCTGCGTCATCCCGTGACCGGGCCCCCTGCTGGTTCGCCATGAATGCACCGCTAGAGCCATGTCCGTGACGCGTCCGGCTCCTGTTCTCCATTAGAGCTCGGCTTGAGCTTGCCCGTAATGCTCTAGAGTCTTCCCCGTGGCTATATAAGAGTGCCTCGAGTCCTCCCGCACCTCACCCACTCCTCCCTCGCTTCATTTGCTCACCGGAATCGCCACATCTTGCCGGAGTTCGCCGTTCGTCCTCGGCCAACATCGGAGTTCGAGCTACCCCGGCCAAACCAAGCCTCCCCTCGTTGTCCTACCACCTCCACCGCACTCCCCACATCCCCGCGGTTCACCCCACCCACTTGCCCCTCGCCAGAGACGGCCGCATCGCCAGAGACCACCACCGCCCGCCCGTCCCTGTCCTCCTCCTGGCGCCGCCCCTCCCCTCCCCGCGCCTCCCCGACGGCCGTGCTCCCTCTGAATGGAGGCGCTAGGCCTCCACGAGCCCGCCGGTGGCCTCTGCTCGGCCGGAGCTGGCCAGAGCCGGCCGGCCCACTCACCTGAGCGCACCCCTGTCCTGCCTCGCATCTCCTCTGTTTCCCTCGTGGGGGAAATAGGAGGAAGAAGACGAGCGCTGGCTCGGCGCCCCCCTGTCGCGTGGGCCCCGCGTGTAAGCGAGACAAAACCCAGGCCCAGGTACGTTAAGTGGAAACGTATTTCCAAAAGTACGTTTTCATCTCTGGAAAACGTATTTTCCTCATTCTTCAGCCCGAAATGTGTTTTCCCTTCTCTGAAAGTGTATTTCTATCTACTGCGGTCATGAATGCGCTTTCTCTATTCCGAAAGCATATTTTCTGAAATCCGTTTCTGTCTTATCCACTTAGGGATCCGTTGGTGATAAAAATATTCATAGATTAGTCCCTGGGCTTCCACCCCTCGTATCTCCGCGACCATAACTCCGATTGAGGTGAAACCAACGCTCACTTCATGGTCTCGTCGAGATCTTTCTGTTGGTAACATTTTCAGTAGGTGGTCCCGTAGTGAAAATGACCATTTTGCCCTTGCTTCTAGTCAGCCGCCTCCGAGAGAAAACCATCCGGCGTTTCGTTCCGCGGCTTCACCGCACATCTTCACGGAGTCTCCGTCACCCCCAGGCAAGCCACAACAGCCACTTGCATGATAGCCATGCAGTAGCCATGGTTTCTACTTGAATATTTCATAAAAGTTTGCCCGTTATCTGTCTGCTTGTTTGCTACTACTGTCGTTGTTTCGGTTATGCTCGTGGTTTCATGTTCACCTTCATGCTATGTTTCGATGCATCTTGTTATCTTGTGCTACTTGCTAGTATTATTTTCTCATGTTGTGCTTGGTAGTAGTAGTACATGCTGGTAGCAGTGGTGTTCTTCCTGATGCATGCTTGTCGTCCATCAAAGTACCGTTGTTATGCATGTTCCTTTACATCTAGTTGGTTACATGCTTACTTGGTAGTGTTCTTGCTATTTTCTTGCATGGTATTTATTTATGATGCTAGTAGTCATGCTATGCTCATGTGTAATGTTATGCTTATGCTTGTTGGTATGCCATGCTCATATGGTTAAATGCTTCATTGTGGTTATGCTCGATGATTATGTTGCACCTCCATGCTTATGTTGATATCATGCTCATGCATTGTAGTTGCATCATGTATTTTAATATGGCTCAGCTCATTGCATTCAAGTTTAACTAGATAATAATGAACTTGAACAACCGTTGGCTGAGTCATGGTGCCACCAAATCGAGCTGACTAGTGCAACCACATTTGCCTTTTATGGGAAGGCCCTAATGCGGTCTATTGTCATGCCTCTCGCCGGTGCCTCCAAAGAGGGAAGGTTATGGGTGCGCGCTACCCTGATCAGGTAGGCGGACATAAGCCTTGTGAGCCCGAGTTTGGTTATGTGCACTTGTCCCTGTTTGGGACCGTTTATAGTTTTGCCACGACGGTGGCCGTTGGATGTCACGGGTTGACATCGGGGCCACCCAGGACTTAGCCCAAAGGGGAGTTGGTCGGAGTGGCCGGGAGAGTGTCATGGCAGTAGATCGGTTTTGTCGGAATGCCGTTGGTCCACCCGAATGGGAGTGCGAGGCCATGGGTTCCGTGGTGTGGGTACAGTGTACTAACCTTTGTAGAGTGTGTGTTTAAATCTATCGATAGCCGCGCCCGCGGATATGGGCCCAGTTCATAGTCGGTCACACTATGAGCCAACTATAATAATAACTTGATTAATAATAACCCTGGTTCGATGATGAGAAAGAGATTGGTTGTGATCGAGAGAGGATCACGGAGGTATCGTGTATACCGAAGTTGGTTGATCTTATTGTGATCATGAGATGATCACGAAGGTATCATGGATACCGATGTTGGTAAGTTGATGCATGAGATGGTTACGAGGTAACCGCCGAGCAAGAGTAAGTTGGTGCATGATAATGTTAACCTGTACATGTAGTATCATCATGTTCATATGCTCATGCTATGCTTGTTCTAGCCGTATGATGTTCAATTTGTGCATGCCATGTTGTTCTATTAGTATCATGCTCATGATTGCTTTAACCTGCTAATGCCATGCTATTGTTTGTCTTGACTGCTTTTGGTTGCTGTGAGCTTGCAAGTACATTCAATGTACTGACCTGGCGTGTCATGCCAGTTTGCAGGTCATGCCGGATTTGATTGCTTGTTTGCCGTGGATTCCTTGTTTGCGAGCTAGGATAAGCGTTCTAGCCAGAGTCCCTGCAGAGTGGAGTTCATCACCGTCGTCACTATTCCGCTGCCAGTAGTTATTCCGTTGCCTTGAGTTGTTATGCTGCTTGCATAGAGCAACTGTGGTTGGCGTAGCGTCGCCGTGCCGGTGTTATTCATTGTAATATCAGAGACCTTGTATTCATATTCGTGTTGTAATAGAGAGCTGGTTTGTTCTATGCTAAGCAGTGCCGTATTCCAGAAGACTTCACCTCGATCTCTAGGCTGGAATACGGGGCATTCTGGTTTCTCTGAGCCGGGGTGCCACACTGCTGGAGGTGCGATGGCCAAGGGCAAGTTCACCGCTGAGGACACCACCGCCGTGCTGGCCGTCGTCGTCCGAAGGATGGTCGCTGTCGTCGCCACATTCCGGGCAGCACCCCAAGCAGCTGCTATCCTCCCCGAAGACCCTAACGAAGAGTGTTGCTGCCCCGTCATACTTGAAGTGGAGGGTGCGCCTCCCCTTCAGACCGCGGGCGTGGGCGAACGACTGCCATCCTCGGGTCAGGAACACATGGCCGATGGAGTTCACCTCGACCTCCACCCATGAGGACCTGTTGCAGCAGCCGTCAGGCTGTAGCCATAGCCCAACGGGTCCCATCGCCGGCAGCTCCTCCGCGAAGGAGCTTGGAAGCAGAAGCCAAGTGCCCGGAGGGCACCCGCACGATGAACTCGCACGCTGAGTAGCTCAAGCGGGCGCGCGGGCGCGATGGCCGACTGACCATGGTGCGCCTTCCCCCTTGGCCATGGCTGCTAGGGCCCCCGCGACTGCCCCCGCGGGGGAGGCCCCTCTCCCTGCAGTTGGGGCTGTTATGAGCCGTCAGAGGCGGACGCCCGAGCCCCCGCGATGACGTCGCCGATACGGCAGCAGATTTGCGGGGATGGCCGCGCCCCCTCTTCGATGGCGGCACCTCCGGCCCCACTTGAGAGGCCTTGCCCTTCTCTTCGGCTAAGAACCTCCTTGCTGGCGCCATGGTCGCGTCGACAAGGTGGAGGATACGGCGGGGACAAGAGGACGAGGAGGCAAGAAGACGAAGATGGGCTAGGGAGTTCTGCCGCCTCGCCCATTTATAAGAGGAAGAAGGATAACCGGCGTCCCTCCACATTTTGAGTGATGATGGCTCCGCCGCATGCACCAGGCTGCTATCAACTCAGAACGGTTGCCAAGGCGACGTGGGGAAGCGGAGGCGTCCGCGTGCCATCAAGCGCCACGCGTCAGCCTGGCCCACAGGCGATTGGGGCCCGTGGCGCTATGCCCTTGCCCCTTGGCTTCGCCTCGAAGCCAGCCCGAGCGCGCCTTGTGCCCGGGGGCTACTGTCGGTGTTCTGGGAACCAGGGAACCTAGACTTGCCTGCCTGCAGCCCATGGCGTGGCTCCCTCGACGGCCCGGCACGGCCCAGCGGCAAGACCTTCAAGACAAGACCCTCGCGAGGGCCCCCTGGCCTCGCGAGGCGGACGACGCCAAGACCTCCAAAGGGAGCGGCCTCCCCATGTGGCATCCCGAGGAGTGGAGATTTCTATGCAAGTGCCCAGCCTCACGAAGCTGCGATGACGTGAGCCATGACAACCAAGGCCAGGTGCGCCAGAGGGCGCAGAGGAGACAGTTTCCCTTTCGGTGCTAAGGGAGCAAGGACAGACGTGGGTTCCCAAGGAATCCCCCAAAGGTTTCCATTCCGGTGCAACGAGACAAAGACCACAAGCTCGGCATGGCGGATGTCATCGCCGAGCCCACCGCAGCATCACAATCTGAAGCTTTGCAGGAGAAGACCACCTTTTGTCAGGATAGGATGTACCTCTTGTCCCCTTTCAAATTGGCCATTGTGGAATCCCTTCCCGCCTAAGTTTTGGGGAAGAGCACCGAGGCCACTATAAATATAGGTTAGCCACCATTGTAGAAGGGGTCGACTGATTCTCACCCCCCCGAGCCCTCACGAGGCAGCTCATCCACTGTACTAGTTCATCCTCAAACCTCCTCGTGAGGCCAATCCACCACAAAGGAGTAGGGTTTTACACCGCAAGGTGGCCCGAACCTGGGTAAACTGCCGTGTCAATCTTCTTCCCCGCTCGAGCGTGTATCCGGCGAGGCTAGGCTGTAGGGCGACGAGCTCGAGACTTGAGAGGTTGAGATCTTCGCACACGCCCCAGAGTTCGAACCTTCTTGGATTTGCGGAGCCCTGAATCCGACAGGGGTTTTTCCCTACTGTGTATAGTCAAAAAAAAAGTCTCCGCTGTCCAAGAAGAGACTAATATTTTGCAGGAATCTATGGAAGAAGAAATTGATGACACTGTGAGCTCATTGGATGAAAAAGATGACGAGGAGAGCGAAGAACAATAGGAGGAAGAGTGGATTAGCTACCCGTGCCCACCTTCTAATGAGAGTAACTCTTCAACTCATACATTGTTTAATTTCCCTTCGTGATTATCGAAGGATGAATGCTATGATGATTGCTATAATCCCTTAGATTCGTTTGAAATATCCCTTTTTGATGAACTTGATGCTTGCTATGCTTGTGGCCAAGATGCCAATATGAATTATGCTTATGAAGATGAACTTGCTATAGTTCCTTATGTTAAGAATGAAATTGTTGCTATTGCACCCACACATGATAGTCCTATTATCTTTTTGAATTCTCCCAACTACACTATATCGGAGAAGTTTGCTTTTATTAAGGATTACGTTGATGGGTTGCATTTTACTACTACACATGATAATTTTGATGAATAAATATGCATGTGCTTGCTACTCCTACTTGCAATTATTATGAGAGAGGAACTACATCTCCGCCTCTCTATGTTTCCAATACGATAAAATTGCAAGAAACTGTTTATACTGTGTATCGGCCTTTACTTTGTGTGCATGAATTGTTCTTTTATGACATGCCGATGCATAGGAAGAGTGTTAGACTTTGTTGTTGCATGATATATGTTTATTTGTGCTCAATACTAAATTACAAATCATTGTTAATTAAAATTGGCTTTGATATACCTTGGGATCCAGGTGGATCAATTACTTGAGCACTTTATCCTAACTTAATGGCTTTAAAGAAAGCGCTGCTAGGGAGACAACCTAGAAGTTTTAGAGAGTCATTTTATTCTGTTGAGTGCTTTTATAAAGTTTAAAAACAAAAACAAAGTATAGAGGGGAACCTAAAAACTTTTCCAAAAAGAAAAGCAAAAGTGAGAAAGCCGAGCATTGTTAAAGTGGGAGCTAGCCTTGAACTTTGTTCATGCCCATGGAAGCTTTGTGAACCTTGATTACAGAAACTTTTCAACAAAAATAATTATCCCCTTGTACAAATCCATTGTATTATAAAAATAATGTGCCAAGATTTGCCTTTAGGATGATTAGATTTCTTGTTTGGTTTGTGCAATGCAAAAACAGAAACTTTGGCTGTAGTGCGTGAATTTACATTTTTTACTGAAATGTAAAAAGTTTCTGAAATTTTTAAACGGCACTATTATGCAAAAAAAATATTGTGTCCTAATTTTTCAGAATTTTTGGAGTTATAGAAGTATGGTTAATGTTCAGATTACTACAGACTGTTCTATTTTTGACAGATTCTATTTTTGATGCATTGTTTTGCATGTTTTGATGAATCTATGGATTGTATCAGTGATATAAGCCATGGTGAAGTTAGAGTACAATAGCTGTAATGCAAAAATAAAATATTAATGAGTTTGCAACAGTACTTAAAGTAGTGATTTGCTTTCTTATACTAACTGATCTCACGAGGGTTTTGTTAAGTTTTGTGTGATTGAAGTTTTCAAGTTTTGGGTAAGATCACGATGGATGAAGGAATTAGGAGTGGCAAGAGACTAAGCTTGGGGATGCCCAAGGCACCCCAAGGTAATATTCAAGGACTCCCAAGCAAATAAGCTTGGGGATGCCCTGGAAGGCATCGCCTCTTTCTTCTAACGACCATCGGTAATTTTACTTGGAGCTATATTTTTATTCGTCACATGATATGCGTAAATTCTTGGAGCATGTTGTGCCTTTTATTTTTCTTTTAGTAAAGCACCATGCTTGTATGAGATAGTCCTTGGTTGATTTATAGAATGCTTCATGCACTTCACTTATATATTTTGAGTATGACTTTATAGAATGCTTCATGTGCTTCACTTATATCATTTGAAGTTTGGATTGTTTGTTTCTCTACACATAGAAAACCGCCATTTGTAGAATGCTCTTTTGCTTCACTTATATTTGTTAGAGCGTGGGCATATATTTTGTAAAAAGAATTAAACTCTCATGCTTCACTTATATCTATTTAGAGAGTCAACAGGAATTGGTCATTCACATGGTTAGTCATAAAATCCTACATAAAAAAGTTGTAGGTCACTGAATATGATATGTTTGATTCCTTGCAATAGTTTTGTGATATAAAGATGGTGATATTAAAGTCATGCTAGTGAGTAATTATGGATTGGTAGAAATACTTGTGTTAAGGTTTGTGATTCCCGAAGCATGCACGTATGGTGAACCGTTATGTGATAAAGTCAGAGCATGATTTTTTTTTATTGTCTTCCTTATGAGTGGCGGTCGGGGATGAGCGATGGTCTTTTCCTACCAATCTATCCCCCTAGGGGAATGCGTATTAGTACTTTGCTTTGATGGCTAATAAATTTTTGCAATAAGTATGTGAGTTATTTATGACTAATGTTGAGTCCATGGATTATATGCACTCTTACCCTTCCACCATTGCTAGACTCTCTAGTACCGTGCAACTTTCGCTGGTGCATTAAACCCACTATATACCCTTCCTCAAAACAGCCACCATACCTACCTATTATGGCATTTCCATAGCCATTCCCAGATATATTGCCATGCAACTTCCACCATTCCGTTTATTATGACACGCACCATCATTGTTATATTGCTTTGCATGATCGTAAGACAACTAGCATGATGTTTTCATGGCTTGTCCTTTTTTGATGTCATTGCTACGCTAGATCATTGCACACCCCGGTACACTTCCGGAGGCATTCATATAGAGTCGATCTTTTTTCTAGTATCGAGTTGTAATTCTTGAGTTGTAAGTAAATAAAAGTGTGATGATCATCATCATTAGAGCATTGTCCCATGTGAGGAAAGGATGATGGAAGCTATGATTCCCTCACAAGTTGGGATGAGTCTCCGGACTAAAAAAAAAGAGGCCAAAGAAGCCCAAATAAAAAAAAGAGGCCAAAGAGCCCAAAATTAAAAAAATGAGAGAAAAAGAGAGAAGGGACAATGTTACTATCCTTTTCCACACTTGTGCTTCAAAAATAGCACCATGTTCTTCATGATAGAGAGTCTCCTATTTTCTCACTTTGATATACTAGTGGGAATTTTTCATTATAGAACTTGGCTTGTATATTCCAATGATGGGCTTCCTCAAATTGCCCTAGGTCTTCGTGAGCAAGCAAGTTGGATGCACACCCACATAGTTTTCTTTTGAGCTTTCATACACTTATAGCTCTAGTGCATCCATTGCATGGCAATCCCTACTCACTTGCATCGATATCGATTGATGGGCATCTCCATAGCCCATTAATTTGCCTAGTTGAAGTGAGACTTTCTCCCTTTTTTTCTTCTTCTCACAACCACCATATTCTATTCCACCTATAGTGCTATATCCATGGCTCACGCTCATGTATTGCGTGAAAGTTGAAAAGGCTTGAGAACAATGAAACAGTTGCTTGTCTTGTCATCGGGGTTGTGCATGATGAAATACTTTGTGTGATGAAGATGGAGCATAGCCAGACTATATGATTTTGTAGTTATAACTTTCTTTTATCTATGGTATTTTGAGAAGACATGATTGCTTTATTAGTATGCTTGAAGTATTATTGTCTTTATGTCAAATTATAGACTATTGCTTTGAATCACTCGTGTCTTAATATTCATGCCATGATTATATTATATGATCAAGATTATGCTAGGTAGCATTCCACATCAAAAATTATCTTTTTTATCATTTACCTACTCGAGGACGAGTAGGAATTAAGCTTGGGGATGCTGATACGTCTCCATCGTATCTATAATTTTTGATTGTTTCATGCCAATATTCTACAACTTTCATATACTTTTGGCAACTTTTTATATTATTTTTGGGACTAACATATTGATCCAGTGCCCAGTGTCAGTTCCTGTTTGTTGCATGTTTTTTGTTTCGCAAAATATCCATATCAAACGGAGTCCAAATGCGTTAAAAACTTACGGAGATTTTTTTGAATATATGTGATTTTTGGGGAAAAGAATCAACGCGACACAATGCCCGAGGGGCCCACAAGCCCTAGGGGCGTGCCCCCTACCCTGGGCGCGCTTGGGAGGCTTGTGGCCACCCCGTAAGGCAGCTGGTGCCCTTCTTGGCCGCAAGAAAGATAATATCTGGATAAAAGTCGTGTTAAAATTTCAGCCCAATCGGAGTTACGGATCTCTGGGAATTTTAGAAACGGTGAAAGGCCAGAAAACAGGAATGCAGAAACAGAAGGTAACAGAGAGAGATCCAATCTCGGAGGGGCTCCTGCCCCTCCGCCGCCATGGAGGCCATGGACTAGTGGGGAAACCCTCCTCCCATCTAGGGGGTAAGTCAAGCAATAAGAAGAAGGAGGGGGCTCTCTCCACCTCTCTCCCGGTGGCGCCGAAACGCCGCCGGGGCCATCATCGTGACGGCGATCTACACCAACAACTTTGCCGCCATCATCACCAACTCTCTCCCCCTCTATGCAGCGGTGTAACCTCTCTTTTACCTACTGTAATCTCTACTTAAACATGATGCTCAACGCTATATATTATTTCCCAATGATGTATGGCTATCCTATGATGTTTGAGTAGATCCATTTTGTCCTATGGATTGATTGATGATCATGATTGGTTTGAGTTGTATGTTTTATTATTGGTGCTATCCTATGGTGCTCTCCGTGTCGCGCAAGCATGAGGGATCCCCGCTGTAGGGTTTGCAATATGTTCATGATTCGCTTATGGTGGGTGGCATGAGTGAAAGAAGCACAGACCCGAGTAAGTAGGTTGTTTGCGTATGTGAGTAAAGAGGACTTGATACTTTAATGCTATGGTTGGGTTTCACTACAAAAAAAAGACACATCCGTGACATTTTGGGCCGAACAATTTTTTTTCTGTCATGCTTATGACACTTCTATGATGAAAATTGTGACAAAACCCGGTATCATCATAGATGTGGTGGGCTCCTACTTCTATGATAAAAAATCATGACAGAAAATGGGCTTTTCGTCCTGGGCAGGCCGGAGACGCAGCTGCATGACATTCTTTGGGCCGTCCATGACAGAAAAAATCTTGGTAGAAGCGAGGGCGAGGAAAATATCGGGGAGTTCCCGATTACGGTGGGTGGTCGGGCCGAGCGATGCACAGAGAGGTTTGCGCGTTTCTCTCGTGCACGTACGCGCGTGTGTGCGAGGCGTTGCGCTCTAACTGAACCCGAGTGAGGCATTGGGCTCTAGCTGAACCCGAGCGATTGCACTAGCTATGTTACTGAACCCCGATCGATCCCCTGCTATTAACTGAACCCGAGTGATTCCTTCGCTACTGCTGCTAACTGAAGCCGATCGAAGCTGCCTCTTGATGAACAGTCCCCGATGAGGGTTGGATGAATAGTTCCTGGTGCGGGTTGGATGAACAAGATCCCATGGTAGTAGAGGCTGTTGCTGCTGGATGAACAGGACCCCGATAGAGGAGGTGGGGGTGGATGAACAGTAGCCGGTGGAGGGACCCTGTGGAGGGCTGGTTGAACAGGACCCCGTGGAGGCTGGATGAACAGGACCCCGTGGAGGGCTGGTTGAACAGTAGCCGGTGGAGGGCTGGATGAACAGTAGCCCATGAATGAACAGTAGCTGGTGGAGGCAGGAGGAAGACGAGGTGGATGAACATTGTGAGTGGAGGCTGAAGGAAGCCGACGGTGGGTGAATAGTAGCCCGTGGAGTCCCGTTTTGCGGTACGCCACACCCCTCCGATGAACAGGACCCCTGTTTCGACCGTAGCGCTGCAACACAAGTCCGTTTCCTCTGTTTTGTGGAACGCCACGCCCCTCCCAATGAACAGGACCCCCGTTTCAACCGTAGCGCTACAACACAAGTCTGTTTCCTCCGTTTTGCGGTACGCCACACCCCTCCCGATGAACGGGACCCCCGTTTCGACCGTAGCCGGTCGAACAAAGGGCCGTTTCCTCCGTGCTACGGTACGCCGACCCCGTTTCGGCTGTTCCGTCCAAGCCGGTTGGCTCCCATTGAACAGGACGCATTCTGACCCAGTCTGTTGCCTCCCGATGAACATGATGTTGTTTCTCCGTTCCGACCCAGCCAGTTGGCTGCCCGATGAACAGGACGCCGTTGCTGCCGTCCGTTGCCTCTCCATGTACACGAGCCCTGGCCATACGTATGCGCGAGTATGCGTTCGAGACCCCGCCCATATGTATGTGTGTGGCCGTATTTTTTGGCATGTGGTTGTACGTACGTGTACACGGTTTGGAAGGGACTGCCTGAACTGCTACATCAGGGGCTCTACTACTACACGTGTCGCTGCTTGCTCGGCCATGGTTCATCATTGCAGAGAGACCGATTGACTAGTATGTACGTACACGTTCGCGACCAGAATGACAACGCTACGTACGCTTCGACCAGGTGGGTCCCGGCTATCAGGGAGGATAAGGAGGCACTTCCTTGCGTGCGAAGTTATTGATGGTGGGTCCGAGCTGTCAGGGGGAGGATTCATATTTTTTCGCGCCTAATATGGAGGCACTTTCCTTGTGTCCGAAGATATAGCTGGTGGGTCCCATCTGTCAGAGGGGAAAACATTTTTTTCACAAAATACAGCTAAGCCAAAATACAGAGGCCCTTCCGGTAGGTCCCTGCTGTCAGGTGGAGGAATCATTATTTTGCGCATAATAAGGAGGCACTTCCTTGCTGCGGCCGTGGACCCACCTGTCAGCCTCTCCACGTACAGTCCTCTTCTGATGTAAGTTGTTCCTTGACCACGTTGACCACGCCGCGCCGAGAGCACCAAGGCGGTGGACGACGGCGAGGCCTAGGAAGGGAATGACTCGGAGCCGGGGAAGACTCGGCAGTTGTTTCCCACGCGGAGGGGCGTACGAGGGTTTACTGGTTGGGCTGTAGTGTGAGGCTGTCGTCGCCGGAGAATAACAGCAGGTCTGGGTGAGTACAGGGATGGCCAGGCCAGTGATGGGAGTAGGGTGGGGCGGTGAGGCCTATGCGGCAGCAGAGCCGGCCACGGGAGGCAGGAGCAGGCGGCACGACCGGTGCTGGTTTGGGCGGCTGGAGCAAGAAGACCAGAGGTTGAAGAAGCACTACGGCCGTTGGATGGACATCGTACGGTCACTGGAGCTAGAATCATTCATATTGACTAAGTTGACAAAGCCCTCCGTCCGCGTCAGTAGGCCCACAAGTCAGCCTCCAACTATGGTGGGTCCCAGATAGCAGGGGGAGTATTCATTTTTTTGTGCGTAATAAGGAGGCACTTCCTTCCGTGCAAAGATATAGCTGGTGGGTCCGAGCTGTCAGCGGGAGGAATGTTTCTTTCAGGAAATACAGAGGCCCTTCTAGTGGGTCCCTGCTGTCAGGTGGAGGAATCATTATTTTGCGCGTAATAAGGAGGCACTTCCCTGCGTGCGGCCGTGGACCCAGCTGTCAGCCTCTCCACGTACAGTCCTCTTCCGATGGATGTCGTTCGTTGACCACGTTGACCACGCCACGCCGAGAGCACCAGGGCGGTGGACGACGGCGAGGCCTAGGAAGGGAATGACCCGGAGCCGGGGAAGACTCGGCAGTGGTTGCCCACGCGGTGGGGAGTACGAGGGTTTACTGGTTCGGCTGCCATCACCCGAAAATAACAGGAGGTGTGGGTGAGTAGAGGAATGGCCTGGCCAGCGATGGAGTAGGGTGGGGCGGTGCGGCCTGTGCGGCAGCACAGCCGGCCACGGGAGGCGGGAGCAGACAGTCCCACCGGCGCTGGTTTGGGCGGCTGGAGCAAGAAGATCAGATATTGAAGAAGCAGCACGGCCGTTGGATTAACATCCCACGGTCACTGCTGCTAGAATCATTTGTGGACTAAGTTGACAAAGCCTTTCGTACACGCCAACCTAGTAGACCCACAAGTCAGCCTCCAAATATGTCCCAAATAACATACAGCCTGAAATTTCTAGCCAGATTCAAATTAATTTAAAAACTAAACATACCTTAATTTAAATCCAATGAAATTTTACCCGCACAAAAACAATGAAATTTAAAATATCAAAATCCGAAAGAAAAAAGTATTTTGGAACTAATTGCCTGTTTGCTGTATTTTTTCATTTTACAGCCCATTTCTTATTACTTATAGCCCATTTTCTGGGCAAGCCCAAATGCATCCCTCCTCGTCTTGAAAGATTTCCGGCCCAGCAGGGTGTAGAAAAGCAAGTAGGCCTACGTTGGTTATTCTGCAAAAAACAAAATAGCTGGGCTAGCCATTTTCAGAAAGGAAAAAAAACTGGGCTGGTCATGTGGTAAACATATGAAATAAAAGTCTGGGCTAGACGGGCCATAGCTCCCGCACAACCCAGTTGATACCCTTCTCAGTCCCGAAAAAAAAATATACTGCGCGCGCTGCTGGGTCCCGGGTGTCTGCCGCTCCTTGTGCAGTTATCTTGCTTATTGACTACGTTGACTGTGGCGTGCGACCTAGATGTCAGGAAACAATCAGGAGGAACACTTTTTTTCTTGTAATAAAGGAGGCACTTGCTTGCCTACTGCCATGATCCTGGTGGGTCCCTACTGTCATCCTCACCATGTACAGTCATCTCCTTATTCCTCTCGATTGTTGACCATGTTGACAACACCGGAGGGCGGCGCCGCGGCGAGCGAACCAAGGCGGAGGACGATGGTGAGGCCTCGGATGGGAACGAACAGGTGCCGGGGAAGATGCACAGAGTTTTAGGGTGTGATGTGGCCATGATGCATGCGCGGCAGCACAGCCAGTCGTGGGAGGCGGGAGCAGGCGGTCCCGCCAGCGCTGGTTTGGCTTTGGCGGCTGGAGGAAGAAGAGACTGAAGAAACATGATAGACGTTGAATGTCAATCCAACGGTCAAGGTTGGCACAATCGTTTGTTGACTAAGCCGACACCAAGTAGCATACTTTTTTATATATAGGGATAAAAGAAAAACAGGGCTCGTTCGCCTGATAACATTCCCGAAACTGTGACCGTTCGATCTTGCGTCGCAACTAAAACTGCGAGGAAAATGCATTTGTCTGCCGTCCTCCTCCCAGGGAACGTTCGCCACATAAGTGACTAGCACCCTTGGTTTTCAAGTGAGAGGTCTTGGGTTCGAGTCCCAGGAACCCTCAATTTTGTCCTCCTTCTTTCCTCGGAAAAAAAAGAAAGAAAATCAAAGACTTGAGAAGGCGTACAGAACAAGCTAGTGTACCAGCAAAGAGACGTTGCTGAGTTTTAGAAAAAAGAGAGATGTGCTCCTATAGCTAGTTCGAATCCAAACCTAGACTATGACTATATATGGTGCTATGCTACTCTGCAAGTAATGAAACTGACATATCCAATGTTCGCTTCTCCTCTTCTCTACTTACTCTGCCTAGCATCAGAAGCTCTGGCCGCAGCAACCATGTCAGCTGGCGGCTCGTCCACCTGCTCTTCAGTAGGAAACAACCAGATATGTGCCAAGTCGCCACCCGTACCATCGCCTGTGGGTCTCATCACACCCCCGCCGGCACACGCACCGCAGCCGGTTGCTCATCGCAACCCGCTGCCGTTGGTGTGGTGCCACTGCTGCAAATCACGCAGAGTCATCCATCGCGTCTCAACCACAATCCTCAACCCTGGCCGAGTCTTCTACAAATGCCCGAATCATGGGGTAATAATATGTTTAAGTGTTGTTCCACTGCTTTCAGTTGTTGATTTTTTTAATAGTTTGGTTGATGATCTTCCAATTTGATTCATGCAGAAAAGGGAAGATTCGTGTGATTTGTATTTCTGGGAAGTTGCTGATGTGGGGGAATGCAACTACGCTGATTATTTGGTTAGCCGAGGAATCCCAATACCAGCAGGTTGGGGTGTTGGACAAGTAACTGAAGGAATGACAGAAGAGGAAGATGCAGAGCAGAAGGTTAAAGATGCAGTTCCTCTGATCATGGCCAAGCAACAGCTGCTGAACGGCCTTGACAGCAAAGAGGAGATGAAAGAGCTTGTGAAGATAATGGAAAAAATCGATGTGCTCTGTAGGATGATTGTCTCTTTATTTGCAGTGTATGTAGCACTCGTGATGTATTCAGTGACTATGACATGAGCACTTTGCTGAAACGAGTAATGAATGAAACCTGTTTAGCAGGCTGGGCGTAGTGTTGTGAACATCTAATGATTTCTATTAACGGAAATGGGGGTATCCCCTTTTGCTCATAAATAAATAAATAGCAGAGGCCCTTTTGCTAATAAATAAATAAATTAGCAGAGGCCCTATCGGGTCAGCTTTGTTCCCATTCGTAGACGTCGAGCAAATTGCAGTCTAACAACAAACTATGTCATCAAATACAAGTTTCACAGCCAAATATGAGTACAACTAAACAACAATGTCATCATGTTTTAGTCGTCATACAATCACCAAACACAAATCAACATACATAATAAGTGATGTTCTCACAGCAAAATACTAAACAACAAGTTCATCAGGTTTCAATTGTCATAGCAAACACAATTTCACATAGTAGATAAAAAAACATCTTCTGACAGGCAAATACGACAAAAGCAATCTAATCATCATCCGCAGCAGCAACGTCAACATCTTCGTCATGTGTATCAGTCTGAATCGTAATTCCCCCCAGTGTCATCTTCTTCTTCATCCTCAATGTCCTCGAACGTTGGCGTCTTATTGATCAACTCTCGTATGTCCACAGCCCGACAGGCAATCTTTTCGCCAGCGCCATTGACGTGAAGTTCTCAAAGATATTAGGAACATCTATGGAATCTTCTACATTAGGAGCAGTGTAAGCATCATCTTGTTATGCAACTTCATTAAACAAATTCCTCTGCTCAAACCTTTGCAATACTCTCCAGTCATCGCTACGTGCAAATGTGTCTTCCAAGAAAAATATCCCTGTTGCTTGATTTGCCAAAATAAAAGGCTCGTAGGTCTGGTACGCCGCCTTGACATTGATGGATTTGAAATAATCATCAGCTCTGGGTTTTGCCATCCTGGAAAACAGGTTATACCAACGACAACACAACAGAACCACACACTGATGAACCTCGAAACTGGAGATATACTGCAACTGAACAATGTCTATTATGTTAGCATACATTTCAGTTGTCTCTTCGCCGTACTTATCTGTGCTCATGATGGCACTGTTTTGTGTCTTCCTGCCTTCGTCGCGTGCAAGGGTGTTGTAGCGAACATCTCCAACAACGCAAGATTCATAATGTCTTACCTGAGTATCAGGACCCATTGCTAGTGCGTAAAGGGCATCATTAACTGCCTACCCATCCTCCCGCATCTTCTTAACCTATGGTTAGAAAATAGACAAGCTGATCATCTTATGTACTCAATATATTAAAAAAACTGACAGTGCAATTCAAAAGCTTACATGGCTCTTGAACCATTTCGCAAATCCTGCCATAACCAGTTTGTCAATGTTTCTTGGATTTTGCGGTAGTAACTCTTTTTTGTAGATGCTGCACAACATAGTGATCACATCAAACATCTAAATATATAAGAATGTGCTGCAAGTTTAGTAGATTACGATGTATAAGCTGCAGTACTTAGCACTTACTCGATATAAGGTAGAATCTCAGGACAGTTATTCAACACATACCAAACCATTTTGTACAAATCTTTAGGTTTGTCATCTTGTCAACTCTTCCCTGTAACTCGAATAGAACAATCGAAAACATTGAGCCCGGGATTGTCTTCACCCACCTCTTTGCTAAGCTGATTAGCTATTTCAATGTATTTTGAGCAGAATGTCAACGCTTCTGTAGCAATGTAGGCCTCTGCAATGGAACCCTCGGGCCTAGCTCTGTTCCTAACATAGCCCTTGAAAGTGCCTAGCCGCCTTTCAATAGGGTACATCCAGCCATACTGTACTGGATCTCTAAGTAGTGCCTCATCAGGTAGATGAACAGCCAAATGCACCATCACATCAAAGAAGGCTGGAGGTTATATCTTCTCAAGGTCGCATAGGATAGTTGGTATCTTGTCTCTAAGACGCTCCAAAGCATCTATCCTGATATTTCTACTGCAGAGTTCCCTGAAGAATTGTCCCAACTCTGCAACTGCTCTGTATAAGTCAGGGCGGCCCAATCCTCTAAGGATAACAGGTAAAACCCTTTGAAGTAGGATGTGGCAGTCATGAGTTTTCAACCCTTGTACCTTGTTTCCATCTGCACTGACTCTCCTTTCAGGGTTGGAAGCAAATCCATGTGGGAATCTCACACGTGACAGGACCTCGCAGAATTCTTTTCTTTTCACCTTGTCCAAGACGTACACAGCTGGTGCCATATCCCGTGGTTTACCTTCATCTTCCACCTGCAAATCCTTTCTGATACCCAGGTGTGTCAAATCAATCCTAGATTTTAAGGTATCTTTCGTCTTGCCTTCAATATTAAGAAGTGTGACGATAATGCTGTCACATATATTTTTCTCGATGTGCATCACATCAAGATTATGCCGCAGATCCAAATCTTTCCAATACTCCAAGTCCCACAAAGTAGACCTGCGGGTAAATAATAATCTCTCTTCTGCCCTGACACGTTTCCTTTTCCCGCTACCATTATCAGGATGGTTTCCTGGTGTAATATGCCTGACCTTCTCTAATTCCACTTGCAACTCATCGGCGGTGAGCCTCTTTGACATATCACGGTTTTCATGGTTTGCATTGGACACATATCTTCGGTATTTTGTAGGACACGGGTTGTCCTTGGCAAGGAAACGGCGGTGTCCAATGTAACAGATCTTGCTAAGTATTGCGTATGACAGCGGATTCCTGTCACAGCGAACACATGTATTGTAACCATGTGTCGTTCGCCCTGACATAGTGCCCAAAGCCGGATAATCATGGGTGCACCAAATTATAATAGCACGCAGAAAGAAATCAGCTGGTGGGCTGCTATATAGGTCTCGAGTGAGAACACCCCTCAATAGCTGTTGAAGTTCCTCCACAAGAGGCACCATGAATAAATCAAAATCCTTTGCAGGACTTTTTGGACCTGGGATGAGCAAGGCCATCAAGTAGTTTGATTCTTTGGTGCAGACATTTGGAGGCATGTTGTATGGGATAACAAGCACTGGCCACATGCTATATGTGGAGCTCTGGTGGCCAAATGGGTTAAATCCATCTAAAGCTAAGCCAAGTCTAATGTTTCTTGGGTCAGCAGCAAACTTTTTGTGTTTCTGATTGAAGCTTTTCCAGTCACTACCATGATATGGATGGCTCATTACATTCTGATCTCTGTACTCTTGGTTCCTAGAATGCCACAGTACATCCTCTTTTGTTTCAGCATCATGAAACAACCTCTGCAATCTTGGTATAATTGGAAAATGTCTCAGAACATTATGAGGAATCCTCTTCACAGCATCGCCATCTTTCCAACTTGATGATTTGCATTTTGGGCATTCACTTAAGTTGGCATAATCCTTCCGGAATAGAACACAATTATTCTTACAAACTTGGATCATATCATATCCAATTCCAAACTGCACGAAGGAAATTCTTCATTTTACTGTAGGTGTGTGGCAGCTCAGACGCATCTGGGAAAGATTTGCGGAAAGCAACCAACATCGCATCGAATGATTTGTTGGTCATTCGCTCAGATGTCTTCACCTGAAGAAAGGTGACCATAGCTGAGAATACTGATAGCTTATTTCCTGGGGTGACAGCCACGTTGCATTGTTCCAACATGTGGGCCCACCGTTTTTCTTCTGCAGGTGAAAGTTCATGAAATGCATGAGAATTTCGTAGCATTGTTTCAATGTTGGTCAAACTCACTGGCTCCGCCACCACCTCCTCCTCCTCCTCTTCCACCTGAGCATCAGGCAGATGAAGATGGTGATCTGCTGCTTCCACATAGTCAGTAACATTGACGTTCACAGCTTCACCATGATGAACCCTCCTAGTATATGTGACCGACATCCCATATAAGTGTAGATGATTTTGCACAGTTGACTGGGGTCTTGTAACTAAATTCATAGAACTGCTACACGGGCAGAGCACATCTGATTTCGAACCACCATACTCAGCTCTGATAAAGTTCATGAAGTTTTCAACCCCCTTGACATATGCAGCGAAGAATCTTTGAGCAGAAGTTATCCAAGTCCTGTCCATCTGTTAGACATACAAATTAGTTCTTCTACTAGATATTACAGCAAAAACATATATGCTTTTTTATGAAGTCCATAAAAAAAATACCAAGGTCGATGTCTAAAGCTATGGCAAGATATTTGGACAAGCAGATCTAAGTAACGAAATATATGTAAAGCTAATTCAGCAAACATATTTGAGTGCTAAATTATGGCAGGCTGTTTCAGCAGTCAATGAGGCCGAGCACACAGCCATCGAAGGCCATCTCAGCAACAAAGATCGAGTATAAAATGGTGTAGAGCTATTTCACCTAACAGATTGGCTACTAGACCATGGCAATCTACATCACAATAAATATATGGCAGGATATTTTAGCAACTAATCGGGCGTGGCATGCCATCTCAGCTAAGTAGATTGAGTGCAGAACAGGGCAAGGAAGCTTCTTAAGTAGAGCATATTGACTGTAAACCACTTTGGCAAACAGTGAGATTAACAGCGTCTATCAACTAACATTCAGCACTACTCCGACATGCACGGGGCCTCAGTCTAGAATGCGCGTACCATGGGAGAAGCTGACCACCGTGCGTCTCCACAAGAACGTCGCCAGCGGTGGCGGTGCGGCTAGAGGACGGCAGTCTATGAGAGCGTACTGTGGGAGCGAGAGGATCGCCGTGCATCCCCTCGACGAACCGCGGCGCCGACATATCGGCGTGGCGGGGAGGGCGGCTTTGGCGGAGCAAATGGAGAGGAGGGGGCCAGGAGGAGGGGGTTTGGGGAATATTATTGGCTAGTTGGCCAAAGGGTGGTTGAATTTGGGATTTGGAGGGAATTTGGGGGGGGGGGGGGATTTCGCGAGGGGGCGGGGGAGTTTGGCGCATGGTCGGTTTCTCCAAGTGCGGTCCCATGTGTCAGTGAAGAGGCAAGCCGAAGCACGTTCCATTTGCGTGAGCCGTGTGCAGGACTGACCGTGTGAGGGGTGCAATGCGACCGCGACAGGCGTGTTGTGAGTGTACCACCTTTTTTCCTTTTAAACTTGGTGCTTCGCACGATCCATCGATACTACTACTAGTAATCCGGTAATCCCGACTAAAACGGCGCGGCCGGGTCTTTTCCTGCGCGATATGCTGGGCGGTTGGCTTAGTTGATTTTTTTAGGACGAGTAATGCTACACCTGCGTAATCCCAGTTACGTAATTAACGTAATGTGAAACGTGTGGGCTGTTGATTGGAGATTGGGGGGAGGGAGGGGCCCACCACCATGAAAATCAGGGGGGAGAGAGAGAGAGGCAATTTACGTTAACCCTTTCGTAGGTTCCCGTAGATGTAGAAAGATGTGAAATGCGTGAATGTGTAGTGGACGTACTATTGGAGTGCCTAAGATAAATTGTGTATGTAGAACCTATGTGTTTATTTACTTCGCATGTTAGCTTTGTCTCGGGTCATACCTTCTAAGTTTATACACACAAAAATGAATCATCATTCCATATATTTTCATCCTCCTACAATATATCTTACTATTATTGTGAAAGTTCATATACACTGGACGAGATTCATGCAAACATGGCAGATTTTCATTACATTTCAAACTTTTATAGGACAGAAAAATAAAAGAAACCCGACCCTAAACCTATTCTACGGCGACGACCGACGTCCTCCATCTGCGATCTCCATGTACGGGGGCGGGGTTCAAGACCCGTGAAGTGAAGGTGCGGTCTCCGGCGAGGAAGAGTACAACACGGGAGACGGACCGGCCAGTTGGCACACCATGCCCTGCCACCTCCCATGCCCTACTCATCCTCAGAGGAGTCGCCGACCTCGGCGGTGCCGGTGGACGTGAGGTCGATGATGATGGACGTGGACGGTCTGTCGTTTCACCTGCCACATGCGCCACCGAACGTTGGACGGCGGCAAGTAGGACGCGTGGCTGACGGTGCTCCTGTCGTCGGCCGCCAGCGTGGCCACCGCTTGTGCGGTCGCGTCCGCATCCAGTTATGCCGCTATTGCGTTGCGAGTGGCAACTTGAGCGAGGGCGGCGACCTCGAGCTTCATCCCCGAAGACAAGCTCTCCCGCAGAGCGTTCGCACTCGTGGTCATGGCGGATGTGGTGCCAGGTAGCAAGAGGATGCGCTATGGTGTGGAGTTTAGCTGGGCGTTGCCGCTTTAAGTAGCGCATTCCGGTGAGGCCAAGCGTCCAGGTGCGTCATTAAGTCGCCGGAGTTGGTTCCTCGGGCACCGAGCCTCTTAATGATGGCATACGGATGGACGGCATGAATGCGGGCAGCTGGCGCCGGCTGGGAATGCACCGCGCGATGGCGCGAGGGACGAGGGCTTTTGGTGTGCCAGGGTAGTCAGCTGCGGTCGTGGAAACGTTGGAGATGCCCTTTGCTCACATGCGATCCCCACATGTCATTGAAAAAGCAAGACGACTCGGCATGGTCTCAGGTCCTGGGGATGCAGTTGGCCACGCTAGAACACTCTGCGGACGCGGCGCGGCGCGCGCGCACTTCGGTGCCCGTGCATCCTCGACGAGCCGGGTGTTGATCTACTGGTCGTGCCACAGCGCTAACGCCACCCTCGGCACCCTGAAGTCGACCATGTCCAGCGATGATGAGCGTGTCACTCACCGCGGTCGCCGTGTCCAGAGGCGGTGCGGGAGCTGCGCCACGTTGCTGGCCCCCACGACCCACATGAACGGTTGCCGGTGGCAAGGAGGTCATGGGCCAGCTCCTCCATTGGACTAGTCCGTGCCACGTCGTCCCGACAGGCGTGCCCCACATGTTGGTTTCCCTGTTTTCCCGGCCAAATTCGAGCGTCAGTGCTCCGCGTTACGCATTAGGCGCAGAACAGGTGGTTTTTGTGCCCTGGTTCAAATGTGGTACAGTACCAAGTTGTTATGCTAGCCCCAAGTGTGGTGGTTTTGGGTACTGTACCACCCTTTTCCTTTTCAACTAGTGAAGCATAACACTTTATTAAGTAGCCGGATGGTGTGCTAATGTAGGTGTCCGACTGTTTGAAGGAATAATTGAGGTGTGCCCGGTCCGTGCCCGCATTTAGGGGTCCAACTTACCATGTTCCGGCAGTAGTAACTATACTAGTCCCTGCGTACTCCCTCTGTTTTTATTTACTCCGCATTTTAGCTTTGCTCAAAGTCAAACTTTGACAAAGTTTATAGACGGAAATAATAACATATACAATAACATATCACTACCATTAGATTCATTATTGAATATACTTTCACATCATATAGATTTGCTATTGTAAATGTTCATATTTTTTCTATAAATTTGGTCAAATTTTATGAAGTTTGACTTTAGTCAAACCTAATATGCAGAGTAAATAAAAACGGAGGGAGTATCTTACTCCGTGACCAAGACGGAAGGGAAAACGAGACAACTTATTGTTTATTTGAGCCGTTCAAGTATAATCATGTGGCGTTGCTTATTTCTCATTCCTCTCCAACACTCTTCTCCATCGATCATGCCGCCCTTCGGTCGTTTAAAGTTTCACTTTGCCTCCACTAGGTGTCGCTTCCCATCTTAGTTTTGACATCCCATTCGGTTCCTGCCCCGACACATCTTGACGAGATCGATTGATGTTGAGAGATCAAGTGCGTGTCGTGCAAGGAGATAAAGGTTTAGTGTGTTTCTATGATAGAAATGACCCAGGGGGTCTGTGGGGATCGGAGGGAGTATATTGTACGTTCAAAAGTGAAACAAACGTACCGTACCCACCCTAGTCCTCTTTTAATCGATCTCCGGACCCCGAGATGAAACCGAGAGAGAACGAGTGGGTGCATGTGTGATACCTAAGGCGGATTCAAAATTTTGAACCGGTGATCATAGCATCAGCAAATCATATATAAAGGGTATTCAATGTTCGTTTCACTTTTGAACGTACAATATACTCCCTCCTATCCTTTCTAGTTTACATATAAGTTTTATGTGTAGTCAAAGTATCTCTACTTTGATCAAACTTACAGAAAAAAGTATCAACATTCAACAACGCCCAATCAATATTGTTAGATTCGTACGTACTCCTAGATTTGTATTCAAACAGGGATGTTTTCCAATTTGTTTTCAAACACATGAATGTGCTTGTTCTCGCGCATGCTCTTGCTACTAGGACTTCGCCATGTATAGCCAGTCCAATAGTAACTTTTTTTAAGCTCCCTGTTGTCAGTACTAGTGGAGTACTAACAACATCTGCAGTAGAGTATGAAGTGCTCATAGTACTAGTAGTATACTCCCTCTGTTTTTATTTACTCCGCATAAAACAGAGGGAGTACTAGTAACACTCGGCCGACCTCTCTCTCTTCTAGTAGTAGTATAAATGACGTGGGCGGGGGAGGGGGAGGGACGTCGGTTTGCTCTCAACTGCGGTCCCACAAGCGAGCGAAAATGCAAGACGAAGCGTGTTCCATTCGGTGAGCGACGTGGAGGGTCCAGCGTGCCGGGGTGGAACGCGAACGCGACAAGAGCGATGTACAGTCAAAACCGATTGACCGGTCGACACCAGAACCACTATTCACACCAGAACCTTCGCTGCTCGGCCTACGCCAGCTACTTGCCGACCGGTCACCACTGCCCCAAAACCACACCTCCTCTCTAGCCCATTCCCCCACCTTTCGATCCCCTAGCCCGCATCAAGCGTCCCCTAGTTCACCGGAAAGCCATGGTGTGCCAAGATCACGTACTACAAGATGCTGACGCCAGAGCACCGCGCAGAAATCGCGGCGGCAGTCGGTGCCACAGACCTCCATTCCCAAGCCCGCTTTGTGGCGGGCCAATCCCCGAGTTCTCTGGAGCCAAGCTCCGAGGAGGAGGAAGCCGATCCAATGTTCATGGCGGAGGTCGCGGCGCAGAAGGCCCCCGATGCGTATGAGACGATGGACGTCGACTTCGTGCCGGCGTCCGGGTCCCCCATGGTGCAGGCGAACCAGCGGTTCAACCTGGCGATCCTAAAGGAGGACCGAGAGGCGGAGGCTTAACTCGACATGGAGCACGCGGATGCCACTGCCATCGAGGCCCTCCTGCAGGCGGAACCAGATGTCATGGATGTGAACCGGGCGGCGGAGGCTCAACTTGACGTGGAGCACGCGGATGCCTCTGCCATCGAGGCCCTCCTGCAGGTGGAACCGAACGTCCTGGACTTGAACCGGGCGGTGGAGGCTCAACTCGACACGGAGCGCGTGGATGCCGCTGCCATCGAGGCCCTCCTGCATGCGGAACCAGATGTCCTGGACTTGAACCGGGCGGTGCTCGCGTCCGTGCAGAGTGCCCGCATGCTCCGCATGAACGAGTAGCTGGAGGCCGAGGACAACCACGGTGCGGAGACACACGTCGGCAGCTACGGCTGGTTCGCGCCGGCAGCCAAAGACGACGAGGCCGTCTCGTTCCGCGAGCAGTGATAGTTTTTATTTATGTTGTTGTTATTAGGGATCTTTTGCTGTGTAAAAACATATATTTATGCAAGTCGCCTGACTTTCATCATTTGGGTCAGTCGACCATTTCAGGCGGTTGGATGAATATCCTACGTCTCCTAACCCTTCTTCTTCCTCACCTCTTCTTCTTCCCCAACAGACCACCGCACGGGCCGTACGGATCTTCCCCAACATGCGGTTGGATAAACATACTGTATGAATGAAAATTATGTGTCAGCGGTAGGATGGCTGAGTTTGGTTTGATCACATGCGGTAGCACGTGTCAGTGAGGGTGCGTTCCCTTGGTTGGGTTTGCGGCATGCATGAGCGACTGTGTGAGGGTGCGGTGCGACCACGACAGCCGTGTGCTAGTGTACCTCCTTTTCATTTTGAAAACTTTAGGCAAGCTTGGCAAAAATGTGTGGCGAAGTATGGCAATGCAAGGCCTAGACCCAAACAGGATACAAGTACGTACGTAGGAGTACTACTTGTGTTAAAAAATAAAGGCGGGGTTTTCCTTCGCGGGATTGATCGATAGAAATCCTCGTTTGACGTGTCAATTAATGCGTATTTTTTTCTCCAACGCCCAAAGAGCTAACCATCTCACTCCTCATCGCTTGATTAATGCAGCGCCATGCAAACCAACCTTCTCACTTCCGCATGCATGCAAGGGTATATTAATGTCCTTGGTTGCTAGTACAAGGCAAACCCCATCAATTTTGCCTCGATTAGTGTTAGTGGCCTTCTGCAAATTGTAATTTTGATACTGGCCATGTGTACAAAAAAATGGAGGTAGTAACTATTTGACTTCCTTCCCCATTGCGGTGACATCGACGATATCTCGATGTTGTGGTTTGGCGAAGTGCGTTCGATGGAGAACACCATTGAGGGAGACCACAGTAAGTCGTTCGCAAGTGCCGCCTGCAAGCCAAGACAACTGCCTTATTTGCATCCAGGAAGTCCGTTGAACCAAAGGATGCGTAAATGTACTACTACATAATAGCATCGTTCGTCCAGCTTAGTGCGGTAAGGTGGTTTCTCGAAGAAGACGATGGAGAAGCGGATTCAGCGAAGAGTGAAATGATGGTTGCTTCATCTGTTCTTTGTGATTTGAAGCCTCACTGCTTTGTGATTTGTGATAGAAGGGACAGGGGAGTAGACTCTGTGCTCTATACTATACATGCGTCCAAGCAAGGGAGAAAGAGGAGAGAGTTTGCATTTTTCTATTCCTTCAATCAATCAATTAGGGAGCTTTGGTTCCATCTTTTTGGCTTTGGCAGCACCGTACACAATGGTTCCCATCGATGCCAAAAGCTATTTTCACATTTGGCTACACATTGTGGATGCCCTTAACCGTACCACTTGGTTTTGCTCCTGTGTGCTATCTATACAAATCTCGATTATATTGATCTAAAAAATTATAGTATCAAGATTAGTAAAAAGGAGGTGATTTTGCCGCGCGGATGGCGGGGGAGGTTTCTTATTTCTAGAGGACGTTGGCCTGGCGGTTTGCTAACATGCGGTCCCATGTGTCAGTGCTTTACCAAGCAGATCCGCGTCCCACATAAGGCAGAACAATGGCAGAAGCAACAAGTGGTTAACTTGAAGAGGATGAGGGAGAAGCGGATTCAGCAACGAGTGAAATGATGGTTGCTTCATCCCTCCAACTTCTTATTTTTAGCATTATTACTTCGTCCCTCCAACTTAACTGCGGGAAAGGTGCAGCTTTGTGATTTGATGCCTCATTGCTCATTACTACGGCGCCATGACTAGGGTGCTTCACCCCTGCTGCTCTGCACTGTTATTTCGGAATGGCACGTGGACCCGGTTGCTTGATGTCCCACATGTCGGCGAAAGGGACTAGAACATTTATGAAAGCGAGCGCTCCACTCTTACGACGGAGGAGTACACGACACGGCGGCCCAGTGAACTGTTACTTGTACTGTAGTACTACTATAGTTTTGCTGTTTTGCATGATCCATCGATACAAACCCGATTAAACAGGCAAGGGCGGGATTTTCCCCACGCGGGAGATGATACTAGCCATACATTTCAAAGGAAATTTTAATGTATGCAAACTGAATAATTAAGTAACAATATGAGATCTAGTAAAACTAAAAACACATATGATTTATTGTGTTAGAGTGTAGTAGTAGTGTTGTATTGCATAGTTGTTAGATGTAACATGCGAGAACGTGTAGAGATGTACTTTTGGAGGGCCTACAGAGAGAAATTGGGCATAAAGTGGATTCAAATATTTGCATTCGTCTTCATAGCATTTGTAACTCATATCTACAGTTTGTACAGTAGACGTGAATGCTTGTTCGCTCTTACGAAACCAATATAGCAATAATAGGGTGGCGTGCGCCAATTTAGGCACTGGCACGTTGGCCTACTCGGCTCCACAGAGAGAGCGAGAGAAGAGATAAATACATGGGCGGTCAGTGTATTTCAAGCGAAAAGCATAATACGGTCACCGGACTTCAGAATACGCTCATTATGGTCACTATATACGTTTTGCGGTGATTATACGGTCACTTGCTGACCGTTCAGCATCGGATTGCACTCTGTTGACCGGCCAAATAGTCTGTGTGGCACTATGTTGACTAGTTAAATTGACCGCGTTCCTTGTGGGTCCCACCTGTCAGTTCGCATAGGAAAAAGGTCAGATAAACACAAATTTACGCAGGCGCGACAAGACTCCAACCCGTGCGCGGGAACTACCTGGTTATGTATGTGTCTGCCAGGGCCTGATGTATGCGCATGGACGTGTAGGTTGAGCACTTGAGCGTGAGAGTGTGTGTTGGTCGTGTGGTGTGTGCATGCATGCATGCGTGTGTGCGTGTGAGTGTTGCGTGCGTGCGTGGCTGTGTGTGTACATGTGAGTGTTGCATGCGTGCGTGGCTGCGTGTGTTCGTGTGAGTGTTGCATGCATGTAGTTTGTGTGCATGCGTGCGTGTGTGTATAATCACCACACCAGCTCCTGTGTGTTAAAACAGACGGCTCAGCATACCAATACAAGGCCACCTTGTCCGCTGTGCCCGCGGTCATGACTTTGAACCACCGTCCAATATTTTTTTATCGTTTGTTTTCATTCTTATACACGCCGACAGGTGGGCCCAATGGTAGTGAGATAATGTGATGCAACACTAGAGGTGCAACGTGGAGCGTTTAACTGATCAACTAGTCGTGTCTTGAGCAAATACATAGCTGTACGGTGAGCCCATGACTGTATAATAACCACAAAACATAAATGGTGACCGTAATGAGTGGATTCTGAAGTCCAATGTACGTATTGTGCTTTCGCTTCAAATACAATGATCGTCACTGTATATATCGCGAGAGAAAGATGAAACATGTGTGAATGTGCTGGGGCGTACTTTTAGAGGACCTGGAGATAGTTTGTGTGCGTACGTGAAAGGGGCGTACAGGGGGTGTATGCAATGGAGAGAGAGATGCTCTTTGTTTCTCTTTATTATGACTAACTTTATATATAGTATAAAAATATAAAAATTCATAGTGCAGAATAAATATCATTGGGGGCACCATGCAATGCAAATTAACGTTCATACTCCTCCATATAACTTTGTAATGTTGTATATATGTAGAAATTCTAAAATAATTTTTTGGCCACACTTTGTGTGGTTTTATTCAAAAGGTATGTTGTATGCGAAATAAACATGAAGAGAGGGCTTTTTAGATCAATGGGGTACGTGATGTAACATGTGTGAATGTGTACTTGATGTATTTGGCATGGCCTAGAGAGGTATGTGTATGTATTACGTATTCGAGAGAGGCATGGATAGAGGGGCCGGCGGGGGGGGGGGCGTGGGAGAGATAGCACAAGAAATGAGAGAGGTCTAGAGAGAGAGAGACGAATAGAATGTCACGGCGAGAGATGCCCTTGAGTGTGTATACGCAAGGGGGGAGGGGATAGAGGCACGAGGAGAAAATATTTTGTGTGGTGTCTGTGTTGGTATGTGTGGGTGTGAGAAGATAATGAGACCTGGGGGCAGAGAGTGTGTCACTGCGTGAGGTCCGGTGGGCCGAGGTGAGGCCCTTGGTTAAGTTCCGTCCTGCGCCACATTGGTCGGCCCATGACGCATTTAGGGAGACCCATGGAGGACTAATCGTACAAGACAAAGATAGCAGAGTCGTGAAGGACTCTGTGTCCACTGACAAAGCTGGCTAGGATTTGTAACCATAGGTCCTTGGACTAAGGTAACCCCTTATCTCTGATATTACTATTCATCCAACCTAACTTTAAGGGGCATCCTACAGAATGCTCTGCTAGAATCATACTCGTCAATTAGGAAAAGAGGTGGAGACAATGCGTGAGAGACAGGCCTAATGATAATGTGCATGCGGGAGACACGTAGGCAGGTCTATGTATATAGAAAGGGTCGATGGGGATTGTGCATGTGTATGCTTGTGAGAGGAAGAGTGCTTGTGATAAAGGTTGGTGAAAACAGTTGTAAATGGTTACGAGAGCGAGGGAGGGTTATATCGAAAGCATGTTTGCGAGAAAGACACCTCAGGAGAGAGTATGTGAGCATGTGTGAGAGACCACCGATGGATATACACTGTGTGTGCGTATGTGTGAGAGAGAAAGTCAGCGTGTGTGTGAGGAGGGGCCTATGGAGAGTGAAACTACACATAAAAGACTGATTTACACATTGATTAAAAATATAAATTGTATCCAAATATTAGGATGGGATCATGATATTTGCAATTTGCGTAAGGAACGGTCATTGATCCATCAGACATCTATATTCTATCGAATTTGAGCATGTCTATGTTATTATTCGACATAATTGATCCACGGAGTTAGTATTTTGAACTCCAGACAATGCATCGCTTTAGCAATCGAATATAAACGTGACTATAGTTCATGTTGTGTGTGTAAAGCACATTATACATACAAATGTTACACAATGAACATTATAAATAGCTAGCTATGAACTAGCATACATTTGAATTCAACTTAAGGTGGTTTAAAAAATTCGAATTCAACATGAAGTCCATTCAATTATTTGAATTCAATATCATGGCGTTTGTAAATCATTCCTAAATTAAGGGGGCACCAATCTTTGCTCTGCTTTTGTACATAATAGCATATATAGTCGTGTACAAAATAGATTCAAATTTACCTCCTCCATTCCAAAATAATCGTAGTTATAGGATTTTCAAGTGTCAAAATTTCAAAAACAAGCGCATAATTTAATGAGGTTTTCAAACATACAAGGTCAAATTTAACGTTGTCTATTTAGGTCAATCCTCAAAGTTCAAGAGTACTCTAAACGTGAATGCTTCTATTTCAAAATTTCAAACGAAGCGCCAAAAGAGCCTCTACTCACCCGAAACAGTGTGAGACCAATGTTTGGTAGAAGGAAATTACTTTTCTAACTCCGACCCGTGAAACCTACTGGCCCAACGTCCAAAGGTCTAAACCGGGGTAGGTTGGTAGCTTCATCTAGACGCCACGCAACCGCCTCCGAAAAACATTCATACACCATGGCCGCCTAAGCACACATGCGCTCGGCCGAAATCACTCCCACCCACTATTTGGGACACCTGGGATTACCGTCCTACCCCCGACCCGCAGTAGGTCCGAAATTTAAGAGGGGGGCAAAGTTTGTACTTTCCCCAAATTTCAAACAAGCGCGTCCCATCTATTCAAAACAACCAAAAACAAGTGCGTCCCAGACCGAAACATGGTTCCCCCTTAGCTCCCCCCCCCCCCCCCCCCCCCGTCCGATTCCCCATTCGTACTCCGTGGGTGCCAAAACTACCTCTCCACCAGCCACGAAACCCCGGCGTCCTTCGTCCGCCACCCCATCCCACCCATCAACCGTCGCCCTCCTCCATCACGCCGGAGCCGATACCCCAACGTCGTCGTCCACCGCAACTGCAACCGCAACGCCCTCCACGGCTAGTAGTTGAAGCCGAGGCCGAGCTGCCTCTAGGACGCCGACATGCACCGTACCCGAGCCAGTTCAACCACGCCGTCCTGCGCCTCACCGCTGCCGCTTCAACGTCGCCACCGTCCACCGCACCGGAGCTGTTCCCGCTACGCCGTCCTTCGCCGCCTCGGATCTGCTTCCCCTCCGCCGACAGACGGCCACTGCAACACAGTCAACAATTTGGCCATGTGTTCGTCCAAGGCTCCACCCTCCTCCAAAACATCAGTTTCCCCGGTAAAAAGAAGAACATCGCCGCGAAGTCAGGAGGACACAGCACTGGCAACCGGAAATGGTACTCCTCTTCCCTTATTCGTGCAAATCTTATGTGTTTGCTTGCATGGTATTCATCCCACAAAAGACACTAGTTGTCCGCTTCTTCCTACACCTTCTTCCTGATACTAGATGTTCCTAGTAACTCGCGATGCACAAGGTTTCTCCTCATATACTATTTCACCTTAGCTAGAGGTCCGTCGCCCCCCTGGATTTCAATTCCTGGTGAGTTGATTCCCAATTAAAGGAAGCATTCCCCGGCATAACAGGCGCTAGTCCGCCTATTTTGCCAGGGAAGCAGCGCCTCGGTGTTTATCTTAGGGGTGTGTGGGGACTAGGAGCTGCTGGCGCACGATCTGAAGATCGTCCGGGCTTAAAGGGATGGCCGAGGGGCACTGCCAAGCACGGAGGTAGTGTGAGGTCGAGGGGAGGGCGGGGCGGCAGAGGCAAGGGTCTGGGCCGGTGGTCGCTGGTGGTTCGAGAAAGATCATCAACAGTGACTGGCGGGAGGTAGACGAAGGCCATCTGCCCGTTCCTTGTAGATCGGACGGTTCATAAAAAAATCAACTGACCTATTTATTTTTAGTTGACTGTTATTTTGATAGGACCACATGTGGTGGTGTGCTAGAGGAGTACCTGCATTTCCCAACCATCCCTATGCTCATATATTACAAAATCATATGGAGTAGAATCTAATTTTGTTTGCCATGCAATGTTGTAGAGCTATCATATGTCTCCTGTCATTTATTTTTCATCCACCTGCTATCTGCTACTTTTACAGTGCACTAGTTCTGCACACACTTCACCCATACTCTCACTATTGTTTTTTTATGCATGGGTATTTCAGACTCTGCCTTGACAGAAGCCCAAAATAAAAAAGAGAAGTCGCTCCTGTTTTCTTTGTTGGCAGGCAAGACACGTCTCGGCACTTTAAAGGTTGCATGTTCAACAGATGGAGACGGTAAATGTAGGTCTGGAGTTGATGATCTCGCTCGCCATGAACCACCATCCCAGGTGCTTGCTTTAACTTTCCGGTGTCATATGTGGTTGCATGTTGCATATGGTGTCTAGCTTGTATTCAGAAGGCCGAAGTCAGTCTTTATTAAGATAAGGAAAGATATTTTTTACATGAACCACCATCCCGGGAGCACCATAAGGCAAATAGCTAGTCAGGGCACTAGCCGAGCCAGTGACAAGCCCAGCACAGACAGGCATCACCTAGAAGCTAACTAAAAAGCCACGATGGTGGCAAAGCAGCCCGCCTCCCACCAGGCTCTCAGGTCCTCGATGATCATGCTCACCACTCCAGCCGGATGTCTAGCTTGTATTGCTTCCAATTTGGTTAAATTGCATCTGCTTAGCTTACACATTATACCTTTGAATATGACATGCCTTCCTGTTTTTGGTACATACTAGTACATATGTCTATTAATCATGTTCTTACATCAAACTAATGTTCTTGTGTATCCCTCATCAATCACTTATGATGAGACAGTCACGCCAGTGGGTTACTGTGAGAAAATATGCTCTTTTAAAGAATGCAGTGTCAGCCTCCCCACATGATTCTCAAGAAACAACAAGGCTAGATGAAGATAGTGAACGTAGCTCTATAGTTGATGACCGCATTTCCCCTACATCAGCATCGCAGGTGCTTGCTCTAACTTGGCAGCGTGATATGTGGTTGCATGTTACATATGGTGTCCATATTGTAATTCTTCCAATCTGGTTAAATTGCATATGCTATTCTGCTTAGTTTATACATTATACCTGTTAATGTGACATGCCTTCCTGTTTTTACTACATAGTACATCTGTCTATTAAGCATGTCCTTACATAAAACTATTGTTTTTTTTGTATCCCGCATCAATCAATATGACGAGACACCTTTAGTATATGCAGTGTGATATTGGTTGTATCTTTCATATGATTTATAGCATGTGCTGCTTCTAATTTGTTGAAACGCCATTTATGATGGGACGCTTTTAACTTGGCAGAGTCATATTTGTTGCATCTTTCATGTGGTGTCTAGCTTGCATTGCTTCTTATTTGTTGAAATGGCTTCTTCTTAGTTTACACAAATAGTTGTGAATATGCCATGCCGTCCTGTTTTTTGTACATATTCCATCCTGGTATCTTGTGTTTGCCTTACATCAAATTAGTGATTGTCAGTATCATGCACGAATGAGTTCTGAAGAGTGAATTTTATTGCTTTTTCTTGTTGGTTTTACTTGACAATTCAAAATCAATAAAGAGGAAATTAGGAAGGCAGTGGATAAAGGTGCTCCTTCCAAATGGAGGGCCTCTATAGATTCTACTCTGCCACCCCCCCCCCCCCCCCAAGAAGATTTGCAAGATAACACATGCATAGACACTCAACGTAGCGGTGTTGATGATGAGCACGTCTCCCCTAGTGCACCATCATAGGTGCTCCCTCTAACTTGGCACTGTTATATGTGGTTGCATGTTATGTATGATGTCTAGCTTGTATTGCTTCTAATTTTGTTGAATTCCATCTACTTACTTTACATATTATACTTGTGAATAAGACACGTGTTCCTATTTGTAGAACATACAATATCTGTCTATCACACCATGTTCTTACATCAAAGTACTACTATTGTGTAACCTGCAACAATCACTTATCATAAGACATGTTTGACTTGGGAGTGTGATATAGGTTACATCTCGCATTCTTTTCTAGCTTGTACTAATTCTAATTTGTTGAAATGGCACTTATGACGAGACAGTTTTAACTTGGTAGAGTGATATTCGTTGCATCTTTCATATGGTGTCTAGCTTTCATTGCTTCAAATTTGTTGAAATGCCTTCTGCTTAGTTTACACATCATAGCTGTGAATATGCAATGCTGTCCTTTTTTCTTACACATTCAATCGTCCTATCATGCGGTCGCCTTACATTAAAGTAGTGCTCGTCAGCATCCTACATCAATGAGTTCTGAAAAGTGAATTTTTATTCATTTTTCTTGTAGGTTTGACTTGACAAGGCAATACAATTAAGAAATAGGAAGGAAAAAAATAAGGCAGGGACTGATGGCAGTCTTCCAGCGAAACTGGCATCCCAGGTGCTTTCTCTAGCTTGGCAGTGTGATATTGTCTTGCATGTTGCATACGGTGTCTCACTTGTATTGCTTGTAATTTGATTAAATTACTTCTGCTTAGTTTACACCAATAGTTGTGAATATGCCATGCCGTCCTGTTTTTTTTACATATTCCATCCTCGTATCATGTGTTTGCCTTACATCAAGGTAGTGATTGTCAGTATCATGCATGAATGAGTTCTGAAGAGTGAATTTTATTGCTTTTTCTCGTCGGTTTTACTTGACAATGCAAAATCAATAAATCAGAAGGAAATTAGCAAGGCAGTGGATAAAGGTGCTTCTTCCAAACGGAGGGCCTCTACACATTCTACTCGGCCATCCCCCCAACAAGATTTGGAAGACAACGCATGCATAGACACTCAAAGTAGCTGTGTTGATGATGAGCACGTCCCCCCTTGTCCACAATCACAGGTGCTCCCTCTAACATGGCACTGTTATATGTGGTTGCATGTTATGTATGATGTCTAACTTGTATTCCTTCTAACATTGTTGAATTCCATCTGCTTACTTTACACATTATACTTGTGAATAAGACACGTGTTCCTGTTTCTAGAACATAATATAATATCTGTCTATCACACCATGTTCTTACATCAAAGTACTACTGTTGTGTAACCTGCAACAATCACTTTTCACAAGACACGTTTAACTTGGGAGTCTGATATAGTTTACATCTTGCATTATTTTCTAGCTTGTAATACTACTTTGTTGAAATGGAACTAATGACGAGACATTTTTAACTTGGTAGAGTGATATTCGTTGCGTCTTACATATGGTGTCTAGCTTTCATTGCTTCTAATTTGTTGAAATGCCTTCTGCTTAGTTTACACATCATAAGCTGTGAATATGCAATGCTGTGAATATGCAATGGCACTAATGACGAGAGACCTTTAACTTGGTAGTGTGATGTTGTTTGCATCTTGCATATGATTTATTTCTTGTACTGCTTCACATTTGTTTAAATGCCAGTTATGACGAGACACTGTTAACTTGGCAGAGCGATATTTGTAGCATCTTTCATATGGTGTCTACCTTCCATTGCATTGCTTCTAATTTATTGAAATGCCTTCTGCTTAGTTTACACATCATAGTTCTGATTATCTCATGCCGTCCTGTTTTTCGTACATATTACATCCTCCTATCATGTGGTTGTCTAACATCAAATTTCAGTTCGTCTGTATCACGCATCAATTTGTTCTGAAGAACTAAATTTTTATTCCTTTTTCTCGTCGGCTTGACTTAACATGGCATAGAGAAAGAGGAAGGAACACAGAATGACAGGGGATGGTGTTAGTACTAAGGACACACAGAAACGGAAGCGGAAGAATTATGCAGATTCTGCTGGTACTGATGGTGCAATAGGGTCAAAGTCCAGCAGAAAATTGTACAAACGCGGTATCCCGTGCTACACGAGCCGCAAAACAAGCCAAACAAAAACTAATAGCTGCCACCAAACAAGCAGCGACAGCCCTAGTTGTTGCAACACCTTCCACAGTACCACCAACTGCACGAGTTACTCATTTGTCAACTCAGCTAGCAGCACGTTCCCAAGCTCCCTTGCCACCTGACACTACTTCCAAAGCACTCTTGACACAAGTTGGCAAGATCAGATGAACCTTGTGAGCTTCAACAGCAAGAAGGTAGTTGCTGGAGTCAAGTTACAGTTGCATGCTTCTTTATATGTAGTCTCACAGTTTGATGTACACTAACACTTCTTATGTTCGTTGTTGGACTAGCACCTAGGCGCAAGAGGAAACAAACATCAGGGATAATGCTTGATAGGTTAACTAAATCTAGAGGAGGAAGAATGGAGATCCGTTTTGAGGCAGGATTAAAAAGGCCACGTGATGCTACAGAGTCAGCCAAGTTTTTATCAGAGGCAGCGGTTGCTCGTTAGGTGTCATGCACGTATCCTCCCAACATGGATTCAGTACAGGAATGACAAAGACAAAACCCAGTTCAACACCTTCCTCGACCATTTATCTGTAAGTATGGTTATGTATGGAAACTAGTAATATCCTCTTGCTCTGTCCCAAACTTTCTAGGTTGCTAATAATGAGACTCCCATAATTTTCAACAGATGAGGTTCAAGTTGGATAGCCAAGATGATGCAACCAGACAAGCTTGCACCCATGTTTTCAAGTTTGCTCTACGACAGTATCGGTATAACTTGAGGAAAACTCACTTTGAAGGCAAGGCTAATAGTGAACTTGCCCAGACATCTCCAGTGGAAAATATATCGGATGAAGACTGGAGAGGCCTCGTTAAACACTGGTTTGATCCAAAGTATCAAGTACGTTATATATATGTGACCAGATCACATGTTGAACTCCTATTTACGCATGTGCCTCACAAATCTATCTTCTTGTAGGTGAACTACTCAAAGAACAAGGCCAACCGTATGAAAGTGAAATTCCAATAGACGACAGGATCTCGTAGCTATATTGCACACTGTGAGGCTCTTGTAATTAGCTGTTGTTTCACTCTTTTCGCTATGCCATATTATCAGATCTATATTGACTTGTTCCAAATGCAGAGGAAAGCCCGCAAGGACCAAAAAGTACCTGAACCAAATGCTGTGGAAATCTTCAAGGACTGTCACACCAGCAAGACGAAGGGCATGACTACACCAGTCAAAGCCGCTGTTGTAAGTCCTTAATCCTCATGCCTTTTAACTACTACTTACTCTGACTTGTGCATTGAACTACACGGTTTGCAGCCAATGTCTATTACTCTTTTCAATTTTATACACAATTGTCTTAGCGTATCATTGCACCTTACAAGGTTTAAAAGAGAGGAGTCTTGTTCCTTTGATCTTGATCTGTAATCTAGTTCCGTGCTGGACTTTCCCACACAATGTTACAATTGCCTGTTTGTCTGTTCTCAGTTGTTTCGTGATATGAATGATGTCATACTATGCTTACCGTATTATAAACTTTGTCTCCTTATCCTTAGTTGTCAATACAATGTGAAGAAATAGAGAATACATTAGCCATGGTACATGGTCATATGTTTGGAACCTTTTTTTATTATGTACTTTGCAGTAAAATACAACTAATATTTTACACGGGTTCACCAGAATAAGTTCTGTATATAGACCAAAGCTATTTTGTTTGGTTTTGCTACCTCCTTAATATCTTCTGTTCTGGTACTACTAATGTAAAAACTCAACTTTTCTGCAAGCTATGGAAAAAATGGTGGAACCGCCACCTTCTGAAGGTGACGAGGCAACTATAACCGCAATGTCACCTCTTGCTGCAGTGGGTCAGTACCTGTCCAGTAACAGTGCCAAAAGCACGTTCCTGTGTAATACTGGGTTGGTTGTTAAGGCAATCTCGTCCAAACTGCCTCATGATCAAGATATGCAAGCTCAAAACAATGTTATATCTACGCTCCAGACACAAGTCCATTCCCTAACAGAGACCCTTTGTGAAACAAGGACAGCCATTGTTCGATGTCATCAAGATATGCATGGTTTTGAAACCAGACTATTAGACATTTGCTATGTTGTTCAGGATCCTAGGATAAATGAAGGCGAAGGTTATGGTGCTCCATCGGACAGTACAGCATGAAAACGTAACAGTCAGGTCAAATGAACTGAGCTTCTGAACTTCTGGTGGTGCATTTATGTGCCAGACTATTAACTTTTATGCCAACCTTCCTTTTGTTTTATGGTTGTAATTTGTTTTGTTGCGATACTAAATTTGTTCTTAACGTGCAGCCACTGACTAAAGAAAACAGCAAGCCATTTTTGTCTAGTGTAGGGTGTTCCCTATATTTGCACTGTTGGCGAACTTTGATGCCCAGTGGATGTAATCTATGCAATCGCCTTAATAGCCTAGCGTTAGTTTCTGGCTTATTTATTTCCTAGTCTTCTTTTTCCCTGGTTTGCTAGTGGCTGCAACAACCATGGGCCATATATGGATCGTGGTAACCTTGAGCCTGCTACAGGGCGTAGGATCCATGGGCCTCCTACGGGCCGTCGGATAAATGGGCCTCCAACAGGCCGTAGAGTCGGTGGGCCTCGGGCCGTCGGATAAATGGGTCCACATGGGCCGTAAATCGGCGTAATTGGTATCGGGCCAGCACGGTAACGGGCCATTAACAGGCTGGAAGAAAGCAAAGGCTTAATTCTGTCACAGGCATAACGGGTCGTTAATGGGCCAGAATATAGGACGGGCTGGAAACGGCGCAACGGGTTAACAAGCCACAAACGGGCTGAGTCTAACCATGGGCCGAATTTGGCCCATTAGGGGAATAGGCCAGTAACGGGCCGGAAGTAATCGAGGGCCGGAAAGGAGCCCAAGAACGTATGGGCCGTCAATAGGCCGAAAGCTAACACGGGCTGGAAACGGCCCATGTGAATCATGGGCCGTTAATGGGTACAAAGAAATTTGCTGTTCATTATGGGCCAGAGTCACCGTGGGCCACTAAAGGGCCTAAAGATACGAAAGGCCTCATATGGGCCGAAAGACATCATGGGCCATACATGGGCCAAAAGTGAAACGGGCTGGTGTTATATTCGACGGCCCACATGACGCTGTTGGGCCGATTTTGGGAAGGCCCTAACGGGCCATGAGTTACCGGGCCGTAAAATGGGCTATATGCGAACAGACCGTTAACAGGCTTTTCATGGGCCGGCCCGCTAACTTTTGACCAAGTCAAACGGGCCGGCCTTTGTAAGCTAAATGGGCCAGTGTTGGGCCGTTGCACGTGTCGACATATCATAGGCGCCTGTCTAACCCAATGATGAGCTGACACGTGTTTCCTTCGGCCAATAAGAATTTTACACGTGGAAAATCCCCATTGGTCCGGGCTGTTACGGGTTATCGGATCCAAAACCGGACCCGATAGCTTAACGGTGACCTGTTACGGTGGATGCCACGTGTCGGTTACTCTTGACGAAAGCACTTCCATGACGCGTCATTTATCGTCATGGAAGTGAACACTTTCGTGATGATAATATTGGTATTGTCATGGAACACTTCTACGACAGCACAGGTATGACTATCTTGATTCTGTCATAAAATCGTCATGGATGTACATACATGACAGAAAACGTGACCTACTGTGACAAACATGTATCATCACGGAAGTGTATTTTTTTTGTAGTGTTTTACCTTAATGATCTTTAGTAGTTGTGGATGCTTGCTAGAGTTCCAATCATAAGTGCATATGATCCAAGTAGAGAAAGTATGTTAGCTTATGCCTCCTCCTCATATAAAATTGCAATAATGATTACTAGTCTAGTTATCGATTGCCTAGGGACAAATAACTTTCTTGTGACAAAAAGCTCTCTATTAAAACTAACTTAATTTTTTGTTTATCTAAACAGCCCCTAACTTTTATTTACGTGCCCTTTATTATCTTGCAAATCTATCCTATCACACCTACAAAGTACTTCTAGTTTCATACTTGTTCTAGGTAAAGCGAACGTTAAGTGTGCGTAGAGTTGTATCGGTGGTTGATAGAACTTGAGGGAATATTTGTTCTACCTTTAGCTCCTCGTTGGGTTTGACACTCTTACTTACCGAGAAAGGCTACAATTGATCCCCTATACTTGTGGGTTATCAAGCGCCCGAGCGCAGTCATCGTCAACGTCGCCTTTCACCGTGGCCATCGAGCTCCCCATGAGTCGTCCTCGTGTCCCCGAGCTCCGCCCCGACTCCAAGCACCTCTCCACCGACCCATGCAAGCCCGGACGACCCCAAGATGACGTCACGATCTTCTTCCCCATCCACGGCCGCCGGATGCCGTCGCCTGATTCGCCTGATCCCGTTCGTCCTCGAGCCCTCTGAGCATCCCCTCCAACTCGAGGTGAGCTCCTCATCGTTTCGCCCCTAGCCCTATCACCCCGCTTGTCCCCTAGCTCTAGCGCCACCATGCCCGAAGCTCGCCGTCGCACAGCCATGTCGTTGCCATAGCAGGAGCTAGCAAAGCTCATGTACAAGCACGATATCATGCTCAGAGCGTCCGCAGGAACCCACAGCACCCACGGGTTCACCCTGCCGTGCCCTGTAGCGTTGCCTCCGAGCATGCCCGAACTCTGGCCGCCATGCAAGTCACCGCCACCGTCGATTTAGGTCACCTGAGCTGTTGCTGCGTACACCACAAGACCCGGAAGAGCTCCAGCATCACGTAGAGCCTCTCAGCCGTCGGTTTGGTCGCCGGAGGAGCATTTTCGAGCCCCTCCGCCGCCTCGGCCCTCGCCGGCGACTAATCACGGGCGGGTTTGACCTGTCCTAACCACTAACAGACTCCTCTGAGTCATTGACACATGGGGCCAGCACCTGGGTTAATTAGGTTAACCACCTAATTAGCACTAACAGCCACTATTAGCGAGACTGTGCCACTGACGTGTGGACCCCACATGTCAGGTTTGACCTGGACCGGCTCCATTGACCTGCTGACATCACACCGACATCATGCTGACATAGTAAATGTTTTCTGGAATTTTAAATAAATCAGTAATGATTTATTTATTTTAGAAAAATGTTATAAACTTCAAAAAATCACAAAAATTCAACCGTAGCTCAGAATGTAATAATTTATATATGAAAAATTATCAGAAAAATCCAAAGAACCTGTTTACGGGATTTTCATGCTTGTTTGAACAACTTATACTCACTTAATTGTACAACTCCTTAAATGACATTTTAAATGCTTTAAATGAACTTTGCATTCGAACCTTTTGGTCAAATGAGCTTCATTCAATATTGTTATTAGTTGCATTAGCTCAAATCACAGCATATTGCCATGTTATGATAATGCATTATATTGTTGCATTGCATTAATTGTGTTACTTCTTAGTTTGCCGGTGTTGTTCCCTCTCGGTAGCAGACGTTCCGACGTTGTGATCGTTGTCACCGATGAAGAGCTATACTATCTTCAGAAGTGCCAGGCAAGCAAGTCCCCTTTGAGCATTCCGATACAATCCCAGTCTCTCACTCTTGCTCTCCTTTACTACATTAGGACAACAATGATTCAACTGTTACATGTTGCAGTAGTTGAACCCATTCCTCTGCATGACCCGTATTTGCCACAGTAAATAGTTGAAACCCACTAGCATGAGTAGGAGTTGTTTGAGCCATAATGTGCCTACTCATTCATGCTTGTTTGTTATGCCTACTATGCTTAGAGTTGTGTCATGTCTGTTTCATCTAGGATGGATTGGGATGGTGATGAACATGTCCTACTATTGAGAGCTAAGTGCGTGAACACGATTTGGTAATGGTAGCGATGAGAGGCCATGTAGGAGTACATGGTGGGTTGTCTCATTGAGACCGTCCTTAGGAAATGAGTTCTATGTTTGTGATCCAAGACAGTTACTACCACACATTGGGTTCAGGTAACACGACCTCTCTCGGCTTATTAATCACCTTGATCTATGTCCAGGAGTTGCAACTAGTTTCTGGTGTTTGTAGGTTGTGTTAGTAGTCTACCAAGTGGCACCCGGTACAAGTGGGCTTGGGACAGACTAGGCACCGTGGCATAGTGTACCAAGCGTAGTTCCATCCATTGAGGTGGGTTTGGGAACCCTGCACACATCGTTTGGGGCCGTGATGGAGACTTCAGCCGGACTTCCCTTGCGGGTTCAGCCTCAGATAGGGGATAAACCTGGACTAGAGTCTTGTGTGGTTAGTCTGGTCGTGGCCGACACCCTCGCCATGCTTCAGCTTGAAGGTTGCCGAGATACATGACGTGTACATGGCGTTAAATGGCGAGAGCGTGTGTGAAGAAGTACACCCCTGCAGGGTAGTATGATCTATTCGAATAGCCGCGTCCGCGGATATGGACTACTTGGAAAGCTTACATTGTTCATAGATAACTGTAAGTGGATACTCTAAAATGTGCAAGATAAGAGTGAGTGCTATGGATGGCCTTCTCGTAGGGAGACGGGAGTGGATCCATCGTGGTGTATTGTTATGGTGAATATGTGGACTCGTGTCTGCTTTCTCACCTCAAAGAAAATACTGGTAGTCATAATATAAGATAGCCACTGAGTCAAAGCTGGCTTGCTGCAGTCAAACTCCACTACCCCTTTGTTGACACCCGATGCATAAGTGGTTAGTTCTGATGTAAGTCTTGCTGGGTATATTTGTACTCATGTTTGCTTAATTTATGTTTTTGCAGAGAGACTTCAGTCTCACTAGTAGTTCTTCGTGGGCTTCAACAATTAGCTTGGGAATCCAGACAGAGGTCTGGTTCCTATGGAGTGTCATGTACATAGAAAGGCTTCCTAGCCTTCTTTCTTTCAGTTGTCTGTACTTAGACAGGATTAGCTTCCGCATGTGCATTGTTGCTTGTATGACTTTGCATGTTGGGTCATGACACCCATGTTTGTAATATCATACTATGTATGGCTCCTCGGAGCCTTTAATTAAATACTTTGAGTCGTAGAGTTATGTTGTGATGCCATGTTGTATTTTCACATATCGAGCATATTGTGTGTATGTTATTGAAATGCTTTGGTATGTGTGGGGTCCGACACCTAGTTGTTTATTCATGGTAGCCTTCCTTATGAGGAAATGTCTCCTAGTGCTTTCACCGAACACATGGATTGATCGGCATGTGTCCTTCTTTGCTCCTGTGTCTGTCCCTATGGGTAAATGTCACGCAGTGTTTACCGGAGTCCTGGTTGCTTGCTACAGCCCGATTACACTCGCTGCTGACCAACACGTGCATTGCTGGGTCATGTATGCCTGTCCCTGTAAGTTTGTGCCACCTTGGGTTTATGACTAGTCATGTCGGCCCGGGTTCTCTGTCATATGGATGCTAGCGACACAATCATATACGTGAGCCAAAAGGCGCAAACGGTCCCGGCCAAGGTAAGGTTGCAGCCGTGGGAATACCGTGTGTGAGGCCACAAAGTGATATGATGTGTTACATGCTAGACCGATGTGACTTAGGATTGGGGTCCCGACAGCTTTAGTATCAGAGCCTGACTGCCTGTAGGATTACCAAGCCAAACTGGTCGAAGTCAAGTCTATAAATGCTTTAGTTATATAAGGAAATTGATTGTGGAAGGGAACATAAGGCTCTTTTTACTCCTTTACCTTATGTCCTTGTGATCTGAGTCACCCTCTTCTTTTCCTATGGGGATTAAGAACTAGGCTTCTGATCTATGTATCAGGATCACTTGTTACTAATCCGTAGACTTATAGGAATGATGGATTCAAGTCTCGGTTTAGTTTCTATTACTTCCGTGTGTCAACAATTGGTCTTGGAACCTTGATATTGTGATGTTGAGGGGTTATGCCACCATTTGGCAGGATGTCTCAAAATCTTTTTGAGCATTTACAATCGTTATGCTGTCCGAGTTGTCCCGGGTTTCTAAATAGTCGATGCATTTGCAAATTCTTCCTTCCTGTCCTTGATGTCCTTTTGCGCCAGACTAACTGCACTAGCCATCGTGTTGAGGTACTGCATTGCCTCGACATATATGTTGAAGCTATTATTATGACACTAGGGTATCTTAGAGAACCACCTAGTAACCCGGCCTTGTGTTGTGTTCTCGGTGTGATGATTCTGGCCACCATTCTCGAAAGCATCTCGTGATGCCATTTAGTTAGTAGGTATTCTATTCTTGTGTTTTTTAACCCAAGATTCACTCTACTTACTTTGTGTTGATAATGTTTGCTCGTTCTTTTAGGATATTAGTAACCTTTGTGATAGTCTTCGAGGTCTATGGTATGTCATTCTTCCGAATACCGTGAACCAATACGGCAGAAGTTCTTTTGAACCAAAAGATCACAACCAGTGTTCTCTTGATGAGTTCTCCATTCTACATTGTGAATCTGCCAGTCCTTCCTGTTCTGCATGGGTTATTCGGAAGAAATATGTTGAACTTGTTACACATGCTAATCCATGCATCCATAACTCAGAAAGTGATATTTTCCTTTGAGTTGTCCCTCTTTAGTTGTATTCCGACCCTCGTGTTTTAGTTGATAGTCAGGAGTATTTGTGCATTGGTGTTCATCGATGCCTTTTAATCTTGTGGTTTGTCAAGCCATTCTATTCAGGAATGACTAGGAGAAACAAACTCTAGTACCTCATCCATTTTCTAGGATTAGGTCAAAGCAATTGTATTCCGCAGATCAAAATGTCAATCCAGCTTTTGTTCTATTCTACCCTGGAGTATTACCCCCTTTATGTCAGGATTTTCATGAGAATTGCATCATCTCTTATGAATTCTTGACGCAGTGATACTTCTTGCCATCATTGTTCATTCCTCGGTTCTGTGTTATTGTAACCGGAATGCCGACAAGTGAATCATGATGTGTGAAATCAATACTCCTAGCAACTCTGTTGCTTGGTAGTTAATGGACAATATTCTCATTCTTAGCGTGTTGGTTATTGAATTATCATCCTAAGATTGATCGTGCTACCTAGTCCATCTTCCCTGGTGCGCACTTCGATTGATGAGTTAGGAATTTGTCAATCCCTTGCTCTTATGATCATATGTTCTTGCACTGAAAAGCAAGATTGCTCCCGAGCTCAATAACATATTGGTGGTTCATGATTTTTCGAATATCTTCCCAGAAGTATTACCAGGTTGTCCCCTGACCGTTATGTTGAGTTCGTGATCAAGTTGGTTTTCTATTAGCCCACTCCTTCTCCAAGAATCTGTGTTGGATACCCTGAACTAGTTGGTTAAGCTAAATAACAACTTGGAGAGTTGGAAGATAAAAGCTTTGCCTAACTTACTTCATTACTAAGGGATATCTTTGTGTGTGTGCTGAAGAAATATGATATCTCATCGATTGATCCTCATGATCAATTGTTGGAGATGTTGCCTTATCAAAACTTTGGTTTGAGTATGGGTGTCGGTGCAACAAACCCTGGGTCTGTTGCCTGGACCGTGCACAGGCCCGAGATCAAGATTGCAACATCCAATACAAGGCCAAGATGCAGAGATAGGCTCTTTGAGGAATCAAAGGGCAGGATTGACGAGACCAAGTCAAGCCAAGGAGCAAGACACCGCTAAAGGGAAAACCGCCCTTGCCGGGCAGGAGAGCCTGGCGAGGTCAAGGTTTCCCTGGAAGCAAGCCTCAAGACCGCCCCGGCAGGCCTGCCGGGTCCTACGAAGGCAAAACACCCCACCAAGGCTTCACCGCCACACCTCGCAGCAACGCAAGTCATTGGTCGGTGCAGTGTCAAGCCCCAAGGTGACTAAGCGGTTGTCTTTTGCCACATGGCAGCCATTTCCTACAGGAATCGCCTCCAAATGACACCCGTCCAGCGACATGTCATGCAGACAGGAGAGAAGGTGGCCAAACAGCCCAGCAAGGCGTGCCGGGCAGGCCATGATGTGATGCTAAGTGGCACATATAATGCATTCTGCTCTGTCTGCAGAGTAGTTATGATAGCACTGTTTGCTATCTAATCAGTAAACAATGACTGATTTGCCACTGTGGTGACCCCTTGATCTATAAAAGGAGGCCCATGGCAACCATAGAAAGGATTCAGACCCTTGTACACTCGTATGCACGTAGCTGCACTCACCCCAAGGCAACCCTGTCGGGCAAGAGCGCTGCGTTTTCCACCACCATCCACCATCAATCCACCAAAGTAGGAGTAGGGTTTTACGCCTCGCGGCGGCCCGAACCTGGGTAAAACTGCCCGTGTGATCTCTGTCGCGCTGCGCTGTGCTCCTCCGCTCTTTGTGCAACGTGCTCAGTCCCCCTGCCAAACCAAAAGGGGCTCGTGGCCCCATAGGTGGCCGTGGTTTCCCATGACATCTTTGGCGCGCTAGGTAGGGGAGGCGCTTGCATGAACCCTAGAAGTGTATGTAGCCCGTCATCTTCACCGCCATCTTCTTCATCAACGGCTCCATCGTCCATGGCGCCCAATAAGAAGCCCGGCACCGCAGCTCATCCATCCAACTCGAAGGCCCCGCCACACGCGATCGCCGATGCTGCAGGAGCTACAAGGACGCCTGGGGGTGTGGACGCTGTGGGGGACGTGGTCGGCGCAGGCAGCGTTGTTACCACCTCCCCTACGGCCGAAGCAGGAGCAGGAGGCACCGGAGAAGGATAGCACCAACAACATCCTAGCGGCCACGCCCCATGAGGTACGGGAGGAGAGATCATTCCATCTGCACCTCCCCGTCCGGCCGAGGGGCACAGCCGCAGTGGGGGTACTCGCTCTGGGGGGAATTGCAACTTCCCGACCGCTCCCGCCGTGGGTGCAACCATAGAGCATGCGCCACCCCGGGAACGAGCCGACCCAGCCGCTACGCTAAACGGAGCTGCTGGCCCTCAAGCGCCTCCACCTTGTCACCATGCCATCCAGGCGGCTGGCTCAGGACGATGAGAGCATGGCACGACCACTACCGGCACCGTCAGGAGCTGGGTGACGTTACGGTCTTCATCGACATCCATGCCAAGCACCGCTTCGGAGGCCATGGTGCGGGCACAGCTGCTGTTGAGATTTCCGCCGATAGCCGATCAGATGGATGAGTGGAGAGCCACCATTCGTCTGATTGGCTTTGCCGAGGCAGGAGGATCGCAGCGGGCTAGCCCGCCACGGCCTCCCCAGGCAACGACAATGGCCCACGCCGCTGGCCGTGCGGAAGGGGCCACTCCTACGGTCCAGTCCCCTCCACGGCAGCCAGCGCGGGAGCCGCGCAACCAAGAACACAATGATGTCTCGATGGCTTCGTCCGAACCTCGAGCACGTCAAGGCCAACGGCGAGTCCTGGAGGACAGGTAGAGGGAAGGTGCGCATGTCACCACCGAGCGACACCGCGACGCCCGCCGCCAGTCCGACAGGCGCGATGGGCCCGTCGTCGACGAGCCCGCACTCACTGAAGGCGGGTACCTGCCTTTCGAGGCTGGGTGCCCTGCCTTCACCCGCGAGCTACGACAAGTCTGTTGGCCATCCACTCGCACATTCAAGCCGGAGATACCAGAGAAGTATGAGGGGAGACTGAACCCGGCAGAGTTCTTGAGCATCTACACCATCGCTGTTCAAGATGCCGGGGGAAGAGATGAGAAGGTATTCGCCAATTACTTCCCTTTGGCACTCAAGCCAAATGTGAGGTCTTGGCTGATGCACCTACCGGAGAACTCCATTTCGACCTGGGCTGGCCTGTGCCATGAGTTCGTTGGCGCCTTCACGGGCGGCCATCAAGAACCAGGGCGGCCCAGTGACTTGCAGCTTCTCCCGCAGAAGGAAAGAGAGAGCCTGCGGAAATACATGTAGAGGTTCAGCCAAGTCCACAGGAATATTCTAGACATCCACGTGGCAGCTGTGATAGCTGCGTTCCAGTCCAACGTGCGCAATCGTCGGATACATTCCAAGATGAACGTTCGATTACCCAAGACTGTGAAGGAGCTTTACACTCTGGTGGATAAGTGTGCTCGAATAGAGGAGGGGAGGAAGCTCCCCGGAGAAGAGGATGGCATCGACATCGATTCAGAGGATGATGACGAGGCCACCAGTCAAAAGAAGAAGAACAAGAAGCGCAACAAAAGGCGCAAGGATAAAGCAGTGATGACTGTTGAGGCATCGGGCATGCCTAGTACCGGCAAGAAAGCCAAGGCTGAGATACCCGGCAAGGAAGTTGCCGCATGTGCTGATTGCCGGGAAGCCGCGGCTGCCGAGAAGGCTGGGAAAGCCGATGGCCCATACTGCAAGATCCATCAGACCAAGGGCCACGATCTCCAGGAGTGTCATCAGGTTGAGCAGCTTGTCAAGAAGCAGATGGCTGAATATGAGAAGTGAGATAAAGAGAAAGGTCAGAATGGCGCTGGCGGAAAGGGCCGGGGTGGCAGAGCAAGCCGCCCCGGCAAGGCTCCTTAGAATCAAGGGAAACCTGCCAGAGGCCGTTAGAAGGAGGATTGCAACGATGAGAGTGATGGAGGAGATGAAGAGGAAACCAGAGAGCAGGAATTCCAGAAAGCCACTGATGCCCTGTGCATTGACGGGGGTGCATCTTTGCACTCCTCCCACCACCAACTTAAACGGTGGGCGCGCGAAGTCAATGCCGTGGAGCCAGCGGCAGACTCTCGGAGGCCAGTCAAGTGGTACCGCACGCCCATCATCTTCGACGAAGAGGACCACCCTGACCGCACTACCATGGTAGGGTGCTTGCCATTGTTGGTATCACCAACAATCCGCAACCTCAAAGTCACAAAGATGTTGGTTGACGGCAGGGCCGGGTTGAATCTGATTTCTTCAAAGGTCATCAGCAAACTCCAGATAGTAGAAGAAGAGCTCAAGGTTACTGGTACGTTTCAAGGAATCAACCCCGGCAGGAGTCATCCTAAGGGGAAAATCATGTTACCGGTGACATTTGGGGGAGAGTTGAATTACCGGACTGAGAAGATCGTGTTTGATGTGGTTTCCCTCCCCCTGCCATACAATTGAATCCTTGGTCGCCCAGCTCTGGCTAAATTCATGGCGGCATCCCACTATGCCTACAACACCTTGAAGATGCCAGGACCGGTGGGCGTCATTTCCATTCCATCAGACGAGAAGGACGCAATTATTTGCATGGACAAGATGTACCGGGAAGCAGTCACGGCAGAGGCCACTGACACTGCAATCCCTGCCAAGGAAAGTAATGGAAAGAAGGAGGCTAACAGGGACACCGGCAAGGAATTCGGGAAGCGTACCTCTTCGAGGTATGCTACGCCTGTTGATGACTTGCCGGAGAATTCCAATAGCAAGAGATCCAAGGCTTTTGCACCCACTGTGAAAAAGGTCCCGGCAGGGCTGGCTGGCGCTGATGGTACTTTCACTATCAGCGCCACCCTTGATGACAAATAGGAAAGCACGCTTGTTGCCTTCCTGCGGGCGAATGTCGATGTGTTTGCCTGGCAACCATCTGACATCCCCAGTGTTCCCAGGGAGGTAATCAAGCACCACCTTGTTGTCTGCCCACATGCCCGGCCTGTCAAGCAGAAGGTCTGGAAGCAAGATTTGGAGTGGCAACAGTTTATTGCCGAGGAGATCAAGAAACTTGACGCAGCTGGTCTGGTTAGAGGAGTGTTGCATCCACCGTGGTTAGCAAATCCTATGGTGGTACGCAAAGCTAATGGGAAGTGGAGGTTGTGCATAGATTTTACGGATCTGAACAAGGCATGCCCGAAGGACCCATTTCCCTTGCCGCGCATCGACCAGATTGTGGATTCCACCTCCGGGCGTGACCTGCTTTCTTTCCTGGATGCCTACTCTGGATATCATCAGATCTTCATGTCCAAGGAAGACGAAGAGAAGACCGCGTTCATCACCCCATGTGGCACATACTGCTTCATGCGGATGCCTTTTGGGTTGAAGAGTGTCGGGTCCACTTTCGCAACAGCAGTACAGATTGGTTTTGAGTCATAGTTGCACATAAACGTTGAGGCTTATATGGATGATATTGTGGTCAAGACCAAGGACAGATCAACCCTCATTCAGGATTTAGAAGAGACGTTTTCTAATCTGTGCAAGATCAACTTGAAGCTAAACCCGGAGAAGTGTGTGTTTGGCGTTCCTTCGGGCAAGCTACTTGGCTTTTTGTGTCCCGCCGGGGGATATAGGCCAACCCCGACAAGATCAAGGCTATCGAGCAGATTCAAGCACCTAAGACAATCAAGGACATGAGGCGTTTGACTGGGTGTGTTGCCGCGCTTAGCAGATTCATTTCCAAGTCTATCGAGCTTGCCTTGCCGTTCTTCAAGATTTTGAAAAAGGCAAGACCCATGGAGTGGACCCTAGAGGCAGATGCTGCACTACAAGATTTGAAGGCCTACCTTTCCTCTGTGCCCACTTTGGTCACTCCAAAACCTCAAGAATCGTTTCTGCTATACTTGGCGGCAACTAATCAAGTGGTTAGCGCAGCACTGGTGACACAGCGGGAAGTGGATGAAGCAGTAGACATAGCTGGTGTCCCTCCTGGGGAGGAAAGTGAGCACATCCCGGCAAGGTCAGATGCAGATCAAGATGGAGAAGAGCAAAGCAGCGGAAGCAGTTCTCTGGTCACGGCAAAGAAGAAAGTGGTGCAGCACCCAGTATACTTCGTCAGCTCCCTGTTGCAGGGGGCTAGATCCAGGTACTCTGGCGTGGAAAAATTGATTTTTGGCCTTGTCATGGCCTCAAGGAAACTGCGCCACTACTTCCAAGCCCACGAGATCACAGTTGTCACCCGTTTCCCTTTGCAATGGATACTCCAAAACCCTGAGGCTACCGGCAGGATAGTGGAGTGGGCTTTGGAGTTATCTAGCTTTGGTTTGAAGTTTGAGAGCACATCAACTATTCAGAGCAGAGCATTGGCAGAGTTTATTGCAGAATGGACGCCAACTCCTGACGAAGAGGTGTTGGAGACAGTTATTCCTGGCAAGGAAGTGCCCCAAGAAAATGGATCATGTATTTCGATGGTGCCTTCTCCCTACAAGGTGCGGGGGCTGGCGTGCTTCTCGTTGCTCCCACTAGAGAGCACCTAAAGTACGTCGTCCAGATGCATTTTCCCCGGGAGGAGGCTACCAACAATACAGCAGATTATGAAGGGCTCCTTGTCGGGCTCAGAGTTGCAACAGAACTGGGGATCAAGAAGCTGATCATCCGCGGAGACTCACAACTTGTGGTGAGACAAGTCAACAAGGATTACCAAAGTCCATTGATGGAGGCATATGAGGAAGTGAGAAAGTTGGAGGAGCGCTTTGATGGATTGCAAACAGAGCACGTACCCCATGCAAAAAATAGCATTGCTGATCATCTCTCAAAGTGCGCTGCGCAAAAGCTCCCTGTGGAACCAGGAACTTTTGTTCCCCATCTAACTCAGCCCTCCGTATCCCTGGCAACAATGGCCAGAAAGAGGAGGAAACTGGACTCCGGAAAGCCTCTCCTGGTAGAACCTTCCGAGGATCCCGGCAGAAAGCTTGTTGGGTGCAACTCCCCTTCGGTCGCTGAGCTGCGTCCTCCGCCAGGCCACCGGTCCCCGCGGTCGAGGATTGCACTCTCACGAATAATGAGGTGCCGTTAGTACTCGTTGCCGAGCCACAGGCTCCGTCTTGGGAACGGCACATAGTCCATTTTACTCCAAACTGGAGAACTTCCCAAAGAGCAAGAAGAAGCTGAAAGAGTAGCCCAGAGGGCCAATATGTATCAGTTTGTTGATGACACGCTATACAGAAGTAGGCCCAACGGTGTGAAATTGAAGTGCATTTGCTGGGAAGGAGGAAAGGAACTGCTGGCGGAGATACACAAGGGTATGTGCGGCTCCCACATTGGATCAAGGGCGTTGGTTGGGAAAGCTTTCCGGCAAGGATTCTACTGGCCCACAGCCCTCCAAGATGCGGTCAAGCTTGTCACCAAGTGTGAAGCTTGCCAGTTCCATTCCAAGAATATCCACCTGCCCAAGCTCTTCAGACAATCCCTTTGTCATGGCCATTTTCGGTCTGGGGGCTCGATATCCTCGGCCCTTTCCCCCGTGCTGCCGGGGGCTTTGAATTCTTGTTTGTTGCAATCGACAAGTTCTTGAAATGATTGGTGTGCCGCTTCGGAGATCCTGCCCGGATCATCACTGACAACGGCACCTAGTTCATGAGTCACGCCTTCATGCAATACGTTCATGCCCTCGGGAGCAAAATCTCGTTCGCCTCTATGGCCCATCCAAGGAGCAACGGGCAAGCTGAGAGGGTGAACGCTGAAGTGTTGCGAGGACTCAAGATGAGAACATTTGATAGGCTGCAGAAGTGTGGCAAGCGGTGGATCGATGAGCTACCGGTGGTTCTTTGGTCCCTCAGAACAACACCAAATCGAGCTACCGGGCAGACTCCCTTCTCCCTAGCCTATGGGGAAGAAGCAGTTATCCCCATGGAACTCATTTACGGGTCACCTCGAGTGCCTGCCTACGATGAAGTAGCGCAAGATCAGCACCAGCGTGACGACATTGTGCTACTCGAGGAGAACTGTCTCCGAGCTGCTACGCGTGCCGCACGCTATCAGCAAGCCCTGCGTCACTATCACAGCCGCAGGGTTCATGCCCGGTGTTTTGAGGAACACGACCTTGTCCTTAGGCGCGTTCAGTCTGCCAAGGGTGCAAACAAGTTGACGCCGAAGTGGGAAGACCCTTACCGGGTAGTATGAGTCACCAGACCTGGCGCAGTCCGTCTAGAGACCAGAGATGGCATTCAGTTCCAAAACTCATGGAACATTGAGCATCTTCGCAAGTTCTACCCGTAAGGCGCGGCTGTCGGGCCCTGCCCGGTAGCCACCCTTTTGTACAGGCCTTGCCTCTGTTGCATGTAACCCCTTGTACAAAGCCAGGCGCAGACCCTGAGCAACAGAGAAATAAATGAAGCGCTGGGGGCCCCCGACAAATTGCATGCATGCATAAGCATATCATGAGCGTTGCATGTTCATGTAGATAAGATCGCATGAGGCATCATTTTCATCTGCATCAAACTACAGGCTCCTACCATGCATTCGGTCCCGAAAAAGGAGAAGAGAAGACAAGCCTACATTGCGATCCCCGGCAAGCCCAAACAGATAAGTTCTCTCTCTTATCCATACGCGTTCTGTAAGTAAAAACTTGTGCATAGGAAAACCTCGCCACTTTCAAAACATAGGTGCTCCCGTCCCTTGACTCGAACGTTGCTTCGGTCGAGGTGGTTGTAGTGGCCTTTGGCGAGAAAGTTGGCGGGGGGCTGGTCCTTCTTTACGATTTGTGCCCGGCAGGCCCAGCCCCGCGACAGCAAACTGAGGGTACCGGCAGGATAGCCTACCGGGGAAAAACTTGTTTACTTGAGCATATAGAGGCATTCTCCCTCTGCATGGACATGTTACATGCACAAGTGCCCGGCAAGGTTTATCCTTTTTCATTAATATGCTAATTAACAAGTACAGACCTGACAGAACACAAACATGGATAAAAGAGATTACATTATTTAGACTAAAGTTTGGCAAATGCCTACATATTTTAGATTGAAAAAAGATAAGTGCCCCGTAATCCATTTCTTGTCCATCTCCTCCTAGGCACTGCGGTGGAAGAGAAGAAAAAGGCGAGAGGAGGAGTGTGGATGAGCACTTCCGCTTCCTCCTGCCCCCTTTTATAGGCAGGCTGGGGGCTGGGTGCTGATCCATCGATGGGTAACTACCGTCCCTCTCCGCCAACTCGAGAAGACCGGGCCCCTGCTCTGGCACTCTCCTGCACCACGCGCCTCCGTTACCTACCCCGCTCAATGCATGCAACATACGTGGCCGGGGATAAGGGCGTGGTGGGAAGAGTGAATTGGCAGTTACTCGCCCGTGCGTTAAAGTCATTCATGGGCCATGACAAGAATGGCCCCACCACAATTGGCGTTACGCGACGGGCGGAAGAACCGGAAACCGACTTAGGCTCAGATTAATGAAGAAGCAAAGAAGATCTCAAAGGACAAGTAGCTATTTCCCCCTCGCCTGTGCACAAGTTAGGGCCTACCCCGACGACACCCGGCAGCGCGTTCGGGCCAGGCCTGGGGGCTCCTGTCGGTGCAAGAAACCCTGGGTCTATTGCCCAGACCGTGCACAGGCCCGAGATCAAGATTTCAACATCCAATACAAGGCCAAGATGAAGAGATAGGCTCTTTGAGGAATCAAAGGGCAGGATTGAGGAGACCAAGCCAAGCCAAGGAGCAAGACACCGCTAAAAGGAAAACCTCCCTTGCCGGGCAGGAGAGCCTGGCGAGGTCAAGGTTGCCCCGGAAGCAAGCCTCAAGACCGCCCCGGCAGGCTTGCTGGGTCCTACGAAGGCAAAATACCCCGCCAAGGCTTCACTGCCCCACCTCGCAGCAACGCAAATCAACGATCGGTGCGGTGTCAAGCCCCAAGGGGACTAAGCGTCTGTCTTTTGCCACATGGCAGCCATTTCCTACAGGAATCGCCTCCAAATGACACCCGTCCAGTGACATGTCATGCAGATAGGAGAGAAGGTGGCCAAACAGCCCGGCAAGGCGTGTCGGGCAGGCCATGATGTGACGCTAAGCGGCGCATTTAATGCGTTACGCTCTGTCTGCAGAGTAGATATGATAGCACTGTTTGCTATCTAATCAGTACAAAATGACTGATTTGCCACTGTGGTGACCCCTTGATCTATAAAAGGAGCCCCATGGTAACCATAGAAAGGATTCGGACCCTTGTACACTCGTACGCGCATAGCTGCTCTCGCCCCAAGGCAACCCTGCCGGGCAAGAGCGCTGCATTTTCCACCACCATCCACCATCAATCCACCAAAGCAGGAGTAGGGTTTTATGCCTCGCGGTGGCCCGTACCTTGGTAAAACTGCCCATGTGATCTCTGCCGCGCTACGCTGCGCTCCTCCGCTCTTTGTGCAACGTGTTTCGTCCCCCTACCGAACCAAAAGGGGCTCGTGGCCCCATAGGTGGCCTTGGTGGGTTGTGCCCTTCTCGGCCCACCTCCGGTGCCCCTCTTCTGGTATATAAGTCATTTTTACCTAGAAAAAATAAGGAAAGGACTTTCGGGACGAAGCACCGCCGTCTTGAGGTGGAACTTGGGCAGGAGCACTTTTGCCCTCCGGCGGAGCGATTCCGCCGGGGGAACTTCCCTCTCGGAGGGGGAAATCATCGTAATCATCATCACCAACAACTCTCCCATCTTGGGGAGAGCAATCTCCATCAACATCTTCAACAGCACCATCTCGTCGCAAACCCTAGTTCATCTCTTGTGTTCAATCTTTGTACCGGAACTATAGATTGGTACTTGTGGGTGACTAGTAGTGTTGATTACATCTTGTAGTTGATTACTATATGGTTTATTTGGTGGAAGATTATATGTTCAGATCCATTATGCCATTTAATACCCCTCTGATCTTGAGCATGATTATCATTAGTGAGTAGTTACCTTTGTTCTTGAGGTCACGGGAAAAATCTTGTTGCAAGTAATCATGTGAACTTGATATGTGTTCGATATTTTGATGATATGTATGTTGTGATTCCCTTAGTGGTGTCATGTGAACGTCGACTACATGGCACTTCACCTTATTAGGGCCTAAGGTAATGCATTGTGGAGTAGTTATTAGATGATGGGTTGCGAGAGTGACAGAAGCTTAAACCCTAGTTTATGCGCTATTCCGTAAGGGACTTATTTGGATCCAAAAGTTTAATGCTATGGTTAGATTTATTCTTAATACTTTTCTCATAGTTGCGGATGCTTGCAAGGGGGTTAATCATAAGTAGGAGGTTTGTTCAAGTAATAATAGCACCTAAGCACCGGTCCACCCACATATCAAATTATCAAAGTAGCGAACACAAATCAAACCAACATGATGAAAGTGACTAGATGAAATTCCCGTGTACCATCAAGAACGCTTTGCTTATCATAAGAGATCGTTTTGGCCTGTCCTTTGCCTCAAAAGGATTGGGCTACCTTGCTGCACTTCTGTTACCATTACCGTTACTTGCTTGTTACAAATTATCTTGCTACCAAACTACTCGTTACTTATAATTTCAGTGCTTGCAGACATTACCTTGTTGAAAACCGCTTGTCATTTCCTTCTGCTCCTCGTTGGGTTCAACACTCTTACTTATCGAAAGGACTACGATTGATCCCCTATACTTGTGGGTCATCAAGGATCATTTCTGGCGCCGTTGCCGGGGAGTGAAGTGCTCTTGGTAAGTGGAAATCGGTAAGGAAAAATTATTACTACGTGCTAAAATTTATTGTCACTTGCTACTATGGAGAACAATCCTTTGAGGGGTATGTTCGGGGTATCTTCACCTTGACCGGAACTACAATTAGTTACCCCTCAACCTACTACACCTACTGAAAATATTGGTTATGAAATTCCTTCCGGTATGATAGAACAACTGCTAGCTAATCTTATGCAAGAGATGGAACAGAACATCCTGATATGCACTTGATATATGTGGATGAAATTTGTGGATTATTTAAGCTTGCAGGTTTACCCGAAGATGAAGCTAAGAAGAAGGTTTCCCCTTTATATTTGAAGGGAAAAGCATTGGCATGGTATAGGCTATGCGATGATATTGGATCTTGGAATTGGAATCGATTGAAATTGGAATTTCACCAAAAAAATTATCCTATGCATCTAGTTCATCGTGATCGGAATTACATATATAATTTTTGGCCTCGTGAAGGATAAAGTATCGCTCTAGTTTGGGGGAGGCTTAAGTCAATGTTATATTCATGCCCCAATCATGAGCTCTCAAGAGAAATTATTATTCAGAATTTTTATGCTTGGCTTTCTCATGATGATCAATCTATGCTTGATACTTCTTGTACTGGTTCCTTTATGAAGAAGACTATTGATTTCCGGTGGGATCTTTTAGAAAGAATTAAATGTAACTCTGAAGATTGGGAACTCGACGAAGGTAAAGAGTCAGGTATTAAGCTCAAGTATCATTGTGTTAAATCTTTTATGAATACCGATGCTTTTCAAAAGTTTAGCAATAAATATGGACTTGACTCTGAGATAGTAGCCTCCTTTTGTGAATCATTTGCTACTCATGTTGACCTCCCTAAGGAGAAGTGGTTCAAATATCACCCACCTATCAAACAAAAAATTAAAGAACCAGTAGTAGCTAAAGATGAAACTATTATTTACAATGTTGATCCAGTTGTGCCTACTGCTTATATTGAAAAACCACCTTTCCCTGTTAGGATAAAGGAACATGCTAAAGTCTCAACTGTGGTCAACAAAAGTTATATTAGAACTTCCAAACCTGCTGAACAAATCAAAGTAGAACCTAGTGTTGCTATGGTTAAAGATCTCCTGGTTGAAAATATAGATGGGCATGTTATTTACTTCTGTGATGAAGCTGCTAGAATTGCCAAACCCGATGAAAAAGATAAACATAGACCCGTTGTTGGCATGCCTGTTGTCTCAGTTAAAATAGGAGATCACTGTTATCATGGTTTATGCGACATAGGTGCTAGCATGAGTGCCATTCCTTTTACCTTATATCAAGAAATTATGAATGATATAGCACCCGCTGAAATAGAAGACACAGATGTTAGTATTAAACTTGCTAATAGGGACACCATCACACCACTTGGGATTGTTAGAGATGTTGAAGTCTTGTGTGGGAAAATAAAATACCCTACTGATTTTCTTGTTCTTGGTTCCCCACAAGATGACTTTTGTCCCATTATCTTTGGTAGACCTTTCTTGAACACCGTCAATGCTAAAATAGATTGTGAGAAACAAACCGTCGGTGTTAGTTTTGGTGATGAGTCTCATGAGTTTAATTTTTCTAACTTTAGTAGGAAGCATCATAAGGAAGGATTGCCTAGTAAGGATGAAATAATTAGTCTTGCTTCTATTGCTGTGCCTCTTACCGATCCACTAGAACAATATTTGCTATACCACGAAAATGATATGCATATGGATGAAAGAAGCGAAATAGATAAGATTTTCTTTGAACAACGACCTCTGCTTAAACACAATTTGCCTATTGAAACTCTAGGAGGTCCTCCTCCACCTAAAGGTGATCCTGTGTTTGAATTAAAACAATTGCCAGACACTTTGAAATATGCTTATCTTGATGAGAAAAAGATTTATCCTGTTATTATTAGTGCGAACCTTTCAGAACATGAAGAAGAAAGATTATTGAAGGTTCTGAAGAAGCACCGAGCTGCCATTGGATATACTCTTGATGATTTAAAGGGAATTAGTCCCACTCTCTGTCAGCATAAAATTAATATGGAGCCTGATGCTAAACCCGTTGTTGATCACCAACGATCTTTAAATCTGAAAATGAAAGAAGTGGTAAGAACAGAAATACTGAAGCTTCTGGAAGCAGGTATAATCTATCCCATAGCTGATAGTAGATGGGTAAGTCCCATTCATTGTGTCCCTAAAAAAGGAGGTATTACCGTTGTTCCTAATGATAAGAATGAACTTATTCCACAAAGAATTGTTACTGGCTACAGAATGGTAATTGATTTTAGAAAACTAAATAAAGCTACAAGAAAAGATCATTACCCTCTGCCATTTATTGATCAAATGTTAGAAAGATTATCAAAGCACACACATTGTTGCTTTCTTGATGGATATTCCGGTTTTTCTCAAATACCTGTCTCACAACCTGATCAAGAGAAAACCACCTTTACTTGCCCTTTTGGAACTTATGCTTATAGACGTATGCCTTTTGGTTTATGCAATGCACCTGCTACCTTTCAAAGATGTATGACTGCTATATTCTCTGATTTTTGTGAAAAGATTGTTGATGTTTTCATGGATGATTTTTCCGTTTACGGAACTTCTTTTGATGATTGCTTAAGAAACCTTGATCGAGTTTTGCAGAGATGCGAGCAAACTAATCTCGTATTGAATTGGGAGAAGTGCCACTTTATGGTTAATGAAGGTATTGTCTTGGGACATAAAATTTCTGAACGAGGTATTGAGGTGGATAAATCTAAAGTTGATGCAATTGAGAAAATGCCATGCCCTAAAGATATCAAAGGTATCCGTAGTTTCCTCGGTCATGCTGGTTTCTATAGGAGGTTTATTAAACACTTCTCTAAAATTTCTAGGCCTCTTACAAATCTTTTACAAAAGGATGTTCCATTTGTTTTTTATGATGATTGTGTAGAAGCCTTTGAAACACTTAAGAAAGCCTTGATTTCTGCACCTATTGTTCAACCACCTGATTGGAACTTGCCTTTTGAAATTATGTGTGATGCTAGTGATTATGCTGTTGGTGCTGTTCTAGGACAAAGAGTCGATAAGAAATTAAATGTTATTCATTATGCTAGTAAAACTCTAGACAGTGCTCAACGAAATTATGCTACTACTGAAAAAGAATTTTTAGCAGTTGTGTTTGCTTGTGATAAATTTAGATCTTACATTGTTGATCCTAAAGTGACTGTTCACACCGATCATGCTACTATAAAATATCTTATGAAAAAGAAGGATGCTAAACCTAGACTCATTAGGTGGGTTCTTTTGTTACAACAATTTGATTTACATATCACTGACAGAAAGGGAGCTGAGAACCCCGTGGCTGATAAATTTTCTAGGTTAGAAAATATTCTTGATGGCCCACAACCTATTAATGATAGTTTTCCTGATGAACAATTAGCTGCAATAAATGTTTCTCATAAAACTCCTTGGTATACTGACTATGACAATTATATTGTTGCTAAATATATACCAATTCTTCTATGATTTAAGACATTACTTTTGGGATGACCCACATCTTTATAAAGAAGGAGTAGATGGTATTATTAGACGTTGTGTACCTGAGCATGAACATGGACAAATCCTATGAAAATGTCACTCCGGAGCTTATGGAGGACATCATGCGGGAGATAGAACTGCTCACAAGGTACTGCAATCTGGTTTCTATTGGCCTACTCTCTTCAAGGATGCCCGTAAGTTTGTTTTATCTTGTGATGAATGTCAAAGAATTGGTAATATTGGTAAGCGTCAGGAAATGCCTATGAATTATTCTCTTGCTGTTGAACCATTTGATGTTTGGGGATTTGATTACATGGGACCTTTTCCTTCCTCTAATGGGTATACACATATTTTGGTTGCTTTTGATTATGTTACTAAGTGGGTAGAAGCTATTCCAACTAGTAGTGCTGATCACAACACCTCTATTAAAATGCTTAAGGAAGTCATTTTCCCAAGGTTTGGAGTCCCTAGATATTTAATGACTAATGGTGGTTCACATTTTATTCATGGTGCTTTCTGTAAAATGCTTGCTAAATATGATGTTAACCATAGAATTGCATCACCTTATCATCCTCAGTCTAGTGGTCAAGTTGAACTTAGCAATAGAGAAATAAAATTAATATTATAAAAAATTGTCAATAGGTCCCGAAAGAATTGGTCTAAGAAGTTAGATGATGCGCTTTGGGCTTATAGAACAGCATATAAAAATCCTATGGGTATGTCTCCGTATAAAATGGTTTATGGAAAAGCATGTCATTTGCCTCTTGAGTTAGAACATAAAGCATATTGGGCAATTAAAGAACTCAACTATGACTTCAAACTTGCCGGTGAAAAGAGGTTATTTGATATTAGCTCACTAGATGAATGGAGAACCCAAGCCTATGAAAATGCCAAGTTATTTAAAAAAAAAGTTAAAAGATGGCATGACAAAAGAATCCAAAAGCGTGAGTTCAAAGTTGGAGAATATGTTCTTTTCTACAACTCTCGTTTCAGATTCTTTGCAGGAAAACTCCTCTCCAAATGGGAAGGACCCTATGTTATTGATGAGGTTTATCGATCCGGAGCCGTCAAGATAAATAATGCCGAAGGTACTAACCCGAAGGTTGTTAATGGGCAACGAATAAAACATTATATCTCAGGTACGCCCATTAATGTTGAAAGCAATATTATCCAAACTATGACACCGGAAGAACACATAAAGGAAACTTTCCGGAACACTCCAGAATAACTGAAAAGGAGGATGTACGTGATACGGTAAGTAAACGGACTCCAAAAAATCCGCAAAAATATTTTTTGTCGGTTTTGGAATATTTCAAAAATTAGGAAAATAAGAAACTACCAGGAAGGTGAACCTGGTGGGCACAAGACACCAGGGCGCGCCTGGCTTGCCAGGCACGCCCAGGTGGGTTGTGCCCACCTCGGGTACCTTTCGGATGTGACGCCCCCGGCCCGATCGTGCACTAATCATACACGCAAATGCACACGATCAAGCCTAAGGACTCACGGGAAGATATCACAACACAACTCTAAAACATAAATAAGGTCATACAAGCTTTATATTACAAGCCAGGGGCCTCGAGGGCTCGAATACATAAGCTTGCGAACAAGCGTCAGCGGAAGCATCAGATATCTGAGTACATATATAAAATAAAGTACATAAAGGCCTTTAGAAAGGCGGGGCAAAATAAAACACTATGATCGAAAGGCGTAGGCCTCCTGCCTGGGACCCTCCGATCCACTCCTGGTCGACAGTCAACTCGTAGCAGTATCCATCCTCTGGGTAGTAGTAGCAATCGTCGGCGAGGACAGCTGTCTCAGGGGCTCCGTCATCTTGTTACGACAAACTGATATGGGGAGAAAAAGGAAAACAAAGCAACCGTGAGTACTCAGAAGTACTCAGCAAGCAAGGATCTACACTACATATGCAACATTTTCAAAGGGAGGCTGTATATGTGGACTGGGCTGCAGAAATGCCAGAATAGAGAGAAGGCCTAGTCCTATCGAAGACTAGCATCTTCAGCGGTCTTGCAGCAGTAGAAGAGAGTAGAACAGTACAATATAATGTAACAGTATCATTAAGTCTCAACCTCACCCAGAGATCCTTTCTCGACTCCCTGCGAGAAAGCAATCCCAGAGCCATACAGTCATCAACCTCGTCCGGAGATCCCTTCTCGACTCCCTGCGAGAAGCAATCCCAGAGCCATAGTATCCAAGTATCCAGTTCTAAAATGTATCAATCAGGATACAACTCCGAGTGTCCTTTACCGTAGGACAGGCTATCGATAGAAGTTTTCTTCCCTGCAGGGGTGCACCAACTTACCCAACACGCTCGATTAACTCCGGCCGGACACACTTTCCTGGGTCATGCCCGGCCTCGGCCAAACGACACATCGCAACCCTACCTACAGCTCAGCAGAGAGGTCCCCGCCGGTCTACATCCTAAGCGCAAGGGGGTCTTGGCCATCGCCCCTCACCCTCCGGGTCGTTGCGTACATGGCCCAGATCCAAGCACCACCGAAATGGCGCCAATCACTCCATGCCGCACTGCTGAACTGGACGTCTGACAGAGCTTTCGGCTGATGCATACGATGCAGAATGCCCATACTATGCCCACGTGATGGTTAGTGCTATCAGGCCAGAGGCCTGCTCGGATCAAATATCCAAATCGTTAGGACTAGGGCTTGCGGTAACGAGCAGAGACTCACGAAAGATGTGACCCCGTCGCCCCGTCTCGAGGACTTGCTGCAAGGGTTAAGAATGCCCGGCCGCGCCTCGTATTCACCACTCGGGCACCACACTGGCACCCGTCTTCACAACACTCGCCTCTCAGGCGCACGCGGGTACCCCTCAGGGTCGACCCGCCTTTCCATGTAATCAACAGTACAGTCCAAGTATCCGTGTGTCCATAACATCAGGGGAATCCGAGGTATCACCCTCGTTGGATTCCTACTCGATGTGTCTGTCAAGGTGAACTCGGAGGATTCACCATCGATGGGTTCACACTTGATGTGTTGCACGACAGCGTCGTTACCGGAAGTGGCGAAGGAGGAATCACCCTCGAGGACCACGATCGAATAGCTACTCTACAGAGTTAACATCAGAAGTGCTACATGAGGTTTCACCCTCGGCACTCGATAGTAACGCTGCAGTGTCGTTACAACTAAGGGGGGGTGATGTGCGGTGTCGGGGCCTGGTCTTCAATCCCGTTGATTGGGTCTTCTGACGATCCAGCGCGGCAGTCGGGATAAGTGGGGTCACTGATAGGTCTCTACCCAGCCTAGACTAAACAGTTTTAGGATATGCAGGTAATTATCAACAGCAGGTTACAATAAACAGGCTATGCATCAGAATAGGTAAAAGCAGCAGCAGCAACAATTCTAATGCAAGCATGAGAAATAGAGTGGGCGATATCGGGATGATCAAAGGGGGGGGGGCTTGCCTGGTTGCTCGGCGGCAAGGGCAAGGTCGTCAACGGTGGATTTGGTCTCCGGAGCTGCGTCGGCCTCGGGGACGACGTCGGTGTCGGGGGCTACCGAGAGAGAAGGGGAGGAAACAATATAAATACACAGCGATCAAGTGCAGCACAAAGCATAACATGGCAATACGCGGTGACGGAGGTGATCTAACGCAGTGTCGGGTGATACTGGCGAAGGTGGGATTCATCCGGGAAAGTATTTCCCAGTGTCCGGCATTTCGGACAGACGAAAAGAGGGGAACGGTTGCATGTTCGGATAGTTAGGGACGTGTGGCGGACGAACGGACCGTGTATTCGGATTCGTCTCGTCGTTCTGAGCGACTTTCATGTACAAAGTTTTTCGATCGGAGTTACGGATTAAAAGATATGATTTTCTAAAGCTTTTATTAATTTCTGGAATTTATTTATTTTATTAAATCAACATTATCCAGAACAGTGTCTTGCTGACGTCAGCATGACGTCAGGACCAGTGGGTCCCACCTGTCATACTCTGTTTAGTTAATTAGGGATTAACTAATTAAATTACTGTTTAATTAACACTAACTACTTAATTAAATTAACCTAATCAGGATTAATTAAATAATTAAATAATTAATTAATTAATTAATTTAATTATTTTTTATTTTTATTTTCATTATTTTCCTAAAACGTTTTTGGGGCTGGGCCCCGTCTGTCAGCGGCACAGGGGCCTCGGGCCCACTTGTCTGTGGCCCGAGAGGCCACAGCGAGCGCGGGCGCGCTGCCACAGCGGGCACGGCAAGGCCAGGGGCGAGCGGGCGCAGGGCGCGGCGGCGCGTGCGGGAGGGGGGTGGTCGCGGGCGCGGGGTGGCCGGAGCCGGAGCGGGGCAACGGCGGCGGAGGAGGAGCAGCAGCCGCAGCAGCGGTGAGGGCGGAGTGCGGCGCGGTCGTGCGCGGCGTGCGCGAGCGCGAGCGGTGGGCGAGGCGAGCTGCGCATGGGGGGCGCAGTCGCCGCGGTCGGAGCGTGAGCAGGCCGCGCTGGGGGCGGCGGTGGCGAACGCGGACACGGGGAAAAGGAGGAGAAGCGAGGGGCGCAGCTCACGGCGGTTAGTAGGGCACGGGGCAGCGGGGCTCGGGGACGACGGCGTCGGAGGCGGGGAGGCCGTCCGGCGACGGAGACGAGGTGGCGACGGCGTCCACGCGCGGCGAGGTGGCGTCGGGCGCCGAGGGCGCGGTGAGGCGCGGGGCTGCGAGCGTGGCAAGGAGGAGGAGGCGGCCGGCGGCGGGGCAGGCAGGCCGGCGATGGCGTCGGGGAAGGCCGGCCGGCGACGGGCGCCGAGGCGGCGCGGGCGACGGGGCCTTTCGATCCCGATCCAGAATTTCTGGATCGGGGGGGGGGGAGGACTGGGGTTTCGGTGGGGGGGGTGGTTCGGGGTCGACCCCCGTGGGCCATATAGGCCAGGAGGGGGCGGGAGCTGGGCCGGCCTGGCATGTGGCTGGGCCGAGGCCCGGAGGAGGGGGCCTTTTTATTTTTTTTTTGTTTCTTTTGCTTTCTTTCTTTTTCTTTTTCTTAATTCATAAATCTCTGTTTAGTAAATAGTTAGGCCCCAAACCGAATTTTGTAAAAAGGGAGACCTAGTCCATAAATACCAGTGCTTTATTCCCTAACACCTAAAATTAGTTTGGGCAAAACATCATTTCATACTTAAATTAGATTTAATAAATGGTTATTAAATATTGTTTTTAGTCGCTGTTTGAAGATGTTTGAGTCACTTACCCAACTCCAATGATGTTGGTTTCAATTTTAGAATTGTCTCTGATTTATTTGCTATTTAATGAACAATTTAGTTTCTATGCTGGACAACTTTTATTTTCCACTTTCATTTAAATTTGAATTTTGACTTAGCAGTTGAAATGCAATATGATGTTAACGATGATCATGCACTGTTAATCATGCTGACTTGGCATTATCAAAATGGGATTACTGTGGCTAACCACTGGGGGTGTTACATCGGACTCCGTTTTTCTTCAGGTTGCTTCTGTCCCAAGATAAAAAATCTTTATATACCCCCTGAACCTATTGACCACCATATCGCGGAGAAATCTTCTGTTTCTTTTCTTGCTATTTCCGGATCAGATCTGTTAAGCCAGGCATCATGTCTTCCCCCTCTTCCTACAATGGAGAAGACGATGCAGGGCTGCTGCAAGAGGTGCTAGAGGGGGAGGGAGTTCAGGAGGTTGCCATGGAGGAAGATGAAGGGAATTCCCTTGGAGTTCACCCTCCGGCTTCCGAGAGAGGCACACTAGCTGGTATCTCTACTCGTCCTAATTCTCATTAGGCCATGAGATCATCAAACAATCAAGAAGCTCTGAAGTGCAAGAACAATTCCCTCCAAGGAGGCCTTTACACAGGTTACATCGTAACAATTTTCACAATTTAATTCACAATTATGGGTTCGAAAATACTCCCCGTGTGCACATACTGTCCAATTGGGACATATATCGTCCAAGAGAAAGTGATGCAGGAACAAGTTCTTGGGGGCCGGAGAATAAAGATATTATGGCTAAAGTGGAGAAAAACACTGAGTTGCTTCGTAAATCCCTCCACGAGATTCAAGGCTTGAAGGATGCACTCATGGATATATTGGGAGTTATTTCATCACCACCACCTCCTTCTTCATCACCAAAGGAAAATTGAGTATCGGGTATGGGCACTCCCCTTGGCTTGTGCCAAGCTTGGGGGAGGTGCCCCGGTATCGTATCACCTCCACTATCTTTTGCCTTTACTTATCCTAGTTCAATCCATAGTTATCTTTTTCTTTAGATGAATAAAAGTTTAGTTCGATCCTTTCTTTTCAAGTGTTTGCTTAGTGATCTATCTTTGTAATCATGTGCAAGATATATATAATAAAGTTTAGTTTGAGTTTTGTTTTCTTTACTTTCATGTTCAATAAAAAGAAAGGAAATAAATGAAAAAGATCATATGCTAATTTTATGGTAAGTAATGACATCACATAAGGAAGAGTATAAGTAGAAAATTTTATTGGAGATTGACAAACATAGCATTGGTCAATGATGCAATTCATGAAAGAATTAATAAGGGAAGAGAAGATTCACATGCAAATATACTATCTTGGACATCTTTTATGATTGTGAGCCCCCATCAAAATATTATATGCCGAAATTGTTGATGTTGGACAAGGAAGACAACGTAATGATTTATGTTTGTTCATATTCACATAGAAGTTATATTGTCATAGATCCTTTAACATGTGGTGCTTGCCCCCATCTTTGCTAGCCAAAAATTCTGCACTAAGTAGAGATACTACTTGTGCATCCAAAAACCCTTAAACCTAAATCTTATTTTGAGAGTCCACTATACCTACCTATGGATTGAGTAAGATCCTTCAAGTAAGTTGTCATCGGTGCAAAAAGGGCAATAAAAATTGCTTCTAAAAGTGTTGGATCATTTAGTGTAAGAGAAAATTGAGCGTTGTACGAACTTGTGATGGCAAAGAATAAAAGCGACAGACTGCATAATAAAGGTTGCTATCACAAGGGGCAATATAACGTGATGTTCTTTTGCACTAAGAGATTGAGCATACAAACAAATAAGCGCATGGCAACCTCTGCTTCCCTCTGCGAAGGGCCTATCTTTTACTTTTATGCAAGAGTCAACGTTCTTCTCTCTATTCCTTTTTATTTTCTCTTTTGCCAAGCATCATGTGGTGAGGAAAGATCTAGGCACATATACCCAGTTGGATATGAGTAGCATGAGTTATTATTGTTGACATCATCCTCGAGGTGAGTATGTTGGGAGGCGAATCTATAAGCCCCTATCTTTCTATGTGTTCGGTTGAAACGTTTTGCTCATGTGTATGAGGTGAGTGTTAGCAATCATAGAAGACTATATGATGGTTGAGTATGTGGACTTGCCAAAAGGCTCCAATACGTGACCCTTCCAAAAAAAATGATGAATTGTAGTTGCAAAGTTGACTGAAAACATAGTTTGTTGGTTTTCAATAGAGTTTATGCTTTATACTTCGATGTTGTGATGAATTGTTACTTGTTCATGAGAAGTTATATGATAAAAGTTCTATGCTAAAGTTTGTTGCCATTATAATAATATACATGATGCTTCTATGTCCGTATTTTGTTTTTATCGACACCTCTCTCTCTAAGCATGTGGACATGTTTTTCGATTTCGGTTTTCGCTTGAGGACAAGCGAGGTCTAAGCTTGGGGGTGTTGATACGTCCATTTTGCATCATGTTTTCCTACTGTTATTTATGATGTTTTTATGCATAATAATGCTTTTTGGAGTAATTCTAATGCCTTTTCTCTCATAATATGCAAGGTTCACACAAAGAGGGAGAATTCCGGCAGCTGGAAATCTGGACCTGAAAAAGCTACGTCAGGCTACCTATTCTACACAACTCCAAATGAGCTGAAACTTCACAAGGAATTTTTATGGAATATAAAAGAATTATTGGAGCCAATAAGTACCAGAGGGGCCCCACCAGGTGGACACAACCCACCTGGGCGCGCCAGTGAGCCCAGGTGCACCCTGGTGGGTTGTGCCCTCCTCGGCCCACCTCCGGTGCCCCTCTTCTAGTATATAAGTCATTTTGACCTAGAAAAAAATAAGGATAGGACTTTCGGGACAAAGCTCCGCCGTCTTGAGGCAGAACTTGGGCAGGAGCACTTTTGCCCTCTGGTGGAGCGATTCCGCCGGGGGAACTTCCCTCCCGGAGGGGGAAATCATCGTCATCATCATCACCAACAACTCTCCCATCTTGGGGAGGGCAATCTCCATCAACATCTTCAACAGCACCATCTCCTCTCAAACCCTAATTCATCTCTTGTGTTCAATCTTTGTACCGGAACTATAGATTGGTACTTGTGGGTGACTAGTAGTGTTGATTACATCTTGTAGTTGATTACTATATGGTTTATTTGGTGGAAGATTATATGTTCAGATCCATTATGCTATTTAATACCCCTCTGATCTTGAGCATGATTATCATTAGTGAGTAGTTACCTTTGTTCTTGAGGTCACGGGAGAAATCTTGTTGCAAGTAATCATGTGAACTTGATATGTGTTCGATATTTTGATGATATGTATGTTGTGATTCCCTTAGTGGTGTCATGTGAACGTCGACTACATGGCACTTCACCTTATTAGGGCCTAAGGGAATGCATTGTGGAGTAGTTATTAGATGATGGGTTGCGAGAGTGACAGAAGCTTAAACCCTAGTTTATGCGCTTTTCCATAAGGGACTTATTTGGATCCAAAAGTTTAATGCTATGGTTAGATTTATTCTTAATACTTTTCTCATAGTTGCGGATGCTTGCGAGGGGTTAATCATAAGTAGGAGGTTTGTTCAAGTAAGAACAGCACCTAAGCAACGGTCCACCCACATATCAAATTATCAAAGTAGCCAACACAAATCAAACCAACATGATGAAAGTGACTAGATGAAATTCCCGTGTACCCTCAAGAATGCTTTGCTTATCATAAGAGATCATTTTGGCCTGTCCTTTACCTCAAAAGGATTGGGCTACCTTGCTGCACTTTTGTTACCGTTACCGTTACTTACTCGTTACAAATTATCTTGCTACCAAACTACTCGTTACTTATAATTTCAGTGCTTGCAGACATTACCTTGCTGAAAACCGCTTGTCATTTCCTTCTGCTACTCGTTGGGTTCGATACTCTTACTTATCGAAAGGACTACGATTGATACCCTATACTTGTGGGTCATCAATATGGGTTGCGTAAATCATGTTTACCATCTTGACCTCGGAAGGGAAGGGTTTCTGGCCTCCACTATTCGGCTTGCAGGGCTCAAGATCGTCCTTGCTTCGTGGGCTTTTGCCCGAGTCTTCGGCTGTGAGTTTGCCGGCCTGTTTGATCACCCAACAATTTCGGTTGGAGTGGTTGGCGGGCTTCTCTGATGTGCCCTGGATCTGACAGGGCCTGTCCAGAATTGTGTCTAGTCTGGATGGGCCATCATTGTTGCCTTTAGGGGCTTTCTTTCGGGGTCCGGACTTCTGGTTTCAGAATCCGGCATTTACTGCTGTATCCTCGGCCTCGCCGTCATTGTGGCGACGTTTGCTCTTGCTGCGTTGGGGCTTTCCATTTTCTTCTCGAACCTCGAAGGTACCGGGTGTGTCGGGGTTGGTGTTTTTGCGAGCGAGCCAACTGTCTTCGCCCACGCAAAAGCGGGTCATGAGAGAGGTAAGGGCTGCCATAGTTCTTGGTTTGTCCTGGCCAAGCTACCGTACGAGCCATTTGTCCTTGACACTATGTTTGAAGGCGGCCAAGGCTTCGGCATCCGGATAGTCGACAATCTGGTTTTTCTTGGTCAGGAATCAGTTCCAAAATTGTCGGGCAGACTCTCCGGGTTGTTGTGTGATGTGATTTAGGTCGTCAGCATCCGGAGGCCGGACATAGGTTCCCCAAAAGTTTGCTCGAAAAGCATCCTCAAGCTCTTCCCAGCAGCCTATAGAGTCTTCGGGAAGGCTGTTCAACCAGTGTCGAGTTAGACCTTTAAGCTTTAGCGGCAAATATTTAATGGCGTGGAGGTCATCTCCTTGCGCCATGTGGATATCGAGGAGGAATTCCTCTATCCATATGGCTGGATCTGTGGTTCCGTCGTATGATTCGATGTTCATAGGCTTGAAGCCTTTCAGGAATTGGTGTTGCATCACCCTCTCTGTGAAGCACAGGGGGTGTGCGGCGCCCCGAACTCGGGCTACATCGCGTCGGAGGTCTTCGGCCCTCCGAGCCTACTGCTGCTCCCGGATTCTATCGTTTCGGTTTAGCCAATCATAGTATCATTCCCGGTAAGCAGGCGGGTCTTCTCTGGGTCTATAGATGGACTTGATATGGCCTCCTCGAGCATCTAGGTCGTGGCAGAGGTCGTACTCATAAGTGGGCCGCACTTGATCCTTGTCGTGACGGTGAGGTGGGGCGGCCGGGTGTTCGGCCTCCTCAGCTTCCCTGCCCTGCCCTCTAGGGGGGTGGTCCTGCTGTTCGGTGCTTGTATATGTGGAATATGTTAGCTCTATGGCCTCGTCGTCGAACTGGGGCAATAGCCTTTGCTTGGGATAACTCTTGGTTGGCTATTCGTGGCCATGCCCCTCTTCGACAGCTAGGACTTTGGTCCATCGGTCGTTGAGGGTGTCCTGTTCGGCTTTGATTTTGTGTTTTGTTTCTTTAGGCTGCGGGCAGTGGCTAAAAGCCTCCGCTTGAACCGTTCCTGCTCCAGAGGGTCTTCGGGGACGATGAAATCGTCCTCCCCGAGACTGACCTCCTCTTCAGAGAGTGGGAGGTAGTTGCTATCCTCGGAGTCATCGGGATTTTCGGAATTGAGCGGGTCCTCCTACCCCGCGGGGTCATCCTGATGATGTTCGATGGCTACGTCTCCGGTGAGGTCATCCGTATTATTTACGGTGCCATTCTCCGCAGAGTCCATGTTGCTCGCATTGCTTCGACGTGGCTTTGATCGACGGTGCTGTTTTTGGCGCTTGGGCGGCTCGTCTCTAGGCTTGCTCCGGTCCTGATCAGGAGTGCCATCGCCGTCCTGGGGGTGTCCACCATGTAAATATTGTAGCTAGATGTGGCCGACCAGCGACCGGTGACCGGGGGGGGCGACATCGGTATTGACCGTGGCTCCGCACTCCCCGTCCATGTATTCGGTATTCTCCGAATTGTAGTCTAGCATATCGGTTAAATCGTCGATAGTGGCTACCAAGTGGGTGGTGGGTGGGATGCAAAATTCCCTGGGGTACACCTCGAAGGGTTGATGATTGAAGGCGGAGGGCAGGTCCTCCTAGATGGTCATATTCTGAATTCGGTCCAGCGCCTCGTTTAACATTGCGAGGGTCGCCGAACTCAAGGGTTCCTGGCCAAATTCCGGTGTAACGGAGTGGGGGGAATTCGGTGCCCTGGCCAGTCCTTGGTTTCCGCTGGCCGTGCCAAGGTTGGGGTGTGGAGCCGGATCCTTGACGGGGTCCGGATCGTCACTGGAGGTCAAGGACGGACTTTTGTCCTTGCATGTGGCTTCCCCGCTGGGGTTTGAGATCATGCTGCTTTGGACCGGGGGTGACCCCTGGCCATTCGCTGCCGCCTTGTCGTACGGGCTCAAGGCCAGGTGGGCGTCGCGAGGGGAAGGTTTGGCCGAGATTGATTCTTGGCTTCTGCCTCCTGATTCTGCCTCAAGGGTAGAAGATAGGTCCTCCTCCGTTGTGGTGTATTCGGACGGAGGCGGAGTCCGGCCCCTGCTCGAAGCGGAGTTCTCCTGGATCGAAGCTATTGAGGTCGATCCATCGATTGGATTAGAAAGGGACTCCGGAGCGGTCATGGCGAGGGTGCGAAAGGGGGCAGATAATCCGGTGAAAACCAGATCGCCCCGCGTGTCCACAACATATTCCAGGCCGCCGAATCGAATTCGGTGTCCTGGACCGAAGGTGTCGATCTGGCCCAGACGACCAGTCGGGTCAGTGTGCAACACGATGCTGCCGAACGCGAAGAGTTGCCCGGGTATGAAGAAATCCCCGGATCCGATGCCCTCTCCGATGATCAGGCGAGCCATCGATCCTTCGGGCGACCCCACAGCGGAACTCTCAATGAAAGCACCAATGTCGGTGTCAAAACCGGCAGACCTCGGGGTAAGGGGGTCCCGAGCTGTGGATCTAGGATCGATGGGGAACAAGGGATGACGAACACAGTGTTTACCCAGGTTCGGGCCCTCTCGAAGAGGTAATACCCTACGTCATGCTTGATTATATTGGATGTATGACGTAGTTTGCAGAGTAGATCTACCTCGAGATCAGCATGAGCTAAACCCTAAGGAGATGAGGTGATGAATGTAGCTCTAGCTCTAAAGACTAAAAAACCCTGGTTTATATAGACACCAGTAGGGTTAGGGTTACCGAAGATAGATTACAATAAGGGATTAAAGAGATCCTACACCTTCTTGACTTGGAGGGCACACCACCGCTTCATAGGTCTCCTGTCATTGTACGGCTCCACCAGTCCGGCCCATGTACAATGGGTCGTCGCCCCGAGGACCCCTTAGTCCACAACTCCCTCACCCCCTGAGGGGCGAACCTCCGCATCAGGCTTCGTCAAGCACCGCGATGCCCCCGCAGCAGCGTAATTGCCAGGTGACTTTTTTGTTTGTTCAAGTTGAGGGCGCCCCTCGGGCTGCATCATCCTCAAGCTGGTCAGAGTCAGCCCCTCCAGCCACTTCACTTTTTGGTTGTGTACCGGATTTGGTTATGCTTTGATGAAATTATCTTGCTTTCTTAATTGCGTAATTGGTGCCGCGTCGCCATTGGAGGCGCCACCTCGTGGGCACCGCGCGCCGCAACTCTACTCTTAACCGTCCCATGAGCGGGGGTTGTTGGTATGGCGCCTGTGCTCGGATCCGTCCCTGCAGCACTGATAAATCCAAGCGATCGAGCTCTGGCTCATGGGCCTACCCCATGCACGTCACCTCACTAGGTCCTTGGTGCCTTATCTCCTCATGGAACAGTCACGAGTAAGTTGGCAAGCGTGCGTCGCCTCCTATACCTCATAACCTGTCGACATGCAGCGGCTTCAAGAGCTTGACGCTCAGATGTCGCGTGAATAACGCCTCGCATTGCCTCGGGATGTCCAGCCTCGGGCGACACGTCTCGAGCGGCCATGCCATGGGCGATGACCCGATCAGCGCTACCATTCACAAGAGCTAAGTACAACTAATCCAAGTGGCACATCCGTTGTCGTTGGAACCTCTTCTTCATGCCACCTTGGCGAAGCATGTCGCCTCTTTTTCGCGTGAGCCGCTTGCACGTTGAAAGGGGGCTCCCAGAGCACCGCGCCTCGGGGACTCTCACTGGCTCTTGGTGCCCCTCACCCCCTGGCCTTGTTCCAGGCATCACGACCTGACATACCAGCGACAGCAGAGGCCCGCACGAGGGCCGGGCCCTGAAGATGTAGAGCATTTTTGGCAAGCAAGAAAAAGAGGGGCGAGCCTCGCTAGAAAACGTGGGGAGGAGATACATTGTTTAAACCACAGAGGCACTGGTTAAGACGCAAAGGGTATCATCAATTTTTCACGCACCCCTCATGGGACTTACACTGATCCATCACAGATATGTGGCACCCCGACTCAGAGAAACCGGAACACCCCATATTCCAACCCAGAGATCAAGTCTTCTGGAATACGACACTTCTTGGCATAGAACAAATCAGCTCTTATTACAAAGGATAATGGTACAAGGGTCTGATGTTACAAAGGATCACATCAGCCCGGTGACACTACGCCTACTAAGGTAGCTCTATGCTAGCAGCGTAACAACTCGTAGTAGCGGAAAACTTCTAGCAGCGGAACAACGACAACGGTGGTGAACTCCACTCCCCAGGGACTCTGGCTGGGACACGATCTAGCTCACACACTCGGTAACCTTGACAAGCAATCAATCATGGTATCACCTGCAATCTGGCATGACACGCCAGGTCAGTACTTTGAATGTACTTGCAAGCTCACAACAACCAAAAGCATCAAGGCAAAACAACAACATAGCATCAAAAGGTTAAGTTATTAACAACTACTCCCTCCGTTCCTTTATATAATGTGTATTTGTTTTTTGATAAAATTCCACAATGTAAGGTGCATTTCTTCTAAATCCTCCTAATTCCCTTTTTAGCCCTCCAGAAAAAGGAAAGCATCTCTCTCCTAATTGCACGCATCTCTGCTTGTAGCAAAAGAAGGAAAGAATCTCTCTCTCTCTCGATTGCATGTATCTCATACATTCCTGCACTCACTGACTTACTTGCCACTAACCAACAAATTTGCAAAGGGTAATTTTGTCCTAACACCTCTATATTTATGCACCTTGGTCACCGTGCCAAAAATAATACACCTTACATAAAGGAACGGAGGGAGTACTAGCTATGGGGTGGAAGCAATAACTAAGCATGCTTTGGTAATGCTAGAATTAAATGCTGAACCAATATCTCGAGTCACATGAACCATCTCACTCTTGGCTATCCGGCCAAGCGATAAATCATCTCGATCACCTCATGATCAATACCTCATTGTGATCACTGCGTGATCACAAACTGAATGATCATCCTCAAGATCATCCCAATATCCTCATCATCGTCCTGCCAAACTGTTACTGCTCACATATAAATATATAAGTCATCTAAAAGTCATTCCGTCATTGTGAGTGTTGATCGAATGGTGTGACCTAGTACAAACTGTGTCCATGACCGAGGACGCGGCTATCGATAGTTTATACACTCTGGAGAGGTTAGTACACTGTACCCACACCAAAGAACCCATGGCCTCATGCTCCCATTCGAGTGGACCAATGGAGTTCCGACAAAACCAATCTATTGCATGACACTCTCCCGGCCACTCCGACCAACTCCCCTTTGGGCTAAGACATGGGTGGCCCCGGATGCTACTCTGGACATCAAACAGCCACGTCGTGGCAAACAAAACAAAAATGGTCCAAAACAAGGACAAAAACGCGCAAACAACTCAGGAACACAAGGTTATCACCGCCTACCGGGCTAGGGCAGCGTGCGTACATAACCTTCCCTAGTTGGAGGCACCAGCGAGAGGCATGACAATAGACCGCATTACGGCCTTCACATAAAGGCAAATGTGGTTGCACTGGAAAAGCCCGGTTCGGTGGCACCTGACCACTGAAATGACGGAATTTATCCCCAAGGTATGTCGGTGATAACTGGTACTCCAATATCATATATTCACCTGTAATCCAAGTCATAGCAATATCCACCGAATACTCTATGAAACAATATAGTTGCATCAATATAAACTCCAAAGGTAGCTAATATCATGAGTCCAAGTATAATGATACTTCTAAACCAATAGTAATATCAAGATATTAACCTAAGATCCACATGATAGCATCAAATCCAAAATAATACTCCAAAGCATAATATCAACTACTATCATGATGAAAATAATAATAGCCACTAAGAATCCAAAGGAAACATGGCATCTGCAAAACATTAGTCCTAGAAATCCAATCATCATCATGGCAATAGCAAGATCAATATTACCCCAAGAAATGCCATGAACAAGTCATATGTAGCTAATGCAAATTTTAAGCAAGTTTAAATAAATAAACCATGGCATTGCATTGCAATCATGCAAATGGAGGGTGTGGCTTGCCTGGGATAGATGGACTCACCGGGAAGAAGTGCGAGAAGCTCGCGGAAATAATCGTCGGAAAACTTTCGCTCTCGGAGGGGGCTGAATAAGGGCAGGGGAAAAATGGTCATTTTTAGAATGTTACAACATGGTGAAAATGATACCATCAGGACGGCCTCGATGAATAGAGAAGGTGGGCTTTGGAATCACCTGATTCGGAGTTACGGGTGAAAAGTTGTGGCCGTTCGTTCGTTAGGCAGAGAAACTAACAGAATCTGTGTTTTTCTGCTCTTAACTGACGAACGTTCACAAATTAAAAGATTCGGCCGGCGGCTGAGAAACAGAAGCCGTCTTTCAGAAAATGCACTTTCCTGCGGAGAAAGCATATTTTAGGCCGAAGAAGAAGTGGAGTACGCTTCTGGTGACTGAAAGCGTATTCGTGCAAACCTGCGTCCACTTATCAATGTCAGCTTCCAGGTCAATTCCTCTGTGTGGCTGATGTGCGGGGCCCGCGGGCAGGTGTGACCGCCTGGCCAGGGTCATCGACTTCAAGCTCCTGCCCGTGCTCGGCCGAGGCAGGGCGGCGTTCGACGGCGACTGGCGGCGCCTCCGGCCGTCTCCCGCGGCGCTCAGTCGATGGATGTGCTCAGGGCGATGAGGCGCATCCGAAGAAGTAGGGCAAGGCCATCGAGGAGTGAGGAGACAGCGGCAGCACCGACGCCGGCGAAGGAGGTCGTCGGCCGTCGGTGGCGCCGAGAATCCAGGCGCATTGGAGGATAAAAGAGAAGGTGGAGAGGATTGCCGGGCTACAAGGGTTCTTCTGGTGGTGGTAGGAGGGAGGGAGGGGGCTCGGCTCGAGCAAATTTAGCCGGTGGATGGTGGTGGCCGAGGCGGCAATGGGCGGCGCGGAGGAGCTCTCGAGCTCGGGGAAGTAGATGGGGAGGGCTAGAGGAGGGCGGTGAGAGGGATGGGTGGCTCGGAGGGGCTTGGGGTGGCTTATATAGCCGGGGAGCGAGATGCCCGAGCCGGTCTCCGCCGCACGAGTCCGGCCAGAGCTTTGGCGATGACAGGGGTCACGGGAGGGCGAGGAGGCGACGAGAGAGAGCAGGGGAGGTTCACGGAGTAGTGGATGGTGCCAGGAAGCGGAGGAAGAGGACGGGGCACACACAGGGCCGGTCAGGGCACAATACACCCGTGGGCATGCCGCGTCTAGCGCCGGTGATGCAGCTACAGGAGGGGGCAGAGGATCAGAGAGTGACGGGAGAGAGGGAGGAGTCAGGTCGGCACCAAAGGACGCGCGGGGATCGCCGGAGCGACGCGACGCGACGCGGTCAGAGGTGTAGAGCGTGGCCGCAGCACACAGAGCGCGCACACAGTCGTTCCAGTGGCGCAGTCACCATGAGACCTAGCATGGACAGGACAAGAGAGGCTGGCAAAAGATGTCTAGTGTGTTGTCTCTGCACCCTGGAGACTGTAGGAGGTGAAAGATCATCAAAAGAAACCAAGAGCAGATGTGAGGCTTCATTGGAAGTTTGCTGTAGCAAACTTGACTGCACATCTGTGATCGAATGAGAATGGGAAGGAGCCAAACTTGATGTCTGGGAGGTTTAGGGTAGGAAGGACTAAGATCCTGTGGAGTTTGAGAGGATTAGGACCAACATTCATCATAGTTGCTTTACAACTGCAAATATGGCCCAGAAACTAGATTAGGATGATGCACTCACATGGAGTGATTGCTTAGGCTAAAATTTGGCAAGGCATAATGATTTGGACATATGAAGATGTTGTAAAAATTTCATACCAACTGAACATGCCAAAATGGTACTTCCTTCACTGTGCTCTTCTTTGTCCAGAAACTTGAGAAAATAATAGAGAAATATTGGCTTGATGAATTGATCCCAAATTTGGTGGAGAGAGGTTTTATGTCTAGGACAATGCTCTGGTAAATTTTCAGCAATAATGAAGCAATATAAAATATACTTGCTTCACAACCTAAAAATATTAACAGAAGCAAAGATTTGATGGTGTGCTCACATAGTTTATTGGATGGAGCTAAAATTTGACAAAGGGTAATGATATGAGCACATGAAGGAGCTTGCAAAATTTCAACTCATTTGGATACTCTTAGCTAGTACTTCCTTCAACAAGGCTTCCATCTGACAGAAACTTTGGAAAATTGCTGAGGAAGATTCACTATGAAAATGGAGCTGAATTTTGGCATGGGGCAATGATTTGTATGCAAACACATGCCAAAAAAGTTTGGGAGCAATCAAGAAAATATAGGTGGCACTTCCTTCACAGAAGACCACTCTGGACAGAAATGAAGAATGAATATTGCTGGATTATTTTTGGGCTAGGAAAGGAAAGTTTGGACATATTTGGGGCATATATGACCCAAACAATTTATGAGAATTATTTGGGAATTTTGTGGAAGACAGAAATATAGGTTGCTTCACAACCTAGGTCAGACAGGGTTATTCCTTTAATAGAAAAAGGAATATTCCTGAGAAAGAGAATTTCGGAGTTGGGCTAGAAATGAAATGACATGACTTTGATAGAGGTTTGAGAATTATTAGCCACTTGGGAGGAGAAGAAATGAAGATCTCCTAGGTTTCAAGTCCAGAGAACTGCTCCAAAAAGAAAATCAGAGCAAAAACCAAATAAATCAAAAAGAAAAAGAAAGGGCCAAAAACCAGGGTGTTACAAGATAGAAGACAGGATAAATAGGAAAACTTCAAGGAGGCACGTCCTAACGCTGCATGAATTTATCGCAAGCCGCGGCCGCCTCGCGTCGCGCCCGGAAAAGCTAACTTAACCGCCCCACATGGCTCGGTGGTCTTTGGTAGTGTTCCTTCTTTTCGCGACCCCGTCTGGGGCGGAAGCTTCTTCTCTCGCGTGAGCCGCTTGCGCGTCAAAGGGGACCTCCTGAGCACCGCGCCTTAGGAACTCTTACTGGACCTTAGGCCCCTCATCCCCTGGCCTTGTCCCAGGCATCGCGACCTGACATACTAGCGACGGCTGAGGCCTGCTCGGGGCTGGGTCCTAGTGACGCAGAGCGTTAGGGCGATCGTAAGGAAGAGGACAAGCCTAATGAGGAGCACTGAGATCGAACGTAGTTTCGAACCACAAAAGCATTAAACTTAAGTTGCGAGCGCCATAGTTCCCTACACACCCCCACGAGTCCCATGTCATTACGATGCAAGGAAAAGGAGAAGACACAAGAAAAGCTTCGGATGGAGGCCGCCACCACCAGGGCGCCGGCTCGGGCATCGCCATGCCCTAGTCGGAGTCCTCGTCCTCGCTCTTAATGCTGGGGGAGCCGCCGCTGCTTTCACTTCCGTCGGAGGGGGACGCGTCGCCGTCGTCATCGCCGGAGGTGTCGCCGTCGTCGCTCTCCATGAAACACTTCAGGTGGCAGCCGGTGACCCCAAAGATCTTCACGAAGAGCATGGCGGCCCCGTCGTACTTGAAAAGGAGGACGTGCCCCCTCTTCAGCCGCGGGCGAGGGCGAACGACATCCACCCCTGCTTCAAGAACATGAAGCCGGTGGGAGTGAACTCCATTGCCACCTAGGAGGGGCCGTTGCAGCACTCATCCGGCTGCAACCATAGGCCCAGAGGCATGCGGTCCGCCATCTCCACTATGAAGGAGTCCGGGAGCCGGAGCCAAGTGCAGGGCTGGCGGTGCATCCCCACGATGAACCCACGGGCAGCGTCGGTGTAGTGGCTCCACAACTGGGGAGGTAGGGCGGCTACATCGTTCTGCCCGCCCTGGCCATAGCTGCCTCGCCCCCCGCATCCGTGCCCGCGGGCCGAGCTCTGTCTGCGGCTACCTGAGCCGGTGTAGGCCGCCATCGGAGGGCGTCCACGTCCCCAGGGAGGTGCCCCGGGTGTGGTGGCGTATGTGCGAGGGCGGCCCCACCCCCTCGCTAGCTTCGACGGTTCCACCTCCTCCAGCGCCGCCTTCCCCTTCTCGGCTGCAGAGAACCTCCTTATGGGTGCCATATGGCTGCCACAATGGTGGGTGGAAGTGGAGACGCGAGGAGGAGACGATGAGCCAAGGGGTCCTTCCCCTTGCACATGTATAGCATTCGATGGGGGCCGGCTCGTGCCCCTTCACCTTTCGACGATAGATATAGGACAAAGGAAGAGCAATGATGGCCCCGCACTATGCCCGGCAGGCTTTATGTTAGCCGGGGTAGTTGCCGAGGCGTCCTGGGGAAGTGGGGGCGCCCCGCACCCCATCGATGTGAAGTCGCTTGAACTACGTCGGTATTTCCCCAAAGAGGAAGGGATGATGCAGTACATCTACGGTAGGTATTCCCCTTAGTTATGAAACCAAGGTATCAATCCAGTAGGAGAACCAAGCAACACTCTGTAAACGGTACCTGCACACAAAGAATAAATACTTGCAACCCGACGCGTAAGAGAGGTTGTCAATCCCTCCATGGTAAAAAGATAGATAAATTTGTGGTAGGTTGGATAAATAGCTCTTGATAAAACGCGAAATAAAATAAGTGATAAAAAATGCAGCAAGGTATTTTTGGATTTTTGGAATAATAGATCTAAAAATAAAAGCGAATAAAAATAGATCTCAAAGCAAATATGATAAAGAATAGACCCGGGGGCCATAGATTTCACTAGTGGCTTCTCTCGCAAAAATAGCATACGGTGGGTGAGCAAATTACTGTTGGCCAATTGATTGAAGATCGAATAATTATGACTATATCCAAGGCAATGATCAATATATAGGCATCACGTCCAACATTAGTAGACCGACTCCTGCCTGCATCTACTACTATTACTCCACACATCGACCGCTATCCAGCATGCATCTAGTGTATTAAGTTCATGGAGAAACGGAGTAATGCAATAAGAACGATGACATGATGTAGATGAGATCTATTCATGTAGGAATAGCCCCCATCTTGTTATCCTTAATAGCAACGATACATGCGTGTCTTGCTGCCCCTTCTGTCACTGGGAAAGAACACCGCAAGATCGAACCCTTCACAAAGCACCTCTTCCCATGGCAAGAAAAATCGATCTAGTCGGCCTAACTAAACCAAAGATTCGAAGAAGAAATACGAGGCTATAAATAATCATGCATATAAGAGATCAAAAGAAGACTCAAATAATATTCATGGATGTAGATCTGATCATAAACTCAAAGTTCATCGGATCCCAACAAACACACCACAAAAAAGAGTTACATCAAATAGATCTCCAAGAGACCATTGTATTGAGAATCAAAAGAGAGAAGAAGCCATCAAGCTACTGCCTACGGACCCTTAGGTCTATGGTGAACTACTCACGCATCATCGGAGAGGCACCAATGAGGATGATGAACCCTCCGTGATGGTGTCTAGATTGGATCTCGTTGTTCTAGAACTTGCGGCGGCTGGAATTGTGTTTCGTCGACTCCCCTAGGGTTTCTAGAATATTTTGTAATTTATAGGGCAAAGAGGTGGTGCGGGAGGTCCTGAGGTGGGTACAACCCACCTGGGCGCTCCTGGGCCTCCTAGCGCACCCAGGTGTCTTGTGCTCACCTCCGGCCTCCCCTCTGGTACTTCTTTGGCCCACTGGGTATCTTCTGGTCCAGAAAAATCTCCAAAAAGTTTCGCTGTGTTTGGACACCGTTTGGTACTGATATTCTACGAAGTAAAAAACAAGGAAAAAACAACAACTAGCACTGGGCACTATGTCAACAGGTTAGTCCCAAAAAATGATATAAAGTTGCTATAAAATGATTGTAAATCATCCAAGAATGATAATATAACAGCATGGAACAAGAAAAAATTATAGATATGTTGGAGACTTATTAGCATCCCCAAGCTTAATTCCTACTCGTCCTCGAGTAGGTAAATGATAAAAACAGAATTTTTGATGTGTAATGGTGCCTAACATGTTCATCACATATTCTTTTCTTTTATAGCATGGACATTTGGACTTTTATATGGTTCAAAGCAATAGTCTAGTTTTGACATTAAGATTTCAATACTCAAGCATATCAACAAGCAACCATGTCTTTCAAAATATCAACACTAAAGAAAGTTATCCCTAGCCCATCATGCTCAATCATTGATCCATTCATGAAACACACTCACATATTAGCTACATCCAATGCTCAAGTGCGATCATAGTGCCCCTTAGTTGGTGCTTTATAAGAGAAGATGGAGACTCAAATAAAAATAAAAATTTCATAAAGTAAATAGATAGGCCCTTCGCGGAGGGAAGTAGGGATTTGTAGAGGTGCCAGAGCTCAAAGCTTAAATTGAGAGATAATTTTTTTTAGAGGCATACTTTTCACGTCAACAAAAATGACCGAGTAATTCCCAACACTTCCCATGCTAGATATATCATAGGTGGTTCCCAAACAGAAAATAAAGTTTATTCATTTTTCCACCATATTTCACTCTCCACGGCTAGTCATATCCACGGGTACCGTCCATACCAACACTTACCAAGGAATTTATTATTTGACAACATAAAGTAAAAAAATCATTTCGGGACTGGGCATCCCTATTACCACCGTACTCTCGAGCAATGACAGGTGAATAAACACTCATCTTGAGAATAACACATCTAGCATTTAAAATATTGGCCACCCCCTGCCGCTTCATGAGCGGTACGTGCACACAAAAAGGAAATTCATTTTGAAAATTAGAGATGGCACATACAAATTTGCTTAGAACGGCATGGAAATACCGCATATAGGTAGGTATGGTGGACTCATATGGCAAAACTGGGTTTAAAGATTTTGGATGCACAAGTAGTATTTCTACTTAGTACAAGTGGAGGCTAGCAAAAAGATTGAGAAGCAACCAACCAAGAAACGAAAAATCACATAAGCGAGCATTAAGCATAACTAACACCGAATAATGCACCACAAGTAGGATGTAATTTCATTGCATAACTATTGACTTTCGTGCTTGCATAGGGAATCACAAACCTTAACACCAATATTCTTACTGAAGCATAATTACTCACAACCATGACTCACATATCACTATCATCATATCTCAAAACTATTACAAAGAATCAAGTTTATTTTGTCCAATGATCTTCATGAAAGTTTTTATTATATCCCTCTTGAATATCTATCACTTTGGGACTAGTTTCATATATTGCAATTGCTTTTGACAAGCTCAAATAAATCTAGGTGAAGAACATGAGCATAAAAGTTTTCGTCTCTCAAAATAATATAAGTGAAGCATGAGAGAATTTCTTCAAAAAATTACTAACTCTCAAATAAATCTAAGTGAAGCATGAGAGAATTTCTTTAAAAAAATTAAAGCACACCGTGCTCAAAAAGATATAAGTGAAGCACTAGAGCAATTCCATATCTCAAAAAATTTAAGTGAAGCATAAAGAGCAATTCTAACAAATCATAGCATAATTTTGGCTCTCTCAAATAGGTTTCTAGCAAGGATACTTGTGACAAACTAAAAAGCAAAACAAGCAAAGACTCATATAATACAAGACGCTCCAAGCAAAACTCATGATATGTGACGAGTAAAAATATAGCTCCAAGTAAAATACCGATGGTCATTAGAAGAAAGAGGGGATGCCTTCCGGGGCATCCCCAAGCTTAGTTGCTTGGTTCTCCTTGAATATTAACTTGGGGTGCCATGGGGCATCCCCAAGCTTAGGCTCTTTTCACTCCTTATTCCTTTATCCATCGCGATCTGACCCAAAACTTGAAAACTTCAATCACACAAAACTTAACAAAACCTTCGTGAGATCCATTAGTATAAGAAAATCAATCTTTACTTTAAGTACTATTACAAACTGATATGTCTCCGTCGTATCTATAATTTTTATTGTTTCATGCCAATATTATACAACTTTTATACACTTTTGGCAACATTTTATATGATTTATTTGGACTAACCTATTGATCCAGTGCCCAGTGCCAGTTCCTGTTTGTTGCATGTTTTTTGTTTCACAAAAAATCCATATCAAATGAAGTCCAAATGCGATAAAAATTTACGGAGAATTATTTTGAAATATTTATGATTTTTGGGAGGTGGAATCAACGCAAACGGGGGCCCACAGCGACCAGAACCCACCAGGGCGCGTCAGGCACCCCCTGGCGCGCCCAGGTATCTTGTGCCCTCCTCGAACGACAGTTCGGACCCTTCTTCTGGCACAAGAAAGATAATTTATGGAAAAAAATCGTGTAAAATTTTCAGCCCAATTAGAGTTATGGATCTCCGGGAATATAAGCAACGGTGAAGGGCGAGATCTGAAAAACGCGAAACAGAAGAGAACAGAGAGGGAGATCCTATCTCGGAGGGTCTCCCGCCCCTCCGCCGCCATGGAGGCCATGGACCAGAGGGGGAACTCTCCTCCCATCTAGGGGGGAGGCCAAGGAATAAGAAGAAGGAGGGGGGCTCTCTCCCCCTCTCTCCCGGTGGCGCCGGAACGCCGCCGGGGCTAGGATCATGACGGCGATCTACATCAACAATCTTGCTACCGTCAACACCAACTCTCTCCCCCTCTATGCAGCGGTGTAACACCCCTTCTCCCTGCTGTAATATCTACTTAAACATGGTGCTCAACTCCATATATTATTTCCCAATGATCTATGGTTATCCTATGATGTTTGAGTAGATCCGTTTTGTCCTATGGGTTAATCGTGATCTTGGTTGGTATGATTGTATATTTTATTTATGGTGCTGTCCTACGGTGCCCTCCGTCTCGTGCAAGCATGAGGGGCCCTTGTTGTAGGGTGTTGCAATATGTTCATGATTCACTTATGGTGGGTTGCGAGAGTGACAGAAGCTTAAACCCGAGTAAGTGGGTTGTTGCGTATGGGAGTAAACAGGACTTGATACTTAATGGTATGGTTGGGTTTCATGACCTTAATGATCTTTAGTAGTTGCGGATGATTGCTAGAGTTCCAATCATAAGTGCATATGATACAAGTATATAAAGTATGTTAGCTCATGGCTCTCCCTCATATAAAATTACAAGAATGATTACCGGTACTTGTTATCGATTGCCTATGGACAAATGACTTTCTTGTTGACAAAAGCTATCCACTTTTACTACCTTGCAATTTATTCATATTTTTATTCTCGCAAAGTACTCGTAGTTTTATTCTTGCAAAATAGTTTCATACTTGTTTTAGGTAAAGCAAACGTCAAGTGTGCGTAGAGTTGTATCGGTGGTCGATAGAACTGGAGGGAATATTTGTTCTGCCTTTAGCTCCTCGTTGGGTTCGACACTCTTATTTATCGAAGAAGGCTACAAACGATCCGCTATACTTGTGGGTTATCAAAAACCCATTCAAATTTTGTTATTGCATTATATTTACTGTATTCGTACTTTTCCATAGATTCATCAAAATAAGCACACAATGCAAAGAAAACAGAATTTGTCAAAAACAGAACAGTCTGTAAAGATGCAAATTGTCACCATACAGCTGTTAATTAAAAAATTCTGAAAAATTAGGACAATAGATGCAATTTGTATATCAATCTTGTGTAACAAAACCAGAATTTTTTGTAGCTTCTGTGAATTTAAACAATTATGTTACTGGACACAAAAGTTTCTGTTTTTCAACAGGATCAGATCAACTATTACCAAAGCTATCCCAAAGGCTTTACTTGGCATAAATACTAATTAAAACATAAAAAACGCAATCATAACAGATGAATAATTGTGCAAACACTCAATAAAAAAAATAAAAAGGCAAAAATAAATTTTATTCATTGGGTTGCCTCCCAACAATCGTTATTGTTTTATGCCCCTAGCTAGGCATAATGCATAGATTTAAGTATTGCCATCTTTAGTTTTTGATCCATAGGATGCCCTCATGATTGATTCATATGGTGGCTTAATTCTTGTTATAGGGAAGTATTCCATACCCTTTCTTAGTGGAAATTGAAATTTAATATTGCCTTCTTTCATATCAATCACGGCACCAATAGTACGTAAAAATGGTCTACCAAGTATAATTGGACAAGACGAATTGCAATCAATATCAAGAACAATAAAATCTATGGGCACATAATTTCTATTTTCAAGAATAAGAAAATCATTAATTCTTCCCAAAGGCTTTTTAATAGTAGAATCCGCCAAGTGCAAATTAAGAGAACATTCTTCAATGTCGGTAAGACCAAGCACATCACATAAAGATTTCGGAATTGTGGAAACACTAGCACCCAAATCACATAAAGCAAAACACTCATAATTTTTTATCTTGACTTTAATGGTAGGTTCCCATTCATCATGTAATTTTCTAGGAATTGAAATCTCTAATTCTGAATTTTCTTCCAAAGCTTTCATCATGGCATCTACGATGTGTTTAGTAAAAGCTTTATTTTGTTAAGCATGGGGTGAATTTATCATGGATTGCAACAAAGAAATACATTCAATCAAAGAGCAATTATCATAATTAAAGTCTTTGTAATCCAAAAGAGTGGGCACATCACTAGTTAAAGTTTTGACCTCTCCAAACCCACTTTTATCAAAATTTTCATCAAGATTTTCACCCTCCAAATTATCGGACGCCCTCTAACTAAAGTTGAATCTTCTTCAGTCCCATTATCATGAATTTTAATTTTACTAAACAAGGAATCAATAGAAGAAACACCAATCACTTTAAGATCTTCATCATTTTTATGAAAGCAATCACGACAAAATGCTCTTTCTAAAAATTCTCTTTTAGCTCTAGACATAGCGGTTTTTTTCTTACTTTCATTCATAGAAACATATAAAGCTTTAATTGATTCATCAAACTTGGGTACAAAAATTTTCAACTTGAGATTTTCTACATCGTGAGAAATTCTATCAATGCTTCCAGACATATCATCAATCTTATTCAACTTTTCTTCTATCATAGTATTGAAAACTTTTTTAGCCTTGATAAATTATTTAATATTATTCTCAAGATCAGTGGGGTTCCTATTATTATTGTAAGAAGAATTACCATAATTATTAGAGGAATTTCCAGGAAAAGGCCTAGGATTAAAATTACCTCTATAAGCATTGTTATTAAAATTGTTTCGCAAGACGAAATTCACATCTACGGGATCACTATTTTGCTCAATCAAAGTAGACAAAGGCACATCATTAAGATCAATAGGAGCACTTTTATTAGAAACCAATTTCATAAGAGCATCAACTTTTTCACTCAGCGTACTAACTTCTTCAACCAAATTAACTTTTTTACTAGTAGGTGCTCTTTCAGTATGCCATTGTGAATAATTTGCCATAATATTATCAAGCAATTTAGTAGCTTCACCCAAATTAATTTCCATAAAAGTACCACCCACGGCGGAATCTAAAAGATTTCTAGAAACAAAGTTCAATCCTGCATAAATTTTTTGTATGATCATCCAAAGATTTAAACCATGAGTAAGACAATTTCTTAGCATCAACTTCATTCTTTCCCAAGATTGTGCAACATGTTCATGCTCAAGTTGCTTAAAATTCATGATTTGAATTCTAAGGGAAATAATTTTCGCGGGCGCAAAATACTTAGTAATAAAAGCATCTTTGCACTTATCCCAAGAATCGATACTATTGCGAGGCAAAGAAGAAAACCAAATTTTTGCACGACCCCTCAAAGAGAAAGGAAATAATTTCAACTTCACAATATCATTGTCCACATCTTTTTTCTTTTACATATCGCACAATTCTACGAATGTGTTTAGATGGGACACGGCATCCTCATTAGGAGTACCGGAAAACTGATCTTTCATAGCAAGATTCAACAAAACGGCATTAATATCACAAGATTCTGCACTAGTGGCGGGAGGCGCAATCGGAGTGCAAATAAAATCATTGTTATTGGTACTAGAAAAATCACACTACTTGGTGTTTTCTTGAGTCATCGTGACTATGCAAACAAGATTGCAATAAAAAAACAGATCTGACGAGAAAAAGGCGAACGAAAAAGAGGGCGAATAAAAACGGCAAATTTTTTGTGAAGTGGGGGAGATGAAAACGAGAGGCAAATGGAAAATAATGTAAATTTCAAGGAGATGAGATTTGTGATTAGGAACCTGATAGATGTGATGATGTCACCCCGGCAACGGCGCCAGAAATTGGCAAGTTGACGGGAGACTATCTTGACTTGATCTTCCCCGGCAACAGCGCCAGAAATTCCTTTTGATGTCGCTTGAACTACGTCGGTATTTCCCCAAAGAGGAAGGGATGATGCAGTACAGCTATGGTAGGTATTTACCTCAGTTATGAAACCAAGGTATCAATCCAGTAGGAGAACCAAGCAATGCTATGTAAACGGTACATACACACAAAGAACAAATACTTGCAACCCAACGCGTAAGAGGGGTTGTCAATCCCTCCATGGTAAAAAGATAGATAAATTTGTGGTAGATTGGATCAATAGCTCTCGATAAAATGCAAAAAAAATAAGTAATAAAAAATGCAGCAAGGTATTTTTTGGTTTTTGGAATAATAGATTTGAAAATAAAAGCAAATAAAAATAGATCTCAAAGCAAATATGATAAAGAATAGACCCAGGGGCCGTAGATTTCACTAGTGGGTTCTCTCTAGAAAATAGCATACGGTGGGTGAACAAATTACTGTTGGGCAATTGATAGAAGATCGAATAATTATGGCGATATCCAAGGCAATGATCAATATATAGGCATCACGTCCAAGATTAGTAGACCGACTCCTGCCTGCATCTACTACTATTACTCCACACATCGACCGCTATCCAGCATGCATCTAGTGTATTAAGTTCATGGAAAAACAGAGTAATGCAATAAGAATGATGACATGATGTAGATGAGATCTATTCATGTAGGAATGACCCCCATCTTGTTATCCTTAATAGCAATGATACATGTGTGTCTTGCTGCCTCTTCTGTCACTGGGAAAGAACACCGCAAGATCGAACCCATCACAAAGCACCTCTTCCCATGGCAAGAAAAATCTATCTAGTTGGCCTACTTAAACCAAAGATTCAAAGAAGAAATACGAGGCTATAAATAATCATGCATATAAGAGATCAAAATAAGACTCAAATAATATTCATGGATATAGATCTGATCATAAACTCAAAGTTCATCGGATCCCAACAAACACACCGCAAAAAAGAGTTACATCAAATAGATCTCCAAGAGACCATTGTATTGAGAATCTAAAGAGAGAGTAATTCATCTAGCTACTGCCTACGGACCCTTAGGTCTATGGTGAACTACTCATGCATCATCAGAGAGGCACCAATGAGGATGATGAACCCCTCCATGATGGTGTCTAGATTGGATCTCGTTGTTCTAGAACTTGCGGCGGCTGGAATTGTGTTTCATCGACTCCCCTAGGGTTTCTGGAATATTTGGGAATTTATAGGGCGAAAAGGTAGTGCGGGAGGTCCCCGAGGTGGGCACAACCCATCTGGGTGCGCCTGGGCCTCCTGGCGTGCCCAGGTGTCTTGTGCTCACCTCGGGCCTCCCCTCTGGTACTTCTTTGGCCCACTGGGTGTCTTCTGGTCCAGAAAAAATCTCCAAAGAGTTTCGATGCGTTTAGACTCCGTTTGGTACTAATATTCTGTGAAGTAAAAAACAAGCGAAAAACAGCAACTGGCACTGGGCACTATGTCAATAGGTTAGTCCCAAAAAATGATATAAAGTTGCTATAAAATGATTGTAAAACATCCAAGAATGATAATATAACAGCATGGAACAAGCAAAAATTATAGATACGTTGGAGACGTATCATCATGCGCAACGCATCGAGCCTGGCCCATAGGCGAATGGGGCCCGCACTGCTTCGCCCCCTTGCAAGCGGAATCATGCTCGCCCGGGCCCAGGGGCTACTGTCGGGCCCGTGGGACTAGTGGTACCCAGGCCCATCTGCCTGCGACCCAGTGCTCGGCGCCACCAGAAGGCCCTAGGCTGGCCTACCGCTAGTGTTTCATGAGCAAGACCCTCGCGAGGCCCTAACCTCACGAGGCGTGCATCATCAAGCGTCACCGTGAGCCTCTTGAGGCCCTCTCACGGGGCGGCTTCCAAAGGTTGCCTCCCGAGTCCCCTCGTGGAGGCGTGCGAGTAGAGAGCCATTCAGCGGAGTCATGCGGCCCTATGTATTCATGTGGGTGATGCGCGTGGCGACGAGTGGGGCTAGAGGGGCGCCAGCAGGCACGGATAAGGAGGATTTCCTCTTTCGTGCTAAGGGAGCAAGGACAGCGCGCCGGTTCCCAAAGCAATCCCCAAAGGTTACCCGTTCGGTGCAAGAAGACCAAGACGACGGGATCGCCAGGACGGAGGTCAGCACCGAGCCCACTAGCGCGTCATGGCAGGAGGCTTTTACAGGCAAAAACCGCCTTTAGTCAAGATAAGTTGTGCCCCTGTCCCCATGCAAACTGGCCATTGTGGCAACCCTTCCCGCCATGTGTTTTTGGGGGAAGAGGACCAAGGCTAGTATAAGTAAGGTCAGGGTGCCACCGTAGAGAGGAGAGAGGTCGACGATCTTCCCCTTGTACACTCATACTCATCCTCCCCCGCAAGGCAATCCAACCACAAAGCAGGAGTAGGGTCTTACACCGCAAGGTGGCCCGAACCTGGGTAAACTATCGTGTCCGCTATTCTTGCTCTCTAGCTCGAGCACGCCGGAGCATCATCGTGGGGCAGCGGGTCACGAGATAGGGCTTAGCCGAAGGTAGTGAGCGCACCCCAGTGTTCGAACCTTCTTGGTTCCCCGGAGCCCCGATTCCGACAATAGCACTAGGCCTAAGTGCATAGTGTTATTTCTTTTTATTGTTATTTTCTATTAGAAGGATAGCTACAATTTTGGATGGAATCAAGGCATCAAATGATTTTGGTTGAATGTGAAACTTAGCATATAATTCAGGCACAACATTGTGGTGTTGCATAAAAAGTTTCAGAGCCAATGGAATTGTTCAAGCATTTTTAGAAATTGAAAAGGTCATCTAATATTCTGTTGGACCACTTTTTAATTTGTTAAGGGCATTTTAATAATTCAAATGAGGTTGGTTAATTCATCACAATTTCTTATTGAATATTTGCAACACAACGAACAATTTTGTTTTACTGTTTGAAGAAATAAAAATTTGTCTTGCAGTTTAAATTTAAATTTGACTTTGATTTTGGATAAGTGGTAATTTGCATAGTAATCATGATAACATGGAAACCATTAGAGGGAGATTACTGTTGCATGATTATCGGGGTATTACAAATCCCCTCCACTACAAGAAATCTCGTCCCGAGATTTAGGAGGTAGACGAAAACAGAGCGGGGTATTCATTCCTAGGTGGCTTCCTCTTTAGAATGGTTTGACCACTAAACTTTTAGGAACTTGATTTCCTTCTGATGGGTGCGACATTCAGCTTGATCAAGAATGTGGATCAGATACTCTTCATAAGAGAGGACTTGTTGCAATTCAAGCACTTCATGATCGACTGCACGGTGTGGATCCTTGAAGCAACGACGATGTTACGATAGATGGAAGACATCATGGATGTGAGAAAACTGCGGTGGCAATTCCAATTTATAAGTCACATATCCACTTCTGGCGAGAATGCGGGAGGGACTAATGTAGCGATGAGCTAACTTGCCCTTGATTCCAAAACGACGAGTGCCCCTCATAGGAGTGACAAGCAGATAGGCTTGTTCACCCGGTTGATAGATTGGTTCCCAGTGTTTACGGTCATAGTTGCTCTTCTGGCAAGACTGGGCCACCTCAAGATTTTCCCGGACAATGCGGACTTGCTCTTCAGCTTGTTGGATAATATCTAGACTGATGAGCGGCCGTTCCCCAGTTTCTGACCAATTCAGAGGGGTTCAGTACTTACGTACATATAATACCTTGAAGGGTGCCATCTTCAAGCTAGCTGGATAGTTGTTGTTGTATGAGAATTTAGCATATGAGAGAGATTCTTCCCACTTCTTGCCAAAGGAGATGACACAAGCACGCAACATATCTTCAAGCACTTGGTTAACTCGTTCAACTTGACCTTGGGACTAGGGGTCATAAGTTGTGCTCCAGGTTATATGAGTTCCCATAGCTTCTTGGAAACTTTCCCAGAACTTCGAGGTGAAAATGCTGCCATGGTCTAGACTGATCTCCTTCGGAATGCCATGGAGTGTCGCAATTCTAGAGATATACAAGTTTGCTAACTAACTAGCAGTGATCGTCTCCTTGACTGGCAAAAAGTGTGCAACTTTGGAGAATTAGTCGATGATGACAAAAATAGCATCGTGACCCTTTTGTGATTTGGGAAGGCTAGTGATGAAATCCATTTGAACCTTATCCCATTTTCATTCAGGAATAGGAAGCGGTTGCAGAAGTCTAGCAGGTTTCTGATGTTCTACTTTGACGTGATGGCAAACGTCACATTCCTCAATATATCAAGCAATGTCTTGCTTCATCTTAGACCACCAGTACTATTGACGAATGTCTAGATACATCTTGGTACTTCCCGGATGAATAGACAGAGGTGTTTCATGTGCTTCTTTCATAACATTCTCTGACATAAGGTCGAATTGGGGTACCACAAGGCGATCTCTGAAGTACAAAGCTCCACCTTCATCCAGCGAGAAGTCTTTGGCTTTTTAGAGGCAAGATCACTATTAATCTGATCAATTTCAGTGTCTTTCTCTTGCGCGGACTTGATAGCTTTCTGGAGAGTTGGTTCCAGGACAAGGTTATTAAGAGAACCCCATGGAACAATGTGAAGGTTCAACTTGCGAAGGTCTTCATGAAGGAGGGGTTGAGCTTGCTGAACCATGAGGTTATTGCAATAAGACTTGAGACTCAGGGCATCAGCCATAATGTTAGCCTTACTAGGGGTATAAGAAATATCGCAGTCATAGTTTGTAACACTACAAAAAAAGACACATCCATGACATTTTGGGCCGAACGAATTTTTTTTTCTGTCATGCTTATGACACTTCTATGACAATAATTGTGACAAAACCCGGTATCATCATAGATGTGGTGAGCTCCTACTTCTAAGATAAAAAATCATGATAGAAAATGGGCTTTTCGTCCTGCGCGGGCCGGGGACGTACCTGCATGACATTCTTTGGGCCGTCCATGATGGAAAAAATCATGGTAGAAGCAAGGGCGAGGAAATTTTTGGGGAGTTCCCGGTTACGGTGGGTGGTCGGGGCCGAGCGATGCACGGAGGGATTGCGCATTTCTCTCGTACACATACGTGCGTGTGTGCGAGGCGTTGGGCTCTAACTGAACCCAAGTGAGGTGTTGGGCTCTAACTAAACCCGAGTGATTGCACTAGCTACGTTACTGAACCCCGATCGATCCCTTGGCTGTTAACTGAACCCGAGTGATTCCTTCGCTACTGCTGCTAACTGAAGCCGATCGAAGCTGCCTCTTGATGAATAGTCAACGGTGGGGGTTGGATGAACAATTCCCGGTGGGGGTTGGATGAACAGGATCCTGTGGTAGTAGAGGCCGTTGCCGCTAGATGAACAGGACCCCGATCAAGGAGGTGGGGTGGATGAACAGTAGCCGGTGGAGGGACCCCGTGGAGGGCTGGTTGAACAGTAGCAGGTGGAGGCTGGATGAATAGGACCCCGTGGAGGGTCGATTGAATAGTAGCCGGTGGAGGTTGGATGAACAGGACCCCGTGGATGAACAGTAGCTGGTGGAGGCAGGAGGAAGTCGACGGTGGATGAACAGTAGCTGGTGGAAGCTGGAGGAAGTCGACGGTGGATGAAAAGTAGCCCGTGGAGTCCCGTTTTGTGGTACGCCACACCCCTCGCGATGAACAGGACCCCCGTTTCGACCGTAGCGCTCCAACACAAGTCCGTTTCCTCCGTTTTACGGTACGCCACACCCTTCCCGATCAACAGCACCCCGTTTCGACCATAGGCACTTGAACAGAAGTCTGTTTCCTCCGTTTTGTGGTACGCCAGACCCTTCCCGATGAACAGGACCCCGTATCGGCCGTACGCGGTCAAACAGAAGGCCGTTTCCTCCGTTCTGCGGTCGCCAGACCTTGTTTTGGCTGTTCCGTCCAAGCCAGTTGGCTACCGATGAACACGCGACGCTGTTTACTCCATTCTGACCCAGCCGGTTGGCTGCCGATGAACAGGACGATGTCGCTGTACGTGTTAGGGACCCTGCCCATATGTACGTACGTAGCCGTATTTACTATCTTGCAACGTGGTTGTACGTATGTGTACACGATATAGACGGGACTACGTGACATGCTACGTCGGCGCCTCTACTTCAACACGTGCCGCTCCTTACTCGGCCACGGTACATCACTGCAGAGAGACCGATCGACCGCTATGTATGTACACGTTCACAGCCAGACAGATAACGCTACCTTCGCTTCAACCTGGTGGGTCCCAGCTGTCATGGGGTAAGAAGGCAGTTCCTTCCATGCGAAGATAAAGTAGGTGGGTCCCAGCTGTCAGGGGGGAACATTTTTTTCGCGAAATACAGAGGCCCTTCAGGTAGGTCCGAGCTGTCAGGTGGAGGAATCATTATTTTGTGCGTCATAACGAGGCACTTCCTTGCGTGCGGCCATGGACCCAGTTGTCAGCCTCTCCACTTACAGTCCTCTTCTGATGGCTGTCGTTCGTTGACCGCATTGATGATGCTGTACCGCCTGAGAGCACCAAGGTGGTGGACGACGACGCGACCTAGGAAGGGAACGACCCGGAGCAGGGGAATACGCAGCAGTGGATGCCCACGTGGAGGGGAGTATGAGAGTTGACTGGTTCAGCACCTGTTTGAGGCTGCCACCGCCGGAGAATAACAGGGGTTGTGGGTGAGTAGAGGGATGGCCTGGCCAGCGGATGGAGCAGGAGGGGGCGGTGAGGCCCGCACGGCAGCACAGCCGGCCATGAGAGGCAGGAGCAGGCGGCACGGCCCACGATGGTTTGGGCGGCTTGAGCAAGAAGACCAGAGGTTGAAGAAGCACGACGGCCGTTGGATGGACATCATACGGTCACCGCAGCTAGAATCATTTATATTGACTAAGTTGACAAAACCCTACGTCCGCGTCAACTTAGTAGGCCCACAAGTCAGTCTCCAAATATGGTGGGTCCCACCTAGCAGCGGGGCTATTCATTTTTTTGTGCATAATAAGGAGGCACTTCCTTGCGTGCGAAGATATAGCTGGTGGGTCCGAGCTGTCAGCGGGAGGAACTTTTTTTCATGAAATACAGAGGCGCTTCCGGTGGGTCCCTACTGTCAGGTGGAGGAATCATTATTTTGCGTGTAATAAGGAGGCACTTCCTTGCGTGCGGCCGTGGACCCAGCTGTCATCCTCTCCACGTTTGACCACGCCGCACCGAGAGCACCAGGGCGGTGGACGACGGCGAGGCCTAGGAACGGAATGACCCGGAGCTGGAGAAGACTCGGCAGTTGTTTCCCACACGGAGGGGAGTACGAGGGTTTACTGGTTCGTCTGCCGTCGCCGGAGAATAACAGGAGGTCTAGGTGAGTACAGGGATGGCCAGGCCAGCGATGGGAGTGGTGTGGGGCGGTTAGGCCTGCGTGGCAGCACAGCCGGCCACGGGAGGCATGAGCAGGCAGTATGGCCGGCGCTGGTTTGGGCGGCTGGAGCAAGAAGACCAGAGGTTGAAGAAGCAGCATGGCCGTTGGATTAACAATCCAACGGTCACTGTTGCTAGAATCATTTCTGGACTAAGTTGACAAAGCCTTTCATACACGTCAACCTTGTAGACCCACAAGTCAGCCTCCAAATCTGTCCCAAACAGCATACAGCCCGAAATTTCTAGCCAGATTCAAATTAATTTAAAAAATAAACATACCTTAATGTAAAATCCAATGAAATTTTACCCGCGCAAAAACAATGAAATTTAAAATATCAAAATCGGAAAGAAAAAAGTAATTTTGAACTAATTGCCTGTTTGCTGTATTTTTCATTTTACATCCCATTTCTTATTACTTATAGCTTATTTTCTGGGCAAGCCGAATGCATCCCTCCTTGTCTTGAAAGATTTCAGGCCCAACAGGGCGTAGAAAAGCAAGTAGGCCTCCGTTGGTTATTCTGCAAAAAACAAAATAGATGGGCTAGCCATTTTCAGAAAGAAAAAACAAAACTGGGCTGGTCATGTGGTAAACATATATGAAATAAAAGTCTGGGCTAGATGGGCCATAGTTGATACCCTGCTCCATCCCGAAAACAAAAAAATAATACTGCGCGGCCTGCTGTGTCCCGGGTGTCAGCCGCTCCTTGTTCAGTTATCTCGCTTATTGACTACGTTGACAGTGGCGTGCGACCCATATGTCAGGAAACCATCAGGAGGAACAATTTTTTTTCTTGTAATAAAGGAGGCACTTGCTTGCCTACTGCCATGATCCTGGTGGGTCCCTACTGTCATCCTCACCATGTACATTTATCTCCTTATTCCTCTCAGTTGTTAACCATGTTAACAACACCGGAGGGCGGCGCCGCGGCGAGCGAACCAAGGCGGAGGACGATGGTGAGGCCTCGGACGGGAACGAACAGGAGCCAGGGAAGATGCGTAGAGTTTTAGGGTGCGATGTGGCCGTGATGCGTGCGCGGCAGCACAGCTAGCCATGGGAGACGGGAGCAGGCGGTCCTGCCGGCGCTGGTTTGGCTTTGGCGGCTGGAGGAAGAAGAGACTGAAGAAACACGATAGATGTTGAATGTCAATCCAACGGTTAAGGTTGGCACAATCGTTTGTTGACTAAGCCGACACCACGTAGCATACTTTTTTATAGGAAGAAAAGAAAAACTGGGCTCGTTCGCCAGATAACATTCCCGAAACTGCCAGTGTTTGATCTTGCGTCGCAACTAAAACTGCCAGGAAAATGCGTTCGTTTGCTGTCCTCCTCCCAGGGAACGTTTGCCACATAACATTCCCGAAAATCAAAGACTTGAGAAGGCGTACAGAACAAGCTAGTGTACCAGTAAAGAGACGTTGCAGAGTTTTAGAAAAAAGAGAAACGTGCTCCTATAGCTGGTTCGAATCCAAACCTAGACTATGACTATATATAGTGCTATGCTACTCTGCAAGTAATGAAACTGACATATCTAATGTTCGCTTCTCCTCTTCTCAAGTTACTCTGCCTATCATCAGAAGCCCCGGCCGCAGCAACCATGTCCGCTGGCGGCTCATCCACCTGCTCTTCAGTAGGCAACAACCAGATATGCGCCAAGTCGCCACCCGTACCATCCCCTGTGGGTATCATCACACCCCCGCCGGCACACTCACCGTAGCCGGTTGCTCATCGCAACCCGCTGCCGTTGCTGTGGTGCCACTGCTGCAAATCACGCAGAGTCATCCGTCGCGTCTCAACTACAATCCTCAACCCTGGCCGAGTCTTCTACAAATGCCCGAATCATGGGGTAATAATATGTTTAAGTGTTTTTCGCCTGCTTTTAGTTGCTGATTTTTTAAATAGTTTCATTCATGATCTTCCAATTTGATTCGTGCAAAAAAGGGAAGATTCATGTGATTTGTATTTCTGGGAAGTTGCTGATGTGGGGGAATGGAACTACGCTGATTATTTTGTTAGCCGATGAATCCCAATACCAGCAGGTTGGGGTGTTGGACAAGTAACTGAAGGAACATCAGAAGAGGAAGATGCAGAGCAGAAGGTTAAAGATGTAGTTCATCTGAGCATGGCCAAGCAACAGCTGCTGAACGGCCTTGACAACAATGAGGATATGAAAGAGCTTGTGAAGATAATGGGTAAGATCGTTGTGCTCTGTAGGATGATTGTCTCTTTATTTGAAGTGTATGTAGAACTCGTGATGTATTCAGTGGCTATGACATGAGCACTTTGCTGAAACTAGTAATGAATGAAACCTGTTTAGCAGGCTGGACATAGTGTTGTGAACATTTAATGATTTCTATTAACGGAAATCGGGGGGTATCCCCTTTTTCTCATAAATAAATAGCAGAGGCCCTTTTGCTAATAAATAAATAAATTAGCGGAGGCCCTGTCGGGTCAGCTTTGTTCCCATTCGAAGGCGTTGAGCAAAATGCAGTCCAACAGCAAACTATGTCATCAAATACAAGTTTCACAGCCAAATATGAGTACAACTAAACAACAATGTCATCATGTTTTAGTCGTCATACAATCACCAAACACAAATCAACATACATAATAAGTGATGTTCTCACAGCAAAATACTAAACAACAACTTCATCAGGTTTCAGTTGTCATAGCAAACACAATTTCACATAGTAGATAAAAAGTCATCTTCTCACAGGCAAATACGACAAAAGCAATCTAATCATCATCCGCAGCAGCAGCGTCAACATCTTCGCCATGTGTATCAGTCTGAATTGTAATTCCCCCTAGTGTCATCTTCTTCTTCATCCTCAATGTCCTCGAACGTTGGCGTCTTATTGATCAACTCTCGTATGTCCATAGCCCGACAGACAATCTTTTCGCCAGCGTCATTGACGAGATGGTTCTCAAAGATATTAGGAACATCTGTGGAATCTTCTACATCAGGAGCAGTGTAAGAATCATCTTGTTGTGCAACTTCATTAAACGAATTCCTCTGCTCAAACCTTTGCAATACTCTTCAGTCATTTCTACATGCATATGTGTCTTCCAAGAAAAATATTTGTGTTGCTTGATTTGCCAAAATAAAAGGCTCGTCGGTCTGGTACGCCGCCTTGACATTGATGGATTTGAAATAATCATCAGCTCTGGGTTTTGCGATCCTGGAAAATAGGTTATACCAACGACAGCACAACAGAACCACACACCGATGAACCTCGAAACTGGAGATATACTGCAACTGAACAATTTCTGTTATGTTAGCATACATTTCAGTTGTCTCTTTGCCATACATATCCATGCTCATGATGGGACTGTGTTGTGTCTTCCTGCCTTCGTCGCGTGCAAGGGTGTTGTAGCGCACATCTCCAACAACGCAAGATTCATAATGTCTTACCTGAGTATCAGGACCCATTGCTACTGCGTAAAGGGCATCATCAACTGCCTGCCCATCCTCCCGCATCTTCTTAACCTATGGTTAGAAAATAGACAAGCTGTTCATCTTATGTACTCAATATATTAAAAAAAGTGACAGTGCAATTCAAAAGCTTACATGGCTCTTGAACCATTTCGCAAATCCTTCCATAACCAGTTTGTCAATGTTTCTTGGATTTTGCGGCAGTAACTCCTTTTTGTAGATTCTGCACAACATAGTGATCGCGTCAAACATCTAAATATATAAGAATGTGCTGCAAGTTTAGTAGATTATGATGTATAAGCTGTAGTACTTAGCACTTACTCGATATAAGGTAGAATCTCAGGACAGTTATTCAACACATACCAAACCATTTTGTCCAAATCTTTAGGTTTGTCGTCTTGTCGACTCTTCCCTGTAACTCGAAAAGAACAATCGAAAACATTGAGCTCGGGATTGTCTTCACCCACCTCTTTGCTAAGCTGATCAGCTGTTTCAATGTATTTTAAGCAGAATGTCAACGCTTTTGTAGCAATGTAGGCCTCTGCAATGGAACCCTCGGGTCTAGCTCTATTCCTAACATAGCCCTTGAAAGTGCCTAGCCGCCTTTCAATAGGGTACATCCAGCCATACTATACTGAACCTCTAAGTAGTGCCTCTTCAGGTAGATAAACAGCCAAATGCACCATCACATCAAAGAAGGCTGGAGGATATATCTTCTCAAGGTCGCATAGGATAGTTGGTATCTTGTCTCTAAGACGCTCCAAAGCATCTATCCTGATATTTCTACGCCAGAGTTCCCTAAAGAATTGTCCCAACTCTGCAACTGCTCTGTATAAGTCAGGGCGGCCCAATCCTCTAAGGATAACAGGTAAAACCCTTTGAAGTAGGATGTGGTAGTCATGAGTTTTCAACCCTTGTACCTTGTTTCCATCTGCACTGACTCTCCTTTCAGGGTTGGAAGCAAATCCATGTGGGAATCTCACACGTGACAGGACCTTGTAGACTTCTTTTCTTTTTACCTTGTCCAAGATGTACACAGCTGGTGCCATATCTCGTGAAGCACCATCATCGTCCACCTGCAAATCCCTTCTGATATCCAGGTGTGTCAAATCAATCCTAGATTTTAAGGTATCTTTTGTCTTGCCTTCAATATTAAGAAGTGTGTTGATAATGCTGTCAAATATATTTTTCTCGATGTGCATCACATCAAGATTATGCCACAGATCCAAATCTTTCCAATACTCCTTGTCCCACAAAGTGGACTTGCGGGTAAACAATAATCTCTCTGCTGCCTGCCATGCTTCCTTTTCCCGCTACCATTATCAGGATGGTTTCCTGGTGTAATATGCTTGACCTTCTCTAATTCCACTTGCAACTCATCGCCGGTGAGCCTCTTTGGTGCATCACGGTTTTCATGCTTTCCATTGAACACATGTCTTCGGTATTTTGTAGGACACGGCTTGTCCTTGGCAAGGAAACGGCGGTGTCCAATGTAACAGATCTTGCTAAGTATTGTGTATGATAGCGGATTCCTGTCACAGCGAACACATGCATTGTAACCATGTGTCATTCGCCCTGACATAGTGCCCAAAGCCGGATAATCATGGATGCACCAAATTATAATAGCACGCAGAAAGAAATCAGCTGGTGGGCTGCTATATAGGTCTCGAGTGAGAACACCCCTCCATAGCTGTTGAAGTTCCTGCACAAGAGGCTCCATGAATAAATCAAAATCCTTTCCAGGACTTTTTGGACCTGGGATGAGCAAGGCCATCATGTAGTTTGATTCTTTGGTGCAGACATTTGGTGGCATGTTGTAAGGGATAACAAGCACTGGCACATGCTATATGTGGCGCTCTGGTGGCCAAATGGGTTAAATCCATCAGTAGCTAAGCCAAGTCTAATGTTTCTCGGGTCAGCAGCAAACTTTTTGTGTTTCTGATTGAAGCTTTTCCAGTCGCTACCATGAGATGGATGGCTCATTACATTCTGATCTCTATACTCCTGGTTCCTAGAATGCCACAGTACATCCTCTCTTGTTTCAGCATCATGAAACAACCTCTGCAATCTTGGTATAATTGGAAAATGTCTCGGAACATTATGAGGAATCCTCTTCACAGCATCGCCATCTTTCCATCTTGATGATTTGCATTTTGGGCATTCACTTAAGTTGGCATAATCCTTTCAGAACAGAACAAAATTATTCTTACAAACATGGATCATATCATATCCAATTCCAATTGCACAAAGGAAATTCTTCATTTTACTGTAGGTGTGTGGCAGCTCAGACGCATCTGGGAAAGATTTGCGGAAAGCAGCCAATATCGCATCAAATAATTTGTTGGTCATCCGCTCAGATGTCTTCACCTGAAGAAAGGTGACCATAGCTGAGAATATCGATAGCTTATTTCCTGGGGTGATTGCCACGTTGCATTGTTCCAACATGCGGGCCCACCGTTTTTCTTCTGCAGGTGAAAGTTCACGAAATGCGCGAGCATTTCGTAGCATTGTTTCAATGTTGGTTAAACTCGCTGGCTCCGCTGCCACCACCTCCTCCTCCTCCTCCTCTTCCACCTGAGCATCAGGTAGATCAAGATGGTGATCTGCTGCATCCACATAGTCAGTAAAGTTGACTAGGGTCTTGTAACTGAATTCATACAACTGCTACACGGGCAGAGCACATCTGATTTCGGACCACTGTAATCAGCTCTGATAAAGTTCATGAAGTTTTCAATCCCCTCAACATATGCAGCAGAGAATCTTCGAGCAGAAGTTATCCAAGTCCTGTCCATCTATTAGACATACAAATTAGCTCTTCTACTAGATATTACAGGAGAAACATATATGCTTTTTTATAATGTCCAGAAAAAAATACCTATGTCGATGTCTAAAGCTATGACAAGATACTTGTACAAGCAGATCTACGTAACAAAATATATGTAAAGTTAATTCAGCAAAGAGATTTGAGTGCTAAATTATGGCAAGCTATTTCAGCAGTCAATGAGGCCGAGCACACTGCCATCGAAGGCCTTCTGAGCAACAAAGATCGAGTATAAAATGGTGTCGAGCTATTTCACCTAACAGATTGGCTACTAGACCATGGCAATCTACTTGTCAATAAATATATGGCAGGATATTTTAGCAACTAATTGGCCGTGGCATGCCATCTCAGCAAAGCAGATTGAGTGCAGAACAGGGCAAGGAAGCTTCTTAAGCAGAGCATATTGACTGTAAACTATTTCGGCAAACAGTGAGATTAACAGCGTCTATCAGCTAGTAACATTCAGTGCTACTCCGACATGCATGGGGCCTCAGTCTAGATTGCGCGTACCATGGGAGAAGCTGACCGCCGTGCGTCTCCACAAGAACGTCGCCAGCGGTGGCGGCGCGGCTGGAGGACGGCAGTCTACGAAAGCGTACTGTGGGAGAGAGAGGATCGCCGTGCATCCCCTCGACGAACCGCGGCACCGACGTATCAGCACGGCGGGGAGGGCGGCTTTGGCGGAGCGAATGGAGTGGAGGGGGGGGTTTGGGGAATATTATTGGCTAGTTGGCCGAAGGGCAGTTGAATTTGGGATTTGGGGGGAACTTTCGCGCGGTGGGCGGGGGAGTTTGGCGCATGGTCGGTTTCTCCAAATGTGGTCCCACGTGTTAGTGAAGAGGCAAGCCGAAGCACGTTCCGTTTGCGTGAGCCGTGTGCAGGACCGACCGTGTGAGGGGTGCAATGCGACCGTGACAGGCGTGCTGTGAGTGTACCACCTTTTTCCTTTTAAACTTGGTGCTTCGCGCGATCCATCGATACTACTACTAGTAATCCGGTAATCCCGACTAAAACAGTGCGGCCGGGTCTTTTCCCGCACGATATGCTGGGAGGTTGGCTTAGTTGGTTTTTTTAGGACTTTATTTTTTAGTAGCACTAGGCTTAGTTGGTTTGACAGACAAAGCGAGAGAAAGATGTGAGATGCGTGAATGTGTAGTGGACGTACTATTAGAGTGCCTAAGATAAATTGTGTATGTATACTACCTATGTGTTTATTTACTTCGCATGTTAGCTTTGTCTCGGGTCAAACCTTCTAAACTTAGACCAAGTTTATACACACAAAAATGAATCATCATTCAATATATTTTCATACAATATATCTTACTATTATTGTGAAAGTTCATATACACCGGATGAGATTCATGCAAACACGATAGATTTTCATTACATTTTGAACTTTTATAGGACAGAAAAAAGAAAAGAAACCCGACCCTAAACCTATTCTACGGCGGCGACCAACGTCCACTTTCCTTTGTACTTCCACATCGGCCACGACGTCCTCCATCTGCCGTCTCCATGAACGGCCGCGGGGTTCAAGACCCATGAAGTGAAGGTGCGGTCTTTGGCGAGAAAGAGTAGAACACGGGAGACGGACCGGCCAGTTGGCACACCATGCCCTGCCGCCTCCCATGCCATACTCATCCTCGAAGGAGTCCCCGACCTCGGCGGTGCCGGTGGACGTGAGGTCGATGATGATGGACATGGACGGTCCGTCGCTTCACCTACCACTTGTGCCACCGAACGTTGGACTGCGGCAAGTAGGATGCGTGGCTGGCGGTGCTCCCGTCATCGGCCGCTAGAGTGGCCACTGCTTGTACGGTCACGTCCGCGTCCGGCTATGCCGGTATTGCGTTGCGAGCGGCGAGTTAAGTGAGGGTGGCGACCTCGAGCTTTATCCCCAAAGACAAGCTCTCCCGCAGAGCATTCTCACTCGCGGTCATGCTGGATGTGGTGCCAGGTAGGAGGATGCGCTATGGTGTGGAGTTTAGCTAGGCGTTGCCGCTTTAAGTAGCGCATTCCGGTGAGGCCAAGCGTCCGGTGCATCAATAAGTCATCGGAGTTGGTTCCTCGGGTAGCGAGCCTGCTTAATGACAGCATACGGACGGACGGCATGAATGCGGGCAGCTGGCGCCAGCTGGGAACACACGCGCGCGACGGCGCGAGGGACGAGGGTTTTTTGTGTGCCAGGGTAGTCAGCTGCGGGCGTGGCAACGTTGGACACGCCCTTTGCTCACATGTGATCCCACATGTCATTGAAAGACGACCCGGCATGGTCTCAAGTCCTGGGGATGCAGTTGGCCGCGCTAGAACACTCCGGGGACGCGTCGCGGTGCGCGCGCACTTCGGCACCCCGTGCATCCTCGACGAGCCGAGTGTTGATCTGCTGGTCGTGCCACAGCGGCAGCGCCACCCTGAAGCCGAGCGTGTCCAGCGGCGATGAGCGTGTTTCTCACCTCGGTCGCTGTGCCCAGAGGCGGTGCGGGAGCTGCGCCACATTGTTGGCCCCCATGACCCACATGGGCGGTTGCCAGTGGCGAGGAGGTCGTGGGCCAGCTCCTCCATTGGACTAGTCTGTGCCATGTCATCCCGACAGGTGTGCCCCCAAATGTCGGTTTCCCTGTTTTCCAGGCCAAATTCGAGCGTCAGTATGGCCTCATTAACACTCGGCCGACATCTCTCTCTCTCTTCTAGTCTAGTAGTATCCGTAAATGACGCAGGCGGGGGAGGGGGACGGACGTCGGTTTGCTCTCAACTACGGTCCCACAAGCGAGCAAAAACGCAAGACGAAGCGCGTTCCATTCGGTGAGCGATGTGCAGGGTCCACCATGTCGGGGTGCAACACGAACGCAACAAGAGTGATGTACACCATCCATTTGTTATGAACTTGCATACTTCGAGTACTCCTTTTTTTGAACACAGTACAGACGCAAGCGCTCATATATGCATGCATACACTCACCCCTATGAACGCACACACGCACACCCTACCCCTATGAGCACCTTCGAGAGACTGAGCCGTCATATCTATAATACTCCCTCCGTTCCTAAATATTTGTCTTTCTAGAGATTTCAACAAGTGACTATATACGAAGCAAAATGAGTGAATATGTCTATATACATCCGTATGTGGTAGTCCATTTGAAATCTCTAAAAAGACAAATATTTAGGAAAGGTGGGAGTACTATATCTCTACTCTCGGTGATGATGGTGTGCCTGCCATCTTGCAATATAGACCGTCCGATCTACATCTGACGGGTAGAAAGCAAACTATGGCAATTTTGCAAAAGGATACCCGCACCACTCTCGTTCATCCTTATCTCCCACAACTTCATTGTTGAGTAATTAAAAAAGGAAGCCTCTAGAACAATCTGGCATGGTGGCCACTGCTGGCGTCATCCATCCCCATGCCTCCGCTAAGTTTGACCACCAATTACCACCGTGCCCCACTCCTGCTCACCTTATCTCTCATCTTTCTCGAGATACCATTTTTTGATGAAATTCTTGAGATACCATTTTTTTCGATAAAATTCTTGAGATATCATTAGTTTTTACACATGGGATTACTCCTTCATGGGTCAATCACAACAGGTGTTTTGTAAAAAAATGCATCTTGATGTTCCGTGCAATGCACGGGCATCTTGCTAGTCATCTTGAGATTTACGAAGTCACCGCCATGTCGTCGACAAGAACGGTGGGGAGGTCCGGACGTATGCCACGTGAAACTCCAAAACTTTGGTCCCATCCCACCCCACAACTCTCCAGGCTCCAGCCATCCGGCTTTGCAAATGCCGCACAATCAAAACCGATTGACCGGTCGTCACCGGAACCACTATTCACACCAAAACCTTCGCTGCTCAGCCTACGCCAGCTACTTGCCGGCCGGTCACCACTACCCCAAAACCACACCTCCTCTCCAGCCCATTCCCCCACCTTTCGATCCCCTAGCCCACATCAGCCATCCCCTAGTTCACCGGAAAGCCATGGTGCGCCGCAAGATCACGTACTACAAGATGCTGATGCCGGAGCGCCGCACAAAAATTGCGGCGGCGGTCGGCGCCACAGACCTCCGTTCCCAAGCTCGCTTTGCAGCGGGCCAATCCCTGAGTTCTCTGGAGCCAAGCTCCGAGGAGGAGGAAGGCGATCCAATGTTCATGGTGGAAGTCGCGGCGCAGAAGGCCCCCGATGCGTATGAGACGATGGACGTTGACTTCGTGCCGGCGTCCGGGTCCCCCATGGTGCAGGCGGACCAGCGGTTCAACCTGGCGATCCTAAAGGAAGACCGGGAGGCGGAGGCTCAACTCGACGTGGAGCGCGCGGATGCCGCTGCCATCGGGGCCCTCCTGCAGGCGGAACCGGATGTCGTGGATGTAAAACGGGCAGTGGAGGCTCAACTTGACGCGGAGCATGCGGATGCCACTGCCATCGAGGCCCTCGTGCAGGTGGAACCGGATGTCGTGGATGTGAACTGGGCGGCGGAGACTCAACTTGACGTGGAGCGCGCGGATGCCGCTGCCATCGAGGCCCTCCTACAGGCGGAACCGGACGTCCTGGACTTGAACCGGGCGACGGAGGCTCAACTCGACGCAGAGCGCGCAGATGCTGCTGCCATCGAGGCCCTCCTACAGGCGGAACCAAACGTCGTGGACGTAAACCGGGCGGTGCTCGCGTCCGTGCAAAGCGCCCGCACGCTCCGCGTGAATGAGTAGCCGGAGTCCGAGGACAACCACAATGCGGAGACACACGTCTGCAGCTACGGCTGGTTCGCACCGGCAGCCAAAGATAACGAGGCCGTCTCGTTCCGCAAGCAGTGATAGTTTTTCTTTACGTTGTTGTTTTTAGGGATCTTTTGCTGTGTAAAAACATATATTTATGCAAGTTGCTTGACTTTCATCATTTGGGTCAGTCGACCATTTCAGGTGGTTGGATGAATATCCTACGTCTCCTAACCCTTTTTCTTCCTCACCTCTTCTTCTTCCCCAACAGACCACCGCACGGGCCGCACGGATCTTCCCTAACATGCGGTTGGATAAACATACTGTATGAACAAAAATTATGTGTCAGCGGTAGGATGGCTGAGTTTGGTTTGATCACATGCGGTAGCACGTGTCAGTGAGGGTGCGTTCCCTTGGTTGGGTTTGCGGCATGCATGAGCGACTGTGAGAGGGTGCGGTGCGACCGCGACAACCGTGCGCAAGTGTACCTCCTTTTCATTTTGAAAAACTTTAGGCAAGCTTGGCAAAAATGTGTGGCGAAGTATGGCAATGCAAGGCCTAGTCCCAAACAGGATACAAGTACGTACATACTACTTGGGTTAAAAAAGAAAGACGGGGTTTTCCTTCATGGGATTGATCGATACAAATCCTCGTTTGACGTGTCAATTAATGCATATTTTTTTTCTCCAACGCCCAAAGAGCTAACCATCTCACTCCTCATTGCTTGATTAATGCAGCGCCATGCAAACCAACCTTCTCACTTCCGCATGCATGCAAGGTTATATTAATGTCCTTGGTTGCTAGTACGAGGCAAACCCGATCAATTTTTCCTCGATTAGTGTTAGTGGCCTTCTGCAAATTGTAATTTTGATACTGGCCTTGTATACAAAAAAAATGGAGGTAGTAACTATTTGACTTCCTTCCCCATTGCGGTGATGTCAACGATATCTTGAACATTGTGGCTTTGGCGAAGTGCGTTCGACGGAGCAGACCATTGAGGGAGACCACGATAAGTCGTTCGCAAGTGCCGCCTGCAAGCCGAGACAACCGCCTTCTTTGCATCCAGGAAGTCCATTGAACCAAAGGAGGCATAAATGTACTAGTACTACACAATAGCGTCGTCCGTCTAGCTTAGTGCGGTAAGGTGGTTTCTCAAAGAAGATGATGGAGAAACAGAGTCAACGAAGAGTGAAATGATGGTTGCTTCGTCCATGCTTTGTGATTTTATGCCTCACTGCTTTGTGATTTGTGATAGAAGGGACAGGGTCGTAGACTCTATGCTCTATACTGTACATGCGTCCAAGCACGGGAGAAAGAGGAGAGAGGTTGCATTTTTCTATTCCTTCAATCAATCAATTAGGGAGCTTCGGTTCCATCTTTTTGGCTTTGGCAGCACCCTCCACAATGGTTCCCATTGATGCCAAAAGCTATTTTCACATTTGGCTACACATTGTGGATGCCCTTAACCGTACCACTTGGTTTTGCTCCTGTGTGCTATCTATACAAATCTCGATTATATTGATCTAAAAAATTATAGTATCAAGATTAGTAAAAAGGAGGTGATTTTGCCGCGCGGAAGGCGGGGGAGGTTTCTTATTTTTAGAGGACGTTGGCCTGGTGGTTTGCTAACATGTGGTCCCACGTGTCAGTGCTTTACCAAGCCGATCCACGTCCCACATGAGGCAAAACAACGGCAGAAGCAACACGTGGTTAACTTGAAGAAGATGAGGGAGAAGCGGATTCAGCAACAAGTGAAATGATGGTTGCTTCGTCCCTCCAACTTCTTTTTTTAGCATTACTTCGTCCCTCCAACTTAAATGCGGGAAAGGTGCAGCTTTGTGATTTGATGCCTCATTGCTCATTACTACGCCGGCACCATGACTGGGGTGCTTCACCCCTACTACTCTGCACTGTTATTTCGGTATGGCACGTGGACCCCGTTGCTTGATGTCCCACATGTTGGCGAAAGGGACTAGAACATTTATGAAAGCGAGCGCTCCACTCTTATGACGGAGGAGTACACGACATGGCGGCCCAGTGAACTGTTACTTGTACTGTAGTACTACTATAGTTTTGTTGTTTCGCACGATCCATCGATACAAACCCGATTAAACAGGCAAGGGCGGGATTTTTCCCGCGCGGTAGAAGATACTGACCATACATTTCAAAGGCAATTTTAATGTATGCAAACTGAATAATTAAGTAACAATATGAGATCTAGTAAAACTAAAAACACATATGATTTATTGTGTTAGAGTGTAGCAGTAGAGCTGTATTGCATAGTTGTTAGATGTAACATGCGAGAACGTGTAGAGATGTACTTTTGGAGGGCCTACTGAGAGAAATTGGGCATAAAGTGGATTCAAATATTTGTATTCGTCTTCATAGCATTTGTAACTCATATCTACAGTTTGTATAGTAGACGTGAATGCTTGTTCGCTCTTACGAAACCAGTACAACAATAATGGGGTGGCATGCGCCAATTTAGGCACTGGCACGTTGGCCTACTCGGCTCCACAGAGAGAGCGAGAGAAGAGATAAATACACTGGCGGTCAATGTTTTTCAAGAGAAAAGCATAATACAGTCACCAGACTTCAGAATACGCTCATTACGATCACTATATATGTTTTGCGGTGATTATACGGTCACTTGCTCATCGTTCAGCATCGGATTGCACTCTGTTGACCGGCCAAATAGTATGCATGGCACTATGTTGACTAGTTAAATTGACCATGCTTCTTGTGGGTCCCACCTGTCAATTCGCATAGGAAAAAGGTAAGATAAACACAAATTTACGCATGCACGACAAGAATCCAACCCGTGCGTGGGAACCACCTGGTTGTGTATGTGTCTGTCAGGGCCTGATGTGTGCACATGCACGTGTAGGTTGAGCACTTGATCATGAGCGTGTGTGTTGGTCGTGTGGTGGGTGCATGTATGCGTGCGTGTGTGCGTGTGAGTGTGGCGTGCGTGCGTGGTTGCGTGTGTACGTGTGAGTGTGGCGTGCGTGCGTGGCTACGTGTGTACGTGTGAGTGTTGCGTGCATGCAGTTCGTGTGCATGTGTGTGTGTGTGTGTATAATCACCACACCAGCTCATGTGTGTTAAAACAGACGGCTCAGCATACCAATACAAGGCCACCTTGTCTGATGTGCCTGCGGTCATGACTTCGAACCACCGTCCAATATTTTTTTATCGTTTATTTTCATTCTTATACACACCGACAGGTGGGCCCAATGGTAGTGAGATAATGTGATGCAATACTAGAGGTGCCACGTGGAGCGTTTACCTGGTCAACTAGTCGTGTCTTGAGCAAATACAGAGCTGTATGGTGAGCCCGTGACTTTATAATAACCACAAAACGTAAATGGTGACCGTAATGAGTGGATTCTGAAGTCCAACGTACGTATTATGCTTTCGCTTCAAATACAATGATCGTCACTGTATATATCGCGAGAGAAAGATGAAACATGCGTGAATGTGCTGGGGGCATACTTTTAGAGGACCTGGAGATAGTTTGTGTGCATACGTGAAAGGGGCGTAGAAGGGGTGTATGCGATGGAGAGAGATATGCTCTTCGTTTCTCTTTATTATGACTAACTTTATATATAGAATAAAAATATAAAAATTCACAGTGTGGAATAAATATCATTGGGTGCACCATGCAATGCAAATTAACGTTCATACTCCTCCATATAACTTTGTAATGTTTTATATATGTAGAAATTCTAAAATAATTTTTTGGCCACACTTTGTGTGGTTTTATTCAAAAGGAATGTTGTACGTGAAATAAACGTGAAGAGAGGGCTTTTTAGATTAATGGGGTACGTGATGTAACATGTGTGAATGTGTAGTTGACGTATTTGGCAGGGCCTAGAGAGGGTATGTTTATGTATTACGTATTCGAGAGAGGCATGGATAGAGGGGCCGGTGGGGGGCGACGTGGGAGAGATAGCACGAGAAATGAGAGAGGTCTTGAGAGAGAGAGATGAATAGGATGTCATGGCGAGAGATGCCCTTGAGTGTGTATATGCAAGGGGGGAGGGGATAGAGGCATGAGGAGAAAATATTTTGTGTGGTGTCTGTGTTGGTATGTGTGGGTGTGAGAAGATAACGAGACCTAGGGGCAGAGGGTGTCTCACCGCGTGAGGTCCGGTGGGCCGAGGTGAGGCCCTTGGTTCGGTTCTGTCCTGCGCCACAATGGTCGGCCCGTGACACATTCAGGGAGACCCATGGAGGACTAGTCATACAAGACAAAGATACCAGAGTCATGATGGACTCTCTGTCCACTAACAAAGCCGGCTAGGATTTGTAACCCTAGGTCCTCGGACTAAGGTAACCCCTTATCTCTGATATTACCATTTATCCAACCTAACTTTAAGGGGCATCCTACAGAATGCTCTGCTAGAATCATACTCGTCAATTAGGAAGAGAGGTGGAGACAATGCGTGCGAGACAGACCTAAAGATAATGTGCGTGCGGGAGACACGTAGGCAGTTCTATGTATATAGAAAGGGTCGATGGGGATCGTGCGTGTGTATGCGTGTGAGAGGAAGAGTGCTTGTGATAAAGGTTAGTCAAAACAGTCGTAAATGGTTGCGAGAGGAAGGGAGGGTGATATCGAGAGCATGTCTGCGAGAAGGACACCTCGGGAGAGAGTGTGTGAGCATGTGTGAGAGACCACCGATGGATATACACCGTGTGCGCGTATGTGTGAGAGAGAAAGTCAGCGCGTGTGTGAGGAGGGGCCTATGGAGAGTGAAACTACACGTAAAAGACTGATGTAAACATTGATTTATAAATTGTATCCAAATATTAGGATGGGATCATGATATTTGCAATTCGTGTAGGGAACGGTCATTGATCCATCAGACATCTATATTCTAGCAAATTTGAGCATATCTATGTTATTATTCGACATAATTGATCCACAGAGTCAGTATTTTGAACTCCAGACAATGCACCACTTTAGCAATTCGAATATAAATATGAGTATAGTTCATGTTGTGTGTGTGTAAAGCACATTATACATACAAAAGTTACACAATGAACATTATAAATAGCTAGCTATGAACTAGCATACATTTGAATTCAACTTAAGGTGGTCTAAAAAATTTGAATTCAACATGAAGTCCATTCAATTATTTGAATTCGAGATCATGGCATTTGTAAATCATACCTAAATTATGGGGGCACCAATCTTTGCTCTGCTTTTGTACATAATAGCATATATAGTCGTGTACAAAATAGATTCAAATTTACCTCCTCCATTCCAAAATAATCGTAGTTATAGGATTTTCAAGTGTCAAAATTTCAAAAAGAAGAGCATAATTTAATGAGGTTTTCAAACATACAAGGTCAAATTTAACGTTGTCTATTTAGGTCAATCCTCAAAGTTCAAGAGTACTCTAAACGTGAATGCTTCTGTTTCAAAATTTCGAACGAAGCGCCAAAAGAGCCTCTACTCGCCCGAAACCGCGTGAGACCAATGTTTGGTAGAACGAAACTACTTTTCTAACTCCGACCCGTGAATCCTACCGGCTCGACGTCTATAGGTCTAAACCAGGGTAGGTTTGTAACTTCATCTAGACGCCACGCAACCGCCTCCAAAAAACATTCATACACCATGGCCGCCTAAACACACAATCGCTCGGCCAAAATCGCTCCCGCCCACTATTTGGGACACCTAGGATTACCGTCCTACCCCCGACCCGCAGTAGGTCCGAAATTTAAGAGGGGGGCAAAGTTTGTACTTTCCCCAAATTTCAAACAAGCGCGTCCCATCTATTCAAAAAAAAAAACAAGCGCGTCCCAGACCGAAACATGGTTCCCCCATAGCTCCCCCCGCCCCTCGTCCAATTCCCCATTCGTACTCCGTGGGCACCAAAACTACCTCTCCACCAGCCGTGAAACCCCAGCGTCCTTCGTCCGCCACCCCATCCCACCCATCAACTGCCGCCCTCCCCCATCACGTCGGAGCCGATACCCCGACGTCGTCGTCCACCGCAACCGCAACTGCAACGCCCTCCACGGCTAGTAGTTGAAGCCGAGGCCGAGCTGCCTCCAGGACACCGACGTGCGCCGTACCCGAGCCAGTTTAACCATGCCGTCCTGCGCCTCACCGTTGCCGCTCCAATGTCGCCACCGTCCACCGCACCGGAGCTGTTCCCGCTACGCCGTCCTTCCCCGCCTCGGATCTGCTTCCCCTCCGCTGACAGATGCCCACCACAACACAGTCAACAATTCCTCCAAAACATCAGTTCCCCCGATAAAAAGAAGAACATTGCCGTGATATCAGGAGGACATAGCACTGGCAACCGGATATGGTACTCTTCTTCCCTTATTCGTGCAAATCTTACGTGTCTGCTTGCACAGTATTCATCCCACAGAAGACACTAGTTGACCGCTTCTTCCTATACCTTCTTCCTGATACTAGATGTTCCTAGTAACTCGCGATGCACAAGGTTTCTCCTCATATACTATTTCACCTTAGCTAGACGTCCATCGCCCCCTGGATTTCAATTCCTGGTCAGTTGATTCCCAATTAAAGGAAGCATTCCCCGGTGTAACAGGCGCTAGTCCGCCTATTACGCCGGGGAAGCAGCACCTCGGTGTTTATCTTAGGGGTGTGTGGGGCCTAGGAGCTGCTAGCGCCCAATCTGGAGGTCGGCCAGGATTAAAGGGATGGCCGAGGGTGCTGCCAAGCACGGCAGTGGTGTGAGGTCGAGGGGAGGGCGGGGCGGCAGAGGCAGGGGTCTGGGCCGGTGGTCGCTGGAGGTTCGAGAAAGATCATCAACAGTGACTGGCGGGAGGCAGACGAAGGCCATCTGCCCGTTCCTTGTAGATCGGACGGTTCATAAAAAAATTAACTGACCTATTTAGTTTCATTCGACTGTTATTTTGATAGGACCACATGTGGTGGTGTGCTGGAGGAGTACCTGCATTTCCCAGCCATCCTTGTGCTCATATATTACAAAATCATACGGAGTAGAATCTAATTTTGTTTGCCATGCAATGCTGTAGAGCTATCATATGTCTCCTGTCATTTATTTTTCAGCCACCTGCTATCTGCTACTTTTACAGTGCACTAGTTCTGCACACACTTCACCCATACTCTCACTATTGTTTTTTTATGCATGGGTATTTCAGCCTCTGTCGAACTATTGAGAGAAGCACGAAATAAAAGAGAGAAGTTGCTCCTGCTTTCTTCGTGGGCAGGCAAGACATGTTTGGGCGCTATAAAGGGTGCAGTGTCAGCAGATGGAGATGATAAACGTAGCTCTAGAGTTGATGATCTCGCTCGCCATGAACCACCATCCCAGGTGATTGCTTTAACTTCGCGGTGTCATAAGTGGTTGCATGTTGCATATGGTATCTAGCTTGTATTCGAAAGGCCAAAGTCAGTCTTTATTAAGATAAGAAAAAAATATTTTTTACATGAACCACCATCTCGGGAGCACCAGAAGCCAAATAGCTAGTCAGGGCACTGGCCGAGCCAGTGACAAGCCCAGCACAGACAGGCATCACCTGCAAGCCAACTAAAAAGCCACGATGGTGGCGAAGCAGCCCGCCTCCCACCAGACTCTCAGGTCCTCAATGATCATGCTCACCACTCCAGCCGGGTGTCTAGCTTGTATTGCTTCCAATTGGGTTAAATTGCATCTGCTTAGCTTACACATTATACCTTTGAATATGACATGCCTTCCTGTTTTTGGTACATACTACTACATCTGTCTATTAACCATGTTCTTACATCAAACTAATGTTCTTGTGTATCCCTCATCAATCACTTATGATGAGACAGACAGGCTCGAGGACTGCTATAAGAAAAGATCCTCTTTTAAAGAATGCAGAGTCAGCCTCCCCACATGATTTTCAAGAAACAACAATGCTAGATGAAGATAGTCAATGTAGCTCTGTAGTTGATGACCGCATTTCCCCTACACCATCATCGCAGGTGCTTGCTCTAACTTGGCAGCGTGATATGTGGTTGCATGTTGCATATAGTGCCTAGATTGTAATTCTTCCAATCTGGTTAAATTGCATGTGCTATTCTGCTTAGTTTATACATTATACCTATTAATGTGACATGCCTTCCTGTTTTTGGTACATAGTACATCTGTCTATTAAGCATGTCCTTACATAAAACTACTGCTTTTTTTGTATACCGCATCAATCAATTATGATGAGACACCTTTAGTATATGCAGAGTGATATTGGTTGCATCTTTCATATGATTTATAGCATGCACTGCTTCTAATTTTTTGAAACGCCATTTATGATGGGACGCTTTTAACTTGGCAGTCATATTGGTTACATCTTTCATGTGGTGTCTAGCTTGCATTGCTTCTAATTTTTTGAAATGGCATCTGCTTAGTTTACCCAAATAGTTGTGAATATGCCATGTCGTCCTGTTTTTCGTACATATTCCATCCTTGTATCATGTGTTTGCCTTACATCAAAGTAGAAATTGTCAGTATCATGCATGAATGAGTTCTGAAGAGTGAATTTTATTGCTTTTTCTTGTCGGTTTTACTTGACAATGCAAAATCAATAAATCGGAAGGAAATTAGCAAGGCAGTGGATAAAGGTGCTCCTTCCAAACAACTGAAATGGAGGGCCTCTACAGATTCTACTCCGCCACCCTCCCAAGAAGATTTGCAAGACAACACGTGCATAGACACTCAATGTAGCTATGTTGATGATGAGCACGTCTCCCCTAGTCCACCATCACAGGTGCTCCCTCTAACTTTGCACTGTTATATGTGGTTGCATGTTATGTATGATGTCTAGCTTGTATTGCTTCTAATTTTGTTGAATTCCATCTGCTTACTTTACACATTATACTTGTGAATAAGACACGAGTTCCTGTTTCTAGAACATACAATATCTGTCTATCACACCATGTTCTTACATCAAAGTACTACTGTTGTGTAACCTGCAACAATCACTTATCATAAGACACGTTTAACTTGGGAGTGTGATATAGGTTACATCTCGCATTCTTTTCTAGCTTGTACTACTTCTAATTTGTTGAAATGGCACTTATACGAGACAGTTTTAACTTGGTAGAGTGATATTCGTTGCATCTTCATATGGTGTCTAGCTTTCATTGCTTCTAATTTGTTGAAATGCCTTCTGCTTAGCTTACACATCATAGCTGTGGATATGCAATGCTATCCTTTTTTCTTACACATTCAATCGTCCTATCATGCGGCCGCCTTACATTAAAGTAGTGCTCATCAGCATCCTGCATCAATGAGTTCTCAAAAGTGAATTTTTATTCATTTTTCGTGTGGGTTTGACTTGGCAAGGCAATAAAATTAAGAAAGAGGAAGGAAAAAATTAAGGCAGGGACTGATGGCAGTCTTCTAGCGAAACCGGCATCCCAGGTGCTTTCTCTAGCTTGGCAGTGTGATATTGTCTTGCATGTTGCACACGGTGTCTAGCTTGTATTGCTTGTAATTTGATTAAATTACTTTTGCTTAGTTTACACATCATACCTGTGAATATGCAATGGCAGTAATGACGAGAGACCTTTAACTTGGTAGTGTGATGTTGTTTGCATCTTGCATATGATTTATTTCTTGTACTGCTTCACATTTGTTTAAATGCTAGTTATGACGAGACACTGTAAACTTGGCAGAGCGATATTTGTAGCATCTTTCATATGGTGTCTACCTTCCATTGCATTACTTCTAATTTATTGAAATGCCTTCTGCTTAGTTTACACATCATAGTTCTGATTATCTCATGCCGTCCTATTTTTCGTACATATTACGTCCTCCTATCATGCGGTTGTCTAACATCAAAGTTTAGTTCGTCTGTATCACGCATCAATTTGTTCTGAAGAACTAAATTTTTATTTCTTTTTCTTGTCAGCTTGACTTGATATGGCACAGAGAAAGAGGAAGGAACATAGAATGGCAGGGGATGATGTTAGTACTCCGGACGCACGGAAACGGAAGCGGAAGAATTATGCTGATTCTGCTGGTACTGATGGTGCAATAGAAGGTCAAAGTCCACCAGAAAATTGTTCAAACACGGTATCTCGTGCTACACTAGCTGCAAAACAATCCAACCAAAAACTAATAGCTGCCACCAAACAAGCAGTGATAGCCCTAGTTGTTGCAACACCTTCCACAGTACCACCAGTTGCACGAGTTACTCGTTTGTCAACTCAGCTAGCAGCACGTTCCCAAGCTCCCTTGCCACCTGACACTACTTCCAAAGCACTCTTGACACAAGACGAGTTGGCAAGATCAGATGAACCTTGTGAGCTTCAACATCAAGAAGGTAGTTGCTGGAGTCAAGTTACAGTTGCATGCTTCTTTATATGTAGTCTCACAGTTTGATGTACACTAACACTTCCTATGTTCGTTGTTGGACTAGCACCTAGTCGCAAGAGGAAATAGACATCATGGATAATGCTCGATAGGTTGACTAAATCTAGAGGAGGAAGAATGGAGATCTGTTTTGAGGTAGGTTTAAAAAGGCCACGTGATGCTACAGAGTCAGCCAAGTTAGAATCAGAGGCAGCGGTTGCCGTTAGGTGTCATGCACGTATCCTCCCAACATGGATTCAGAACAGGAATGACAAAGACGAAAACCAGTTCAACACCTTCCTCGACCATTTATCTGTAAGTATGGTTATGTATGGAAATTAGTAATATCATCTTAGTCTGTCCCATACTTTCTAGGTTGCTGGTAATGAGACTCCCATAATTTTCAACAGATGAGGTTCAAGTTGGATAGCCAAGATGATGCAACCAGACAAGCATGCACCCATGTTTTCAAGTCTGCTCTGTGACAGTATCGGTATAACTTGAGGAAAACTCACTTTGAAGGCAAGGCTAACAGTGAACTTGCCCAAACATCTCAAGTGGAAAATATATCGGATGAAGACGGGAGAGGCCTCGTTAAACACTGGTCTGATCCAAAGTATCAAGTACATTATATATATGTGATCAGATCACATGTTGAACTCCTATTTACGCATGTGCCTCATAAATCTATCTTCTTGTAGGTGAACTGTTCAAAGAACAAGGACAACCGTATGAAAGTGAAATTCCAACAGACGACAGGATCTCGTAGCTATATTGCACACTGCAAGGCTCTTGTAATTAGCTACTGTTTCACTCTTTTCGCTGTGCCATATTATCAGATCTATATTGACTTGTTCCAAATGCAGAGGAAAGCCCGCAAGGACAAAAAAGTACCTGAACCAAATGCTGTGGAAATCTTCAAGGACTGTCACACCAGCAATACGAAAGGCATGACTACACCAATCAAAGCCGCTGTTGTAAGTCCTTCATCCTCATGTCTTTTAACTACTACTTACTCTGACTTGTGCATTGAACTGCATGATTTCTAGCCAGCGTATCATTGCACCTTACAAAGTTTAAAAGAGAGGAGTGATGTTCCTTTGATCTTGATCTGTAATCTAGTTCCGTGCTGGACTTGTCTACACAATGTTACAATTGCATGTTTGTCTGTTCTTAGTTGTTTTGTGATATGAATGATGTCATACTATGCTTAATTACTGTATTATAAACTTTGTCTCTTTATCCTTAGCTGTCAATACAATGTGAAGAAATAGACAATACATTAGCCATGGTACATGGTCATATGTTTGGAACCTGGTTTTATTATGTACTTTGCAGTAAAATAAAACTAATATTTTACACGGGTTCACCAGAATAAGTTCTGTATATAGACCAAAGCTATTTTGTTTGTTTTTGCTGCCTCCTTAATATCTTCTGTTTTGGTACTACTAATGTAAAAACTCAACTTTTCAGCAAGCTATGGAATAAATGGTGGAACCGCCACCTTCTGAAGGTGACGAGGCAACTATAACCGCAATGTCACCTCTTGCTGTAGTGGGTCAGTACCTGTCCACTAACAGTGCCAAAAGCACGTTCTTGCGTAATACTGGGTTGGTTGTTAAGGCAATCTCGTCCAAACTGCCTCATGATCAAGATATGCAAGCTCAAAACAATGTTATATCTGCGCTCCAGACACAAGTCCATTCCCTAACAGAGACCCTTTGTGAAACAAGGACAACCATTGTTCGACGTCGTCAAGATATGCATGGTTTTGAAACCAGACTATCAGACATTTGCTATGTTGTTCGGGAGCCTAGGAGAAATGAAGGCGAAGGTTATGGTGCTCCATTGGATAGTACAACATGAAAATGTAACAGTGAGGTCAAATGAACTGAGCTTCTTAACTTCTGGTGGTGCATTTATCTGCCGGACTGTTAACTTTTATGCCAACCTTCCTTTTGTTTTATGGTTGTAATTTGTTTTGTTGCGATACAAAATTTGTTCTTAATGTGCAGCGACCGGCTTAAGAAAATAGCAAGCCACTTTTTTATAGTGTAGGGTGTTCCCTATATTTGCACTGGTGGCGAACTTTGATGCCCGGTGGATGTAATCTGTGCAATCGCCTTAATAGCCTAGCATTAGTTTCTGGCTTATTTATTTCCCTAGTCTTCTTTTTCCTTGGTTTGCTAGTGGCTGCAACAACCATGGTCCATATACAGACCGTGGTAACCTTGAGCCTGCTACGAGCCGTAGGACCCATGGGCCTCCTACGAGCCGTCGGATAAATGGGCCTCCAACGGCCCGTAGATTTAGTGGGCCTCGAGCCATCGGATAAATGGTCCCACATGGGCCATAAACGGGCATAATTGGTATCGGGCCAGCATGGTAACGGGCCGTTAATAGGCCGGAAGATAGCAAAGGCTTAATTTTGTCACAGGCATAACGGGTCGTTAATGGGCCAGAATATAGGACAGGCTGGAAATGGCGCAACGGGTTAACAGGCCACAAACGGGCCGATTCTAACCACAGGCCTAATTTGGCCCATTAGGGGAACATGCCAGTAACGGGCCGAAAGTAATCGAGGGCCAGAAAGGAGGCCAAGAATGTATGGGCCGTCAGTAGGCCAAAAGCTAACACGGCTGGAAACGGCCCATGTGAATCATGGGCCATTACTCGGCATAAAGAAATTTACTGTTTATTATGGGCCAGAGTCACCGTGGCCCATTAAATGGCCCAAAGATACGAAAGGCCTCGTATGTGCTGAAAGACATCGTGGGCCATACATGCGCCGAAAATGAAATGGGCTGGTATTATACTGGACGGCCCACATGATGCTGTTGGGCCGATTTCAGGAACGCCATAATAGGCCGTGAGTTACCGGGCCGTAAAATGGGCTATATGCGAACAGACCATTAACAGGCTTTTCATGGGTCGGCCCGCTATCTTTTGACCAAGTCAAATGGGCAGGCCTTTGTAAGCTAAATGGGCTAATGTTGGGCCGTCGCACGTGTCGACATATCATAGGCGCGTATCTGACCCAATGACGACCTGACACGTGTTTCCTCCGTCCAATGAGAATTTTACACGTGGAAAATCGCCATTGATCATTGCTGTTAACGGGTTATCGGATCCAAAACCAGACCCGATAGATAAACGGCGATCCATTACGGTGGATGCCACGTGTCGATTACCCTTGACGAAAGCACTTCCATGACGCGTCATTTATCATCATGGAAGTGAATACTTCCGGGATGATAATTTTGGTATTGTCATGGAACACTTCTACGACAACACAGGTATGACTATCTTGATTCTGTCATAAAATCGTCATGGATGTACATGCATGACAGAAAACGTGACCTACTATGACAAACACGTATCATCACGGAAGTGTATTTTTTTGTAGTGTAATTGCTTCCATCCATCGCTGCTGATGGAAATTCAGATCTGGCTGAGTAAATAGATACTTCAGACTTTGATGATTGGTGTAGATCTTGCAATGATTACCGAGAAGGTAATGTCGCCACAACTTCAGTGCATAAATAACTGCAGCAAGTTCGAGGTCATGAACTGGGTAGTTCTCTTCATGAGGGTGCAACTGTTGAGATGCATAATCAACCACCTTGCGCTCTTGCATTAGGACACAACCTAATCCTTGACGGGATGCATCGCAATAAATGATGAATTCCTGGTGAGAATCTGGACAAGCAAGCACTGGGGCAGAAGTCAGCTTATCCTTGAGTGCCTGGAAACTTTACTGACATTTTCTGTCCATTCAAAATTAACGCCCTTGTGAAGCAGATTAGTCAAAGGCTTGGCAATCTTGGAGAAGTTCTCGACAAAATGACACCAATAGCTGGCGAGTCCGAGAAAACTTCTGACTTGTTTGACATTCTTCGGGGGAGTCCAGTCAAGAATAGCCTGAACTCGTTCTGGGTTGAAAACAATACCATCCTTGGAGATCACATGACCAAGGTAGGTTACTTCGGGTAAAAAGAATTCACACTTGGAATATTTGGCATATAGTTGATGCTCTCGAAGCTTATCCAGTACAAGACAAAGATGTTTAGCATGTTCTTCTTTATTCTTGGAATACACAAGGATATCATCCAGATAAACCACGACGAACTTGCCGAGGTATTCCATGAAGATATAGTTCATCAATCGAGAGAATGTTGCTGGAGCATTGGTTAAATCGAAAGACATGACGGTGTACTCGTATGAACCATAGTGAGTAACGAATGTGGTCTTTGGAATATCCTCTTCACGAACCCAGATCTTGTGGTATCCCAACCTCAAGTCAAGTTTAGAGAAGACCGAGGAACCATCAAGTTGATCATATAGATCGTTGATCCGAGGAAGCAGATACTTGTTCTGAATTGTTGCTTGGTTGATAGGTCGGTAGTGTTGGACCAAATGATTCGTACCATCCTTCTTCTTGACAAAGAGAGAAGGTGCTCCCCAAGTAGAGGAACTTGGATGAATGAAACCCTTGCAAAGTGAATTGTCGATTTTCTCCTTAAGTTCAAGGAGTTCATGCGGCGGCATCTTGTATGGTCGCTTGGCAATAGGAGTGGTGCCTGGTTTCAAGTCGATGACAAATTCGACAGCTCTAACAGGGGGTACTCCTGGAAGTTCCACTGGGAAGACATCTTGAAAGTCGCAAACAACTGGAACATTCTCAATTCCTTCAAGAGGGGAAGCATTCAATGCATTCGGAGTATATATCTGGCTCTCGGCATTCTAGATTATCTGGGCTGAGTAGTTGATCATCTGGCCAGAAGGGTGTGTGAGCTCGACTGTCTTGGCGGAACAGTCGATCAAACATTATGGGTTATCAACAAATCCATACCATGAATGATGTCTATGTTGAAAGGTCCGAGCACAATGAGAGAAGCCGAAAAATATAGACCTCCAAATTCGATTTGGTTGTGAGGGGCTTACCATTGTGGTTTGCCACCTGGATCCCGGAGATTGAACCGCTAAAGGAGTGGGTAAATTTTCCATATCTAACCCATGCAACTGAGCAAATTGTCAGGACACAAAGGCATGCGATGCTCCTGAATCAAAGAGAACAGAAGCTGGCATTGAATTAACGAGAAGGGTACCCATCACGTTTTGTGGGGCCTCACGAGCTTCTTCAATCTTGACATGGGTGACTTGACCACAACTCATAGCAGGCGGCCTGGCACTACAACTTCAGGTAGGATGGTTTCGATGGCCCTTCTTACGGCCAACAAGAGGATGTGATGCATTCTGCGGCCGACCCTGGCGACAGTTGAGAGCAAGGTGCCTTGGCTGTCCACACTTGCGGCATAAACCATCATTATGGGGAGGAGCTATAGCATTGGATTGTCCACCCGAAATCGTTAGCTATGTCGGCGGCAGAGGCAGATGAGGTGCAACATAAGACGGTCTTGGTGTTGGACCAGGTCGGTGATAAACATTGTGCGGGATCTAGACTCGAGGTTTCTGAGCAGGCTGGCCCGAGGATGGGCCAACATCTTGAGTACGCTAGAGCGATGCCTGGTACTCAGGTAGACTAGTTTCAGCTCGAAAAACTTGGCTGACAAGCGTCGCAAATTATGCGCATTCATGGATAACAAGTGCGAGCTTTAAATCAGGATGCAATCCTTCACAGAATTTCTCCTGCTTCTGAGCGTCAATGCAGACGTCATCCTCACCATAGCGGGATAAGTCGAGAAATTTCCTCTATATTCATCCATAGTCATTTTGCCATGTGTGAGTTTGCGGAATTCCTTCTTCTTCTAATCCATTTGACCTTAAGGAATGTGTCATGCACGGAAAGCTGACTGAAATTCCTGCCAAGTGTTTACGGTCCCAACAGGCAGCATACGCCTGCTGCTTTCCCACCATTGAGCAGCTGAACCCCTTAGGTGATATGTCACATAGTTGATGTAACTGGCAGTGGCAATATTAGCCAACTCCATCTGAAAGGCGATGTCACGGAGCCAATCATCAGCATCCATAGGATCAGATGAGTTATGGAAAGTGGAAGGGATGAGGTGCACGAATTCTTGCAGAGTTATTAGGGTAGGCTATTGATTAGCATTCTGGGTTGGAAATTGGTTCATTAGCCTGGACATGAACTAACGGTTCAGCTCAAATTGATGTATCATTGTGGTAATATAGGGTGGAGGCGGAGGATCGTCAGCCATCCTGCTAAAAACAATAGGGGAAGTTTAGCAAGAACAACTGCAAGTGTATGGAGTCATTCATGATGCAACATGAACAATGAACAAGAAGTGCCTTAGATACAAAATAGGACTCCCTCCATCCCCAAATAAGTGACTCAACTTTGTACTAGCTTTAGTACAACGTCGAGTCACTTATTTTGGGATGGAGGGAGCAGTCGTTAAAGACATACAGATCCATGCACAGAGTTGGCTAGAAATGGGTAGCATGAGTTCAGAAACACACACAGCTTTACAAACTAGGCAGCACGCAGGCACGCGGCTAAGAGATACAACAACGAGACATAGCAAAGGCTACATCAACATCGGAGAAAAGCACTGAAGTGAGGAATCTGCAGATGACGATGTAGGGTGCCCTCGAAAAAAAGGATCCTGCGGCCCGTGAACACTGTGAAGCAGAACCTGGCCCTCAACTCAAAGAAGGGTTAATTCAAATCTCCGAGTGGATGTGATGACGAGAACCTAGAGTTAGAGTAAGTAAAAATTTTAACCCAAAAATAAGAGAGATCGAAATCCCAGAGTAAAGGAGAGGAATAAAATATCCTAATCCCATCCATTTGCGATGTGGGCCCGTAAGCCACACAACAATGTTAGTAAAATAGTTTTTCAAAGACTAGACTCAACTTCCGCCAAGGAGCTGGAAAGGGGCTTCCTGCAGGCAGTCGGCTCTGATACCAACTTGTGACGCCCCGACTCAATCATGCACTAATCATACACGCAAATGCTCATGATCAAGATCAGACACTCACGGGAAGATATCACAACACAACTCTAGACACAAATTCAAACATAAAGCTTTATATTACAAGCCAAGGCCACGAAGGCTCGAACCCATAAGTTAACGAAAGCAACAGCATCTGAGTACAGACATAAGATAACAAGTTTGCCTTAAGAAGGCTGAGCAAAACAACAACATCTAGATCGAAAAGGTGCAGGCCTCCTGCCTGGGAGCCTCCTAACTACTCCTGATCATCGGTGGTCTCCACGTAGTAGTAGGCTCTGTCGGGGTTGTAGTAGTCATCAGCGGGATCAACTGGCTCCTGGGCTCCATCATCTGATCGCAACAATCGGGTAGAGGGGGAAAAGGTAGCAAAGCAACCTTGAGTACTCATCCAAAGTACTCGCAAGACTTACATCAGATCTATGCTAAGTATGCAACAGTTTCAATGGGAAGGGGCTGTATCTGTGGACTATACTGCAGAATTGCCAGAATAGAGGGGAAGGTCTAGCCTATCGAAGACTAGCATCTTGCAGTAACAGAAGAGAGTAGAGTAGCATATAATATATAATAACAAGTGTATATATTAGTAACGCCCAGGGATCCTTCCTCGAGTCCCTTGCGAGAAAGCGATCCTGGAGCCATCATATCAGTTTAGTAACACAAGTATCCAGTTCTAGCTGTAGTAGATTGGGATACAACTCTGAGCGTCTTGTTACCGTGGACATGGCTATTCGAATAGATATACTTCCCTGTAGGGGTGCACCAACTTACCCGTCACGCTCGATTACCTCTGGCCGGACACACTTTTCCGAGGAATGCCCAGCCTCGGATAATCAACACGTCATAGTCCTACCTAGGCCCCGCAGAGAGGTCCCCGCCGGTCTACATCCTAAGCGTGAACGGGTTGTTTGGCCACTCACCCCTAAGCACTCCGGGTCATTGCGGGCAGGGCGGACCCAGGCACCACCTCTGTCCTGGATGGCATCAGCCCAGCCGTGCCGCAATGCTAAACTGGACATCTGACAGGGCTTTTGGGAGAATGTATGACGCCGAGTGCCTATAAATTATCCTGCATGGTGGTTAGTGCAAAAAACCCAGAGGCCTACTCAGATCAGATATCCAAACCGTTAATGTATTAGTAGCTCGCGGAAATGATCAGTGCTCCTGTCGCCCCGTCTCACGGACTTATGACAAGGGCCAAGCCCATACCTCTCCTGGGGCGATCTTTGCCTGCCCGGTCATGCCGCATCATTATCTCGCGACTACCCTCATGGTCAACCCGACTTCAATAACTCTCGCGGGTACCCCTTGGGTCGACTCGACTTCAACGAAGGACTGAGGTGAAGGTGAAGGTATCCGTGTGTCCATAACATCAAGGAGGAATCTAAGGAATCATCCTCGATTTATTCCTACTCGATGTAACCATCAAGGTGACCTTGGAGGAATCACCCTCGGTAGGTTCACGCCTGAGGTAAAATGTCAAGGTGAACTAGGAGGAATCACCCTCGATGGGTTCACGCTTGAGGTGTTACACAACAGAGTCATCATCGGGAGTGGTGAGCGAGGAATCACCCTCGATAAACCACACATGAGGTGTTACACTACAGAGATATCATCGGAAGTGGGATATGAGGTATCATCCTCGGTACTCGATAGTAGCCCTGCAGAGTCGTACAACTAAGTGGGGTGCTGGTGATGTGTTCGGTCTCTGCACGTCGATCACAATGACTGAGTCATCCGGTAGCAAGGCAGGGCAACACGGACAAGGATGTGGAGCCACTGATGGATCACTAACCAGGCTATACTAAGCATATAGGATAATAGGTAAAGTAGCAACAGCAAGTTACAAAAATAGGCTATGCATCAGAATAGGAGCTATCGAACAACAGTAGCAAAATCCAATGCAATCATGAGAGAGAAGGAATGGGCGACATAGGAATGATCAAGGGGGTTTTGCTTGCCTAGAAACTCTCCAGACATATACGGACTCTCGACGGTGAAGTAGTCGATCATCAGATAAACAGTGGTCTCGGGGGCTACTGGAAAGAAGTAACGGAGGGGGAAATAAATAAATAACAGAACAATCAAATGCATCACAAAGCATGACATGGCAATACTTGTGCTAGGGCCGACCTAATGCAGTGCTACACTTTACAGAGGGAGAGGGAAAATATATGTGAAAATTTTCCCAGCTTTAGGCAGTTATCACACAGATGATCCGGAGGGGAAGGTTCCATGTTTGAAGTGTTAGAGGCATGTGACAGGTATGTGAATGGCATAATAAGATTCGTCATATTTTTCTGATCGATTTTCATATATAAATTATTTTCATCAAAGTTACGGATTATTTTATATGATTTTTCAAAGTTTTAAACATTTTCCATAATTTACTGGAATTATTTTAATTTGAATTTAAACAGTAAGAGGCTATGCGTACCCAGTGGGTACATAGCCAGAGAGTATGACATGTGGGGCAATTGACTTGTCAACTACCCAGTCAGTGGGTCAACAGAGTGAAGGTTGACTGAGTCAACCTGACATGTGCGGCCACATGTCATAGACACTGAGTTAGTATACTTATTTAACCACGTTTTATAAAAAGGGGGTCCCACATGTAAAGGACTGTTTAGTAAAATAGTTTAGTTAGCAGAGTTAATTAGGCCCTAATCTAATCTGGGCTAGCCCCAAACACACACACACACGCGCACAACACACACACACACAGCGCACAGCGCCGTCGGCCAGGGCCAGCAACCGCGGCAGGCGGGGCACCGACGGGCGCGGCCAACGGCGGCCGGAGGCGGGGGTGGGCTCGGCCGCGAGTAGCGGCTACAGGGGAGCGCAGGCAGCGGCGGGCTGCAGCAGGCGAGGAGCAGTAGCATGGGCGGCGAGAGCAGGCGTAGGCGAGGCCACGCGCAGGCGGGCGGGTGCGGTAGTGTGGCCATGGGCGTGAGGGCAGGGGCCCGCTAACGCGAACAGGACGCAGGGCGCAGGGCGCAGGGCGCGACCCCGGGCAGCAGCGGACCTGGCGGACGTGCACGCGGGGGCCCTCTTGGGTGTGCGGGGCAGGGCCCGGGGAGGCCAAGGCGTGCGGGCGAGCGCCAGCAGCGCACGGGCGCAGCGAGGGGTGTAGGCGGGCGCGGGCAGGGCTCGTAGACGCGGAGCTACGGCGGTCCGCCCATGGCAGCCGAAGTGCGGGGGCGGCAGCTAAACGGAGATGGAACGGGCAGGAAAAGGGGGCTCCGGAGGAGGGGCTCACCACGGAGCCGGGGACAAGGTAGGAGATGGTCGCGATGGACCAGAACGGTGGGGGTCCACAGCGGACGATGTGGTCGTGGTGGAGAAGACCGGTGATGGCGACGACTACGTGGCGCCCATACTTGCTTTGATGCATGGAATGGACACGGACGAGCACGACGAACCTCTAGGACGTGCTCCCGCCCACCGAAGAGGCTGGTGGATGTGTCAACCACAAGTAGGAGGAAGAATTTCTGGCATCGTTGCCGGGGAGACATCATCAAAACCTATCAAGTACCTACACACAAACTATCACCAACTTGCTCTACTTTTTATTTGCCTTTGCCTCTCGTTTTCATCTCCCCCGCTTCTTACAAAAACCAAAAAACACAAAAATATTTTTTGCTTTGCTCCTTCGCTTGCTTTGTCGCTATGTCTCAAGAAAATACCAAGTTGTGTGACTTTTCAAATACTACTAATAATGATTTTATTAGTACTCCAATTGCTCCTCCCGCCACTAGTGTAGAGTCATATGATATAATGCTGCTTTGCTAAATCTTGTTATCAAAGAACAATTTTCTAGAAATCCTAATGAGGATGTTGCCTCCCATCTTAATAATTTCATTGAATTATGTGATATGCCAAAGAAAAAATATGTGGATAATGATATTATAAAGTTGAAATTATTTCCTTTCACGTTAAGAGATCGTGCTAAAACTTGTTTTCATCCTTGCCTCGAGATAGTATTGATTCTTGGGATAAGTGTTAGGATGCTTTTACTGCCAAGTATTTTCCTCCCGCCAAGATTATCTCTCTTAGAAACCAAATTATGAATTTCAAGCAACTTGAGCATGAACATGTTGCACAATCTTGGGAGAGAATGAAATTAATGATTAGAAATTTTCCAACTCATGGTTTAAGCTTATGGACGATTATGCAAAAAAAATATGCGTGGCTAAACTTTGTGTCGAGAAATCTTCTAGACTCTGCCACATGTGGTACTTTTATGTAAATTACATTAGGAGAAGCTACAAAAATCCTTGATAATATAATGGACAATTACTCTCAATGGCACACCGAACGAGCTCCAACAGGTAAGAAGGTAAACTCTGTTGAAGAAGTCTCTACTTTGAGTGATAAAATGGATGCTCTTATGAAAATGATTGCTAGTAAAAATGCTTATGTTAATCCTAATGATGTGCCATTATCTAATCTTATTGAGAAAAATAATGATGTTATTGATGTGAATTTTGTCTCTAGAAATAATTTCAACAACAATGCTTATAAAGGTAGTTCTAATAATAATAATAGTAATAATAATAATAATAATAATAATAGGATACCTACTGATCTTGAGAACAACATTAACGAATTCATTATTTTTCAAAAGATTTTCAATACCATGGTAGAAGAAAAACTGAATAAAGTTGATGATATGGCTAGAAACATGGATAGAATTGCTCATGATGTTGAAACTCTTAAATCTAAATTTTTTCCAACTAAGCATGATATTAATGAGTCTATTAAGTCTATCCAAATCTCCATTAATGAAAGTAAAGAGAGAACCGCTAGGTTGAGAGCTAAGCGAGAATACCTAGAAAAGGCTATTCCACCCGGTTTTACCGTAATCATGATGAACATATTAAAATGATTGGTGTCTAACCTATTGAATCCTTGTTTAGTAATATAAAACTTGATGAAAAAGGGACTTGAGATAAGTCAACTTTAGCTAGAAGGCATCCCAATTGTTCAGAGGGTGATGATAAAAGTGGGTTTGGAGAGGTCAAGACTTTAAATAGTGATGTGCCCAATAGTTTGGATTAGAAGGACTTTAATTATTATAGCTTTTATTTAATTGAGTGTATTTCCTTTTTGCAATCCATGATAAATTCACCAAATACTTATGAACAAAATAAAGCTTTTACTAAACATATTGTAGAAGCTATGATGAAAGCCTATGAATAAAAGCTAGAATTAGAGATTTCTATACCTTGGAAATTGCATGATTAATGGGAACCTACTATTAAGGTAAAGATTAAAGATTATTAATGTAATGCTTTATGTGATCTAGGTGCTAGCGTTTCTACTATACCAAAATCTTTATGTGATGTGCTAGGCCTTACTGATATGGTTGAATGTTCCCTTAAATTACACTTAGCGAATTCAACTATTAAGAAACCATTGGGTAGAATAAATGATGTGCTCATTCTTGCTAATAGAAATTATGTGCACGTGGATTTCATTGTGCTTGATATCAAATGCAATTCGTCTTATCCTATAATACTTGGTAGTCCTTTCCTATGAACCATAGGTGCTATTATTGATATGAAAGAAGGAAATATAAGATTCCAATTTCCATTCAAGAAAGAAATGGAACACTTCCCTAGAAAGAGAATTAAGCCACCATATGAATCCATTATGAGGGCCACCAATGGGATTAAAACTAAGGATGACAGTACTTGAAACAATGCCTTACGCCTAGCTAGGGGCATAAAACAATAGCGCTTGTTGGGAGGCAACCCAATAGTTATCTTAATATTTTGCTTTCTCTTTATGTTCTTGAGTGTTCACACAATTATTGCTACTGTTATGATTGTGTTTTTATGTTTTAATTATTGTTTGTGCCAAGTAAAGCCTTTGGGATAATTTGGTTGATAGTTGACTTGGTTCTGTGAAAAAACAAAAACTTTTGGGCCCAGTGCTGGAATTATTAATATTCGCTGGAACGTAATAAAATTATAAAATTTCTACACCTTGTTTATATACAAATTTCCAACGTTGTCCTAATTTTTCAGATGTTTTGGAGTTACATAAGTATAGTGGTCTTCAGATCATTACAGACTGTTCTATTTTAGACAGACTCTATTTTCTATTGCATAGTTTGCTTGTTTTAATGATGCTATGGATTATATCTGGGGGGTAAAAGTCATGGAGAAGTTATAATATAGTAGGTATTATGCAAGCATAAAATATGAATGGGTTCACAACAGTACCTAAAGTTTATGATTTGCTTATTATACTAACAGATCTCACGAGGTTTCTGTTGAGTTTTGTGTGTTGAAGTTTTCAAGTTTTTGGCGAGATCACGATGGATGAAGGACTAATGAGCGGCAATACCCTAGGCTTGGGGATGCCCAAGGCACCCCAAGTTAATATTCAAGGAGAACCAAGTGTTACTTCATGAACGGGACATGAAGAGAATGCTTACCCAAGTTTCCAACACGAGCTTAATGTTCAACATGAATCATGGAGAAGATAAAGTATTGCTGATGGGTTCAACAACAATTCATCCAAGTTTCCATATAGATGGAATTCCACAATTAAGTGGACATGGTGAAAGCATTGGTCGGACCAAAATAATATAATGATGTGTACTCGAGGAATCACCACGAGTAATACAACATTACGAAATTCGTTGGTACCGATTTTGACTTGACGATAACCCATACTCAAATCAAAGCTTGGATAACACAATAGATCCAACAACTGATCACAGAGATTAGCTGATGAAGATATCATTTTTCTTTAACACACATACAAAAAAGATATCCCTTTGGAATGAACTAAGTTAGGTAAACCTTTTATCTTCCAACTCTCCAAGTTGTTGTTTAGCTTAACCAACTAGCTCAGGGGTATCCGACACAGATTCTTGGAGAAGGGGTGGTTTAGAGGAAAACTAACTTGATCACAAACTCATCATAACGGTCAAGGGACAACCTGGTGATACTCCCTAGAAGATATCCGGAAAATCACGAACCACTCATATGTTATGAAGCTCGAGAACGATCTTGCCTTTAAGGTCAAAATGACATGATCAAAGGAGCAAGAGATTGACACAATCCTAACTCATTGATCGAAGAGTGCACCAGGAAAAATGTACTAGGTAGCACAATCATTCTTAGAATGATGATTCAATAACGAACACATTAAGAATGAAATTGTCGCCCATTAACTACCAAGCAACGGGGTTGCTTGGAGTATTGATTTTTCACACATCACAGTTTACTTGTCAAAATTCTGGTTACAACAACACGGAGACCAAGAAATAAATGATGATGGCGAGAAGTGTCACTGCATCAAGAATTCATAAGATGGTGTGCAATTCCTATGATATTCCTGACACAAAGAGGGTAACACTTGAAGGTAGAACATATTAGAAGCTGAATTGGCATTCTGATCTGCGGAATACAACTACTTTGACCCAATCCTATAAATGGACGAGGTACTGGAGTTTGTTTCTACTAGTCATTCCAGAGTAGAATGGCTTGACGGGCCACAAGAGTAATAGGCATCAATGAAGATGAATGCACAACCACTCCTGACTATCAGTTGATAGACGATGGTCGGAATACGGATGAAGAGGGACAACTCCAAGGAACACATGATTTTCTGAGTTGTGGATGCATAGATTAGCATGTTGAACAAGTTCAACATATTTCTTTCGGACAACCCATGCAGAAAGGTAGGATTGGCAGAGTCACAAATATAGAATGGAGAACTCATGAAGAGCACTGTTCTTGTGATCTTTTGGTTCAGAAGAACTTCTGCCAAGGATGGTTCATGGTATTGGAAGAATGACATACCACGGACCTAGAAGACTAGAACAAGGTTTACTAATCATCCTAAAGGAACGCGCAAACACTATCAATAGGAAGTAAGTAGAATGAATCTTGGGTTCAAGAACCCAGAAATGGAATACCTACTAACTAAATAACACCATGAGATGCTTTCGAGAATGGTGGCGAGAATGATCACACCAGGGACACAAAACAAGGTTGGATCACTGGGTGGTTCTCTATCATATCCTAGTTTCCTAACACTTGCAACATATATGTCGAGGCAACGGAGTACCTCAACACACCGATTAGTGTGTTTGATCTGGCCCAAAAGGACATCGGAAACAGAGATGAAAGATTTGCAAATGCATCAGATTGTTTAGAGACCTTGGATAACTCGGACATCAAAACGGATGTAAATGCTCAAAAAGATTTTGAGACATCCTGCAAAATGGTGGCATAATCACTCAATATCACAATATCAAGGTTCTGAGACCAATTGTTAACACACGGAAGTACTAGAAACTGAACTGAGACTTGAATCCATCATTCCTATAAGTCTATGGAGTAGTAACACGTGTTCCTGATAGAAAGATGAGAAGCCTAGTTCTTAATCCCCGTAGGAAAGAAGATGGTGACTCAGATCAGAGGGTCATAAGGTAAAGGAGTAAAAAGAGCCTTACGTTCCCTTCCATAATCAATTCCCTTATATAACTAAAGCATTTCTAGACTCGACTTCGACCGGTTTGGCTTGGTAATCCTACAGGCAGTCAGGCTCTGATACCAAAGCTGTCGGGACCCCAATCCTAAGTCACACCGATCTAGCATGTAACACATCATATCACTTTGCGGCCTCACGCACGGTATTCCCACGGCTGCAGCCTTACCTAGGCCGGGACAGTTTGCGCCTTTTGGCTCACGTATATGATTGTGTCGCTAGCATCCATATGATAGAGAACCCGGGCCGACATGACTAGTCGTGAACCCAAGGTGGCACAAACTTATAGGGACAGGCATACATAACCCAGTAATGAACGTGTAGGTCATCAACGTATGAACCCAAGTCGTAGCAAGCTACCAGGACTTAAAGGAACAATGCGTGACATTTCCCCGAATGGACAGACACAGGAACAAAGAAGGATACATGCCGGCCAACCTAAGTTTTCCGGAGCAGTAGTGAACTACCATGGCTCGGTGGAAGCACCAGGAGACATTTCCCCATAAGAAAGGCTACCAAGGATAAACAACTAGGTGTCGGATCCCACACATAGCAATACACGTTACACGTACGCATAACATGCAAGTATGTGATGTACAACATGGCATCACAACATAACTCAACAACTCATATAGATAAAGGCCCAGAAGAGCCATCATAGCATTTATTACAAGCAGTGGGTCTCATGACCCTTCACACAAAGTCATACAAGCCAAGCGGAAGCATAAACATGTCTGAGTACAGACATCTGAAAAGAGAGAAGGCTAGAAAGCCTTTCAACCTACAAGACCCTCCAAAGGAACCAGACCTCTGTCTGGGATTCCCAAGCTAATCATCAAAGCGCACGTGACAATACTAGTGAGACTAAAGTCTCTCTGCAAAAACATAAATTAAGCAAACGTGAGTACAAATGTACCCAGCAAGACTTACATCAGAACTAGCTACATATGCATCAGTATCAACATAGGGGTGGCGGAGTTTAACTGCAGCAACCAGCTTTGACTCGGTGGCTATCCTGAACTACGATTGCCAGTAACTTCTTTGAGGTGGCGCACACGAGTCCACATATTTACCATATCAATACACCACTATGGATCCACTCCCGTCTCCCTACGAGAAGGCCATCCATAGCACTCATGCTTATCTTGCGCATTTTAGAGTATCCACTTCCAGTTATCTATGAACAATGTAAGCGTTCCAAGTAGTCCAAATCCGCGGACGCGGCTATTCGAGTAGATCATATTACCCTGCAGGGGTGTACTTCTTCACACACGCTCTCGCCACTTACCGCCATGTACACATCATGTATCTCGGCAACCTTCAAGTGGAAGCCTGGCGAGGGTGTCGGCCATGACCTGACTAACCACACAAGTCTCTAGTCCATGTTTATCGCCTATTTGAGTTCCATCCGCAAGGAAGTCCGGCCAAGGTTTCCACTACGGCCCCAAACGATGTGTGCAGGGTTCCCGAGCCCACCAAACGAGTGCCTCGGTACATCGGGCCACGGTGCCTAGTCTGTCCCAAGCCCACCTATATCGGGTGCCACATGGTAGACTACTAACACAACCTACAAACACCAGAAACTAGTTGCAACTCCTGGACAGAGATCGAGGCGATTAATAAGTTGAGAGAGCTTGGAGTGCTCGGAGTCCAATGTGTGGCAGTAACTGTCTTGGATCACAAACACAGAACTTAGTTCCTGAGGACAGTCCCAATGAGACAACCCACCATGTACTCCTACATGGCCTCTCACCGCTACCTTTACCAAATCGTGTTCACACACTTTGCTCTCAACAGTAGGACATGTTCACCTCCATTCCAATCCATCCCATATGAATCAGACCTGACATGACTCTAAGCATAGCAGGCATAACAAGCAAGCATGGATGAGTAGGCACATCATGGCTCAAACAACTCCTACTCATGCTAGTGGGTTTCAACTATTTACTGTGGCAAAGACAGGTCATGCAGAGGAATGGGTTCAACTACCGCAACATGTCACAGTTGAATCGTCATTGTCCTAATGCAATAAAAGAGAGTAGGAGCGAGAGAGTGGGATTGTATCGGAGTGATCAAGGGGGTTTGCTTGCCTGACACTTCTGAAGATAACATTGTGTCTTCATCGATGATATCGATCTCAACGTCGGAACCACATCTACCGAGAGGGAACAAACACCAGCAAATAAGAGGGAACACAATCAATGTAATGCAACAATATGATGCATGATCATGACATGGCAATATGCTGTTGATTGAGCTAATGCAACTAGAAACAAGTTAAATGAAGTTGGTTAGAACTCAAGGATCAAAATCAAACTCCATATGTGACATTTCAAATGCCATTTATTCAAATTATCATATACAGCAACCTTAAGTTGTTTAAACATGAATGACAATGCTATAAACAAATTCTTCATATTTTTCTGATAACTTTTAATATATAAATTATTTCATTTGGAGTTACGGTTGATTTTCTATGATTTTTAGAAGTTTTAAATAATTTCCTGGATATTTAAAATTAAACTAAATCCAGAAAATACATTACTGTGTCAGCAATGCGTCAGGGTGACGTCTGCAGGTCAACTAGGCGGCCAGGGTCAAACCTAACACGTGGGACCTATCAGTCAGTGTCTCAGGGGTTAGTTAAGTGGCCGATCAGCAGCTAATCTAATCTGCCACGTCATCATCGCCGGAGGTTAGCCGGCAATGACCACAGCCGACGGCGGAGGTTCACCGTGCACTCGCTACGAGGCACTATTCAACGTGTGGTTTGCGGCTATGGTTAGATGTGGTTCTCGCGCATCCGATGGGACAAGCGGGATCGTCGAAGATGGCCTGAATCAACGGCGGCGGCCGGAGTTCGGACCTCGACGGAAACCCGCTAGGGGGCGTCTCCAGACGATATGGTGGGTAGAGTGGGCTCCTGGGACCACGCTGAGCTCACTAGTGTGATCGGCTTCAAGCTAATGCGGCTCTAGCCATGGTGGCGACGAGGCACGGCGGCAGTGAGCTTCAGCCGAGGTGGGATCGACGGGTAGGCGATGCGATGGGTGCAGGGAGGAGGGAGAAAGCGAAGGGAAGGGAAGCTCACGGTGGGTCTGTAGGGGTGGTCAGCGAGCTCAGGGAGGCAGCGAGGTGAGCGCGGGGTCGTCGGCGATCTCGGGGAGCGGAGGTTGAAGAAGGGGTCACTGGCGTCCTTGCAGGCTTCCCGGTGTCGAACGGCTTGGTGTAGACTATGCAAGGGACGACGGCGGTTCTTGGAGACAAGGCGGTGAGGCGCGGGATGCACGGTGGCCACGGAACAGCGAGGGGCTGTGACGAGCTCCGCTCGGTGGGAGAGAGAGAGAGGGAGCCAGAGGAGGGGATGAGCACGGGGGAGAGTGGGAGGGGGTCGAGGGGATGTGTGGCAACGCCTAGGCACATCGAGGATGAGGCAGGCAGGCAGGAGGTGGCTGGCGCATGCCGGCGTGCTGCGGCCACGCGCTCCAGTCCTTCTGTCTAGGGAAGGAGATGACTGGCAGCTGGGCCTTGGGCTGCACAGGAGCTGGGCCTCTAGGTAAGCTTTCTCTCTTCCCTTTTCTATTTCTGCTTTTCTGTTTTGAATTAGATCTTGCCACTTTTTAAAATTCCAAACAATTTCAATCCAGTGCCAAAATTCCTCTGAAATATTTATGTCGCCACAAAGGACCTAGCCAAATGCATATAAATTATTTCAGGGCATTTTGAATTTATATTCTAATTATTATGAATATAAATTCAAATTCAAATACAATATGATTTAAATCCAGTTCCCAAATATTTCCTTAAAAATGTTCATTATTTTTGGTATGGATCAAAACCATTTCCAAAAATATCAAACATCATTGAAGAGCATTTTGGGTTCATTGAATGCAATTTTTTTTAGCCAGGCCTATTTGAAAATCAAAGTGCTAGGGTTTGATCACCCCCATTTCAAAATTAATTGAAATTTGAACATGTTGCATGGAAGCAGGTGCAACTATTTACAATCAATTTCTAGGGCTGTGACAACTTAATATGATAAGTTTGATTTCTTGCAATAGTTTTGCGATATTAAGATGGTAATATGTGGAGGTACTAGTGAATGATTTGGTTTAGTAAGAATATTGGTGTTAAGGTTTGTGATTCCCGAAGCATGCACGTATAGTCTCTAGTTATGCGATGAAGTTGGAGCATGATTTATTATTGAGTGTCTCCCTTATGTGTGGTGGTCGGGGACGAGCGATGGTCTTTTCCTACCAATCTATCCCACTAGGGGCATGCGAGTAGTACTTTGGTTTGAGGGCTAATAAACTTTCACAATAAGTATGTGAGTTCTTTATGACTAATCACTACAAAAAAACCACTTTTGTGATGATACGTGTTTGTCACAGTAGGTCACGTTTTCTGTCATGCATGTACATCCATGATGATTTTAAGACAGAATCAAGATAGTCATACATGTGCTGTCGTAGAAGTGTTCCATGACAATACCAAAATTATCATCACGGAAGTGTCCACTTCCATGACGATAAATGGTGCGTCATGGAAGTGCTTTCGTAAAGGGTAACCGACACGTGGCATCCACCGTAACGGGTCGCCGTTAAGCTATCGGGTTCCGGTTTGGATCCGATAACCCGTTAACAGCCCGGACCAATGGGAATTTTCCACGTGGAAAATTATCATTGGCCGGAGGAAACACGTGTCGGCTTCGCGGTGGGCCAGATGTCGTCCATCCAATGGAGGAGACTTGCCTATGATACGTCGACACATGGCAGGGCCCAACAGAGGCCCATATAGGTTAAAGAGGCCAGCCCAGTCAAAGGCCCGTATGATTTACTTAGATACTAGTGGGCTGGCCCACTAACGGCCTGCTTAAACATGGCCCATTTATGGCCCACTGCCACATCTGGCCTGTTAATTGTTCGCTGAGTATTCGGGCCCAATTACGGCCCAGTGAGATTTTGGCCTGTTAGAGGCCCGATGTAGAAATGGGCCCATTTCAGCCTGGTGTGTCTTTCGGCCTGGGAATGGCCCGTGCTGCCCATGGGCCATATATGGTCCGACGCGACATCCGGCCCACAAACGGCCCATGATCAAGGTGGCAACAGTTCAATCCATCGTGACTTTGGGCCTGTTAAAGGCCTGTCGTATAATTCGGCCCATCGATGCCTCTACTAAGCTTTCGGCCTCTTAAAGGCCGATGATATCAGTGGGCCAACGAAGGCCCAAGATATGTTTCGGCCTGGTAACGGCCCGTCATATAACTGGGCAAACAATGGCCAAGTCTACATTTCAGCCTGCTAAAGGCCCGTGGATGACTATTGAAAATTGAGGCCCAACATGCATTTCGGCCTGTTAAAGGCCCATGGTATCTTCTAGGCCGTAACAGGCCAGCAGAATATTCAGCCTGTTAATGGCCCGAAGTTACATGGGCCTAACTAAGCGATGGGTCCACTAACGGCCCAACTAAAAATTGGGCCCAATGAAGGCCCATGTAAGTTGTGGGCCTGGCGCACAGTCTCCACGAAGGGCCCCAATGGCCAGTCAGCACTGACGAGGACATGTACCTAGGGTAGGGTCCCAGGCCTGACCTACATACCCTACCCAAAGGCATTACATACAGGAATCCAAGTCCTACAAAGTTAGAAAGGAGACCCTGACTGGAATGACCGCAGCGTGCAAGTCACTCAGACAAAGGACCCACTCAGGAACTTCTCCACCACTCGACCGTCCCTGTTCACTCGGAGTACCAAGCATCACTTAAAGGCAGAAGACCTAGAGCGACCGTGGGATGGCAGAGGTTGGGCAATCGGTTCGTCACCATAAAGAACATCAAATGCAGACGTTACCAGTAACGCTCGCACCCTTTACTTCTCCATTGAACCCTTGGGTAACAGGGCATTCATGAGGGGCCAGCAGACTCTATATAAGCCGCCCCTCTGCTCCTGCACAAGGGTTCGGACCTCCTGTAACTCAACACTCCAGATAACAAGCTCACGCAGCACCGAGACGTAGGGTCGTTACCTCTTCCGAGAGGGGCCTCAACTCGTAAATCTGAGTGTACAGCCTCGCCGTAGCTAGACTCTGCCCTCTCATACGTACCCCTAACCTCTACTATCAGATTTGTTCCCACGACAGTTGGCGCCCACCATGGGGCAGGCGTCTAAGCGACTTCCTGTGTGGTTGCATGCTTTGAACTCCTTCATCAAGGTTTCTGACGGCGGTCTGTCCCTGGGTCGCGAGATCCGTCTCGGCGCTCTTAGCTTCGTCGCCGATGATTCTACGTGGCTCCAGGAAGCCCCTTTGGACATCGAGGTGCTCCCTATTCACGGGGCAGCGCACTTCCATGCAAGCTCCTGCGGCGTCCTCCTCCTGTAGCCGTCGACTCAGTACTAGTTGGCTCCAGTGGCGTTTTCCCTCCCCACTGCTCACCGCCGCAAGCGATCCGGTCGCTCTTGGCTCCAGCGCTGGGTGAGGCATGCGGTGGCTCATCAGTCATCCACTCCGCAGATCGCGGCAATTGAGCCTGATGAATCCCTCTACGACCTGATCGATCCGTTGTCTGATCACTTGGATACACCTTCCGAGTGCGAGAGCAACGACCCAGCGGTGGAAGTACTTGTGATTGGCTCTCAGCATAGCCCACCAGGATTTCCCCATGATGGAGATGGGAGCGGTGGTCCGTCACACATTAACGACGAGTATTACGCGCAACCTCTCACTGCGGAACAAAGGGAAGAACTGCAACGCAGGAACGAGCAAGTCCTTCAGACTCCCATCGCCGGCACGACCGCCGAGGCCCAGGCGTTGGAAGCTACACGCATAGCCACTCTGGCTGAGTGCACGCGTCTCGATGAGCTCCAGAAGTCACTCAATGACCGTGCTCGCAGGAAACCCCCAAGCTCCAATCGACGGCAGCAGCAATTGTTTTCGAGTGGATCGCAAAATGAGTACCAGGTATTCCGCACTCCGATTCAGAACGTTGCAGCTGTAGCCCGTATTGCAGATTCTATCCAGTCGTCTCAATCTAAAGCTGGAGAAGGTCTACGGCAGATCCTAGCGCTCCTCAGAGAGGCTGGGGAATAGAATTCGGCCGTTTCTCAGTCGCGCAACAGAATTCACAGCAGATCCGTGAGGGCAGACACAGTTCAGTCAGCTCACAGCCCAAGATCGCCTCCGCAGTGTGAAGATTGTGGTTACCACCAAGATCAATACCTGGATCAAGGCCGCGGTCAATTTACTCCTCGACATCACCGCGACGACCACCGTCGAGTGCTGACACCCCCTCCGAGGAGTGGTTCGTACGCGCCCCAGCGGTAAGATGATAGGCGCCCATACGGTGACGAGCGAAGAGAGCCAATCGATCCCCAAGATCCTGGGTTCAATGCAAGGTCAGTCCTTGTGCAGAATCTGGTCGGCAGAGGTAGGGCTCACCAAGAGGTTTTAGATAGAGATCGTCCAAGTGGAAGTGGCGTGTTCATCTCAGGGCCCGAGTGTTTCAGCAGAGCCATACGAGCCGCAGAGATACCACCTAACTTCAGGTTAGCCGCAGGGGTGAACAAGTTCACTGGCGAGTCAAAGCCAGAGACGTGGTTAGAAGATTACCGAGTGGCAGTGCAGATTGGAGGAGGTAATGATTATGTCACCATGAAACATTTTCCCTTGATGTTAGAAGGGTTGGCCCGGGGGTGGTTGAACCAGTTGGCTCCTGCTAGCATATACTGCTGGGAGGACTTGGCTCTATTGTTCATCAAAACATTCGAAGGCACTTGCAAGTGTCCCACCGGGCTGACTGAATTGTAGCACTGCATTCAAAAGCCGAATGAAACTTTGAGAGATTACATACAGCGTTGGACCACGCTTCACCATGTGGTTGAGAATGTCAGAGAGCATCAAGCAGTTTGTGCCTTCAAAGATGGTGTCAGATACAGAGAACTCATCTTGAAGTTTGGGCGATCTGGGACCCTGTCCATGAGACGAATGATGGAGATAGCCAGTCGGTACGCGAATGGCGAAGAACAAGATTGTCTCCGCAGTGGCAAAGGAAAAGCTAGTGAACATGACACTAACAACAATAATCCCAGTCGGAAACAGAAGCGTAAAGCTGACAGTTCAGGTCAGGCAGAAGCAGCCGCTGTGGCTGCGTAGGGCAAGTATAAAGGGAAAGCCAAAGAGTAGTGGATACCTAAGAAGAAGAGGGATCAATCGAGATAGGACATCCTCGATTTGCCGTGTGCCATTCACACCAAGAAAGACGAAGAGGGTAACTTGATATTACCCAAGCATACCACTCGAGAGTGCAGATTTTTGATTCAACAGTTCCGTGAAGATCAGCCGAGTGATAAGAGCCCGGACAAAGATGACGATGAAGAAAAGGCCGAGGATTACCCCAAGGTCAATGCCACTCTGGTGATTTTCGCTGACATCGAAAGCAAAAGCCGACTGAAAGTCATTAATCGAGAGGTGAATATGGCTGTTCCAGCGACTACAACATACCTCAAGTGGTTAAAAACTCCCATAACTTTCAATCAATCGGACCACCCAGCTCACGTTGCTACCCCCAGGCGGCAGGTGCTCGTGGTTGATCCGGTTGTGGGAGGCACTCGGTTACGCAAGGTCCTCATGGATGGTGGGAGTGGTTTGAACATACTCTATGCTGAGACCATGAAGGGAATGGGCATTCCGATGTCCCGACTTAGAGAGAGCAACATGTAGTTTCACGGAGTCATTCCAGGGAAGAAGGCAAAGTCACTCGGTCAGATTGCTCTGGATGTGGTTTTCGGTGATTCAAAGAATTTCCAGAAGGAGAAGCTAACATTCGAAGTGGAGGACTTTCACAGTGCCTATCATGCTATCCATGGCCGACCGGCTTACGCACGTTTCATGGCCCATCCATGTTACGTGTATCTCAAGCTGAAGATGCCTGGGCCCAAGGGTGTAATCACGGTCATGGGGAATAGGCAGAGAGCCGAGGAGTGCCTTCAGCAGGGATCCAAAATTGCTGATGAGCAGATGGCAATGGTGGAATTGGAAGAGTACAGGAGAAATGCTGATCCGACTGAGTTGCTTCGTTCCAAGAAGCCATCCTCTGAAGCCGCTTTCCAGTCGGCAGGTGAAACAAAGCAGGTTCACGTTCTCCCGGAAGATCCTGCAGCCGCTCTGACTAACATCTCAACAACACTCGACAGCAAATAGGAAGTCGTGCTCATCCACTTCCTCCGTGAGAACTGGGACATCTTTGCATGGAAACCATCCGACATGCCAGGTGTGCCCAGGGAACTGGCTGAGCACCGTTTGAGGGTCGACTCGAAGGCCAAGCCTGTTAAGGAACATCTCCATCGCTCTACTATAGAGAAGAGAAAGGCGATTGGCGAGGAGGTAGCTCGGCTCCTGTCAGCTGAGTTTATCCATGAAGTTTACCACTCCGAGTGGCTTGCTAACGTCGTCATGGTTCCTAAGAAGGACAAGTCACTCCGTATGTGCATTGATTTCAAACATATCAATCGGGCTTGCCCGAAAGATCATTTTCTGCTCCCTCGCATCGACCAAATAGTGGATTCCACTGCGGGATGCGAGCGTCTATCTTTCCTTGATGCGTACTCCGGGTACCATCAAATCCGGCTGTATGGACCAGATGAAATAAAAACTGCCTTCATCACCCCTTTTGGGTGTTTTTGCTATGTCACCATGCCATTCATTCTCAAAAACGCTGGTGCAACCTTTATGCGCATGATTTAGAAGTGCCTGCTCACTCAGATCAGTCGGAATGTTGAAACCTACATGGATGATATCGTGGTCAAGTCACGCAAAGGTTTCGACCTGCTGACTGACCTCACTGAAACATTTGCCAACCTAAGGAGGTACGACATCAAGCTGAATCCGTCCAAGTGCGCCTTTGGAGTGCCTGGAGGCAAGTTACTCGGTTTTCTCGTTTCCGAACAAGGAATAGATGCCAATCCTGAGAAAATCAGTGCAATTGTCCAAATGAAGCGCCCTGAGTGCGTGCATGATGTTCAAAAGCTCACAAGCTATCTCGCAGCGCTGAGCCGGTTCATTTCTCGTCTCAGAGAAAAGGCATTGCCTTTATACCGACTGATGACAAAGTCCGATACGTTCGAGTGGAACCCCGAAGCAGAAGCAGCGTTTGTTGAGCTCAAAGCCCTGCTCTCCACCCAGCCGATGCTTGCTGCCCCGAATAGCAAAGAACCGCTGCTTTTGTACATTGCAGCTACTGGCCAAGTCGTCAGCACAATCCTCACAGTGGAGCGAGAAGAGGAAGGCAAGGCCTACAAAGTTCAACGACCAGTGTATTACATTTCTGAAGTCCTGACTCCGCCTAAGCAGAGGTATCCTCATTACCAGAAACTTGTCTACGGCATTTACTTAACAGCGAAGAAAGTTGCACACTATTTCCAAGAACACTCGGTCTCAGTCATCAGTGACGCCCCGCTGTCTGAAATCATGAACAATCGGGATGCGACCGGCTGAGTGGCCAAGTGGGCAATCGAGCTCCTTCCTTTGGATATTAAGTTTGAAGCAAAGAAGGCAATCAATTCCCAGGCACTCGCAAATTTCTTGGCCGAATGGATAGAACAGCAACAGCCGACATAGATCCACCCAGAGCACTGGACTATGTTCTTCGACGGCTCCAAGATGCTGAATGGTTCTGGTGCTGGAGTGGTTTTGGTATCCCCAAAAGGTGATCGTCTCAGTTACGTCCTACAGATTCACTTCGATTCCTCCAACAATGAGGCCGAATACGAAGCACTTCTCTACGGGTTGCGTATGGCCATCTCACTCCGTGTCCGTCGCCTGATGGTTTACTGCGACTCGAATCTGCTGGTCAATCAAGTGATGAAGGAATGGGACATCAGAAACCCTGCTATGATAGGATACTGCAACTCAGTGACGAAGTTAGAAAAGAAATTCGAGGGTGTGGAGCTTCATCAAATTCCCCGAATCAAAAATCAAGCAGTTGACGATTTGGCAAAAATCGGTTCCACTCGGAAGCCTATCCCCAGCAACGTGTTCCTTGAGCACCTCCATTCCCCGTCAGTGCAGGAAGATCCTTTCACTGAAGAGCCTCCTCAGGCGATAAATCCCTCTGACCCGACTGAAATCGAGGTCCCTGCAGTCATTGACTTGGTTATGGAGATTTTGGTAATTACCCCCGACTGGACAGTGCCATACATTGCATATTTACTCAAGCAAGAACTCCCAGAGGACGAAGTCGAGGCGCGTCAGATTGTCTGTATCCAAAGCTTTCACTGTGATGAATGGGCAGCTTTACAGAGAGTGTGTCACAGGCGTAGCCCAACGATGTATTTCTCCAGAGGAAGGTCGATTGATACTAGAAGAGATCCACTTGGGAACCTGTGGCCATCATGCATCTTCTCGGACAATCATAGCCAAGGCTTACCGAGCTGGTTTTTACTGGCCATGTGCCAATGAAGCCACCAAAGAGATCGTTCAGCACTGCCACGGATGCCAGTTCTATGCAAACTTGTCCCATAAACTTGCATCCCTTTGAATACCATACCACTCGTCTGGCCATTTGCCGTGTGGGGATTAGATATGGTTGGGCCGCTCAGGACAGGCAGGAGTGGCTTCACTCATCTCCTCGTGGCAGTCGACAAGTTTACCAAGTGGATCGAAGCTAAGCCTATTAAGAAGCTAGATTCATGCACAGCCATCAAGTTCATGAGAGAATTGATATTCAGATATGGAGTCCCACATAGCATTATCACAGACAACGACTCAAACTTCGATTCGGAAGAGTTCAAAACGTTCTGCGCCACCCAAGGCACTCAGGTAGACTACGCATCAGTTGTGCACCCACAGTCGAATGGTTAGGCTGAGAGGGCGAATGACCTTATCCTTAAAGGGTTGAAGCCACGACTCATGCGTGATCTCGAGCATGCAGCTAGAGCATGGGTGACCGAACTGCCATCTGTCTTGTGGGGTTTAAGGACGACTCCTAACCGGTCCACTGACCGCACCCTTTTCTTCATGCTGTACGGAGCCGAAGACGTGTTGCCGATTGATCTCCTCCACAACTCACCCCGAGTAGAACTCTATTCAGAAGCTGAAGTGGAGCAAGCGCGGCATGACGCTGTGGATCTCCTAGAGGAAGAGCAAGAGATGGCCCTGATACGGTCGACTGTTTATCAGCAAGACCTTCGTCGTTTCCATGCAAGACACGTCAAGGGTCGGGCATTCCAAGAGGGAGATCTCATGCTCTGAGTGGATCAACAGCGGCCGCACAAGCTTGCCCCCATGTGGGAAGGCCCCTTCATTGTCACCAAGGTGCTACACAATGGGGCCTACCACCTCTACAACCTCGCAAAGAAGATCGACGAGCCACGCGCCTGGAACGCAGATCTTGTTCATCGATTATATACTTGATGATTGAACCTTCAAGATGTAATAAGAGTACTTTTAGAAACATTTGCTTACCAAAGACATGACTCCTGAAGTCCTTCGATGATTTCACTTGCAAAAGCGCATGTTCCAAACCCCAGTGGGTGGCTTAGCTGCGAACTAGTTTTCGCCTAAGTTAAAAACTACTCCGAGTGGCGAGCATCCCTCTCACTCGGGGACTTAGCCGCGAGCCAGTCCTCGCCTAAGTTAAAACTACTCCGAGTGGCGAGCATCCCTCTCACTCGGGGGCTTAGCCGCGAGCCAGTCCTTGCCTAAGTTAAAAACTACTCCGAGTGGCGAGCATCCCTCTCACTCGGGGGCTTAGCCGCGAGCCAGTCCTCGCCTAAGTTAAAACTACTCCTAGTGTTTAGCATCCCTCTCACTCGGGGGCTTAGCTGCGAGCCAGTCCTCGCCTAAGTTAAAAACTACTCCGAGAGCATCCCTCTCACTCGGGGGCTTAGCCGTGAGCCAGTCCTCGCCTAAGTTAAAAACTACTCCGAGTGGCAAGCATCCCTCTCACTCGGGGGCTTAGCCGCGAGCCAGTCCTTGCCTAAGTTAAAATTACTCCGAGTGGCGAGCATCCCTCTTACTTAGGGGCTTAACCGTGAGCCAGTCCTCGCCTAAGTTAAAAACTACTCCGAGTGGCGAGCATCCCTCTCACTCGGGGGCTTAGCCGCGAGCCAGTCCTCGCCTAATTTAAAACTACTCCGAGTGTCGAGCATCCCTCTCACTCGAGGGCTTAGTCATGAGCCAGTCCTCGCCTAAGTTAAAACTACTCTGAGTGTCGAGCATCCCTCTCACTCGGGGGCTTAACCACGAGCCAGTCCTCGCCTAAGTTAAAATTACTCCGAGTGGCAAGCATCCCTCTCACTCGGGGGCTTAGCCGCGAGCCAGCCCTCACCTAAGTTAAAAACTATTCCGAGTGGCGAGCATCCCTCTTACTCGGGGACTTAGCGGCAAACTAGCCGAAATAAACTAAACTATGCAAAAAAAATTAGAAAGCAACATGCGGATAAACCCAGAACCTCAAGTGCAGATAAAAGTTCTCAGGTGCAGATAAAAGTACTCAGGCAGAAAGCCCAAATGAGTTTTAATGATTACAAAATCACTCAGCATACCGAGGCAAATGAGTTCCGACTAGAAGTTACACGAGTCATAAAGTTTTCTTTCAAGCACCGGTGGGACTCGCAGGCTCGACGAAGGTGTCCAAGTCTATGCCATCTGCAATCCGAGTGGCCGCCTCAATGAAAGTCTCCCGCCTGTGAAGGCACCAACGAACTCATGGCACAGGTCAGCCCAGGTGGAAATGGAGTTCTCCGGTAGGTGCATCAGCCAAGCCCTCACATTTGGGTTGAGTGCCAAAGGGAAGTAGTTGGCGAATACCTTCTCATCTCTTCCCCCGGCAGCTTGAACAGCGATGGTGTAGATGCTCAAGAACTCTGCCGGGTTTAGTCTTCCGTCATACTTCTCTGGTATCTCTGGCTTGAACGTGCGAGTGGATGGCCAACGGACTTGCCGCAGCTCACGGGTGAAGGTAGGGCACCCAGCCTCGAAAGGCAGGTACCCGCCGTCAGCGAGTGCAGGCTCGTCGACGTTGGGGCCATCGCGCCTGTCGGACTAGCGGTGGGCGTCGCGGTGTCGCTCGGTGTTGACATGCGCGCCTTCCCTACGCCTGTCCTCTAGGACTCCCCGTGGGCCTTGATGTGCTCGAGGGTCAGACGAAGCCATCGAGACGTCGTCAGGTTCTTGGTCGCGCGGCTCCCGTGGTGGCTACCGCGGAGGGGACAGCACCATAGGAGTGGCCCCATCCGCACGGCCAGCAGCATGGGCCGTTGCTGCTGCCTGGGGAGGCCGTGGCGGGCCAGCCCGCTGCGATCCTCCTGCCTTGCGAAGCCAATCAGACTCTGAATGGTGGCTCTCCACTCATCCATCTGATCGGCTACCGGCGGAAATTTCAACAGTAGCTGGGCTCGTGCCATGGCCTCCGAAGCGGTGCTCGGCATTGATGTCGATGAAGATCGTATCGTCGCCCGGCTCCTGACGATGCCGATAGCGGTCGCGCCGTGCTCTCGTCGTCATGAGCCAGCCGCCTGGACGGCGTGTGGACGAGGTGGGGGCTCTCGAGGGCCAGCGGCTTCGTTTGGCGTAGCGGCTGGGTCGGCTCGTTCCGGGGGTGGCGCATGTTCTACGGTCGCTCCCGTGACGGGAGCGGTCGGGGAGTTGCGATTCCCCCTGGAGCGAGTACCCATGCTGCAGTTGTGCCCTTCGGCCGGACGAGGAGGTGCCGATGGAATGATCTCTCCTCCCGTACCTTGTGGGACGTGGCCGCTGGAATGCAGTTGGTGCTATCCTTGTCCGGTGCCTCCGGCTCCTGCTTCGGCCGCAGGGGAGGTGGTAACGATGGCGCCTGCGCCGACCACGTCCCCCGCAGCGTCCACACTTCCAGGCATCCCCGTAGCCCCCGCGGCATCGGCGGGCGCGTGTGGCGGGGCCTTCAAGGTGGATGGATGAGCTGTGGCGCCGAGCTTCTTCTTGGGCGCCATGGGCGATGGAGCCGCTGACGAAGAAGATGGCGGTGAAGATGACGCGCTTCGTACACTTCTCGGGTTCGCGCAAACGCATCCCCCTACCCGGCGCGCCAAAGATGTCGTGGGAAACCACGGCCTCCTATGGGGCCAAAGGCCCCTTTTGGTTCGGCAGGGGGACTGAGCGCATTGCATAAAGAGCGGAGGAGCGCAGCGTAGCACGGCAGAGATCACACGGGCAGTTTTTACCCAGGTTCGGGCCGCTGCGAGGCGTAAAACCCTACTCCTGCTTTGGTGGATTGATGGTGGATGGTGGTGGAAACACAGCGCTCTTGCCCGGCAGGGTTGCCTCAGGGCGAGAGTAGCTACGCGCATATGGGTGTACAGGGTTCTGAATCCCTTCTATGGTTGCCATGGGCCTCCTTTTATAGATTAAGGGGTCACCACAGTGGCAAATCAGTCATTGTGTACTAATTAGATAGCGAACAGTGCTATCATACCTCCTCTACAGACAGAGCAATACGCATTAAATGCACCGCTCAGTGTCACATCATGGCCTGCCCGGCACGCCTTGCTGGGCTGTTTGGCCACCTCCTCTCCTGTCTGCATGACACATCGCAGGACGGGTGTCATTTGGAGGTGATTCCTGTAGGAAATGGCTGCCATGTGGCGAAAGGCAGCCACTTAGTCATCTCGGGGCTTGACACCGCACCGATCGATGACTTGCGTCGTCGTGAGGTGGGGCGGTGAAGCCCTGGCGGGGCGTTTTGCCTCCGTATGCCCCCGGCAGGCCTGCTGGGGCGGCCTTGAGGTTTTGCTTTTGGGGCAACCTTGACCTCGCCGGGCTCTCCTACCCGGCAAGGGAGGATTTCCCTTAGCGGTGTCTTACTTCTTGGCTTGACTTGGTCTGCTCAACTTGCCCTTTGATTCCTCAAAGAGCCTATCCCTTTACCTTGGCCTTGTCTTGGATGTTGCAATCTCGATCTTGGGCCTGTGCACGGTCTGGGCAACAGACCCAGGGTTTGTTGCACTGACAGATCCAGATCCGTCTCGATCCGATCAGTCTCCTCCCCGAAGTTCTGACAGAATTCTGTACGGAGAGGAAAGAAAAGATTAGTTACGCCATTACATTCGAGATTCACAGAAATTCACTCGAGCAAGAAGAGGTACCTTCAAGCATGCCATACATCTTCTTCGCAAAGCCTCCAAGATACTTCTCCAGCGCATCCCTCTTCTGAGTGAGCTGGTTCACCTTGTAGTTCAGGGCTGTCTTTTCCAATTCAACAGCACTCGCCTGATCTTCATTCTTCTTGGCCCACTCGGCCTGTTCTTTCTTAAGCTGGGCGGCCTCCTTCTTCGCCTCCTCAACGACAGCCTTTTAGGGATGCATTTTCCTCCTCCAACTTTCCGACTGAAGCTAGCTTTGCCTCAGTCGCCTCAGTCTTCTCTATAGCCACCTTCTGCACCCCCGCAAGTGCATTGTCCTTGTTTTCCATAGCCTGCTTCATGGTGTCTAAAGAAATAACATTCCTGAGTCGCGATTGAAGTTGATGGTTTTCATTACGCACATCTGTTCGAGTGAAACTACTCAGCTCAAAGGACAGAAAGAAAGAACAACAGTGCACTCGGTCGATAGGATTTACCTCCTAGGGTCTTCGCCTCCGTCTGAGCACGATCCAAGTTCCTTTTTGCCAGTTCCAAGTCCAGTTGAAGTTGGATCTTCTCCTTCTCCAGGGAAGCATACTGGGTCCCGAGCTCGCAAGTTTTCTAAGATTAGCAAAGAAACGATTCAGTCGCCAACGACAAAGATTTTCAAATATTCCTCTACTTCCGAGTGGAGAAGAGCAAATCCAGTTGCTACAAGCAAACAATTCTAAGACCCTCACCAAATCGAACATTCGACAGCGGTCTCGGGGACCACACCCAGTGGGTGCACTCAGCGTGCCCCCACTGGATCCATTTCCACTCGGCCTCAACCTGACCGGCCCGAGTGAAGAGCTACTAAAAAAAGAGAGGAAGAAGGATTTCTCATACCCCCGCCGAATCAAACATTCGACGGCGGTCCTGGGGACTACACCCAGTGGGTGCACTCAGCGTGCCCCCACTGGATTGATTCCCACTCGACACGGCCTAACCAGTCCGAGTGAAGATTTATAGCCAAACATATTCTAAGACCCCCACCGAATCAAACATTTGACGGTGGTCGCGGGGACTACACCCAGTGGGTGCACTCAGCGTGCCCCCACTGGATCAACTCCCACTCAGCACAGCCTGACCGGTCTGAGTGAAGAGCCACAGACTAAAAAACTACGAGCAAATGAATACTGACATCATAAGTCAAAAACACCCGGTGGGTGTACAGAGTCAAGACGGACAGGAAAAAACCCAATCAGAAATCAACTTACAATCACACTTACTCGGACATTCGCCTGAAGAGCTGCACTGGCATCATAAGCCGTCTTGCTGGCTTCATACGCCTCCTTCAGGTGCTGCATCATCAGATTGGCCTGAATCATGGCTTATTTGCTGGCCCCAGTCTGGTCTACAGGGACATGATGCAGAGTGAATACATTTGGTGCAGGAGTCGGTGACGCAACTGGAGGGATCAACACTTGGGGTTGACCAGTCGGACCCGAAGCAGGAGCAGTCGACACCAAAGGTGAAGCAGTTGACAGACGAGCAGCAAAGATAGCACCAGCTCGAGACAAACCACCTTGCTCTTGAGACACAACTTCAGGCGGCGCACGAGATGATTGGCCCAACGGCACTCTCCTAGTGAAGCTGTGGGAGACAGTCGAGGTTCTACCCTCCCCTCCTGTGTCCTTCTGAGGCTCGTCTTCGTCATCGTCTGCAAGGTGGATGATGTCCGTTGGTTCTGCAATCACTCAACAGCAAAAACTCAGTCGACCGTTGGATCAATAAGTGGGACAGAGCGGAGTGAAAACTGGTCATACTTGGCCAGGAAGTGGTTGCGTCTGCATTATCCATCTCCACATGTTCTTCTTCAATCTGCATGGGCAACATCGCAGAAGTAGCAGCTCTGGTATTCAAATCTCACTCGGTCAGCAAAACAATGAAGGTCTGCAACAGTAAGAAAGATGGAAGGAACACTCACGTTGAGGCAATAGGCACAGCGACCTTTATTCTGGGTAGAGCCTTCCAAGGCTTTAGTGGAGCAACCTTAAGCTACTTCACGGTCTTCTTAGTCGGATCTAGTGTCGCCATCCGAGTGCGCTTCGGGTTCCTAACACTCGAAGCCAAGGCCTTGCCTTGGGCGACAGTCAGATCTTGGTTCGCTTTGGTTCGACGTTCGGTGCGTGAAGGAGACTCGACTTCTTTACTGTCTTCTGAGTCGTCACTGCTACCCTCAGTGTCCTCGGCATAGATGTCCTCAGCACTTCCACCGTCACTCTCCGCACCTTCGACAAGCTATTCTCCGTTCGGCACGGGCGAAAACATCTTCGTGAACTCCTGCGAAGTACAAAAATCAAAGTGAGTCGGCTTATCAATCCAGTCTGACGCGAGAAACAAAAGAGAAAACACTCGACAAAGTCACGCCTCACCTCCCCTAGTAGGTGCTTGGCGTTGAAGGGCAAGATCCACCTGGATCCACGAGGGTTGTCGCGAGCCCCGGTGATGCTGCTCAGCCATTGCTTCACGGTCTCATCCTTGACCTCCTCTGGATGGGTCGTAGTCGAGTAGTCTGGGCCCATATATAGCCACATGGGATAGTCTCGTGCTTGCAGAGGCTAAATCCGTCGACTGAGGAACACGTCCAATAGATCTAAGCATGCCACTCTGCCTTGGATTAACTCGACTACATATTCTACCAAGACCGCTACTTCAGCTTTCTCCTCTTCATCCACGACCAGTGAGCAGGGAGCGTTGATCCTTGTGGACGTATAAGGGGGAATCCACGACGGTTGTCGTGAGCCCCGGTGATGCTGAAGTAGCGAGGGAGCATGGATCCACGAGGGTTGTCGGGAGCCCTGGTGATGCTGCTCGGCCATTGCTTCACGGTGTCATCCTTGACCTCCTCTGGATGGGTCCTAGTCTAGTCGTCTGGGCTCGTATACAGCCACATGGGATGGTCTCGTGCTTGTAGAGGCTAAATCCGTCGACTGAGGAACACCTCCAATAGATCTAAGCCTATCACTCCGCCCCAGATTAACTTGACTACAGATTCTACCAAGACCGCTACTTCAGCTTTCTCCTCTTCGTCCACGACTAGTGAGCGGGGAGCGTTGATCCTTGCGGATGTATAAGGGGGAAGGCAGTCGACATACCAGGGGATGAAACGTCATTGCAGTAAAACCAGGTCGAGTGCCAACCTCTAACGGACTCACGAAAGGACATTGCAGGGAACGCACTCCTGCCTCTCATCTGGACACCTAAACCGCCACACAGCTGAACCACGTGGGTCCTTTCATCACTCGGATTGGCTTTCTTGACCGACTTAGAATGACACATGAAGAAGTGCTTGAACAGTCCCCAGTGCGGATGGCTACGCAAGAAATTCTCACACACGGAGACGAAAGAAGCAAGATATGATATGGCATTCAGGGGAAGGTGGTGCAGTTGCGCACCGAAGAAATTCAGGAATCCTCAAAAAAATGGATGGGGGGCAGAGAGAAACCTCCCTCCACATGAGTGAGAAGAAGAACCCGCTCTTCGGGCTGTGGCGCGGGCTCGACCTCTCCTTCCTCCAGCAGCCTCCAGGACCTGGGACCAGCAGGCCATCGACGGCGAGCCCGTCGAGGTCCTCTGTTATGATCATCGACGGCAACCAATCACCCTGGATCCAGCCCGGCGGCAGCGCGGCCCGGGAGCTCGAAGCCTTCTTCCCCTTGGCTGCCTTCTTGGTGTGCTCCAGCTTCGCCGTCTTGTCCTTCGCCATCTCCGCGGTGGCCGTCGGCGTCGAGCGGATCTATGCAGCGCGGTGGCAAAAGAGGAGGAGAGACGGGCGAAAAGGGGGAAAAGGAGGGCACTGTTCTGCTCTTCGGTCGCGTCGCCTCTTATAGCAGCGCGTTCGAGTCACCGACAGCTGGGCCCGTGAGATCCTGGCGCATCCCGTTGAGCGAAGACTGCACAGTACATGGCAAAATAGATGGAGCAAAAATCGAGGAGTCCCTCCCCACTTGCCCCACTTACCGCGCCGTTGCCTATCTACGCGCTTCTCCAAATTTTTGAATCCCGTGGAATCCCAGCTTGACAGAATGATAGATTGCGTTGGAAGATCTCCTTGACCATTCGGGTCTGACCCGATGCTCAGGATCACTTGGTCACACATCAAACTAGAATCGATTGAGGTAATTGACAAAGAATTAAAGCAGTGCAGGTCTCTGCAAGGCTCTGAAGCGCCTCCGAGGCACTGAGTCTAGCCAGAACCGGCAGCAATCCTTTTCACTCGAACCCCGATCCATTCGGGGGCTAATGACGAGGACATGTACCTAGGGTAGGGTCCCAGGCCTGACCTACATACCCTAGCCAAAGGCATTACATACAGGAATCCAAGTCCTACAAAGTTAGAAAGGAGACACCGACTGGAATGACCGCAGCGTGCAAGTCCCTCGGACACAGGACCCACTCGGGAACTTCTCGACCACTCGACCGTCATGTTCACTCAGAGTACCAAGCGTCACTCGAAGGCAGAAGACCTAGAGCGACCCTGGGATGGCAGCGGTCGGGCAATCGGTTCGTCACCATAAAGAACATCAAATGCAGACGTTACTAGTAACGCTCGCACCCTTTACTTCTCCATTGAACCGTTGGGTAACGGGGCATTCATGAGGGGCCAGCAGACTCTATATAAGCCGCCCCTCTGCTCCTGCACAAGGGTTTGCACCTCCTATAACTCAACACTCCAGATAACAAGCTCCCGCAGCACCGAGACGTAGGGTCGTTACCTCTTTTGAGAGGGGCCTTAACTCGTAAATCCGAGTGTACAACCTCGCCGTAGCTAGGCTCTGCCCTTTCATACGTACCCCTAACCTCTACTGTCAGATCTGTTCCCACGACAAGCGCAGGCCCAAGAAAGTTGCGTGCCGACCCAGTTGTGGCCCGCTAAAATGCAGGCGAATGTTTCGTCCCGGTCGACTACATCAAATTTTTGCCTTTTTTCAGATAGCGAATGATGGCATATACGGTAACTAGTAGGAATTAAGAACTAACCTACTCTATACAATAAAGAAATTATGGCATAGTAACTTAGAATAAACCTACACTATACAATAAAGGATTTATGGTATATTACATCCACTGGGCATTAAAGTTCGCCACCAGTGATCATAAAGCACAACGAAGAAGCAGATTACAAAAAATGGGCGCCATTGCACCGTAACAAAATAATACTGAACCCAAACCACTTCCAAGAAAGTTCAAGAAAGGTTAGCCTTGTGCGGGAGCTGCTGCGCAAGTAGCTGAGCAAGGCTGTGAGACCGGCCTAACATGTCGTTCATAGCTTCCAGGTGTAGCTGTTTAGTAATGAGGTTCTCATTGGTGTTCTCGGCGATCTTCCTTAGAGATTGGACTTGAAGTCGAAGTTGAGTTGCGGAATGCCTTTCTGCTTGAACTTGAGACTGAAGAAGTCAAACTAGTTCAGGCAGCGAATTCTGTGAGCTTGTGTGACTGCTAGTCTCAAGTAACTTGAACACTGCATCAAGACATGACTTGGGGGTTGTCTCGCTATCTTCAAGATGTTTTGCCTTCTTTGCTGCAATATATGTTGGGTTTGTTTCACAGTCTTCAGCAGACTTGTGCATGCCATCAGGCATATCATCCTGAAACAAGCAGAGAGATGACAGATTTTGCACGTATATAAACAAAGATGGTAACTGTGCTGTCAATTCCATCCAATTTCAAATTAGAAAATAAAGAGACAGTTCAAAATGTCAATAGCATAATTTGGCATTGTTCATAATGCGGGGAGCTTCACCACACTACTGGATTACCATATCAACAAAACAAGCATAGATGAAGGGCAAAAGAAAATCATTGTATCTATTTTGGTTAATGTGCATGGCATGTTGTTCATATCATCAGCCACATCAGTAAGATAAAGCAGGAAATGACAACGTGCAAATGTGGGCTGCTTCACCACACACTGGGTTATAGATCAACAAAAACAAGCATACATGCATGGCTAAAGAAAATCATTGGATCTATATTGAGTAATGTGCATGGTATGAATAAGGAATTTGGTTTTATAACTAATACTTGGAACTTACAGTTGTTGCAAACATGCATTTTGATAGAAACAGCAAACTAAACAGCAGTTGACGATAGGGAGTATGAGCAAATTAAAAAGCAGTTGAGGATAAAGGCTTTAGAAGGACTAACTTACATTAACAGTTAACACCAGCTCTATAATGCCCTTCTCCATGTCAAGGGAAGGATAACTCAAGAATTTCAGCACAGAATATTCTTCATAAGCATTGTGTGTACTCTACATTTTATAGAGAGTAATTATAGATATGATAATACTAGAAGGGATAGAGGATAATGAAGATAAGATGCAGATTGATGCTACATAATCAACTACCTATCCATGTAGGTACAAGCCTTACAGGACAAAATGTAGTGACAATAGCAATGGGCTACACTTCTGCACTGGCATTGTCTGTGTATTCAACTTTTTGGTAAGATTAAATATAGATCTGATATTTTTTAGTAAATGGTGGGCGAGGGAGATAAGATGCAGAATGCTACACAATGAACCAATCCCTCCTTCCCATAATATAAGAGTGCTTTGTACACTAGTGTACTGTACAAAACGCTCTTATATTATGGGACGGAGGGAGTAGCTGTAAATGTAAGTACAGTGATAGAAGACGTTCGGCCCTTACAAGAGGACTGTAGAGCTAAACCTATTCAAAAGCATTGGGTTGATTCTAAATTTATGTAAGAGTCGATACGGATCTTATAATATCCACCAAATGGAGGATAAGGTGGCTAACATGTGTAGTGATGCTACATAATCAACCATCTATGAAAGTAAGTATGGTCATACAGGGCAAGAGGTACTCACAAGAGCAATGCAGTGTGCAGTATAGTTGCGAGATTTTATGGTCCCTTGAGAATGAATATTCTTCTGCAAACAGTTTTCGTACAAGTGAGACGGTAAGGCACATGCAAAAATGTAGTTCAGATTGTGATGTGATATCATAGACAGTACCTTGCGTTGCAGATGAGACCAATGTGTAACAAGATTATTCCAGTCACTATCTACTAAATGTAGCACCGGAGACTTTACAAAAATTTCATTTAGAGGCTTGCCATCGAAGTGCACTTGCCTCAGGTAGGAATGATACTTCATCAAAGAGTGCTTGAAAAGCGCAACCAAGCCTTGCTCATCTTGACTATCCAGTTTGATCCTTGTCTATTTAAAAGAATGAAATCTTGTGTCTTCTGTCAACAGAAACATATGCAGTAATTACCATGAATAACATTAGTACATTACATACGCGTAAGTTGCGGAGGAAGATTGGAAATTGTTCTTTGTTTGTGCTATAATCTTTCCATGAAGGAAAGATGCGCACAAAGTTCCTGACAACAATATAAGCTTCATCTTCTAAACTGGGAAGAAGTGGAACAGGGGTCCTATTTGCTGCAATTGGGGCTCTCGCTCGTTTGAAAAGGGATTTGGCAACTGGATTTGGTGTACTCTTTGCTAGAATGGGGGTTTTGCGTCGTAGAGCTGGTGCTATGTCAACTGGCATCATCATACTATTTGCTGCAATTGGGGTCTGCTGAGTTGAGGCATCAGAGATGGCCAATGTAGTAGGGCTAGAGTCTGCTAGAGTTGTGGCCATGTTTTCTGGGTCTGGTGATGTTGCAACTACACATAATGGGCTATTTGATTTATCAGTGTCGCTACCTTTTCCAAATACTTTGTTCGTGCTCCTTCGTGTTCAGCAATCGCCCTCTTCCTTTTGAACGTCTGATACACAAGAACAAAATTTGAATGGATAAATATGGTATGATGACAGATGGAATATGTACTGAAAATGGATACGCAGGGTGTATTCACATACACGATGTGTAAACTAACCAAATGGCAGTGCAACAAAGTAGAAGCAATGCAAAGCGTCAGTTGCAAGATATGTGCGACAAATATAACCTTGCAAAGTTAGAGCAAGCACCTTGATGGGTGAATAAGATAGGGCATCTGCCTCTGACTCATCCACTAGGGAGCTAGATTGACTTAGGTCTCCCTCTAGCTCAGAATCATTGTTAGGATCATATTCTGAACATGAATCTGTAGGTGGAGAGCGTTTGCATTGCATTGCATCCAGACTGGATCTCAGTCCCTTAATGCCAAGTTTGACAGCCATGGCATTGTTCTGCTTTATTCTTTTCATGCGCGCAAGCTCGTAATGATTACGATGATGTTCAGTATCTGAGATTCATGAAAACATAAAAAGTAGTCAGATTATCTATGGAATGTATTGCGGATTCAACTCGAAGAGTGTCTCCCTACAAACCACTGCACATACAAAGTTCAACCCCCAACCATGCTGACCAGACCACACACAGAAATACAAACCTCTTATGTCTCTATAATGGGCGGACACACATTTCAAAACTGAAGTAGGAACATTAGAATCATATCAAATTCATATTTGAACAAATAAACTAAGGAATTATGAGTGGCATAATGTTTAGCTTCAAGGGTGGAGTGTTGGTAGTGCGACACAAAGAAAGTAGGCAGATTGTATTCCATGTAAAAGATCGTAGTCTATGTAAAAGGTGGATATGACACTTTTCTTTCTATACAATGCAGTGTTCGTTGCCCATACATGATGGAAGAGATCACACAGAGAAATACTATTCACTCATGTCTACGGTTCCAGTATTTTGAAACAGGGCGATCCACCCTAAAAGAATATTGAGAACAAATATGACAAGGCAACCATACAGGTAGTGAATCAATCATTACTTGTGAGCTTACTAGGACAAGTATGCAGAATTGTAACTGCAGTAAGAGATCGTCCAAAATCTGAATCAAGAAGTTTGTCTAGCACTTATTGTTTGCAACTAATCGAAGTGAATAATTGGATATCATATCGAATTAGTAAGAAAGACAAGTAAAATTGTCAACAAACCTGGCTTGCAGTAGTAATCTGGGTCAATGTCACTATGACCAACAATCCAACATGACTAGTATCTGTTCTTAGGGCCGAAATTTTGAAACCCTGTGAACTTTACAGGTACTAAAGATTACTGAAATATCTGAACCATTAAGTGTAGGCAGCACTTAGTACACAACAAACCCTAATGACAGTCCTGCCTAATGAGTAATGAATCAATTAGAAAATGGGTGATGGGGAGTGGCTGCTGAGTGTTGAGGACGTATCTAAGGATAAATCGGGTTGGCTTAGTGGGTGCAGCACGCCTGAGCCCTAAACGGACTAGGAAGATAGGCACGGCGGCGCGCCCGGGCAGCGGTGACGCTGTTGGGCGAGCGGCTCCTAACCTCTTGTTAGTCCAGCGTCTCCTCCTAAAGTCATGTCATCCAGGGACGGCAAGTCGCCGGCAAGGCAGGCGGCTGGGGCCGAGTAGAGATCGGAAGCACAGCAGAACAGAGGGGAATCGGGGTATGGGCCGACCCAAAATCCCTGGGTGGGCCGCGGCCCACCGTGGCCACCCTGTAGATCCACAACCCAGCGGCGTACATGCATTTTCAAAACTAAATTAGGAACATTTAGCTGACCAATTAAACGACTCTATTTTAATAATATCAGATTCGTATTTGAACAACTAAGCTCGTTTAGCTTGATGGGTGGAGCAGTGCTATTATGACACGAAGCACGTAGGTTGATCGTATAGTGATCATAAAAGGGGGGAAACCCTAAGCATGATCAATTAAACCCTATTATGACTGTGCCATGGTAGATTTGAAGCTGCAAACCGTAGAAATGCTACTTAGCAACCATTGTTTGGTTCGAACTAAGAACTAAATTCTAAGAGCTGAAAATAAAGTACAGTAACCAAGTTAGGATCTATTTTCTGGTTGAGATCAAAAAGTTGAGCAGATATGAAGTAGTACCACCTCTCTTGCGGCGCCGTGTAGGCATCTGGGGTGCGATGGCTATCGGTGGTGTGGATGCAGATCTGCGACAGTAGACGGGTGCATCGGGGGATAAGTCCCGTTGCGGTGGACGAGAAGGTCGTCAGAGCGGCCCTGGCAAAGGAGGACGACGGTGCCAATGAAACAAGAGGACGCGATGCAAGGCTCCTGGTCTGTCGTCGTGGATGAGAAACGTCCATCTCTAGAAGTGGATGACCCGGTCTTGGTAGGCGCTCCGGCATGGTGGAGGACGGCGGTGATGGATGGGGTGGTGGATGGAGGAGGATGGTGTGGGGATGGTGTTCTAGCGCGGATAGTGTATGAATGGGACAATGGAGGGAGAGGTACGTGGAACCATGTCTTTGGGACGCGCCTGTCTGAAATATGGGAAAGTTACAAACTTAGCCCCCGTTTAAAATTTGGACGTCTCGTCGGTTGGGTATAGGACGGTAATCTTGCATCTCCCCAATATTTGCCCAGAGCGATTTCGGGCGAGGAGAGTGTGTCTTGGCGCCCACGATTGGCACCCACGGTGTATGAACGGGGCTGACTGGTAGGGCAGTTGTGCCACATATGAGTGAAGTTACAAACCTGCCCCTATTAAAAATATTTGCCTACATCGATTTCGGCCGAGTCGAGTTTGTTTTGCCGCCCACCGTGTATGAATGGGGAAATGGAGGGAGAAAGAGAGGTCTTTCGGACGAGCTTCAATCAAATGTGTTTTTCCGCCCACATTTGGCACCCATCGTGTCTGAATGGGCTCAGAGGCAGTCGTGTCATGTCTGATTGAAGTTACTAACCTACCCCTATTGATAGCAGTGGAAATCGGGCCGATGGGTTGTCCGTGTAAGGGGTAGACAGTCATTTCCATCTCGCAAACACTGGCTTCGGGCAGCCGACGTGGGAGTGGATGTTTTGCCGCTTCTTTCAAATTTTGGGACAATAAGCATTCATGTTTACCCTGGCAACTAAATTCGAATCCATTTTGTATTCTTATACGAACCTTTACAAATCAATCTATGTTTTCTTATAGATCTTCAAAAGCACAATAAATATGTATTCGACTATCATATATGAATATGATTTACAAATGCCGATACTCGAATTCAGAAGGTAGAATCCAATTTAAGGTGAATTCGAATATATGAAACCAATTTATGTCCAACTCATGTGTAACATGTATGACACACGCAGCATATAGTATACTCCCATTTATATATGTACACAAGCGATGTCTCAAGATTCAAAATACTGAGTCAATCAACCAATAATGTACAAAACTAACAGACATATAAACATTTATAGAGTATATGGACCAATAATATCAACTAACATACATAAGCCAGGCCGCTGTACTTTTTTTGCTAGAAGAGCATCATTTTTTTAGCAAAGCTAGTACAACATCTTGGCCCTTTCAGATGCGTGCCACTTAAGGACCATCTATACTACTATTATTGCTGAATGCACATTCAGCCTGATTGGCATATTTGTAGGTCTGGCATAGTAAACAAAATGAAATATCTTTGCCTCAACAAAAAAAATGAAATGTCTCACAGTCTTATCAATTAATACAGACTCATGCTCAAAAAAATACAGACCAAAAAAAAAACAATTATTACATGATCTCTAAAACAAATGATTTGATCGATTACATGAACAATCAACACAAAGGTTATTCAACGATGGAAAAAACATTTCACCTATGATATACCAAGTGGGATTTTAATTTCCTTTTTTCCTTCAGGACCTTGACAATGCGGTCAGTCTCAGCTTGCTTCGTTTTGAAATCCACCAAATATTTAATTGTTGTCTTGAGTATTGCTTGTGATTGTGTTGTTTGCTTCCTCAACATGTCAACTTCATCTCTAAGTGCAGAAGCAGAATCTCTTTCTACCAATAGTTTAGCCTCTAGAGCATCAGCAGTTGGCAATTCATGATCCACGATTGGGCCGGTGCCACTGCTCTGGGATAATACAACATCCATGGGGACCTCGCTCTTTGATTTTGGGCTAACCTGTTTTGCCATTAAAGTTTCGATTGGATTCGAAAAAGTTGAAGTTAGCAAAACATCTCAAGTGGGAGTTAGAACAGCAACCCAGTGAAACAAACAAGGAATTAAAGAGTGTCGATTGGATGCTGAAAAGTAGTTATTAACATCATTGCAACCGGTTGTAGCAGCAAAGCAGTTAAACAAACAAGTTTTGCAAAAGGTACCTATTGTGGCATTGGAGTTTCTCTTGGATACTGAAAAGTTGAGTAGCCAGTAACTTGATTAGAGCAACCGGTTGCAGCAGCAAAGCAGTTAAACAAACAAGTTTTGCAAAAGGCACCTGTTGTGGCATTGGAGTTTCTCTTGGATCCTGAAAAGTTGAGTAGTCAGTAACTTGATTAGAGCAACAAGTTACAGCAGCAAACCTGTTACACAAATAATTTTTTGAAAATATACCTGTTGTGCGATTGGACTTCCAATTGGATCCTAAAAAGTTGAAGTTGGTAAGATGATTACAACAACAAGTTACAACAGCAAACCAGGTAAACAAGGAATTTTTTGAAAACATATCTGTTGTGCCACCGGAGTTTCAGTTGGATCATGGAAACTTGAATGTTAGCAATCATAAATTGCAACAGCCATAAGATATTAACATTAAACTAGTAAGACTAACCAGTTTTGGCAACGTATTTAATTACACATGAACTAGTAAAACTAACAAGTTTTGGCAACATATTAAAGTAACAAGTCAATACCGTTTACCAGCAACACAGACATCTATAAATTTCTTTGATATAAGCAAAATGATTCTGACACACATACATAAGTTAAAAAGACGTTGTCCCTCATATAAACCTGACATTTGTCTGTCTATGAACATGCAAACATTACTAGTGCTACAAGTCATAACAGCAAACCATTTAAACAAACAGGGTTTTAGAAGGTAAATTACACATGAATTTTGCTGCACCCTAGAAGTAGATATGACCAGCTATGTATGTGCTTAAGTAGCTATTTAAGTTCAGGAAAACAGGTAATTCTATAAACAATAAGTATCAAACACATAGATAGGCGTAGTCTATAATAGGATTAATAGGCTATAGCATTATGTAATCAGTAGCGAACTAAATTAAGCCAAGCAAGGTAATTGAACAATTTTGCAATCGGTGGCTAACTAAAATTCCGAGAAGCAGGTAACTAAACTTACGCTAGCTCTTTGTACATGCACACTACAACTTCTTTTTTGCTTACAAGGTTCTACGAAGGAGTCCATGGCATCAGTTGCTTGGATACGCAGTCCCAATACTTCTTTCTTCCCACATTGCATTGGTAAGTCGAATGGTTAATCTGATAAGATGGTGCGTCCTTGATATGTTATATGAGGACGGGTTGTCAGACTAGTTGTAGCAACACACATCACACTGGCTTTTACTATATATTTCATGCGATTACATTTGGCATATCAAGATATAAGCACTCTACAATAGGATGAAAAGACTGGCATCCTTCACATTATTGGCGAACTCAGTTCATAGAAACAAGAAATTCAACCATTATGTGAGTAAATCAAAAGCGCCACTGGAATATTTTTCACTACCCCGATCATACACGCAAAAAGGGGCAGCACCACTGTAGGGGCTGGTATGGGCGGCCGCCTCGGGTGGCTGGAAAGTGTGCACCTAGTTTGAGTCATCCAGGTTGGCCCATGCTAGTTTTGTTCGTCCCAGCGCACGAGCAGGAAATGTAAAAAATGAAGAAAAATGTTTCAATTTAGATGGGCCAATAATGTAAGTGCAAAGTCAGGCCCTACAGCAGGCTCGCAGCCCAAACGAGCGCCTCCAATATCGACCGTCAGCAGGAAAAATCCCCAATTCATTCACTCCAGCCTCCAGTCTGGTTTGCTCCTAACCTAGCAACCACTGGACAGACCGACAGAGCTCTTCCTCGTGCCCTCGTTGGACGCTGGTCTCCGGGCTTCAAGTGAATGGAAGGAAAAGAAGATGAAGATCCAACCCTGTGTGTAGCCTGCGTGGCACACAGCGGCGGCAGCACAGGCATGGCATCGAGCTTGTGCAAACGGACAGTCGCAGCTTGCAAGAGCAAAATGCGCAATGAGCAGGTACATCACATCCCTGATTATATCTAATTCAACTGTTCAATTTCTGGCCACTAGTTAAACCTGATGGTGTTGTAAAACTGCTTGTATGTAGGGAATCTACAAGAAAATGAAACCAATTTCTTCTTATTTTATAAGTCCCCCAATCAATACTGAACTGACTGAACCTGATGTGTCTAATCAAGTTTTCGGTGCAAACATACAAGCTCATATTGTTCTTGAGCCTGAAGTGTCTAATGAACAGACACTACTAGGGAAAACCTTATACATAGAGGATTATCAGTAGCGCTGGTTAAAATTAAGCGCTACTGCTACTTACCCGGAGCGCAGGGACACAAAGGGCGCTATAGCTATGTTGGTAGCAGTAGCGTGTCTACAGGAAAAAGCGCTACTACTATAATTCCCACACTGTTGCCGGCAGGCTAGGCATAGTAGTAGTGAGCTTGGGGAAACGCGCTACCGCTAAGCTCGTTGTAGTAGCACGTTTTCAGTGGAAAGTGCTACTGCTAAGAAACAGAAAATAAAATGAAAAAGAAATAGAAAAGTAAATGAAAAATGAAAGAAATAGAAAAAGGAGAAAAGAAAAAAAGAAAATGTAAAGAAAAATAATTAAAAAAGAAAAATAAAGGAGAAAGGAATAGCAGTAGCGCTAGTTTTCAACAAGCGCTACAGCTAATATAGCAGTAGCACATTTCGTAGACCCGTGCTATAGCTCAGTTCCTTAAATAAAGAAGAAAGGAAAAAAGGAAAGGAAATAAGAAAAGGAAAAGAAAAGGAAAAGGAAAAGGAAAAAAGAAAAGAAAAGAAAAGAAAAGAAAAAGGAAAATAAATAGCTACTTCCTATAGCAGTAGCACTTTTTATGTACCAGCGCTATAGCTACTTCCTATAGCAGCAGCGCGTTTTATGTACCAGCGCTATAGCTAACTTAGCTATAGCGCTGTTTTTCAACCAGCGCTACCGCTAAGTTTGAAATAACCACCACGCGAGCTTTCTCCCCCGGCCACTTCTCCCCCAAATCCCCACTCCTCTGTTGTCCTCGTCGTCGCATTCCGCGCGCCCTACATCGCTGTCGGCCTCCGCGCACCCTCCCGTCGCCCTCCGCACGTCGTTTGGTACGGTGCCCTCCGTCGCCGTCTGGTGCCTTCCCTCGTCGCATGCCCGAGCCCCGCCGCCAACCTCGACGCCGCGCGCCCCCTCCCTCGGCCTCTCTGCCTCCTCCTCCTCCCAACCTCTGCCGGCGCCCAAGGTGAGCACGCCTACACCTCCTCCTCCTCCTCCTCCTCCTCCTCCCCTACCTCTGCCTAGCTAGGGTGCTTAAGTAGTTGTAGATGCTTAAGTAGCTAGGGTTCATCTAATTAGTTAGGGTTCATCCATGCTCTTTACTTGGACTCGTCTACACCCCCGATTCTCCCACTCTCTTTACTTGGACTCGTCGAAGAACATGAAGAAAAAGGATTACACCCACATCAAGTCTGTTCTCGACAGTGCTATCTTAAGCTACGGCATACGGGGTGGAGAGTTCACGGTCAAGAAGACAAGGAACCGGTGCCCTGCTTCGGCCATAAGGCCGACTTCTGCTGCATCCAGCAACTAAGAGGTACTCTAAGTGATGGATTCTATGTCCTCCACCATATGCTGGAGTACAGACGGGATTGCTAGAACCTTCGCATGTCACCTAGATCCGGCGATGCCGATATTCTGCAATGGGCAAAGAAACTAGGAAATGTCCCGGATCATCGACTCCGAGCTGAGTTCTATCACATCCAGCGTGAACTTGCCCAAATCATCATGAAGGAGGTCCTCGAAAAAATAGGGATATTCTATGAAGAAGGGCAAATGTCGCGGGAAGACATCTGAACATGCGTAGCCGCTCAGCGTCTCAACCTGAAGCCTTTCACTTCGCTCGGGTCCTTCCTCCCTGATTTGGATGGATGGCACGACATGTTGGAGTGATTGACGATATATGACAATGTGTCCGTTTAGGCACTACTTTCTCTACGACGAAACTTTGAGTTATGTACGATGAAACTTTGTGATGTAATTAAACCGTCCTCCTCAACTAGCGAAGATCACTCTAGTTAGGGCATTTTGGGTACGATGATCTTTGTTATTTATGCTTATGATATGTTGCTTCTATTTTTGCTAACTCTGTCTCTTTCTGTTACTCAACTATATATGTTGCATACTATCGACTCATGTGACAATGCAGGTACATATATCATCGATGGCAAAGAAGTGCTATGTCGTGTACGTAGGGAAGTGTCCAGGAGTGTATGACGAGTGGCCTGAATGTCAGGCCCAGGTGCACTAGTTTACGGGTGGCAGCCACAAAGGGTTCGATAGCAGAGCCGAAGCGGAAGATATTTACTTGAGGTTGATGCTAGCGCGAGAGAGGGATCAGAACCGGCGCCTCAAAAACTACTACTTTATAGCGCTCTTGCTCATAGTGATCGCTCTTCTCTTCTATATCTTTGTTTAGATATAGATGATGAAACATGTGTATGTGATGACCATGCAGTTGCTTGTATTCGAGACATGTCACTTAACTTGTATCGCTATATCGTGATTATGATGAGACGACATGATTTGTGTTGGATGATATGATGAGACTATTATGTGTATGATATGATGAGCATATTGCATGTTTATGATATGATTAGAATATTGTATAAAACCTGTACAAAAACATCGCAAATACGTAGCAAAAAAAATATGTGAAAATATAGTAGTAGCGCTCTTTAGCAGGAAGCAGTAGTGCCGTACTCAAGCGCTATAGCAGTAGCGCCGGACTGGAAAACGCTACTGCTAAGCTACTTAGCAGTAGCGCAAGTGAGGACAACGCTACTGCTAAGTAGGTATAGCAGAGCGCGGGACAAACAACGCTACTGCTACAAGTTAGCTATAGCGCTGGAGCCCGCGCTACTGCTAGGCATTTGACCCGCGCTACTACTAGGCTTTTCCCTAGTAGTGAGACTGGTAATGAAGGATTTGATGCAAACATCTTACATGCTCCTGGTGATGAACATATGGTGTCTAATGAGGGATCTAATGCAAGCATTTTGCAAACTCCCATTGAAGGGTTTAGTGTGTAATGATGATCTGCTATGTTGAGAGAGAGAGAGAGATTTGCAGGGAGTGATGACAAGCAAATTATAGTACATTTTCATGGCTTGAGGAAACGTCGAGGCCATCTACCACAACGTCCCCGTATCATGACAACCTAGCAAAAATAATTTTCTAATCTGTTGTTTCAAACTATTGGCATACTTGTGCAAGATAGATATATTGATATGCAGTTTGCGCACTAGTTATAGGTTCAATTAGACTTGGATATTTTCGGCCAGAGAATGAATAATTCAACCAGGTACAGTCCATGTTAGTAGTCCTTGTCCACCATGTTGTATTTTGTGTTTTTTGGTGCTTATATCATCTAGTGGTTTATAATCTGGAACTACTTTGGATCATTAGATGGTTTTCAAAGTGCATGTAGCTTCACATTTCTCAAGTTATGTTGATTTCTGGAGTGCAAGTGCCTTCTTATTTTTTAAGTTAAATTTTTGCCCCTGGTAACTTGAATTTGTGGATCCGTCACTGCACACAAATCATACACGTAGGGCAGTTTGAATTAAATGAAATGCAGGGACTTACGCTAGCTCGTTGTACAGGCTCACTGCAGCTCTGCTTCCGCTTGGGATGTTCCATGTACAGGTCCATGTTACCACTTGCTTGGATGTGCAGGCCCTATGCTCCTTGCATCCCCCTCTGCATTTTTGGCACGGTGAATGGTTGATCAAATGAGAGGAATATATCTTGTTGTTGTACCGGAGGATAGGTACTTACAAGGTTATACCGGCGTGCAGGATGTGTACCAGATCCCGTAGTGCCGTCATGCTTCATTAAAAAATGATTTTGCTTGTTTCAGATGATATCTCCAGAAATAATAAGAGTTGAAGTTAGAGTTTGAATAGGTGTGTAAGATAAGAGAGCAGTAAAAGGATATCCAAATATCGTCGGAACAGTGGACATGGGAGTGATATGTGCATACCTAGTTCGGACCGGCGTTCGGGCATGCTCGCCTATAGTGCGGGTCACTTCAGAGCCGTTGAGGGTGATGAGCTGGTGTTGGCTGGCCGCGTACGGATGCAGATCTTGAACGGCAGTGGAGTGCTACGATGCGGTGAAGCACCAATGGCCTCGGGGGGTGGAGGTCGACGATGTGCTCGGTGAAGTAGCCCCGGTGAGGTGGGAGACGGCGTCGGTGAAGCGCACCTGATGCGGTGGAAGTTGGTGTCTATGAGGCACGTCAGCTGCAGTGGCCGACGTTCTCGGTGGACCACCTGGTGCGGTGGACGAGGGCGTATATGAGGCAGCTCCGGTGCGGTGGTGAAGTGCGACCGTCGTCTTCGTCGTCGTCCAGCACAGAGGTGGGGAAAGAGACAAGACGAGGGGCGATTCGAATTTTTCTTGGGTTGGCAGCGAATTAGGGATTTCAGTGCTCTAGGCGCGGAAGGGGACGGGGGATAAGGGAGATTTTGCAAGGCTAGAATTGGGGCCGCCAGATATTTCAATCTGAAACATGGAAGCACGAACTTTTTTTGTCGTCCTTCCTTTGTGGGGGGGGGGGGAAGGGGGTGGGTGCTAGCGTCCGTACGACACAAGCGACCACCATGGCACGACCCTGGTCTGCTTGGTGCCCCTACATTTGAGAATGCAAACAAATCTTCTTTCATTGGTAAATGAATCTGTATGTGTTACCATTGTGACGCCCCCGGCTCAATCGTGCACTAATCATACACGCAAATGCACACGATCAAGCCTAAGGACTCACGGGAAGATATCACAACACAACTCTAAAACATAAATAAAGTCATACAAGCTTTATATTACAAGCCAGGGGCCTCGAGGGCTCGAATACATAAGCTTGCGAACAAGCGTCAGCGGAAGCATCAGATATCTGAGTACAGATATTAAAAGAGAAACAGAAAGGCCTTTAGAAAGGCGGGGCAAAATAAAACACGACGATCGAAAGGCGAAGGCCTCCTGCCTGGGACCCTCCGAACCTACTCCTGGTCGACAGTCAACTCGTAGTAGTATCCATCCTCTGGGTAGTAGTAGTAGTCGATCGACGGGGCATCTGTCTCAGGGGCTCCGTCATCTTGGTCACGTCAAACTGATATGGGGAGAAAAGGAAAACAAAGCAACCGTGAGTACTCAGAAGTACTCAGCAAGCAAGGATCTACACTACATATGCAACATTTTCAAAGGGAGGCTGTATATGTGGACTGGGCTGCAGAAATGCTAGAATAGAGAGAAGGCCTAGTCCTATCGAAGACTAGCATCTTCAGCGGTCTTGCAGAAATAGAAGAGTGTAGAACAGTACAATATAATGTAGCAGTATCATTAAGTCTCAACCTCACCCAGAGATCCTTTCTCGACTCCCTGCGAGAAAGCAATCCCAGAGCCATACAATCATCAACCTCGTCCGGAGATCCCTTCTCGACTCCCTGCGAGAAGCAATCCCAGAGCCATAGTATCCAAGTATCCAGTTCTAAATTGTATCAATCAGGATACAACTCCGAGTGTCCGTTACCGTAGGACAGGCTATCGATAGAAGTTTTCTTCCCTGCAGGGGTGCACCAACTTACCCAACACGCTTGATTAACTCCGGCCGGACACACTTTCCAGGGTCATGCCCGGCCTCGACCAAACGACACATCGCAACCCTACCTACAGCTCAGCAGAGAGGTCCCCACCGGTCTACATCCTAAGCGCAAGGGGGTCTTGGCCATCGCCCCTCGCCCTCCGGGTCGTTGCGCACATGGCTCAGATCCAAGCACCACCGCAATGGCGCCAATCACTCCATGCCGCACTGCTAAACTGGACGTCTGATAGAGCTTTCGGCTGATGCATACGATGCAGAACGCCCATACTATGCCCACGTGATGGTTAGTGCTATCAGACCAGAGGCCTGCTCGGATCAAATATCCAAATCGTTAGGACTAGGGCTTGCGGTAACGAGCAGAGACTCACGAAAGATGTGACCCCGTCGCCCCGTCTCGAGGACTTGCTGCAAGGGTTAAGAATGCCCGGCCGCGCCTCGTATTCACCACTCGGGCACCACACTGGCACCCGTCTTCACAACACTCGCCACTTAGGCCCACGCGGGTACCCCTCAGGGTCGACCCGCCTTTCCAAGTAATCAACAGTACAGTCCAAGTATTCGTGTGTCCAAAACATCAGGGGAATCTGAGGTATCTCCCTTGTTTGATTTCCCACTCGATGTATCCGTCAAGGTGAACTCGGAGGAATCACCCTCGCTGGGTTCACACTTGAGGTGTCGTACGACAGCGTCGTTACCGGAAGTGGTGAAGGAGGAATCACCCTTGATGACCACGACCGAATAGCTACTCTACAGAGTTAACATCAGAAGTGCTACAAGAGGTTTCACCCTCGGCACTCGATAGTAACGTTGCAGTGTCGTTACAACTAAAGGGGGTGATGTGCGGTGTTGGGGCCAGGTCTTCAATCCCGTTGATCGGGTCTTCTGACTATCCAGCGCGGCAGTCGGGATAAGTGGGGTCACTGATAGGTCTCTACCCAGCCTATACTAAGCAGTTTAGGATATGCAGGTAATTATCAACAGCAGGATACAATAAACAGGCTATGCATCAGAATAGGTAAAGCAGTAGCAGCAGCAATTCTAATGCAAGCATGAGAAATTAGAATGGGCGATATCGGGATGATCAAAGGGGGGGGGGGCTTGCCTGGTTGCTCGGCGGCAAGGGCAAGGTCGTCAATGGTGTCTTCGGGATCCGGAGCTGCATCGGTCTCGGGGACGACGTTGGTGTCGGGGGCTACCGAGAGAGAACAGGGGGAGGAAACAGTATAAATACACAGCGAACAAGTGCAGCACAAAGCATAACATGGCAATACGCGGTGACGAAGGTGATCTAACGCAGTGCCGGGTGATACTGGCGAAGGTGGGATTCATCCGGGAAAGTATTCCCAGTGTCCGGCATTTCGGACAGACAAAAAGAGAGGAACGGTTGCATGTTCGGATAGTTAGGGACGTGTGGCGGACGAACGGACAGCGCATTCGGATTCGTCTCGTCGTTCTGACCAACTTTCATGTATAAAGTTTTTCGATCGGAGTTACGGATTAAAAGATATGATTTTCTAAAGTTTTATTGATTTTCGGGAATTTATTTAATTATTTAAATCAACATTATCCGAAACAGTAGCAGGGTGACGTCACTGTGACGTAATGCTGACGTCAGCAGTCAATGGTCGGCTGACCAGGGTCAAACCTGACCAGTGGGGCCCACATGTCAGCCTCTGATTAGTCTAAACAGAGTTTAATCTTTAACTAATCAACTAATTAGGCTACTGGGCCCACATGTCAGTGACTGATTAGTGTTTAAACTAATTAACAGATTTTCTAGTTAATGAAATCAGTTTAACCGAGTGGGGCCCGCATGTCAGCGAGACAGGGCGGCCACGTCAGCTGTTGACCTGGTCAACAGGTCAACTGGGGCCCGCAGGGCCCCACAGTCAGTGGCCCAGGAGCGGGGCCCATCGGGGCCAGGTCAGCGCCGGCCGCCGGAGCACGCCGGCGAGCTCGAATGCGGCGCCGAGCTCCGGCGAGCCCGGGTTTCGCCCACAGGGCATCTCCGAGGGCGTGCTTGGGCTCTAACGAACGGGCGCAGCGAGCCACATCGCGTGGTCGTGGTGGTTGGCCCCGGGGGTGGTCGGAACGACGCCGGCGACGACGGTTGGCGGCGGGGCTCTCGGGTGGTGCACGTGCGCGTGGCTGTAGTGGGCTAGCGAGCAAAGCAAAAGGCGGGGCGGCCTCTACGGCTCACCAGGAGCACGTTGGTGCTGCGGGACCGAGCCGAGCGGCTCTGGGAGCGCATCAATGGCAGCGACGGCGGCGGACAGAGCACGAGCACGGTGGCGGCGAGCTATGGCTACGGGGAGACGCAGGGAGAGAGGGAGGAGGACGGGGTGCTCACGGTGGTCCTGTAGGCGTGCAAGGGTGGGCTCGGGGTAGCGCAACGACGGCGAATCGTGACGGCGATCACCGGCGCCCGAAGCTTGAAGACGAGCTCGTGCGCGACAAGGCAGGTGATTTCCGCTCCGGTTCGATGCAGCAGGCGAAGCAGCAGGGGACGGCGGGGCGACCTGGCACTGCCGCGAGGTGTAGGGGCGACGGTGGCCGCGCGTATCAGACGGCCGAGGCCATTGCGGCGCTCGGAGCGAGGAGGCAGGGAGGAAAGAGAGGGGGAAAGTGAGCGAGGGAGGGCTCGGAGGTGTCCGCGGGGTGCTCTTTATCCACGGCGAGTGCGCGACGCGCTGTCGAGTGCCGAGGGAGGGGGGCCGGGCTCGGGGGCGCGCGCGCACGCAGGGTGCTCGACTGCGCGCCCGCGGCGTGAGGGGTAGGGGGAGGGGGCTAGTTGGGCTGGGCCAGCTCCTGTGCGGCTGTGGGCTTAAGTGCACTGGGGCATTTTTCCATTTCTTCTTTTCTTTTCTTTTCTTTTCTATTCTGTTAATTGTTTAGGCCCCAAATGGTTTTTGTAAAAAGGGAGACCTAGTCCATAAATACCAGTGCTTTATACCCTAACACCAAAAACTAGTTTGGGCAAAACATCATTTCATATTTGTTTTAAATAAATTAAAAGGTTACTAAATGTCATTTTCAGCCACTGTTTTAAGTTGTTTGAGTCACTTATCCAATTTTAATAATGTTGTTTGCAATTTTAACATAGCCTCTGATTTATTTGCTATTTAATGAACAATTTAGTTTCTATGTTGGATAACTTTTATTTTTCACTTTCATCTAAATTTGAATTTTGAGTTAGGAGTTGAAATGCATTATGATGCAAATGATGATCATGCACTGTTAATCATGCTGACTTGGCATTATCAAAATGGGATTACTGTGGCTAACCACTGGGGGTGTTACAAATCTCCTCTACTAAGAAGAATTCTCGTCCCGAGAATTAAGAGGTAGAAGGAAAAAGTTCGGGGTATTCCGCACGAAGATTATCCTCGCGTTCCCAAGTGGCTTCATCTTCGGTATGATTTGACCACTGCACTTTGAGGAACTTGGTAACCTTCTGACGGGTCCGATGTTCAGCTTCATCGAGAATGCGGATCGGATGCTCCTTATAAGATAGGTCATCTTGCAATTCGAGCACCTCGTGATCCACAGCTCGGTGTGGAGATTCCTTGAAGCATTGATGAAGTTGCGACACATGGAATACGTCGTGGATATGAGAGAATTGCGGCGGCAACTCCAATTTATATGCCACCTGACCATGTCTAGCAACAATGCGGAAAGGACCAATGTAGCGTGGAGCTAGCTTGCCCTTGATTCCAAAACGGTGAGTGCCTTTCATCGGGGTGACTCGCAGATAAGCTTGATCACCAGGTTGATAAGTCAAACCCCATCGTTTGCGATCATAGTTGCTCTTCTGGCGGTCCTGAGCCGCCTTGAGATTTTCTCGGACAATACGAACTTGTTCTTCGGCGTGTTGAATAATATCCGGACCCACGAGTGGTCGTTCCCCAGTTTCTGACCAATTCAGAGGGGTTCGACACTTACGTCCATATAGAACTTTGAAGGGAGCCATTTTCAAGCTGGCTTGATAGCTGTTGTTATAAGAGAACTCGGCATACGGGAGAGATTCTTCCCACTTCTTGCCGAAAGAAATAACACAAGCTCGAAGCATGACTTCAAGCACTTGATTAACCCGTTCAACTTGGCCTTGGGATTGGGGGTGATAAGCTGAACTCCAGGTAATATGAGTTCCCATAGCTGTTTGGAAACTTTCCCAGAATTTGGAAGTGAAAAGACCGCCACGGTCCGAACTAATCTCCTTCGGAATACCGTGGAGTGAAACAATTCTGGAGATATACAACTCTGCTAACTGACTAGCAGTGATCGTTTCTTTGACAGGAAGAAAGTGTGCAACTTTAGAGAGTTGGTCGACGACGACAAGAATAGCATCGTGACCCTTCTGTGACCTGGGAAGTCCTGTAACGAAATCCATCTGAACCTTATCCCATTTCCATAGAGGAATAGGAAGTGGTTGCAGAATTCCAGCTGGTTTCTGATGTTCTACTTTAACGTGACGACACACATCACATTCAGCAACATATCGAGCAATATCCTGCTTCATTTTAGACCACCAGTACCTTTGATGGAGATCATGATACATCTTGGTGCTACCCGGATGAATAGACAGCGAGGTATCATGTGCCTCCTTCATGACTTTGTCAGTCATGAGTTCGAAGCGAGGTACGACAATGCGGTTTCTGAAATACAAGGTTCCATCTTCAGACAGCGAGAAATCCCTGTACTTTACAAGGTGAAGGTCTTTCTTCATCAGATCAATTTTAGCATCTTTAGCTTGCGCATTCTTAACAGCTTTCTCAAGATCTGGTTGTATCACAAGGTTATTCAAAGAGCCCTGTGGAACAATACGCAGATTCAGCTTGCACAGTTCTTCAAAAAGACGAGGTTGAGCTCGCCTAACCATGAGGTTGTCGCAATAGGACTTGTGGCTTAAGGCATCGGCCATCACATTAGCCTTGCCAGGGGTATAGGAAATACCCAAATCATAGTCCGCAATGGCCTCCATCCATCTTTGCTGACGGAGGTTTAGAGATGGTTGAGTGAACAAGTACTTCAGACTTTTATGATCCGTGTAGATCTCACAACGATTACCGAGAAGGTAATGTCGCCACAACTGCAATGCATAGATCACAGCAGCTAGTTCTAGATCATGTATCGGATAATTTTCTTCATGTGGGCGCAACTGACGAGAGCCATAAGCAATCACTTTACGCTCTTGCATTAGGACACAGCCTAATCCTTGACGGGATGCATCACAATAAATCACAAAGTCCTTGCGGGTATCTGGAGGAGATAGTACTAGGGCAGATGTTAACTTGTCTTTGAGTGTCTGGAAACTTTCCTGACATTTTTCTGTCCATTCAAATTTAACCCCTTTGTGAAGCAGATCAGTCAAAGGCTTAGCAATCTTCGAGAAATTCTCGACAAAGCGACGACAATAGCTTGCAAGGCCGAGAAAACTTCTCACTTGCTTGACGTTCTTCGGAGGAGTCCAGTCCAGAATAGCCTGAACTCGTTCTGGGTTAACGGCAATTCCATCTTTGGAAATCACATGACCGAGGTATGTCACTTCAGAAAGCCAGAATTCACATTTGGAGTATTTGGCATACAACTGGTGTTCTCGGAGCCTTTCCAGTACAAGACGGAGGTGTTCGGCATGTTCTTCCTTATTCTTCGAATATACCAGAATATCATCCAGATATACCACGATGAACTTGTCGAGGTAATTCATGAAAATATAATTCATCAGACGGGAGAATGTGGCTGGAGCATTTGTTAGGCCAAATGACATGACAGTGTACTCGTAGGAGCCATAACGAGTAACAAATGCAGTCTTCAGAATATCCTCTTCACGAACACGGATCTGATGGTATCCCAATCTCAAATCAAGCTTAGAGAATACTGAGGAACCGGCAAGTTGATCATACAAATCATTGATCCGCGGAAGCGGATATTTGTTCTGAATTGTTGCTTGGTTGATAGGTCGGTAATCCTGAACCAATCGATTAGTTCCATCCTTCTTCTTAACGAAGAGTGAAGGTGCTCCCCAAGCGGAGGAACTGGGGCGGATGAAACCTTTCTTAAGTGACGTGTCGATTTCTTCCTTAAGCTCGAGAAGATGATGCGGAGGCATCTTATAAGGACGCTTCGCAATAGGGGTAGTGCCTGGCTTCAGGTCGATGACAAATTCGACAGCTCTAGCAGGGGGTATTCCTGGAAGTTCTTCTGGAAATACATCTTGAAATTCACGAACAACTGGAACGTTCTCGATTCCTTCAAGAGGTGAAGCGTTCAATGCATTTAGGACATATATCTGAGCTTCGGCGTCCTGCACTGTACGAGCTGAGTATCTGACAGTCTGACCGGAAGGGTGTGTGAGGCGGACTGTTTCAGTGGCACAGTCAATCAAAGCTTTATGGGGCTTCAACCAGTCCATACCGAGAATAATGTCTATGTTGGAGGTCTTGAGAGCAATGAGTGAAACGGGGAACATCAATCCTCCAATCACAATGTGGTTGCCATGGCTTACCATGGTAGTTTGCCAATTAGCCCTAGGTGAATGGATTACTAATGGGATGGACATCCCCTCGAAAAGTATATCATGGCTTCGCGCAAAACTTTTGGACATGAAGGAGTGCGATGCTCCAGAATAAAAGAGGACTGAAGCTGGGATTGAATTCACTAGAAGGGTGCCCATCACAATGTTGGGGTCCTGTCGAGCTTCTTCCATGTTGACTTGGTTGACATGAACAAGTTGACTAGTAGGTAGTCTGGTTCCAACGTTCCTAGAAGGATGTTTTCGACGGCTCTTCCTGCAACCAGCAGAAGGACGTGGTGCATCCTGACGAAAAGCCATAGCATCAGGCGGTCCAGCATGAACCGATAGCTGTCTCGGCGGTGAAGGCAAACGAGGTGCAACATATGACGGCCTTGGTGTTGGGGCAGGTCGATGATGAATATTGTGAGGGATCCAGACTCGACATTTCTGAGTAGGTCGACCGGAAGAAGAGCCGACATCTCGTGTATGCTTGAGCGACTCCTGGTACTCAGTCAGAGCTGTTTCAACTTGGAAAGATTTGCTGACAAGCGTTGCGAATTCTGTGCAATCATGGACAGCAAGTGCAAGTTTTATATCAGTACGTAGTCCTTCACGGAATTTCTCCTGCTTGCGAGTGTCAGTGTCGACGTCATCCGCAGCATAGTGGGATAATTCAAGGAATTTCCTCTGATATTCATCCACAGTCATCTTGCCCTGTGAGAGTTTGCGGAACTCCTGCTTCTTCTGGTCGATCAGACCTTGAGGAATGTACCATGCACGAAAAGCTGACTGAAATTCCTGCCAAGTGGTTACAGTCTCTGCAGGCAACATAGCCTTGTGGCTTTCCCACCACTGAGCAGCTGATCCCCTCAGGTGATACGTCGCATAGGTGATGTAACTGTCAGGGATAACATTGGCTGACTTCATCTGGAAGGCAATGTCACGGAGCTAATCGTCAGCATCCATTGGATCAGTCGAGCTGCGAAAAGTGGACGAATTGAGGCGCACGAATTCTGACAGTGTTATTGGTGTAGGCTACTGATGAGCATTCTGGTTTGGGAACTGAGCCAATATCCCGGTCATAACCTGACGGTTCAGTTCAAATTGTTGCATCATTGCGGCAATATAAGGTGGAGGTGGAGGATCGTCAGCCATCCTGCCAAATCAACAGGGGCAGTTTAGCAAGTAAAACTGCATGTGTATGGAATGATTCACGAAGCAACACGCACAACAGAAGGAAGTGCAATAGATTCTTCATCATATCCGCACCAGATATTCAAAGCCACACATAGCCTTGGTTACAATCCGGCATTACGACAGCTAAAAGGGGAAGGCTAGACATCTAGGCGGCGCACAGGCACGCGGTAGGGAAGTACACAACGAGACATAGCAAAGGCTACATCAATGTCGGAGAAAACTATTGGAGCGAGGAATCTGCAAGTGAAACACAGGGTGCCCTCGATAAAAGGATCCTGTAAGCAGAACCTGGTCCACAATCTCGAAGCAAGGGGGGATATTTTCAGAACTCCGGGTGGATGTGAGCACGAGAGCCTAATGTTGGAGTTAGTAAAATTTTAACCCGAATAGAAGAGAGAGCAGAGTCCCAGATTAAAGACGAGGAATAAAAGATACTATTACCACCCAATTGGCGACGTGGGCCCGTAAGCCACACAGCCAAGTTAGTAAAACAGTTTTCGGTTACTAGACTCAACTTCGGCCAAGGAGTTGCAAAGGGGGTTCCTACAGGCAGTCGGCTCTGATACCAACTTGTGACGCCCCCGGCTCAATCGTGCACTAATCATACACGCAAATGCACACGATCAAGCCTAAGGACTCACGGGAAGATATCACAACACAACTCTAAAACATAAATAAAGTCATACAAGCTTTATATTACAAGCCAGGGGCCTCGAGGGCTCGAATACATAAGCTTGCGAACAAGCGTCAGCGGAAGCATCAGATATCTGAGTACAGATATTAAAAGAGAAACAGAAAGGCCTTTAGAAAGGCGGGGCAAAATAAAACACTACGATCGAAAGGCGAAGGCCTCCTGCCTGGGACCCTCTGATCCTACTCCTGGTCGACAGTCAACTCGTAGTAGTATCCATCCTCTGGGTAGTAGTAGTAGTCGATCGACGGGGCATCTGTCTCAGGGGCTCCGTCATCTTGGTCACGTCAAACTGATATGGGGAGAAAAGGAAAACAAAGCAACCGTGAGTACTCAGAAGTACTCAGCAAGCAAGGATCTACACTACATATGCAACATTTTCAAAGGGAGGCTGTATATGTGGACTGGGCTGCAGAAATGCTAGAATAGAGAGAAGGCCTAGTCCTATCGAAGACTAGCATCTTCAGCGGTCTTGCAGAAATAGAAGAGTATAGAACAGTACAATATAATGTAGCAGTATCATTAAGTCTCAACCTCACCCATAGATCCTTTCTCGACTCCCTGCGAGAAAGCAATCCCAGAGCCATACAGTCATCAACCTCGTCCGGAGATCCCTTCTCGACTCCCTGCGAGAAGCAATCCCAGAGCCATAGTATCCAAGTATCCAGTTCTAAATTGTATCAATCAGGATACAACTCCGAGTGTCCGTTACCGTAGGACAGGCTATCGATAGAAGTTTTCTTCCCTGCAGGGGTGCACCAACTTACCCAACACGCTCGATTAACTCCGGCCGGACACACTTTCCTGGGTCATGCCCGGCCTCGGCCAAACGACACATCGCAACCCTACCTACAGCTCAGCAGAGAGGTCCCCGCCGGTCTACATCCTAAGCGCAAGGGGGTCTTGGCCATCGCCCCTCGCCCTCCGGGTCGTTGCGCACATGGCTCAGATCCAAGCACCACCGCAATGGCGCCAATCACTCCATGCCGCACTGCTGAACTGGACGTCTGACAGAGCTTTCGGCTGATGCATACGATGCAGAATGCCCATACTATGCCCACGTGATGGTTAGTGCTATCAGACCAGAGGCCTGCTCGGATCAAATATCCAAATCGTTAGGACTAGGGCTTGCGGTAACAAGCAGAGACTCACGAAAGATGTGACCCCGTCGCCCCGTCTCGAGGACTTGCTGCAAGGGTTAAGAATGCCCGGCCGCGCCTCGTATTCACCACTCGGGCACCACACTGGCACCCGTCTTCACAACACCCGCCACTTAGGCGCATGCGGGCACCCCTCAGGGCCGACCCGCCTTTCCAAGTAATCAACAGTACAGTCCAAGTATCCGTGTGTCCAAAACATCAGGGGAATCTGAGGTATCACCCTCGTTTGATTTCCCACTCGATGTATCCATCAAGGTGAACTCGGAGGAATCACCCTCGCTGGGTTCACACTTGAGGTGTCGTACGATAGCGTCGTTACCGGAAGTGGTGAAGGAGGAATCACCCTCGATGACCACGACCGAATAGCTACTCTACAGAGTTAACATCAGAAGTGCTACAAGAGGTTTCACCCTCGGCACTCGATAGTAACGCTGCAGTGTCGTTACAACTAAAGGGGGTGATGTGCGGTGTCGGGGCCTGGTCTTCAATCCCGTTGATCGGGTCTTCTGACGATCCAGCGTGGTAGTCGGGATAAGTGGGGTCACTGATAGGTCTCTACCCAGCCTATACTAAGCAGTTTAGGATATGCAGGTAATTATCAACAGCAGGATACAATAAATAGGCTATGCATCAGAATAGGTAAAGCAGTAGCAGCAGCAATTCTAATGCAAGCATGAGAAATTAGAATGGGCGATATCAGGCTGATCAAGGGGGGGGGGCTTGCCTGGTTGCTCGGCGGCAAGGGCAAGGTCGTCAATGGTGTCTTCGGGATCCGGAGCTGCGTCGGTCTTGGGGACGACGTCGGTGTCGGGGGCTACCGAGAGAGAAGAGGGGGAGGAAACAGTATAAATACACAGCGAACAAGTGCAGCACAAAGCATAACATGGCAATACGCGGTGACGAAGGTGATCTAACGCAGTGCCGGGTGATACTGGCGAAGGTGGGATTCATCCGGGAAAGTATTCCCAGTGTCCGGCATTTCGGACAGACAAAAAGAGAGGAACGGTTGCATGTTCGGATAGTTAGGGACGTGTGGCGGACGAACGGACCACGTATTCGGATTCGTCTCATCGTTCTGAGCAACTTCCATGTATAAAGTTTTTCGATCGGAGTTACGGATTAAAAGATATGATTTTCTAAAGTTTTATTGATTTTCTGGAATTTATTTAATTATTTAAATCAACATTATCCGAAACAGTAGCAGGGTGACGTCACTGTGACGTAATGCTGATGTCAGCAGTCAACGGTCGGCTGACCAGGGTCAAACCTGACCAGTGGGGCCCACATGTCAGCCTCTGATTTGTCTAAACAGAGTTTAATTTTTAACTAATCAACTAATTAGGCTACTGGGCCCACATGTCAGTGACTGATTAGTGTTTAAACTAATTAATTAACTAATTAACAGATTTTCTAGTTAATTAAAGCAGTTTAACCGAGTGGGGCCCGCATGTCAGCGAGATAGGGCGGCCACGTCAGCTGTTGACCTGGTCAACAGGTCAACTGGGGCCCGCGGGGCCCCACAGTCAGTGGCCCAGGAGCGGGGCCCATCGGGGCCAGGTCAGCGCCGGCCGCCGGAGCACGCCGGCGAGCTCGAACGTGGCACCGAGCTCCAGCGAGCCCGGGTTTCGCCCATAGGGCATCTCCGAGGGCGTGCTTGGGCTCTAACGAACGGGCGCAGCGAGCCGCATCGTGTGGTGGTGGTGGTTGGCCCGGGGGTGGTCGGAACGACGCCGGCGACGACGGTTGGCGGCGGGGCTCTCGGGTGGTGCACGGGCGCGTGGCTGCAGTGGGCTAGCGAGCAAAGCAAAAGGCGGGGCGGCCTCTACGGCTCACCAGGAGCACGTTGGTGCTGCGGGACCGAGCCGAGCGGCTCTGGGAGCGCAGCAATGGCAGCGACGGCGGCGGACAGAGCACGAGCATGGTGGCGGCGAGCTACGGCTACGGGGAGACGCAGGGAGAGAGGGAGGAGGACGGGGTGCTCACGGTGGTCCTATAGGCGTGCAAGGGTGGGCTCGGGGTAGCGCAACGACGGCGAATCGTGACGGCGATCACCGGCGCCCGAAGCTTGAAGACGAGCTCGTGCGCGACGAGGCAGGTGATTTCCGCTCTGGTTCGATGCAGCAGGCGAAGCAGCAGGGGACGGCGGGGCGACCTGGCACTGCCGCGAGGTGTAGGGGCGACGGTGGCCGCGCGTATCAGACGGCCGAGGCCATTGCGGCGCTGGGAGGGAGGAGGCAGGGAGGAAAGAGAGGGGGAAAGTGAGCGAGGGAGGGCTCGGAGGTGTCCGCGGGGTGCTCTTTATCCACGGCGAGCGCGCGACGCGCTGTCGAGTGCCGAGGGAGGGGGGCCGGGCTCGGGGGCACGCGCGCACGCAGGGTGCTCGACAGTGCGCCCGCGGCGTCAGGGGTAGGGGGAGGGGGCTAGTTGGGCTGGGCCAGCTCCTGTGCGGCTATGGGCTTAAGTGCACAGGGGCATTTTTCCATTTCTTCTTTTCTTTTCTTTTCTATTCTGTTAATTGTTTAGGCCCCAAATGGTTTTTGTAAAAAGGGAGACCTAGTCCATAAATACCAGTGCTTTATACCCTAACACCAAAAACTAGTTTGGGCAAAACATCATTTCATATTTGTTTTAAATAAATTAAAAGGTTACTAAATGTCATTTTCAGCCACTGTTTTAAGTTGTTTGAGTCACTTATCCAATTTTAATAATGTTGTTTACAATTTTAACATAGCCTCTGATTTATCTGCTATTTAATGAACAATTTAGTTTCTATGTTGGACAACTTTTATTTTTCACTTTCATCTAAATTTGAATTTTGAGTTAGGAGTTGAAATGCATTATTATGCAAATGATGATCATGCACTGTTAATCATGCTGACTTGGCATTATCAAAATGGGATTACTGTGGCTAACCACTGGGGGTGTTACAACCATGCCCGTGTTTTCCTTGCAAATAATTAGTCCTTCGAAATAAGATACTATAAATTAATTAGTGAAGAGTTCATTGAATTAGAGTGTGTTTGTCACATAGCGATCTCCAATTCTAATGTGGATTTCACATTTCACGGTATCCACGCTACTTTCTTAATTCAAATTCATATGTATAAGATGAACACTATGGTAGTGAGAAAACTTTGGATGGATTCAAGCATATGACCACACACATACAAAATACCACAACAATCGAATCAATATCAACTTTTGCAAACCTACTATGGCACGAATTAGAAATAATTACGAAAGCCATATGCATGGTCCTCAATTCAAATCTTACAATGTACACTAAATTGAAACGTCAATATTAAGTCTAGTACTATCTACATTAAAATGTTGTTTTTAGCCCCCCCCCCCTCGGCACACACGCTACATACTTCCTCTATCGATCAATCTTCCTCTCCTAACCACCTTAGAAAGCTATTGGTTTCCGACACACGCTCATTCTTTCTCTCCATGTTTCGATCTCTAACTCTCTCAAATACACAACCCCCTTTTTCCACTCTATCAATAAATGTATCTCTCTCACACACCCGCCATTTCACTCCATGCTGAGCTCTCTCTCTCTCTCTCCCTCCCTCCCACCCTCTCTTGCTAGATACATGCATTGCCTATCTAGACCCCCCCTCTCGCGTGCACGCACGCACGTTGTCTATCTAGGTCACTCTCTCGAGACCATCTCACTCTTTCTTCCGCGCGGCGGCCCACACTCGCTCAATCTCTCTCTCTTTATCTAAGTCTCGATTAACATCACTTTCTCTCACACACAAACAATATATCTCCCTGTTCGGGCCTCGATCGACATGCTCTATACTCTCTCATGCAGATTGTCTATCTACATCAGTCTCTCCAAGCCGTCCCACTATTTTGACCTTATGGCAGCCCACGCTCGCTTAATCTCTCTCTCTCTCGCTTTATGTATGTCTTGATTGACCTCGCTCTTTCTCACACACAAACGATATATCTCCATGTTTGGGCCCAATTCGACATGTTCATATTGTACTGGCAAGATGCCTGTGCGTTTCACGGAACATTAAGATGCATTTATATGAGTAGTTTATCTTGTGGGAGATAAGGATGAATGAGGGAAGGCCTTATCTGCAAATGTGGAGAGGGGTGTGGGTATCTTTTTGCAAAATTGTCATAGTTTCATTCCTATCCGTCGGATATAGATCGGACGGCCTATATTGCAGGATGGCAGGCACACCATCATCACCAGCACTATTTTTTATAAGAGTAGAGACACTCTCTCATGCATATTGTCTATCTAGGTCACTCTCTCCAACCTGTCTCACTCTTTTGACCGCATGACGACCCGCACTCGCTCAATCTCTCTCTCTATCTTTATCCATGTATCGATTGACCTTGCTTCCTACCACGCACAAATGATATATCTACCTATCTGTGACTGGATCATCTCTCAAGCTATCTCTTACAACCCTCACCCTTCGCAAAAGCTCAATCGGACAATATCTCTCCAGAGCATATATATCTTTTTAACGAATGCCGGGCCACACTCAGTTTGTCTCTCTCTCTCTATCTATGTCTCGATTGACCTCGCATTCTCACGTCGTCTCTTCCACACATTGAAGCTACCTCTCCATCCCTCGAAGAGCCGAAGCTATTTACATTGTGAGGGGGACTCCACCCTTGGATTAATTTGTGAAGGCATTTATTCCGATGGGTTTAGATTATATTTTTCTAGCATTTGGACCACAACTACTCCAAACACGGTTGCAACCCCTGCCCCTCCCCCAATTGATTTCCCTCTGGCTCGGTCACCGCTCTCTGGCACACCCTTTCTCACCTTCCACGTCACACCATGGCATTTTTGCAAAAAACTCCGGTGTTCTCTTTAATAATTACAAATAAGCTACAAACTACACACCGGGAGTCCACTTGTAATGGAACAATTTTCGACCCAGAAATTAAAGTGCTACAAACTACACACCTGGGGGCCCACCTATCATGGAAAAATTTTGGACCCATATATCAATTAAAAATGAAAAAGGACGAGGATCGAACATGCGACCAGGGCCTTCCACACGCACGTCAATAGGCAACATAGTAGCAACGTTTGTTGTACTCCCCTTTGTTGATATATTATTTTTATTTTATCACATCCTCTTTAATGAATAACATATTTTTATATTAGTTTTAGTAGATTAGTGGGACCGGCTCATCAACACATACTATTCCCCTTCACTTACTGGTGGGTCCCATGTCTGCTCTCTCTCTCTCTCCTCCCCTTCTACGTTTAGACACACGGGCAAACACGAAGAACGCACGGGCGGTGTTGCCACTAACTATATATGGACTCGTCCACAAGTTACAGCACCAGTTTCACGTACTAGTAGTACTATATGTAACAAGTTTAGGAACAAAAGTGACCGTGACGGACAAGTTAGGCTAGTAGTAGTACTATTTATCTACTAGTAATAATTAAATGCGTGGATAAATTTTTATATTTATGACTTTTTATAATTAGTTGATACGGCTCTAGCAGAACATTCAATCGATCAAACCATAGGTTTCATTCAATCTGACTGCGACTTTTACATTCATACCACGATTGAACTAAAATAAACGAAAATGATAAATCCCAAACATTCGGATTTTAAGCATGGCAATCCGAATGTTTTTCCTGGCAAATTTAGATCACCCGGTGGCGGCGGAGGCATCTTGCGGTTGGAAGCGGCTCCTCTGCCGTGCTCTGTGTGTCATCAGGCCACTGACCGGCGGCAATGGCGGCGTCTTGCATCGTTGTTGGCGTACTCCTGGACATTGGCCCTAGCTTCAAGGAAGGCCAGAATTTTCTAGACTTCGGTCTCTAGGAGCCAGTTAACTGGCGGGAGGCGGTGACTGGCGTTGGTGCAAGGAAGCGGTCGGCGGCAGCGATCCATGCTACTGATAGGGGCACTAGCACCGGCGCGGGGACATGCGCTGACAACGGCGCGACGAAGACATTCGTGTGCACTGGCACTAGCACGGGCGCGCGCGTCAGTGCACGCGCAGGCGCATGCACTGGCAGGTGCACAGGCCCGTGAAAGTCAGCGGGGACCTCGTGGAACCCTGTGGCTTCAAGCTCGGCGACAATGTGCTGCTCCCAGCCCATCAATGCCACGGGGATGGGCACTGGCATAGTCGAGGCGACGGGAGCTGGAACGGGAGTGGGGACAAGCGTGGCGTCTTCCCACAAGGCCAGTTCAAGCTTGTCCCAAAGTGCCTTATGTTCTTGAGACTCCGGCTGGGTGTCTACCTCAGGAAACTGGAAGACTAAGGGCAGCCCATCATGATGCGGCATGGCGTACGGTGAGGTCAGGCTGGTTGGAGGTAGACGACAGGAGAATCGGAGAGGAAGAGAGAAGATTGTAGCGAGACCAGGGAGTGCGGCGGTGATTTAAACTACGATGTCGGCGCCATTAAAAATGGGGGCAGTTGGGAGGAAGGTGGGCGGCGGAGCCTGGTCAAAGGGCTCGCCTCCCGGTGAGCCTGCGCAATGGCCTGCTCGCACGCCTCCCCGTCAGCCTACGCAGCGGCCTGGTCGCACGCCTCCCGGTCAGTCGGCGCAGCGGTCTGCTCGCATGCCTCCCGTCGACTCACACGCTTGCTTGGATGGCACCTACCGATGAGAAGCGGGACTCGTGGCGGCACGTAGGTCAAACACCCATGGTTTGAATAGTGAAACCATTCGCGTTAACGTGGCACCTCTTTGTTCCAAAATACCTTGGCTCTTCGTTTGTGCAACTTTTCATAAGCAACTTGTCTCAAATTGAGCAAAAAAATTACGACATCCTATTCATGCCATATCACGAGACCATGCTCAGTTTCATGAATTTCATGTCAGTTTTCGATTTTCTAGAATTTAAAATCCAGGATTCAAAACAATATCATAACCTGCATCATGAAATAAATTTTCAAGTGATCCATCTTTACTGTTGTAGATGTTAATATTTCTTAAGAAAGGATTTGGTTAAACATTTTTGCTTAGTTAGACTTTAGACAAGTTATATATGTAGAGTAAAAGGATCATCCCTCCATACCAGTGCATTGCCTGATATAGTAACTCTAGTAGGCACGAACAAACGGAGCTCCATTCTGTGCTCATCCTGGTGTAGTGCTATTAGTACTAGGCAATGGAGTTGACGGGTGACCTTGGGTAACGGTGACCGAGGGAATTGAACCGTGCTCGGCACGATAGGTAACGTGGGCTGGTTACTAAAGCATCCCGCCATTGTTCATCGGTAGTCATTATGGACCGGGGACTTGAGGGGAATTTCCTAGGGCTGGAATTTTGGCGGCCAGATATTTCTACTCGAAACGCGGAGGCTCGAGTGGAGGCGCGAAGTTTAATATCGCGGTTCTTTTGGTTGGGGTTGGCTACTGTGCGTACCACGCACGCCACCTGCAGGACACGAGCCCGGGTCTGGCTGGTACGCCGTCGAGTGCTACCATTCGAGAGTGCGAAAGGAATCTTTTTTTAAATTGCCGAATGAATCCTAGGCTCTCCCAACTCTATTTCCCTTTACGGGCTCTCTCATCTTTTTTACCTTTTCCTGTTTAATCATTCTTTTTTTTTTACAGACTAAAATGCTCTTCAAAATATTTATCTTTCAAACACTAACTCAAAATATAACATGTTATATATGAAAAAATCTTGAGAAAAATGTGTGTAAATTTTAAATAGACATACATACCTGAAAAATCCTTTTGTCGGCCTAATTTTTTACGTCACATTCATCCGAGTCAGGCACAAACAATACGCAAGGTTTTTTCACTCATCTCTCCCCGATATTCCATCTGAATCTGTTGAACGTGGACATAGGACTCTAGATATGTACATGTATAAAAATATCAGAACCAACACACTTCTTCAAAAAATAGGCTCGCCTCAGCAAAGCCGTCACCACCTCCAGCGGGAGCCCTCGTGTGCGGACGCATCGATCTAGACGCCATGCAACACATTTCCGGTCAGGTACGTTAGTACCACTATATTGATCGCATCAGCCGCTGCTTCCATCAATCAAACATCAATGATATAAAGGACCCTGGATGTTCACATGGTATCCACATATTATCATTGGGAAGCTGGTCATCTTGTGATTGATTATACCACTTATACATATATGCACTTCATGGAGAGACCGGGACAAGAAGTACTGCTATCACAGCTTTTGATCGCCCTAAACATACTTGTGATTTCGCATTAATTAGTCTACAAGTTTACAACAAGATGCGGAGCTCGTAGATGTTGGGAACCAGGTTGGCTCTGCATGCCTCGCTTCCCTCGAGTGGGAGCTCACAGGAGAAGCAGGTCTCTCGCTGGGAGGCCGACGCGGTCATCCCCGTTGAATCGGCCCCTCACATATCTTCTTTGACTCAGAGCTCAAGCTGATGTACATGCCTTTGCCTACTGACCAACTGACCGTCAACTGCAAAATCACCTGTAGTAATGGATGTCGTGAAAGCTAGGTAGATGCTTTCTACCAGACCATACAATATTTTACACACACTCCCTCTATAAAGAATTGAAACGCTCTTATATTTCTTTATAGAGGGAGTACTATTTTTCAAGTTGAATATATTTTTAGGTAACCGACATCTTTCTTACCCTTCACCATCGGTGGTACCAAATTTTTCCATGTGCATGATCCCACCCAAATATATTCAATGCAACATCATAGCCTTCTATTGCAGCTATAATGATTACCACCGAGGGATGTGGACACTAGGTCCACGAGGAGCATTTGGTTATATAACCCAGATACAAGCAAATCAATATCATTAATTTTGCTGACAAGGAAAGTAAAATAGATGGAGGCTCCAGTTAATAAGATGGCACTCAGAGTAGGCATTGACCTCGACCTCTCCTTTCTAACTATCATTTGCTCAGTATGACGATGGAAACCACAAGGGCGTGTACATAATAAAACTTCCAGAAGGTCGGAAGGATGCATAGGTTGATGACAATGACGAGATGGAGCAATTGTGATAAGTGGCGAAACATTAATTTTATTACCCCGTTGCAACGCACGGGCTCTTTTATTAGTGTATTACAATGACTATATTTTCCTTGCAAATAACTAATCATTCCAAAAGTCACGGTAATTGATTTATGATGAGTTCTTGAATTAGGTGAGTTTGTGTATAGTGATCTCAATGTGGATTTCACATTTCATGGTGTCCACAGTAAGTTTTTCATTGCAAATTCAAATTTACAAGATGAACGGTATGGTGGTGAGAAAACTTTGTATGTATTCAAGCATATGCCCACACACACATACATGAATACAACAACAATCCAGTAAGTATAGTGCACCTATTTTTCCAGACCATGCATGTATGACATGAATTCAAAAATAAAAAAGTAAGCCATGCATGGTCGTCAATTCAATATTTAAAACACAATGGTAAACTAAAACATGAATATTAAGTCTAGTACTATGTACATGCAAATGTTGTGTTTAGGTACCTCCATCGACCCCCCCCCCCCCACACACACACTTCATGTATCGATTGATCTTCATTTCTTTGATTTTATACAGTATTACGTTGAGTAGAGTAGAGGGAGTGGCTCGTCAACACGTGCATGGACGTTAACTCACTTACTGGTGGGTCCCATGTCTGCGATCTCTCTCTCCTCTCCATCTAGTACAACCTTTAGACGCACGGGCACACACGAAGAGCAGCACAAGCTTGCCATGGTGTTATTATAACTAAAAAATGCTTGGAAAATAGATGAATCGCCTAGAACAAGAGACGTTGTGTCTGGTCGAGACGGTGCTAACCACACCTATCCTCTGTGCCACGTTAGCATGATGAAGCTGTGTGGCTAGTGGGGTGTTTTCGACCAACTGGCTGGGTCCCGAGGTCGAACCATAGGTAGTACAGTATATTTTTACATGCACATTTTCCTTCCGTGCCGAGAAGTGGCACACCCTACCGCATGGTTTCTCGGTCCTCCCGGGTGGTGCACGCATATTTTCTTCCTTGCCGAGACGTGGGACGCCCTACCACGCATTTTCTGGGTTCTCCTCGGTGGTAGCGCCGAAGTAAGTAAATGAGTTGTCAAATCACAAAAGTCCACCTTTCCCGCCGAGTACATTAGTGAAGCTCGATGGCTAGCTAGTTGGGCTAGTGTGACCGATTAGCTAGGCCACCGCCACATTTTTCTTTTCACCCATTTTTTCTCTCCTTGCCGGTAGGTAAATTTAAATATCCACCTCCGCGTTGCTCTGGTCTTTGGGTGCGGCAGGCGTGGCAGGATTTTTATTTTTTTGATTGACGGGAGCAGGCGCGGCAGCAATTAGTCATGATGACCCCGGGTGGTGCTCACTGATGTGAAAAGTTGTCGACTGGTGTTTTCCCATGGTGAAAACCAAAATATTCACCCTCCGCCTTCCCGTAGATTGCACTGCATTTCAGCCGTTTCGCCCCCTTTGCTTCCTCTCCCCATTGCTTCTACCTGGTTCCATGGCGGCGCACCAGATCACGGAGTCTGAGGTGAGGTGCTTGACACAGGAGCTCCATGCCAAGGATGCGGAGCTCAGGGCCAAGGACGTGGAGCTCCGTGAGCTCAAGGAGGAGAGGAGTGCAATGCTCCTCCTTGATGTGCGGGAGTTCACAGAGCTCCAAAAGGGGCAGGCGTCCATCACAAAGATGCTCGAGGCGTCGGCGGCGTTGCTACAGAAAGCGGGAGATACGATAGGCGGTCAGGCGAGCCAGCTGGAGCGTGAGCGGGCCGATCATGACGAGGTCCAGGATTGCCTCAACCACTTGCTGGACCATGTTGCCACACACGTATTGCGGCTGCGCGATGCCTACCATCATGCCAGCGCGACCATGTCGGTCGTCAGGCTAAACCCGTTCGACCACCCCATCGACTTCAACGAGTTGTGGCTTCCTTACCTGGTCTCCTTCTTCACATATATCTCAAAGGAGCTGAGCCGTCTCTGCGCTGTGGTGGGGGTGGAGCTAGACAAGGAGGGGTTGTGGGCAGCCATCGCCGTTGCCGGCCGAATCCTCTCAGTGCTTCGTCACTAGAATCCATTCATGCCATTGGACGTCGTCTTTGACGAGCTAGCTCCCGTCGACCAGGAGTGGGCTCTGTGGGTGGTGGCACCCTACATCACCACAGTTGTGCGCCTCGAGAAGCAGACAGACTTCGGTGGTGTTTAGGCATCCTATGCATGGGCATGTCTTGGCGCAACATGACCGTTGGATCAAACTCAGACGGTGCAGATCAGTCACTGTAGCACAAAGCATGCGGGTGTGTTTGGTTGCATTGTCATCTCAACATAGTTGTTCCCTCTTCATGCATGCTCATCTCAGCACTCCTCTTCATGCATGCTCTCCATGCTCCTAGTGTATTTGTGTTAACCTAGTGTGGACTCATGCACCCTTCATGCACTCTGCCAAGCACACAAAAGTGGGTCGAGAAGGGAACTTTTGCTCCCATGCACCCTTCATACACCCTACCTAACACAGATTCGTGCTTCATATGGTTCATGTTCCATGGAGTACTGTAGCACCATACTCTCTGTGCGCTGTAGACCTAGTTCTGTTGACATTGATCTCACCGTTCATTCTCGACCGGATAGTCAAAAAAGGGGCATGTTACATTACTGTTCATAGTTGACATGCGCACAACATCATTTTTTTATCGTCCTATCTTACTACACTAGCAACAATATTATAGTACTATTGACGTATGAACCACTGCAGATGCCCTAGTAGTAAGAGTACTGTGTAAGTTCAAGTGGTTGCCGTGTTTCGCACTCCTCCATCGTAAGAGTGGAAACGCTTGCTGTAATCATTTTTTTAGAAACAATTGACACGCTCTACCGTGCTGATCCTCCTCGACGATAGTCAGGAACCTTGCTACTCAGTTTCACCGATGTGTGGGACAGCCAGCATCGGGCTCCACTTGCCATGCACTAAATTACTTCATACTAGAGTGCACAACTGCACGGTAGACTACACCGGTCGAAGCGCCGCAGTAATGCCCAATGAGCCGTCAAATCACAAAAACCCCACCTTTCCAGCAGTAAGTTGGACGAACGAAGCAACCATCATTTCACTCTTCTCCCTCATCTTCCTCTCTTGAAGAAAACCCCAACTCGCTTCTCCCTCGTCTTGTTCCTCATTTCTTCAAGAAAACCCCAACGCGATTCTGCCATTGTTCTTCTCTCCCAAAGAAGGAAAGGTGAGCGCATCAATGGTGTTGCTTCTGGCCAAGGCCAGGTCTTACAATCCCGCGACCGATCCTAACTCCCTCTCTGTTCTTCTTTTGGGTTTGTGATTATGGTTTATTTTCTTTTATTTCTATTTGACAGTTTCTTGATGGACCCTGGAGCACCGGCCGAAGTGATGTCTATGGCTCTGGGCAAAACAGTTGAGGCTCAGGGTATGAAGAAGCGCAAGCACCCTGCCGAGACTATTGCAGACAAGCTCAAGGCCGTCGCCCTGTCCAAGCCCCCCTCTCCGGGATCCCTCGTTAAGCCAGTCCAGGTAATATCTCTTCTTGACGATCTTTTTGGCGATCTTGATTGTGTTTTTTCATCTAACACGCAGTACTAGTACTAGTAGTACAACTTTCTGGGCGATCTTGCATGGGAGTTTTGTGTGCCAAATGACGGTTCTAAATGGCTCTTTTGACCAAAACATGCGAGAGGTTGACATACATATGATTTCTTATAGATTACTTTCAACTACTTTATGAACAACATCAATGCTAGCTATAGGAAATGCATGATTTTAGCTCTCATACCTTGGAAGAGAGTATAGTAGCCTCAGTAACTTGTGTTATGGATATTTGCAAGTAATCCCTCTGTTCACAAATATAAGATGTTCTAACTTTTTTGTGCATCTCATGTAGACATGTTCTAGTGTCTTTGTTCAGTCATTTCTGTGCGTATATGTAGTCTTATATGGAGTAAAATATCGAAAATCATCTTATATTTCTGAACAAAGGTAGTAATAAAATATTTGGTTTCTGTTTGAATTAGAACCAAGTCCCCAGTGGATATGAAGCTCTCAAAGTCATGTCGTGTGAACTGGAAGACCTGAGTATGTGTTGTACTACTAAACTATCCAGTTGTTGTGTCCTTGTCGCCACGTGTCAGGAACAAGTGTTTTCCTCTAGCATTGTTGTCGGCATGTTTCGAGGGTGTACTTCACCACAACAATTTCCTAGTTGTACCTCCGATTACGAAGGGTGTGGTTCTTGTAAAGCTTCCCGACAAATCTGATGCGGATTGTCTTCATCGTCATGTTTATGAGTGGAAAGACCACTCTGTTAGGTTCTCTAAGGTTGACAAGATGGCAAAGGTGCCGGTAGACATCTCTCATGAAGTCCATGGCCTAGTCAATTATGTGGGGTACATCCCATAGGTCGATGGCAAGAAATAGTCTGCAGAGTTTAATTAGTGCAACTTTGCTTGTCTGTAGTAAGTACTACTGTTGTTCAGTACTTGATTTGTGTGTGTGAACCCTATATTGTCTAGTGCTGCCGCTTTTGTCGTGTGGTGAGTCCTGAGAATAGTCTATGTTAATGTTTGTCCACTCAATTCGGTCTGTATATTTTGAAATATCCATATCATCTTTTTTGTGAGGACGGTTTATCAATTATGGTTACACTCCAATATCTGTATGCATTGCAGGGTTTATCGCACCCACCAGGATTTCCAGTCTCATGGATGTTCTCTCCAAACAAGTTGTCACGACCTTTGGACTGTCATGCTTGTGAGAGTAAGTGGGGGGCCTGCATGCCACCCGTAATTGGACGATCAACCTTCTATTTAGAACTTGAACATAGTGATATCCTGGTAAGGATTCACTCGTGTCACATCAACTAAATCTTATTGATTTACTGTCATGTTTTCTTACTTTTGCTACAATTTCACGATGCAGGTTTTGCCATGTCACATTCGTTACAGAATAAACCGTTTGGTTTCCTCTATGATGGTTATTTTAGCAGGTTTCACTTCTATGATGTGTCAGTAACGAAGGCACTGTCCATCACTTATATTACTGGACACAATTGGATAAGTCTGTTGTCTGAGTACAATCTGAAGCCCTGTGATGAACTGCAGTTTGTTTTAACAAACATGCCACAATTAGTCCTTCTCGCGTTTAAAAGAAGTGAAGAAAAAGACTGGATCTAGGTCACGGAGCCTAGTGAAGTTAGAGAGCTGAAGTATGAAATCATAGTAGACCAGAGACGATCGTTGATGTCTTGCACATCGGTACCACCTTCAGCATCGGATCAAGCACCGGCACCTGCTCCGACAGCACTGGCTCTAGCGCTAACAGCGGCAGTAGCTTAGTCCGATCCACCAGAGGATTCAGCATCGACCGTGTCAGCTGATCAGGCTGATCTACCGGAGGATCGGGCACCGACACGGGCACCTGCTCCGACACCGGCACCAGCTCCACAAGGAGCACCATCTCTGGCAGCAGCAGCGGCACTACCAGTCGCACCGGCACAGGCACCAGCAATATCTCCGGCACCTCCGCCAACACTTGAGGTTGCACTTGCATCTGCTCCGGCCCGTGCAGCGGCAACAGAACCAACACTTGCACCGGCAACAAACTGGGCTGTAGTTCGCACTTCATATACCAAAGTCCTTACAAAAACTGACAACTCCACCTTCTTGGTAAGCATTGACAGCCCAAGTGCTTCGTTCTTTTTTCTTTCCATGTTATTTCACATTATTCATTATGTTGATCTAACTGTTTGTGTATGTCTTCTTGTTTGCAAACAGAGAATTCCTAGAGTAACGAGGGAGTCGTTCAATAATCCGGGCAACCGTGGCCAAGTTTCTCTTACCATGCGCAGCCTTGGTGTGAATCAACCTGCTCAATATACCGTAAGTACAAAGGATGGTCGCATCATGATTGATGCTAAAGGATGGTCAAGGTTCAAAACTCTATCAAATCTTGCGGTTGGGGATGATGTCAAAATCGAACTTTCTCGGCAAGGAGAGCTGGTCCGAACTAATCTATCCCCCAACAACTTTTGATGTAATAAAATGGCATGGTGAAACAAGTGTCATGTGTGTATAAGTAGTACGACCGTATTATTTATCACGTAGGATATCATGAAAGAATTGCAACTCTAACTGGTTAGGAGCTGTCGTTTGATTTCATTCTAACAGCTGTCGTGCTTTATTTAATTTTCTGTATTCACCTTGCGACGGCATCTAAAACCAGCGCCGTACCGGTCGCTTGCAATATTTACCGGATGAAATGCGCTAAGTTAGAACACATGGGCCCCCAAACTTGCAGGCCCACCAGCCTGTGGCCCAAACTCCAGACCCGTCAGCCTATCTGAGTATTTTATTCTCATCTGAACCCCATATTATGTTATATATATTCCCCTTGATTTTTCTTATGTATAAAGTTGTGATATAAAAGATTTTTATATTTCTTTACAGAGGTAGTATCTCTCTATCAAAAATATATTTATGTGTAGCTAGTTACTCCTTCCTTTGTACTTACTTTCGCTAATATGCGGGGCATCCGGCAACAGGGTCCACGTGCCATGCACCAAATTAGAGTGCACAAGTGCACAGTAGACTCACCCCGGTCGTAGCGCCGCAGTAATGCCCAATGAGCCGTCAAATCACAAAACCCCCACCTTTCCAACAGTAGCAGTAAGCTAGACGGATGAAGCAGCAATATTTCACTGGACCTGAATCCCCTTCTCCCTTGTCTGCTTGTTCAGAGAAAACCTCCTCTCGGAGATTGCTTAGGGTTTTCTCATGGAGAACCAGGTACGAATTCTTCATCCATCCCCGATAAATCCTAGTCCCTTGGTCGCCTATAATCCTAGGATGGCAGCCGCCACCATTGATGCATTTTTCTTCCTATTGAATCTAGTGTATTTCATTTGCACTGCCCAAAGTGTGAGGACCCTACAGGTTTCTGCGCCCTCGGCGAGACACTGCACTTGTTCCTTCTCATCCTAACACAGGATTTTAAAATGCGCATAGTATGGTCCTACAATCCTCTTTTCTATCCGGGAGGGTTGGGGTTTTTGAACATGATGTCGACTAATTTGGAAATTTGGATTGCTATATTTGGATAAAAGGTACTAGTACCATGGTCAACACTGACCTGAAAGAGGAAATTATTTCTAGATTTGGATAGCGAATAAATTGTGTTCTCATATTATTTTTCCTGCAGTGCATCCCTTGCTCTGCCAGAACACATGTAGTCGAGATGGTCGGCCTTGCCATAACTGAATACACTAGTTTAATGGCCACGTTCAAGACACGCCATGGATATAAGTTCCTAGTTGGATTCATGAACCAAGAAGATCGTTGCTTTTTTTATGGTCGAACTTGGATAAACTTTCTCAAGTGTTACGAACTGAAAGTTGGCACACGAATGTTCATGGAAATAGCAGAACCTGGTCTCATCTTCACTGTGACCTTCCACCCCGACGTTGTTCCAGTAGTTCATCCATGTTAGTTTTGTATCTAGTTCTTGCATGTTGCCTCGATTACTTCTTAATCCACCTGTTCTGTCTAACTAATCACAATTTGACTTTACAAGTAGCAACAATTTGTGATTCCCTTCCCTCACGAAGATGCTACTTCTAACTAATATTTCTTATAATTGGTGGCACGTGTAGGTTATTACAAAGTTTAGGACACTACTCGTTTATTATTTGATAAGAACTCGACTATTACCGATGGCACTGAAGTTGAATGGGACAACATCCACCAGTTCCTACACTTTATTGATTGTCTTGAAGTCCTTGTGGGGTGTTTTAATGGTGGAAGGCCACGTGGGATATGTGTGCCACTAGTGCACACGTTGAACAGGTCCAACTGTGTCAAGAAACTTATGGTACGAGCTGTTTTCTGTTATATATGTTGTTCATAAACTCTTGCTTATACACAGTTTTACAGCTGTGATCTTCTTGAAACAGAAACTGCCCAGTTTTATTGTTCCTATACAGATGCCTGACCATGGTCGGGTCAGACTTGCGCTTGGTCACAACATGATGTTTATGTCGACCTACTCCATTTCCCTTGGAGGTGAAAAGACACTTATTCATGGGTGGTCTCAAATAATGAAGGCCCATCCATCTTGGAGAATAGGACAGAAGGTTATGCTTATGCTTTTCCATGGCTCTGAAGCGAATATCCTGTTTATTGACAACATTGCAAGATGAAGCCGCTTTCAGAAGGTTGTGGATGCGCGGGGTGGCGCCTGGGCCTTGTCCTGGGGCTTGGTGGCCTCACCCTTGGTTAACTATAGGCAAAGTAGCACTGTTCGAGGCGTGCTTTGTACAGTTGAACCTGTATAAGTACTCATACTGCTTTCAGCTATGGTTGTTAGGTGCCCCTGCTGGTTTCAGTTAAGGTTGTTAAGTATTCCTGCTGCTTTTACAATCTGTCGTGTTTCTTCAGTCTCATCTTCCTCCAGCCGCCAAAACCAAACTAGCACCGGCGGGGCCGCCTGCTCCCGCCTCCCACGGCTGGCTGCGCCTCAGCGCATGCATCACCGCCCCACCATCTCCTAAATCGTTAACGCCAATGTCAGCCCCACCCCGCACTCGAACTAGTCAACCCTTGTACTCCCCTTCGCCCGCGACTTCACCGCCGCATCTTCCCCGGCTCCTGTTTGTTCCCATCCGAGGCCTCGCCGTCCTCCGCACGCTTTGGTGCGCTCGCCGTGGCGCCGCCCTCTCGCGTTGTCAACATGGTCAACAAACAAGAGGAATTGGGAGATGATTGTACTTGGAGAGGATGACAGTAGGGACCCATCATGTCCATGGTTGTACGCAAGCAAGTTCCTCATTTTTTGTTATATACTCCATTGTCAGTGTATAGAAAAAGAAAATGCTTCCTCTAGTGGTTTGCTGACATCTGGGACCCACGACATTGTCAGCGTATAGTCAATAGACAAGAGAATAGCACAAAGCGGCTGGCACCTGGGACGTAGCTGCTCGAGCAGTTTTTCTTATTATTGTTGAGACGGAGCAGGGTTTCAAATGGGATGTGGCCCGTCTAGCCCAGGCTTCTATTTTACGTTCACCACATGACCAGCCCAGCTATTTTTTTCTTTGTGAAAATGGCTAGCCCAGTTTATTTTTTCTGAAGAATACCCAATCCAGGCTTACCCAACCCAGGCCTACTTATTTTTCTCCGCCCTGCTGGGCTGCAACTCTTTCAAGACGGCTGCAAATCTTAAAAGTAATATGAATGGGTTGTAAATATAAAAAACACACGACAAATTGGCAATTACTTTAAAATTTCTGAATTTTTTCACATTTTTAGATTCCAATTTCATTGGGCTTTAACCTAATTTAAATATATCTTCAAAGTACTTTAAATCTGGCTCGACATTTAGGTATTAAAAATAGTTTGGACCCCACCGAAATATGCGAAATTTCATTTAAATTTTTAACCCTGGCCCTGGCCAACAAAAAGAAAACGAACTGCAATAAATTGCATAAGAAGTTACAAATGAGCTGTAAATTATTAAAAAATAGGAAATGGGCTGACTTGTGGGCCTATTAAGTTGATGCGTATGCAAGGTTATTTTTACTTATTATATACGTCAACAAACGATTTTAGCAGAAGTGACCATTGGATGTCAATCTAACGGCCGCCGTGCTTCTTCAATCTCTGATCTTCTTGCTCCAGCCGCCAAATACAGCGCCGGTGGGACCGCCTGCTCCCGCCTCCCGTGGCCGGCTGTGCTGCTGCGCAAGCCTCACTGCCCCCTACTACTCCCACTGTGGGCTAGGCCATCCCTTTGCTCACCCACATCCCTCCACTGTTGTGGCTTCACCGCCTCCGGGTCATTCCCTTCCTGCGTCTCGCCGTCGTCCACCACGTCGGTGTTCTCGGCATGGCGTGGTCAACGTTGTCAACAAATGACAACATTTGAAGAGGGATGTACATGGAGAGGTTGACAGTTGGGACCCACATGGTCCATGGCCGCACGCAAGCAAGTACCTCCTTATTATGCCAAAAAAAAGAATCCTCCCGATGACAGCTGGGACCCACCAGCTATATCTTTGCACGGAAGGAAGTGCCTCCTTATTAAGCAAAAAATTATGATTGCTCCCCATGACAGCTGGGGCCCACCAGATTTGGAGGCTGACTTGTGGCCCTACTAAGTTAACGCGTACGCAGGGCTTTCTCAACTTAGTCAACAAACGATTCTATCACCAGTGATTGTTGGATTATTAACATCCAACAGTCATCCTGCTTCTTCAACCTCTGATTTTCTTGCTCCAGCCATCCAAACCACCGCGTGCTATTGCCTCCCATGGCCGGCTGTGCTGCCGCGCAGGCCTCACCGCCCGCTCCTACTCCACCGCTAGCCAGGCCATCCATCTACTCGATCACCCACACCCCCTGTTATTCTGCGGCGACAGCAGCCTCACACCACAGCTGAACCAGTCAACCCTCGTACTAACCTCTGCGTGTTGCCAGGCTCCGCGTCATTCCCTACCTCACCATCGTCCACCGCCTGGGTGGTGTCCACATGGCGTGGTCAACATGGTCAACGAACGACAGCCATCGGAAGAGGACTGTACGCGGTGAGGCTAACAGCTGGACCCACCAGCTACATCTTCGCACGCAAGGAAGTGCCTCCTTATTACGCGCAAAAAAATGAATCCTCCCCCTGATAGCTCGGACCCACCATCAATAACTTCGCACGCAAGGAAGTGCCTCCTTATCCTCCCTGACAGTCGGGACCCACCCGGTCAAAGCGTACGTAGGGTTGTCATTCTGGTCGCGAACATGTACGTACATACTGGTCGATCGGTCTCTCTGCAGCGATGAACCGTGGCCGGGTAAGGAGCAGCACATGTCGTAGTAGAGGCGCGGACATAGCATGTCACATAGTCCCGTCTATATATATCGTGTACACGTATGTACAGCCACGCTGCAAGAAAGTAATTACGGCTACGTACATACATACGGGCGGGGTCTCGAACGCGTACTCGCGCATACGTACGGCCAGGACTCGTGTACATGGAGAGGCAACGGACGGCAGCAATGGCGTCCTATTCATCGGCAGCCAACCGGCTGGGTCGAAACTAAGGAAACAACGTCGTGTTCATCGGGAGGCAACCGATTGGGTCGGAATACGTCATGTTCATCGGGAGCCAATCGGCTTGGACAGAACAGCCGAAACGAGGTCTGGTGTACCGCAGAATGGAGGAAACGGCCTTCTGTTCGAGTGCCTACGGTCGAAATGGGGTCATGTTGATTGGGAGGGGTGTGGCGTACCGTAAAACGGAGGAAATGGACTTCTGTTGGAGCGCCTACGGTCGAAACGGGGTCCTGTTCATCGGGAAGGGTGTGGCGTACCAAAACGGGACTCCACGAGCTACTGTTCATCCATCATCTACTGCCTCAGTCCAGCCTCCACGGGCTACTGTTCATCCACCGTCGACTTCCTCCAGCCTCCACCTGCTATTGTTCATCCACCGCGTCTTCCTCATGCCTCCACCAGCTACTATTCATCCATGGGCTACTGTTCATCCAACCTCCACCAGCTACTGTTCAACCAGCCCTTCCATGGGGTCCTGTTCATCCACCCCCAACTGGCTCAGGTGTGTGGTGGCCTCCTCGATCGAGGTTCTGTTCATCCAGCGGCAACGGCCTCTACTACCACGGGGTCTTATTCATCCAACCCCCACCGGGAACTGTTCATCCAACCCCCAACAACACTCACTGTTCATCAAGAGGCAGGTTCGATCGGCTTCAGTTAGCAGCAGTAGCGAAGGAATCGCTTGGGCTCACTTAACAGCCAAGGGATCGATCGCTCGGGTTCAGTAACATAGCTAGAGCAATCGCTCAGGTTCAGTAAGCGAACGCCTCGCTCATGTTAAGTTAGAGCCCAACGCCTCGCACACACGTGCATACGTGTATGAGAGAAACACGCAAATCTCCGTGCATCGCTCGGCCCCGACCACCCACCGTAACCGGGAACTCCCCGAAATTTTCCTCGCCCTCGCTTCTACCATGATTTTTTTCGTCATGGACGGCCCAAAGAATGTCATGCAGATGCGTCCCCAGCCCGCCCAGGACGAAAAGCCCATTTTCTGTCATGATTTTTTGTCACAGAAGTAGGATCCCACCACATCTATGATGATACGTGGTTTTGTCACAATTATCGTCATAGAAGTGTCATAAGCATGACAGAAAAAAATTCATTTAGGCCAAAATGTCACGGATGTGTCATTTTATGTAGTGAATGTGAGTCCATGGATTATACGCACTCTTACCTTTCCGCCATTTGCTAGCCTCTTCGGTACCGTGCATTACCCTTTCTCACCTTGAGAGTCGGTGCAAACTTCGCTGCTGCATCCAAACCCCATGATCTGATACGCTCTATCACACATAAGCCTCCTTATATCTTCCTCAAAACAAGCACCATACCTACCTATTATGGCATTTCCATAGGCATTCCGAGATATATTACCATGCAACTTCCATTGTTCCATTTTCATGACATACACATTCATTGTCATATTGGTTTGCATGATCATATAGATGACATAGTATTTGTGGCTCAGCCACCGTTCATCATTATTATACATGTTACGCTAGCATCATTGCACATCCTGGTACACCGCCACAGGCATACATATAGTCATATTGTTCTAGTTATCGAGTTGTAAGTAAATAAAACTGTGATGATCATCATTATTAGAGCATTGTCCCAGTGAGGAAAGGATGATGGAGACTATGATTCCCCCACAAGTCGGGATGAGACTCCGAATGAAAAACAAAAAAAGGAAAAAAAAAGGAGGCCAAAAAGATCCCAACAAAAAAATGAAAGAAAAGGAGAGAAGAGCAATGTTACTATCCTTTTCCACACTTGTGCTTCAGAGTAGCACCATGTTTTTCATATAGAGAGTCTCCTATGTTGTCACTTTCATATACTAGTGGGAATTTAACATTATAGAACTTGACTTGTATTTTTCGATGATGGGCTTCCTCAAATGCTTGAGGACTTCATGAGCAAGCAAGTTGGATGCACACCCACTTAGTTTTCAGTTGAGCTTTCATACACTTATAACTCTTAGTGCATCCGTTGCATGGCAGTCCCTACTCCTCGTATTGACATCAATTGATGGGCATCTCCATAGCCCATTGATTAGCCGAATCGATGCGATACTATCTTCCTTTTTTACTTCTCCTTATTAATCTCTACCACTGCATTCTATTCCACCCATAGTGATATGTCTATGACTCGCACTCATGTATTGCGTGAGGTTGAAAATGCTGAAGCGCGTTAAAAAGCATGATGCAATTGCTTGGCTTGTCATCTTGGTAGTTCATGATTAATACTTTATGTTAGGAAGACCGAGCATGACAAGAATATATGATTTTGTAGGGATGGCATTCTTTAGCATTTTTATTTTGAAAGACATGATTGTTTGTTGGTATGCCTAAGTATTGATGTCTTTATATCAAATTATAGAGTATTGCTTTAAATCACTCGGATCTAAATATTCATACCATAAAAGATATTACATGATACACATCTTAGGTAGCATTTCACATAAAAAATTCTGTTTTATCATTTACCTACTCGAGGACGAGCAGGAATTAAGCTTGGGGATGTTGATACGTCTCCAGCATATCTATAATTTTTTATTGTTTCATGCTATTATATTATCAATCTTGGATACATTATATGTCTTTTTGTGCTATTTTATATCATTTTTTGGGACTAATCTATTAACCCAGTTCCTAGTGTCAGTTACTGTTTTCTGCTTGTTTTTGGTTTTCCAGAAAATCAGTGTACCAAACGGAGTCCAAACGCTATGGAACTTTTTGAAAAAAAATTATGGACAAGAGAGACCCTAGAAGCTCTGGGAGGAGATCAGAGGACGAACGAAGAGACGACAAGGCTACAGGGCGCGCCCTGGGGGCACCAGGGCGCCCTTTACCTAGTGGGCTCCTCGAGGCTCCGTCTGACATAATTCCACTTCTATAAATTCTCAAATATTGGGAAACCAACAAAGAGCCACCGGAAACCCTTTTTCCGCCCCCCGCAAGTTTCTGTTCTTCTGCGATCCCATCTAGAGGTCTTTTCTGGTACTCTGTCAGTGGGGGAATCGATCATGGAGGGCTTCTATGTCATCCTTACTGCCTTCCGCTGATGCGTGAGTAGTTCACCACAGACCTACGGGTCAATAGCTAGCAGCTAGATGACTTCTTCTCTCTCTTTGAACTTCAATACCATGTTCTCCTCGATCTTCTTGGAGTTCTATCATATGTAATATTCTTTTGCGGTGTGTTTGTTGGGATCCGATGAATTGTGGCTTTATGATCAGATTATTCCTTGACAGTAATTGAGTCTTTTCTGAACTTTATTATGCATGATTGTTATAGCTTTGTATTTCTCTTCGATCTATCCGTTTGGTTTGGCCAACTAGATTGATTTATCTTCAGTGGGAGAGGTGCTTTGTGATAGGTTCAATCTTGCAGTGCTCTATATCCCAGTGATAGAAGGGGACGAGACACGTATTTGTATTGTTGCCATTAAGGGTAAAACGATGGGGTTTATTCATATTGTTTGGGTTTACTTTTTCTACATCATGTCATCTTGCTAAAGGCGTTACTCCATTTTTCATGAACTTAATACCATAGACGCATGCTGGATAGCAGTCAATTGGTTGAGTAATAGTAGTAGATGCAGGCAGGAGTCGGTCTACTTGTCTCGGACGTGATGCCTATATACATGATTGTCGGAATCGGGGCTCCGGAGACCCAAGAGGTTCGAACTCTGGGGTGCACTTGTTCCTACCGCCCTACTCCTTGCTACAACCACGGCGAGGCTACGACGAGTGCGGGTGAGCGTGGGAAGGCCAGAGACACAATAGTTACCCAGGTTCGAGCCACCTTGTGATGTAAAACTCTACTCCTGCTTGGTGGTTGGATTTCTCTCGCGAGGGAGAAAATGAGAGTACAAGGGTTGTCAGGGGTCTAGAAACCCTCTACGGCGGCACCCGACCCTCTTTTATACTAGCCTTGGTCCTCTTCCCCCGGAAACACTGGCGGGAAGGGTTGCCACACAACGGCAGTTTAAAGGGGGACAGGGGCGCAGTCTATCCTGACAAAAGGCGGTCTTCGTCTGCAAAGCCGCCGTCCATGATGCGCCGATGGGCTCGGTGATGACCTCCATCCTGGCGCACCCATCGTCTTGGTCTCCTTGCAACGAACAGGTAACCTTTGGGGATTGCTTTTGGAACTGGTGGCTAGCCTTGCTCCCTTAGCATGAAACATGAAAGCCTCATCATCCAGGCCTGCTGGCGCTGCCTCTGGCGCCATTCGTCGCCGCTCACATCACCCACGTGTAGACGCTGGACCGCGCGACCGGGCTGAGTTGCCCCTGACACGTCCGCCTCCACGAGGGGCCTCGGGAGACCGCCTCATGAGACGGCCTTGCGAGGCTCCTAGTGGCGCCTCTAATCCGCCTGGGGCACTTGCTGACGTGGGAGGGCCTCGCGAGGAGTCTTGCTTGAGAAGCTGGGTGGTGGGCCACCCATAGGGCCCAAGACATGCTTCGTGCACTGGGCCGTAGGCAGACGGGCCTGGGTACCCCCTATACCACAGGCCCGACAGTAGCCCCCTGGCCCACGGCGTGCACGACTCCGCCTGCTCGGGGGGCAAAATGGCGTGGACCCCGGCTGCCTGCGGGCCAAGCTCGACGCGTAGCACACGATGGAACGTGGGGCGCCCCCACTTCTCCCACGACGTCTCGTCAACCGCCCTGGCTAACATAAACCCTGCTCGCGCATGGCGCGAGGCCATCATAGTCTTCCTTGTCTCGCATCCGCCTTCCGAAGGCAAGCGGGCGCGGACTGTCCCTCCATCGAACCTATTGGGGAACATTGCATGGAAAAAAATCTACGCACACGAAAGATCTATCCATGGAGATGCATAGCTACGAGAGGGGGGAGATCATCTACATACCCTTGTAGATCGCTAAGAGGAAGCGTTTATCAACGTGGTTGATGAAGTCGTACTCTTCACGATCCGATCACGATCCAACTGATCTAGTGCCGAACGAACGGCACCTCCGAGTTTAGCACACATGCGGCTCAATGATGTCTCCTCCTTCTTGATCCAGCAAGCGGGAGAGGAGAAGTAGATGGGATCACAACCAGCACGACGGCATGGTGGTGATGGTGGTGGTGGAGCACCGACAGCGCTTCGCTAAGCGTCGCCGGGACGAGGTGGTGGAACTACGGAGTAACGGGAGAGAGAGAGAGGGGCACCAAGGGCTTTGTCGTGGATTTGTCATGGCAGATGTCCTCGTGAAAAGGACTTAGTCGTGAGGCCAACGCATCTATGTGGTAGCTTGAGAGGGGTTGAGCGGGATGAGAGACGCGAGGTTTTACCCAGGTTCGGCCCCTCACGGTGGAGGTAAAAGCCTACATCCTGCTTCATTGATATTGATGATGATGATCACGATTACAAGGGTGCTCTATCTCGAGAGCTATAGACTTGTCTGTCTAACCCTAAGTTGTCCAACTCGTGAAACTTCTCCCTCTTGGGGTGCCCTGCCCCACCTTATATAAGTTGAAGGGGCGGGTTACATGACTAGTCCTAGTAGGATTAGGATTACTCTACTACAAGTGGAGTCCTAGTATTGCTTCCTTTGTAAGGGAATATTCCTTCCTCTTAAGCCGGCCCACCGGACTCGCACCTTGAGCCGGTCTTCTCATAAGCCGCCCTCTGGGCCTTGGGCTTCCAGGTCTTGTCGCTCCTCTGACCCGCTTGCCAGGTCATCAATGAGTCACCTTGCCCGGCCGGGTCATCAGTGAGTGGAGAAATCCGAACGGGTCAATTAGTGAGCCGCCAAGTCTGGGCGGGTCATCAGTGAGTAGAGAGATCCGGACGTGTCAATTAGTGAGCCACCAAGTCTGGGCGGGTCATCAGTGAGTGGAGAGATCCGGATGGGTCAATTAGTGAGCCGCCAAGTCTGGGCGGGTCATCAGTGAGCCGCCAAGTCCGGCCGGGTCATACTTCCGGCCGGGTCATATCGCGGGGTATATCCCCGACATTAGCCCCCAGTTTAATTTGGATTTATCCATGTTAAACTGATCCTGCAAAATAAACACAAGAACAAATTTGACAGGTTGTGCTCTGGGTTAAAAAAAATTCTGAACCGGCACCTGATCATACTGGAAAGTCCGGGTCAATTGGCCAACTTCATTGTCAATTTGCTTGTAGAAAAAATATTGTCAAAGAAAATCCATTTGAGTCGGCCTCCAATGCTCTGACTTGACAAAAATATTGGTCTTGAAATATTCATCCAATGTTCAGCCAGCTGGTTTGTTCACAAAACTGAGAACTTGAAGATATTCCTCCCTGATATGCATATCATCTGTAGCTCCCAAGTCTTAAGAGGAAAACATAGTGATAGCTTAAGACTTGCTTCAATATAAATGCTCACATGTGTAGCCCCCAAGTGCCGGGTCATTATGCAAAAATGAGCAGGGACTTTGTAGATATGATCATGCAGATTTGAGCAGCAACGTGTAGCCCCCAAGGGCCGGCTCAGTAAGATAATACTGAGCTGGGACTTTATATGTACTTCGAAAAATAACACCATATGATGTAGCTCCCAAGTTTTGGGTTACCTTTGATAGGAGCAATTAGTAGCCCCCAAGGGCCGGCTCAACACCATGTGATGGGTCGGGTCTTCAATGAGGCGAGTTAAAAATGACCTTGCATTAGCCCCCAAGTGCCATGGTGCATGCTTGCAGTGATATGGGACTTTCATACTTGATATAATCATGATTTGAATAATGTAGCCCCCAAGTGCCGGGTCGTGTGCCTGCAGCAACTCGGGACTATTCCTTCCATTGTAAAATAAATCATATCCATTGATAAAGAAATAACAGCCATTGCACTGAAGCGACTTTGAAAACCTCAATCATAATTCTAGTTATTGATAATCATAATAAAAATCCAGCCATGTTGGCTATTAAAGTTTTGAATAATATAATCCGGTATGAAAGCCTCAATCATTCAATACCATAATGAAAATCCAGCCCAGTCTGGTTATTAAAGATTTGAATACCTTATCTGTTGATAAGTAAATCCAGAGTTAAATACTCAGTGGCTCTTGGCCGATGGCGACTTAATACGCATCCATTGTACTTCGGGATGCAACCCGGCGGCTTATAACCTTTGCAAAAAATCAAGAATTGATAACCCCATCCATGGTGGCTCATAGTCATGTCCAGTTTTTGAAAAGATCACTTTGGCGGCTCATAGCCTCAATAAACTTAATACTGAGCAATATAACCCAGAGCTGGATAACCCGGCAACATCTGCAGATGGCCAGATGATGGGTTTAAACGCAATGATTCATATGAGCAATAGCAGTATTCTTACTTATGTGTAAAGCTCTGCATATCCTACACAAATTTTAAACGACACATGCCCTGGCGACTTAACATCAAAAGCCAGGGCGGGTAACAACCCAAACATAATATAGTCTTATGCAATTATGGAAAAGACTAGAATTAAGGCCATTCAAGCCTAAACATACTGGCAACTTAAAGTCAAAAGCCAGGGCAGGTTATCAAACCTCGCATATTCATATAACCAGGAAAACATACCTGTAGGATTAATTTATACTGCTGGCTTACATTGCCTTACCCAGTGAGGGTAACAATCCAATGATTTATAAGTGCGTGATTCCAATGGCGCAATCCAAAATATACTAGCGACTTAACGTCCAAAGCTAGGGCGGGTTATCAAACCTCGCATATTCATCCCACAATTTAAAAATATACCTGGAAAATTGGCTCAAATTGCCGGCTGACATCGCCACATCCAGTGAGGGTGACAACCTAAGTATTCATAAGCGCATAATCCCAATTGCGCAATCCAAAGTATACTGGCGACTTAAAGTCCATAGCCAGGGCGGTTTACCAAACCCAAAAACATACCTATAGATTGATACCATGGTGATACCTTGATAATTATAATCCGGGGCCAGTATCAACCCGGAGTCATGAAATATCATCATTTTGATTGCTCAAGGCAAAATATCCTGGCGACTTAAAGTCTGCTATCAGGGCGGGTTATCAAACCCAAAGATGCTCAATGATGAGTCATATAATCAAGGCTACATGGCCTGTGAAATCAGTTCATACTTTCGGCTTACAGCGCCATATGCAGTAAGGGTAACAGCCCAAAAAACTTAGAGCGCAGAACTCCAAGTACACAATCAAAGCATACTGGCGACTTATCGTCCAAAGCCAGGCCGGTTTATCAAAACTCCGGATATACTCAAATATGAGTCATGAGGATTAAGGCTACATGGCCTGAATCAATTTTAAACCACATACCAATATGGTACAAAGATATGAACCCAAACACTGTTCAAAACAAATAGCAAATCAGGTAAAAACAAGGCCTTCATAGGCTGCCAAGCCTCAACATCAAGTGTTGTTCAAGGGCCGCACAGCCACTAAGTTAATCTTTATTCAAACCTGTAAGCCGGGCCTCACATGACCAATCGCCGTTTTAACTTTGACAAGTTCAGGGTCTTTATAAGATTGACTATCAAGAGTACGGCGAGTCATTCCAGGATTACCTAGGTGGAGTGGAGACATACAAAGGCAGGATAACCCGGAGTTTCGGTGAATACACCTGGCGTCCAAGCCGATCAAAGGGGTGAATATAGCTATGTGCATTGAACAGGAAGCCCCCAAGTGACCTTTAACAAGCCATCAAGGCAGGTTACCTATGTTTGAACTACACATTATAGCAAGTTCTCTTTGGTAACAATTCAATTTGGGCAGAAAACCCTCAAGTTATTTGCAATCAAGGCGTACAAGCCGGATCAGTAGGGTAGTCATAGCTATGCTCAATGAGCAGGAAGCCCCCAAGTAATTTTTAACAAGGCGTATAAGCCGGATCAAGAGGGTAGTCACAGCTATGCTCATTGAGCAAGAAGCCCCCAAGTAATTTTTAACAAGGCGTATAAGCCGAATCAAGTGGGTAGTCACAACTATGCTCAATGAGCAGGAAGCCCCCAAGTAATTTTTAACAAGGCGTATAAGCCGGATCATGCGGGTAGTCACAGCTATGCTCAGTGAGCAGGAAGCCCCCAAGTAATTTTTAACAAGGCGTATAAGCCGGATCAAGCAGGTAGTCATAGCTATGCTCAGTGAGCAGGAAGCCCCCAAGTGACCCATAATATGATAAGCCAATAAGGCAGGATACCCATGTTTGAACCGCTCATCATGGCAGCAAGTTCTCTTTGGCAACCTTTAATTTTTCCTGAGAACTCGAATTTTGCGAGAGATAAATTTCTTCTTGAGCTGGGATTTTAAACCGGATATTGAGAGCTTCAAAGCTTTGTGAGAGACAGATTCCCTTGAGCTGGATTTTAAACCGAAATTCTTCATTTTGAGTCGGAAATTTTTTGACGGCTTTTAAATTTTTAACAATGTGGCAGTAGCCTTTGGGATCGGATTATTTTCCCTCCAATGACCCGGAGTTCTTGAATTTGCTGACAAAGGCCAATTCTGCCAAGTCATGCCGATGTAGCCCCTGAGTCTTAAGATGACTCGAGGAGTTGTCTTGAGATTCTTCATACTTGACCATGATATAAACCGGTATGTAGTTGAACAGCGGACGCTGTAATATGTTGAAGCTCGGCGGGTTATAAATGACCCCGTATGATCAGTAATCCGGCTAGTGGTTCATCCCAGCCGGCTGTTGAGGTTAAGCAAACCGCAGTGGCGGCAACTTGTATGCCTATCCATTGAGCCATCCTATGGAGGCAAAGGCTAATAATATATCATGATTTACTTCAGAGTTGTTGGAACAGATCGGGCCATAGGGCGGCGACTTGCACACACATTTGTTGAACAATGTGGTACAGTCGGATACTGGCGCATGACAATATTGGCGCGAGCTTTATATCCATGGCATGACCATTCCTCTTGCAGTGAACAATCGTCCTGTATCAAAAAATATTGCAAGCCGGAGTAATTGTTCTTTAAAGAATAAAAACATATCAAAAAATTGACCGGACATAATTCACCTGATTTGTCCGAAAGCTATGGTAGGGACCAGTGAGCAGGGGCGGCTCAACAAAGCTGACCGGCGACTCAATACAGCCCCGGCGGCTCAGGCAAAACCGGTGACTCAATACTGCCCCGGCGGCTCAGGCAAAACCGGTGACTCAATACAGCCCCTGGCGGCTCAATGCAGTAGGGGCGGCTCATCGCGGCCCCGACAGCTCAATGTACAGCAGAGGCTGACGTGCAAGAAGCAAATAGTAGTGCCTGGTAGATGAATTGATTTTTTGGTCTTCCCGTGGAGGAAAGCAATGGCAGCAACAACAGTTTTAATATTCCCAGGCGTGTTCAATCAGCACAACAAACTGGAACCAAAGAAAAAGGAAAGGGGCCCCGGCGACTTGATTCTTGTACTGGTTGGACAGAGCGGTTGCAACTTGAGTAATTTTCTTGCGTTAAACGGAATCCCTGTCGGCTTCGATGGCGTGCGGCTATAGCGACTATATACAACAGCTTTTGCAGCAGAGTTAATCTCATCCGACTTGATCTCGCGACAGCGATGGCTCACCGATGCAGCAACCCTGATCTCGACTGATGAACTTGTAGTTGATGTGACTCCTTCTAATCTGAATCTTTCTTCACCCGAAAAATTGCAAACTTCTCGAAACCCTAGGAACAGATCCCTCCAAGAACTCAACACCACCGTGTGCAGGCCCCACGGTGGGCGCCAACTGTCGTGGATTTGTCACGGCAGATGTCCTCGTGAAAAGGACTTAGTCGTGAGGCCAACGCATATATGTGGTAGCTTGAGAGGGGTTGAGCGGGACGAGAGACGTGAGGTTTTACCCAGGTTCGGCCCCTCACGGTGGAGGTAAAAGCCTACATCCTGCTTCATTGATATTGATGATGATGATCACGATTACAAGGGTGCTCTATCTCGAGAGCTATAGACTTGTCTGTCTAACCCTAACTTGTCCAACTCGTGAAACTTCTCCCTCTTGGGGTGCCCTGACCCTCCTTATATAAGTTGAAGGGGCGGGTTACATGACTAGTCCGAGTAGGATTAGGATTACTCTACTACAAGTGGATTCCTAGTATTGCTTCCTTTGTAAGGGAATATTCCTTCCTCTTAAGCCGGCCCACCGGACTCGCACCTTGAGCCGGTCTTCTCATAAGCCGCCCTCTGGTCCTTGGGCTTCCGGGTCTTGTCGCTCCTCTGACCCGCCTGCCGGGCCATCAATGAGTCACCTGGCCTGGCCGGGTCATCAGTGAGTGGAGAAATCCGGACGGGTCAATTAGTGAGCCGCCAAGTCTGGGCGGGTCATCAGTGAGTGGAGAGATCCGGACGGGTCAATTAGTGAGCCGCCAAGTCTGGGCAGGTCATCAGTGAGTGGAGAGATCCGGACGGGTCAATTAGTGAGCCGCCAAGTCTGGGCGGGTCATCAGTGAGCCGCCAAGTCCGGCCGGGTCATACTTCCGGCCGGGTCATATCGCGGGGTATATCCCCGACAGGCTTGGTGTGTACTCTTGGGGCACCCCTCCCCATGGAGGGTGTGGGAAACAGCCCCTCCAAGCCCTAGGGCACAGCTAAGGGGGAGAGGACTTGGACTCCAAGTCCAATCCTATCCCTACTAGGACTCCTTAATTTTTTGCCTTCCCTAGCCACATGGGCTTTTGAGGACTTGGTGCACCTATCCCAATAAGGCCAGGGCGCCTTCCCGCAGCCCATGCTAGCCCTTGGGTCATGGTGGACCCATGTGTGGACTTTCGGACCCCTCCGGAATCCTCTGGAAACTTCACGGTACAATACCAAAAAAACTGCACCTTTTTTCGGAACCCAAAATATGACTTCCCATATATAAATCTTTACCTCTCGACCATTCCGAGACTCCTCGTGATGTCTGAGATCTCATCCAGGACTCCGAACAATATTTTGTTACCACTCATCAAATATCGCAATACTACTCTAGCGTCAACGAACGTTAAGCGTGCGACCCTACGGGTTCGGGAATTATGTAGTCATGACCAAGACACCTCTCCGGTCAATAACCAATAGCGGGACTAGGATGCCCATATTGGTTCCTACATATTCCATGAAGATCTTTTATTGGTTGAACCTTTATGACAACATACGTAATTCCCTTTGTCTGTCAGTATGTTACTTGCCCGAGATTCGATCGTCGGTATCTTCATCCCTACTTCAATCTCGTTACTGGCAAGTCTCTTTACTCATTCCGTAATACATCATCTTGTAACTAACTCCTTAGTCACTTTGCTTGCAAGCTTCTTGTGATGATGTATTACCGAGAGGGCCCAGAGATACCTCTCCGTTACACGGAGTGACAAATCCCAATCTCGATTCACGCCAACTCAAAAGACACCTTCAGAGATACCTGTAGAGCATCTTTATGATCACCCAGTTATGTTGTGATGTTTGATAGCACACAAGGTATTCCTCCGGTATCCGGGAGTTGCATGATCTCATGGTCGAAGAAACATGTATTTGACATTAAGAAAGCAGTAGCAATAAACTGAACGATCATATGCTATGCTAACGGTTGGGTCTTGTCCATCACATCATTCTCCTAATGATGTGATCCCGTTATCAAATGACAACTCATGTCTATGGTTAGGAAACCATAAACATCTTTGATCAACAAGCTAGTCTAGTAGAGGCACACTAGGGACATGATACGTCTCCGTCGTATCTATAATTTTTGATTGTTTCATGCCAATATTATACAACTTTTATACGCTTTTGGCAACATTTTATATGATTTATTTGGACTAACATATTGATCCAGTGCCCAGTGCCAGTTCCTGTTTTTGGCTTGTTTTTTGTTTCGTAGAAAACCCATATCAAACGAAGTCCAAACGCGATAAAAATTTACGAAGAATTATTTTGGAATATATGTGATTTTTGGGACTTGGAATCAACGCAAACGGGGGCCCACAGCCCCCATAAGACATGAGGGCGCGCCCTGGTGGGTTGTGCCCTCCTTGGATGTCGGTTGGAGCTCTACTTCGGGCGCAAGGAAGCTTATATCCAGAAAAAAATCATGTTAAAATCTCAGCGCAATCGGAGTTATGGATCTCCGGGAATATAAGAAACGGTTTTCGGCCAGATCTAGGGAACACGAAACAGAAGAGAACAGAGAGGGAGATCCAATCTCGGAGGGGCTCCTACCCCTCTACCACCATGGAGGCCATGGACCAGAGGGGGAAATCTCCTCCCATCTAGGGGGGAGGCCAAGGAAGAAGAAGAAGGAGGGGGGCTCTCTCCCCCTCTCTCCCGGTGGCGCCAGAGTGCCGCCGGGGCAAGGATCATGATGGCGATCTACATCAACAATCTTGCTACCGTCAACACCAAATTTCTCCCCCTCTATGCAGTGGTGTAGCACCCCTTCTCCCCACTGTAATCTCTACTTAAACATGGTGCTCAACTCCATATATTATTTCCCAATGATCTATGGTTATCCTATGATGTTTGAGTAGATCCGTTTTGTCCTATGGGTTAATCGTGATCTTGGTTGGTATGATTATATATTTTATTTATGGTGCTGTCCTACGGTGCCCTCCGTCTCGCGCAAACGTCAGGGGTCCCCACTATAGGGTGTTGCAATGCGTTCATGGTTTGCTTATTTTCGGTGTTGCGGGGTTGACAGTAGCCTAAACGCGGATAAGTGGGTTATGGCGTATGGGAATAAAGAGGACTTGATACTTAATGCTATGGTTGGGTTTCACGACCTTAATGATCTTTAGTAGTTGCGGATGCTTGCTAGAGTTCCAATCATAAGTGCATATGATCCAAGTAGATAAAGTATGCTAGCTCATGCTTCTCCCTCATATAAAATTACAAGAATGATTACCGGTTGTTAGAGTACGTAATGGGCCTAACGGCCTAGGCTGGCGGTATAGCCCGTTAGTCTTAGGGTTAATTAGAGATAAGGGTCGCTTGCTTAGGGGTCAAGTAAGCCTTCCTTGGGAGTCAAGTAAACCTCTCTATATAAAGAGAGGAGATGTATCAATCGAATCAAGCAAGAATTAAGAAGGAACTCCCTTCCCTCTTGTCCGGCCGTGGGCAAAAAGGCCCCCGGCCGGCCCTCTCGCGCCCTCCTTCTAGCAACGCCATAACAGTTTGGTATCAGCTAGCTTCGGTTCGATCATGTCTTCACCGCCGCCCAACCCGTCTCTTCCGCTGCCGGTCACCTCGTCGCCTCTGGTGACCACCACGACCGTTGACCCGCTCCAGCCCATGCCGGGATCCTCCGCCGTGCTCGCCCCTGCCGTCCTCACCCCGGAGGAGGTGTCCGGGGCGCTACGGGACCTAACCCAGGCGGTCCAGGAGATCCGCCTATTCTTGGTCGGGTCCTATGAACCGCACCCGGCTGTGCCGCCCATCACCGCCACCGGACCGCCGTGGCAGCCGCCGCACCAGGCGGCCTCCGCCACGCTCGCCAGGCCACTGCAATAGCCACTGCAGCTGCCATCCACAGCCACCACCACCCGCCCTGGCTACAGTGGCAGCCGCCACTCCTGGCGGCCCCCGCCGCGCCCGGCGCTCCACCGCAGCAGTCGCTGCTGCCGCCCAGGGCGTCCCCGCCGCGCTCGCCGGGCCGCTGCAGCAGCCGCTGCAGCTGCCATCCACCGCCACCACCGCCCCACCCTGGCTGCAGTGGCAGCTGCCGCTCCTGGCGGCCTCCGTCGCGCCCGGCGCTCCGTTGCAGCAGCCACCGCCAGTCAGCTCCGGCCCCGCATCGACCACGCCGGCGCGAGTCCCGATCCACCAGATCAAGTTCCCGCCATCGCCATCACCGCTTTCCCAGGGCGTCCCCATCCAGCAGATCAAGTTCCCATCGTCGCCGTCACCGCTTCCGGCTTGGATCACTACCCGCCACGTGTCGGTGGCGGTGAGGCTGCAGGCTACTGCACGCGGCCTCCTAGCGCATCGGCGTGTGCGGGAGATGCGTGGTCTGCAGCTGCCGCTCCTCCCAGCTGCGCTTCGCTGCGCAAAGGACCTCGCTCTCGTCCGCTGCATCGGAGATCTTGGGCATCCTGTTTTCCCCGCGGGCAGCGACCTCAAAGTCTGCAACATCGGCGGTTGGGGGGGCGCACCCCTCCTCGTCATTCTCCATCGCAAGCCCTCCACTCTTCTCTATGCGGTGCAGACCAACAGCCGTCCGGCGGAGAGAAGGCAGGGTGTCACCGATAGGAGGGCACCACGTAGCACCACTGCATTCCGCCGGCCGTCGCGAGGGCGCCTCTGCTGGTCGCTCTTGCGACCACTTCCAGGTGGCCATAGACATGCACTCCTTTTGTCCAGATGGTGTCCATGGGATCCAGGTGGCTGTACACGTTCACGTCCAACGTGCGTATGGTGTCCACTTTTTGTTAAGGGGTCCAAAATAAAGCGTCCCAGTCCATTTCAGGTTGAGAGTAATAAAACAAGCCGAGATGTAAAAGGCTTGTTTTTAGGTGTTAGGTTTGTGTTGCGTCGAGTCATGGTTATAAGTTGGTTAGGCTGCAGCTCGAGGACAAGCTGCATGTCCAGGTGGGGTGTAGTGTTAGAGTCGTAATGGGCCTAATGGCCTGGGCTGGTGGTATAGCCCGTTAGTCTTAGGGTTAATTAGAGATAAGGGTCGCTTGCTTAGGGGTCAAGTAAGCCTTGCTTGGGAGTCAAGTAAACCTCTCTATATAAAGAGAGGAGATGTATCAATCGAATCAAGCAAGAATTAAGAAGGAAATCCCTTCCCTCTTGCCCGGCCGTGGGCAAAAAGGCCCCCCGGCCAGCCCTCTCGCGCCCTCCTTCTAGCAACGCCATAACACCGGTACTTGTTATCGATTGCCTAGGGACAAATGACTTTCTTGTTAACAAAAGCTATCCACTTTTATTACCTTGCAATTTATTCGTAGTTTTATTCTCGCAAAGTACTCATAGTTTTAGTCTTGCAAATTAGTTTCATACTTGTTCTAGGTAAAGCAAACGTTAAAGTGTGCGTAGAGTTGTATCGGTGGTCGATAGATCTTGAGGGAATATTTGTTCTACCTTTAGCTCCTCGTTGGGTTCGACACTCTTATTTATCGAAGAAGGCTACAAACGATCCCCTATACTTGTGGGTTATCAGGACACGGTATTTGTTTATCCACACATGTATTTAAGTTTCCGGTCAATACAATTCTAGCGTGAATAATAAAACTTTATCATGATTTAGGAAATATAATAATAACCATTTTATTATTGCCTCTAGGGCATATTTCCACCAGTCTCCCACTTGCACTAGAGTCAATAATCTAGTTCACATCGCCATGTGATTAACACCCATAGTCCACATCGCCATGTGACTAACACCCAAAGAGTTTACTAGAGTCAATAATCTAGTTCACATCACCATGTGATTAACACCCAAAGAGTACTAAGGTGTGATCATGTTTTGCTTGAGAGAGGTTTAGTCAACGGTTCTTCCACATTCAGATCCTTATGTATTTTGCAAATTTCTATATCTACAATGCTCTGCATGGAGCTACTCTAGCTAATTGCTCCCACATTTAATACATATCCAGATTGAGACTCAGAGTCATCCGGATCGGTGTCAAAGCTTGCATCGATGTAACCTTTTACGACGAAATCTTTATCACCTCCATAATCGAGAAACATTTCCTTAGTCCTCTAAGGATAATTTTGACAGCTGTCCAGTGATCCACACCTGGATTACTATTGTACCTCCTTGCCAAACTCATGGCAAGGCACACATCAAGTCTGGTACACAACATGGCATACATAATAGAACCTATGGCTGAGGCATAGGGAATGACTTTCATTCTCTCTCTATCTTCTGTCGTGGTCGGGCTTTGAGTCTTACTCAACTTCACACCTTGCAACACAGGCAAGAACCCTTTCTTTGACTGGTCCATTTTGAACTTCTTTAGAACTTTGCCAAGGTATGTGATTTATGAAAGTCCTATTAAGCGTCTCAATCTATCCCTATAGATCTTGATGCCCAATATGTAAGTAGCTTCACCAAGGTTTTCCATTGAAAAATTCTTATTCAAGTATCCTTTTATGCTATCCGGAAATTCTATATCATTTCCAATCAACAATATGTCATCCACATATAATATCAGAAATGCTACAGAGCTCCCACTCACTTTCTTGTAAGCACAGGCTTCACCATAAGTCTGTATAAAACCATATGCTTTGATCACCTCATCAAAGCGTATATTCCAATTCCAAGATGCTTGCACCAGTCCATAGATGGATCCCTGGAGCTTGCACACGTTGTCAGCACCTTTAGGATCGACAAAACCTTCTGGTTGCATCATATACAACTCTTCTTTAAGAAATCCATTAAGGAATGCAGTTTTGACATCCATTTGCCAGATTTCATAATCATAAAATGCGGAAATTACTAACATGATTCGGACAGACTTAAGCATCGCTACGGGTGAGAAAGTCTCATCGTAGTCAACCCCTTGAACTTGTCAAAAACCTTTCACGACAAGTCGAGCTTTATAGACAGTGATATTACCATCAGCGTTCGTCTTCTTCTTGAAGATCCATTTATTCTCAATGGCTTGCCGATCATCGGGCAAGTCCACCAAAGTCCATACTTTGTACTCATACATGAATCCTATCTCAGATTTCATGGCCTCAAGACATTTATCGAAATCTGGGCTCATCATAGCTTCTTCATAGTTTATAGGTTCGCCGTTGTCTAACAACATGACTTCCAGGACAGGATTACCGTACCACTCTGGTGCAGAATGTGTTCTGGTCGACCAACGAAGTTCAGTAGTAACCTGATCCGAAGTTTCATGATCATCATCATTAGCTTCCTCTCTAGTTGGTGTAGGCATCATGGGAAAGGTTTTCTCTAATGTGCTACTTTCCAATTTGAGAGAAGGTACAATTACCTCATCAAGTTCTACTTTCCTCCCACTCACTTCTTTAGAGAGAAACTCCTTCTCTAGAAATGACCCATTCTTAGCAACAAAGATTTTGCCTTCGGATCTGTGGTAGAAGGTATACCCAATGGTCTCTTTAGGGTATCCTATGGAGACACACTTCTCCGCTTTGGGTTCGAGCTTATCAGGCTGAAGCTGTTTGACATAAGCATCGCATCCCCAAACTTTAAGAAACAATAGCTTAGGTTTCTTGCCAAACCATAGTTCATACGGTGTCGTCTCAACGAATTTAGACAGTGCCCTATTTAACGTGAATGCGGCTGTGTCAAATGCATAACCCCAAAATCATAAAGGCAAATTGGTAAGAGACAACATAGAACGCACCATATCTAACAAAGTACGGTTACGACGCTCGGACACAACATTACACTGTGGTGTTCCAGGTGGCGTGAGTTGTGAAACAATTCCACATTGTTTTAAATGAAGGCCAAACTCGTAACTCAAATATTCGCCTCCGCGATCATATTGTAGAAACTTTATTTTCTTGTTACGATGATTCTCCACTTCACTTTGAAATTCATTGAACTTTTCAAATGTTTTAGACTTGTGTTTCATCAAGTAGATATACCCATACCTACTCAAATCATCTGTGAAGGTCAGAAAATAACGATACCCATCGCATGCCTCAATACTCATCGGACCGCATACATCGGTATGTATTATTTCCAATAAGTCATTAGCTCGCTTCATTGTTCCGGAGAACAGAGTTTTAGTCATCTTACCCATGAGGCATGGTTCGCAAGTATCAAATGATTCATAATCAAGTGATTCCAAAAGTCCATCCGCATGGAGTTTCTTCATGTGCTTTACACCAATATGACCTAAACGGCAGTGCCACAAGTATATTACACTATCATTATCAACTTTGCATCTTTTGGCATCAATATTTTGAATATGTGTATCACTACGATCAAGATTCAACAAGAATAGACCATTCATCAAAGGTGCATGACCATAAAGGATATTACTCATATAAATAGTACAACCATTATTCTCTGATATAAATGAATAACCGTCTCGTAATAAACAAGATCCAGATATAATGTTCATGCTCAACGCTGGCACCAAATAACAATTATTCAGGTCTAAAACAAATCCCGGAGGTAGATGTAGACGTAGCGTGCCGACGGCGAGCACATCGACCTTGGAACCATTCCCAACGCGCATCGTCACCTCGTCCTAAGCCAATCTTCGTTTATTCCGTAGCTCCTGTTTCGAGTTACAAATATGAGCAACCAAACCAGTATCAAATACCCAGGCGCTACTACGAGCATTGGTAAGGAACACATCAATAACATGTATATCAAATATACCTTTGTTCACTTTGCCATCCTTCTTATCCGCCAAGTATTTGGGGCAGTTCCGCTTCCAGTGACCATTTCCCTTGTAGTAGAAGCACTCAGTTTCAAGCTTTGGTCCAACTTTGGGCTTCTTCACGGGAGCGGCAACTTGCTTGCCATTCTTCTTGAAGTTCCCTTTCTTTCCTTTGCCCTTTTTCTTGAAACTAGTGGTCTTGTTAACCATCAACACTTGATGCTCCTTCTTGATTTCTACCTCCGCCGATTTCAACATCGCGAAGAGCTCGGGAATCGTTTTCATCATCCCTTGCATATTATAGTTCATCACAAAGCCTTTGTAGCTTGGTGGCAGTGACTGAAGAACTCTGTCAATAACACTCTCAACTGGAAGATCAATTCCCAGCTGAGTCAGGTGGTTATGATACCCAGACATTTTCAGTATGTGTTCACTAGCAGAACTGTTCTCCTCCATCTTGCAGCTATAGAACTTGTTGGAGATTTCATATCTCTCAACCCAGGAATTAGCTTGAAATATCAACTTCAGCTCTTGGAACATCTCATATGCTCCATGGAATTCAAAACGTCTCTGAAGTCCCGGTTCTAAGCCGTAAAGCATGGCACACTAAACTATCGAGTAGTCATCAGTCCGCGTTTGCCAGGCGTTCACAATGTTTAGATTAGCGGGAACGGGTTGGTTACCTAGTGGTGCATCAAGGACATAATTCTTCTATGCAGCAATGAGGATAATCCTCAAGTTACGGAGCCAGTCCGTGTAGTTGCTACCATCATCTTTCAACTTAGCTTTCTCTAGGAACGCATTAAAATTCAAGGGAACAGTAGCACGGGCCATTGATCTACAACATAGATATGCAAAAACTATTAAGACTAAGTTCATGATAAATTTTAGTTCAAATAATCAAATTACTAATGAACTCCCACTTAAATCAACATCCCTCAAGTTGTCTAAGTGATACATGATCCGAATCAACTAACCCATGTCCGATCATCACGTGAGATGGGGTAATCTTCAATGGTGAACATCTCTATGTTGATCATATCTACTATATGACTTACATTCGACCTTTCGGCCTCCAGAGTTCCGAGACCATGTCTGTACATGCTAGGCTCGTCAAGTTTAACCCAAGTATTCTGCATGTGCAAAACTGGCTTACGCCCGTTGTATGTGAACGCAGAGTCTATCACACCCGATCATCATGAGGTGCTTCGAAATGATGAACTTTAGCAACGGTGCATACTCGGGGAGAACACTTTTATCTTGAAATTAAGTGAAGGGATCATCTTATAATGCGACCGTTGTTCTGAGCAAAATAAGATGCATAAAGGATAAACATCACATGCAATCAAAATATGTGACATGATATGGCCATCATCATCTTGTGCTTTTGATCTCCATCTCCAAAGCAACGTCATGATCTCCATCGTCCCTGGCATGACACTTTGATCTCCATCGTAGCATCGGGGTCGTCTCACCAACTATTGCTAATGCATAGCGATAAAGTAAAGCAATTACATGGTGCTTAGTGATTGACACGCAGGTCATACAATAATTAAAGACAACCCTAAGGCTCCTACCGGTTGTCGTACTCATCGACATGCAAGTCGTGAACTTATTACAAAACATGATCATCTCATACATCAACATATATCATATCATATCTTGACCATATCACATCACAACATACCCTGCAAAAACAAGTCAGACGTCCTCTACTTTGTTGTTGCAAGTTTTACATGGCTGCTACGGGCAACTAGCAAGAACCGTTCTTAACTACGCAAAACCACAACGGTGATTATCAACTTTGCTGTTTTAACCTTCATCAAGGACCGGCCGTAGTCAAATTCGATTCAACTAAAGTAGGAGAAACAGACACCCGCCAGCCACCTTTATGCAAAACAAGTTGCATGTCAATCGGTGGAACCGGTCTCATGTGCGTGGACATGTAAGGTTGGTCTGGGCCGCTTCATCCCACAATACCGCCGAATCAAAATAAGACGTTGGTGGTAAGTAGTATGAACATCACCGCCCACAACTCCTTTGTGTTCTACTCATGCATATCATCTATGCATAGACCTGGCTCATGATGCCACTATTGGGGAACGTTGCATTGAAAACAAAAAAAATTCTACGCACATGCAAGATGATGCATAGCTACGAGAGGGGGAGACCATCTACATACCCTTGTAGATCGCTAAGCAGAAGCGTTTATCAACACGGTTGATGTAGTCGTACTCTTCGCGATCCGATCATGATCCAACCGATCTAGTGCCGAACGGACGGCACCTCCGAGTTTAGCACACATGTGGCTCGATAACATCTCCTCCTTCTTAATCTAGCTAGTGGGAGAGGATAAGTAGATGGGATCACAACCAACACGACGGCGGGGTGGTGATGGTGGTGGTGGAGCACCGACAGCGCTTCGCTAAGCGTCGCCGGGACGAGGCGGTGGAACTACGGAGTAACAGGAGAGAGAAGGGCGCCAAGGGCTTGGTGTGTACTCTTGGGGCACCCCTCCCCTCTATATATAGGTGGAGGGGCATAGAAAACAGCCCCTCCAATCCCTAGGGCGCAGCTAAGGGGGAGAGGACTTGGACTCCAAGTCCAATCCTATTCCTACAAGGACTCCTTCCTTTTTTTGCCTTCCCTAGCCACATGGGCTTTTGAGGACTTCGTGCGCATAGTACAATAAGGCTAGGGTGCCTCCCCGCAGCCCATGCTAGCCCTTGGGTCATGGTGGACCCACTTGTGGACTTCCGGACCCCTCTGGAATCCTCCGGAACCTTCTAGAAGCTTCGCGGTACAATACCGAAAAAACTGCACCTTTTTCCGGAACCCAAAATATGACTTCCCATATATAAATCTTTACCTCTCGACCATTCCGAGACTCCTCGTGACATCCGGGATCTCATCCAGGACTCCGAACAACATTTGGTTACCACTCATCAAATATCCTAATACTACTCTAGCGTCAACAAACGTTAAGCATGCGACCCTGCGGGTTCGGGAATTATGTAGTCATGACCGAGACACCTCTCCGGATAATAACCAATAGCAGGACCTGGATGCCCATATTGATTCCTACATATTCCACGAAGATCTTTTATCGGTTGAACCTTTATGACAACATACGTAATTCCCTTTGTCTGTCGGTATGTTACTTGCCCGAGATTCGATCGTCGGTATCTTCATCCCTAGTTCAATCTCGTTACCGGCAAGTCTCTTTACTCATTCCGTAATACATCATCTTGTAACTAACTCCTTAGTCACTTTGCTTGCAAGCTTCTTGTGATGCTGTATTACCGAGAGGGCCCAAAGATACCTCTCCATTACACGGAGTGACAAATCCCAATTTTGATTCACGCCAACTCAACAGAAACCTTTGGAGATACCTGTAAAGCATCTTTAAGATCACCCAGTTACGTTGTGATGTTTGATAGCACACAAGGTATTCCTCCGGTATCCGGGAGTTGCATGATCTCATGGTTGAAGAAACATGTATTTGACATTAAGAAAGCAGTAGCAATAAACTGAACGATCATATGCTATGCTAACGGTTGGGTCTTGTCCATCACATCATTCTCCTAATGATGTGATCCCGTTATCAAATGACAACTCATGTCTATTGTTAGGAAACCTTAACCATCTTTGATCAACGAGCTAGTCTAGTAGAGGCTCACTAGGGACACGGTATTTCTTTATGTATCCACACATGTATTTAAGTGTCCGGTCAATACAATTCTGGCATGAATAATAAACCTTTATCATGATTTAGGAAATATAATAATAACCATTTTATTATTGCCTCTAGGGCATATTTCCATCAGAACCCTATATAAGGGCAAGGGGGAAAGGGACCCCCTGCTCATCTTCTTCTCCAGCTCGTCCCTCCTGCGCCAAGATCCAATCTTTGCGACGATGGCGAGAGGGAGAGGCCATGCTACAGGGCCCAAGGTGCCACTCCGGGGGCGCGGACGCCCCCCAGCAGCCGCCGACGTTGGTCCTACCGGCTACGGGCAGTGCTCCGCCCGTGGGCGCAGACGCGGGGGGCGAGGCGGCCGTGGTCAAGGTGGTCGGAGCAGCGCAGCCGCCCTGCCTCCCCAGGCGTGGAGCCACTCCACCGATACGGCCCATGAATTCATCATGGGCATGCACTGCCAGCCCTGCTCCTGACTCCGGCTCCTAGACTCCTTCGCGGAGGAAATGGTGAATCACGCGCCGCTGGGCCTGTGGGTGCAGCTAGACGGCTGCTGCAACGGCCCATCCTGGGTGGCGACAGAGTTCACCCCCACCGGCTTCCTATTCCTGATGCAGGGGTGGATGTCGTTTTCCCTCGCCCGTGGCCTGAAGAAGGGGCACGTCCTCTACTTCAAGTACGATGGGGCCGCCACGCTCTTCATGAAGATCTTCGGGGCCGCCGGCTGCCGCCTGAAGTGTTGCATGTTGAGCGAAGATAGTGTCACCTCCGGCGATGACGACGACGGCAGCGCGTCCTCCTCCGGCAGAAGCGGAAGCAGCGACGGCTCCCCCGCGTCAAGAGCAAAGATGAGGACTCTGACTAGGGCACATCCGGCACCCGAGGTGGTGCCCTGGGGGTGTACGCGTCCGCCCGGAGTTTTTCTTTTGTTTCTTCCTTTCTCCTGCACAGGAACGATGTGGGCCCCATGGGGGTGTGTAAGGGACTATGGCTCTCGCGTTATAAGTTTGATGCTTTTGTGGTTCGAACCATATGTTTTTCCTCGAAGCTTCCTCACGAGGCCTGCTCCTCTTTTTCTTCCTCGCCTGAATGCTCTACGTCATCAGGACCCAGCCCCCGGGCGGGCCTCAGTTGCCACTGGTATGTCAGGTCGTGATGCCTAGAACAAGGTCAGGAGGTGAGGGGCACTGGGAGCTAGTAAGGGCTCCGGAGACGCAATGCTCTGGGAACCCCCCTTTTAACGTGCAAGCAACTCGCATGAAAAAGAGGCGACAGGCTCCGCCAAGGTCGCGAGAAGAAGAAACTCTAATGACAATAGCTGCACCCCATGAGGTGGCTATACTTAGCTTTCGCAAAGGGTAGCGCTGATCGAACCGCGACCCGCAAATGCGATCACCCGAAGGCTCAGGCCCCTGAGGCCTGTTTGGTGCGCGAGGCGCTGCCCACATGATCCCCAAGCGCTCGGTTCCTGAAGTAACTGTATGCGGAAAAATTTCAGGGTATGGGGAGCGACGCGCACTTGCCAACTTACTCATGATTGTTTCGTGAGGAAACGAGGCACCAAGGACCTTGGTGAGGAGGCGTGTACTGGGGCAGGCCCCCAAGCCAGAGCTCGATCACTTGGATTTATCGACGTTGTAGGGACGGACCCGAGCACAGACGCCGTGCCTTAGCCCTCGCTCGTGGGATGGTCAGGAGAGGAGTCGCGAGGGCACGGCGCTCTCAACGGTGATGCGGCACCGAACACAGGATTAAGCAAGTAGCATAAACTCATTAGGGCATAACTAGATTCACTACATGACCAAAAAGTGAGGCGGCTGCAAGGACAGACCCTGGCCGGCTTGAGGATGATGCAGCTCGTGGGGCGCCCTCAATTTGAACAAACCAAAAAATCACCTGGCAACATGCTGCTGTAGGAGCGTCGGGTTGCTTGACGAAGCATGCCATGGAGGTTCGCCTCTCAGGGGCCGATGGGCTCCCGAGGCCTTGGGGCTCGCGAGGGGCCGAAGGCTCACGAGGCTCCATCGCGACCTGCGCCAACCTTTGGAAGGTGGCACCAGCGTTCTCCAGGATGAAGGGATGCGGGTGTAGTTGGTGGCGAGGCCCCTGCTCGGGCTGACACATGATGGCCAAAAGAGGTCCTGGGAGTAGGCCTTGTTAAGGCTCGCGAGGTCAACGCACAAGCGCACCTTGCCGCCCTTCTCAGGGACAGCAACTGGGTAGGCGGGACGCACAGGCCGATGCTCGCCACGGATGGCCCGAGCTTCTCGCAGCTTGTAAATCTCCTGGGCGATGAACTCTTGTGTCTCTGGCGCCTGGCGTTGTGCTCCTTGCTTGAGGGGACGCGCATCAAGGCATGCCTCCAAGTGATGCCCGAACACCTCCCTCGGCACGCCGGTTAGGTCGGATGCTTTCCAGGTGAAAAAGACCCCGAGCCCGCCCGAAGGGAGGCGCCGGGCGTGCCTTCCTATGCAGGAGGAGGGCAAGGCCCGGCGGCAAGGGCAGGGTCCTGGCTGCTGCCACCAGCCATCGCCTTCTTCGTCTCGGGGTGGTCTTTGGAGAGTAGCTACTTCTTCTTCGCGGGGGTGGCCCCGGGAGGCCCGGCGACATCCTCGCCATCAGAATTCTTGGCCACGGTGGCTCGGTAGGCATGCTCGAGGGAGCAGAGCGCGTCTTTCTCGTCGCAGGCAATGGTGATGATGCTGCTACAGCCAGGCATCTTAAGGACGTTGTAGCCATGGTGGGTCGCTGCCATGAACTTGGCGAGGGCAGGATAGCCCACGATGGCGTTGTACGGGAGGCCGATGTGCGCCACGACGAAGTCGATGAGCTTGGTGTGGTAGTTGTCACGAGTGTCGAAGGTGATAGGGAGGCGCACTTTCCCCAGGGGGATGGTAGACCCATCCGTCACCCCGGAGATGGGCCTGGTCGGCGTCAGCTGGTTGCAGGGCACTTGGAGCGTCTTGAAGGTCCCGATGGAGATCACGTTGAGGCCGGTGCCCCCGTCGATGAGGGTCTTGGTGACAGCGATGTTGCTGATGGTGGGAGTGCACAACATGGGGAGCGCGTCAGCGGTGGCCGAGAACTTCAGGTGATCCTTGGAGTCAAAGGTGATGGCGTACTGTGACCACTTGTGGGGTCACGCAGCCTCAAGCCTCGGGAGGGCGGCATTCACCTCGTGAGAGAACTGCTTGAAGATGTGGTTGGACGCGGGGGCCTGAGCTCCGCCAAGGATGTAGGCAACCGTGCGAGGCTCCTGGTAGCCCCCAGCCCCCTCGTCATGCCGATTGGTGTCGTTCCTTTTGGGCGGCAGCGGTAGTGGCGGAAGGGCAGCGTTGGCTTGAGGGTGCGCCTCATGAGGCTGATCGCCCCAAGCGCCCTCACGAGGCTGATCGTGACAGGCGCCCTCATGAGGCTGGTCGTGCCAGCCCTGGTGGGAGTTACCATTGCTATTGCGGTTGTCCCATCGGCCGCCGCCACGGCCTCCCCCACGGCCGGGGCCATGCTCATTGCGATCCCCACAGCGGCCCATGCACTCGTCGCGGAGTGAGCTCCTGGCAGTCTTCAGTGTCGTCGGTGTGCACGTTGTGGTAGACGCAGAATGGGCGGTTGTCCTTCTCGGGTTCATCTTGGTCGCGGCGCGCTTCTGCTCGGGCTCCACCGCCAACACGGCAGGGCCCTTGCGCTTGACCTCCTTGCCCTTGGTCTTGTTGTCGTCGAGCGTGGCATCAGGGTTGTTGTGAATGAAGAGGCGACCCTCTTCGGCCCTGGCGCACTTGTCAGCGAGGTTGAACAGCTCTAGCGCTGAGCTCAGGTCGTTGTTGATGGCAAGCTTCTCGCGCATCCGAACGTCCATGACACCGGTAGAGAATGCCAAGATGATGGCTTCATTGGAAGCGCGCGGGATCTTGTGGCGCACTTGACTGAAGCACTGGATGTACTTGCGGAGAGTCTCGCCAGGGCACTGCCGCACACGCCGCAGGTCATTGACGATGAGGGGGCAGTCGTGCGTGTCCTTGTAGTTGGCAACGAACTGTTCACAGAGCTCGCTCCATGAAGAGATCGACTCCTCGGGCAGGTTCATGAGCCAGGAGCGCGCGGCGTCCTTGAGGGCCATGGGGAACCAGTTTGCCATGACCTTGTCGTCACCGTTCGTAGCCTTGATGCTCAGTGCATAAAGCTGGAGGAACTCCGTGGTGTTGGGAACACCGTCGTAACGCGGGGGGCAGCTCTGGTTTGAACTTAACGGGCCAAACCACCCGGCACAGCTCGTGAGTGAGGGCCTGGCAGCCCACGCTGCTTGAAGAAACACCGCACGCGAGGGTGGCTCGGTTCTGGGGACCGGCCGCTGCGACCTCTTGGACAATCTGGAGCTGACGTTGCTGCTTGAGGAGCATGCGCGCATCAGGTGGTGCACGATGGACGATCTGGCAGCTGGCCTCATCTCGGGCCGGCGGCAGCGCCGCGCGGGGCGGGTCACATGGACGTGTGTCATGCCGGGGTTCGCCGAGGTCGCTGCGCAAGGGGGGTGGCGGAGGCGCACCGTGCGCCATGTCCCTAGTGTGAGACGGCGGAGGACGGAGTGAGTGGGATGGCACCGGGGCGTCCCTGGCGGCGTTGACGAGCTCGGTGGTGCGGCTGAGCCAGGCATTGTAGCCGGTGTCGGCCGGGCGATAGCGGAGCAGCTCAGGCGCCATGAGAAGTGGGGCCTGCGTGTTCGGCGGCCCATGGCGGCCTAGGGAGGAGGAGGCCGTAGCGGTGAGGCCATCGAGCTGCACGGAAGGGTGCATGGAGGATTCCTGTTGCTCATGGGCGGCAGGGTCGGTGGCAGCTACTGTGGCCTCCGTCTGGGCGACGCGAGCTGCCTGGCGCTTGGCACGCATGCGGCGAGCGTCAGCCATGGAGTTGGTGAAGCAAGAGCCGAAGCGGAGCAGAAGAACGGTGGCGCACCCCTACCTGGCACGCCAAATGTCAGAATCAGGGCTCCGGGGACCCAAGAGGTTCGAACTCTGGGGTGCACTTGTTCCTACCGCCCTACTCCTTCTTGCTACAACCACGTCGAGTCTACGGGGAGTGTGGGCGAGCGTGGGAAGGCCGGAGATACAGCAGTTACCCAGGTTCGGGCCACCTTGCGGTGTAAAACCCTACTCATGCTTGGTGGTTGGACTTCTCTCACGAGGGAGAAAATGAGAGTACAAGGGTTGTCAGGGGTCCAGAATCCCTCTACGGCGACACTTGGCCCTATTTTATACTAGCCTTGGTCCTCTTCCTCCGAAAACACTGGCGAGAAGAATTGCCACACAACGACAGTTTAAAGGGGGATAGGGGCGCAGTCTATCCTGACAAGAGGCGGTCTTCGTCTGCAAAGCCGCCAACCATGACATGCCGGTGGGCTCGGTGATGACCTCTGTCCTGGCGCGCCCATCGTCTTGGTCTTCTTGCGCCGAGCAGGCAACCTTTGGGCATTGCTTTGGGAACGGGTGGCTGGCCTTTCTCCCTTAGCATGAAAGAGGAAAGCCTCATCATCTGCTCCTGCCAGCGCGGCCTCTGGCTCCGGTCATCGCCGCGCGTGTCACCCATGTGAAGACGCTGGACCGCGCGACCGGGCTGAGCTGCCCCTGACCCGTCTGCCTCCATGAGGGGCCTCAGAAGGCAGCCTTGGGAGACCACCTCGTGAGGATCCCTGTGGCGCCTCTAATCCGCCTGGGGCACTTGCTGACGTGGGCCTCGCGAGGAAAGGGCCTCGCGAGGACTCTTGTTCGAGAAGCTGGGTGGTGGGCCACCCGCAGGGCCCAAGACATGTGTGGCGCACTGGGCCGCAGGTAGACTGGCCTGGGTACCCCCCAGTCCCATGGGCCCGACAATGATCATTGCCATGAATATGTCATAACTATGCGCTTTTCTATCAATTGCCCAATAGTATTTTGTTCACCCACCATATGCTATGTGTTCGAGAGAGAAGCCTCTAGTGAAAACTATGGCCCTCAGGTCTACTTTTACGATATTATAAAAACCAAAAATCCTTTGCTGCACTTATTTGCTTTTATTTTACTTTCCAATTTATCCATCTACCTATACAAGATTTGATCCTTGCATGTAATGAGTCCAAGGGGATTGGCAGCCCTCTTGTCCGTGTTGGGTGCAAGTATTTGCTTTTGTGTGTGCAGGTGTTGTTCGCGAGGCTTTGCATGATTCTCTTATTGGTTCGATAAACCTTGGTTCTTACTGAAGGAAATACTTGTCTCTACTATATTGCATCTCCTCACCTCTTCGAGGAAAATCCCAACGCAGCTCACAAGTAGCAATCCCATGGACATGGTAAAGGTCGAGGAGAAGGCGCCTGTGGTGGAGAAGCAGGCACCTGCGAAGGAGGAGGCGATGGTTGTGGATGTCGGGCCGCCCATGATGTCTGGATTTTCACTGTAGTAGGTGATTAGTCCAATTTATGTGATGATTTTGATAGTTATTTTGTGCCTATATGGTAGGCTTCGTGGAATTTTACCGCATTCGCACACCTCTTTTTTGTTGATATTCCTCAGGTCACACTTTTTGGACCAATTAACACTTCACGGAAGAAATCCCAGGAAATGTTAGTGGAATCATGTATGCGATAATCACCTACCATAAAAGAATCAAGCAAGAAGGCCAAAGGAGGAGTCACCACGGCACTTCCAAAGCCAAAGCCAACGTTCCATACGAGCGTGAGCGCTCGTATGGGTGGTCGTATGGAGTGCTAGCACCACCGTATCGTCGACTACTTTCACCCCGTGAAATCTGATAGGGAGGAGACGCCCAGAGAGATTAGAAACTCGTCCTGAAGGCAGAATCCTAGCCTTCGGAGATCATCTGGAGGGGAGATTAGCAAGGAGAAGTCCACCATCTCCATCACCAAGCACAAGGGGACTAAAACATCATCACCACTATCACCATCATCATCATCCACATCCTTACCATCGTAACATTAGGAACCCTAGTGGATCATCTTGTGTGTTAGCCGTGTAATTCATTCATCTTTACCATCACCACTTTCATGATATTTGTTGTCTTCATGTGTGAGTAGACCCCTAGTTCTCGGGGATATGGATGAACCTTGGTATGTATAGGATTTGAATGATTACTTGGATATGAGATCCTCTATTGAATGCTTAGTTTAATAACTTTGTGAATGTTGTGGAGGGGCCCCACTCAGCATTATTGCCTTATGGCCACGAAGTATATCACTGTTGTTGTAAAGGGGTAGGACATGAAGGTAATTCGAGGTGACAGTAAAAGCCTTTATTCCTAACCTTTGCAATTGATAGGGGAATTACGGAGAACCCTTAGAGAAGCCGCGCCCATGGGGTAAACCCTTAATTAATTATCATATAGTTGTAACCCACAGGGGAGACTCTAGTGGTGGTGTGCATGGCATGAAGTCTACTTCGAGTAGAACATGTTCTGCACCTGGCTCCGCCCAGCATAATCATCAAGAGTGACTCAAGTATCCATGCCATACTATGCCCGTGCATATGTTGCGCTAGAAACATACCAATGGGGATTCTAGACTCCCTGAGAATGCCTTACTTCTCTGCTAGTTCCTCAGTTACTCAAGCTACTATTTTCTTATTACTTTTATGTTATTTACTTTAAAGCTTGCTTCGCACCAAAATCACAATTTATTTCTGCCCGCACTTTGTTTGGATTCTACAATTATTTGCAGGCACAAATTCATAATTCATTATAAGAGGCAAAGTCTGATTCCTGTGCTCCCTATGCGATCAATACTCTTACTTCAAAAAGGCTACCACTAAACCATGTGCACTTGCATACTATCAGGCTTTTTCTGGCGCCGTTGCCGGGGAGGTGAGCGCTTTTGGGCTTTGTCTTAAGTCTGGAGTTATTTTGTGTTCTAACGGTTTTCTAGGTTAGAAGCAACCATGGTCATTCAAGAACAAATTTACCAGGTAGGTGTGTAGCTAGTAGTGGGACTAGCTCGAGGAGAGAACTTCATATCTGTCGGTCCCGACCTATCTGGTAAAATTTGAGATAAATCCTCGGTTACTTGAGATGTTGAAAAGAACACATTTCGAGGTAATGGAACTGAAAGCCCTTATAAACATATTAAAGAATTTGAAATTGCATGTGGTACATTTCAGTTGCAGAATCTGACTAATGAAGAGATAAAAGCAAAATTGTTTCCTTATACTCTTGGAGAGGAAGCCGCCGAATGGCTATTATAGCATCCCGCAAGTACTTTGAGTAACTAGAAAAAGTTATCGTCTGTATTCTATGCTTGTTTCTATCCTCAAGAAAAATTATATAAAATAAGAAGGTAGATTGGTAGCTTTGGACAATGACCAAGGCAAAAAATTGGTGGATGCTTACATAAGGTATCGAGGTATACTCTTTGAATGCCCTGAACATTGCTATCCTGATTATTTGATTGTGAACTTATTTATGGTGGACTTGACTCACAAAGTAAATAGGCATTAGATATTTCTTCTCAAGGTTCTTCTATGGGAACCGAGATTTCATAAGCCTGGTGTTTGCTTGATAGGATTCGGCACAATGCTGAGAGTTGATACCTATGTTCGAAAGAGAAGACAAAGATTGATCCTGGTTATGATAGTATTAAACCCATCTTTGGATCTAAGGAGATGAAAAATCTTTGTCGTGAGCTTAATATTGGAATTGACCTTGCTTTAAGCATCTTGAAAGATTTTTCTGAGTTTTTGTAGTTACCAGATGAAGGGTTTGCAAAACATACCAGGGAGTCTAAAGCAATTTGTTTGGTACAAGCAATTATGAAGAAAGCCACTCCACCCGCTGACTGGAGAGAGGCTTATTTTAAACAGAAGGCCAAAGAAAAGGGAGAATCACTTTTAGCTAAGCATAAGAAGAGTATCAAGGTAGAACAATACGGGACTCAACGCATGTTGATATTGTGAAAGAAATCGCTACACCTATATCGTTGGTTAACATAGAAGTCCACTACCGCAGGATGGTCCAAACACGACAGTCCAATCAGAGACCCTTTGACGAAACTGTGTGTGATACAATAATTGCAAACAGTGGTGTAAGAAAGACGTAAAAAATGAGATGAACCGTTTGCGATGGCGCACACATCAAACACGATTCATATCAGAGGTCCGTGTACGATGCGTGGCATACAGTTAATCCATACAAACTATTTGCGATGATCCAGAACAACAAAAACGGTCAGCCAGATGAGGGTGTGTGCGATATACGGCATACAGTTCACTGGGATGAACTGTCTGTGGTTAGGCAACACAACAGAAATGGTCAGCCAGATCAAGGTGTGTGCGATGGAGGGCATACAGTTCACTCGGATGAACTGTTTGCGATGAGCCAAGACAACAGAAATGGTTCAACTGAACAAGATGTGTGTGATACACCGCAAATAGGTCCGTAATCAGAAATGTGTGCGAAGAGCAATAATAACACAGACGATTGCTGCTAATAAGCCGTGTGTTCTACAGAAGAACAACATATATCAAACTAAAATAAACATCCAATTACATAAGTGACTATACAGATCATTCACACACACCTCAATAAACAATTGCATGCATTCTAAACTAGGAGAAATGATCATCTAGTCATCTACTTCTTGTGACGCTCCCGCCACTACTCTGTGGCTCGATCCCTCATCTGGGGCAGGACGAAGACACTTCCTCATGTCAATGATCTTCATGTACATCTTGTAGCTTGTGTACACGTCCTTGGCCACGTACTTGACGTGTTCTTCATCCAGTTTCTCATCCCAGGCATTGTGCCAGGCGTTCTTGTCCTTCTTGCTCTCATCCTTCATCTTCATGTAGTACGGGTCAATGATGGCTGAAGCGTGGTCAACCAGGGAGTTTTGTTTGTTCTTGGTGCTGCCCCAGACCTTGTAGTGGTCACGGATGTTGACAAGATTCTGGCGGGTCAAGTGCGAAACATCGTGCACTTTTAGATCATTGGTGGTGTCTACCATAGTGAAACTATAGTCGGAGTTGTTGATAAACCTGGAGAAACGCTCGCAAGGCCTTGTGGCCAGGTGGTAGTGGTAGATGAGGACGTCATGTCGCACGCACAACTGGGCGACGACAACTTCTGATCTTGCCCGGCACGACCGCTGGTGAACTCGAGGTCGAAGCCGACCACTTGCTACTTGTCCTCAGCAAGCAACTGCTCCATAGTTTGGATGGAGCTCTCCACCGAGACCGGCTCGTTCATGTACACCACCGAGAGGTCCCTCCCCCCCACGTGGGTGTCCACTACGTGATGCATGGTGAACTGCCCCCCGTTATCGTCGTCGGCCGTTGGGAGCGCCATTGGAGCCACGTGGAGCGCCATTAGAACCGCTAATGTCCTCTCTGTATGTGTCATCGTGGGTGTGCTTATTGTGTCGTGTGGTGCGAGAGATGAAGGTAAATGGCCGCGGGAATAAATGGGGGCCGGGCGGCCTGGATTCTCGGCATGTCCGCATGGCAGTTTTTGCAGCGGGTAACTGCATCGTGGCGCCGCGCCCGGCGCAACCACATGCACAGGCAGCACAAACGTACGTGATCGTGCGCCGGCCCCAAACACTGGCAGCACGTGTGGAGGGACGCATGGAGGGACGCGAGAGCACAGCGCGCGCAGCGGGACGCGAGCAGAGCGCACCGCGGCCGCCTCAACCGTGAGCAACCACACGCATAGAGCAGTTGAACATGCAGGGAATGGTCGTCTACAAGCAGGTCGGCATTTGCGAGCCGGCTGCATGATGCGAAACTACATCGCGTTCCACATCACATAGTGGTCGAACAATCGTTCGCGACGCTACGTAGAGAGCGGCCGTGTGCTATTACCTCCGTCTTGGTCTATTAGTCCCCTTTATATTCTGTGCCATATTTTGACCTTAAATTTAACTAACAAAATGTTAATGCATGTTATAAAAATTATATAATTGGAAACTATGTTCAAATACGAATCCAACGATATAATCTTTGGCGACATGCATTCGTATTTTATTAGTTAAATCTCTAGTCAAAATTTGGCACAAAAATACAAAGAGGACTTATAAACTAGGACGAGGGTAGTAGGTAATTAAATTGCAAATGTTTTTTTATTAATCGTATGTGTATGTGTCGTTTCATCCTCCTCTCGCATGTATTGTCACCCCGCTGCCGCAGACGGCTTCAAGCGCAAGCTTGAGCAGCATGCAGGGACATTCTTTTGGCCAAACGGTGGCTCGAAGTGGCGCCAATGAATCGCCGGTGAGCCCATTCCCGCACAACCGCACAAGTTCCCGTGCATAGCCGCGCACGCTTCCTGCCCGACTCGGTGAAATCCTGAAAATCCCTATGCTTACCGGCCTACTATATAAACCCTCACGGCCGGCGAGTCCTGCGTTGCATTTCCCCTCCATCCATGTAGCTTATCTCATCTGCTTCTCCCACAATCGCCAATGGCACCGGTACATCATCGTCGCTCAGGCACTCCGCCGTCATCAGAGGATAGCTCCAGCTGGAAGGATACACCGCGGCGGCGGCGACGCAGTCCGCAGTGTAGTGTAGTGTAGTGCGCGTGGCATCCCTGTTGGGTGTGCCCGCAACACCCACCACATGCTCCACCGCCGCTGCTTGTTGGCAGCTGTTATCGGCCACCGTTAGCGCCACCCCATCGTGTGACATCCTGGTTTTTGCTACTTTTCTTTCTCTGGAGTTTATTGCAAATTTGGTTTGAATCTGAGTTTTTGAATTAACTTATTTGGACATAGCACTTGGGCATTATTTTGATTTTCACCCAAGTGACTCCCCTCACTCCCAAAAACATCTCTTGCTCTCATATCTCTCAAAATAATGCCATGGGAATATTTTTCTCACAGCCAAAGTATTCATTTTCCCTTTGAAAATGAATGATTTTCACTTCTGCTCCAAAGCAACCCCTATTTTTCTTGCTCCCAATAATCTGAGAAAATTCCGAAATATTATTTGGACCATGCCTCATCATCCTATGCAAAAATATCCCAAGGTTATGAGGAGTATTTTTGCTATAGAAAATCATTTCTATTCTGGTCAGAAATGATACTTTGTGAAGGAAGTATATTTTTGACTAATCTCCTTGAGCTGAGATTTTTATAGCTTGATGACCTTCCTAACAAACCCTTAACCTCCAAGTTTCAGCTCCTAACTCCTAGATTTCTCTCAAATGGCAGCAACAGTTTCTGTCCAGAAACTTGCCATGAAGCTCTAGTCACCTCCTGAAGACCTGGCTATGATCCAACACCTCAGTGTGACCTAACCCTGCAAGGACAAGACCCCGGACATGATTTCACCACTCGGGTGCATCGCGTTGCACCAGTGCATGCGGCGACCGCGTGAGTCCAGGGCGCCTGGCATGCATTCGGCGCGCTCTACGCATCGGCATCTGATACGTCTCCATCGTATCTACTTTTCCAAACACTTCTGCCCTTGTTTTGGACTCTAATTTGTATGATTTGAATGGAACTAACTCGGACTGACGCTGTTTTCAGCAGAATTGCCTTGGTGTTATTTTTGTGCAGAAATAAAAGTTCTCGGAATGACCTGAAACTTCACGGAGAATATTTTTCGAATAAACAAAATATATTGGCGAAAGAATCAACCAGAGGGGACCCACTGGCTGTCCACAAGGGTGGAGGGCGCGCCCCCTGCCTTGTGGGTCCCCTGGACCTCCACCGACCTCAACTCCAACTCTATATATTCAAGTTCGGGGAGAAAAAAATCAGAGAGAAGGATTCATCGCGTTTTACGATACGGAGCCGCCGCCGCCACCTCCTGTTCTTCATCGGGAGGGCAGATCTGGAGTCCGTTCGGGGCTCCGGAGAGGGGAAATCATCGCCGTCGTCATCATCAACCATCCTACATCACTAATTTCATGATGCTCATTGTCGTGCGTGAGTAATTCCATCGTAGGCTTGCTGGACGGTGATGGGTTGGATGAGATTTATCATGTAATCGAGTTAGTTTTGTTAGGGTTTGATCCCGAGTATCCACTATGTTCTAAGATTGATGTTGCTATGACTTTGCTATGCTTAATGCTTGTCACTAGGGCCCGAGTGCCATGATTTCATATCTGAACCTATTATGTTTTCATGAATATATATGTGTTCTTGATCCTATCTTGCAAGTTGTAGACACCTATTACATGTTATGATCCGCATACCCCAAGGTGACAATAATTGGGATTCTTTCCGGTGATTACCGTAGTTTGAGGAGTTCATGTATTCACTAAGTGCTAATGCTTTGGTCCGGTACTCTATTAAAAGGAGGCCTTAATATCCCTTAGTTTCCATTAGGACCCCGCTGCCACGGGAGGGTAGGAAAAAAGATGTCATGCAAGTTCTTTTCCATAAGCACGTATGACTATATTCGGAATACATGCCTACATTATATTGATGAATTGGAGCTAGTTCTGTGTCACCCTAGGTTATAACTATTGCATGATGAATGCCATCCGACATAATTATCCATCATTGATCCATTGCCTACGAGCTTCTCACATATTGATCGTTGCTACGTTACTTTGCCGTTGCCACTGTTACAATTACTACAAAACTGCTACTGTTACTTTTGCTACTATTGCCATTACTTCCATACTACTTTGCTACTAAATACTTTGCTGCAGATATTAAGTCTTTCAGGTGTGGTTGAATAGACAACTTAGCTGCTAATACTTGAGAATATTCTTTGGCTCCCCTTGTGTCGAATCAATAAATTTGGGTTGAATACTCTACCCTCAAAAACTGTTGCGATCCCCTATGCTTGTGGGTTATCAAGACCTTTTTCTGGCGCCGTTGCCAGGGAGCATAGCTCTATTCTCTGAGTCACTTGGGATTTATATCTGTTGATCACTATGAAGAATTTGAAAGATACCAAAACTAAGATCTATCCCTCTACTATTAGGGGAGGTAAGGAACTGCCATCTAGCTCTGCACTTGATTCACCTTCTATTTTGAGTAAGCTTGCGACACCTACACCTGCTATTAATTCTGATATGTCGCAAGTAATTGATGATGCTACTTCTGCTATGAATGATGCTACTGCTTTGCTTGATAAAACTGTGCCACTGGGTGAATTACTTGATGAACATCTTGCTAGAGTTAGAACTATTGATTACGCTGAAGATGATGATATTTCTGAAACTGATGAAATTATTGAAATTGAACACTTTGAGACACCTACTAGACCTAGCTCTCCTAGATATGAATTGCCTATTATACCTGAGGGTTATGTCATGGATGGAGAGGTAGCTAGGGACTTTCTTTCTTGTAAGGATAGAGATGATCTTAAGAAATTATTTTGCAAGTGGAAAGAAAAATCTTTGAATGCTAGAATGCAATATGATCCTAAGTTTGCTACTTCACCTATCTTTGTTACTGATAAGGATTATGAATTCTTTGTCGATCCTGAGTTAATTACTTTGGTTGAATCTGATCCTTTTCATGGTTATGAATTTGAAACTGCAGTGGCACATCTTACTAAGTTGAATGATATAGCCACCCTATTTGCTCATGAGGAAAAAATTTGCTATTATTATATTCTTAAGTTGTTTCCTTTCTCATTAAAGGGTGATGCTAAGTTATGGTTTAATTCTCTTGCTCCTGGTTGTGTGCGTAGTCCCCAGGATATGATTTACTACTTCTCTGAAAAATATTTCCCTGCTCATAGAAACAAGCTGCTTTAAAGGAAATATTTAACTTTGTGCAATCTGAAGAAGAGAGTCTCCCACAAGCTTGGGGGAGGCTTCTCCAGTTACTTAATGCTTTGCCTGATCATCCTCTCAAGTAAAATGAAATACTTGATATCTTTTATAATGGACTAACCGATGCTTCTAGGGACCACCTAGATAGTTGTGCTGGTTGTGTTTTCAGGGAATGAACTGTTGAGCAAGCTGAATTACTATTGAATAATATATTGAGTAATGATAATGATTGGACACTTCCCGAACCAACTTCTAAGCCAACTCCGAAGAAAAGAGGTATTCTATTCCTCAGTCCAGAAGATATGCAAGAGGCAAAGAAATTTATGAAAGAAAAAGGTATTAAAGCTGAAGATGTTAAGAATTTACCACCTATTGAAGAAATACATGGTCTTGATAACCCGACACAGGTAGTAGAGGTAAATTCTCTCTATAGATTTGATGAAGGTGATATCCCTTATAATAAGTCTGCTAGTCAATGCTTGGATGAGTTTGATAATTTTATTGTTAAACAAGAGAACTTCAATGCTTATGTTAGTAGACAATTGAAACGTAATGCTTACATGCTTGATTGCTTAGGTGATTATATAAGTAGAACTATTAGTGATCTCAAAATTATTAGTAAACATGCTTCCATGGTTAAGACTCAAGTAAAACAAGTACTTAAGGCACAGGATGATTTGCTTAACAAGTTGAATAGTAAGAATAATGATAGTGCTATTAGGGTTATGACTAGAGGTGGTAAAATGACTCAGGAACCTTTGTATCCTAAGGGCCATCCTAAGAGAGCTGAGCAAGATTCTCAGAGAATTAATACTGATGCACCTAGTCCTAGTAATAAGAATAAAAGGAAAACTGATAGGACTTTGCATGCTTCTAGTGAACCTGTTATAGATACACCTGAGAACCCAAATGATATTTCTATTTCTGATGCTGAGACACAATCTGGCGATGAACATGAACCTGGTGATAATGTTAATGATGATGTTTATGTTGATGCTCAACCTAGTAATGACAATGATGTGGAGATTGAACCTGCTGTTGATCTTGATAACCCACAATCTAAGAATAAACGTTATGATAAGAGAGACTTTGTTGCTAGGAAGCACGGTAAAGAAAGAGAACCATGGGTTCAGAAACCCATGCCCTTTTCTCCTAAACCATCCAAGAAAAAGGATGATGAGGATTTTGAGCGCTTTGTTGAAATGCTTAGACGTGTCTTTTTGCGTATGCGTTTGACTGATATTCTGAAAATGTCTCCTTATGCCAAGTATATGAAAGATATTGTTACAAATAAAAGCAAGATACTAGAAGCTAAAAATTTCCACCATGCTTGCTAATTACACTTTTAAGGGTGGAATACCAAAGGAACTAGGAGATCCAGGAGTACCAACTATACGATGCTCCATTAGAAGAAACTATATTAAAACTGCTTTATGTGATCTTGGAGCCGGCGTTAGTGTTATGCCTTTCTCTTTATATCGTAGACTTGATTTGAATAAGTTGACACCTACTAAAATCTCTTTGCAAATGGCTGATAAATCAACTACTATACCCATCGGTATTTGTGAGGATGTGCCTGTTGTGGTTGCAAATGTTACTATCTTAACGGACTTTGTTATTCTTGATATTCCCGAGGACGACAGTATGTCGATAATCCTCGGTAGACCCTTTTTGAATACTGCAGGGGCTGTTATTGACTGCAACAAGGGCAATGTCACTTTTCATGTTAATGGTAATGAGCATACGGTACACTTTCCAAAGAAGCAACCTCAAGTTCATAGTATCAATTCTATTGGAAAATTTTCAACTATTACTATTGGAGGTTTTGAATTCCCTCTCCCAACTATCAAAAAGAAATATGATATTCTTATTGTTGGGGACATGCATATCCCCGTTGAGTTAACCTAGTGTTATTCAAAAATTCTCCGGTTCCATGTTATTCGAAAGAAGTTTGTTAACAAGACTTGATCAACCTTGTTAATGGATTCCTTTTGATGAGCATGAGATGGATGAATTTAGAAAGCACAACTTTCTGTACCCACCTTTTACTTTCTATTATTTAGAATAAATAAAGCAAAAATAGTATTATCTGTCTCTTTTCTGAATTATCCGTGCAATAAAAAATGTCCCGAAAATAAAAGTTCTCCAAATGCCCTGAAAATTTAGTATGATTTTTATAGAATATTTTAGAATTTTTGGCACTGAGATTGCACTAGGGGGCTGCACCAGTGGACCACAAGGGTGGAGGGCGCGCCCTACCCACTGGGCACGCCCCTGCCTTGTGGGTCCCACGTAGGTCCCCCTCACTTATTCCAGTACCCATCCACTTCGTCTTCCTCCAGAAAAAATCATCCCGTAGCTCAAACCCGTGTTCTAGCTCATCTTGCTGCCATTTTCGATCTCCTTGTGTGAAGCTCCATTTGCAAAACTGTTTTGGGGGATTGTTCTTCGTTATGTGACTCCTCCAATGATCCAATTAGTTTTTGTTCTAGTGCTTTATATATTGCAAATTTTTGCTGCTGTGGTGACCCTGTTCTTAAGCTTGCATGTCAAATTTATATGGTCCAAAGTAGTTTTGATGCATGATAGAGCCTCTAGGTACTTGTAGGAGTAGTTGCTATTAGTTTTGTTGAGTTTGGTTCACTTTTATTTTACATCACTAAAAATTTCAGAAATTTTCAGAGGAAGGAAAATATACCAAGGTGGTTCATCGAAGAAGCAAGCCACAAGGCTCGCGATACATGAGCCGGACCTTGAACCACCAAGAGAAGCTTCGGTGCGGCCGTGCGAATGGCCGTTGGATCAATTCATGGTTCATGCAGGTTTCAAGGATGAATTTGATGCGTACGTGCGAAATTCTGACCTTGAGGACTTCGTGGCAGATAAGTGCTTACAGTATTATCACCTCACTGATTCATTCGTGCGAAGATTTAAATTTACATCCCAGCGCAATACTCATTCTGTCCTGTTTGACCTTTATGATAAATCATATACCATGGACCTAATAGATTTTAATGAAGCATGTAAAATTCCGCAGGGGGGAATTCTTATTGAACCTCGCAAAACTGAATACAATGGTTTCCTGAATAGCATCACTTTAGGAGAGACTAGAAATATTACACAAGCTACCATGGGGAGCATTCACTTTTCTGCCATACATTATTTTGCTCTCTTTATAGGTAGATGTATTAATGGTAAACATGATCATAGCCAACATTGTGCATCGGATCTTAGTGTCCTCAAGTGTGCAGTAACGGGTGATAAATGATATAACTTGGGGGCTATTATTGCAAGGAGGTTACATAATAACACTATAGATGGAGATTTCTTCGGCGGGATTTATGCCACCCGTTTAGCTAACTATCTCGGGGTACCCATAAGGGGGAATGACATTGAGTACCACCCGCTTTTCTTGATTATAATGCTATGGTACGCTACCAGTTCCTCGAGAGGAACAAACAGTCCCTCCTGTACCGACTAATCTTTGACAGGCAGCGCACTGTCTATATTACCCTTCCTGCTCCTGCCTTCTTTAACTTTCAGGTAAAAAGAAGATATTTTATAACTAGAGAGGAGGCAAATGAGTATGAGAGAGAGGTGGAGGCCGCTCGCCTCCATGCTGCAGCCCTTCAGGCAGTAGCTGCTGCATCCCAGTACAACCCCGACTATAACTTTGGATATCCACCAGGCCAGCCATGGCCATATACCAACTTAGGCCAAAAGCCTAAGCTTGGGGGAGTACGTATTTCTCACCGACATTACATTTATGTTCACACACTCATTCCAGTTGTCGGTGTTCATACTTTTTCATTGTATTATCCATGTTAGTTTATTTCTTTTTCTCGCTTTCTTTTTGTGTGTTTGAAAAACTTTGAGAAAATCCAAAAAATTAGTTGCAGTATTAAAAGAAAACCCAAAAAGATTTCTCGTTCTTCTTTTGCTTGTTGGGAGCTTTCCCATGTAAATAGTTTTTCTCGTTCTTGTTCTACTTTCTTCAGAAAAACAAAAACTCCAAAAACATTTTAGTGTGTTTCTTTGAAATTCTTTTCCTTTCTTTGGGTCGTAAGGAGAAGACCACGACGAAAATTTTGAGTGGCTCTCATATGCATTATTGTTGATCTAACAAAGAGCCATATTACCTTGTCTTCTTCTTTGAATAAATGTTTGTAGATTCCAGCTTAGTCCAATGCACGTGCACTATTATTATTATTATCCACACCAGTTGGTTGTACAAGTGAAAGGCAATAATGACGATATTTGATGAAATGATTGAGATGAGGAAAAGCTGGTATGAACTTGACCTATCTTGTTTTTGTAAATATGATTAGTTCATCGTTCTTGATTCAGCCCATTATGAATGAAACATGTTTGCAATGACAATTAGAGATTATAGTTACTCATGCCATGCTCAATTAGCTAGGAGTTTATAATGGTTTACCTTGCGTGCCAACATGCTTTTAAAATGGTTGTGATGTAGTATGATAGGATGGTATCCTCCTTTGAATGATTTGAGTGGCTCGGCTTGGCACATATTCATGCATGTAGTTGAAACAAAATCAACATAGCCTCCACAATATTTATGTTCATGGTGATTTATATCCTACTCATATTTGCACTCAATGTTGGTTAATCTTAATGCATGTTTATGACTGTTGTCGTTCTCTAGCTGGTCGCTCCTCAATCTTTTGCTAGCCTTCACTTGTACTAAGCGGGAATACTGCTTGTGCATCCACTTCCATAAACCCAAAGTTGTTCCATATGAGTCCACCATACCTACCTATATGCGGTATTTACCTGCCGTTCCAAGTAAATTTGCATGTGCCAAACTCTAAACCTTCAAATGATAATTTGTTTTGTATGCCCGAATCGCTCATGTAGTGACTTGGGGCTATCAGTATCTTCCATGCTAGGTGGGTTATTCTCAAGATGAGTGTTGATTCACTTGTCATTCATGAGAAAGTGGCTGGTAATCGGAATTCCCAGTTCCATGCTCAAATTAAATCAAAATAATTTCAAACAAAACTCCCCCAGGATAGTTGTTTGTATGGACGGTACCCATTGTTTCGGACCAGCCGTGGAGTGTGCTTGTTGATTGAGGGGGAGTAAAAACTTTACCATTCTATTTGGGAACCGCCTATAATGTATGTAGCATGGAAGATACCGAGATCTCTTGGTTGTTATGTTGACAATGAAAGCATACCGCTCAAAGTTATATTCATCTTTGTTTCAAAAAGCTCGAGCCCTGGCACCTCTGCAAATCCCTGCTTCCCTCTGCGAAGGGCCTATCTATTTACTTTTATGCTGAGTCATCATCCTCTTATAAAAGGCACCAGTTAGAGAGCACCACTGTCATTTGTATGCATTGTTATTAATTGATATTGAGTATGACTATGACTGGATCTCTTTCACCATGAATAACAATGTCTAGTCATTCCACGATCTTCAGGGGTGCTCTGCATTTATGTTTTGCGGTCTCAGAAAGGGCTAGCGAGATACCATTTTGTTATATCATATCATGATTGTTTTGAAAAAGTGTTGTCATCCGAGATTTATTATTATTGCTTGCTAGTTGATTGTGCCATTGATATGAGTAAATGTGAGACCTAAATGTTATTGTGAATATGGTTAGTTCATAATCTTTGCTGAAAACCTGAATGCTGGCTTTACATATTTGCAACAACAAGATCAAACAGAGTTTGTAAAAGTTTTTCTTTATCACTTTCAGTTTGTCAACTGAATTGCTTGTGGACAAGCAATGGGTTAAGCTTGGGGGAGTTGATACGTCTCCATCGTATCTACTTTTCCAAACTCTTTTTCCCTTGTTTTGGACTCTAATTTGCATGATTTGAATGGAACTAACCCGGACTGACGTTATTTTCAGCAGAATTGCCTTGGCGTTATTTTTGTGCAGAAATAAAAGTTCTCGGAATGACCTGAAACTTCACGAAGAATATTTTTGGAATAAATAAAAAATATTGGCGAAAGAATCAACCAGAGGGGACCCACCGGCTGTCCACAAGGGTGGAGGGCGCGCGCCCCTGCCTTGTGGGTCCCCTGGACCTCCACCGACCTCAACTCCAACTCTATATATTCACGTTTGGGGAGAAAAAATCAGAGAGAAGGATTCATCACATTTTACAATACCGAGCCACCGCCACCTCCTGTTCTTCATCGGGAGGGCAGATCTGGAGTCCGTTCGGGGCTCCGGAGAGGGGAAATCGTCGCCGTCATCATCATCAACCATCCTCCATCACTAATTTCATGCTGCTCACCGCCGTGTGTGAGTAATTCCATCATGGGCTTGCTAGACAGTGATGGGTTGGATGAGATTTATCATGTAATCGAGTTAGTTTTGTTAGGGTTTGATCCCTAGTATCGACTATGTTCTAAGATTGATGTTGCTATGACTTTGCTATGCTTAATGCTTGTCACTAGGGCCCGAGTGCCATGATTTCAGATCTGAACCTATTATGTTTTCATGAATATATATGTGTTCATGATCCTATCTTGCAAGTTGTAGACACCTATTACGTGTTATGATCCGCATACCCCAAGGTGACAATAATTGGGATTCTTTCTGGTGATTACCGTAGTTTGAGGAGTTCATGTATTCACTAAGTGCTAATGCTTTGGTCTGGTACTCTATTAAAAGGAGGCCTTAATATCCCTTAGTTTCCATTAGGACCCCACTGCCACGGGAGGGTAGGACAAAAGATGTCATGCAAGTTCTTTTCCATAAGCACGTATGACTATATTCGGAATACATGCCTACATTATATTGATGAATTGGAGCTAGTTCTGTGTCACCCTAGGTTATAACTATTGCATGATGAATGCCATCCGACATAATTATCCATCATTGATCCATTGCCTATGAGCTTTTCACATATTGATCTTTGCTACGTTACTTTGCCGTTGCCACTGTTACAATTACTACAAAACTGCTACTGTTACTTTTGCTACTGTTACCGTTACTTCCATACTATTTTGCTACTAAATACTTTGCTGCAGATATTAAGTCTTTCAGGTGTGGTTGAATTGACAACTTAGCTGCTAATACTTGAGAATATTCTATGGCTCCCCTTGCGTCGAATCAATAAATTTGGGTTGAATACTCTACCCTCAAAAACTGTTGCGATCCCCTATACTTATGGGTTATCAGCATCGCCCCTGTCCAGCCCGTGCGTCCACCCCAGGCCAAGCCAGCTTGTCAATCGCCTCCGCCTTCCTTGACTCGTTCCTCCTGACCTCTCACTGGATCTCCCCCACGCCGGTGACAGCCACTGCAGACACGGACATGGCGGAGCAGAGGGCACAGTGCACCCGCGTGACCGTGTCTTCTCCCTCCCGCGTCATGTGCTTGGCGCCACCCCTCAACTGTGTTCGTGTGAGCAACACTGACCTTTCCCACCGCTCTGAGCCCCGTTCATCACCGCCCGCCACTCCAGAACCATCTCCGGTGATCTCGACCCCTGCCCCGCCACTGCCTATATATAGGACCCCTCCCTTGCTTCTCTGGCCATCCCAAACACCTCCACTGACCTCCAATCCTTGAGTAGAGTACTGCGGCCAGGCCAAGCGGGCCTCTGGCCGCCGTTCTGCACCGGAGCTCGCTGCTGATCCCCCTCGGCGTTCTGCTTCCTCTGGCACCTTTTGGCCCTTCCCAACCACTCAGGCGTGCTCGTGACATTCCCCTGGTTGAGACAGTGCTGCTGGAGCTCTTCTACCTCGCCGGAAGCGCCAACTCCGACAAGCCCCCTCCGCCGCCGCCTCTGGAGAAGAATGCCGCAACGCCGTCCGTCCACCTCCGCCCATGCTACTGGTACGTGCTTGTTTGCCGTGCAGAGGCGCATCCAACCATCCCTTCCCGGCGGCCGCCGTGGCCTCCTCGCTGGAGAACCACCGGCGACAGAGCCGTCGTCCCCTGCTTCTCTCTCTCTTCTAACCCTGACAGAGGGGCCCACCCGTTAGCCTCTCACTCTCTCTCTCCCCGAAGCGGTATAAGTGGAGGCGTAATCCCATAATACGCCTTCGACATCACCCCCTTTTTGTTTATTCTGAAATTCATTTTAAATCAGAAAATTGACACAACTTTGACCAGCTATAACTTTTATTCTACAAGTCCAAATCAGTTGATTCTTTTTGCATTGGTTTTACCTTGAGCTCCTCTATCAGCATGCAAAATTTGAGATTTTTGCTTTTTGTAGATATTTTTTGGTGCATTTAAATGTGTTATGTGACATTTTCTTTATGTCATTTTAATTATTTTCAGAAGGATCTTGCTGCCTTGAGGAGAACCAGGAGGATTGTGACCCTCCTTTGAACTAAGGCAAGCCATCACAAATATTTGCAAGAGTGACATTTCAATGACTATGATTTTTACTTGAATATGAACTCATATAATGCATATAGTTATTTAAATAATCTCACATGTGTTAGTTTCATATTTATGCTATGCTTACTATGTTTTCAATGGTATTTGAGTTGTTTGGTCAAGCTTATGCAGTAGAGTAATATGATCCTGAGCATGTTTATGATGATACCGGCATTATGTTGAAATGGTGCATATGCATATCGTTGCATTTTCATGGCATACTATGGCTCGGATAAATTTCATTTCAAGTAAAACATGATGATAATTCAACTTGAACATGCTGTTGATCGAGTCATGGTGCCATCGAATCGAGCTTCCCAGTGCAACCACATTTGCCTTTATGGGAAGGCCCTTTCTCGATCTGTTGTTATGCCTCTTGCCGGTGCCTCCAACTAGGGAAGGTTATGCGCTTGCACTACCCTGGCCCAGTAGGCAGGCATAGCCTTGTGCGCCCGTAGTTGTTTTGATACCATTGTCCCCGTTTGGGTCTGTTTTGTTTTGCCACGACGGTGGCCGTTGGATGTTCAGAGTGGCATCGAGGCCACCCATGACTTAGCCCGAAGGGGAGTTGGTCGGAGTGGCCGGGAGAGTGTCATGGCAATAGATTGGTTCTGTCGGAACGCCGTTGGTCCACCCGAATGGGAGTTCGAGGCCATGGGTTATGTGGTGTGGGTATAGTGTACAAACCTCTGCAGAGTGTGTTTAATCTATCGATAGCCACGTCCTCGGTCATGGACACAGTTCGTAGTAGGTCACACCGTGGGTCAACAGAAATAATTAACATGCACACTAAAGTTATACTTGTGGCACTTGAGATGATGGATAAGCTGTCGGAACCATCGAGTTGGTTTCATTTGTGATCCGGAGGTGATCACCATGGTAAGATGATGTTTGTGGTTACGAGACAACCAAGATGGTAAGCGGGTCTGAGAGACCCAGATTGCAAGCACTTTCACTTCATGAGTAGCATGTTATGTTCTTGCATATAACCTGCTTAAATATCATGTTATTGTTTGCCATTGTTGCATTATTTGTTGTGAGCTTGCGAGTACATTCAAAGTACTCACCTGGTGTGTCATGCCAGTTTCAGGAGAAGCCGTACCGGAGTTAGAGTTGCATCATGCATCGCAGTCTAGGCCGTGTCCACACCTGTGTCCCTATGAGATGGAGTCCTACTACGTCATCTTTCCGCTTCCGCGTAGCTGTATCATTGTGTTCGAGGCCCCCTTCATGTTCACTAAATAATGTACATATGTGCAGCAGCACCGTGTGTGCCGCTTGGCCTAGCTACTTGATGTACCATCGAACCTATGTTCCCGCAAAGTATCAATAAAGCGGTTATCTTTCTGTACCAAGTTGTTGTGTGTCGCCAGAAGATATGATCTCTGGGCTGGCAAGGCAAGGTAAACCGGTTGCTCTGAGCCGGGGTGCCAAAACGCTTGGTATCAGAGCCGCGCTAACTGTAGGACACCCTAGATAGCCAACATGTTAGTTGAACGATAGTTAGTAGTCCTGAGTGCCGGTAGTATGTGTTTGCATCTGGTTGTTGCATTGCATGCATATAGTTTATTTTTATTACTGACAGACTAATGGTTGTGAGTGTAGATGGCTCCAGTGCCGTACCCGTACCAGGCTGAGCCAGCACCGTACACCTCTCCGCATCTTCTTCGGAACATGTGGCGTCGACTCTACCCCGACGGTGATGACCTAGTGTACCAGGTGTGCCGGGAGCAACTGGCAGACTCAGTGTACGAGTACCACGCGGAGGTCACCTTGCACAACAGCTCTATAACCGACACCTACACTCATTCTTCTAGGAGTGGTTTCGCTTCTACACCCGATCAGGCAGTTCAGTTTGCTGCATTCAAGGCTCTCGTTGACCTGCGATACAATGAGGTCTGAATGCAGACTCATCCAGGTTTCTACTTCTACCCGTCCATGTTCGATAATGGACGTATTCGCTTCCCTTCCATTGATCCGCCGTGCGACCGTTCGTCCAGCCATCTCTCTCGCTACATCACTGCTAGTTACCTTCTGCTTTTCTAGTTGGCCCGGGAGCTGACTCGTACTCGTGCAGCTCTGGTTGCCTCTAGATCTGCTTTCGTTCCACCCTCCTTCGGGTTTACCCCACTTGTTCCTCCAGCTACTATTCACCAGCTACTCCGGTTACCCCTCAGAGTAACTCAGACACTTCGACAGTGACTCCCCACGAGTCTCCTGCCGAGTGGGCTTTACTTCTCGCTACTCCCGCCGCCCCTATGCTTCAGTCTCACCCAGCACCTGCCCCTGAGGGAGAGCCCTCGAGGCAGCGTCGTCGTGTTTCCTTTAATCCAGATGTTTCCGTTGACGTCGTCAGTTCAAGATCCAAGACCGAGTTAGAGGAGATCCCAGCAGGATCAGAGGAGCACTAGTTCTTCAGGAGTAGCCAAGGTTGTCATGATGCTTGGTTGTATGAGTGTAGTCATACTTGTCATGTTGTTTCCTTTCATGTATGAGTCTATGTATAATTATGTTGGAACCTTTTATTCGCCTTGGTTTCTCGTCGCTTTCCTTTCGGATTTTGTCGCTTGCTTTTCTTCCCCATTTATGGATGTTGCTCATCTCGATGCTTCGTATTGGGAAACATAAATAGGATGACAAGAGGAGGTAGCAGCAGCCATGTGGGTGACGATACTCCCGTTCGTCGCTCAGCCAGAGAGGCAGGACATTCCCCCGAACCATATCAACCACCACCACCTCCTCCACCGCATCCACCTACCATAGAGCAGATTATACGAATGTTCGAGGAAAGAATAAAACACGATTTGCTTGAATTACTAAAGAGTGTACAAGCTATGGTGGGTCAGAATGGTAATCACTCCAAGCTGTCAGATTTTCAGAGAACTAAGCCTCCCAGTTTCAACCGAGTTGTCGACCCAATGGAAGCTGACGATTGGCTGTGGACTATTGAGAAGAAGCTAGAGATTGCTCGCACCAAAGAAATTGACAAGGTTCCATTCGCTACTCACTATCTTGAAGGAGCCGCTCCTATATGGTGGGATAATAATAAAACCATGTGGCCTGCAGACGACGAAATCACTTGGGATAAATTCAAGGACAAGTTCCGCAAGTACCACATTCCTGCCGGTATCGTGAAGGTCAAGCAGTGTGAGTTTCTCGCTCTCACCCAAGGGCACCTGTCCGTAAGTGAATACTTAAACAAGTTCAATCACTTGGCTCATTATTCTCTTTATGATGTGGCCACTGAAGAAAGGAAGATAGACCGATTCCTTGGGGGACTCAATCAGCACCTCCGATGCACACTCAGCATGCTTGACTTCCCGGACTTCCAGACTTTGGTAAACAAGGCTCTTATCGCAAAAAGGGAGCACAAGCTTGTCCATGATCAAAAGCCAGCTTTTGACGACCGCAAACGCAAGTTCGAGCCCAAGAAGGACGGACTGACAGTTTAGAAGGCTCGTACCTGGCAGCAACCTCAGTTTGAGTTCAAGCCAACATGGTAGCAGAATACCAACAAGACCGACAACCGAGTCAAGAATATTGTGGCCAACCCTGTACGGGAGGATTGTCAGCGTAACAATGCATGTTTCTCTTGTAGACAGACCGGACACTATGCGAGGCAGTGTCCCAAGTACGGCAAGCCAAATGCACCGCTCAAGCCTCAAGTCAACAACATAGAATCCTTCCCCGCGCAGAAGCTTATCCAAGGGCAAGTACATCATCTCTCCACAGAAGAAGCCAAAGAAAACCCCGAAGTGGTCATTGGTATGTTCCCTATTAACAACATACCTGCAACAATTTTATTTGACTCTGGGGCTTCCCATTTGTCGGTGCAACAAACCCTGGGTCTATTGCCCAGACCATGCATAGGCCTGAGATCAAGATTGCGACATCCAATACAAGGCCAAGATGAAGAGATAGGCTCTTTGAGGAATCAAAGGGCAGGATTGAGGAGACCAAGTCAAGCCAAGGAGCAAGACACCGCTAAAGGGAAAACCTCCCTTGCCGGGCAGGACAGCCTGGCGAGGTCAAGGTTGCCCAGGAAGCAAGCCTCAAGACCGCCCCGGCAGGCCTGCCGGGTCCTATGAAAGCAAAACACCCCGCCAAGGCTTCACCGCCCCACCTCGCAGCAATGCAAGTCATCAATCGGTGCGGTGTCAAGCCCCAAGGTGACTAAGTGGCTGTCTTTTGCCACATGGCAGCCATTTCCTACAGGAATCGCCTCCAAATGACACCCGTCCAGTGACGTGTCATGCAGACAAGAGAGAAGGTGGCCAAACAGCCCGGCAAGGCGTGCCAGGCATGCCATGATGTGACGCTAAGCGGCGCATTTAATGCGCCCTGCTCTGTCTGCATAGTAGATATGATAGCACTGTTTGTTATCTAATCAATACACAATGACTGATTTGCCACTGTGGTGCCCCCTTGACCTATAAAAGGAGGCCCATGGCAACCATAGAAAGGATTTGGATCCTTGTACACTCATACGCGCGTAGCTACTCTCGCCCCAAGGCAACTCTGCCGGGCAAGAGCGCTGAGTTTTCCACCACCATCCACCATCAATCCACCAAAGCAGGAGTAGGGTTTTACGCCTCGCGGCGGCCCGAACCTGGGTAAAACTGCCCGTGTGATCTCTGCCGCACTGCGCTATGCTCCTCCGCTCTTTGTGCAATGCACTCAGTCCCCCTGCCGAACCAAAAGGGGCTCATGGCCCCATAGGTGGCCGTGGTTTCCCATGACATCTTTGGCGCGCCAGGTAGGGGGCTGTGCTTGCGCGAACCCGAGAAGTGTACGTAGCGCGTCATCTTCGCCGCCATTTTCTTCATCAACGGCTCCATCGTCCATGGCGCCCAAGAAGAAGCCCGGCGCCACAGCACATCCATCCACCTCGAAGGTCCCGCCGCATGTGACCGTCGACGCCGTGGGAGCTACGGGGGCGCCTAGGGGTGTGGACGCTGCGGGGGACGTGGTCGGCACAGGCGGCGTCGTTACCACCTCTCCTGCGGCCGAAGCAGGAGCAGGAGGCTCCGGAGAAGGACAGCACCAACAACATCCCAGCAGTCACACCCCACGAGGTACGGGAGGAGAGATCATTCCATCTGCACCTCCCCGTCCGGCCGAGGGGCACAACCGCAGCGGGAGCACTCGCTCTGGGGGGAATCACAACTCCCCGACCGCTCCTGCCGCGGGTGCGGCCGCATAGCATGCGCCACCCCCGGGACGAGCCGACCCAGCCGCTACGCTAAACGGGGCCGCTGGCCCTCAAGCGCCTCCACCTTGTCACCACGCCATCCAGGCGGCTGGCTCACGACTATGAGAGCACGGCGCGACCGCTACCGGCACCGTCAGGAGCCAGGCGACGTTATGGTCTTCATCGACATCCATGCCAAGCACCGCTTCGAAGGCCATGGCACGGGCCCAGCTGCTGTTGAGATCTCCGCCGGCAGCCGATCAGATGGATGAGTGGAGAGCCACCATTCAGAGTCTGATTGTTTTCGCCGAGGCGGGAGGATCGCAGCAGGCTGGCCCGCCATGGCCTCCCCAGGCAACGACAACGGCCCACGCTGCAGGCCGTGTGGAAGGGGCCACTCCTATGGTGCAGTCCCCTCCACGGCAGCCAGCGCGGGAGCCGCGCAACCAAGAACACGACAACATCTCGATGGCTTCGTCCGACCCTCGAGCGCGTCAAGGCCAACGGCGAGTCCTGGAGGACAGGTAGAGGGAAGGCGCGCGTGTCACCACCGAGCGACACTGCGACGCCCGCCGCCAGTCCGACAGGCGTGATGGCCCTGACGTCGATGAGCCGACACTTGCTGAAGGCGGGTATCTGCCTTTCGAGGCTGGGTGCCCTGCCTTCACCCCCGAGCTGCGGCAAGTCCGTTGGCCGTCCCCTCGCACGTTCAAGCCAGAGATACCAGAGAAGTATGACGGGAGACTGAACCCAGTAGAGTTCTTGAGCATCTACACCATCGTTGTTCAAGCTACCGGGGGAAGAGATGAGAAGGTATTCACCAACTACTTCCCTTTGGCACTCAAGCCAAATGTGAGGTCTTGGCTGATGCACCTACCGGAGAACTCCATTTCGACCTGGGCTGACCTGTGCAATGAGTTCGTTGGCACCTTCACGGGCGGCCATCAAGAACCAAGGCGGCCCAGCGACTTGCAGCTTCTCCTGCAGAAGGAAGGAGAGAGCCTGCGGAAATACATGCAGAGGTTCAGCCGAGTCCACAGAAATATTCCAGACATCCACCCGGCAGCCGTGATAGCGGCGTTCTAGTCCAACGTGTGCAATTGTCGGATACATTCCAAGATGAACGTTCAATTGCCCAAGACTGTGAAGGAGCTTTACACTCTGGTGGATAAGTGTGCTTGAATAGAGGAGGGGAGGAAGCTCCCCGGAGAAGAGGATGGCGTCGGCATCGATTCAGAGGATGCTGACGAGGCCACCTGTCAAAAGAACAAGAACAAGAAGTGCAACAAAAGGCGCAAGGATAAAGCAGTGATGACCGTTGAGGGATCGGGAATGCCTAGTACTGGCAAGAAAGCCAAGGCTGAGATACCCAGCAAGGAAGTTGCCGTGTGCACTGATTGCCGGGAAGCCGCCGCTACCGAGAAGGCTGGGAAAGGCGATGGCCCGTACTGCAAGATCCATCGAACCAAGGGCCATGATCTCCAGGAGTGTCATCAGGTTGAGCAGCTTGCCAAGAAGCAGAGAGCTGAATATGAGAAGCGAGATAAAGAGAAAGGTCAGAATGGCGCTGGCGGAAAGGGCCGGGGTGGTGGATCAAGCCGCCCCGGCAAGGCTCATCAGAATCAAGGGAAACCCGCCAGAGGCCGTGAGAAGAAGGATTGCAACGATGAGAGTGATGGAGGAGATGAAGAGGAAACCAGCGAGCAGGAATTCCTGAAAGCCACTGATGCCCTGTGCATTGACGGGGGTGCATCTTTGCACTCCTCCCACCGCCAACTTAAACGGTGGGCGCGTGAAGTCAATGCCGTGGAGCCAGCGGCAGACTCTCGGAGGCCGCTCAAGTGGTCCCGCATTCCCATCATCTTCGACAAAGAGGACCACCCTGACCGCACCACCGCGGTAGGGTGCTTGCCATTGTTGGTATCACCAACAATCCGCAACCTCAAAGTCACAAAGATGTTGGTTGACGGCAGGGCCGGGTTAAATCTGATTTCTTCAAAGGTCATCAGCAAACTCCAGATAGCAGAAGAAGAGCTCAAGGTTACTGGTACATTTCAAGGAATCAACCCCGGCAGGAGTCGTCCTAAGGGGAAAATCACGCTGCTGGTGACATTTGGGGGAGAGTTGAATTACCGGACTGAGAAGATCGTGTTTGATGTGGTTGACCTCCCCCTGCCATACAATGGAATCCTTGGTCGCCCAGCTCTGGCCAAATTCATGGCGGCATCCCACTACGCCTACAACACCTTGAAGATGCCAGGGCCGGTGGGCGTCATTTCCATTCCATCATACGAGAAGGACGCAATTATTTCCATGGACAAGATGTACCGGGAAGCAGTCGCGGCAGAGGCCACTGAAGCTGCAATCCCCGCCAAGGAAAGTAATGGAAAGAAGGAGGCTAATAGGGACACCGGCAAGGAATCCGGGAAGCGTACCTCTTCGAGGTGTGCTGCGCCTGTTGATGACTTGTCGGAGAGTTCCAATAGCAAGATATCCAAGGCTTCAGCACCCGCTGTGAAAAAGGTCCCGGCAGGGCTGGCTGGCGCTGATCGTACTTTCACTATCAGCGCCACCCTCGATGACAAATAGGAAAACGCGCTCATTGCCTTCCTGCGGGCGAATGTCGATGTGTTTGCCTGGCAACCATCTGACATCCCCAGTGTTCCTAGGGAGGTAATCGAGCACCACCTGGCTGTCTGCCCACATGCCCGGCCTATCAAGCAGAAGGTCCAAAAGCAAGCCTTGGAGCGGCAACAGTTTATTGCTGAGGAGATCAAGAAACTTGAGGCAGCTGGTCTGGTTAGAGGAGTGTTGCATCCAACGTGGTTAGCAAATCCTGTGGTGGTACGCAAAGCTAATGGAAAGTGGAGGCTGTGCATAGAATTTACGGATTTGAACAAGGCATGCCCGAAGGACCCATTTCCCTTGCCACACATCGACCAGATTGTGGATTCCACCTCCGGGTGTGACCTGCTTTCTTTCCTGGATGCCTACTCTAGATATCATCAGATCTTCATGTCCAAGGAAGACGAAGAGAAGACCGCATTCATCACCCCATGTGGCACATACTGCTTCGTGCGGATGCCTTTCGGGTTGAAGAGCACCGGGTCCACTTTCGCAAGAGCAGTCCAGATTGGTTTTGAGTCACAGTTGCACAGAAAAGTTGAGGCTTATATGGATGATATTGTGGTCAAGACCAAGGACAGATCAACCCTCATTCAGGATTTAGAAGAGACGTTTGCTAATTTGCGCAAGATCAACTTGAAGCTAAACCCGGAGAAGTGTGTGTTTGGCGTTCCATCCGGCAAGCTACTTGGCTTCTTTGTGTCCCACCAGGGGATAGAGGCCAACCCCGACAAGATCAAGGCTATCGAGCAGATTCAAGCACCCAAGACAGTCAAGGACGTGAGGCATTTGACTGGGTGTGTTGCCGTGCTTAGCAGATTCATTTCCAAGTCTGCCGAGCGTGCCTTGCCGTTCTTCAAGATTTTGAAAAAGGCAAGACCCATGGAGTGGACCCCACAGGCAGATGCTGCACTACAAGATTTGAAGACCTACCTTTCCTTTGTGCCCACTTTGGTTGCTCCAAAACCTCAAGAGCCGTTGCTGCTATACATGGCGGCAACTAATCAAGTGGTTAGCGCAGCACTGGTGGCGCAGCGGGAAGTGGATGAAGCAGCAAACATAGCTGGTGTCCCTCCCGGGGAGGAAAGTAAGCACACCCCGGCAAGGTCAGATGCAGATCAAGATGGAGAAGAGCAAAGTAGCGGAAGCAGTTCTCTGGTCAGGGCAAAGAAGAAAGTGGTGCACCGCCCAGTATACCTCATCAGCCCCCTGTTGCAGGGGGCTAGATCCAGGTACTCTGGCGCACAAAAATTGATTTTTGGCCTTGTCATGGCCTCAAGGAAACTGCGCCACTACTTCCAAGCCCACGAGATCACAGTTGTCACCCGTTTCCCTTTGCAACGGATACTCCGAAACCCTGAGGCTACCGGCAGGATAGTGGGGTGGGCTTTGGAGTTATCCAGCTTTGGTTTGAAGTTTGAGAGCACATCAACTATTCAGAGCAGAGTGTTGGTAGAGTTTATTGCAGAATGGACGCCAACTCTAGACGAAGAGGTGTTGGAAACAGTTATTCCCGGCAAGGAAGCACCCCAAGAATGGATCATGTATTTCTATGGTGCCTTCTCCCTACAAGGTGCGGGGGCTGGCGTGCTTCTCGTTGCTCCCACTGGAGAGCACCTGAAGTACGTCGTTCAGATGCATTTTCCCTGGGAGGAGGCTACCAACAATACAGCAGAGTACGAAGGGCTCCTTGCCGGGCTCAGAGTTGCAACAGAACTAGGGATCAAGAAGCTGATCATCCGCGGAGACTCACAACTTGTGGTGAGACAAGTCAACAAGGATTACCAAAGTCCATTGATGGAGGCATATGTTGAGGAAGTGAGAAAGTTGGAGGAGCGCTTTGATGGATTGCAAACAGAGCACGTACCCCGTGCGGAAAATAGCATTGCTGATCATCTATCAAAGTGCGCTGCGCAAAAGCTCCCTGTGGAACCAGGAACTTTTGTTCTCCATCTGACTCAGCCCTCCGTATCCCCGGCAACAATGGCCAAAAAGAGAAGGAAACTGGACTCCGGCAAGCCTCTCCTGGTAGAACCTTCCGAGGATCCTGGCAGAAAGCTTGTCGGGCGCAACTCCCCTTCGGTCGCTGAGCTGCATCCTCCCGCCAGGCCACCGGTCCCCGCGGTCAAGGATTGCACTCTCACGAATGAGGAGGTGTTGTTAGTCCTCGTTGCCGAGCCACAGGCTCCGTCTTGGGCACGGCACATAGTCCATTTCCTCCAAACTGGAGAACTTCCCGAAGAGCAACAAGAAGCTAAAAGAGTAGCCCGGAGGGCCAATATTTATCAGTTCATTGACGACACGCTATACAGAAGGAGGCCCAATGGTGTGAAATTGAAGTGCATTCATCGGGAAGGAGGAAAGGAACTGCTGGCGGAGATACACAAGGGTATGTGCGGCTCACACATTGGATCAAGGGCATTGGTTGGGAAACTTTCCGGCAAGGATTCTACTGGCCCACAGCCCTCCAAGATGCGGTCGAGCTTGTCACCAAGTGTGAAGCCTGCCAGTTCCATTCCAAGAATATCCACCTGCCTGCCCAAGCTCTTCAGACAATCCCTTTGTCATGGCCGTTTTCGGTCTAGGGGCTCGATATCCTCAGCCCTTTCCCCTGTGCTGCCGGGGGCTTTGAATTCTTGTTCGTTGCAATCGACAAGTTTACAAAGTGGCCGGAAGTAGAGCCCGTGAGAAAGGTCACTGCTCAGTCAGCTATCAAGTTCTTGAAAGGATTGGTGTGCCGCTTCGGAGTTCCTACCCGGATCATCACTGACAACGGCACCCAGTTCACCAGTCGCGCCTTCATGTAATACGTTCATGCCCTCGGGAGCAAAATCTCGTTCACCTCTATGGCCCATCCAAGGAGCAACGCGCAAGCTGAGAGGGCGAACGCTGAAGTGTTGCGAGGACTCAAGATGAGAACATTTGATAGGCTATAGAAGTGTGGCAGGCGGTGGATTGATGAGCTGCCGGTGGTTCTTTGGTCCCTCAGAACGACACCAAATCGAGCTACCAGGCAGACTCCCTTCTCCCTAGTCTATGGGGCAGAAGCAGTTATCCCCACGGAACTCATTTATGGGTCACCTCGAGTGCTTGCCTACGATGAAGTAGTGCAAGATCAGCACCGGCATGACGACGTTGTGCTACTCGAGGAGAACCATCTCCGGGCTGCAACGCGTGCCGCACGCTATCAGCAAGCCCTGCGTCGCTATCACAGCCGCAGGGTTCATGCCTGATGTTTTGAGGAAGGCGACCTTGTCCTTAGGCACGTTCAGTCCGCCAAGGGTGCAAACAAGTTGACGCCAAAGTGGGAAGGCCCTTGCTAGGTAGTACGAGTCACCAGACCTGGCGTAGTCCGTCTGGAGACCAGAGATGGCATTCAGTTGCAAAACTCATGGAACATTGAGCCTCTCCGCAAGTTCTACCCGTAAGGCGCGGCTGTCGGGCCCTGCCTGACAGCCACCCTTTTGTACAGGCCTTGCCTCTGTTGCATGTAACCCCTTGTACAAAGCCAGGCGCAGACCCTGAGCAACAGAGAAATAAATGAAGCGCTCGGGGGCCCCCGACAAATTGCATGCATGCATAAGCATATCATGAGCAATGCATGTTCATGTAGATAAGATCGCACGAGGCATCAATTTCATCTGCATCAAACTGCAGGCTCGTACCGTGGATTCGGTCCCGAAAAAGGAGAAGAGAAGACAAGCCTACATCGTGATCCCCGACAAATCCCAAACAGATAAGTTCTCTCTCTTATCCATACGCATTTTGTAAGTAAAAACTTGTGCGTAGGAAAACCTCGCCGCTTTCAAAACATAGGTGCTCCCGTCCCTTGACTCGAACGTTGCTTCGGTCGGGGTGGTTGTAGTGGCCTTTAGCGAGAAAGTTGGCGGGGGGCTGGTCCCTCTTTTCGATTTGTGCGCGGCAGGCCCAGCCCCGCAGCAGCAAACTGAGGGTACTGGCAGGATAGCCTGCCGGGGAAAAACTTGTTTACTTGAGCGTATAGAGGCATTTTCCCTCTGCATGGACATGTTACATGCACAAGTGCCCGGCAAGGTTTATCCTTTTTCATTAATATGCTGACCAACAAGTACAGACCTTACAGAACACAAACATGGATAAAAGAGATTACATTAATTTGAGCTAAAGTTTGGCAAATGCCTACACATTTTAGATTGAAAAAAGATAAGTGCCCCGTAATCCCTTTCTTGTCCATCTCCTTCTAGGCACTGCGGTGGAAGAGAAGGAGGGCAAAAGGGGTGCCTGAGCAAGATGCCCCACTCGACCCCGTCAGGGCCTGCCGAGCGCAGCCTGACAAGATCGAGAGTGGCGAGGCTACGAAGGAGAGGGACGGAAGGAGCAGCTCGACGGTGCCTCGGTCACCACCTCCAGGGCCAACCAGAAGCTCCAGCAAAAAGCACCGGCGGGGAGAACCACCGAGACTCAGCTGGAAGACTGCTGGAGGAGGCGAAGCCACCAAGAGAGCGGCCCTCTCCCCAGCAACCAAGAGGCCAGTGATGATGGTGCCGGGGAGGGAGGGGAAGAGCGGAAAGACGAGGCAGCAGGTCGGCAATACGAGACGAAGGCGTCGGTGCCATCGTACTCCGACCTGACGCCCTGCCACCTGCCTTCTCCGACTTCTCTTGAACTTTCTCCATCACCACCGCTCCAGGGGGACGCCGGCTCCGTGAGCCGTTGCCTCCCCCGGAGAAGCTGCGGACGGCGGCGGCGCGCGAGGGGCGTCGCTCCCCACCTTGGCGGGCAGGAAGATGCCGCCGTCTTCAACATTTGCCCTGACTTCACCAAAGGGGGCGATACCGAGATTACCAATGGACCTGAGCACTGCGCCCCTGACGGACACCAGAGCCTCCAAGAGCTTCAGCACCTGGGAGGAGGGGACAAACATGCCCCCGCGAGAAAAGGGCTTGGCGCCTCCCGCGCTGTGGATGGCAAGTCCACCGCGCACCTTTTTACTCCGGACCAAGCTCACTCCCCAAGCTCCCTCACAAGCTTCCGGCGTCGCCAACCTCAAGCTCGAGCCCGGGGCTTGGCCCCGGTCTTTTTCTCTCAACATTGCAAGAAAAGAGAAGAAAAAGGCGAGAGGAGGAGCGTGGATGAGCACTTCCGCTTCCCCTCCTGCCACCTTTTATAAGCAGGCTGGGGGCTGATCCGTCGATGGGTGACCACCGTCCTCCTCCACCAATTGGTGAAGACCAGGCCCCTGCCTTAACGCTCTCCCACACCACACGCCTCCGTTACCTACCCCACTCAATGCATGCAGCATACGTGGACGGGGGTAAGGGCGTGGTGGCAAGAGTGAATTGGCAGTTACTCACCCGTGCGTTAAAGTCATTCACGGGCCATTACGAGAATGGCCCCACCACAATTGGCGTTACGCGACGGGCGGAAGAACCAGAAACCGACTTGGGCTCAGATTAATGAAGAAGCAAAGAAGTTCTCAAAGGACAAGCAGCTATTTCCCCCTCGCCTGTGCACAAGTTAGGGCCTACCCCGATGACGCCCGGCAGCGCGTTCGGGCCAGGCCCGGGGGCTCCTGTCGGTGCAACAAACCCTGGGTCTATTGCCCAGACCGGGCACAGACCCGAGATCAAGATTGCGACATCCAATACAAGGCCAAGATGAAGAGATAGGCTCTTTGAGGAATCAAAGGGTTGGATTGAGGAGACCAAGTCAAGCCAAGGAGCAAGACACCGCTAAAGGGAAAACCTCCCTTGCCGGGCAGGAGAGCCTGGCAAGGTCAAGGTTGCCCCGGAAGCAAGCCTCAAGACCGCCCCGGCAGGCCTGCCGGGTCCTACGAAAGCAAAACACCCCGCCAAGGCTTCACCGCCCCACCTCACAGCAACGCAAGTCATCGATCGGTGTGGTGTCAAGACGCAAGGTGACTAAGTGGCTGTCTTTTGCCACATGGCTGCCATTTCCTACAGGAATCGCCTCCAAATGACACCCTTCCAGCGACGTGTCATGCAGACAAGAGAGAAGGTGGCCAAACAGCCTAGCAAGGCGTGCCGGGCAGGCCATGATGTGACGCTAAGCGGCGCATTTAATGAGCCCTGCTCTGTCTGCAGAGTAGATATGATAGCACTGTTTGCTATCTAATCAGTACACAATGACTATTTGCCATTGTGGTGACCCCTTGATCTATAAAAGGAGGCCCATGGCAACCATAGAAAGGATTCAGACCCTTGTACACTCATACACGCGTAGCTGCTCTCGCCCCAAGGCAACCCTGTCGAGCAAGAGCGCTGCGTTTTCCACCACCATCCACCATCAATCCACCAAAGCAGGAGTAGGGTTTTACACCTCGCGGCGGCCCGAACCTGGGTAAAACTACCCGTGTGATCTCTGCCGCGCTGTGCTACGCTCCTCCGCTCTTTGTGCAATGCGCTCAGTCCCCCTGCCAAACCAAAAGGGGCTCGTGGCCCCATAGGTGGCCGTGGTTTCCCACGACACCATTCTTTTATTTCGTGGAGTTTCGTTGCCCAAAGCCAGTTTTCTTGCTCTCTTCTTCAGAAATTCATGATGATCCAATCCCCGGGATCCCTGCTCAAAACAAATGTGGTATGCCATGGCTTGGAGATAAATGTCCATGGAGTTATCTTCCCTGCCACTCTGGTAGCAATTGAATCCGCAAGGTTGGATGTCATACTGGGACTGGATTGGCTGACAAAGCATCATGTCTGCATCAACTGTGCAACAAGAGAAGTTACATTAATAAACCAGGCAGGACAAGTAGCATAGTTTGTGGCTCGCAGAACCATGCCTAAAAAGGAGATGATTTTCATAGCCGTAACCTCAGGCATGGAATTAATCCCAGTGGTCAGTGAATTTCTAGACGTATTCCCTGAAGAATTGCTAGGAATGCCACCAGATCATGAGCTCGAGTTTGCTATTGATCTCGTGCCAGGGACAGCACCCATATACAAGAAGTATTACCGGATGCCTTCATCCGAGTTAGTTGAGCTGAAGAAGCAGCTAGATGAGATGCTCAAGAAAGGGTACATCCGCCCCAGTTCTTCACCATGGGGATCACCTGCCATATTTGTGGACAAGAAAGATGGTAGTCTTCGAATGTGTGTAGACTACCGCGAGCTCAATGATGTCACTATCAAGAACAAGTACCCGCTTCCCAGGATTGACGATTTGTTTGATCAGCTAAATGGATCCCAAATATTTTCCAAGATTGATTTAAGAACCGGGTACCATCAACTCAAGATCAAGAAGGAAGATATTCCTAAGCCCGCATTCACCACTCGATACGGTCTATATGAATACACAGTCATATCTTTTGGTCTGACAAATGCCCCTGCCTTCTTCATGCATATGATGAACAAAGCGTTCATGGATTTCTTGGACAAATTCGTGGTGGTCTTCATCGACGATATCCTCATATATTCTAAAGGAGAAGAAGAGCATAAACAACACCTCCGAGCGGTATTGCAAAGGCTCCGTGATCACCAATTATATACAAAATTCAGCAAGTGTGAATTCTGGCTTAAGCAAGTTGGATTCTTGGGGCATATTCTCTCCGCCGAAGGAATAGCGGTGGATCCAAGTAAAGTCAAGGATGTGCTAAAATGGCCAGCACCAACTACTGTGACCGAGATCAGAAGTTTTCTGGGGCTTGCTGGTTATTACCGTCAATTCATTGAAGGCTTTTCCAAGATTGCTAAACCAATGACCGAGCTGCTCAAGAAAGACCAAAAGTTTGTATGGTCTAAGGATTGTGAGAAGAGCTTTAATGAATTGAAGACTCATTTAACATCAGCACCCGTGTTAACGCTTCCAGATATTTATCGAAGCTTTGACGTGTATTGCGACGCATCAGGAAGAGGCCTAGGGTGTGTGCTCATGCAAGATGGCAAGGTTGTAGCCTATGCATCTAGACAGCTACCACCACATGAGGGAAACTATCCTACCCATGACTTGGAATTAGCAGCAGTTGTGCATGGCTTGAAAATCTGGAGGCATTATCTCATTGGCAAGCGGTGCCAAATATTCACCAATCACAAAAGCCTCAAATACATATTCACTCAACCCGACTTGAATCTTCGACAAAGAAGATGGCTTGAGTTGGTCAAAGATTATGACCTTGGTATAAATTACCATCCGGCTAAAGCTAATGTGGTTGCCGATGCTCTCAGTCGCAAACCAGCCACATTAAATGCATTAATGGAATCTTTGCCTCCCGAGCTACAAGAAGAAATAGTCCAGCTCAACCTGACCATTGTTGAGGCTGACTACACCGCTATGCTAGAAATCACTCCCACTCTTGAGGAAGAGATTCGCAAGGCCCAGGCAGAGGATCCATTACTGCAACATCATGTCACACGAATGCAAGCGGGCAAGACCCAAGATTTCCTGGTAGATGAGCAAGGTACTCTAAGGTTTCGAGGGCGGATCTGTATACCTGACGTAGAAGATCTTAGGAAGAAGATATTAATGGAGGCACACGAATCCTCGTACTCGATCCATCCAGGCGGTACCAAAATGTATGAAGATCTTAGGCAAATATTTTGGTGGGATGGAATGAAGAAGGATATTGCATATTTTGTCGGCTGCTGTGATATATGCAACAAAGTGAAGGCGGAACATCAGAAACACGCTGGGCTACTTCAACCTTTACCCGTCCCGCAATGGAAATGGGATGATGTATGCATGGATTTCATCACCGGTCTTCCTAAAACTCCCCGAGGCAACAATGTCGTATGGGGCGTGGTGGACATGCTGACAAAGGTAGCCCACTTCATTCCAATCCGGACCACGTACCGGGTAGATCAATTGGCTCAACTCCATGTCTCCAGAATCGTCAGTTTGCATGGAGTGCCAAGAACCATCACCTCCGACCGAGGATCTCTTTTCACCTCGGCATTATGGTCACGTCTTCATCAAGCCTTGGGAACAGCCCTGAAGTACAGTACAGCTTATCACCCTCAGACAGACAGACAGATGGAGCGAGTAAACCAGATACTCGAAGACATGCTCCGAGCATGTGCCCTTGCTCAAGGACCAAAATGGGAAGACAGTCTGCCTTACGCGGAGTTTTCCTACAACAATAGCTATCAAGCCAGCCTCAAGATGTCACCATATGAAGCCCTGTATGGTCGCAAGTGCCGTACTCCGTTAAACTGGTCCCAGAGCGGAGACAGCCGCATTTTTGGGACTGACTTGATGATGGAAGCTGAGAAGCAAGTAAGGGAAATCCGAGACAGACTGCAAGTAGCCAAGTCTTGACAAAAGAGTTACTATGATTCCAAGCACCGACAAATCAGCTTTGAACTAGGTGAATATGCCTACCTCCGGGCACACCCATGAAAGGAGTTAAGAGATTTCAGACTCGGGGAAAGCTGGCACCAAGATACATTGGCCCGTTCCCTGTCATGTCCAAGGTTGGTACAGTGGCATATCAATTAGAACTTCCACCCGAGATGTTGGAAGTACACGATGTCTTCCACGTATCACAGTTGCAAAGGTGTATCTCATCGCTAGAGAAACAGACTGATATGGTAGAAATAGAGCTTGCTAAGGATCTGACTTATGAAGAGAAACCTTTCCGAATACTGGATGAGATGGAAAGAGTCACCCGCAGCAAGTCAGTTAAGTTTTACAAGGTGCAGTGGGAACACCATACCGAGAATGAAGCTACCTGGGAAAGAGAGGACTTTTTTAGGACAGCATACCCTAAATTGTTTCCCGAGCAACTGAATCTCGAGGAAGAGATTCATCCTAAGGGGGGAGGTTTGTGACACCCTGGTTTTTGCTACTTTTCTTTCTCTTGAGTTTATTGCAAATTTGGTTTGAATCTAAGTTTTTGAATTAACTTATTTGGACTTAGCACTTGGGCATTATTTTGATTTTCACTCAAGTGACTCCCCTCACTCCCAAAAACATCTCCTGCTCTCATATCTCTCAAAATAATTCCATGGGAATATTTTTCTCAAAGGCAAAGTATTCATTTTCCCTTTGAAAATGAATGATTTTCACTTCAGCTCCAAAGCAACCCCTATTTTTCTTGCTCCCAAAAATCCGAGAAAATTCCCAAATATTCTTTGGACCATGCCACATCATCCTATGCAAAAATATCCCATGGTTATGAGGAGTATTTTTGCTATAGAAAATCATTTCTATTCTGGTCAGAAATGGTACTTTGTGAAGGAAGTATATTTTTGACTGATCTCCTTGAGCTGAGATTTGTATAGCTTGATGACCTTCCTAACAAACCCTTAACCTCCAAGTTTCAGCTCCTAACTCCTTCTATATTTCTCTCAAATGGCAGCAACAACTTCTGTCCAGAAAATTGCCATGAAGCTCTACTCACCTCCTGTCGACCTGGCTATGATCCAACACCTCAGTGTGACCTAACCCTACAAGGACAAGACCCCAAACATGATTTCACCACTCGGGTGCACCTCGTTGCACCAGTGCATGCAGTGACCGCGAGAGTCCATGGCGCCTGGCATGCGTTCGGCGCGCTCTGCACGTCGGCATCGCCCTTGTCCAGCCCATGCGTCCACCCCAGGCCAAGCCAGCTTGTCAATCGCCTTTGCCTGCCTTGACTCGTCCCTCCTAACCTCTCACTGGAGCTCCCCGATGCCGGCAACAGCCGCTGCAGACATGGACACGGCGGAGCAGAGGGCACAGTGCACCCGCGTGACCGTGTTGTCTCCCTCACGCGTCATGTGCTTGGCGCCACCCCTCCATTGTGTTCCCGTGAGCTCCACTGACCTTTCCCATTGCTCTGAGCCTCGTTCGTCGCCGCTCACCACTCCAGAACCATCTCCGGCGATCTCGACCGTTGCCCCGCCCCCGCCTATCTGTAGGACCCCTCCCTCACTTCTCTGGCCACTCCAAACACCTCCACTGACCTCCAATCCTCGAGTAGAGTACTGCAGCTAGTCCGGGCGGGCCTCTAGCCGCCGTTCTGCACTGGAGCTCGCCGCCGATCCCCCTCGGTGTTCTGCTTCCTCCGACGCCCTTCGTCCCTTCCCAACCACTCATGCGTGCTCGTGACGTTCCCCTGGTCGAGACGGTGCTGCTGGAGGTCTTCTACCTCGCCGGAAGCGCCAACTCCGACGAGCCCCCTCCGCTGCTGCCTCTGGAGAAGAACGCCGTGACACCATCCGTCGACCTCCGCCCACGCTACTGGTACGTGCTTGTTTGCCATGCAGAGGCGCATCCAACCATCCCTTCGCCGGCAGCCACCGTGGCCTCCTCGCCGGAGAACCACCGGTGACAGAGCCGCCATCCCCTGCTTCTCTCTCTCTCTCTCTTCTAACCCTGACAGAGGGGCCCACCCATCAGCCTCTCTCTCTCTCCCCGAAGCGGTATAACTGGAGGCGTAATCCCAGAATACGCCTTCGACGTCACCCCCTTTCTGTTTATTCTGAAATTCATTTTAAATCAGAAAATTGACCCAACTTTGACTAGCTATAACTTTTATTCTACAAGTCCAAATCAGTTGATTCTTTTTGTATTGGTTTTTTCTTGAGCTCCTCTATCAGCATGCAAAATTTGAGATTTTTGCTTCCTATAGATATTTTCTGGTGCATTTAAATGTTTTATATGACATTTTCTTTATGCCATTTTAATTATTTTTAGAAGGATCTTGCTGCCTTGAGGAGAACCAGGAGGATTGTGACCCTCCTCTGAACTAAGGAAAGCCATCACAAATATTTGCAAGAGTGGCATTTCAATGACTATGATTTTTACTTGAATATGAACTCATATAATGCATATAGTTATTTAAATAATCTCACATGTGTTAGTTTCATATTTATGATATGCTTACTATGTTTTCAGTGGTATTTGAGTTGTTTGGTCAAGCTTATGCAGTAGAGTAATATGATCATGAGCATGTTTATGATGATACCGGCATTACGTTGAAATGGTGCATATGCATATCGTTGCATTTTCATGGCATACTATGGCTCAGATAAATTTCATTTCAAGTAAAACATGATGATAATTCAACTTGAACATGCTGTTGATCGAGTCATGGTGCCACCGAATCGAGCTTCCCAGTGCAACCACATTTGCCTTTATGGGAAGGCCCTTTCTCGGTCTGTTGTTATGCCTCTCGCCGGTGCCTACAACTAGGGAAGGTTATGCGCTTGCGCTACCCTGGCCCGGTAGGCAGGCATAGCCTTGTGTGCCCGTAGTTGTTTTGGTACCATTGTCCCTGTTTGGGACCTTTTTTTTTTGCCACGACGGTGGCCGTTGGATGTCGGAGTGGCATCGGGGCCACCCATGACTTAGCCCAAAGGGGGGTTGGTCGGAGTGGCCGGGAGAGTGTCATGGCAATAGATTGGTTCTGTCGGAACGCAGTTGGTCCACCCGAATGGGAGTTCGAGGCCATGGGTTCTGTGGTGTGGGTACAGTGTACTAACCTCTGCAGAGTGTGTTTAATCTATCGATAGCCGCATCCTCGGTCATGGACACAGTTCATAGAAGGTCACACTGTGGGTCAACAGAAATAATTAACCTGCACACTAAAGTTATACTTGTGGCACTTGAGATGATGGATAAGCTGTCGGAACCATCGAGTTGGTTTTGTTTGTGATCTGGAGGTGATCACCGTGGTAAGATGATGTTCGTGGTTCCAAGATAACCAAGATGGTAAGCGGGTCCAAGAGACCCTGATTGCAAGCACTTTCACTTCATGAGTAGCATGTTAGGTTCTTGCATATAACCTGCTTAAATATCATGTTATTGTTTGCCATTGTTGCATTATTTGTTGTGAGCTTGCGAGTACATTCAAAGTACTCACCTGGCGTGTCATGCCAGTTTCAGGAGAAGCCATACTGGAGTTGGAGTTGCATCGTGCATCGTAGTCTAGGCTGTATCCACACCAGTGTCCCTGTGAGATGGAGTCCTACTACTCGTCTTTTCGCTGCCACGTAGTTGTATCATTGTGTTCGAGGCCCCCTTCATGTTCACTAAATAATGTACATATGTGCAGCAGCACCGTGTGTGCCGCTTGGCCTCGCTACTTGATGTACCTTCAAACCTATGTTCCCGCAAATTATCAATAAAGAGGTTATCTTTCTATACCAAGTTGTTGTGTGTTGCCAGAAGACATTATCTCTGGGCTGGCAATGCAAGGTAAACCGGTTGCTCTGAACCGGGGTGCCACACACTGTCTGCCGCCGTGGCCGCCACACCAGCGTCGAAAGCCAGGGCCATCACCCATTCCGCCACCGCGTCCCGAACGCAGGAGGTGGCCATCGTGGCCGCCACCCCACTGTCGGCCACCGTGGCCATCACCCACTCCGCCACCGCGGCCCGAAGGCGGGAGGTGCGGTCGAGGCCGCCAACCCACCATTGGCCGCCATGGCCGCCAGCCCACCGTCGACCACCGGGGTCATCACCCACTCCGCCACCACTGCCCGAAGGCGGGAGGTGGAGCCCCGCATGTGCGTCAGCGACCTTGCGCGCTACATCGAGTTCCTGCGGGGGGAGGAGGAGCGCCTCGTCGAGCATGCAAAGAGTCTTACCGCTGCCGTGGCCGCAGCACACTCTGCCACAGAGGCGAGGAATGAGGAGATCTATGAGGAGTCCTGCCGCTTCGAGAGGGGTCGTCTGGAGCGGCAGAGGGTGTTCGAGGTGAGCGTCGCTAAAGGTGCAGTAGCGGCAGGCACCGGATTGCAGTTGTCCAGCTCATCGGTAGGCTCCTCCTCCTCTGCCTCTTACTGAACCCGCTCGGCAAAGGAGAGGCTGCTGGAAGTAGTACAAAGCCCCTCTGTAGTAGTAGTATTTAGGGGCTATTTTGTTCAGTTCATCTGACTATAGATGTGGTTGAACTGTACAACGTACTTAAAATTAGCTAGTATATACAGTTGAATTAGCTATTTCAGTACGTGGTTGGCAACGATTGGGGAAAAGTTTGGTCAGTTCAGCTGTCGAGTTGAACTGTTTGTATAAAGAACGACTGCTTAATCTATGAATGAAATCTATGCTTACTGAATTTTAGTTGCAAAAATTAGATAGTGCTAGTGATTTTTAGCTGCAAATTGTGACAAATGGCAGTGTTACAAGGTTGACAAAGGGCAGTGTTCCTAGATTAACAAATGTCAATCTTTCCAGTTTGAAAAATGGCAATATACCCAATATGATAGATGCAAATCTTACCAAATTGTCTGTACATGGTTGCACATGGGTCATCCAAAAAAATTGTTTGTGTTGAAGGGATGTACAAATCCTGCGTGCCAGATTTTCTCTTGGCTTTGCGGCGAAGGAACCATAGCTATCACTTTGCATACCGTCCACAATCTGAACTGTTTGCGATGAAGAGATGCACAAATCCTGCGCGGCAAATTTTTCCCTTGGCTTACTAGGGAATACCATAGCTCTCGCTTTGCATACGGGTGTTCTATCTAAAACATTTGCGATGAAGAGCTGCACAAATCCTGCTTGGCACATTTTCCCTTGGCTTACTCGGGAAGCTGTCGGTTTGCATACGGGTGTTCTATCTAAAACGTTTGCGATGAGTGTGTTAAATTTTAAAACCATTGACGTTTTTTAAAATATCGTTTGATAAGTCTGTACATTCAGAGAGAAAAATGCAAGTTTGCTCAAACCATATGTTTCATTCAGTCACACTGCGACTTTATATTCATACGATCGAGATACAGTATTAAACCCAAAAAAACTAATTCCGGCGGCGGCATAGGCGGCGTGCCGCGCCAGCGTTGTCGTTGTCATCCTCTGGGATGCCGTTGTTGAAGTCTTCAAGGCAACACAAAATGTTCTTCACTTGGAAATCAAACATCCTATTGTTGTGCGATCGACGGGCGGGGTGCGGGAGGACGGCAACTCACGGCGCTGCCAGGTAGCGGTCGACGGTTGCGTCCCATGACACTGAGGGTGGAGCGCGCACAGGCACGGGCGCGGCAGGTGCAGGCAAACGCATGGGGACCGGCACCACGGTGGGTGCAGGGGCGCGCACGGGCACATGCACAGGTGCTGGCACTGGCATGCACACGAGCTCGCGCGGGTCCACGGGGACCTCGCGGACGCCCGTGGCTTCCAGCTCTGCGATAGTGCTCGGCGACCAGCCCGTCAATGCTACGGGGATGGTCGCTAGCGCGGGCACGGGGATGGAAGTTGGGACGGGCGCGGGGGTAGCAACCGCCGCGGCCAGCTTGTTCAGGGCCATGTCCATGAGGCCCCATTCCTCCTTATTTTCTATCTCGTCCGGCTCGGAGTCGACTTCACCAAACTAGAATACTAGTGGCAGATGATCCTTCTGTGCCATGGCGTTGGTGGAGGTCTACAGGAGGGGAATGGGAGGCGAACAATAAGGCCGCCCGTATTAAATAGTGGCTCGGGCGCCATTAATCGAGAGGATGCGAGCAAGGCGGGCGGCCATGGAAGTCAAAGGGCTCGCTTCCTGATGTCTACTACACAACTTGTTCTTGTAGACTCGTGTTGGGCCTCCAAGCGTAGAGTTTTGTAGGACAGTAGCAATTTTCCCTCAAGTGGATGACCTAAGGTTTATCAATATGTGGGAGGCGTAGGATGAAGATGGTCTCTCTCAAACAACCCTGCAACCAAATAACAAAAAGTCTCTTGTGTCCCCAACACACCAAATACAATGGTAATTTGTATAGGTGCACTAGTTCGGCGAAGAGATGGTAATAAAAGCGTAGTAATGATAGTAGATATTGATTTTTGTAATAGGAACAATAAAAACAACAAGGTAGCAATTGATAAAACAGAGCACAAATGGTATTGCAATGCTTGAAAATGAGGCCTAGGGTCCGTACTTTCGCTAGTTCAATCTCTCAACAATGCTAATATAATTGGATCATATAACCATCCCTCAACGTGCGATGAAGAATCACTCCAAAGTTCCTATCTAGCGGAGAACATAAGATGAAATTGTTTGTAAGGTACGAAACCACCTCAAAGCTATTCTTTCCGATCAATCTATCCTAGAGTTCGTACTAAAATAACACCAAGCTATTCTTTCCAATCGATCTAACCAAGAGTTCGTACTAAAATAACAACATATGATACACATCAACCAACTCTAATGTCACCTAGATACTCCAATATCACCGCGAGTATCCGTGAGTTGATTATACGATATGCATCAAAGAATTTTAGATTCATAATACTCAATCCAACACAAAGAACCTCAAAGAGTGCCCCAAGATTTCTACCGGAGAAACAAAGACGAGAACGTGCATCAACCCCTATGCATAGATTACCCCAATGTCACCTCGGGAATCCGTGAGTTGAGTGCCAAAACACATATCAAGTGAATCAATATGATACCCCATAGTCACCACAGGTATTCATAGCAAGACATACATCAAGTGCTCTCAAATCCATAAAAGTATTCAATCCGATAAAACAAAATCTCAAAGGGAAAACTCAATTCACAACAAGATAGAGAGGGGAAAACACCATATGATCCAACTATATTAACAAAGCCCACGATACATCAAGATCGTGACATCTCAAGAACACGAGAGAGAGAGAGAGATTAAACACATAGCTACTGGTACACCCCCTCAGCCCCGAGGGTGGACTACTCCCTCCTCATCATGATGGCCACCGGGATGATGAAGATGGCCACCGGTGATGATTTCCCCCTTCGGCAGGGTGCCGGAACAGGGTCTAGATTGGTTTTTCGTGGCTACAGAGGCTTGCGGCGGCGGAACTTCTGATCTAGGGTTACCCCCAGGGTTTTTGGAATATTTGGCAATTTATAGGTCAAAGAGGCGGTGCGGGAGGTCACCGAGGGGGGCACAACCCCCGGGCACACCTGGGCTCATCGGCGCGCCCAGGTGGGTTGTGCCCACCTCGGGCCTCCCCTCTAGTACTTTTTAGCCCATCCTGGGTCTTCTGGTCCAAAAAAAATTCTCCAAAAATTTTCGCTGCGTTTGGACTCCATTTGATATTGATTTCCTGCGAAGTAAAAAAACAAGCAAAAAACAACAACTGGCACTGGGCACTATGTCAATAGGTTAGTCCCAAAAACTGATACCAAGTTGCTATAAAATGATTGTAAAACATCCAAGGATGATAATATAACAGCATGAATACTTCATAAATTATAGATACGTTGGAGACGTATCAGCATCCCCAAGCTTAATTCCAACTCGTCCTTGAGTAGGTAAATGATAAAAGAAATAATTTATGAAGTGTGAATGCTAGCAAAGTGCATAAGTTTGATCAATGATAATTTCAATCACTTTTCCTAGCATCATAACAGCAATTCTTTCTCGTAAAACTTCTCATGTTAAAGTAGCAACCAATTCACATGTTAAGGTTCAAACAATGAATTCTCTTGAAACTCAACAACCTATGTTCTCAGTCACCAAACAATTGCAATTCAACTTATTCAACAAAATCTAAGTAAGAGCTCCACATACTCAATCATCATATAGTCTTCTATGATTGCTAGTACTCAAAACATATTCTTAGAACAAATGGCATCCATCGAACATAGAGAAAGATAGGGGCTTAATATTTTGCCTCCCAACTCATTTATCATAGAGATAATTGTCAACAATAATAAATCATGATCAAATATATTTGACTGGTCATATGTGCCTAGATCTTTCCCCACCACATGATGCTTGCCAACTAGAGAATAGTTGAGGTTGAAATGAGATTTCATACTATTGACTCTTTGCATAAAAGTAAATACTGAAAAGTAAAAGATAGGCCCTTCGCAGAGGGAAGCAGAGGTTGTCATGCGCTTTTTATTTGGACGCCCAAGCTCTTAATGCAAAGGAACGTCATGTTATATTGCCCCTTATGATAGCAACCTTTATTATGCAGTCCATCGCTTTTATTACTTTGCCATCACAAGTTCGTACAACGCTCAATTTTCCCTTATAATAAAAGATCAAACATATTTAGGAGCATTTTTTATTGCTTTATGCACCGATGACAACTTACTTGATGGATCTTATTCAATCCATAGGTAGGTATGGTGGACACTCATGGCAAGAAACTGGGTTTAAGGGTTTTTGGATGCACAAGAAGTATCACTACTTAGTATGAATTTTTGGCTAGCAAAAGATCCTAGGCAAACACCACATGTTGGAGGATCCATAACAATATAACTTCTATGCAAATATACACAACCATAACTCATTACGTTGTCTTCCTTGTCCAACTTCAACTAATTTGCTCAAGTTTGAAAATAATTAATGGGTATTCACAATCATAGAAGATGTCCAAGATAATATATTTGTATGTGAAAGTTCTCTTCCTTATACTAATCATTCATGAATTGCTTGTATGACCAATATTGTGATTGTCAAGCTTCAAAAGATTTCACTTCCTAAACCCAATGTGAAGCTACCACTAGGCATGCTATGAACATATAATTTCAACTTCATGAAATTCAATTCATTCAACAATTTACTCATAGGATATAAGTGAAGCACAAGAGTAAATGACAAGCTACTCCAAAAAGATAAAAGTGAAGATCAAGCGAGTAGTTAAGTAAATGGGTAGCTATTTGAGGACTCTCTCTTATTTAAAAACTTTCAGATATAAGTATTTTATTAAAACAGCAAGCAAAACAAAAATTAAATGACATTCCAAGAATAGCACAACTCATGTGAAGAAGCAAAAACTTAGGCTCAACCAATACTAACCGATAATTGTTGATGAAGAAAGGTGGGATGCCTACCGAGGCATCCCCAAGCTTAGATGCTTGAGACTTCTTGAAATAATATCTTGGGATGCCTTGGGCATCCCCAAACTTGAGATTTTGTGTCTCCTTAATTCCTTTTATATCACGGTTTCCCTAAATCTTAAAAACTTCATCCACACAAAACTCAACAAGAACTCATGAGATACGTTAGTATAAATCAATGCATAACATTATCATTCTCTACTGTAGCAAATCACTAAAATTATTATTTAACATTGCATACTAAATGCCTCTGCATATTTAATAGTCCTATCCTCAAATAGAATCATTAAACAAGCAAACATATGCAAACAATGCAAACATAACAGCAATCTGCCAAAACAGGACAGTCTGTAAAGGATGCAAGAATATCAATACTTTTTTAACTCCAAAAATTCTGAAAATTTACCACACTGTAGAAAATTTATCATAGCTTATTGTGCAAAAAGTTTCAACATTTTATCACATTCTTACTTTTCTCGGCAATTTTTGCAACAGCGATAAACTTTCTGTTTTGAAGCAGCAACATGTAGACTTGCAAAATAAGCATGGTAAAGGCCATCCTTGACATTTTTATTGAAATGAAAGATGCAAAACATTATTATAAATAGCAGCAAGCAAATACAAATAAAAGAAAATGACGCTGCAAGCAAAACACATATCATGTGACGAATAAAAATATAGCTCCAAGTGAGGTTACTGATAATGTCGGAGACAAAAGAGGGGATGCCTTCCGGGGAATCCCCAAGCTTAGGGTCTTGTCACTCCTTATTCTCCTCATATCGATATCTCACCCAAAACTTGAAAACTTCAATCACACAAAACTTAACGGAACTTCGTGAGATGAGTTAGTATGATAAAGACAAATCATTCACTTTGGTACTGTCAAGATAAGATTCATAATTGTTCTCACACAATGCCTACTGTACCCTACAATTTCTACAACCTATATTGACCAATATAAGCCAACAAAACTATAAAACAAGCAAACTATGCATTGAAAACAGAATCTGTCAAAAACAGAACAGTACATAACGATCTGAATTATCGTCATACTTCTGTAACTCCAAATTTTTTGAAAATTTAGCACAACGTAGGAAATTTGTAGATCAATCATCTGCAAAAAATTCAGAGTTTTTCGACGCTTCAGGGATTTTTAACAATTCTGTTACTGGGCACAAAAGTTTCTGTTTTTGCACAGAATCAAGTGAACTATCATCCACACTATCCCCAAGGCTTTCCTTGGTACTTTATTGAAACAAAAGCTATAAAACATGATTACTACAGTAGCTTAATCATGTGAACACACCAAAACAGTAGGTAAAAGTGTTGGGTTGTCTCCCAACAAGCGCATTTCTTTAATGCCTTTTAGCTAGGCATGATGATTTCAATGATGCTCGCATAAAAGATAAGAATTGAAACATAACAAGAGCATTATGAATCATAAGTTCCTCTCTCATAATAATTTTCAGTAGCATCATGAATAGATTCATCAATATAACCATCACATAAAGCATTCTATTCATGATCCAAAAGCATAGAAAATTTATTACTCTCCATATAAGCAATTTTATTCTCATTCACAATAGTGGGAGTATCACATGAAACTCGAATACTATAAATTGTTTCCATATTAAAAGAGTAATTTTTAGTAAAAGTATATTCAAAATTATGACAATAATTATCACTACTTTTTATAACATAGGTATCATCACAATAATCATCATAAGTAGCAACTTTGTTCTCATCATAGTCAATTGAAACCTCTTTCGAAATAGTGGAATCATTACTAAATAAAGTCATGACCTCTCCAAATCCACTTTTATCATTATAATAAAATTCAACACCCTCCAAAATAGTGGGATAATAATTATCTAAAGTTGACACTCTTCCAAACCCACTTTCATAAATATTGCAATCATCATAAATAGGAGGCATGCAATCACCGTAACAAATTTGATCATTCAAAGTAGGGGGACTAGAAAGATCATCTTCATTAAGCATAGCATCCCCAAGCTTGGGACAAACATTAATTGCAGCAAATAAATTCTCAAACATGTCATTCTCATCAAACATAGCATCCCCAAGCTTGTGGCTTGGCATATCATAAGCATAATCACTCTCATCATTAATAGTATGAATAGCACCAATAGTATAACAATTATTATCATCATATTTTCCCAAGTTGGTGCCAAACAGATTTTCAAGATTATACGAAGTATCATTATCTTCCCAATCATAATCATCACAACAAGCAATAGGCATAACAAAATCATCATCAGTAGTTCTTTCGGACATTGTGCCATAAGACAAATAAGCAATATCATCATCAAGTGCATCATCTTCCACAATTATTTTTTATTCATTTTTATGAGGCACAACAATAATAGGAGCAACATTATTTGGGAGAGATGCTGTTTTACCTCTACTCTTTCTTCTTTTCTTCTTCTTCACCACATCATGTGTGGGTTTAATTAATTTTTTGGAGCTTCTTTTTGATGAGATTGGTTGAATAGGGAGCTCCTTCTCGTTACCTATTTCATCATGAGAGACAATAGGAGGGAAACTAGAAATCTTTACCCTTTCATTAGTATTCCTTTTATATTCTATTGGTTTTCCCGTCTTTCTATAGTTGGCAATATAAGTATTTTCATTGCAATTTACCATGCAAAACATATGGATTTCTTTCAAATTAGTTTCAGCATGGTCTGTGAATATGAATGCTTCAAACCAACCATTTTTATGTGACAATTCTTCACACCCCAAAAATAAACAAAGTTCATTATAAAGTTCAAGGGTGATCAAGTTATTGCAATATTTGGACATGATTCGATCATGGAAAAGCATGCATTGGAAATTAAGGTGACCAACTTTATTGCAAACTTCACAAGTAATAGGATAAAGAGAGCATAATTTTGTAGCAAATTTATCTATCACCTTGAGCAAAAAATTGGTTCTATCATGTTTATGCTTCTTACAAAATCTATCATCCTTATAAGGCATGTCGTCACAAAGTCTTTCCACTCCACAAAAATTAACATGCTTATAAGAAACATTTTTTTCATGACTAGTGCAATCATCATTAGCATTTTGGATATTTATAGAATTCATACTAACAACATTGCAATCATGCTCATCATTCATGCCAAGCATTTTATTGAATTCTTATTCTATCAATTGAGCACAATTTTCCTTTCCATCATTTTCAAGAAAGACATGATAAAGATGAATAATATGAGGCCACCTCAATTCCATTTTTTTTAGTTTTCTTTTACGAACCAAACTAGTGATAAAACAAGAAACTAAAAGATTCAATTGCAAGATCTAAAGGTATACCTTCAAGCACTCACCTCCCCGGCAACGGCGCCAGAAAAGAGCTTGATGTCTACTACACAACTTGTTCTTGTAGACTCTTGTTGGGCCTCCAAGCGTAGAGTTTTGTAGGACAGTAGCAATTTTCCCTCAAGTAGATGATCTAAGGTTTATCAATCCGTGGGAGGCGTAGGATGAAGATGGTCTCTCTCAAATAACCGTGCAACCAAATAACAAAAAGTGTCTTGTGTCCCCAACAAACCAAATACAATGGTAATTTGTATAGGTGCACTAGTTCGGCGAAGAGATGGTAATAAAAGCGTAGTAATGATAGTAGATATTGATTATTGTAATAGGAACAATAAAAAACAGCAAGGTAGCAATTGATAAAACGGAGCACAAACGGTATTGCAATGCTTGAAAATGAGGCCTAGGGTCCGTACTTTCGCTAGTTCAGTCTCTCCGTAATGCTAATATAATTGGATCATATAACCATCCCTCAACGTGCGATGAAGAATCACTCCAAAGTTCCTATCTAGCGGAGAACATAAGATGAAATTGTTTGTAGGGTATGAAACCACCTCAAAGCTATTCTTTCCGATCAATCTATCCTAGAGTTCGTACTAAAATATCACAAAACTATTATTTTCGATCGATCTAACCAAGAGTTCGTACTAAAATAACACCATATGATACACATCAACCAACTCTAATGTCACCTAGATACTCCAATGTCACCGCAAGTATCCGTGAGTTGATTATACGATATGCATTAAACAATTTCAGATTCATAATACTCAATCCAACACAAAGAACCTCAAAGAGTGCCCCAATATTTCTACCGGAGAAACAAAGACGAGAATGTGCATCAACCCCTATGCATAGATTACCCCAATGTCACCTCAGGAATCCGCGAGTTGAGTGCCAAAACACATATCAAGTGAATCAATATGATACCCCATTGTCACCACGGGTATTCATAGCAAGACATACATCAAGTGCTCTCAAATCCATAAAAGTATTCAATCCGATAAAACAAAATCTGAAAGGGAAAAATCAATTCACAACAAGATAGAGAGGGGAAAACACCATATGATCCAACTCTATTAACAAAGCCCGCGATACATCAAGATTGTGACATCTCAAGAACACGAGAGAGAGAGAGAGATTAAACACATAGCTACTGGTACAAACCCTCAGCCCCGAGGGTGGACTACTCCCTCATCATCATGGTGGCCACCGGGATGATGAAGATGGCCACCGGTGATGATTTCCCCCTCCGGCAGGGTGCCGGAACGGGGTCTAGATTGGTTTTTCGTGGCTACAGAGGCTTGCAGCGGCGGAACTTCTGATCTAGGGTTACCTCCGGGGTTTTTGGAATATTTGGCAATTTATAGGGCGAAGAGGTGGTGCGGTAGGTCACCGAGGGGGCACAACCCTCCTGGGCGCGCCTGGGCTCCTAGGCGCGCCCAGGTGGGTTGTGCCCACCTCGGGCCTTCCCTCAGGTACTTTTTTAGCCCATCCTGGGTCTTCTGGTCCAAAAAATTTCGCTGTGTTTGGACTCCGTTTGATATTGAGTTCCTGCGAAGTAAAAAAACAAGCAAAAAACAGCAACTGGCACTGGGCACTATGTCAATAGGTTAGTCCCAAAAAATGATACAAAGTTGCTATAAAATGATTGTAAAACATCCAAGAATGATAATATAACAGCATGAATACTTCATAAATTATAGATACGTTGGAGACGTATCACTTCCCAGTGAGCCTGCGCATTGGAGGACAGCTTGCATGCCTCCCGGTCAGCATGCACAGCAGACTGCGCTCGCACGCCTCCCGTCTACTCAAGCAGCTGTCCGCATGGCACCTCCTAGACATTAAAAGTGTGACGCGTGGTGTCACATGAATGGTTAGCAGAACGCCAACGATTTAAATTATACAAACGTTTGAGATGATAAGGTGGCAGCTATTTGTTTCAAAATGCCTTTGTTGGATGTTGATTTGAGTGCGCCTTCTCTCAAATTGGACACGAAAAATACCACAGCATGTCGGGTGCCATTCCATGATAGCATGCCAAGTTTCATGAAATTCAGACGAGTTTTGGATTTACTAGAATTTAAAAACTAAGTATCTCAACGTTTTGCCGGCAAGCAACAGTGCCCTAGTGTTTGAAATTCATTCCCATTTCTTACATGGGACGTAAGCATGCACCCAAGGACACACATTTGATTTTTCAACCCATTTGTCTGCACTGGAGCATGTGCCTGTAATTCAAATTTGAATTATGCACATAAAAAGCATAGAAAACTCAGTTGATGTATAAAAATGCCCAAACGAACCCCAAAAAAATCCAAATTTTAACACGACACTCCTGTTGCTCTATGTTGCCACTAGGAAAAAAATTGAAAGCAAGACGAGGGAACGAATATCGTTTCATCCATGAAGGAGGCACATTCCCTACTGGAACCATGAGGCTTGTTGTGAGAAGCTCTGGCTTGTGAGAAGCTTATACCCAAACCTGCCCCAAATGGGACAATTTTTTTACCACAGCATGTTGATGTCGTTCCATGATAGCATGCCAAGTTTCATGAATTTCAGATGAGTTTTGAATTTACTAGAATTTTAAAACCATGTATCTCAATGTTTGCGGCCAAGCGACGGTGCCGAGGTGTTTGACATTCATTCCCATTTCTTGCATGGGACCTAAGCATCCAACAAAGGACACACATTTGATTTTTCAACCCATTTATATGCACTGGAGCATGTGCCAGTAGTTCAAATTTGAATTATCTACATAAATGCATAGAAAACTCAGTTAATGTATAAAAATGTCCAAACGAACCCCGAAAAATTCCAAAATTTAAAACAACACTCATGTTGTTCTATGTTGACACTAGAAAAAAATTTGAAAGCAAGAAGAGGCAACGAATATCATTTCGTCCACAAAGGTGACACGTTCTCTACCGGAACCATGAGGCTTGTTCTGAGAAGCTCTGGTTTGTGAGAAGCTTATACCCAAACCTGCCCCAAATGGGACAATTTTTTTACCACATCATGTTGATGTCGTTCAATGATAGCATGCCAAGTTTCATGAAATTCAGACGAGTTTTGGATTTATTAGAATTTTAAAACCATGTATCTCACTGTTTGCAGCCAAGCGACGGTGCCGAGGTGTTTGACATTCATTCCCATTTCTTGCATGGGACCTAAGCATCCAACCAAGGACACACATTTGATTTTTTAACCCATTCACATGCACTGGAGCATGTGCATGTAGTTTAAATTTGAATTATGCACATAAATGCAAAGAAAACTCAGCTAATATATAAAAATGTCCAAATGAACCCCGAAAAATTCCAAAATTTAACACAACACTCATGTTGTTCTATGTTGACACTAGAAAAAATTTGAAAGCAAGAAGAGGCAACGAATATTGTTTCGTCCTCAAAGGTGACACGTTCCCTACTGGAACCATGAGGCTTGTTCTGAGAAGCTCTGGTTTGTGAGAAGCTTATACCCAAACCTGCCCCAAATGGGACAATTATTTTTACCATAGCATGTTGGTGTCGTTCCATGATAGCATGCCAAGTTTCATGAATTTCAGACGAGTTTAGAATTTACTAGAATTTTAAAACCATGTATCTCAATGCTTGCGGCCAAGCGACGGTGCCGAGGTGTTTGACATTCATTCCCATTTCTTGCATGGGACCTAAGAATCCAAACAAGGACACACATTTAATTTTTCAACCCATTTATGTGCACTGGTGCATGTGCCTGTAGTTCAAATTTGAATTATCCACATAAATGCAAAGAAAACTCAGTTAATGTATAAAAATGTCCAAATGAACCCCAAAAAATTCCAAAATTTAACACAACACTCATGTTGTTCTATGTTGACACTAGAAAAAATTTGAAAGCAAGAAGAGGCAACGAATATCATTTCGTCCACAAAGATGACACGTTCTCTACCGGAACCATGAGGCTTGTTCTGAGAAGCTCTGGTTTGTGAGAAGCTTATACCCAAACCTGCCCCAAATGGGACAATTTTTTTACCACAGCATGTTGATGTCCTTCAATGATAGCATGCCAAGTTTCATGAAATTCAGACAAGTTTTGGATTTATTAGAATTTTAAAACCATGTATCTCAATGTTTGCGGCCAAGCGACGGTGCCGAGGTGTTTGACATTCATTCCCATTTCTTGCATGGGACCTAAGCATCCAACCAAGGACACACATTTGATTTTTTTAACCCATTTACATGCACTGGAGCATGTGCATGTAGTTTAAATTTGAATTATGCACATAAATGCATAGAAAACTCAGTTAATGTATAAAAATGTCCAAATGAACCCCGAAAAATTCCAAAATTTAACACAACACTCATGTTGTTCTATGTTGACACTAGAAAAAAAATTAAAGCAAGAAGAGGCAACGAATATTGTTTCGTCCACAAAGGTGACACGTTCCCTACCGGAACCATGAGGCTTGTTCTGAGAAGCTCTGGTTTGTGAGAAGCTTATACCCAAACCTGCCCCAAATGGGACAATTTTTTTACCACAGCATGTTGATGTCGTTCAATGATAGCATGACAAGTTTCATGAAATTCAGACGAGTTTTGGATTTATTAGAATTTTAAAACCATGTATCTCAATGTTTGCGACCAAGCGACGGTGCCGAGGTGTTTGACATTCATTCCCATTTCTTGCATGGGACCTAAGCATCCAACCAAGGACACACATTTGATTTTTTTTAACCCATTTACATGCACTGGAGCATGTGCATGTAGTTTAAATTTGAATTATGCACATAAATGCATAGAAAACTCAGTTAATGTATAAAAATGTCCAAATGAACCCCGAAAAATTCCAAAATTTAACACAACACTCATGTTGTTCTATGTTGACACTAGAAAAAAATTTAAAGCAAGAAGAGGCAACGAATATTGTTTCGTCCACAAAGGTGACACGTTCTCTACCGGAACCATGAGGCTTGTTCTGAGAAGCTCTGGTTTGTGAGAAGCTTATACCCAAACCTGCCCCAAATGGGACAATTTTTTTACCACAGCATGTTGATGTCGTTCAATGATAGCATGACAAGTTTCATGAATTTCAGACGAGTTTAGAATTTACTAGAATTTTAAAACCATGTATCTCAATGCTTGCGGCCAAGCGACGGTGCCGAGGTGTTTGACATTCATTCCCATTTCTTGCATGGGACCTAAGAATCCAAACAAGGACACACATTTAATTTTTCAACCCATTTATGTGCACTGGTGCATGTGCCTGTAGTTCAAATTTGAATTATCCACATAAATGCAAAGAAAACTCAGTTAATGTATAAAAATGTCCAAATGAACCCCAAAAAATTCCAAAATTTAACACAACACTCATGTTGTTCTATGTTGACACTAGAAAAAATTTGAAAGCAAGAAGAGGCAACGAATATCATTTCGTCCACAAAGATGACACGTTCTCTACCGGAACCATGAGGCTTGTTCTGAGAAGCTCTGGTTTGTGAGAAGCTTATACCCAAACCTGCCCCAAATGGGACAATTTTTTTACCACAGCATGTTGATGTCCTTCAATGATAGCATGCCAAGTTTCATGAAATTCAGACAAGTTTTGGATTTATTAGAATTTTAAAACCATGTATCTCAATGTTTGCGGCCAAGCGACGGTGCCGAGGTGTTTGACATTCATTCCCATTTCTTGCATGGGACCTAAGCATCCAACCAAGGACACACATTTGATTTTTTTAACCCATTTACATGCACTGGAGCATGTGCATGTAGTTTAAATTTGAATTATGCACATAAATGCATAGAAAACTCAGTTAATGTATAAAAATGTCCAAATGAACCCCGAAAAATTCCAAAATTTAACACAACACTCATGTTGTTCTATGTTGACACTAGAAAAAATTTGAAAGCAAGAAGAGGCAACAAATATTGTTTCGTCCACAAAGGTGACACGTTCCCTACCGGAACCATGAGGCTTGTTCTGAGAAGCTCTAGTTTGTGAGAAGCTTATACCCAAAACTGCATTCATTCCCATTTCTTGCATGGGACCTAAGCATGCAACCAAGGACACACATTTGATTTTTTAACCCATATTTATGCACTGGAGCATGTGCCTGTAGTTCAAATTTGGATTATGCACATAAATGCCTAGAAAACTCAGTTAATGTATAAAAATGTCCAAACGAACCCCGCAAAATTCCAAAATTTAACACGACACTCCTGTTGTTCTATGTTGACACCAGAAAAAATTTGAAAGCAAGAAGAAGGTGACACATTCCCTACCGAAACCATGAGGCTTCTTGTGAGAAGCTCTGGTTTGTGAGAAGCTTATACCAGAACCTTCCCCAAATGGGACAAATTGTTTTACCACAGCATGTTGATGCCATTCCATGATGGCATGCCATGGTTCATGAATTTCAGACGAGTTTTGGATTTACTAGAATTTCAAAACCAAAGCATCTCAACGTTTGCCGGCGAGCCACGGTGCCGAGGTGTTTGAAATTCATCCCCATTTCTTGCATGGGACATAAGCATCAACCCATGGACACATATATGATTTCACAACCCATTTTGGTGCACCGGAGCATGTGCATGTAGTTTAATTTTGAATTGTGCACCTGAAATGCCTAGAAAACCCAGTTAATGTATAAAAATGTCCAAACGAACCCTGAATAATTCCAATTTTTTTGACGACCTACCTATAGTCGCATGTTCACTGCAGATAAAAGTTCTAGCAATTCAAACACCCTCCTTTGCCGCTGTGACTCAATTATGCATTTCAAATCAAGACGAAAAATCAAGTAGATCGCACACAGTTTATTATCACCAACCGTGTGAGATGCAGTACAAAATATCTTGGAGCACCGTCGGATTAGTATGTATATGGCTTACGAGAGAAGGTGCGTCGGCTACAGTCCATAGCCAGCGTGTCAAGCACACTAGCTCACTTGCCAAATATCATTTCACTGTTTAATCGTCGCCGCTGAAAGATGGGGACGTGGACCCGCGTCATGAGGGCCACTTCGGCAGCCCACTCTGGCGAGAGCACGACCGCAGCCGCCATGCACGTGCTAACAAGCTGCGTGAGCGCGGCCGCAATCTGCGACCGGGCGGCCAAGGCAACCCAAACAGCCGTTGTTGCTGCTCAGGTGGCGACAGCAACATCTATGTCGGGGATAGCAACTGGCGAGAGCGGCATAACAGTTGTCCGTTCTGCAGCGGTGGCCTTAGCCCTAATGGAGGCCGCCCACGACCATGTCAAGGCCGCCCACACCCAGCTCGTGGCGGTCACCGCACAAATCGAACGATACTTCTCCGACAACGATCGGCAACCCACAGCCAAAGAGTTGGCAATCGTCGAGAGTGTTCGAGCAGCCGTCAGTTCCTACGCGGCATACCTTGCCACGACGGAGCCCATCCAAGCCCAGATCATGCCCGCCCACGCCCAGCTCGTGGCGGTCTTTTCCAAAGAGATGGCGGACTCGGATGGCGAGATGCTTACCGAGTATGGTGTGATGGATGCCATGGAGCCCCTTCCCCAGGACATCGTCGGGCGTGAGCTGGACATGGAGGAGGAGGCGGAGATTGACGAGCGCCAGCTGGAGTAGTACTCTTTGTTTAATTTAGAGCACCGGTCTTTAATTTTTTAGAGTAATGTTTAGGTCAGCTAGCTCTGTTTAATTGCTAAACTTGCTCGATTAAGAAGTGTGGGTGTGCTGTAGGCTCTTTTGTGTACCCAAATTATGCAATGACGTGGATGACCACTGTAACCTGGGAAATTCGGACCAAAATTTGCACATTTAAACTCATCACACATGGGGTAAGCTATATGAATCATTTGTGATGTTCACATATCATACACAGTGCTGAATAAGGGACTGTGTCTGATGACACTTTGCGCGCCAGTTTTTTCGCTGCATCGAGCCAAAATTTTCAGCTTCCGCGGAAATATGTACCTCCCCGCCCCCTCCCCCTTACCAAAAGCCACATTTCCCCAGTTTCTGCCTTCCTTTCCAAGTTCAAACCTTCACTCCTTGCTTGCAGCGCCGCCTCCTCGCCAGCGACCCTCCTTCACACTGCTCGGCCTTGTCGATCCAGGCAGGTAATCCACACCCGACCCCCATCCTCCTCCTCCTTCTACATCCCACATGCCCCGACCGCCGGCGTGACACCTTCCACCCAAATCACCGACCCCTACCCCAAATAAGTGCCGCCTAAGACATGGTTCACATAGTATAGCCAGGAGCTCAAGGAGCATTTGGCAACGGAGAACCAAATCGCGGCCGCATGCGCGGATGAAGTCGTGATGGCTGCCATTCATGCCGACCCCCAGATCTTGGAGGAGCACCTCGCCGTTGAGGCCACCGTCGAGGCCTCGCGCGCCGACGCCGCGACACGGTTGGCTGCTTTAAACGACAGTTCGTGGCATTTTCTCAAGGCCACCGTTGGTGCCTTCGACAAAGACTACGAGGTGTTTTCTCAGCGTGCCCATGCTTACCTCAACTCGAGAGCCAGCAGGTTGGTGCCCGGAGCGGCTCAGGAAACTCACCATTACGAGGAGGGCACCCACGATGGAGGCCTCGCCCTCTTTCATGTCCAAGGAGCCAATCATCATCGATATCTCTGTCGATGAGGAGTAGCTTGTCTTATTAGCTCACTATAAGGACCTATGTTCAATTAGCTAGCTATGCCAGTTAAGCATGCTCGGTTTACCCGTTGCATGTCCTGCTCCTGCCTTTCCTTAACAAATTCTAGTGAATTGTCCTATATACTTTTACAATGCAATCTGTTCCTCTAGTGTATATGTTCTATATGTCGTGCAATGTGGTGCTCACTTATTAATTGTTTGGTTAATTTGTTGTTGTGTCCAGTTAACTGTTTGGTTCAATTCTGCAATGTGATGTTCAATTCTTCTGGGTGCAATTTTGTATTGCCTTCCATGTGAGAAATAAATCGAATTTCGTTGTACAAAATACATGAGAAACAAATACAATTGCTATATTTCCAAGTTGTCAAGCATGCTTGGTTTGGTTAACTGTCTGATCTTCTAGTATGTTATATATTGTGCAATGTGGTGCTCAGTTAATGTTTGGTTCATTTGTTGTGGTGTTTAGTTAACTGTTTTGTTCAATTCTGCAATGCGATGTTCAATTGTTGTGGGTGCATTTTTTATTGTCTACCATGTGAGAAATAAATCGAATTTGGTTGTACTAAATACATGAGAAACAAATACAATTGTTATATTTCCAAGCTGTTAAGCATGCTTGGATTGGTTAACTGTCTGATCTTTTATTAGGAGTATGTTATATTGTGCAATGTGGTGCTCAGTTAATGTTTGTTTTATTTGTTGTGGTGTTTAGTTAACTGCTTGGTTCAATTCTGCAATGCGATTTCCAATTGTTGTGGGTACAATTTTGTATTGTTATGCATGTGAGGAATAAATCGAATTTGGCTGCACTTAATACATGAGAAACATATACAATTGCTATATTCCCTAGTTCTTAATCATGCTTGGTTTGGATAAATGGCTTTTCCATGTGGCTCGAATTAATCTAATGAATCGGCAATGTGTTTATTTTTCATCAACATATTTTACTGATAGCATGCCAACCCTCACTTAACCTGATCACTAACTACCTTATATGTGTTGCAGGGAAACAATGGGAAGCACTGAGGTTTATAATCGAGGATTGCACATGCATGGTCCTTTGTCTAATAGCACATTATTGTGCAAATGCAGGAACCATTCTAATATTTAGATTTTTAACAATTTGGTCTTGCGCATGTAGGTCCTGCTGTCAGAGGTTTTGACCCACTGTTTGACCCTTTTTGCATATGGGGAAATGAGGTGTCCATGAATATCAGTCAAGTCAAGAAACTCAGAAAGATTGTTAGGATAAAGAAATTAGCAACAAAAAACAACAAGAGCTTTGCCTGCACAATGAAGAAGACATCAGTTCACTACAGGATGGTACTAACTATTATACCTTGTCTTTTTTATTCCTTTGCGCCATTTCAAATCTAGAGAAGATATTTATGCATATCCTTGTTTTCAGGCCTTTCCAAAGCAGTTCACTGATGATTACCTCTCCAACCACCTGTATGGTTAGGAGGGGAGGAAGGTATGCATACAACACCCACGGTTCAATATTGAAGTCTTCCTAAAGAGGACGAAGGATGGACAGTCAATCATCCACGGCCACTGGCCTAAAGTTGCAAAGACCTTCAACATCAATGAAGGCTCAATATTCGCCTTCCGCTTTAGCAGTTTTCCAGATGAGATTCATCTGCCTATGTACCATCTATGATGCTAATTTCAAAATGTTATAGATATTGCATGTGAAACTTGGTGCTTGCTATATGCCTATATGGTGTAACTGATTGCTGAAGCTATATGGTGTTGTACTCTGATGTATTTCAATTATGAAATCCTACTTCCTTAATACGAAAATGAGATATATTGTGTGCTTAATATGAAATGTCAATTTGATTAATAAATGGATTATTAATAATAGGCCAATTAGCCTGCTAATTGGGTTTTTCTATTGCAAACGGTTATTGAGAAAACACCATGGGCGATGACCTCAGACAACGCACACTGTTTCTAGGAAGAAAACATGTTGGATCAATGAACAATCACACACGACTTCCTCTTGAAAACTGTTTGCGTTAGGCCTCCTTGAAAAAATGTTTTCCACATAAATAGTGTGTGTGATGGACAGCCTATGCCACACAGTTTCTTCTACGCACCGTGTGTGATGCATTCAATAATGCAAAAGATAAAATTGTTAATATCGTCTGCAATGACAACACTATCACAAACGATTTATATGGGGAAAATTGTGTGTGATGTACGTGCGAACGGAAACGTTTTCCCTGGATTGACTGTGTGGGATGTATATACGAACGGAAATGTACTTCTTGGATTGACTGTGTGGGATGTACATATGAACGGAAACGTATTCCTTGGATTGACTGTGTGGAATGTACATACGAACGGAAACGTTTGTCTGGGACTGACTGTGTGGGGTGTACTTACGACCAGAACCGATTGGGCCTGTATAATTGTATTTGATCGCTCGCCCATCACACACGATCTCATTTTGCCCAGCGTGTGTGACCGGAGGGCCTATCCCCGAAGGTTTCTGGGTCGTGTGGGAAGGACCCCCCTAAAGCCCACACTCACTAGGCGACGGTTCAAAATACCGTCGCGGAAAGGGGATAAAAACCGTTTGTATAGCAGCTCGCTGTACCAGTGGTCTATCTAGAACGAGACACCACCTCTTATCTAAAAGGGTGTACCGAAGGTAAAGATACAGGTAAACAGATTTTTTTCATGTTCCTTCGGTGGCACGTCTTATTTTGGATTGTGCGGTCCTGGATCTCGAGTTAACATTATTCCCTACAGTATTTATGCAAAATTTATGATACACTAGAGCCTACTGACATGGTTATTAAGCTTGCAGATAAGACTGATAGAGTATCATGTGGCATCATCAAGGATGTCAACATTATAATAGGCTCACTCATATATCCTATTGATATTTTTGTGTTAATGATTTCATAGGATAAAGATTGTCCTATTGTATTTGGAACCTCTTTCCTAAATGTTGCAGGGGCATATATGAAAAAGAAAACTATCTCTATGAAGTGGGGTGAAGAGATGATTAAATTCCCATTTTATTCTATGATAAGTAAACCATATCAAAGAGAATCTCAAGATGAAGAAGAGCTGAAATTAAATCAACTAGCTGAAATCCATATTCAAACTCCATATTATGAAGTTGAGAGGGCCCTCGTAAGACCCGAATCTCTATTTGAAGATGAAGAGAAGGAGGGAATTGAAATGATAATGGATGACATTCTAATAGTTATCCCCCATTTGAATGAAGTGTACGAGGTTCTTGGAAGAAAAGGAGATGAGGAACTACCACCTCCTATTCTTAAACCATTACCCAAAGGACTGAGGTATGAATTCATGGATAATACTAAAATATTTCCTATTATTGTTAATGATGACCTTTTAGAAAAAGAAAAGGATAAGCTATTGACGGTGCTAACTAGACACCAAAAGGCATTGGGATACTTAATGAACCTGTGCGCACGGGCCCCTCCGTTGTAGCTGCTGCTAACCCATGTGCACGGGGTGTGTACCGTGCACACATGCCTCACTTACCCCGTGCGCACGGGCCCTACAGGAAGATGGTCGTGGACTGCTTGTTTTGCCCCCTCCACTCGTCCCTCACCTCTAGCCACATATATAATTTGTACCTAGACCATTTGTTAGGGTTAGCAAAGTGTCTGAAATGAATTAGACAGAGATTTGCTCATCTACCACTCCTCTAGGAGAATAAGACCTCCTAGTAGAAGATCCCAAGTGGATATCAAGGCCCCTTCTAGGGAAGGATCTATCTAGATCATCAAGACCTCGTCTCCTTTGGATTTGAGAAGAACCTTACCTTTGTGCTATTTTCCCCTTGATTGTTCATGTTATACTTGTGGATCTCATGTATACTATTCTAGTGGATGTGTGATTTGGGTTTTGTTTGAGCGATTCCTCTTGTTGTTCTTGTTGTTCTTCCCCTTTTCCCCCTCCAAGTGTGAAAAGATCATCAACCCCTCTATCTATTCCATGCTATATATCCCTATAGAAGAAGGAGCCAAGCCAGTTATTGAAAATCGGAGAAGATTGCACCCTCACTCCAAGAATGTGGTAAGAAAAGAGGTAACACGTCTTCTTGATGCATGGGTAATTTATCCCATCTCTGACTGTAAGTGGGTGAGTCCAGTTCATTGTATTCCTAAGAAAGGAGGAGTCTCCTTAGTAACTGATGAAAATAATGACCTAGTTCCTACTAGGGCTGTTATTGGATATGGAAATGTGTGTTGATTTTAGGAAATTAAATAGATGGACTCGGAAGGACCACTACCCACTACCATTCATAAATGAGATATTGGAAAGGTTGGCCAACAACTCTTATTTTTGCTATCTCGATGGATATTCCGGATTCTCACAAACACCTATCTAACCTGAAGACCAAGAGAAGACCACTTTCACTTGTCCTTGCAGTACTTACATATTGTAGAATGCCCTTTGGCTTATGCAATGGGCCACCCTCTTTTCAGAAGTGCATTTCTAAAATATTTCCCGACTTTGTCCAGAAAATTGTTGAAGTGTTTATGGACAGTTTTTCTGTCCAAGGCACTTCCTTTGATCATTGTCTCTATAATCTCACAAAGGTTTTGTAGTGATGTGAAGAAACAAGTTTTGTATTGATGGGAGAAAAGTCACTTCATGGTTACCGAGGGAGTGGTGTTGGGACACAGAGTTTCCGGTAAGAGCATCAAAATAGACCAAGAAAGAATAGAGGTAATAGAAAACTTACCTTACCCACAAGATGTCAAAGGTACACAAACTTTTATGGGTCATGCTAGTTTTATAGAAGGTTCATTAAAGATTTCTCTAAATTGTTGAAACTGAGAGATGCACCATATTCTTTTGACAGGAGTTGTATCCAAGCTTATGAAAAACTGAGAGATGCATTGATCACGGCTCCAATCATTCAACCCCCGAAGTGGGATGAGCCCTTTTAAATAATGTGTGACGCTAGAAACTATGCTATTGGAGCTGCCTTAGGATAGCGAGATGATAAAAAGCTTAATGTTGTCTTTATGCTAGCAGGAGTTTGAACGAAGATCAAAAACATTTAGCCACAACTAAGAAAGAATTACTCGCCATTGTCGTTGCTTGTGATAAATTTAGACCTTAAATTATTAACTCGAAAGTAATAGTTCACATAGATCATTGTGCCTTATGTCACCTTCTTGCTAAGACGGATGCTAAGCCCCATTCGATTTGATGGATGTTATTACTTCAAGAGTTTTACTTGCATATAGTAGATCACAAAGGCGAGGACAACCCAGTGGTGCACTGCCTATCACGCATGGAAAGAATACCTTATGACCCCGTTCCAATAAATGAATCATTTCTAGGTGAGAGTTTGGCTATGATTAAAAAGATAGAACCTTGGTTTGTAGATTATGTGAACTTTCTGGTAGGAAAGTACATGCCTCCGGAAATGAGTTATCATCGGAGAAAGAAGTTTTTCAGTGAGCTGAAATACTATTTCTGGGATGACCCTTTTGTTTATCGGCACGGTCTAGATGACATGATTAGGCATTGTGTCCCAGAGCATGAGATGAATGCTATACTTGATAAGTGCCGTAGCAGCCCGTATGCAGGGTACCGCGTTGGAGACCGGACCACAGCCAAAGTACTTCAATCAGGATTGTACTGGCCTACACTCTTCAGAGATGCGCACAGGTTTGTTAAAAGTTGTGCTATTGTCAATGCATAGGTAATATAGGTAGAAGACAAGAAATGCCTATGAATTACACTCTAGTTTGTGAGCCATTTGATGTTTGGGGCCTGGACGACCTGGGACCATTCCCTGTCTCAGATGGGCAAACACGTGGCTATAGATTATGTTACCAAGTGGGTTGAAGCCATTCCTACTCATCACACAGATGCAGCAACCTCGTCGAAGATGATAAAGGACATCATCCTTCCCATGTTCAGAGTTCCTAAAGTTCTTATTACTGACGGTGGACCTCATTTTATACAAGGAATTTTTGGGAGGATACTCCACAAACACAGAGTAAATCATCAAATAGCTTCTCCCTATCACCCTTAAACAAGTGGCCAAGTTGAACTCTCGAACCGGGAAATAAATATGATACTATAGAAGACGGTGCAAAAGTCCAGAAAAGATTGGGCAAGGAAGCTAAATGAGACCCTTTGGGCCTATCGCACCGCTTATAAGAACCCCATGGATATGTCGCCATACAAGATGGTTTATGGTAAGGTGTTGGGGAACGTAGCATGCAATTTCAAAAATTTCTACTCTCACGCAAGATCTATCTAGGAGATGCATAGCAACGAGAGGGGAGAGTGTGTCCACGTACCCTCGTAGACCGAAAGCGGAAGCATTAGCTTAACGCGGTTGATGTAGTCGAACGTCTTCGCGATCCAACCGATCAAGCACCGAACGTACGGCACCTCTGAGTTCAGCACACGTTCAGCTCGATGACGCCCCTCAAACTCTTGATCCAGCAAAGTGTTGAGGGAGAGTTTCATCAGCACGACGGCGTGGTGACGGTGATGGTGATATGATCCGCGCAGGGCTTCGCCTAAGCACTACGACAATATGACCGGAGGAGTAAACTGTGGAGGGGGGCACTGCACACGGCTAAGACAATTGATCTTGTTGTGTTCTAGGGTGCCCCCTTGCCTCCGTATATAAAGGAGGAGAGGGGGAGGCCGGCCGGCCCCTGTAGGGCACGCCAAGAGAGAGGAGTCCTACTAGGACTCCAAGTCCTAGTAGGATTCCACTTGGTGGAAGGGGGAAGAAGGAAGGGAGAGGGAGAGGGAGAGGGAAAGGGGGGCGCCACCCCCTTCCCTAGTCCAATTCGGCCTCCTCCCTTGTGGGGGGCGCACCACCCCCTTGTGGGCTGGTTAGCCTCCCTCCTATGGCCCATATGGCCCATATCTTCCACCGGGGGGTTCCGGTAACCCCTCCGGTACTCCGGTATATACCCGATACACTCCGGAACCCTTCCGGTGTCCGAATACTACCTTCCAATATATCAATATTTACCTCTCAACCATTTCAAGACTCCTCGTCATGTCCGTGATCTCATCCGGGACTCTGAACAATCTTCGGTCACCAAAACACATAACTCATAATACAAATCGTCATCGAACGTTAAGCGTGCGGACCCTACGGGTTCGAGAACTATGTAGACATGACCGAGACATATCTCCGATCAATAACCAATAGCGGAACCTGGATGCTCATATTGGCTCCTACATATTCTACGAAGATCTTTATCGGTCAAACCGCACAACAACATACATCATTCCCTTTGTCATCGGTATGTTACTTGCCCGAGATTCGATCGTCGGTATCATTATACCTAGTTCAATCTCGTTACCGGCAAGTCTCTTTACTCATTCCGTAATGCATCATCCCGTAACTAACTCATTAGTCACATTGCTTGCAAGGCTTATAGTGATGTGCATTACCAAGAGGGCCCAGAGATACCTCTCTGATACACGGAGTGACAAATCCTAATCTCGATCTATGCCAACCCAACAAACACCTTCGAAGACACATGTAGAGCATCTTTATAATCACCCAGTTACGTTGTGACGTTTGATAGCACACAAGGTGTTCCTCCGGTATTCGGGAATTGCATAATCTCATAGTCAGAGGAATATGTATAAGTCATGAATAAAGCAATAGCAATAAAACTTAACGATCATTATGCTAAGCTAACGGAAGGGTCTCGTCCATCACATCATTCTCCTAATAATGTGATCCCGTTCATCAAATGACAACACATGTCCATGGTTAGGAAACTTAACCATCTTTGATTAACGAGCTAGTCTAGTAGAGGCATACTAGGGACACTGTGTTCTGTCTATGTATTCACACATGTATCAAGTTTCCGGTTAATACAATTCTAGCATGAATAATAAACATGTATCATGATATAAGGAAATATAAATAACAACTTTATTATTGCCTCTTGGGCATATTTCCTTCAGTCTCCCACTTGCACTAGAGTCAATAATCTAGTTCACATCGACATGTGATTTAACACCAATAGTTCACATCTTTATGTGATTAACACCCATAGTTCACATCGCCATGTGACCAACACCCAAAGGGTTTACTAGAGTGAACAATCTAGTTCACATCGCTATGTGATTAGCACCCAAAGAATACTAAGGTGTGATCATGTTTTGCTTGTGAAAGAAGTTTAGCCAACAGGTCTGCCATAATCAGATCCGTATGTATTTTGCAAATTTCTATGTCTACAATGCTCTGCATGGAGCTACTCTAGCTAATTGCTCCCACTTTCAATACTTATCTAGATTGAGACTTAGAGTCATCTAGATCAGTGTCAAAGCTTGCATCGACGTAACTCTTCATCACGTCCATAACCGAGAAACATTTCCTAAGGCCTCTAAGGATAATTTTGACTGTTGTCTAGTGATCTACTCCTGGATCACTATTGTACCCCCTTGACAAACTCATGGCAAGGTACACAATATGTCTGGTATATAGCATGGCATACTTTATAGAACCTATGGCTGAGGCATAGGGAATGACTTTCATTCTCTCTCTATCTTCTGCCGTGTTCATGCTTTGAGTCTTACTCAACTTTATACCTTGAATACAGGCAAGAACTCTTTCTTTGACTAATCCTTTTTGAACTCCTTCAAAACTTTGTCTAGGTATATGCTTTGTGAAAGTCCTATTAAGCGTCTCGATCTATCCCTATAGATCTTGATGCTCAATACTTAAGCAGCGTCACCGAGGTCCTTTTATTGAAAAATTCTTATTCAAGTATCCTTTTAGGCTATCCAGAAATTCTATATCATTTCCAATCAGCAATATGTCATCCACATATAATATCAGAAATGCTACAGAGCTCCCACTCACTTTCTTGTAAATACAGGCTTCACCATAAGTCTGTATAAAACCATATGCTTTGATCACCTTATCAAAGCGTATATTCCAACTCCGAGATGTCTGCACCAGTCCATAGATGGATCGCTGGAGTTTGCGCACTTTGTCGGCACTTTTAGGATCGACAAAACCTTCTGGTTGCATCATATACAACTCTTCTTTAAGAAATCCATTAAGGAATGCAGTTTTGACATCCATTTGCCAGATTTCATAAAATGCGGCAATTGCTAACATGATTTGGACAGACTTAAGCATCGCTACGAGTGAGAAAATCTCATCGTAGTCAACACTTTGAACTTGTCAAAAACCTTTTGTGACAAGTCGAGCTTTGTAGATAGTAACACTACCATCAGCGTCTGTCTTCCTCTTGAAGATCCATTTATTCTTAATGGCTTGCCGATCATCGGGCAAATCCACCAAAGTCCACACTTTGTTCTCATACATGGATCCTATCTCAGATTTCATGGCCTCAAGCCATCTGTCGGAATCTGGGCTTATCATAGCTTCTTCATAGATCGTAGGTTCGTCATGGTCTAGTAACATGACTTCCAGAACAGGATTACCGTACCACTCTGGTGCAGAACGTACTCTGGTTGACCTACAATGTTTGGTAGTAACTTGATCTGAAGTTTCATGATCATCATCATTAGCTTCCTCACTAATTGGTGTAGGCAGCACTGGAACTGTTTTCTATGATGAGTTATTCTCCAATTCGAGAGAAGGTACAATTACCTCATCAAGTTCTACTTTCCTCCCACTCACTTCTTTCGAGAGAAACTCCTTCTCTAGAAAGGATCCATTCTTAGCAACAAAGATCTTGCCTTCGGATCTGTGATAGAAGGTGTACCCAACAGTTTCTTTTTGGGTATGCTATGAAGACGCACTTCTCCGATTTGGGTTCGAGCTTATCAGGCTGAAGCTTTTTCACATAAGCATCGCAACCCCAAACTTTAAGAAATGACAGCTTAGGTTTCTTGCCAAACCACAGTTCATACGGTGTCGTCTCAACGGATTTAGATGGTGCCCTATTTAACGTGAATGCAGCTGTCTCTAATGCATAACCCCAAAACGATAGTGGTAAATCGGTAAGAGACATCATAGATTGCACCATATCTAATAAAGTACGGTTACGACGTTCGGACACACCATTACGCTGTGGTGTTCTAGGTGGCGTGAGTTGCGAAACTATTCCACATTGTTTTAAATGAAGACCAAACTCGTAACTCAAATATTCGCCTCCGCGATCAAATCGTAGAAACTTTATTTTGTTGTTACGATGATTTTCCACTTAACTCTGAAATTCTTTGAACTTTTCAAACGTTTCAGACTTGTGTTTCGTTAAGTAGATATACCCATATCTACTTAAATCATCTGTGAAGGTCAGAAAATAATGATACCCGTCGCGAGCCTCAACACTCATCGGACCGCATACATCAGTATGTATTATTTCCAATAAGTCAGTGGCTTGCTCCATTGTTCCGGAGAACGGAGTCTTAGTCATCTTGCCCATGAGGCATGGTTCGCAAGCATCAAGTGATTCATAATCAAGTGATTCCAAAAGCCCATCTGCATGGAGTTTCTTCATGCGCTTTACACCAATATGACCTAAACGGCAGTGCCACAAATATGTTGCACTATCATTATCAACTTTGCATCTTTTGGCATCAATATTATGAATATGTGTATCACTACGATCGAGATTCAATAAACCATTTATATTGAGTGTATGACCATAGAAGGTTTTATTCATGTAAACAGAACAACAATTATTCTCTGACTTAAATGAATAACCGTATCGCAATAAAAATGATCCAATCATATTCATGCTCAACGCAAACACCAAATAACATTTATTTAGGTCCAACACTAATCCCGAAGGTAGAGGGAGTGTGCGATGGTGATCTTATCAACCTTGGAATCACTTCCAACACAAATCATCACCTCGTCATTAACTAGTCTCTGTTCATTTTGCAACTCCTGTTTTGAGTTACTAATGTTAGCAACTGAACCGGTATCAAATACCCAAAGGCTACTATGAACACTAGTAAAATACACATCAATAACATGTATATCAAATAAACCTTTGTTTACTTTGCCATCCTTCTTATCCGCCAAGTATTTGGGGCAGTTTCGCTTCCAGTGACCATTCCCTTTGCAGTAGAAGCACTCAGTTTCAGGCTTGGGTCTAGCTTTGGGTTTCTTCTCGGGAGTGAAAACTTGCTTGCCATTCTTCTTGAAGTTCCCTTTCTTTCCCTCACCCTTTTTCTTGAAACTAGTGGTCTTGTCAACCATCAACACTTGATGCAATTTCTTGATTTCTACCTTCACCAATTTCAGCATCGCGAAGAGCTTGGGAATCGTTTTCGTCATCCCTTGCATATTATAGTTCATCATGAAGTTCTAGTAACTTGGTGATAGTGACAAGAGAAATCTGTCAATCACTATCTTATCTGGAAGATTAACTCCCACTTGATTCAAGCGATTGTAGTACCCAGACATTCTGAGCACATGCTCACTAGCTGAGCTATTCTCCTCCATCTTGTAGGCAAAGTACTTGTTAGAGGTCTCATACCTCTCGACACGGGCATGAGTCTGAGATACCAATTTCAACTCTTGGAACATCTTATATGCTCCGTGGCGTTCAAAACGTTTTTGAAGTCCCAGTTCTAAGCCGTAAAGCATGGTGCACTAAACTATCAAGTAGTCATCATACCGAGCTTGTCAAACGTTCATAACGTCTGCATCTGCTCCTGCAATAGGTCTATCACCTAGCGGTGCATCAAGGACATAATTCTTCTGTGCAGCAACGAGGATAATCCTCAGATCACGGACCCAATCCGAATCATTGCTACTATCATCTTTCAACTTATTTTTCTCTAGGAACATATCAAAAAATAAACGGGGAGCTACATCACAAGCTATTGATCTACAACATAGATATGCAAATACTATCAGGACTAAGTTCATGATAAATTAAGTTCAATTTAATCATATTACTTAAGAACTCCCACTTAGATAGACATCCCTCGAGTCGTCTAAATGATCACGTGATCCAAATCAACTAAACCATGTCCGATTATCACGTGAGATGGAGTAGTTTTCAATGGTGAACATCTCTATGTTGATCATATCTACTATATGATTCACGTTCGACCTTTCGGTCTCCAGTGTTCCGAGGCCATATCTGTATATGCTAGGCTCGTCAAGTTTAACCCGAGTATTCCGCACGTGCAAAACTGTCTTGCACTCGTTGTATGTGAACGTAGAGCTTATCACACCCGATCATCACGTGGTGTCTCGGCACGACGAACTGTCGCAACGGTGCATACTCAGGGAGAACACTTATACCTTGAAATTTAGTGAGGGATCATCTTATAATGCTACCGCCGTACTAAGCAAAATAAGATGCATAAAAGATAAACATCACATGCAATCAAAATATGTGACATGATATGGCCATCATCATCTTGTGCCTTTGATCTCCATCTCCAAAGCACCGCCATGATCTCCATCGTCACCGGCTTGACACCTTGATCTCCATCGTAGCATCGTTGTCGTCTCGCCAACTATTGCTTCTACTACTATCGCTACCGCTTAGTGATAAAGTAAACCAATTACATGGCATTTGCATTGCATACAATAAAGCGACAACCATAAGGCCCCTGCCAGTTGCCGATAACTTTTACAAAACATGATCATCTCATACAATAACGTGTATCACATCATGTCTTGACCATATCACATCACAACATGCCCTGCAAAAACAAGTTAGACGTCCTCTACTTTGTTGTTGCAAGTTTTATGTGGCTGCTAATGGCTTCTAGTAAGAACCTTTCTTACCTACGCATCAAAACCACAATGATTTTTCGTCAAGTGTGTTGCTTTAACCTTCAACAAGGATCGGCCGTAGTCAAACTTGATTCAACTAAAGTTGGAGAAACAGACACCCGCCAGCCACCTGTGTGCAAAGCACGTCGGTAGAACCAGTCTCATGAACGTGGTCATGTAATGTCGGTCCGGGCCGCTTCATCCAACAATACCGCCGAAACAAAGTAAGACGTTGGTGGTAAGCAGTATGACTATTATCGCCCACAACTCTTTGTGTTCTACTCGTGAATATCATCTACGCATAGACCTGGCTCGGATGCCACTGTTGGGGAACGTAGCATGCAATTTCAAAAATTTCTACGCTCATGCAAGATCTATCTAGGAGATGCATAGCAACGAGAGGGGAGAGTGTGTGCACGTACCCTCGTAGACCGACAGCAGAAGCGTTAGCTTAACGCGGTTGATGTAGTCGAACATCTTCGCGATCCAACCAATCAAGCACCAAACGTATGGCACCTCTGAGTTCAGCACACGTTCAGCTCGATGACGTCCCTCAAACTCTTGATCCAGCAAAGTGTCAAGGGAGAGTTTCGTCAGCACGACGGCGTGGTGACGGTGATGGTGATATGTTCCGCGCAGGGCTTCGCCTAAGCACTACGACAATATGACCGGAGGAGTAAACTATGGAGGGGGGCACCGCACACGGCTAAGACAATTGATCTTGTTGTGTTCTAGGGTGCCCCCTTGCCTCTGTATATAAAGGAGGAGAGGGGGAGGCCGGCCGGCCCCTGTAGGGCACGCCAAGAGAGAGGAGTCCTACTAGGACTCCAAGTCCTAGTAGGATTCCACTTGGTGGAAGGGGGAAGAAGGAAGGGAGAGGGAGAGGGAGAGGGAAAGGGGGGCGCCACCCCCTTCCCTATTCCAATTCGGCCTCCTCCCTTGTGGGGGGCGCACCAGCCCCTTGTGGGCTGGTTAGCCTCCCTCCTATGGCCCATATGGCCCATATCTTCCACCGGGGGGTTCCGGTAACCCCTCTGGTACTCCGGTATGTACCTGATACACTCCGGAACCCTTCCGGTGTCCGAATACTACCTTCCAATATATCAATATTTACCTCTCGACCATTTCGAGACTCCTCATCATGTCCGTGATCTCATCCGGGACTCCGAACAATCTTCGGTCACCAAAACACATAACTCATAATACAAATCGTCATCGAACGTTAAGCGTGCGGACCCTACGGGTTCGAGAACTATGTAGACATGACCGAGACATATCTCCGATCAATAACCAATAGCGGAACCTGGATGCTCATATTGGCTCCTACATATTCTACGAAGATCTTTATCGGTCAAACCGCACAACAACATACGTCATTCCCTTTGTCATCGGTATGTTACTTGCCCGAGATTCGATCGTCGGTATCATTATACCTAGTTCAATCTCGTTACCGGCAAGTCTCTTTACTCGTTCTGTAATGCATCATCCCGTAACTAACTCATTAGTCACATTGCTTGCAAGGCTTATAGTGATGTGCATTACCGAGAGGGCCCAGAGATACCTCTCCGATACACGGAGTGACAAATCCTAATATCGATCTATGCCAACCCAACAAACACCTTCGGAGACACCTGTAGAGCATCTTTATAATCACCCAGTTATGTTGTGACGTTTGATAGCACACAAGGTGTTCCTCCGGTATTCGGGAGTTGCATAATCTCATAGTCAGAGGAATATGTATAAGTCATGAAGAAAGCAATAGCAATAAAACTTAACGATCATTATGCTAAGCTAACGGATGGGTCTTGTCCATCACATCATTCTCCTAATGATGTGATCCCGTTCATCAAATGACAACACATGTCCATGGTTAGGAAACTTAACCATCTTTGATTAACGAGCTAGTCTAGTAGAGGCATACTAGGGACACTGTGTTCTCTCTATGTATTCACACATGTATCAAGTTTCCGGTTAATACAGTTCTAGCATGAATAATAAACATTTATCATGATATAAGGAAATATAAATAACAACTTTATTATTGCCTCTTGGGCATATTTCCTTCATAAGGCATGACATTTACCCTTAGAACTAGAGCACAAGGCTTATTAGGCAGTCAAAGGTATAAATTTCAATCTAAAGGAAGCAGGAGAGAAAAGGCTGCTAGACATGCATGCCTTAGGAGAGCTCTGAAATAGTGCTTATGAGAGTGCCCGATTGTTTAAAGAGAAAGTTAAGATGTGGCATGATCGCAAGATCCTAAAACAAGCATTTACTGCGGGGGACAAAGTCCTCTTATTTAACTCTCGCCTTAAGTTGTTTCCAGGAAAACTTACGTTTTGTTTGGGAAGGTCCCTAGAAGATTGAAGAAGTCTACAATTTTGGAGCCGTTCGATTAAAAGGAGGAAAATATACACCTTGGATCATGAATGGACAACGCTTGAAGCTATACATCGCCGATGAACAAAAAGAAGAATAGGAAGTGGAGGCGGTAAGCTTCATAATGACAGAGGAAGCTGAAGCTTTAAGAAGAAAAAAGAAAGGTATGAAGAAGTAGTATTGTGATATAGGTTTGAAATTTGTTTTTTTAGTTAGACATGTTTAATCTCCCTTTGAATCATTGAAGTTTTTGTCCATAGTTGGAGGTTTTTGTCACTAACTTTTCAGGGAGGAAAAAGTTAACGAAGAGACCAAGAGTGAAAGAAGGCGGAAACGGTGATGATTGTAGAGAAGATGTTGACGTATTATGCGAGCGCCCATGATCGTATGACCGGTCGCATAGACCACCCTCGATGAAGGGTTTGGCGACAGAGCGAATGACAGTGTATCATGAGACCGGCCGCCGGAGGTCCTATGAACGCTCGCATGGATCTGTCTTGATAACCCACAAGTATAGGGGATCGCGACAGTCTTTGAGGGTAGTATTTCACCAAAATTTGTTGATTCGACACAAGTGGAGCCAAAGAATATTTATGAGCCTTAGCAGTTGAGTTGTCAATTCAACCACACTTGGGAAATAGTATCTCTACAGCAAAGTATTTAGTAGCACACTAGTCTGATAGTTTTTACAGTAGCAGTAACAGTAGCAAGAGTAACAGGAACAATGACAGTAGCAATTTGTAGTGATTGTAACAGCAGCAGCAGTAGTAATTTAGCAAATATCAATATGAGAAAAGCGTAGGCATTGGATCAGTGATGGATATTTGTGTTGGATGATATTCATCATATAATAGTCACAACCTAGAGTGATACACAATAGCTCCAATTCATCAATGTAATGTAGGCATGTATTCTGTATAGTCATACGTGCTTATAATAACTTGCATGGCATCTTTTGTCCTACCCTCCTGTAGCAGCGAGATTGTCAGGACCCCGATCCTAAGTCACACCGATCTAGCAGGTAACACATCATATATCTTTGCGGCCTCACGCACGGTATCCCCACGGCTGCAGCCTTACCTTGGCCGGGACCGTTTGCGCCTTTTGGCTCACGTATGTGATTGTGTTGCTAGCATCCATATGACAGAGAACCCGGGCCGACATGACTAGTCGTAAACCAAGGTGGCACAAACTTACAGGGACAGGCATACATGACCCAGCAATGCACGTGTCGGTCAGCAGCGAGTGTAACCCAGTCGTAGCAAGGCTACAAAGGACTCCAGTAAAACACCGTATGACATTTCCCCGAAGGGACAAACACAGGAGCAAGGAAGGACACATGCCGGTCAATCCATGTGTTCCGTAGTAGTAGCAAGCTACCATGGCTCAGTGGAAGCACTAGGAGGCATTTCCCCATAAGAAAGGCTACCATGAATAAACAACTAGGTGTCGGATCCCACACATACCAAGCATTTCAATAACATACACACAATATGCTCGATATGTGTAAATACAACATGGCAACACAACATAACTCTATGACTCAAGTATTTATTTAAGAGGCTCCGAGGAGCCATACATAACACGATATTACAAACATGGGTCTCATGACCCAACATACAAAGTCATACAAGCAACAAGCGGAAGCATAAACCTGTCTGAGTACAGACAGCTGAAAAGAAAGAAGGCTAGGAAGCATAGCTATCTACAAGACCCTCCATAGGAGCCAGACCTCTGTCTGGATTCCTAAGCTAATCGGTCAACGTCGAACTCATTGCAGGAATCTAAAGTGAGACTGAAGTCTCCTCTACGAAAACATAAATTAAGCAAACATGAGTACAATTGTACTCAGCAAGACTTACATCAGAACTATCTACTTATGCATCAGTACAACAATGGTGTTGTGGAGTTTAACTGCAGCAAGCCAGCTTTGACTCAGTGCCTGTACTACGACTGTTGGTAACTCTTTTGAGGTGAGAAAGCGCACACGAGTCCACATATTCACCATATTAATACACCACTATGGATCTGCTCCTGTCTCCCTACGAGAAGGCCATCCATAGCACTCACACTTATCTTGCATATTCTAGAGTATCCACTTCCAGCTATCTATGAACCATATAAGCTTTCCAAGTAGTCCATATCCGTGGACGCGGCTATTCGAATAGATCATTAACCCTGTAGGGGTGTACTTCTTCACACACGCTCTCACCACTTATCACCATTTACACTACATGTACTCGGCAACCTTCAAGTGGAAGCCCAACAAGGGTGTCAGCCACGACCTGACTAACCACACAAGTCTCTAGTAGAGGTTTATCGCCTATTTGAGTTCCATCCGCAAGGAAGTCATGCCGAGGTTTCCATTACGGCCCCAAATGATGTGTGCAGGGTTCCCAAGCCCACCAAACGGGTGCCTCGGTACACCGTGCCACGGTGTATCTACCACATCATAGCCCACCCCTAGGGTCAGTGCTACGCACGGCCTCCAACACATAGCCTACAAACACCAGAAACTAGTTGCAACTCCTGGACAAAGACCAAGGCGATTAATAAGTTGAGAGAGCTTGGAGTGCCCGGAGCCCAATGTGTGGTAGTAATTGTCTTGGATCACAAACACAGAACTCAGTTCCTGAGGACGGTTTCAATGAGACAACGCACCATGTACTCCTACATAGCCTCTCATCGCTACCTTTACCAAATCATGTTCACACACTTAGCTCTCAACAGTAGGACATGTTCACCACCATTCCAATCCATCCCACATGAATCAGACCTGACACAACTCTAAGCATAGCAGGCATAACAAGCAATCATGAATGAGTAGGCACATCATGGCTCAAACAACTCCTACTCATGCTAGTGGGGTTTTACTATTTACTGTGGCAAAGACAGGTCATGCAGATGAATGGGTTCAACTACCGCAGCATGTAACAGTTGAATCGTTGTTGTCCTAATGCAGTAAAAGAGAGCAGGAGCGAGAGAGTGGGATTGTATTGGAGTGATCAAGGGGGGGTTGCTTGCCTGGCACTTCTGAAAATAGTATGGCTCTTCATCAGTGTCAACGATCACAACGTCGGAATCGTCATCTACTGAGATGGAACAAACACCGGCAAACAGAGAAGGAACACAATCAATCCAATGCAACAATATGATGTGTGATCATCACATGGCAAAATGCTGGTGTTTGAGCTAGTGCAACATGCTTATGTTAGTTGAAGTTCATTTGAATCAAAGATTCAAATTCAAACTCCAAAAGAAGCATTTAAAATGCCCTTTAATTGATTTGACATGATCGACATGTTTAAGTTGCTTTAACATGCATGAAAATGCCATAAACAAATTCTTCATATTTTTCTGATCATTTTTCATATATAAATTATTTCATTTGGAGTTAGGTTGAATTTCTATGAATTTTTGAAGTTTATATCAATTTCTGGAATTTCCTGGTTATTTAGATTAAACTAAAACCAGAAAATTCTTTACTACATCAGCATTGGATCACACTCACGTCAGCTAGTCAATGGGGTCAAACCTGTCCAGTGGGACCCACTGGTTAGTGACACAGTGGCTAAATCCGGTTAATCCTGTGTTGACCCACACTTTGACCCTCTGTGGGGCCCGCTGTCAGCGTCTGTGGGTGGTCTAGTTGGCGGTGATTAACACTAATTACGCTGCCACGTCGGCAGTCGCCGGAGTTTGGCCGCCGGTGACCATTCCGCACGACAGAGGTGCAGCTGGGCGGCGCTAGGGGCTACAGTTAGGCGCGCTGAGACCACCAGGAGGTAGCCCATCCTTGTCCACATCCAACGGAGCAGGAAGAAGCGGTTGGGGTGCGCTGTACTCGCCGGAGACGAGCTCACGGCGGCGGAGAAGTTCGGGCATCAAACCAAATCGACGCTACAAGCCACTACGAGGCGAGCTAGGGGTGCGTTGGACTCTTGGTGAGCTTCTGAGCACGGTGATGTGCTTGGATGCAAGCTCCAGTGGCTGTAGCCATGGTGAAGCCATGGCCAGCGACGGCGAGCGTCAGTGTTCATGCTGCTACGGGAGGAAAACAAGCACGGGAAAAGAGGGGAAACACGTCAGAGCTCAAAGCGCATCTGTCGGAGATCTTGTCAGACTCGGGGAGGCGTCCAAGGCGACATACGGGCGGCGGCGATCTCCGGTGGCCGACGAGGAAGATGAGGATGATGACGGCTTCACAGGGCGTCCGGGCTCATGTGATTCAGCGTAGAGGTGCGCCTCGGCGAGACGGAGCTCTTAGACAGGTTGGACGGGCGAGGTAGGCCTAGTGGCCATGGCTACGGTGAGCGGCGGCGAGGTAGTGCGCTCAGGCGTGCGAGAGAGAGAGGGATCCAGGGGAGGGGTGAGGATGAGGGAGAGAGCGAGGGGGTCTAGGGGTGTCTTGGCGTATCCAGGGTCGTCCAGGGGGTGGAGAAGCAGTCGGGCAGGGTGGAGGTGGCCGGCGCGTGGCCGCGCGCTCCGGGCACGCGCCCTCGCGTCCTTCTGGCAGGAGGTTGAAGGAGGCGGCGCTGTGGCTAGTGGACTGGGCCAGCACAGTGTTAGGCTACAGGTGGGCTACCAGGTAAGTTGATTTTTCTATTTTCTTGTTGTTTTTCTATTTTCTGTAGTTTGTTTTGATTTAGTTTTTAAACCAAGTCATTTTATAAAAATCTGAAACTTTGTGTGTGCACTGAATGAACTATTACAGAGGCCTTCACCAAGTTTCAACATTATTGGAGCTATAAAATATTTATAGGATTTTAAATGCCCCAATTCAAATACGATATGAGTTAATTCAAAAATCTAGAATGTCCTAGAGATATGTGCATCATTTTTTGGTAGAGGTTTCTACCTTAGGCAAAAATCATGAACTTTTCTGAAAGGCATTTTGGGTTCATTGAAAAGATTTAAGTTTGAACCTAGTTGAAATAATTATCTCGTAGGGTTTGAACATCCCATCTCAAATTCATTTGAATTTAAAAATGATGACATGAATGCTTATGCAACTAATTACAAACAACTTTCTATGTCTGTGACAACTCACCCCCACTAAACAAGAATCTCGTCCCGAGAATCATGTGTAGGGTAAGAGGAAGAGGGGACACTAACTATCACAATGTTCATGATCAAACTGCCCTTCTCGAAGATGTTGATTCATTGCATCATGTTGATCTTGACATCCTTGCCTTCGAGAACTTCATCCAAACACGACAACAGAAAGAAACTCTACAGGAGTCGATCTTCTCGAAGATCGAGCAACTCACGACCAACTCACAGAATGAGACGTTGAAACATCTCTTGAGCTGAGACACAAAACATACATTGTGAGGGATGCAAAATAACAGATGACGAAGGTTCAATTTGGTAGGCAACAATTCCACGCTTAAGTAGATGGTGAGTATGTGTCAAAGTAGCGAGGAGACAAATTGCCATGATTTCATAACGGGGCACCTTAGGGAGGGTGACTCATAGAATTATTTCCTGAAGTGGCAAAAAGAATTACTTTTGACACATAGATCATTGGAACTCTTCATACCAGCCTGAGGCAATTCACAATTGATCGTTTGAAGGAATCCGAAGGAATGGCGTACTCAGTTTGGATAGGAAACTATGTTATAGAACAATGGCACCGTGGGCACAAGCCAAGCGATACTGAAGGATATAACCCAGTGTCTGAGCGTGCTTTCACGAGCTTCAGCATTCCCGTATTCATCAGGGTTTTACCAACATCCATTCCAAGATCTTGGCAACACTTCATACTACCATGATGAATAGTGATGGAGAATGATCGTCTCCCTGGTTATCGTCGTTATGCCCACGCGAAGGGCCCACGTGCCCGTCGTGGGAGCCCGTGTATCTCAGAGGACCATGTTGTTCCGTGCCGGCCATGAGGACCTCGGCCATGGACTCGACGCTCTCACACTCGAACTCATTGGTGGAGTCCTCATGGAGGCAGCCAAAAAGGTCAAGGGAGGGCTCGTCAGGCTCGAGTGCCGCCACCTACCCAGCCGCGGCCTGGGGGGCCACGGCGTGCTTGATCCAATGCTGGAGCCGTGAGCGTCCGAAGCGCTTGCGACGGCGGCCAGCAGGAAGGAGGGGAGCCACTCGGTACGGAACCCGAGGCTGGCAGAGAAGGACTCCGAACGAAGATGTGCGAAAGTGTGTTGCGCTCCGGATGGGCAGTGACCCCATGTCCAGTGGGGCTTCCTGAAGCCACGCCGAATCGTTGGCGATGAAGCTGAGTGCTCCAAAATGGATTTCGCCGCCGAGAATCATGGTGATGATGATGAATTCCACCTACGCTGGACAATCGCTAGACGCGCAGCCCCACGATGGGCACCAACTGTCGAGGCAACGATCCTGGCAATGAGTACTAGGGGTACGAACAAGGGGTGGAGCCTAGCTACGGCGCAAGTGTGACACTCCGTTTTTACGAGTTCGGGCCCCTCTCGGAGAAGGTTACAGCCCTACGTCTCGTGCCCGGAGGCTTTGTTTTCTCTTGGGGTGTATGGTTACAATGGATGCTCAACCCTCGCCATGGAGGAGAAGGGCGGCTTATATAGAGTGTGTCGCAGCCTCTTTACTCCCACGTTACAAGGAGGTTTAATGACTATAACTACGACAGTTACAGGTGTTAATAGCAACAACTACGGCAGTTACAGGTAATGGTAGCCATGACTACACTTGAAGTCCGACTTAAGACTACTCGACCGTTGCAGCTCCCACGTCGCCCTCACGCCTCCTTTGTCCGAGTGGTGGTAGCTAGGCCGACTAGAGGGAAGACGTCCGAGTGTCGTCGGTGTATCCGAGTGGATTTCCTGTAATGCACATCTGAATGCGCCTGTGGTCCAGGGACCTACCAATGATGGTGTGGGACCACAGGTGGGCCTTAGATGTCAGGTCCTTGACCCTACCAGTAGTAGGTTACCACATCACCTCTCATGTAAAGGATATCAAGGGGCGGGGTTCCAGAGACCTGCTCTCCCGTACAGCCATGCACGTCGTGAACGGGATGGGATCGCCGGCGGCGGCAACAGTGAGTGGAACGACTATGGGCAGTGCGCATGGAGGCAGAGCATATATGTTATGTTCTTTGTGGTGGCTAGGGTTGGCCGACGCCTCCAATATATAACGCAGTCGGGTGGAGAGACATGGGTTGGACCCACGTCTGAGTTAGCAACAATCCACGATCTGACGTCTTAGATCGTGGCTCGTCTGTTAAGGAATCTCCGTTTCTAACTGGCAAAAATTAAGCACAAGCGCACAAATGACATAGGTCTGAGCTCAACTCAGCTCATCCACGAAACACGACACACGCACGGGGCGAAGGAGGAGCGCTCGAGAACCACTTCTCTTCTCAGGCCCCAATAGCATGTAGAAGAAAATCTTACATTCTTAAGAAGTTCATCCCCACTACAAGGCATTCTTTCAACATGCAGATTGTCCACATCAGCACATTGCCATGTCACCACTTCAGTTACAGATTACAATCTCACCCCGGCAATTACCTCTCCCTGACTATTTCTCTCTCTCTCACACACACGAGCCGATTGTGGTTCACTGCATGAATGCTCCTAGGCCATTAATTTGTTAATATTTTGACCAGCGTACAGATAGCCTTGCAACAACACCTTCTCTACTTTAAGTTCGGTGAATCAACTCGCCGATCCATACGTAAATACATCGCATTGACTCGCTGTTGATCGTCTTATGTTCCGCCACCAACGGTCGCGTCCTTCCGATCACAAATACAGCCACAAATGCATGTGAAACTGACTGAGGCATTAACCCATCCGTTTCCATCGATTGATTTCCTTTCCGGTTCATCTTTTCAGTTTCCTACGTTAAATATACTCCGTGCACTTCCGCCATGGCCTACTACAAGGATAGGCTGCAGGCCAATGCTACAGCTTGCACGTCCAAAACAATGGAGGTCTGCTGATGCTTTGTACAGCAGCACATCTTAGATCAAGTAGGTCACTGTCGTTTCAATCAAGTGCCCCCTCCCAGACCCCCAAGCTGAGAATAGCATCATGGAATTTATATGTTCAACTCCTTGATGGCTGGTCTGAACGTGCGTTGGTCTGACACAATTGTTGGGGCGTACTTCTACTTGCGCTATATTCTGAAGCCGCCTGTTGTTCTATCTATGTAAGGACCAGGTTTCGTATTCTTTCTGCTACTGATTTATTCACCTCACTTTGGAGCTAGATTTCAGATTGCAGTTTTAATTAAAGTATTGGAACAATATGTCAAGTTCCCTTTCATGATGTCTGTTGGGAGACGTCGTGTCGCCTCCTCTGCAACATGGTGGCCGCCTCCGTCGTGCTGCTACGCATGACACGCCCTCGAGTACACCATCACCGGTAACGGGAGCCTCCCCTGTGGTGCCGCTAAGTGGGACACGCCGCCGGCTACGGCGTCGCCAGTACGCGGGAGAAGGCACAATACACACGTACATGGAATTTTTTCACAATTCTATATATAAAATTACAATCTTATCTTTATATTATAAATTTGTCTAGGTTTTCTGTTAGGGGCAATAGAAAAATGTGGAAATAAGAAGTACTAGAACTGATTCGCAAAAAGGTACTATAACTGAAAATACTACTTCAGTACTGCATCTTTACATTTATAAGAATTTCTGCATTCTTCTACAAATAAGTGGGTTACTTTATTCTTGATTTTTCAAAATATTATGCAAATGATGTCCAAGATTCCGTGAAGCTAACCCTAACATTCATGAAAGTACAATTAGTGAGTTAACATAGCGACAAGAACTGTCTTGGTGATATGTTGATATACTGTAAATACCGCATGCATGTATTTATCCAGATTGTGGTCAGTATATAGTATATATCTAACATGGTTGATTTGTAGCTTACCAATATCTAATGACAAAAAAACATGTCAATAATTCTGTATCCGGTTATTCTATATTGTGAAAACTAAAAATCCATGCGTTGTTGTCCCCCTACCAAGTCCCGCAACAACGTGCGGGGTATCATCTAGTTCCTTATAAAGAGGGTCCAACTCTTTCTCCACACGCGGAGTGGTATTAAACTTTCCATCACTTGCCATGTCTTTTTTTAACACTATACAATCGAAGTCGCTCACATACACGAGCATACACTCATCTATATGAACGTACACATGCACACCCTATCCCCATCAGCACTTCTGAGAGACTGAGCCGGCACATGATCTTGAGATTGACGAAGTTGCCATAGACACCTTCGTAGTCGACGGAAACGTCTCCTCACACAGAAGACGGAACGCACATCGCTGGAAGGCCTGAAATAAATCCAAAAAATGTAAGGATCAATGTCAAGTCCAGGACTTGAACTCTGGTGGGCTGGGATACCACTGTACTCTAGCCATCCAACCACATGTTGGTTCGTCACCACATCTCTTGTCATGACACCGACATGGGCTCTTAGAGATTTTTCTGAAATTGTTGGATGGGCCTAAAGCCCACCCTGTATTTCAACATTGTGGACATACAAATTTATTTGCAGAGAAGCTGGAGTTGTTTGAGCAAAGAAGTGAACAAACTCTAATGGGGATACACATCAAAACTTCCGTTTGTCTAACATTTCTTAATGATCTATAACCTACTTGAATCCCAAAGTTCACTTATACACAATGTTCAAGAAATCGTTAACTGGTAGCTGCTCGGTCGGTTTAGGTGTAGCGATTAATCGGTGAATCGGCCTATTAACTGGATTAATCGGTCGACCATTAATCGGTAGATTGAATAGGAATTTGCCAACATATATCTAGATTTTTTATGTATTATACCATACTCTCATGCTCTCAGCTATGTAGTATACCAAAACATGCTTCCATACACATATGGAAAACATAGAGAGGAGGTAAATTTTTTAATCCTAGCCATTAACGAGCGGGATGGGGCTGGAAGGGGTTACGGGCCAAAATTTTGGGCTCTGTTTGCCCACCCGTTAATGGGCCAGCAGTTATTAATCGGCATGACAACTGATTAATCGGTCTAACTGGCCAATTAATCGGCCTGACAAGTTAACGCGATGAATAGGTGTTATTCGATTCGGCCATGCTATGAGTAGCGATTAACTGGCCCGTTAACTGATTAATCGGGTGAATTCTTGAACAGTGCTTATACATTAATTTCTTATTCTCATTCAAGGGTTTTAAATGTGTGCAAGTATGGTTCTCTCTGAAATATGTACTGCACTTGTTCTGTTGGGAGACGGTTTTCTTCCGCAGAGTCTTAACCTCTAGCTCGTGAGACCCTTATACGGATATTCAATTCGGTGGAATATGTTCCAGTGTGTGATGTTCTTGTCAAATTTCATCTTGTTCGGACATCTGAGGAGCTCATGATAAAAAAGACAAAATCGATCAAAACAGTAGATGAATAGTAAACTTCCTTACATCCCCGAAATTTGTCTTCTTTGCTGAGAGCTACTGAATTGTTCAAATTTCATGATATTTGGCACGGACTTCACGCACATAAGCATCTAGCATCATAAAAAAATCAATTGTTTTTTTAATTCTTTTACTATTTTAAATGAATTTACTGTCCACCTCGGGTGCAGATGCACCCTTATATTCTTAAAATCCGATTGTGCAAGCTATCATGTTGGTCCCTTTTTAGAACACCTATGCAGCCACAACAAAAAATTGTAGATTGAATTCACCACATCCTCATTTTAACTAAACGTTGGGGGGAGAATGCCCCAAGGATCCTTCCTCGTTTTTATACGACTAAACTCTTACTCTAGTGAAACTGCATGTTCTTATTTCAAATAACTGAAAATGCCATCAATTTTTTGAGGTGATCTTTCGGCGCAGCAAAGCACCCTACTGCTTAGTACTCGTAGCAGGCGCAGCAAAGCACCCTACTGCTTAGTACTCGTAGCATAAGCTACCATGCGCTACCTGAAATTCCAAATCGAGGCTCAAAATAATCACCTCGGGATTCTAGTAGATCTTTGTGCCTTGCAGCTAGGCTTCCTTCGAGTCCAATCCTGATGAACATTTTCTTGAATAATCTCTCAAATCCATGTTTCTCTTCTTTTAGATGGTGTTTCTTTTCTATTGCTTTCTCTCATGTGCATTACATTTTGTCATGTGGTTTATAATTACACTTGACCTGTACACACCAGCATAGTTCTTGGCCATTTTGATCTTGGTCAATGTGTCAAGCTAGAGAGCAGTGAAGGTTCCATAGACAGCAAAAACAAGGCCAAAGAGAAGGAAACCGTAGTCCAGTAGACGTCGCCACAAGCTCATCGAAGACCCCACGATGCTGAGATGGAAGGCGGTAGGCAGCACGAAAGCGACCAGAGCACACACCGTGCTCCCGACGAAGGCGATGAAGGCCCCAAATGCAGGCACGTACGAGGCCACCACAGCAAGGATGGTCACCACCATGATGCGGCTTGGGTGCAAGGCTAACCAATTGGGGCCATCGACATTATGTGAAAACTTCTGAAAGCACTGACTCGATCTGATTCTTGCCTCAACGATCTCATGGATTGTGGCACCCCGGCTCAGAGAAGACCGAAACGCCCCGTATTCCAGCCCAGGGACAAGTCCTCTGGAATACGGCACTGTTGGCATAGAACATATCAGCTCTTTATTACAATGGATATGGTTACAAAGGGTACAAGGATTACATTGGCACGGCGACACTACGCCTGCCCGGGGTAGCTCTATGCTAACAGCGGAGTAATTCTCTCGGCAGCGGAACAGCGCCGGCGGTGATGGACTCCATTCCGCAGGGACTCTGGCTAGAACGCGTATCCTAGGTCGCAAACTCGGGATCCTCGACAAGCAAGCAATCACATAACCTGCAAACTGGCATGACACACCAGATGAGTACTTTGAATGTACTCGCAAGCTCACAGCAAACATCAGCATTAATGCAAGACAACATCATAGCAAAGTAGATGCAGTAAGGTAAAGCATATTAAGTAGTTTAATCCATACTCCGAATAATCTTAGGATCCAATCCGAATCTGTTCCATGTCCAATCATGTGGTCATCCGACCACTCATCCCTTTGCCATCCCATGGCTGACATATCTATACCTGATTTCATCTGCACGACAAGTCTGACAAACTTACTCTCTTCCGGGTTGTCTCACAATCCTCAGAATACTCACGATCTACCGAGTACTTCTGATCCAAAGACGAGTTCTTCCATCCTTATCACTACTATGGTTGACCACCTAAAGAAGTCTGGACGGACTGTCAAATACCGTGGACACGGCTATTCGAATAGATTTTACACTCTACAGAGGTTGCGCACTTTACCCACACCATGGAGCACCTGACCTCGTGATCCCATTCGGGTGGACCAGCGTTGCTCCAACGAAACCCGCCTGACCCGTGACTCTCCCATCGTACCACCGGCAATCATCCTCCCCCAGAGTCCTGCCCTGGGTGGCCCCTGTGTCACCGTGTGACACCTGCCACCGTCGTGGCTAACAAACTATCCCAAACGGGGACCTGGTACCATATAACTCAACTGGGCTCACAAGGTTATCGCCGCCTACCGGGCCAGGGTAGCGCACACGCATAACCTTCCCTGTCGGGCGGTACCGGTGAAAGAGCACACGATCAGACCAAGTCAAGGCCGTCCCATACCGGCAAATGTGGCTGCACGGATAAGTCCGGACAGGTGACTCTGGATCAACCATGAAGTATCTAATCTCTGAACAATCTCTGTCATGGCTGACACTCCGATATCATAGCAATCCTAGTCAAAACGATATCCGGCCAGGAATTCGGTAACCAGTATACTTAAGCCACTGCTACTAATTCATCTTCTCGAACTGCCGGATGAACTCCGAAATAATCATAGACGGTAATCTCAACATCGTAGTATCAACAAGTGGGTAAACTACTAGTCACTACAATCCGGTACTCAACATGGTAGTCACCTATCCAGGAAATTACTCAACCATTGTATGATCCAACTCATTCCACAAATAATTCATACTTGATGTTAAAGTAAATCGTTAAACTATGATATTGCAATGAAATCATGCAGATGAAAGTTGTGGCTTGCCTGGGGATGAAGTAACCATCGGGAAGGAGTGCGGAGAGTCCGCGGAAGTGATTGCCGGAAACAGTTCTCTCTCGGAGGGGCTGTTTACGGCAAGGGAAAATGGTCATTTCCACAGTGGGACCACATGGTGAAAATGATATCAACAGATAGAGCTCGACGAGACAAAGAAGTGGGCTTTGGAATCACCTCGATCGGAGTTACGGGTAAAAAGTTGTGGTCGTTCGTTGTTTAGACAGAAAAACAAATAGAAAATGTGCTTTTCTGCTGCTAACCGACGAACGTCCACTATATAGAGGTTTCGGCGCCGGCTGAGTTAAGAGAGAACGCGCATTTTTGGAAATACGCTTTCCAACTGAGAAGACGTATTCTCTCATGAAGAAGAAGTAGAATACGCTTTCAGTATTCGAAAACGTATTACCCAAAACCCGTCTCCACTTAATCCCGCCCGGGCACGCGTTGACTTCGCCTCTGTGTCTGACGGGTGGGGCCAGGGTCCACCTGGCCAGGGTCGTCGCCAACCTCGCTCTCGCCCGCGAGGCAGAGGCGGGGCGCGCGGCGCCGGCGCTCGTCTGGCCAGCTCCGGCCAACGTTCGGGGCGCCCGGCACACCGCTAGATGCGGGAGACCGAGGCGGTCCCGAAGGAGCAGAGCACGGCCATCGGGGACCTCAAATCAGAGCGGGGCGCTTCCCGCGGCGGATGACGGTGATGGCGATGGCGGGCTCGCAGCGACGGCCGTGGAGGGAAGGGGATGAGCTACAGGGCGGCTCGTGGAGGTCGAGAGGGAGCTTTGGAGCGGCTAGGATGAGGGAAGGAGGTCGCCGTTGCTCCAATTCGAGCGGCAGCCAGCGGAGGCGGTGGCGGCCGTGGCGAGCGAGGGGGAGCTCCGGGGACCAACTGAGTAGCCAGAGAGGGGTAGTGGTGGGTGGCTGAGCTGCTGGTGATGTCGAAAGAGGCTCGGGAGCCTTTTATAGTCGCGGCGGCGCGGGTGGCCGAGCACGGCCGCGGTGACGCGTGCGCCGCGTCCCGGAGCTTCGGGAGCACGCCTGGAGGAGGGGAGAGGAGTCCAGAGACCTCACGGAGGAGCAGAGGTGGCTCGGGCGTGCTCGGGAGGGTTCGAGAGCGACGCGGTCGACCGGCCACAGTGGAGCAGACCACGGACGCAGTCGCCGTGCCGTGTCGGGCAAGAGATAGGAGGGGTAGAGGGATCCAGAGAGAGGGTGAGTCCAAGGGGAAGCTGCTGGACACGGTGTGGTGTCGAGGGCGCGAGGAAACGGACGAGGCCGAGGGCCCCAATGCACAGAGCGCGTGCATTGGCATGCCGGCCGCATGGTCACCGCGTGCACTGGCACACGCGGTGCACCCTGACCGGCCAAATCATGTCCAGTGGGTAGTCCCTCCAAGGCACAGTCTCAAAGAGGTGATGGCTCGATGAGGGGCACTGTGGTTAGATGTGAGTGTTCATCTGAAGTTTGCTGTAGCAAACTTGGGCATGAAGCTGTGAGGAGCAGAGAAGTGATAAGAGCCAAACAAGATGTCTGGGAGTGTTAGGGTAGGAAGGACTACAATCTTGTGAATTCTGGAGAGAAATGGACCAATATTTAGCATAGTTGCTTTGCAACTGACGAATCTGGTCCAGAAACTCAATCTTGATGTGCCACTCACATACCAAATGTGATTGAGCTGAAATTTGGTATAGCATTATGATTTGATCATATCAGAGTGCCATAAAAATTTCATGCCATTTGGACAAGCCAAAATGGTACTTCCTTCACAAGGAACCTCTCTGACCAGAATCTTAGGAAAATTTTAGGGAATTATTGGGAAGATGAAATGAGCCCAAATTTTGTGGAGAGGTGTTATATGGGTAGGAGAATGTCCTGGTAAAATTTTAGAAATTATGGAGCAACATAAAATATAGTTGCTTCACAATCCAAAATAATGACTAGAAACAAAGATTTAATGCTGTGCTCACATAGATGATTGGATAGGGTTAAAACTTGGTGGAGAGTCATGATTTGAGTATATGAAGATGCTTGCAAAATTTCAACTCATTTGGATACTCCTAGCTATCACTTGCTTCACAAAGATTCCAGTTGACCAAAAACTTTGGAAATTAGCCAAGGGAGATTTAATATCCAAATGAAGTTGAATTTTGGCATGTGGCAATGATATGGATAGGAAAGAATGCCCAAAAAGTTTGAGACCAAGCAAGCAAATATAAATGGTACTTGCTTCTCAACTTGGCAGCTAGGGCAGAATCAGAAAAGAAATATTTGTGAAATATTTTTGAACATGGCAAGGAAGGGTTTGACATTTGTGGAATAACTAACCCAAACAATTTATGAGAATTATTTGGGAATCTTTGGAATGATGGAAATATGGGTTGCTTCACAACTCAGGGTAGACAGGGTTATTCCTTTAATAGAAAAAGGAATTTTCCCATGAAAAAGAATATTGGGATTAGTCCAAGATGGAAATGGCAAGGTCTTGGGATGGTTTTGAGGTTGGCAAGCCACTTGGGAAGAGGAATCAAGGGTGATCCATCCAGGTTGCAAGACTACTAAGCCACAGAAAAGCGAATCCGGGCCAAATCAAAAGAAAAAAAAATGGGCAAAATCCAGGGTGTTACATGGATCGGGTGCATCATGACCGGGAATGTGAATGCTAGTGCAATGCATAGGCCAATCTGTAAAATTTAAAATCTTCCAACTGTTAGCTTGGTACAACCGTCATTACTTCAGCAAATTCAAATCTGATCACACCAAAGAAGTCATGAAAAGTGGACTAACCTTAACTGCAGAAGAAGACCAGCTGTTGGGAAGATTAAGTGTTACGATGTCCTTGGTGGCTTCACCATAAGCCAAGTATCCGCACACTCCAAAACACGCATACACAAACATGATACATACAAGTGCTTGAGAAAGCACCCATTTGAATTTTTTCCGTTCTGCCATCGATGCTTCCAGTGCCAGAGTCATGCTGAACCCTTCAAAGCAGAATAGTGCAACCCCAAAAGAGAAAGGTATCGCCCAAAGCCCATTAAAAGCACTTCTATCTGCAAATGGATGATCGAAAAGCCGTATGTCCTCTTTGATAACTATGGCCATCGCTAGGACATTGCATGCATCTGCAAATATGCTGAAAGGTGAAAGGGAGGACAGCGAGCGAACGAAGGAGAGTGCAATTTGCATAGGCAGGAGGACGGCAAAGATGAAGCCGTCTGGTGACATGAACTGGGTAAGCATGGAGTGGAGATTCTGAGCAATGAATATCAGGTAAGCAACAGAACCGCCAGCTTGAGAAAGAAAGATGAGGATTTCTGTTAAGCATCGACCGATTGTCCCAAAACACTTCTCACCCAAATCCCCGTATGTGTAGAGAACATCACCTGGCTCTTCTGTTTCTTCCTCTTCCAGTTTATCTCTACACTCCACCTTCAGATAGAAAATACACCAAGTAAATTACACAGCTGAAAAATAGAAATACATTCATCAAAAGTAAAGTTGGTCAGTTTATAAGAGTAAAAGATTCGTCATAATGCACACAAAAAATTCACCATAAAAGTAGTGCCAATTATTGTGAACTAAGCCAATTAAAGTTCTTAGGCTTAGTCCAACCGAAAGCATTGAGCATGCTCAACAAGCAACAGAAAAAGTAGAATACACATGTTTAAGCATTTAGGACCTGTTCAGAAAAATAAATAAATAACCTTTGGCTCTCGGGATCACATGACCGCTTAAAAAAATGCACTCATCCCAAGAAATTCAAAATGAATCTCAAATGCAAATGACTCAATTTGAAGTTTTGAGAGAAACACAACAGATGGGTGAACTGTGGATAAATAACAAAGCAAAGTTTTCTTTCAAAATGTGAAAAATGCTATTCTAGCCTCTCAGTTTTTTCTTAAACCCGGTTTGAATTCATCTTTACAAAAAACTTGTTACATGACTCACTCTAATATAAAACTTTTTAACTCAGTTTTTGAATATTTTGGAATAAAGAGATCATGCGATCCCGAGAGCCAAAAATCCACTCGTAGGAAAATACCTCATTTATTTTTATTTTTGCACACATGGCAAATAATCATACTCATTAACCAAAATTTACACGTTGATATTTCATCTCGTAGCATACATGCATGAGATTATTTTTTTTGTATATATGCACGTTTTTGTTCTTTCAGAAACCAACTACGGGTAAAATCCTTAAGACATGATACTTTCGGGGGAACAAAACAGCGCAGCCCTTAAAATCCGCTATAGTGACAGTATATCACGTTATAGCGAACGATTGTACACCAATTTCATTTAACGAGACATTGCTTAGAACACTATAGCGCGCTATTTTTTTTCATTGGATACTTAAGGGGTTAAGCGAGCTCAAAAAATAAGATGAGAGAGGAACAGAGCCACACAAATAATTTGTGGGAAAAGTGTATTTTCTGCACTACTAATAGCGATTGAGATCTTCAAATCATCACAATACTTGGAAGTTTAAGCACGAACTTCATCCAGTTTTTCATGAATAGTTCACCCAATCTGCATATAGACAGAATGCATTGCAGCTCCAATTTTATTTTATTTTTTTGGCTCAGACCCAGATAATCAACGGTAGAGAAACAAAAGAGGAAGATGCAAAGCAAACTTGGGTAGATACTGACGAGGAGGAGCATGCAGTAGAGCGTGGCGCAGCCGGCGGCGGCGACTCCGAGGGTTCCCGCGAGCCAGCCGGCGGCGCGGAAGGCGTAGGGCAGGCCCAGCACCCCCGTGCCGACGATGGACACCACCACGTTGCCCAGTGTCTGCGCCCACGTCGCTCCGCCGCCGCGCCCAGATCCCTCGGCGGCAGCGCCCCCGTCCTCCCGTGCCAGCAGCAGCACCGCCTTTGCCTCCGCCATCCTCCCCCAGCAGCAATCGCGTACGTGGCGAGAGGGCAGAGCTAAATTTGGCTTTCGGAGTTGTGTTTGGTGCGCGAGGCAGCGACACGTACGACTCACGAGGTATATATGTGCCGTGGTTTTGTCCCGGGGTGAGTGAGTGAGTGGGATGTGTAAAGTGCACATGATTTTCTGTTGTTTTTTCTAAAGGATTTTCTGTTGTTTTTTGAACACACATGATTTTTTGTTGTGATTATACTGAAGTTGGGATGGATGTATATTAGTAGTATCATCAAAGGCGCACGTGGGCAGTTAAAAAAAGCGCACGAGGGAGGCAGGCATGGATTTTCTGATTTGGTCTTTGGTTGAGAGGGATATACACTAATTTTTAAAGCACGCAAGGGATGCACACATGGTTTTTTGATCTGTTTTTTATATAAAAAGAGCTCCTTCTCTAATTTCCATTAACAGAAATCACACTTTCTTTTTACAGAAACTAGAACAAGAAGGCATAAAGGACGATGATGCATGATCTAAAGGGAGCAAAAAGGTCTACATCTATCTTTCTTTTTTTTTGCGGAGTAAGGTCTACATCTATCAACCCTAAAAGAGTAAAAGACCACAAAGGGTTATATCAGATATAACTATCGATAACCTTCATGTGGGGACCCCGACTTATATGGCTGAAGCCACCGGTTACACGTGCACAGTGATCCCAAGGATCAATGCTCACTATACACCACAGACTGAATATCAAGAGTTTACATCCATTACATACCGTCTTTCATAAATAGGACCATTATAGTCAAGTCTTGGATAAATCGTCGCAGCGGAAATCTTCGTCGATAACTTGCACCCATGTCATCTGCCTTAACCCAACAGGCATTCTGACTGGGAAAGCGTCCTAATTTGCATGTTTGTCACCAAAGAACTCTTCTTCATATTCCAGCTCTTCCAGGCCTGGCCAAGTAGATAGCCAGGGACAAACCAGTGAGTACGTTTGAATGTACTCGCAAGAAACCCATGAATGATAACAAGATAAATATGCATGGTTTCAATTCTAGGTTGGCATTTCAGGGAATGCTAGTTTTCATCATGCAAGTATGATCAATACCTTTTTAGGGGTCATGCATGTGTCTCCAACATGCCACAAGAGGTTACAGATATCAACACAACAAGAGAGAGTTATCCACAACTCCTCCTTAGTTCCATCGTGACCTTCCTCACGATTCACACAACAATAATATTTCCAATCTATGTTATTCTTCAGAAACATATGGACATAGTCTAAGCAGCACCACCCAACTGTCCTTGACCGTGGACACGGCTATTCGAATAGTTTGACACTCTACAGAGGTTGCACACTTTACCCACAAGATCCGGGATACTCCCGTGTCGGCCACGACCCGCGGTACCTCAAGTACCCGGGGTGAGCACCCGATCACTACCTTTCCCTAGTCGTGACTAACATAGAGTCCACTCGATTGGTAACAGCCCCCGTGTCAAACATTCTCACAATTTTATCATCGTCTTCGGAGCCTCGCTCCCAGACATATCACATAACCACGCATGGAGGTACCAACGGTGTGTCCGGTGCCCTGTAAAAACAGTCAAGGCCGCCTATCCAAGCACGACCCCGTCCCGAGAGTGACCACGCCACTCCCATCACTAGTAATGCGGGCATCCATGCTAGCACGAACTAGGTAATCAATAATGCCCTTTCCCATATAAGGGTAGTGTGCTTGCGCATGTTCGGTTGGGACGGTCGACAAATCTTAAATCTATTCCATTTCTGGAAACAACACATTCAACTTGCCTCGGTTCACTACTTCTCCATCAAGTAGTGACCTAGCTCATCATCATCTCCCAAGGGCATTAGGGGCACCCATTGGGGCTTTTCGAAAGATTTCTCTCAAGGTGGTATTCACGGAATTTACGCAAGTTCATGCATCAACAACTGTGATTCACCATCGTATCTCTAAGCACAAAATAGAGCTACAAATCATGCAAGTGTCACGGATCGTACATCAATGCAACATGCATAGCAATCTCATCGTCACTATCATCATCATCCTCATGCATACGGAATTTATTCGATGAACAAAAGAGGGGCATCATGGTCAAAGGGTAGCTTGCCTGGCTCAGCAAAGTCTTCAACTCCTCTGGTCCATCTCCAAGTATTCCGTCTACTTCATCAACTATCGTCAAAAGCAATCACAATAAGCAACAACAAGGCAAAAAATAAAAGTGCTCTAAAAATAGGGGTTGGACTTTTCTAGGACATCTCTGGTTATATGATAAATAACCAGAGTGGTTCCATTGGATTTGGATCAATAGATACTTTTGAACGTTTCAAAATGATGGAATCAAGGGATTTAATGGATTTGCAAGGGGTCTACAGAAACATCTTTTTGAAAAATGAGCAAGGGAATCCATTTAACAAGGCATGATTTTAGAACCATCTGGGAGTTGGTTTCACTTATTTGGAGCTCAAATGAATTTCCTATGAATTTGCAAAGTTGTCCATACATGAAGAAATGGACCAATATTTGAGGTGGCAGAGAAAGCATAAGTAAAAATGTTCAAAAACTAAGTCATGAACTTAGAAATATCTAGGAATTTGAATCATTGCATTTGGAACTAGGATGGGCTCTGTAGGAATTTCTAAAGTTCATCACAGAATAGGAAAATGGGGTTTTCTTAAATATGTGTGAAGGGAAGTTTTCTGGTAAAATGTGTAAGGTACTCCTTGAGGTAGAGCATGATTTATAGAGTCACTAGAAATTTGGATCATCAAATTTGGAGTTTATTTGAATATTTGGGAGATTTTACAAGTTTATAGAGAAAGAAAAAGGAAAAGAAATAGGATTATACCTAATGATGCGCACAGGGCGTAGGATAGCTGTTGGGCCAGCCCAGCAGCTCAGCTGCGCGCGGGGCTGTCGACGTCGAAGGCGCCAGCAGCCGGGTACGCTTTGGCCACGGGAAGGCGGATTCAGCAGAAGCCGTTTCCACTTAACGGGGCGAGGCCCACCCATCATGGCCCCTGCCTCGCTGGCCGGCCGACAGGCGGGGCCCGCTGGCAGATTCGTCCCCAACCTACCGCGCGGGCGCGACGAAAGACAGAGGAGGTGCTCGATGGCGACCGCTGGCGCTATAGGGCATCTCCGGCGACGCTCGGCCCACCAGCGCGCTCAGGAGAGAGAGGCGCATCCAACGAGGTACTCCATGGGCGCTGGAGCGGTCTGACGTGAGCGCCCCATCGGCAGTGGTGGAAGAGGCCGACGGCGAGGTTCGGCACGGCGAGGCAAGCACGGGGAGGAGGAAATGGAGCGCAGGGCGAGTCGGTGGTGGTGATTAGAGGGGGCTGGAGTGGCTAGGGGGGAGAGAGAGGGGCCGAGGCATCCGAATTTGAGCGGCGGTCGGCGAGGAAGCTTCGGCCTTGGAGACGGATGGAGGGCACGGGAGCGATAGAGGGCCAGTCCAGGAGGACTACGGAAGGGAGAGAGAGCAAATGGGGCAGAGGGGAGGGCCTGGAACGGCATTAAGTAGCCGAGCCGTGGCTCATCGTGGACGCGGCGCACGGGTGTGATGTCTACTACGCAACTTTATTCTTGTAGACTCGTGTTGGGTATCCAAGCGCAGAGTTTTGTAGGACAGTAGCAATTTTCCCTCAAGTGGATGACCTAAGGTTTATCAATCCGTGGGAGGCGTAGGATGAAGATAGTCTCTCTCAAACAACCCTGCAACCAAATAACAAAGAGTCTCTTGTGTCCCCAACACGCCAAATACAATGGTAAATTGTATAGGTGCACTTGTTCGGCGAAGAGATGGTAATACAAGTGTAATATGGATAGTAGATATTGATTTTTGTAATCGGAACAATAAAAAACAGTAAGGTAGCAAGTAACAAAAGTGAGCACAAACGGTATTGCAATGCTTGAAAATGAGGCCTAGGGTTCATACTTTCACTAGTGCAATCTCTCAACAATGCTAATATAATTGGATCATATAACCATTCCTCAACGTGCGACGAAGAATCACTCCAAAGTTCTTATCTAGCGGAGAATATAAGAAGAAATTGTTTGTAGGGTACGAAATCACCTCAAAGTTATCCTTTCTGATCGATCTATTGATACGTCTCCATCATATCTACTTTTTCAAACTCTTTTGCCCTTGTTTTGGACTCTAATTTGCATGATTTGAATGGAACTAACCCGGACTGACGCTGTTCTCAGCAGAATTGCCATGGTGTTATTTTTGTGCAGAAATTAAAGTTCTCGGATTGACCTGAAAATTTACGGAGAATTTTTGTGGAATATATAAAAAATACTAGCGCAAGAATTAACCAGAGGGGGTTCACCCAGAGGCTACAAGCCCTGGGGGCGCCCCTCCCCCCCCCCCCCCCCCCCGGGGCGCGCCTAGCAGGCTGGTGGGCCCCCTAGACCTCCTCCGACCCTAACTCCAACTCTATAAGTACCTATTCGGGGAGAAAAAAATCGGAGAGAAGGATTTATCGCATTTTACGATACGGAGCCACCGCCTCCTGTTCTTCATCGGGAGGGCTGATCTGGAGTCCGTTCGGGGCTCCAGAGAGGGGGATTCGTCGCCATCATCATCATCAACCTTCCTCCATCACCAATTTCATGATGCTCACCGCCGTGCGTGAGTAATTCCATCGTAGGCTTGCTGGACGGTGATGGGTTGGATGAGATTTATCATGTAATCGAGTTAGTTTTGTTAGGGTTTGATCTCCAGTATCCACTATGTTCTGAGATTGATGTTGCTATGACTTTGCTATGCTTAATGCCTGTCACTAGGGCCCGAGTGCCATGATTTCAGATCTGAACCTATTATGTTTTCATGAATATGTGTGTGTTCTTAATCATATCTTGCAAGTTGTAGACACCTATTACGAGTTATGATCCGCATACCCCAAGGTGACAATAATTGGAATTCTTTTCGGTGATTACCGTAGTTTGAGGAGTTCATGTATTCACTAAGTGCTAATGCTTTGGTCCGGTTCTCTATTAAAAGGAGGCCTTAATGTCCCTTAGTTTTCATTAGGACCCCGCTGCCACGGGAGGGTAGGACAAAAGATGTCATGTAAGTTCTTTTCCATAAGCACGTATGACTATATACGGAATACATGCCTACATTATATTGATGAATTGGAGCTAGTTCTGTGTCACCCTAGGTTATGACTGCTACATGATGAATATTATCCAACACAATTATCATTGCCGATCCAATGCCTACGAGCTTTTCACATACTGATCTTTGCTAAGTTACTTTCGTTGCTACTGCTGTTACAATCACTACAAAACTGCTACTGTTACTTTTGCCACCGTTACCGTTACTTCCATACTACTTTGCTACTAAATACTTTGTTGCAGATATTAAGTCTTTCAGGTGTGGTTGAATTGACAACTCAATTGCTAATACTCGTGAATATTCTTTGGCTCCCCTTGTGTCGAATCAATAAATTTGGGTTGAATACTCTACCCTCGAAAACTGTTGCGATCCTCTATACTTGTGGGTTATCAAGACCTTTTTCTGGTGCCATTGCCGGGGAGCATAGCTCTATTCTCTGAGTCACTTGGGATTTATATCTGTTGATCACTATGAAGAACCTGAAAGATACCAAAACCAAGATTTTTCCCTCTAGAACGAGGGGAGGTAAGGAACTGCCATCACACTCTGCACTTGATTCACCTTCTGTTTTGAGTAAGCTTGCGACACCTACACCTGCTATTAATTCTGATATGTCGCAAGTAATTGATGATGCTACTTCTGCTATGCATGATGTTTATGATGATACTACTACTTTGCTTGATAATACTGTGCCACTGGGTGAATTTCTTGATGAACAACTTGCTAAAGATATTGAGAATGCTGAAACTGATGATATCTCTGAAACTGATGAAATTATTGAAACTGAAAACTTTGAAACACCCATTAGACCTAGCTCTCCTAGATATGAATTGCCTGTTATACCTGAGGGTTATGTTATGGATGAAGAGGTAGCTAGGGACTTTCTTGCTTGTAAGGATAGAGATGACCTTAAGAAATTACTATGCAAGTGGAAAGAAAAATCTTTGAATGCTAGAATGCAATATGATCCTAAGTTCGCTACTTCACCTATCTTTGTTACTAATAAGGATTATGAATTCCCTATCGATCCTAAATTAATTACTTTGATTGAATCTGATCCTTTCCATGGTTATGAATCTGAAACCGTTGTGGCACATCTTACTAAATTGAATGATATAGCCACCCTATTTGCTCATGAGGAAAAAATTCGCTATTACTATATTCTTAAGTTGTTTCCTTTCTCATTGAAGGGTGATGCTAAGTTATGGTTTAATTCTCTTGCTCCTGGTTGTGTGCGTAGTCCCCAGTATATGATTTATTACTTCTCTAAAAAATATTTTCCTGCTCATAAGAAACAAGCTACTTTAAAGGAAATATTCAACTTTGTGCAAACTGAAGAAGAGAGTCTCCCACAAGCTTGGGGGAGGCTTCTCCAATTACTTAATGCTTTGCCTGATCATCCTCTCAAGAAAAATGAACTACTTGATATCTTTTATAATGGACTAACCGATGCTTCTTGGGACCACCTAGATAGTTGTGCTGGTTGTGTTTTCAGGGAACGAACTGTTGAACAAGCTGAAGTACTATTGAATAACATATTGAGTAATGATAATGATTGGACTCTTCCTGAACCACCTCCTAAGCCAACTCCGAAGAAGAGAGGTATTCTATTTCTCAGTCCTAAAGATATGCAAGAGGCAAAGAAATCTATGAAAGAAAAAGGTATTAAAGCTGAAGATGTTAAGAATTTACCACATATTGAAGAAGTACATGGTCTTGATAACCTGACATAGGTAGTAGAGGTAAATTCTCTCTATAGATTTGATGAAGGTGATATTCCTCATAATAAGTCTGCTAGTCAATGCTTGGATGAATTTGAGAACTTTATTGTTAAGTAAGAAAATCTCAATGCATATGTTAGTAGGCAATTGAAACGTAATGCTTATATGCTTGAACACTTGGGTGACTATATGTGTAGAACTATTAATGATCTCAAGTTTGTTAGTAAACATGCTTCCATGGTAAAAACCCAAGTAGAGCAAGTTCTCAAGGCACAAAATGATTTGCTCAATGAAATGAATAATAAGATGAATGATAATGCTGTTAGAGTTATGACTAGAGGTGGTAAAATGACTCGGGAACCTTTGTATCCTGAGGGCCATCCTAAGAGAGTAGAACAAGACTCTCAGAGAATTAATACTGAGGCACCTAGGCCAGCTAAAAAGAAAAAAAATGATGATAGGACTTTGCATGCTTCTAGTGAACCTGTTATAGACACACCTGAAAATCCAAATGATATTTCTATTTCTGATGCTAAGACACAATCAGGTGATGAACATGAACTTAGTAATAATGATAATGATAATGTTCATGTTGATGCTCAACCTAGTAATGATAATGATGTGGAGATAGAACCTGTTGTTGATCTTGATGACCCATAATCTAAGAATAAAAAATATGATAAAAGAGATTTCATTGCTAGGAAACATGGAAAAGAAAGAGAACCATGGGTTCAGAAACCCATGCCCTTTCCTCCTAAGCCATCCAAGAAAAAGGATGATGAAGACTTTGAGTGCTTTGTTGAAATGCTTAGACCTGTCTTTTTGCGTATGCGTTTGACGGATATTCTGAAAATGTCTCCTTATGCTAAGTATATGAAAGATATTGTTACAAATAAAAGAAAAATACCGGAAGCTGAAATTTCCACCATGCTTGCTAATTACACATTTAAGGGTGGAATACCAAAGAAACTAGGAGACCCAGGAATACCAAACTATACCATGCTCCATTAAAAGAAACTATGTTAAAACTGCTTTATGTGATCTGGGAGCCGGTGTTTGTGTTATGCCTTTCTCTTTATATCGTAGACTTGAATTGAATAAGTTGACACCTACTGAAATCTCTTTGCAAATGGCTGAGAAATCAACTGCTATACCCATCGGTATTTGTGAGGATGTGCCTGTCATAGTTGCAAATGTTACTATTTTAACGGACTTTGTTATTCTTGATATACCTGAGGACGACAGTATGTCGATCATCCTTGGTAGACCATTTTGAACACTGCAGAGGCTGTTATTGATTGCAACAAGGGCAATGTCACTTTTCATGTTAATGGTAATGAGCATACGGTACACTTTCCGAAGAAACAACCTCGAGTAAATAATATCAATTCTATTGGGAAATTTCAACAATTACTATTGGAGGTTTTGAATTCCCTCTTCCTACTGTCAAATAGAACTATGATATTCTTATTGTTGGGGACATGCATATCCCTGTTGAGGTAACTTAGTGTTATACGAAGATTCTCTGATTCCATGTCATTCGGAAGAAGTTTGTTAATAAGACTTGATCAACCTTATTGATGGATTCCTTTTGACGGGCATGAGATGGATGAATTTAGTAAACACATCTCTCTGTACCCACTTTTTACTTTCTGTTATTTAGAATAAATAAAGCAAAAATACTATTATTATTTTTGTTTTCTGAATTATCCGTGCAATAAAAAATGACCAGAAAATAAAAGTTCTCCAAATGCCCTGAAAATTTAGTATGATTTTTTCTGCAATATTTAAAAAAATTTGGCACTGAACACAACTCAAGGGGTGCACCTGTGGGCCACAAGCCCACAGGGCGCGCCCACCCCCCAGGGCACGCCTAGCAGGCTTGTGGGTCCCACGTGGGTCCCCCTCAGTTATTCCAGCACCCATTCACTTCGTCTTTCTCCAGAAAAAATCCCACCATTGCTCAAACCCGTGTTCTTGCTCATTTTGCTGCCATTTTCGATCTCCTTGCTCGGAACTCTGTTTTCGAAACTGTTTCGGGGGATTGTTCATCGGTATATGACTCCTCCGTTGGTCCAATTAGTTTTTGTTCTAGTGCTTTATATATTGCAATTTTTTGCTGCTGTGGTGACCTTGTTCTTGAGCTTACATGTCAAATTTATATGGTCCAAAGTAGTTTTATTGCATGATATAGCCTCTAGACACTTGTGGGAGTAGTTGCTACTAGTTTTGTTGTGTTATGTTCACTTTTATTTTGAGTTACTAAAAATTTCAGAAATTTTTCAGAGAAAGAAAAATGTTTAGGAAAATATACCAAGGTGGTTCCTCGAGGAAGAAAGCCCCAAGGCTCGCGATACGTGAGCCAGACCTTGAACCACCGAGGGAAGCTCTAGTACGGCCTTGCGAATGGCCGTCGGATCATTTCATGGTTCTTGCAGGTTTTAAGGAGGAATTTGATGCATACGTACAAAACGCTGGCCTTGAGGACTTCGTGTCAGATAAGTGCCGGCAATACTATCACCTCGCTGATTCCTTTGTGCGGAGATTTGAGTTTACATCCAAGCACAGTACACATTCTGTTTTATTTGATCTATATGATAAATCATTTCGAATGGACCTTGAGGATTTTAATGAAGTATGTAAAATCCCGCAATGGGGCATTCATAGTGAACCTCGTAAAAATGATTACATTGATTTTCTTGCTAGCATCACTATGGGAGAAACCAGAAATATCACACAAGCTACTATTGGGATCATTCACTTTCCTGCTATACATTATTTTGCTCTCTTTATAGGTAGATGCATTAATGGTAAACATAATCATAGCCACCTTTGTGCATCAGATCTTAGTGTCCTCAAGAGTGCGGTAATGAGTGATAAACGATATAACTTGGGGGCTATTATTGCAAGGAGGTTACATAATAATGCTAAAGATGGAGATTTCTTTGGTGGGATTTATGCCACTCGGTTAGCTAATTATCTTGGAGTACCCATAAGAGAAAATGACATTGAATTACCACCTGCTTACCTTGAAATGATACGATAATAAAGGAATAGGAATGTTGAATGAACCACCGTAAGAATTGAGAACGAACGAAGAAAGCGAACGAATTGCTGGGAAGAATTAGAAAACAAACGAAGATACTTGAGGGAATTTAGATACAAGAGAACGAAGAGATCATGAACTGATTAGAGGATATTTGAACGATGCACCGGTAGAATTGGGGAATGAGAGCTGAATGTTGAGAACGATTAAATCTTCTGAAATGATGGCCTTTGGATGATCAAGAAACAAAAACAACTCCTAAAATGCTCCGGATGGGTATGAAAAGAATTTATCCCGATCGGAAACAATTATGAGGATGCCATGAAGCTAGAACCAAGAATCTTCAAGAGATCGGAGCAAGATTTAGAGAAAAGCTCTTCTTCGGTCTTCAAAAGCTGAGAATGACGACGAGAACTAGCACTAAAATTGTTGAGACACTCCGGAACATTGAAAAATGGAATGGTTGAACCAAACATGAAAGAATTCAGAAGCGGACTTGGAGGAGGTATTTGACCGATGAGAATTCATTCTTCCGTCAAACTTTGAAAATAATTTTAGAATAACTTCGGGAAAATTAGAAGAGTCAGGTAAGATCCTGGGAAAAGACCTGTGGGTTAGGGCCCACTCAAAAGAAACACCGTTGAAATGATTTTTAAAGAGAGATTGCACCGGTTGAATTACATGGCTTGAATGAGATAACAACCTCGAAATAGCTTGAACGGATTAAGAATGGAAAACATGAATCTTCTGAGATATCTTCAACACCCCGGAACAAATGAATACCGAGAGGTGAATGATTGAGAGGTGCACCGGCATGAGAAAGCATTTGACAAAGGAAAGGAATATGATCAACACTGAAAGCTTGAATTGAATCCACCGGAGAAGAAACAGGAACGAAGGATGATGAACTTGAAACTGTTGCGCATCTTCACGAGAGATCACCGGATTGAAACTTGAAAGAAAAGGATGACGACTTTGCATGAATAAAAGGATACTTGATTGAGATGTCTGACTCCGCAAGAAAAAGGGTGGGAGGGTGGGGAAAACAAAGAGAACTTCGGATGGATGAAATGAACTCCGTTGATAAAGCTGAGAATTGACCTTGCACATGGTGAAGAAGATTGAATTAGCTTGAAGAGAAGCACGTTGGTTGAAAAGAATTGACATGACAATCTCGATGATCAATAAGGATTAGTACTCCCATAAAAATATGAGAACACCGCTTAGAAAAGGTATGGAATCAACACTTGACTTCGAAGCAACTCAAATACCACAACTCAAACAAAATAAAGGATTTGGCTTGCCGAATAAGCCGGAACAAACATATGATAGACCCCATATCGTATCATGTGTCTGTTGGAAAGATATCCTACGTGATACTTGAATTCCCACCTAAGAACTCCCAAAACTTTCTGGTTATGCAATCTGGTGTTGGGGATACATGGAGGCACAAATATCTCACACAACTAACAAATCATACACTTCAACTGTATCCATCCGTTAACACATAACCAAGAAAACCTCGAAAATCGTGTACCTCAGACCTTCGAAAGAACATCCCCTATACTAACTATGGCAATACATCTGGTCGCTCTCCCCAGTACTGGGTGTCGCCAAAATACTCTCACCACAAAGAGTATAGAAGCGTTTTCGATGTCGACGTCCTCTAGTATTCCGGAACTGAAACGATAAGCACTGTGACGAAAACACCTGGGAGCTCAACTCCCCGGGACACTGCCACAACCCCTAAATGTCAGGAGGCACCAAGACAGAATCCCCGTCACAATGATATCGGAACGATTCCACAATACCCACATGATCCTAAAAAAATTTAAGTGAAAAAGGATAGACGAGTGAAGAAAACACCTACGTCAGGAGTCCTCACCAGAGCGACGAAGGGGATAAGGAGTAAAAAGAATTCCTACTCTCCGATTTATAACTAGACTCAAAGTAGTTTTCTTCTAGACTCAACAACGGCAGCGGTTCGATCAATTAAGGGGGCTCCTAAGGTCGGTAAGGCTCTGATACCAACTTGTAGCGTCCAAGGTGCGATTCTATCCCAATCACGTGATGAACTCATGATTGGGGCACAACCGCATTTCGAGCGCATAGCAAGGTGGATATCATTACAACATACCATGTACTGAATAGATGAGTATACAACATAAAGGCTTACACTCGCCACAGACTACAACATGAATACAACAATTCATCAATACACAGCAATCATCATACAGAAGAGCAGGATCCGACTACGGATGAAATCAAACGAAAAAAAGAAGAACAATATCCACCCTGCTAATTCCAGGCTCCCGACCCGGAACCTAACCCTTGATCGAAGAAGAAGAAGAACTCCAAAAGCAAGCAAGCATCGCTCTCGTGTCAGAACATCGCTTTACCTGTACCTGCAACTGTTGTTGTAGTAATCTGTGAGCCACGAGGACTCAGCAATCCCATTACCATGGGTATCAAGACTAGCAAAGCTTAATAGGTATGAAATGGATAAGTGATGAGGTTGCAGCAAGCACTAAGCATTATATGATGGCTAACTTACGAGTACAAGAATAAGATGAGAAACTACGCAAACGGTCGCAAATTAGTAATGATCAAGAAGTGATCATGAACTACTTACGTTCAAACATAACCCAACCGTGTTCTCTTCCCGAACTTCGTCGAAAAGAGACAATCACGGTTACGCACGCGGTTGGTGTATTTTAAAAGAGTTTAGGGTCAAGTTCTCTACAACTGGATATTAAAAACTCCCATCTGCCACATAACCGGGGGCACGGCTTTTGAAAGATTAAACCCTGCAGGGGTGTCCCAACTTAGCCCATGATAAGCTCTCACGATCCGCGGAGACAATCCTTCATCGCGGGACAACCCGATCAAACTCGGGATCCCAGTGCACAAGACATTTCGACAATGGTAAAACAAGTCCAGCAAGACCTCCCGACGTACCGACACCCTGATAGTAGCCGCCCGTATCTCATCTCAGGCCACGATCGGATGGGTCAAGCTACAAGTAAAACCGGACCTCGAGTTTCCCCGTGGTGGCCCCGCAGGCTGCCCGGTTTGAAACAGCACCAGCAGCACTGGCCCACCTGTATTATGTGAAATTAAGAATCCACGGGGACGCGACCCCCTATGCTAATTAATTATCAGGTTTATTATATTGAGCAAATGTTAAAACCAATGTTGGGCCTTACTGGAAGAGTTTTATTCAAAGCGAACTGTCAAGGGGGGCCCATAAACCCCGACCGCGTTAGGAACGCAAAATTCAAGGAACATAGCACCGGTATGACGGAAACTAGGGCGGCAAGAGTGGAACAAAACACCGAGCAAAAGGCCAAGCCTTTCACCCTTTACCAAGTATATAGATGCATTAATTAAATAAGATATATTGTGATATCCCATGATATCCATGTCCCAACCTGGAACAATCTGCAACTGCACCTGCAACTAGCAACGCTATAAGAGGGGCTGAGCAAAGCGATAACATAGCCAAACAACGGTTTGCTAGGATGGTGGAAAAGGTTAGAGACTGTCATGGCAATTTGGAAGACTTGATAAACAAGTGATGGGTAGCGCGACATAGCGATAGCATCGAGACAAATAGCAAAGCAATGATAGTAATGGTATCCAGAGTAACGGTCATCTTGCCTGAAATCCCGCTAGGAAGAATACCGAATCCATGAAGAAGACAAACCAATGTAGTCGAACGGATCCTCACAATCGCAACGTAACCGGAACTATCGAGAAGAAGCACAACTGGAAAGAAGTAACAACACGGTAAACCAACAAGCATAACCATGAGGCATGATGCACAATCAAGTATGATGCATGTCCGATTTAATGAGTCATGGCATGGCAAAGTGTAACAAACAATACTACAAATTAAGTGAAGTTCAATAATTGCATAGTGATGAAACACCACATCCATTTATTTAGTTGTCTCTCGTTTATGTACTCAACAATATTAAATGTTGGTTAACATGGCAAGAGGTGAGACATAAGTAAACTACACATTTTAGGCAATTTAAATGAGGCCGGAAATAACAAACAACAATTCCAAAAAATCCCCATATGCATATTTTGAATTTAATGCAAACAATAATTTTAAACATTTCAAATATTGTTATCATGATGCGGATGACATATACAAGTTTTATGCAAATTATGAAAATGTTGACATGAGCATGTTATGAAGCATTTGTCACCGTGGCGGAACGAAAGGGGTGCCACGGCAACTACAACGAAAATGATGCCACGGCAACATTCCGATGATCCGACAACTCATTGAGATACCGGTGCAAAGGAGCAAGTGTGCGGATGTGCGAAACATACTAGAGATGGTGGGGTGATCCTGGTTACCGGGTTCCCACACGGCGAAACATGGCAAATGAGGAGGAACGTGCAAGCGATATATCGTGCGCGGCGAGCAACAGATACATGCATCCATCTCATAAACACATCACATGCATACGGTCCACGGGTGATCGCTTCGGCGTTTATACCTTTGAAGCGTGCGTTTTGGGGCGGGTTTTGGGGCGGATCGAGTTAGTAGTGGTTCACGAGACGAAGAGGAAGTAGTCGTTCATGTTCGGGAAGCGGTAGAGGTATACGGGTCTTCGGCAACGGTCGTCGTACACGCTCCGGGGTCGTCGGTAGAGGTTCTCGCGATCTCGGCGACGGTAGTGGAAGTAGTGGTACTATCGGTCCCCGACGCGGTAGTGGTACACGTTTTCGTAGATGTTCGGGGTCGTGGGTAGTTGTACACAGTCGTTGTTGGACTTGACGGATCCGAGGCCTCCGGGCGTAGTGGTACTTGGCGTCTCATCGTGTAGTCGTTTGTCGTAGTCGGACAATGCACACCGGCTGTAGTCGTGGTACTTGGCGGCAGAAAACACACGGCGTGGGTACACGAACTTGGCGGTATGTTTCTTCGGGGACGGCCTTGGAGCTTGCCAGCGTGGCTGCTGGCTACTGTAGGCGAAGCAGGGGAGCGGCTGGGCCTGGCGCTGCGCCGTGTGCGGTCAACGCACGGGGGCGGGACGACGTGCACGAGCAAGGCGAGCGCTCCGGCTCGATGCAGGGGAGCTGCGGGCGGCGAACTTGGTGCGGAGGTGACCCCTGGCAACACGCGCATGGCGGGGACGAGAGGATCCGGCCCAGCGCGGCCGGATCTGGCGGGCGTGCGGGCGAGCAGAAGAACGCTGGAAGGGGCGGCGAGGTTGCAGGGTCAGTGGCCTCAACGGCATGGCAGTGAGGAGGCAGAGGGGCGCCGCAGCAGCCATGGCGCTGGTCGGCGTCGGGAGGAAGCAGAGGCGCGAGGAGGGAGCCGCACGGAGAAGAAGCCGAGGCAGCGACTGTCATGGACGACCTCCTGTATGGGGAAAACGACGGCGTCGGCAGCTGCGGGTCAGAGAAACACAGAGAAAGCGAGAGGAAGAAAGAGAGATGGCAGAGCGACAGGGATCGGCTACCCACCGACGATGACCAAGGAACCGGCGGGGCGACTGGAGACGGGCCATGGGGATCGGGCGCGGCGCTCGCGGTGGTGGAAGAGAGCAGGGGAAGGGGTCGCGCGGAGGAAGAAGAAAAGCGGGGGCGGAGCTGACGGAGGAGGAAGGCGCAGTGGGTCGGCCATGGGGATCGAGGCGAGGAGCTCCTCTCCTGTGCGTGTGTGGCGGCGGCAAGGGAACGAGAGGGAGAGAGTGGAGAGGTCGAGAGATGGGATCGGTCGGGCTAGGGTTAGAGCTGGTGGGGGCGCCGGCTGGGCTTTGGGCTTAGAAGCCGGCTGGGCTGCTCCTCTCTAATCCTTCTTTTAAATCTATTGCAATAACAGAAAAGCAAAGAAAGAAAGGAGAGAAAAGAAATGGATGGACAAATAATTTGGGCATGTGGATTATTTTCCTGGACTCACAAAATTGAGCTTGACCCCAGAAAATTATAGGTGGAAGGATTGCAAGATTCAAGTTCAAATTCATTTGAATTTAATTCAAATGGTTTGAGCTAGGACTAGGTTTTAGAAGTGCCCCAAAATGTTAAGATTTTTGGTGGAGCTCAGGAAAAAGATGAAAGAATTTATGGGCAAAGTTTGAGGAGCAAACTTGAAGCAGAAAAGACATGAGAATTAAATTGCAAGTGTGTTTGTGGATGATTCCAAATCAATGGAATGGTTTAATATAGCTCCCTAAATATTGGGAGGATATGTTATAAAGAGAACTCACCATGTGAATTCCCTCGGTTTAAATAGATCGAAAGATCTATGCAATTTATTTAAGTGAGTTTTAGTTAGTTTGTGAAAATGATGGCATGATGACATGATGCAATGCAAAAGATGCGATGATGAAATGCAACAAACAAATAAAACACGCACGACGAAACTCGAAATACATGGAAGGCGTATGGAGCGTCGGTCTCGGGTCGTCACAAAGCGGTAGCGGCCGCAACTCAGTACAACCCCAACTATGACTTTGGATATCCACCAGGCCAGCCATGGCCCTAGACCAGCTTAGGCCAAAAGCCTAAGCTTGGGGGAGTAAGTATCTCTCACCGACATTAGATTCATGTTCACGCACTCATTTCAGTTGTCGGTGTTCATACTTTTTCATTGTATTATCCATGTTAATTTATTTTTCTTGCTTTCTTCTTGTGTGTTTGAAAAACTTTGAGAAAATCCAAAAAAATTAGTTCTTGCTTCTTTTTTCTTTCTAGTTTATTTAGTTGTAGTATTAAAAGAAAACCCAAAAAGATTTCCGTTCTTCTTTTGTTTGTTGGGAGCTTTCCCGTGTAAATAGTTTTGCTCGTTTTAGTTTTACTTTCTTCAGAAAAACAAAAACTCCAAAAATATTTCAATGTGTTTATTTGAAATTCTTTTTCTTTTTCTTTGGGTCGTAAGGAGAAGACCACGATGAAAATGTTGAGTGACTCTCATATGCACTATTGTTGATCTAACAAAGAGCCCATATTACCTTGCCTTCTCCTCTGAATAAATGTTTGCAGATTCCACCTTAGTCCAATGCACGTGCACTCTTATTATTATTCACACCGTTCGGTTGTGCAAGTGAAAGGCAATAATGATGATATATGATGAAATGATTGAGATGGAGAAAAGCTGGTATGAACTCGACCTATTTTGTTTTTGTAAATATGATTAGCTTATGTTCCTGATTCAGCCCGTTATGAATGAAACATGTTTGCAATGACAATTAGAGATTATAGTTACTCATGTCATGCTTAACTTGCTAGGAGTGGATAATGGTTTGTCTTGTGTGCCAACATGCAATTTAAAATGGTTATGATGTGGTATGATAGGATGGTATCCTCCTTTGAATGATTTAAGTGGCTTGACTTGGCACATGCTCACGCATGTAGTTGAATCAAAAACAACGTAGCCTCCATGATATTTATGTTCATGGTGATTTATATCCTACTTATGTTTGCATTCAATGTTGATTAATCTCAATGCATGTTTATGACCGTTGTCGCTCTCTAGTTGGTCGTTCATCAATCTTTTGCTAGCCTTCACTTGTACTAAGCGGGAATCTTGCTTGTGCATCCACTTCCTTAAACCCAAAGTTATTTCATATGAGTCCACCATACCTACCTATATGCGGTATTTACCTGCCGTTCCAAGTAAATTTGCATGTGCCAAACTCTAAACCTTCAAATAATAATATGTTTTTTATGCCCGAATCGCTCATGTAGCGACTGGGGAATGTCAGTATCTTCCATGCTAGGTGGGTTATTCTCACGATGAGTGTTTATTCACTTGTCATTCACGAGAAAGTGGTTGGTATTCGGGATGCCCAGTTCCATGCTCAAAATCAAATCAAAATATAAATTAAACAAAACTCTCCCAGGACTGTTGTTGGTATGGACGGTACCCGTGAATTCGGCTAGCCGTGGAGTGTGATTGTTGGTGGAGGGGAGTAAAAACTTTACCATTCTGTTTGGGAACCGCCTATAATGTATCTAACATGGAAGATAGTGAGATCTCTTGGTTGTTATGTTGACAATGAAAGCATACCGCTCAAAATTATACTTATCTCTGTTTTAAAAGCTCCGAGCTCTGGCACCTCTACAAATCCCTGATTCCCTCTGCGAATGGCCTATCTATTTACTTTTATTGTTGAATCATCATCCTCTTATAAAAAGCACCAGTTAGAGAGCACCACTGTCATTTGTATGCTTTGTTATTAATTGATGTTGAGTATGAGTGTGACTGGATCTCTTTTGCCATGAATAATAATGTCTAGTCAGTCCTTGATCTTCAGGGGTGCTCTGCATTTATGTTTTCAGTCTCAGAAAGGGCTAGCGAGATACCATTTTGTCATATTATATCATGATTGTTTTGGAAAAAGTGTTGTCATCCGAGATTCATTATTATTGCTCGCTAGTTGATTTATGCCATTGATATAAGTAAATGTGAGACCTAAATGTTATTTTTAATATGGTTAGTTCATAATCTTTACTGAAAACATGAATACTGGCTATACGTATTTGCAACAACAAGATCAAACAGAGTTTGTAAAAGTTTTTCTTTGTCGCTATGAGTTTGTCAACTGAATTGCTTGAGGACAAGCAATGGGTTAAGCTTGGGGGAGTTGATACGTCTCCATCGTATCTCTAAGTGCATCTAGTGCCACCCCTAGTTGGTTTTGGAGTATTGATGACAAACGTGGTTGAGGGACTAATGTGTTTGTGAGAATTGCAGGATAACACAGGTGGCAGTCCCTCATTGATTCGGTTTACCTACCAGAGATGACCCCTAAAAATGTATGAAGACATTGAAGATAATGGTGGTTCGTGAAGACATTCACGTCGAAGATAATGACGTGTGAAGACATTCACTTGAAGACAATGGAGTGCGAAGACATAGTTTCTTTCGTAGTTTCATTTTCTTCTTACTTGAGTCATAGGAACCACCGAACTGTTAAGTGGGGTCCAAGTGAACAAAGTCGGAAGACTAACATGATGCTCAACCCAAATCCTATGTCTTCGAGTGAAGACAATGAGAGTAAATCTTATCCAGAGTTGGATGAGTCAGCTTTGCTTGTAGCCCAAGTCAAGCTGCCGCGTGTTTGAAATCCGACCGTTGGACACGTGTCGGTTCCTTAGTGACCCATGGTCATTTCGGACATATCATGTCGGGTTGCCTGCTGGCTATAAATAGCCCACCCCTCCACCATAAATTGGTGGCTGCTCAGAGTTAGTACACGGCTTTTGTCGTTTGAGAGCAACCCACCTCCGAAGCCTTTGAGAGAGAGATCATTGCGAGGACAAAGCCCAAAACACCCAGAGCCAAAGAGTGTTAGGCATCACTGAAGTCTTTCTGTCTACGTGACCTGAAGACTTGTTACACTTGAGGACTGTGTATCCTCCAGCCGGTTAGGCGTCATGTTCTGAGGATCCAAGAGTCATTGTGGATCGCCGGTGAACGGAGTCTGTGAAGGTTTGGAAGTCTACCTTGAAGACTTACCAGAGTGATTGGGCGAGGACTAAGTGTCCTTAGCTCAAGGGGAATAAGGTGAAGACGTGGTCTTCTGAGTTCAATCTCAGCCTCCCTAACCAGACATACAGTTGTCACAGCAACTGGAACTGGTCTACCAAATCCTTGTCTTCACCAAGCATCTGGTTCTATCCCCTACCTCCTTTACATTTCAGTTTGTCTTCGTGAAGTCATTGCTTGTTTGCCGGATCTGTTTGACTTCACAGTGCGAAGACATTTACCTGTTTGGCTTCATACTGTCTTCCATTTCGATCTGTTATACCTAGCTGCTATTAGTTTTTGTGCCTTCATTGTACTGTTAACTTGACTATGGCCTGTCTAGTGTAGTTTATCTTCCGCTGCATATTGTATAAGTGTTGTTTGGTTGTCTGTCTTCGAAGATATCACATCTTTCGAAGACTTTCATAAAAATCGCCTATTCACCCCCCCTCTAGTCGATAACTAGCACTTTCAATTGATATCAGAGCAAGGTGCTCCCTTGTTCTGTGTGATTTGGTTTAAGCACCTGGAGTTTTAGCTATGTTGACTGCAGGGATAATCAAAGTCTCCGTTGCGTGCCCCGTCTTCGATGGCACTGATTACCCCTACTGGAAGAATAAGATGCGCATGCATCTTGAAGCCATTGACATCGATCTCTGGTATGTCATCAAGACTGGTGTCCCCAAGGTCGGTGAAGGCGTCACCGCTGCTGATGTCAAGAGATTCGCATAACTGGACTCAACCGCCAAGAACATCATCTGTGGTCATCTGACCAAAGGGCAGTATGGCCGTGTGAGTGCACTGAAAACTGCGAAGCTGGTCTGGGACTGGCTGTCCAAGGTCAACGAAGGCGTCTCAACCCAGAGAGACTCAAGAATAGATGTGCTCCGCAATCTCTTCAACCGATTCAAGAGGAATGACAATGAGAACGTCCAGCTCACTTTCGACCGCCTCACTGATATCACAAATGAGCTTCGCACACTTGGCGGCACAGAGATCACCAAGCATGAAATAGTGAAGAAGCTATTGAGATCACTTGATAGCTCATTTGACACTTTAGCCTTGATGATCCAAGAACGTCCTGACTTCAGAGGTCTTGATCTATCTCACATACTTGAGAGGCTCAACACACATGAATTCCAGCTGTCTGAGAAGAGAGATATCTATGGTCCCAACTACGGCCGATCTCGTGCCTTGAAGGCAAAGGTTGTATCCTCATCTGAAGAAGAATCTGACTGCAGTTCTGAAGATCCTGAAGACATTGGCAAAGAGCTAGCAATGCTTGTGAGAAAGTTCCAAAAGTTCTCCAAGAAGAATCACTTCGGCAAGTCTTCACAATCCAGTTCCAAGAATGATGAGGCTTCCTCTCGTGACTACAAGAAGAGAACATGCCACAAATGCAAGAAGCCAGGCCACTACATATCTGAATGTCCTCAATGGGATAAGGAAGCAAAGAAAAAGAAGAAGAGCAAGGAATATGACTCTGACGACAAGAAGAAGAAGAAGAAATCCTCAAAGTCTTCTTCAAAGTCTTCATCATACAAGAAGAGCTCATCTGGCAAGGCTCGTGCATTCATTGGCAAGGAGATGGATTCAGAGGAGGAGTCTGCTTCTGAGGAGACGGAGGTGGAGTCTGAGGAGGAGTCTGATTCAGGCGTGGCAAGCCTGGCTCTAGCTTCGACATTCGTCGCCAAGTCCATCTTCAACACTGAAGACAATGGTCACGCTGCCGACGCTGAAGCCGATGATGAGGACGACTCTACTCCAACCTACTGCTTCATGGCATGAGGTGCCAAGGTAAACTCACGTGATGCTTACTTTCAAACCTCCAGTGAAGATGACTCTGAAGGTGAATCCAAACCCAGCTATAAGACCCTTGCTAAAATTGCAACTAAACTACAAACTGCTATGGAACACATTCAAAAATTACTAGACAAAAGCGATGACCTGTTGGACGAGGAAATGAATCGAACTCAGTCCTTAATCGAGGACATAAAAAATCTTCGCGTTAAGTATGAAGAACTTGAAAGTCATCATGAAACCCTCTCAGCCACTCATGAGAAGCTTTCCTATGATTATCTTCAAAGGAAGCAAGATCTAGAGAAACTGAGAGCGTCTCATGAAGATCTTCAAAAAGAGAACGATTCACTACTCGCTCAATAGATCAGTTCCACTCAGGAAGATTTTGTGCCACCTTGTTTAAAATGTCTTGAGTGTGACAATGTTGTCTCTGTCACTGAATGTTCTACTGCCTCCGATGTTGCAATATCTTCAACTGCTGATGTGGTAACTAACCCCTCTTCTAAGGATACCACTACTATTGCTGATGAGAATGCCAGGTTGAAGACATTGCTTGAAACAGGCATGTACAAAAGCCTCAAAGGGCATCAGACACTATGTGATGTCCTCAAGAAACAGATTCTAAACCGAAACCCTAGGAAAGAGGGTGTTGGTTTCGAGAGGAAAATGAATGCTGATGGTTCTTACTGGAAGCCTGAGCAGTACCCCAAAACCACATGGGTTGCTGCAAAGGGTCCCTCAATATATCCATCCACTTTATCTGGCTTCACTTGTGCTAACCCCATTATCATTGATGAGTCCCTTGACTCCAATTATAAGCTGTTTAAGAATCAGAATGGTGAAGTGTTTGCCAGGTTTATTGGTACTAACTGCAGGAACAGACCACCTATGAAGAAGATCTGGGTTCCTAAAAGTTGTCTTGAGAATCTTCCAGTGAATGTCATTATGACACCACCAGGGAAGAAGACAAACCCCAGACCAAAGGCTTCATATGGTCCAAAGGCTTCATACAGACGGAGAACCTCCTATGCTCACCCTAACGCCAATGTTTTGCAGGGAAATTTTCATCAGACTCATGAATATGAGCATGTTTCATCAAACCGCTATGTTCACAAATCAAAGAATTTTTCTGCATATTCTTTTGAGTACTATTCACCTCCTGCAAAACTATTTGCTAGGGCTCCAAAGCCAAAGTTCTCAGATGCTGCACTTAGACTCATTGCTTCTAAGCCACCCCTTAAGATGTGGGTGGTTAATAAGAATTAACTTCTCTTGCAGGGAAAGGTCTCCAGCCGGAAATCATTGACTTCTGAAGACAATGCTGGGGACCTAAAACATCTTGTGGGACGCAAGATAAAATGCCAAAATGGTCTTGCCATTTATTTTGTCCTAGGATTTCTTGATGAACATCCTATCTTACCATCCAAGAATCTTAACTTTGATGGTATGCTGGTTCATCAAATGTTTGTGCTTCACAATACTCTTGGTGAAGCCTATCCCGCTAACTGTACTGTAGGGTACGACTCTGAAAGCTACTGAATGGATTATGGACAGTGGATGCACCAACTACATGACTGGTGATCGAAGTCTTCTCATGGATTCAACTCTTCGTCCATCTACTAAAAGCCACATCACATTCACTGACATGGGTAAAAGCAAGGTATTGGGCCTAGGTAGAGTTGCTATCTCAAAGGATCAACACATGGATAAAGTGATGCTTGTTGAATCCCTTGGATACAACTTAATGTCTGTCTCAATGTTTTGTGACCTTGACATGATTGTGATATTTGGAAAATATCGTTGCCTTGTGCTTATGGCTTCTGACAAATCTCTAGTCTTCGAAGGTTATCGAAGAGGTGATCTGTATATGGTAGATTTCTCCGCAGGACCACAGCTTGTCGTATGTCTTCTAGCAAAAGCTTCAGAATGCTAGCTTTGGCATCGAAGGCTAGGACATGCGGGCATGAGGAACTTGCACACTCTTGTGAAGAAGAAGCATATCATTGGCATCGAGGGCGTCAAGTTCAAGAAGGATCATCTATGTGGTGCTTGTGAAGCCGGGAAGATGACAAGGGCAAAACATCCCTCGAAGACAATCATGACGACTTCACGTCCCTTCGAGCTGCTATACATGGACTTATTTGGCCCTACTCACTACTCAACCCTTACTACCACTGCACATCTTTATGGCTTCATTATTGTTGATGATTATTCTAGATATACCTGGGTGCACATAATTCTCTATAAGACTGAAGTGCAGGATGTATTCAGACACTTCGCCAACCGTGCCATGACCAACTATGGCATCAAGATCAAGCACATCAAGAGTGACAATGGCACAGAATTCAAGAACACTGGCCTCGACACCTATCTTGATACATTGGGCATCACTCATGAGCTCTCTGCTCCATACACACCTCAGCAGAATGGCATCGTGGAGCGTAAGAACATGACTCTTATTGAGATGGCTCGTACGATGCTTGATGAGTACAAGACTCCAAGAAAGTTCTGTCCTGAAGCCATTGACACTGCATGCCATATCATCAATAGAGTTTATCTTCACAAATTCTTCAAGAAGACATCTTATGAACTACTCACTTGCAAGAAGCCAAACATAAGCTATTTCAAAGTCTTCGGTGCTAGGTGCTGGATCAAGGATCCACATCACACTTCCAAATTTGCACCGAAAGCACATGAAGGTTTTATGCTTGGTTACGGAAAGGATTCGCACACCTATAGAGTCTTCAACCTCTTTCACTATAAAGTGGTTGAAATTGTAGATGTGCGGTTCGATAAGACTAATGGCTCGCAAAGAGAGCACCTGCCAAATGTGCTAGATGAAGCTTCTCCTAGTGAATCTATCAAGCTAATGGGTACTGGAGAAATCATACCCACCGAGGAACAGGCTGAAGAAGAAATCATCATTCTAGCTCCTACTCAACGTGAAGACAATGCTTAGCCTGAAGATAATGCTGAAGATGAAGTCAATGATCAGCAACAGCAAAATCTTCGCCCTGTTCATCCTCGTGTGGCCAGTGAAGTTCAGATTGAGAAGATAATTGATAGCATCAATGCACCTAGTCCACTCACTCGATCAAGAGCAATGCAACTAGCAAACTTTTGTGGGCACTTTGCATTTGTGTCCATATCCGAACCCAAGAAAGTCGATGAAGCTTTTATGGAACCAGAATGGATTCAAGCTATGCAAGAAGAGCTTCAACAATTTGAGCTCAACAATGTCTGGGAGCTAGTTAAGTGTCCTGATCCACGCAAGCACAATATTATTGGCACAAAATGGATCTATCGCAACAAACAAGATGAACATGGTCAAGTCATCAGAAACAAAGCTTGTCTCATTGCTCAAGGTTACACACAAGTAGAGGGAATTGACTTCGATGAAACCTTCGCTCCCGTGGCTAGGCTTGAAGCCATTCGCATACTGCTAGCCTATGCTAACCACAACAACATTCTTCTATACCAAATGGATGTGAAGAGTGCCTTTCTCAACGGCAAAATTGAAGAAGAAGTGTATGTAGCTCAACCACCTGGTTTTGAAGATCCAAAGTGACCTGATATGGTCTACAAGCTCAACAAGGCACTCTATGGCCTCAAACAAGCACCTCACGCTTGGTATGACACACTCAAAGACTTCCTGAAGAGCAAAGGCTTCAAACCTGGATCTCTTGTGTGACGCCCCCGGCTCAATCGTGCACTAATCATACACACAAATGCACACGATCAAGCCTAAGGACTCACCGGAAGATATCACAACACAACTCTAAAACATAAATAAAGTCATACAAGCTTTATATTACAAGCCAGGGCCTCGAGGGTCGAATACATAGCTCGATGGCATACAAGCGTCAGCGGAAGCATCAGATATCTGAGTACAGATATGAAACAGAAAATAGATAAGCCTTTAGAAAGGCGGGGCAAAAGAAAACACTACGATTGAAACGCGCAGGCCTCCTGCCTGGGACCCTCCGAACCTACTCCTGGTCGTCGGCCAACTCGTAGTAGTATCCACCCTCGGGGTAGTAGTAGCGATCGTCGGTGGGGGCAGCTGTATCCGGGGCTCCGTCATCTGGTCGCATCAAATGGATATGGGGGAAAAAGAAAGCAAAGCAATCATGAGTACTCATCCGAAGTACTCAGCAAGCAAGGATCTACACTACATATGCAACATTATCAAAGGAAGGCTGTATATGTGGACTGAGCTGCAGAAATGCCAGAATAGAGAGGAGGCCTAGTCCTATCGAAGACTAGCATCTTCATCGGTCTAGCAGCAACAGAAGAGAGCAGAACAGATCAATATAATGTAGCAGTATCATTAAGTCTCAACCTCACCCAGAGATCCTTTCTCGACTCCCTGCGAGAAAGTAATCCCAGAGCCATACAGTCATCAACCTCGTCCAGAGATCCCTTCTCGGCTCCCTGCGAGAAGCAATCCTAGAGCCAGAGTATCCAATTATCCAGTTCTAATTGTATCAATCAGGATACAACTCCGAGTGTCCGTTACCGAGGATCCGGCTATGCATAGATTAGTTCTTCCCTGCAGGGGTGCACCAACTTACCCACCATGCTCGCTTAACTCCGGCCGGACACACCTTTCTGGGTCATGCCCGGCCTCGGCCAAACGACACACCGCAACCCTACCTACAGCTCAGCAGAGAGGTCCTCGCTGGTCTACCACCTAAGCACTTAGGGGTCTTGGCCATCGCCATGTGCACTCCGGGTCGTTGCGCACACGGTGAAGCCAGGCACCAACACTACAGGAAGGCGCCGGTCCGTCCGTACCGCCATGCTGAACTGGACGTCTGACAGAGCTTTTGGCTGATGCATACGATGCAGAACGCCCATACTATGCCCATGTGGTGGTTAGTGCTATCGGGCCAGAGGCCCACTCAGATCACATATCCAAACCGTTAGTACCTTGGGGGTGCGGTAACAAGCAGAGACTCATGATCGATGTGACCCCGTCGCCCCGTCTCGAGGACTTGCGACAAGGGCCAAGAATGCCCGGCCACGCCTCGTATTCTCACTCGGGCACCATCCAAGCAACCCGTCTTCACAACACACGCGGGTACCCCTCAGGGTCGACCCGCCTTTCCAAGTATCAATAGTACAGTCCAAATATCCGTGTGTCCATAACATCAGGGGAATCCGAGGTATCACCCTCGTTGGATTCCTACTTGATGTAATCGTCAAGGTGAACTCGGAGGAATCACCCTCGCTGGGTTCACACTTGAGGTGTTGTACGACGGCATCTTTATCGGAAGCGGTGAAGGAGGAATCACCCTCGATGACCACGACCGAATAGCTACTCTACAGAGTTAACATCAGAAGTGCTACAAGAGGTTTCACCCTCGGCACTTGATAGTAACGCTGCAGTGTCGTTACAACTAAGGGGGGTTGATGTGCGGTGCCGGGGCCTCCTCTTCAATCCCGTTGATCGGGTCTTCAGATAATCCAGCGGGGCGGTCGGGACCAGTGGGGTCACTGATAGGTCTCTACCCAGCCTATACTAAGCAGTTTAGGTTATGCAGGTAATTATCAACAGCAGGTTACAATAAACAGGCTATGCATCAGAATAGGTAAAGCAGTAGCAGCAGCAATTCTAATGCAAGCATGAGAAAATAGAATGGGCGATATCGGGATGATCAAAGGGGGGGCTTGCCTGGTTGCTCGGCCGCAAGGGCAAGGTCGTCAGTGGGGTCGTCGATCTTCAGGACATCGTTAGCGGTCTCGGGGTCTAGCGAATAGGAAGAGGGGGAAGAAACAGTAAATAGAAGCAAACAGATGCATGACAATACGATACACGGTGCTAGGGGTGACCTATCGTAGTGCTACACGACATAGGTGAAGGGGGAATAACATCCGGGAAAGTTTTCCCGAAGTTTGCATTTTCGGACAGGCGATCCGGAGGGGGAATGTCCCATGTTCAGGTAGTTAGAGACATGTGACGGACGAACGGACCGCGCGTTCGGATCCGTCTCGAAATTCTGAGCATTTTTCATATATAAATTATTTTCATCGGAGTTTCGGTTTAAAAGATATGATTTTCTAAAGTTTTTATTAATTTCTGGAATTCTTTTAATTACTAAATTCATCAGAAAATGAATTATGATGTCATCCTGGCGTCATCACTTCGTCAGCGGTCAATAGACCAGTTGACTGGTCAACGGGGCCCACGCGGGGCCCACTGGCAGTGACTGGGCGTTGCCCAGTCAGCATTTGACTGGGTCAACGGGACCTAGGGGCCCAGTGGCAGCGACTGTGGGGGAGGTCCACGTGGACTGCCACGTCAGTGACGCCGGAAACGGCGCCGGAGCTGCTCCGGCGAGCTCTCCGCGGCGGCGAGTTCGGAATTTCGCTACGGTGGCCCGTTTTCGACGTAGCTGGTTGCATTCGAACGGGTCCATCGCGACGCATCGATCTACGGGGCCGGAGTGGGCGGAAGAGGCCGTTAGAGGCACCGGTGTCGAGCTTTGGCGGCGGCGGCGTTCGGGTGTTCTCGGATTCGAGCCTAGAGGCTCGCCCGGGGCAATCTGGTGCGGGCACGCGCCTCCCTGGCGTTCCAGGAGCACGGCGACGTGAGCAGGCAGCGAGAAGGGGCATGGGGACCGCGCCAGCTACGGGTCCGGTGGCGACCAGAACACGAAAATGGCGCGCAGCGTCGTCAGCAAGCTACGGCGAGACTGCGAGTAGTCGGAGGTAGAGGAGGAAGAAAGAGGCTCACGGTGGGGCGCACGATGGCCGTTGGTGGCTTAGGAGCGCAGAGAACACCGATGACCGGGGTTGCGGTGCTCCGGCGATCCGCATCGATCACCGGCTCGATTTGGCCAACGCCGTGGCTTCGGGCTCGGACGCGAGGTCGAGGAAGAAGGAGAGGACTTCAGCGGAGCCCGTGGACAGCTCAGGAGGACGGGACGGCGCCGGTGGCCGCGATGATGGCGTGCGGCGGCGACGGTGGCGCTCGGGTGAGATGGGGAGGCGAGGGAGAGCGAGAGGGAGTGAGCGAGGGAGAGCCAGGGGGCCAGTGGGGATGCACTTAACCCTCCCCGGCGAGGCGAGGCCGCTGTCAACCGCTCGCAGAGGGGCCAGGGGGGCCGGGCGCGCGTGCGCCAGCTGTTCGACAGCGCGCCTGCGGCGTCAGGGGGTAGGGGGAGAGGGGGGGGCTAGTTGGGCTGGGCCGCCACTGTGCACTTGCGGCCCAGGCACAGTGAGCCTTTTCCTTTTCTTCTTTTCCTTTTCTGTTTTGCAAAATGTGTGGCCCCCATTTGAGTTTTGTAAAATATGTGACCTGGTCCATAAATCACAGTGCATTGTATCCTAACACCAAAAACTAGTTTGGGCAAAACATAACTTCATATTTAATTTAGATCAAATAAAAGGCTATTAAATATTGTTTTCAGCCACTGTTAGAGGATGTTTGAGTCAATTACCCAACTCCAATGAGGTTGGTTTCAATTTTAGAATTGTCTCTGGATTAGTTGCCATTTAATGAACATTTTAGTTTCTAGGTTTGGACAACTTTTATTTTCACTTTTAGTTTGAATTTCCATTTGAATTTGAATTTGAAAAGAGATATGATACTAATGATGAGTAAGCACTATTGATCATGATGACATGGCATAATCAAGAAGGTAATTACTGTAGCTTAATACATGGGGTGTTACAAATCTCCTCCACTAACAAGAATTCTCGTCCCGAGAATTAAGAGGTAGAAGGAAAAAGTTCGGGGTATTTCGCACGAAGATTGTCCTTGCGTTCCCAAGTGGCTTCATCTTCAGTATGATTTGACCACTGCACTTTGAGGAACTTGGTAACCTTCTGACGGGTCCGACGTTCAGCTTCATCGAGAATGCGGATCGGATGCTCCTTATAAGATAGATCATCTTGCAATTTGAGCATCTCGTGATCCAGTGCACGGTGCGGAGATTCCTTGAAGCAACGACGAAGTTGCGACACATGGAAGACGTCATGGATATGAGAGAATTGCGGTGGCAACTCCAATTTATATGCCACCTGACCACATCTAGCAACAATGCGGAAAGGACCAATGTAGCGCGGAGCTAGCTTGCCCTTGATTCCAAAACGGTGAGTGCCCTTCATAGGAGTGACACGCAGATAAGCTTGATCACCGGGTTGATAAGTTAAACCCCATCGTTTGCGATCATAATTGCTCTTCTGGCGGTCCTGAGCCGCCTTGAGGTTTTCTCGAACGATACGGACTTGTTCTTCGGCGTGTTGAATAATATCCGGACCCACGAGCGGTCGTTCCCCAGTTTTTGACCAATTCAGAGGGGTTCGACACTTACGTCCATATAGAATTTCGAAGGGGGCCATTTTCAAGCTGGCTTGATAGCTGTTGTTATAAGAGAACTTGGCATACGGGAGAGATTCTTCCCACTTCTTGCCGAAAGAAATAACACAAGCTCGTAGCATGTCTTCAAGCACTTGATTGACTCGCTCAACTTGGCCTTGGGATTGGGGATGATAAGCTGAACTCCAGGTAATATGAGTTCCCATAGCTTCTTGGAAACTTTCCCAGAACTTTGAGGTGAATAGACCGCCATGGTCCGAACTGATCTCCTTCGGAATACCGTGGAGTGAAACAATTCTGGAGATATATAACTCTGCTAACTGACTAGCAGTGATCGTCTCTTTGACAGGCAGAAAGTGTGCAACTTTAGAAAGTTGGTCGACGATGACAAGAATAGCATTGTGTCCCTTCTGTGATCTGGGAAGTCCTGTAATGAAATCCATCTGAACCTTATCCCATTTCCATAGAGGAATAGGAAGTGGTTGCAGAATTCCAGCAGGCTTCTGATGTTCTGCTTTAACGCGACGGCAAACATCACATTCAGCAACATAACAAGCAATGTCCTGCTTCATTCTAGACCACCAGTACCTTTGACGGAGATCACGATACATCTTGGTGCTACCCAGATGAATAGACAACGGGGTATTGTGTGCCTCCTTCATGACTTTGTCAGTCATAAGCTCGAAGCGAGGTACCACGATGCGGTCTCTGAAATACAAGGTTCCATCTTCAGACAGCGAGAAATCCCTGTACTTTTCTAGGTGAAGATTTTTCTTCATCAGATCAATTTCAGCATCTTTAGCTTGTGCATTCTTAACAGCTTTCTCAAGATCTTGTTGTATCACAAGGTTATTAAGAGAGCCCTGTGGAACAATACGCAGATTTAACTTGCACAGTTCTTCAAAAAGACGAGGTTGAGCTCGCCTAACCATGAGGTTGTCGCAATAGGACTTGCGGCTTAAGGCATCAGCCACCACGTTAGCCTTGCCAGGGGTATAAGAAATACCCAAATCATAGTCCGCAATGGCCTCCATCCATCTTTGCTGACGGAGGTTTAGAGATGGCCGAGTGAACAAGTAGTTCAGACTTTTATGATCCGTGTATATTTCGCAATGATTATCGAGAAGGTAATGTCGCCACAACTGCAGTGCATAGATGACAGCAGCTAGTTCTAGATCATGTACCGGATAATTCTCTTCATGTGGGCACAACTGACGAGAGCCATAAGCAATCACCTTACGCTCTTGCATTAGGACACAGCCTAATCCTTCACGGGATGCGTCACAATAAATCACGAAGTCCTTGCGTGAATCTGGTGGAGCAAGTACTGGGGCAGATGTCAGCTTGTCTTTGAGTGTTTGAAAACTTTCCTGACATTTGTCTGTCCATTCAAACTTAACGCCCTTGTGAAACAGATCAGTCAAAGGCTTAGCAATCTTAGAAAAATTCTCAACAAATCGACGGCAATAGCTAGCAAGGCCGAGAAAACTTCTCACTTGCTTGACGTTCTTTGGAGGAGTCCAGTCAAGAATAGCTTGAACTCATTCCGGGTTAACAGCAATTCCATCCTTGGAAATCACATGACCTAGGTAGGTTACTTCAGAAAGCCAGAATTCACATTTGGAGTATTTGGCATACAACTGGTGTTCTCGGAGCCTTTCCAGTACAAGACGGAGGTGTTCAGCATGTTCTTCCTTATTCTTTGAATAGACCAGAATATCATCTAGATAAACCACGACGAATTTGTCAAGATAATCCATGAAGATATAATTCATCAGACGGGAGAATGTGGCTGGAGCATTTGTTAAACCAAATGACATGACAGTGTACTCATAAGAGCCATAGCGAGTAACAAATGCAGTCTTGGGAATATCCTCTTCACGAACACGGATCTGATGATAACCCAACCTCAAGTTGAGTTTAGAAAACACGGATGATCCAGCAAGTTGATCATACAAATCATTGATCCGAGGAAGCGGATATTTATTCTGGATTGTAGCTTGGTTAATGGGCCGATAATCCTGAACCAATCGGTTAGTTCCATCCTTCTTCTTAACGAAGAGTGAAGGTGCTCCCCAAGCAGAGGAACTGGGGTAGATGAAACCTTTCTTAAGTGACGTGTCGATTTCTTCCTTAAGCTTGAGAAGATGATGCGGAGGCATCTTATAAGGACGCTTCGCAATAGGGGTAGTGCCGGGCTTCAAGTCGATGACAAACTCGACAGCTCTAGCAGGCGGTATTCCTGGAAGTTCTTCTGGAAATACATCTTGAAAATCACGAACAACTGGAACATTCTCGATGCCTTCAAGAGGTGAGGCGTTCAATGCATTCAGAACATAAATCTGAGCTTCGGCGTCCTGAACTGTTCGGGCTGAATATCTGACCGTCTAGCCAGAAGGGTGGGTGAGCTGGACTGTTTCAGCGGCACAGTCAATCAAAGCTTTATGAGGCTTCAACCAGTCCATTCCCAGAATAATGTCTATGTTGGAGGTCTTGAGAGCAATGAGTGAAACGGGGAACATCAATCCTCCAATCACAATGTGGTTACCGTGGCTTACCATGGTAGTTTGCCAATTAGCCCCGGGTGACTGGATTACTAACGGAGTGGGCATCTCCTCGAAAGGTATATCATGGCTTCGTGCAAAACTTTCGGACATGAAGGAGTGCGATGCCCCAGAATCAAAGAGGACTGAAGCTGGGATTGAATTCACTAGAAGGGTGCCCATCACAATTTTGGGGTCCTGTCGAGCTTCTTCCATGTTGACTTGGTTGACAAGGACAAGCTGAGTAGCAGGTAGTCTGGCATTACGATTCCTGGAATGATGGGTCCGATGGCCCTTCCTACGACCAACAGGACGACGTGATGCATTCTGAGGCTGACCCTGATGACAGTTGAAAACACAGTGTCCGGGCTGTCCACACTTGCGTCATAAACCATCATTATGGAGAGGAGCTACGGCATTGGACTGTCCACCCTGGATCGTTAGCTGTCTTGGCGGCGGAGGCAGACGAGGTGCAACATAAGATGGCCTGGGTGTTGGAGCAGGTCGGTGATGAACATTATGTGGGATCCAGACTTGACGTTTCTGAACAGGTCGACCCGAAGGCAAACCAACATCACGAGTGCGCTTAAGCGACTCCTGGTACTTAGTCAAAGCAGTCTCAACTCGGAAAGTTTGGCTGACAAGCGTTGCGAAGTCTGTAAAATCATGGACAGCAAGTGCGAGGTTTATATCCGTACGCAGTCCTTCACAGAATTTCTCCTGCTTGCGGGCGTCAGTGCAGACATCATCTTCAGCATAGCGGGATAATTCGAGAAATTTCCTCTGATATTCATTCACAGTCATTGTGCCCTGTGAGAGTTTGCGGAACTCCTGCTTCTTTTGGTCCATCAGACCTTGAGGAATGTACCATGCACGAAAAGCTGACTGAAATTCCTGCCAAGGGGTTACAGTCTCTGCAGGCAACATACCCTTGTGGCTTTCCCACCATTGAGCAGCGGGACCCTTCAAGTGGAATGTCGCAAAGGTGACGTAACTGTCAGGGGCAAAATTAGCTGACTCCATCTCAAACAGGATGTCACGAAGCCAATCATCAGCATCCATAGGATTGGTGGAGTTGCGGAAAACGGATGGATTGAGGCGAACAAATTCTGGCAGTGAGATCGGTCCAGGCTCCTGACGAGCATCGTTGCATTCCAAATGTTTTACCAGACTCTCATTGAGCTGACGGTTCAATTCAAACTGTTGCATCATTGCGGCAATATAGGGTGGAGGTGGAGGATCGTCAGCCATCCTGCCAAAACAACAGGGGCAGTTTAGCAAGAAAAACTGCAGGTGTATGGAGTGATTCATGAAGTAACACGCACAACAGAAGGAAGTGCAATAGATACTTCATCATATTTGCACCAGACATTCAAAGCCACACATAGCCTCGATTACAATCCTGCAATACGACAGCTGAAAGGGGAAGGCTAGACAACTAGGCGGCGCGCAGGCACGCGGCAAGGAAGTACACAACGAGACATAGTAAAGGCTACATCAACGTCGGAGAAAACTATTGGGGCGAGGAATCTGCAAGTGAAACATAGGGTGCCCTCGATAAGAGGATCCTGCAAGAAAAACCTAGCCCGCAATCTTGAAGGAAGGGGGGAAATTTTCGGAACACCGGGTGGATGTGATCACGAGAACCTAATGTTGGGGTTAGTAAAATTTCAACCTGAACAGAAGAGAGATCAGAGTCCCAGAGTAAAGGTCGAGGAGTAAAAGATCCTAATACCACCCAATTGGCGACGTGGGCCCGTAAGCCACACAGCCAAGTTAGTAAAACAGTTTTCGGTTACTAGACTCAACTTCGGCCAACGAGTTGGAAAGGGGATTCCTAGTGGCAGTCGGCTCTGATACCAACTTGTGATGCCCCCGGCTCAATCATGCACTAATCATACACGCAAATGCACACGATCAAGCCTAAGGACTCATGGGAAGATATCACAACACAACTCTAAAACATAAATAAAGTCATACAAGCTTTATATTACAAGCCAGGGCCTCGAGGGCTCGAATACATAGCTCGATGGCATACAAGCGTCAGCGGAAGCATCAGATATCTGAGTACAGATATGAAATAGAAAATATATAAGCCCTTAGAAAGGCGGAGCAAAAGAAAACACTACGATCGAAAGGCGCAGGCCTCCTGCCTGGGACCCTCCGAACCTACTCCTGGTCGTCGGCCAACTCGTAGTAGTATCCACCCTCAGGGTAGTAGTAGCGATCGTCGGCGGGGGCAGCTATATCCGGGGCTCCGTCATCTGGTCGCATCAAATGGATATGGGGGAAAAAGAAAGCAAAGCAACCGTGAGTACTCATCCGAAGTACTCAGCAAGCAAGGATCTACACTACATATGCAACATTATCAAAGGAAGGCTGTATATGTGGACTGAGCTGCAGAAATGCCAGAATAGAGAGGAGGCCTAGTCCTATCGAAGACTAGCATCTTCATCGGTCTAGCAGCAATAGAAGAGAGTAGAGCAGATCAATATAATGTAGCAGTATCATTAAGGCTCAACCTCACCCAGAGATCCTTTCTCGACTCCCTACGAGAAAGTAATCCCAGAGCCATACAGTCATCAACCTCGTCCGGAGATCCCTTCTCGACTCCCTGCGAGAAGCAATCCTAGAGCCATAGTATCCAATTATCCAGTTCTAATTGTATCAATCAGGATACAACTCCGAGTGTCCGTTACCGAGGATCCGGCTATGCATAGATTAGCTTTTCCCTGCAGGGGTGCACCAACTTACCCACCATGCTTGCTTAACTCCGGCCGGACACACCTTTCCGGGTCATGCCCGACCTCGGCCAAACGACACACCGCAACCCTACCTATAGCTCAGTAGAGAGGTCCCTGCCGGTCTACCACTTAAGCACTCAGGGGTCTTGGCCATCGCCCTGTGCACTCCGGGTCGTTGCGCACACGGTGAAGCCAGGCACCAACACTACAGGAAGGCGCCGGTCCGTCCGTGCCGCCATGCTGAACTGGACGTCTGACAGAGCTTTCAGCTGATGCATACGATGCAGAACGCCCATACTATGCCCACGTGGTGGTTAGTGCTATCGGGCCAGAGGCCCACTCAGATCACATATCCAAACCGTTAGTACCTTGGGGGTGCGGTAACGAGCAGAGACTCATGATCGATGTGACCCCGTCGCCCCGTCTCGAGGACTTGCGGCAAGGGCCAAGAATGCCCGGCCACGCCTCGTATTCTCACTCGGGCACCATCCAAGCAACCCGTCTTCACAACACACGCGGCCCTCAGGGTCGACCAGCCTTTCCAAGTATCAATAGTACAGTCCAAATATCCGTGTGTCCATAACAGCAGGGGAATCCGAGGTATCACCCTCGTTGGATTCCTACTTGATGTAATCGTCATGGTGAACTCGGAGGAATCACCCTCGCTGGGTTCACACTTGAGGTGTTGTACGACGGCGTCTTAATCAAAAGCAATGAAGGAGGAATCACCCTCGATGACCACGACCGAATAGCTACTCTACAGAGTTAACATCAGAAGTGCTACAAGAGGTTTCACCCTCGGCACTTGATAGTAACGCTGCAGTGTCGTTACAACTAAGGGGGGTGATGTGCAGTGCCGGGGCCTGGTCTTCAATCCCGTTGATCGGGTCTTCGGATAATCCAGCGGGGCAGTCGGGACCTGTGGGGTCACTGATAGGTCTCTACCCAGCCTATACTAAGCTGTTTAGGTTATGCAGGTAATTATCAACAGTAGGTTACAATAAACAGGCTATGCATCAGAATAGGTAAAGCAGTAGCAGCAGCAATTCTAATGCAAGCATGAGAAAATAGAATGGGCGATATTGGGATGATCAAAGGGGGGGCTTGCCTGGTTGCTCGGTGGCAAGGGCAAGGTCGTCAGTGCGGTCGTCGATCTTCAGGACATCGTCAGCGGTCTCGGGGTCTAGCGAATAGGAAGAGGGGGAAGAAACAGTAAATACAAGCAAACAGATGCATGACAATACGATACACGGTGCTAGGGGTGACCTATCGTAGTGCTACACGACATAGGTGAAGGGGGAATAACATCCGGGAAAGTTTTCCCGAAGTTTGCATTTTCGGACAGGCGATCCGGAGGGGGAATGTCCCATGTTCAGGTAGTTAGAGACGTGTGACGGACGAACGGACCGCGTGTTCGGATCCGTCTCAAAATTCTGAGCATTTTTCATATATAAATTATTTTCATCGGTGTTTCGGTTTAAAAGATATGATTTTCTAAAGTTTTTATTAATTTTTGAAATTCTTTTAATTACTAAATTCATCAGAAAATGAATTATGACGTCATCCTGGCGTCATCACTGCATCAGCGGTCAACAGACCAGTTGACTGGTCAACAAGGCCCACGCGGGGCCCACTAGCAGTGACTGGGCGTTGCTCAGTCAGCATTTGACTGGGTCAACGGGACCCAGGGACCTAGTGGCAGCGACTGTGGGGGAGGTCCACGTGGACTGCCATGTCAGCGACGCCGGAAACGGCGCCGGAGTTGCTCCGGCGAGCTCTCCGCGGCGGCGAGTTCGGAATTTCGCTACGGTGGCCCGTTTTCGACGCGGCTGGTTGCATTCGAACGGGTCCATTGCGACGCATCGATCTACGGGGCTGGAGTGGGCGGAAGAGGCCGTTAGAGGCGCCAGCGTCGAGCTTTGGCGGCGGCGGCGTTCGGGTGTTCTCGGGTTCGAGCCTAGAGGCTCGCCCGGGGCAATCTGGTGCGGGCACGCGCCTCCCTGGCGTTCCAGGAGCACGACGACGTGAGCAGGCAGCGAGGAGGGGCACGGGGACCGCGCCAGCTACGGGTCCGGCGGTGACCAGAACACGAAAATGGCGCGCGGCATCGTCAGCAAGCTACGACGAGACTGCGAGTAGTCGGAGGTAGAGGAGGAAGAAAGAGGCTCATGGTGGGGCGCACGATGGCCGTTGGTGGCTTAGGAGCGCAGAGAACACCGACGACCGGGGCTGCGGTGCTCCAGCGATCCGCGTCGATCACCGGCTCGATTTGGCCAACGCCGTGGCTTCGGGCTCGGACACGAGGTCGAGGAAGAAGGAGAGGACGTCGGCGGAGCCCGTGGACAGCTCAGGAGGACGGGACGGCGCCGGTGGCCGCGATGATGGCGTGCGGTGGCGACGGTGGTGCTCGGGTGAGATGGGGAGGCGAGGGAGAGCGAGAGGGAGTGAGCAAGGGAGAGCCAGGGGGCCAGTGGGGATGCACTTAACCCTCCCCGGCGAGGCGAGGCCGCTGTCGACCGCTCGCAGAGGGGCCAGGGGGGCCGGGCGCGCGTGCGCTAGCTGTTCGACAGCGCGCCTGCGGCGTCAGGGGGTAGGGGGAGAGGGGGGGGGCTAGTTGGGCTGGGCCGCCACTGTGCACTTGCGGCCCAGGCATAGTGAGCCTTTTCCTTTTCTTCTTTTCCTTTTCTGTTTTGCAAAATGTGTGGCCCCCATTTGAGTTTTGTAAAATATGTGACCTGGTCCATAAATCACAGTGCATTGTATCCTAACACCAAAAACTAGTTTGGGCAAAACATAACTTCATATTTAATTTAGATCAAATAAAAGGCTATTAAATATTGTTTTCAGCCACTGTTAGAGGATGTTTGAGTCAATTACCCAACTCCAATGAGGTTGGTTTCAATTTTAGAATTGTCTCTCGATTAGTTGCCATTTAATGAACATTTTAGTTTCTAGGTTTGGACAACTTTTATTTTCACTTTTAGTTTGAATTTCCATTTGAATTTGAATTTGAAAAGAGATATGATACTAATGATGAGTAAGCACCGTTGATCATGATGACATGGCATAATCAAGAAGGTGATTACTGTAGCTTAATACATGGGGTGTTACATCTTGATCCCATTCTCTTCACGAAGACATATGATGGAGAACTGTTTGTCTGCAAAATCTATGTGGATGACATTATCTTTGGCTGCACTGACAAAAGATACAATGATGAGTTTGGGCATATGATGCAAGAGCAATATCAGATGTCCATGATGGGAGAGCTGAAATTCTTTCTTGGTCTTCAAATCCGTCAACAGAGAAATGGCATCTTCATATCACAAGAAAAATACCTCAAAGATTGCCTGAAGAAGTTTGGAATGCAAGACTGCAAAGGGTACACGACGCCAATGCCAACCAAAGGTCAATTGGGCTCCAACAACAATGGTAAAGAGTTCGATCAAAAGGTATACCGCTCCATGATTGGTTCTTTATTGTACTTATGTGCATCTAGGCCAGATATAATGCTTAGCGTTTGCATGTGTGCCCGATTCCAAGCGGCACCAAAGGAATCGCATCACCTCACAGTGAAGCGAATTCTTCGATATTTGGCTCACACCCCAACGCTAGGATTATGGTATCCAAAGGGCTCAGAGTTTGATCTAGTTGGATATTCAGATGCTGATTATGCTGGTGAAAAAGTTAATCGCAAGTCCACATCAAGCACATGTCACTTTCTTGGATGATCTCTTGTCTGTTGGTCTTCAAAGAAGCAGAACTGTGTATCATTATCCACTTCTAAGGCTGAATACATTGCTGCTGGATCTTGCTGCGCTCAGCTTCTCTGGATGAAGCAAACCCTCAAGGACTATGGCATCAACATGAAGAATGTGCCCCTCTACTGCGACAATGAAAGCGCCATCAAGATTGCTCACAATCCAGTTCAACACTCAAAGACAAAGCACATACAGATCCGTCATCACTTTCTCAGAGACCATGTGTTGAAGGAAGACATTGATATCATTCACGTCAACACTGAAGAGCAATTGGAAGATATCTTCATGAAGCCCTTGGATGAGAAAAGGTTTTGCAAGCTGCGGTGTGAGCTAAACATCTTAGAATCCTCGAATGTCTTATGAATGGACACACATCCTAACGCTTATGCATATTGATGACTTAGGTGCGCAACACACAAAGTAACGTATGTCTTCAACTCATGAAGACATACCCTCTAAGTGTGAATACATTAATGTGGAATTTGACTTCAGAGCGCCACAATAATTGTGCGTCGTGTCTGGGTCTAATACTTCCTATACGGTGGGTAACGCCACCACCAATATTTCTTGACGATTTTCATTTGGCGTCATGTTGCATTATCTTCATAGTTGGTTTGTCTTCAACATTGGTTTATCTTCATGATTTATCTTCACAATGTTGGTTTGGTTCTCATTGCTTCTCTATACTTGTACTATTATATGTTCTGTCCTCTACATCATTCACTTATAGCTATGTCTTCAAGTTGCCATTTTCTGCGCTAAGTGAATGTGATTGGACCCTAACCCCTTTCGTGCTTATCTCTCTAATTCTCTCTGTCTCTTCATATGCATTCTATTGACACGTGTCGATTGTCTTCACTGTGTCCTTGTCAGTTGAAGATATAGAGACAAAACATTAAACTGCTTTTAATATCTCTATCCTTTTTGCCTAAATACCGGAGAAGCCGGAACGACCACCCGACAAACCAGGCGCGCATGGGGTCGTGGAACAACATTCAAGCTGTTGCATGCATGCCATGTGTCCTTCAGATGTGAACCGCCATGGGCACCTGAGTAATTACACTGCGTTGTCCCTCTTCCTTATAAATATTCAACCCCCTGCAGTCATTATTTCCTTACCCCCCTCACCGTCTTGCTCAAACCCTAGCACCATCGCTAGCTTTCGTCGTCGCCGGAGATGAGGCACTTCGCTGCCGCGACTACTCTGCCGTCGTCGTCACGCCGGTTGCGGATCTTCCTCCTTCCACCGCTGCCGTAGGTGTCTTCCTCCGCCAAGTTAGGGCATGGAAGATTGGACTGCTCGGCCTCCATCCCACCTCGTCTAGCAGTTCTTCGTTTGCTCGTTTGCGAGTTCTTATAGCATCATATTGAGTCGCCTGAAGCCAGTTCTTGTCTGACCAGCCGACTGAAGCCAAACACCGTTGTGAATCCTTTCAGTTTGAAGCCAATGGCTAGTGGAAAATCTACAAAGAAGGGTGGCAAACAGCGCCGTGATAACACTGCCTTGGACTTGCCACCAGATCTATATGAGATGTACAAGTCTGACCCTGAAGAAACCTATGGTGAGCGCAAGTCTAGAGTCCAATGGATTCACAGATATTGGAGCGCAAGTCTAGAGTCCAATGGATTCACAGATATTGGGCAGAGCAATGGTTTCTGTATCATTTTGTGGCTCCAGAATACACAGACAAGAATGCTGTGAGGCCCCCATGGGCAGATATCATATACAAGAAGCTGCAACCCAAGACCAAGGCTGAAGCCATTGCTAAAGGCTTCTTTCCTTGCATGGTCCATGGCCCAATGCCTGAAAATGATGACCCATCAAGTCTTCGATGGTGTCGAGAGGATGATCTGTTTGAAGCCAATCTCCAGTTTGCTAGGGCTTTAGCAGTTCAAAATAAGAAGGACCTTGGGATTAACTTCAACCCAGGTCCAGCTGCTCCAATGCCAGATGGCAGTCGAGATGCTGAGCCAAATCTCATTGGCCCCTTTGAAGATTTTGACTCATATCTGGCACATTGTGCCGCTCAAAGGGCCAGTGTTGAAGAAGCTGCTGATGATGAGGAACATGTTGTAGTTCCAGAGCCCCTGAAGCTTGTGAAGAAGGTTAAAGCTTCAAAATCTTCCACTGCACCAAAAGCTTCAAGAGTGAAGCCATTGAAATCTGCACCACCTGAATCCAGTGTGTAGTCTGAAGACTTGTCTCGCACCTCCAAGAAGCCCAAGAAAATCTCTGGGCAAGGCCTTACTCCAGCAAGCATCCTACGCAATGAAGAGGGTGTCATTGATCTGTCAAGTGATGAAGATCTTGCTGATGATGCCCTTGAGATGCTAATCAAGAGCAAGCAGGAGCTGAAATCTTCAAAGATTTACCTCTATTTGATGCTGACATTCTCAACAACTTCATCGATGAATGGTTCGAAGATACAACTCTCACCATTGATGATCTGCAGCTGCCAATCTACATCAGCGTCACATTCCAGGGCTGCATAGCCAAAGAACTTGCTATTGCTCAGAAGGTCGTTGAGCAGAAGAACAAGATCGACCATGAGAAAGCTCTCTTCAAGAAGCACGTGGCCAAGCTGAGTGTCACTGATGTTCAAAACTTCAAGAAGATGATGGCAGATCTCAAGGATGAATTCCATCAGCGTCGTGATGAAGCCAAAGGCTCAAGAGAGCGCCTCAACCACTATGCTAAAAAATGCATTCAGGCTCATAATGAAGCCCTGAAGAGGAAAGCACTTGGGCGTCCAGGAATTGACCCCAAGCTGGCCGCTAAGAAGAAGAAGAGGCCAATCCAAGCTGAGGCTGAAGCTCAAAGGCAGCAAAGACTAAGCATTGTCTTCCCTGCCAGCATGACTAGTTCGAAGCCAAAGGTCCCATCAGCTGCTTCTAAGCAGAAGAAAACAAAGCAGGCTGAAGCTGAAGCCAAGAAGTGAAAGCATAAAGAAGCCTCTGATGCTGCTCCTTCACAGAAGAGGCTGAAGACAAAGCCCTCTAAGGCTTCACGAAGGGCCCAAGCACAAACTGCCTCATCTGCTCCTAGTGAGCCATTGCTTGTTGAACCTATCTCTGTTGCCCTTCCTGCCTCCTCCAACCGCGAGCGCCGTTTGGTGGTCCATGAGCCTACTCCCACAGAGGCTCATGTGTCTGAAGACATTCCAGCTACTGACAAGACCGCAGCTGAAGACATTGGTTGCGAAGATAATGTATTTGATGATGAAGTCCTTCTTCAGTTCCCCCAGATCATGCCCAAGCCGGTATCATCGTCTGCTCCATCGAGCAGTGAACAGATAAGTATTGGCGGTCCCACGACGCCAATCGCACATGATGATTACTGGGAAGAGCAACACCCCAACACTCCGCTCCATGAGGTTATTCCTCGCACTCCACCAGCTCAAGTCACCACTCCTATGATTGAGACTCCGCAAGACACCCCTGAAGACATGGAGAAGATCACTCCCTCACCACAGGCGTCGCCCTCTTTCCGAAGGCTTCACCGAGGCCCAAGGCCAACGGTCTCCATGTCGAGCATTCCTGAAGAGGATGTGCAAGCCACAAGCTTAGTAGCACGTCAAGTGTTCCCTGAAGCCATCCCTACATAAACTGCTCAAGAATCTGAAGCCAAAGAGGCTGAAGATATTCCAGCTGCATCGGCCGAAGAAAAAGAAGAAGATCAAGCTGTTATTCCCCCTACCGTTGACTCAAGAGAGGATGAAGATGTGAGTGTGCCTGACCCCCCGATTCCTGAAGCCACTGAAGCCTCGGCAAATGAGGCTGCCGATACCACCACTGCTGAAGCCGATGACATTGTCATGGCTGAAGCCAATGTACAGCCCGAAGCCACTCTTCAGACTGAAGCCCATGATGCCACTGAAGACATTCAGCCATCCACCTCGGATGTTGCTGCTGCTCCTCCTGTACCTCACACCATGGAATGGGCGTTCTATCGTGGTGAGCTTGTAACTGTCAAGTGGCCAATCATGACACCACCAGCTGCTCTTGGTCCTCAGTACGATTACCATGTGGAGCAAAGGACTCAGACGCAGAAGCCAAAGCCTAGGCTGCCAAGACTTCCCAGTGCTGTTACCACTCAAGGCTCATTCAGTGTGCTCAGCTTCAGAGAGCACAACACATTCTTTGACAAGGCCAAGAATCCTTACAAGAAGCCTAAGATCTCATCTGACAGGTTCTGGAGCCACCAGCAAAGGAGCTACTACTCATGTATTATGTACAACCAGGACAGGATCTTCCCCCACAAGCGCCTGTGCTGCGATGCCATTGCTGGTCTTCCTTGCCTTGAGGAAGCTCTTGATTGTTTTCGTGAAGTTGGCATACTCCCATTTGTCGTCGACAAGGAGCACTGGAATGAAGAACTCTTGCTGCAATTTTATGCCACACTCCATATCTCAGGCTACAACCGGGATCCGAAGACATGGGTCCTTGAGTGGATGTCAGGTGATGTACATCATGAAGCCAAAGCTCAAGACATTATTGAGCTAACTTCCTTGCCCACTCCTGGTGATCTCTACAAGCCAGGTTGTCAGTGCTATGAGCAAGAATTGCAGAGCATCTGTCAGAAGTCTGAGCCTAACATGAGCCAAATGCTCAGCATGATGAAGCCCTTGCGTGTTGATGCTGAGTACCCCAAGGAATTCGTTGTCAATGACCTCGAGTACTTGCCCCGCACCATCTATCACATTCTGAGGCATACTCTATGGCCACTCAAAGGGCATTCTCCTCACGCTAAGCTTGAAGGCACTATGAAGACATTGGTCTTCTACATCATCAATGGCATCAGGTTCAACACTCAAGACTTCTTCATCCGTCAGTTGGCAGCTTCAGGCATTGATTTGTTCGGCCTCAAGTTCTATGCTCCATGGGTCATGCGGCTGATTAAGCTTCACTCCACCATCAATTATCAAGATTCAGCGTGCAACCATGTTGTCTTTCTTCCTGAGGTAGATATGTCTCATGAAGCTATATATCCTGAGCCTGCCAAAGAACCCATTCGTGAAGACAATGTTGCCTTCCAGAGCTTCACTCAACCGCTTCAAGGTGTTCATGTGCCAAATCCACCTGCTGCTGCTGGTCAGCTCAGGCTGCCGCATCGTGCCAACACTGATGCAACAGCCAGCACAGTAGCCCAAAGACCTCAGAAGCGTGCTCGTGTGCTGAATGGCAGAGAGCTTCTTATGTCACTTCATCAGAAGCAGGATAGGCATCATGACTGGATGAAGCGCTAGATGCAAAGTCTCTTGTTGATGTCAATCGCATACGCAACCTCGCCAGCAAGAACTCGTTCGTTGCTCATGAAGCTTGTCGGCGTGCCTGGAAGAGCCTCACAATGCTCTGTTCTGAAGACGATCTTCAAGCAGATGGCTTCACTGAATGCTTCAAGTTTGACTCCAGGCCTCCACAGTCAGCAAGCTGGCGTCCAACACCTTCCATAGAAGATTCTGAATACTCATCTTCGGCTCCAACTATTGTTGCGCGAGTCATTGATGAAGAGGACGACGCCACTTCACCAGCTATGGCTTCACTGCATCAGGCCCCTCTGCACCGCCAAACTCCACCGTCGACCCTGCTGCCCCAACATCTTCACCAACACCGCATGGGAACGCTTAGACACTCTATGTCCTCACACCTTTTTGGTCATTACTGACAAAAGGGGGAGAAGCATATGAGTTGATAGTCTTCAAGCGGGTCTATATGGGTCGGGTGCTTATTTTTGTTAAGTTTTGCAACTCTCGTTCTTGAACTGTTGGTGTTTGAGTTGTAACACTTAAAACTTGATGGTCGTCTGCCACTTTTGCTGCTACCTTTTATTGCGATGATAAATTCCGCATGAAGTCATTCTGCAGACACCCATTTTTCATTGTGCATGTCATTATCTTCATTACATTCTTGCTTGCACGATGAATTGTCTTCATGAATTGAAGGAGATCTCCACAAAGCAGAACCTACCATGTGCATTTGCATTCAAAGGCAAACTACTTATATGCACATCTTCAGGGGGAGCCCTCTCAACTTCATGAAGCCAATGACTGCGTTCTTTAACTTACACATATTTTATCCTCGTTGAAAACTTCAACCAGTTTGTCATCAATCACCAAAAAGGGGGAGATTGTAAGTGCATCTAGTGCAACCCCTAGTTGGTTTTGGAGTATTGACGGCAAACGTGGTTGAGGGACTAATGTGTTTGTGAGAATTGCAGGATAACACAGGTGGTAGTCCCTCATTGATTCGGTTTACCTACCAGAGATGACCCCTAAAAATGTATGAAGACATTGAAGATAATGGTGGTTCGTGAAGACATTCACGTCGAAGATAATGACGTGTGAAGACATTCACTTGAAGACAATGGAGTGCGAAGATATAGTTTCTTTCGTAGTTTCATTTTCTTCTTACTTGAGTCATAGGAACCACTGAACTATTAAGTGGGGTCCAAGTGAACAAAGTCGGAAGACTGACGTGATGCTCAACCCAAATCCTATGTCTTCGAGTGAAGACAATGAGAGTAAATCTTATCCAGAGTTGGATGAGTTAGCTTTACTTGTAGCCCAAATCAAGCTGTCGCGTGTGTTTGAAATCCGACCTTTGGACACGTGTTGGTTCCTTAGTGACCCAGGGTCATTTCGGACATATCATGTCGGGTTGCCTGCTGGCTATAAATAGCCCACCCCCTCCACCATAAATTGGTGGCTGCTCAGAGTTAGTACACGGCTTTTGTCGTTTGAGAGCAACCCACCTCCAAAGCCTTTGAGAGAGAGATCCTTGCGAGGACACAGCCCAAAACACCCAGAGCCAAAGAGCTAAAGAGTGTTAGGCATCACTGAAGTCTTTCTGTCTGCGTGACCTGAAGACTTGTTACACTTGAGGACTATGTATCCTCCAGCCAGTTAGGCGTCACGTTCTGAGTATCCAAGAGTCATTGTGGATCGCCGGTGAACGGAGTCTGTGAAGGTTTGGAAGTCTACCTTGAAGACTTACCAGAGTGATTGGGCGAGGACTAAGTGTCCTTAGCTCAAGGGGAATAAGGTGAAGATGTGGTCTTCTGAGTTCAATCTCAGCCTCCCTAACCAGACGTACAGTTGTCACAGCAACTGGAACTGGTCTACCAAATCCTTGTCTTCACCAAGCATCTGGTTCTATCCCCTACCTCCTTTACATTTCAGTTTGTCTTCGTGAAGTCATTGCTTGTTTGCCTGATCTGTTTGACTTCACAGTGCGAAGACATTTACCTGTTTGGCTTCATATTGTCTTCCATTTCGATCTGTTCTACCTAGCTGCTATTAGTCTTTGTGCCTTCATTGTACTGTTAACTTGACTATGGCCTGTCTAGTGTAGTTTATCTTCCACTGCATATCATATAGGTGTTGTTTCGTTGTCTGTCTTCGAAGATATCACATCTTTCGAAGACTTTCATAAAAATGGCCTATTCACCCCGTCCCCTCTAGTCGATAACTAGCACTTTCAGTATCTACTTTTCCAAACTCTTTTGCCCTTGTTTTGGACTCTAATTTGCATGATTTGAATGGAACTAACCCGGACTGACGTTGTTTTCAGCAGAATTGCCATGGTGTTATTTTTGTGCAGAAATCAAAGTTCTCGGATTGACCTGACAATTTACGGAGAATTTTTGTGGAATATATAAAAAATACTGGCGCAAGAATTAACCAGAGGGGTCCACCTAGAGGCCACAAGCCCTGGGGGCGCCCCCCCCGGGGGGGGGGGCGCCTAGCAGGCTTGTGGGCCCCCTGGATCTCTTCCGACCCTAACTCCAACTCTATAAGTACCTATTCGGGGAGAAAAAACCAGAGAGAAGGATTCATCACATTTTACGATACGGAGCCACCGCCGCCTCCTGTTCTTCATCGGGAGGGCTGATCTGGAGTCTGTTCGTGGCTCCGGAGAGGGGGGTTCGTCGCCATCATCATCATCAACCTTCCTCCATCACCAATTTCATGATGCTCACCGCCGTGCGTGAGTAATTTCATCATAGGCTTGCTGGACGGTGATGGGTTGGATGGGATTTATCATGTAATCAAGTTAGTTTTGTTAGGGTTTGATCCCTAGTATCCACTATGTTCTGAGATTGATGTTTCTATGACTTTGCTATGCTTAATGCTTGTCACTAGGGCCCGAGTGCCATGATTTCAGATCTGAACCTATTATGTTTTCATGAATATATGTGTGTTCTTGATCATATCTTGCAAGTTGTAGACACCTATTACGAGTTATGATCCGCATACCCCAAGGTGACAATAATTGGGATTCTTTCCGGTGATTACCGTAGTTTGAGGAGTTCATGTATTCACTAAGTGCTAATGCTTTGGTCCGAATCTCTATTAAAAGGAGGCCTTAATATCCCTTAGTTTCCATTAGGACCCCGCTGCCACGGGAGGGTAGGACAAAAGATGTCATGCAAGTTCTTTTCCATTAGCACGTATTACTATATACGGAATACATGCCTACATTATATTGATGAATTGGAGCTAGTTCTGTGTCACCCTAGGTTATGACTGCTACATGATGAATATTATCCAACACAATTATCATTGCCGATCCAATGCCTAAGAGCTTTTCACATATTGATCTTTGCTAAGTTACTTTCGTTGCTATTGCTGTTACAATCACTACAAAACTGCTACTGTTACTTTTGCCACCGTTACCGTTACTTCCATACTACTTTGCTACTAAATACTTTGCTACAGATATTAAGTCTTTTAGGTGTGGTTGAATTGGCAACTCAACTGCTAATACTCGTGAATATTCTTTGGCTCCCCTTGTGTCGAATCAATAAATTTGTGTTGAATACTCTACCCTCAAAAACTGTTGCGATCCCCTATACTTGTGGGTTATCATCTATCGAGCTATCCCTATAAGTGTCACAAATAGCCCAAGAGTTTGTACTAAAATAACACCATATGATACACATTAACCAACTCTAATGTCACCTAGATACTCCAATGTCACCACGAGTATCCGTGAGTTGATTATATGATATGCATCAAACAATTTCAAATTCATAATACTCAATCCAACACAAAGAACCTCAAAGAGTTCCCCAAGATTTCTACCAGAGAAACAAGGACAAAAATGTGCATCAACCCCTATGCATAGATTACCCCAATGTCACCTCGGGAATCCGCGAGTTGAGTGCCAAAACACATATCAAGTGAATCAATATGATACCCCATTGTCACCACGGGTATTCATAACAAGACATACATAAAGTGTTCTCAAATCCGTAGAAGTATTCAATCCGATAAGAACAAATTCTCAAAGGGAAAACTCAATTCACAACAAGATAGAGAGGGGAAAACACCATATGATCCAACTATATTAACAAAGCTCGCGATGCATCAAGATCGTGCCAAATCAAGAACACGAGAGAGAGAGATTAAACACATAGCTACTATTACAAACCCTCAGCCCCGAGGGTGGACTACTCCCTCCTCATCATGGTGGCCACTGGGATGATGAAGATGGCCACAGGTGATGATTTCCCCCTCGGGCAGGGTGCCAGAACAGGGTCTAGATTAGGTTTTCGTGGCTACAGAGGCTTGTGGCAGCAGAACTTCTGATCTAGGGTTGTTTCTGGTTTTTTTTTGTATTTATAGGATTTTTTGGCATTGGTTTCACGTGAAGATGGGCTTCGAGGGGCCCACAAGACAGCAGCACACGGGCAAGGCACCTGGCGCGCCCTGGTGGGTTGTGCTCACCTCATTCACCTTTTGGTCCTCCCACGAAGCTTCTAGTGCCTCTTTTATCCAAAAAAAATTTCAAAAAGTTTTGTTGCATTTGGAGAAAATTTATTTCTGCACAAAAAACAACACCACGATAGTTCTGCTGAAAACAGCGTTAGTCCAGGTTAGTTCCATTCAAATCATACCAAAACCATATAAAATTGTTGTAAACATGGCATGAATACTTCATAAATTATAGATACGTTGGAGACGTATCAGGATCCCCAAGCTTAATTCCTACTCGTCCTCGAGTAGGTAAATGATAAAATAAATAATTTATGAAGTGTGAGTGCTAGCATAGTGCATAAGTTTGATAATCACTTTTCCTAGCATCATAACAGCAACTCTTTCTCATAAAACTTCTCATGTTAAAGTAGCAACCAATTCACATGTTATGGTTCAAACAATGAATTCTCTTGAAACTTATAACAACCTATGTTCTTAGTCACCAAACAATTGCAATTCAACTTATTCTCAACAAAGTCTAAGTAAGAGCTCCACATACTCAATCATCATATAGTCTTCTATGATTGCTAGTACTCAAAACATATTTTTAGAACAAATGGCATCCATTGAACATAGAGAAAGATAGGGGCTTAATGTTTCGCCTCCCAACTCATTTATCATAGAGATAATTGTCAACAATAATAAATCATGATCAAATATATTTGACCGGCCATATGTGCCTAGATCTTTCCCCACCACATGATGCTTGCCAACTAGAGAATAATTGAGGTTGAAATGAGAATGCATACTATTGACTCTTGCATAAAAGTAAATACTGAAAAGTAAAAGATAGGCCCTTCACAGAGGGAAGCAGAGGTTGTCATGCACTTTTTATTTTGGATGCACAATCTCTTAATGCAAAGGAACGTCACGTTATATTTCCCCTTATGATAGCAACCTTTATTATGTAGTCTGCCACTTTTATTACTTTGCCATCACAAGTTTGTACAATGCTTATTTTCCCTTCCAATAAAAGATCAAACATATTTAGGAGCAATTTTTATTGCTTTATGCACCGATGACAACTTACTTGAAGGATCTTATTCAATCCATATGTAGGTATGGTGGACACTCATGTCAAGAAACTGAGTTTAAGGGTTTTTGGATGCACAAGTAGTATCTCTACTTAGTACGAATTTTTGGCTAGCAAAAGATCCTAAGCAAACACCACATGTTGGAGGATCCACAACAATATAACTTCTATGCAAATATACACAACCATAACTCATTATGTTGTCTTCCTTGTCCAACTTCAACTAATTTGCTCAAGTTTGAAAATAATTAATGGGTATTCACAATCATAGAAGATGTCCAAGATAATATATTTGTATGTGAAAGTTCTCTTCCTTATACTAACCATTCATGAATTGCTTGTATGACCAATATTGTGATTGTCAAGCTTCAAAAGATTTCACTTTCTAAACCCAATGTGAAACTACTACTAGGCATGATATGAACATATAATTTCAAATTCATGATATTCAATTCATTCAACAATTTACTCTTAGGATATAAGTGAAGCACAAGAGTAAATAACAAACTACTCCAAAAAGATATAAGTGAACATCAAGCGAGTAGTTAAGTAAATGGGTAGCCATTTGAGGATTCTCTCTTATTTTAAAACTTTCAGATCTAAGTTTTTTATTAAAATAGCAAGAAAAATGAAAATAAAAGAACACACCAAGGATAGCACACAACGTGTGAAGAAGGAAAAATTTAGGCTCAACCGATACTAACCGATAATTGTTGATGAAGAAAGGTGGGATGCCTACAGGGGTATCCCCAAGCTTAGATGCTTGAGACTTCTTGAAATGTTATCTTGGGATGCCTTGGGCATCCCCAAGCTTGAGCTTTTGTGTCTCCTTAATCCCTTTGATATCACGGTTTCCCTAAATCTTAAAAACTTCATCCACACAAAACTCAACAAGAACTCGTGAGATACGTTAGTATAAATCAACTCAAAACATTATCATTCTATACTATAACAAATCACTAAAATTATAATTTAACATTGCATACTAAATAATTCTGCATATTTAATACTCCTATCCTCAAATAGAATCATTAAACAAGCAAACATATGCAAACAATGCAATCATAACAGAATCTGTCTAAACAGGACAGTCTGTAAAGGATGAAGAAGGATCCATACTTATTTAATGCAAAAAAATCTGAAAAATTACCACACTGTATAAAATTTATCATAAATTATTGTGAAAAAAATTTCAAAATTTTATCACATTCTGACTTTTCTCAAGAATTCACGCACTAGCATGCAACTTTCTGTTTTCAAACAGCCACATATAGACTTGCAAAATAAGCATGGTAAAGGCTATACTTGACATTTTTATTGAAATAAAGATGCAAAACATTATCTAAATAACAGCAAGAAAATCCTAATAAAATAAATTGACACTCCAAGATCATGTGATGAATAAAAATGTAGCTCCAAGTGAGGTTACCGATAATGTTGAAGACGAAAGAGGGGATGCCTTCTGGGGCATCCCCAAGCTTAGTTGCTTGGATCTTCCTTGAATATTAACTTGGGGGTGCCTTGGGCATCCCCAAGATTAGGGTCTTGTCACTCCTTATTCTCCTCATATCGATATCTCACCCAAAACTTTAAAACTTCAATCACACAAAACTTAACGGAATTTCGTGAGATGGGTTAGTATGATAAAGAGCAAATCATTCTCTTTGGTACTGTCAAGACAAGATTCATAATTGTTCTCACACAATGCATACTGTACCCTATCATTTCTACAATTTATATTGACCAATATAAGCCATAGAAACTAGAAAACAAGCAAATTATGCACTGAAAACAGAATCTGTCAAAAACAGAACAGTCTGTAGTAATCTGAACTTTGACCATACTTCTGTAACTCCAAAAATTCTGAAAAATTAGAAAAATGTAGGTAATTTGTATATAAATCATCTATAAAAAATTCATATCAAAAGCACATTCCAGTGAATTTTAAAAATTCCCGGACTGAGCGCAAAAGTTTCTGTTTTTGCATAGAATCAAGTCAACTATCATCCACACTATCCCAAAGGCTTTACTTGGCACTTTATTGAAACAAAAGCTATTAAACATGATTACTACAGTAGCTTAATCATGTGAAAACACAAAAACAATAATTATAAGTGTTGGGTTGTCTCCCAACAAGAGGTTTTCTTTAATGTCTTTTTAGCTAGGCATGATGATTTCAATGATGCTCGCATAAAAGTAAAGAATTGAAACACAAAGAGAGCATCACGAAGCATATGACTAGCACATTTAAGTCTAACCCACTTCCTATGCATAGGTATTTTGTGAGAAAACAACTTATGGGAACAAGAATCAACTAGCATAGGAAGGCAAAACAAGCAAGACTTCAAGATTTTCAACACATAGAGAGGAAACTTGATATTATTGCAATATGTAAAAGCATGTGTTCCCCTCTCATAATAATTTTCAGTAGCATCATGAATGAATTCAACAATATAACTATCACATAAAACATTCTTTTCATGATCCACAAGCATACAAATTTTATTACTCTCCACATAAGCAAAATTATTCTCATGAATAGTAGTGGGAGCAAACTGAACAAAATAGCTATCATGAGATACTTGATTGACATAATCAAATTGAAAATTAAAATCATGATGACAAGTTTCATGGTTATCATTATTCTTTATAGCATACATGTCATCACCATAATCATCATAGATAGGAACCTTTTTATCATAGTCAATTGAAACCTCTTCCAAAATAGTGGAATCATCATTAAATAAAGTCATGACCTCTCCAAATCCACTTTATGATTATTCCAATAAGATTCAACACCCTAAAAAATAGTGGGATCATTCTTACATAAAGTTGACACTCTTCCAAACCCACTTTCATCAATATAACCGTCATAAATAGGAGGCATGCAATCATCATAATAAATTTGCTCGTCAAAACTTGGGGGACTAAAAATATCATCTTCATCAAACATAGCATCCCCAAGCTTATGGCTTTGCATATCAGTAACATCATGGAAATTCAAAGAATTAATACTAACAACATTGCAATTGCGGTCATCATTCAAAGATTTTATGCCAAACATTTTATTGAATTCTTCTTCTATCAATTGAGCACAGTTTTCCTCTCCATCATTTTCAAGAAAGACATGATAAAGACGAATAATATGAGGCCACCTCAATTCCAATTTTTTTGTAGTTTTCTTTTATAAACCAAACTAGTGATAAAACAAGAAACTAAAAGATTTGATTGCAAGATCTAAAGATATACCTTCAAGCACTCACCTCCCCGGCAACGGCGCCAGAAAAGAGCTTGATGTCTACTACGCAACTTTATTCTTGTAGACTCGTGTTGGGCCTACAAGCGCAGAGTTTTGTAGGACAGTAGCAATTTTCCCTCAAGTGGATGACCTAAGGTTTATCAATTCATGGGAGGTTTAGGATGAAGATGGTATCTCTCAAACAACCCTGCAACCAAATAACAAAGAGTCTCTTGTGTCCCCAACACACCAAATACGATGGTAATTTGTATCGGCGCACTAGTTCGGCGAAGAGATGGTGATACAAGCATAGTAATGATAGTAGATATTGATATTTGTAATAGGAACAATAAAAAACAGCAAGGTAGAAATTGATAAAATGGAGCACAAACAGTATTGCAATTCTTGAAAATGAGGCCTAGAGTCCGTACTTTTGCTAGTGCAATCTCTCACCAATGCTAATATAATTGGATCATATAACCATCCCTCAACGTGTGATGAAGAATCACTCCAAAGTTCTTATCTAGCGGAGAACATAAGAAGAAATTGTTTGTAGGGTACGAAACCACCTCAAAGCTATTCTTTCCGATCAATCTATCCTAGAGTTCGTACTAAAATAACACCAAGCTATTCTTTCCGATCGATCTAACCAAGAGTTCATACTAAAATAACACCATATGATACACATCAACCAACTCTAATGTCACCTAGATACTCTAATGTCACCGCGAGTATCCGTGAGTTGATTATATGATATGCATCAAACAATTTTAGATTCATAACACTCAATCCAACACAAAGAACCTCAAAGAGTGCCCCAAGATTTCTACTGGAGAAACAAAGACGAGAATGTGCATCAACCCCTATGCATAGATTACCCCAATGTCACCTCGGGAATCCGCGAGTTGAGTGCCAAAACACATATCAAGTGAATCAATATGATACCCCATTGTCACCACGGGTATTCATAACAAGACATACATAAAGTGTTCTCAAATCCGTAGAAGTATTCAATCCGATAAGAACAAATTCTCAAAGGGAAAACTCAATTCACAACAAGATAGAGAGGGGAAAACACCATATGATCCGACTATATTAACAAAGCCCGCGATACATCAAGATCGTGAAATCTCAAGAACACGAGAGAGAGAGAGAGAGAGTAAACACATAGCTACTGGTACAAACCCTTAGCCTTGACGGTGGACTACTCCCTCCTCATCATGGTGGCCACCGGGATGATGAAGATGGCCACCGGTGATGATTTCCCCCTTCGACAGGGTGCCGGAACGGGGTCTAGATTGGTTTTTCAGGGCTACGGAGGCTTGCGGCGGCGGAACTTCTGATCTAGGGTTATTTCTGGTGGTTTCTCTATTTATAGGATTTTCAGCATTGGAATCACGCGAAGATGGGCCTCGAGGTGAGCACATCCCACCGGGGCAAGCCATGCCCCTCTGGTGTGCCCTCCCACGAAGCTTCTGGCCCTCCTCGTGGCTCTTCTATCCCTCCCATGAAGCTTCTACTACCCCTTTTGTTCCAAAAAAATCATCAAAAAGTTTCGTGGCATTTGGAGAACTTTTATTTCTGCACAAAAAACAACATCACGGTAGTTCTGCTGAAAACAGCGTTAGTCCGGGTTAGTTCCATCCAAATCATACCAAAACCATATAAAATTGTTGTAAACATGGCATGAATACTTCGTAAATTATAGATACGTTGGAGACGTATCAGGAATCCGCGAGTTGAGTGCCAAAACATATATCAAATGAATCAGTATGATACCCCATTGTCACCATGGGTATTCATAGCAAGACATACATCAAGTGCTCTCAAATCCATAAAAGTATTCAATCCGATAAAAGGGTGGACTACTCCCTCCTCATCATGGTGGCCGCTGGGATGATGAAGATGGCCACCGGTGATGATTTCCCCCTCCGGCAGGGTGCCCGAACAGGGTCTAGATTGGTTTTTCATGGCTACAGAGGCTTGCGGCGGCGGAACTTCTGATCTAGGATTATTTCTGGGGGTTTCTGTATTTATTGGATTTTTTGGCGTTGGTTTCACGCGAAGATGGGCTTCGAGGGGCCCACAAGACACCAGCACACGGGCAAGGCACCTGGCGCGCCCTGGTGGGTTGTGCTCACCTCCTTTACCTTCTGGTCCTCCCACGAAGCTTCTAGTGCCTCTTTTGTTCCAAAAAAAATCGTCAAAAAGTTTCATTGCATTTGGAGAATTTTTATTTCTGCACAAAAAGCAACACCACGGTAGTTCTACTGAAAACAGCATCAGTCTAGGTTAGTTCCATTCAAATCATACCAAAACCATATAAAATTGTTGTAAACATGGCATGAATACTTCATAAATTATAGATACATTGGAGACGTATCAGGGTGCCCACGGCAACGGCTCGGGCGGCCAGGAGAGAGGGCGAGTGGCTGTCTGCGGCGTTCGTGGGGGTAGTGTTGGGTGCAGGAAAGGGAGAAAGAGCGCGGGGTGAGCTCCGGGTGGAGACACGAGCTGGCACGCACATTGGCGGGTTCGGGCGGCTCTAGGCACGCGCCGCAGGGGTGAGAGAGAGAGGAGAAGGAGGGGGCCAGCACGGTGGTGTGTTGCGGATGTCGAGGCACCTCGACTGGCGAGCGGGGGAGGCTCGTGATGGTCGGGGGACGTGGCGTCGATGGTCGCCTGCTCTGCCTCGTGCTCCAGATCGTGTCCTTGTCCGGCATCCACGGCTTTTGCGTGCACCCGCGCGTCCACTTGTGTCTGGCAGCTGCAGGGGGCATGGGCAAAAGCTAAGGAGAGCCTTGGAGTAAAGTCAAGGAGGGAGCGAGAGGCTGAGAGAGAGAGAGAGAGAGAGAAAGCTGCTGTCCAGAGAAGAAAAATGGGGTTCTGCCCCCCTTCATCATGGCTCCTCGGACAGGGAAAGATGCAGGAGGTAGAGGAGGACTAGGAGGGGTTGTGGTAAATTTCTTGGCTCAAGGAGAATCCATTTGGTGCCCCAATTATTGATCACAAAATTGTGGCAGAAGGTGTTTGATGTGTGTTTGGGGCAGTTATACTCATCAGCTACTTGTGCTACTTAACAGGGGTGATATCCATGGTCATGTGACACTGTGGTCCCATTTTTAGCTCATTTGGGGAAACTTGCCAATGTAACTTTTTCAAACCCTAGAAATGGGTAGAAACTGTTTTGGCAAGGTTTGATCAAGTTAACTTGTTCTCCTTGATGCACCACTAGTCCTAGGTGAATGATTAGGCCATTTGAGCATGTGTACAAAGTTTGATATCATTTGGACATGTTTGGTAGTGCAAAGTTGTTCAAACTTGGAAAAGGACAGAAATGGTTTTGAGAGGGTTTGATGGGGTTATATTGTTCTCCATGACATGAGACTTGGCAGGATCATCAAGTAGGGCATTTGTGACATGCTATAATTTTCTTGGAATTTATGGAGATTATTTCCTTTGTAAATATTTCAAAAGCTTGAAACATCCAGAAAAGGTTTTTGAGAGATTTGACCAATATTTTGGTCATGCCCATGTGTTGAAACTCATATATATGCACAATATATGTTCACTAAGTCTCCCTAAATTTTCTCAAATATTTTTGAAACATTTAAATAATTTTAACCTATTAAAGACCATTTTTAGCCTAAAGAAAAAGCCTTTAAACAAAATAGAAAAATAACTTTTAAAATAATATTTTTGTGGTTTCAGTGTGTCCTATAGCTAATAGGAATCAAATATAATTTTTGAAAGATTTTTCACATCCCCAAATTAAGTACTTGTAGTTCAAGCCTTAACTCAGGGGTTTTTGGAAAACCTAATTTAGAAAATACTTTTTGGCCAAATTATTTTTGCAAGAAAATACTATTCTGTCCTATACACATGGCATCATCATTGGGCAAAGTTTCAGATCAAGGGAGAGAAGTATAAGAGTTGTAGGATTTATTTGATTTTTAGAGCACTTACAACAAACAAAACCCAAATCAAAGCGGAGACCAAATCAACAGAAATTTTTTTGTTGGATCAAATTTTTATGCCTAAATAATCCTAAATGTTGTGGCATGAAAATCAGGGTGTGACACTTCAAAAGCTAATAAACACCTACGCCATCATTGTGGGAGTCTACAAGGCAGATCTATAGGGATGGTTATAAGAAAGTACCATGAATCTCTAACAACACACCAATACATCATTGTTTTATAGCGGGATAACAAATGAAAATCTTCAAAAACAACCAAAGGAAAGAGAGATAGAGAACATCTTCAGAGCACAGTCCAAATCAGACCAAAAGCAATAAAACAAAAGGCTCAGACACGGGCCTTTTGCCCTAAATCGGTGTGTCTCCTGTGCTACTACTCGCGTGTGTCTCATGGAGCTGTGCTACGTTCAAATCAATCAAGATAGCCTCCACAAAGACATCCAGTCATAATCATGTTGGCCCCTATCCTTCAACTATGTGTTGCATTGAAGACTTCACTTGCAATCAGCTCAACCATTCTTACACCCAGTTCATTGTTCTTTGCCTTTCTGGGTTTTTCTGCAAAATATTCCAATCATGAAGCCGTTTGATAATCATGTTAATGGGAGTACAAGGATGAGTCACCCTGTTTTTAACAAAAATGATTATATTTCTCAATTTCCAAATAGTCCATCAAATAGCAAATATTCCAACCACAACTAAGTTTGTTCAATTTTATTAAATCTCACCAACCAAATATTGAACAAGTCATGTACTCCCTCCGTCCCATAATGTAAGACATATTTTGACACGGGTGTTGTGTCAAAAAATGTCTTACATTGTGAGCGGAGGGAGTACAATGTCAGATATATCATGCAAATTGAAAGCACATTTCATTATGTTCCAAAGCAATTTTGCAACAGAACACTGTAAGAACAAATGGTTGATAGATTCATTTCTTCTGCAATACGACATTTATTATCACCAATCCATCCTCTTGTAATAAAATTGTCTTTAGCAAGAATACTATTTCTAAGAAGCCAAATAAACACTTCCACTCTAGGGGGCATCTTAACTTTCCACAGCCAGAAGCCTATAGTATGATTTGACCGAATACACATCATTCTTAGTAAGTGTCCATCTGATGAAGTCTTTTTTATCTATCAAAACTACTCAACACATACTTCTTTAAATATGTTCCCATAGAATTTACGAGCATTTCATTTTCATCAGCACTTTTGAAGCCGTCTCGGGTTGCTTCTTTTTTGTCACGGTGTAAATTTGGTACTTCTGAACTATCACTTAGTTCTTTGTTGCAGATTTCTTAAACTTGTCAATGGCTCTATTTTGTGCAGTACTTTCAAGCAATATGTTTTTTAACATTTTTGAGGCATTTTGTTTCACAAGAAAAAGTATTATATATTTTTTCAAAACCATTGTTCATTTTCCATCTGTATTTTACCTAGTTTATGTACACCACCATCGTTGTTCAAATTTATTTTACCGGCTCGGTAGTTTCGTTGTTTTTGTACTGGTGCTTCCGAACCTATGTTACTTTGTTGTGTAATGGCCAGATTTTGAATCTCTCTCTATATACACCCCTCCATAACCCTTCATGGTTGCATCCATCACATACCCTCACAATTCATTCGACTCCACTGCACATCCCGCTTCACTCTACTAAATCCACTAACCATATAGATAAAGATATATCTAAGGCAATATAAGAACAAATAACTATTGGATGATTCCATGATTCACCTCTTGATTCTTTGACAAACAAAACTCACCTTTTTTTGAATCACTACTCCTCAAGATCATCTATTCGCAATTACATCTTTGTGAGAGAGTGATTCCTTTGGATACTTGAGAGAAGCTTTGATTGGAAATCTTTGAAGGAGTTGTTTCCAAACGACTTTATTTTGATCATAAATATTTCCTTTGTAAATATTTCAAAAGCTTGAAATATCCAGAAAAGGTTTTTGAGGGATTTGACCAATATTTTGGTCATGACCATGTGTTGAAACTCATATATATATGGACAATATATGTCCACTGAGTCTCCCTAAATTTTCTCAAATATTTTTGAAACATTTAAATAATTTTAACCTATTAAAGACCATTTTTGGCCTAAAGAAAAGCCTTTAAAAAAATAGAAAAATAACTTTTAAAATAATATTTTTGTGGTTTCAAGGTGTCCTATAGCTAATAGGAGTCAAATATAATTTTTGAAAGATTTTTCACATCCCCAAATTAAGTACTTGTAGTTCAAGCCTTAACTCAGTGGTTTTTGGAAAACCTAATTTAGAAAATACTTTTTGGCCAAATTATTTTTGCAAGAAAATACTATTCTGTCCTATACACATGGCATGATCATTGGGCAAAGTTTCAGATCAAGGGAAATAAGTATAAGAGTTGTAGGATTTATTTGATTTTTAGAGCACTTACAACAAACAAAACCCAAATCAAAGCAGAGACCAAATCAACAGAAAAGTTTTGTTGGATCAAAATTCTATGCCTAAATAATCCTAAATGTTGTGGCATGAAAATCAGGGTGTGACAGACCTACCCCCCTTACAAGAATCTCGTCCTCGAGATTCCTAAACTAGGCTCTAAAGGGGTACAGAAACTCGGATCTGAGGTAGTCTTCACGCTCCCATGTTACTTCTGCTTCCGCGTGGTTGCTCTTGAAGTACTTGATAGTGAGGCCTCGGGTACGTCATTCCGCTTCATCCAAGATGCAAATTGGTCTCTCTCGGTAGGCCAGATCAGGCTGAAGGTCAATGGCTTGGTGATCTATGACCTCATAGAGATCGGGCTTGTCAGGAACTTGGAGACACTTTCGGAGTCATGACACGTGGAAAATGTTGTGCACATCAAATAGTTCTGGTGGTAACTCCAGTCGGTAAGCGACTTCTCCTTGTCTTGCGGTGATCTTGAAGGGGCCATGAACCTTGGTGCGAGCTTTCCTTTGATGTGGTAACGCTCTTGGCTCCCTTGAGAGGAGTGACTCGTAGGTACACATGGTCTTCGACTGTGAAGTTTACTTCCCTATGACTGGTGTTAGTATAGCTCTTCTGTCGTGACTTGGCGGTCTTCAGTCGTTCTTTGATTAGTTGAACTTGCTCTTTGGCTTTGCGCAGAACATCTGGTCCAAAGCTAAACCTTCTCCGGTCTCCGACCAATTGAGGGGTGTGCGACACTTGCGTCCATACAACACCTCAAATGGTGCCATTTGGAGGCTTGACTGATAATTGTTGTTATAAGAGAATTCGGCAAAAAGGGAGGCAATCTTCCCACTTAGCCTCATACGCTAGGACACAAGCTCAGAGCATGTCTTCGAGTATCTGATTTACTCACTCTGTCTGACCTCCGGTCTGCGGGAGGAAAGCCATACTGAAGGACAACTTGGTTCCCATGGCTTCTTGGAATTTCTTCCAGAATGTCGAGGTAAACTAGGTACCTCGATCTGACACAATCTCCTTGTTCATCTTCGGAGAATCCTGGGGCCTTGCCTTGCTTCATCTTCCTCTCGACGCCTTCGATGCTTTCATGTCCTTTTTGGGCTTCCTTGATGTCATTCATCAGGGTAGGCTTGACTTCCAGGTTGGCTAGGTATCCATACGTAGCTAACTCCAAGCCAAATTGTTCCAACTCCTCAAACAGAGCTGGCTGCCTTTCTTTGATCATGGCATTCATGGAGAAAGCCTTTCTTCTGAAGGCGTCTGCTACCACGTTGGCCTTCCCAGGGTGGTATTGAACACTGAGGTCGTAATTCTTGATCACTTCCAGCCATCTTCTTTGCCTCATGTTCAATTCTTTTTGAGTGAAAATTATACTTCAAACTCTTGTGATCTGTCTATATCTCACACCGCTTCCCTAGAAGGTAATGTCGCCATGTCTTCAGGGCATGAACCACTACTGCTAGCTCAAGATCATGAGTAGCATAGTTTTCCTGATGAGGCCGCAGTTGCCTCGAAAGGTAGGCTACGACTCTGCCTTCTTGCATCAGAACGCTTCCCAGTCTGTTTCAGGAGGCATCACAGTATATCACAAACCCTTTGTGAATATCAGGTGTTGCCAGAACTGGGGTAGTGGATACTTTTCCTTTGATTGTGACCTTATTAAGGGAACGATAGTCAACACACGGTCGGATGGTACCGTCCCTCTTTCCCACAATTAGAACAGGTGATCCCCAAGGTGAGGCACTAGGGCGGATAGATCCTTTCCTCAACTGCTCGGCCAGTTGCTTCTTCAATCTGCCAATTCCTCCGATCCCATCCTATAAGGTTCCTTATAGATGGGTCATGTTCCGAGCATGAGCTCAATAATGAGCTCGATGTCACGGTTAGGAGGCATTCCCGGTAATTCATCAGGAAAGACATCGGGGTACTCAAATACTACCGGTACTTGCTCCAATTCAACTCCTGATAGACAGTTGACTTGGGTAACCTGAGCAGAGAAGGGGTTGGAGGCAAACTTAACTTCGACTCCTTGGTCATAGGCCAGGGTGTTAGTCTGGTTGGCACGGTGCAGCGAGCCTTGGTGCTTGATGAGCCAATCCATTCCTAAGATCACATCCAGCCTGTAACACCCCTAGTGGTTAGCTACAGTAATCACTTTTGATAATGGCAAGTCAGCATGATTAACAGTGCCAAATCATCATTTGCATCATATTGCATTTAAACTCCTAATTCAAACTTCACATTAAATTAAGTGGGAGATAAAAGTTGTTCAACATAGAAACTAAAATGTTCAATAAATAAAAAATATTCCAGAGACTATTCTAAAATTGTAACCAACAGTTAATAAATTATTTAGGTGGCTCTAACATTACCAAAGCAGCAAGGTTTAATACTTTTTATTTATTATAAAGATTGTGTGGACTCCAATTGTCTCCAAACCAATTTTTGGTAGTGGTAGGTAATGCCTAGTAATTAATAGAACAATTGCCATGTTTTACAAAAATCATTTTGAGGCCTAACTAATTACAAAACAGAAATAGGAATAAAGAAAAGAAAAAGACAAAAAGAAAACAAGACAAAAAATAAAAAGAAAACGAACCCCCCCCCCCTAGCCCAACTGGGCCATAGCCCAGCCGGCCGGCGCAAACCCCCCCCCGCTCACTCCCTAAACCCCCCCCCCACCGTGGAAACCTAGCCCACCACACACCCATTCCCCCCGATCCCAACCCTCTTCTCCTCTGTCCCCCATCGATTCCAGGATCGGAGGCAGCTGCCCCGACCTCACCATCGGACGCCGCTCGACGGAGCCGCCTTGACGCCGGCGCCCAGTGACGCCTCGGGTCGCCTGCCCCCCTCGCCGAACGCCTCTCCTCCCCGGACCCCACCCACTCGACTGGATCAGGGAGGGGTCGATCCCGCGCCTCCCATCGCCGCCGTGCTCCACCACCACGCCGATGCCGCTCCACCGCCTCTCCATCAACGGTCGCCGTTGAGCCTCGCCGCCCCGATCCCCTGCAACGGGGGTGAGCAGCTCCCCTTCTCCTCTCTGCCCCCTCGCCCGCCGTGCTCACCGCCCGCGTTGACCTCACCACTGTCGCGCCGTCCGCCGTGGCCCCATTCGCCACACCGTGCTCTAAACCGCGCGCGTGGCCACGCCGTCCCCGCCCGGCCATCTCTGGCCGCACCGCCCTGTCGGGCTCCTCGCCAGCCTGCGCCCGCGCGCGCGCTCGGCGCGTTCACCGCATCGGCTCCGCCCCACAGCCCCGCTGCGCTACTCGGGGCCGCCAGCGGCCACGCCCGCGCACCCCTGGGCGTGCGCCCGCTCGGGCTGCGCCCAGCGCCCTTGCCCGTTAGGCCATGGGCCATTGACAGCAGGGGCCCACAGCCCCAGAACGTTAATTAAAAAAAGATTTAAAAAGAAAAAGGAATAAAAATAAATAAATATTAATTAACTAAATAATTAATTAACTTAATTAATCTAGTTTAATTTAACCTAATTAATCTGTTAGTTAGGGCTAACAGTCACTGACAGGAGGGACCCACCTGTCAGGTTGACCCAGTCAACGTTGACTGCTGATGTCAGCATGACATCATGCTGATGCAATAATACATTTTCTGATTTAAAATAATTTAGAAAATGTCTAAATCTTTATAAATTCATATAAAATAATCCGTAGCTCAGATCGAAAAACTTTGTACATGGAAGTTACTCAGAACGACGAGACGAATCCGAATACGAGGTCCGTTCGTCCGTCACACGTCCCTAGCTACCCGAACATGGAACCGTTCCCCTTCGGTCATCTGTCTGACAACTGTCCGAAACCGGGAAAACATTCCCGGATGGATTCCCCCTTCCTCGTTGTCGTGCAACCATACGTTAAGGCACACCCGTCACTGCGTATTGTCTTGTCATGCTCTTGTTTGCTTTATATTTACTGTTTCCTCCCCCTCTTCTCTCTCGGTAGACCCCGACGCAGTTCCCGGTACCGACGCAGCTCCGGAGCCCGACGCCACCGTTGACGACCTTGCCCTTGCCGCCGAGCAACCAGGCAAGCCCCCCTTTTGATCATCCCGATATCGCCCATTCTATTTTTCTCATGCTTGCATTAGAATTGCTGCTGCTGCTGCTTTACCTATTCTGATGCACAGCCTGTTTATTGTAACCTGCTGTTGATAATTACCTGCATATCCTAAATTGCTTAGTTTAGGCTGGGTAGAGACCTATCAGTGACCCCACTTATCCCGATTGCCCCGCTGGATTATCCGAAGACCCGATAAACGGGATTGAAGACCAGGCCCCGACACCGCACATCACCCCCCCTTAGTTGTAACGACACTGCAGCATTACTATCGAGTGCCGAGGGTGAAACCTCTTGTAGCACTTCTGATGTTAACTCTGTAGAGTAGCTATTTGGTCGTGGTCATCGAGGGTGATTCCTCCTTCACCATTTCCGGTAACGACGCTGTTGTGCAACACATCAAGTGTGAACCCATCGAGGGTGATTCCTCTGAGTTCACCTTGATGGATACATCGAGTGGGAATTCAACGAGGGTGATACCTCAGATTCCTCTGATGTTATGGACACACGGATACTTGGACTTTACACTGTTACTTGGATAGGCAGGTCGACCCTGAGGGGTACCCGCGTGCGCCTGAGAGGCGAGTGTTGTGAAGATGGGTGCCTGTGTGGTGCCCGAGTGGTGAATACGAGGTGTGGCCGGGCATTCTTAACCCTTGCAGCAAGTCCTCGAGACGGGGCGACGGGGTCACATCTTTCGTGAGTCTCTGCTCGTTACCGCAAGCCCTAGTCCACTAACGATTTGGATATTTGATCCGAGAAGGCCTCTGGCCTGATAACACTAACCATCACGTGGGCATAGTATGGGCGTTCTGCATCGTGGCATGAGCCAAAAGTTCTGTCAGACGTCCAGTTCAGCATTGTGGCATGGTCGGATCATACCGACCATCCGAGGCGGTGCTGGTATCCACCCTGCACACAACGACCCGGAGTGCACAGGGCGATGGCCCAAGACCCCTGAGCGCTTAGGATGTAGACCGGCGGGGACCTCTCTGCTGAGCTGTAGGTAGGGCTGCGGTGTATCGTTTGACCGAGGCCGGGCATGACCCAGGAAAGTGTGTCTGGCCGGAGTTAATCGAGCGTGTTGGGTAAGTTGGTGCACCCCTGCAGGGAAGAAAACATCTATCGATAGCCTGTCCTACGGTAACGGACACTCGGAGTTGTATCCCGATTGATACAGCTAGAAGTTGAGATGAGACCTGGATATGAGGCTCTGGGATTGCTTCTCGCAGGGAGTCGAGATGGGATCTCAGGACAAGGTTGATGACTGTATGGCTCTGGGATTGCTTTCTCGCAGGGAGTTGAGAAAGGATCTCTGGGTGAGGTTGAGACTTAATGATACTGCTACATTATATTGTACTATTCTACTCTCTTCTATTGTTGCAAGACCGCTGAAGATGCTAGTCTTCGATAGGACTAGGCTTTCCTCTCTATTCTGGCTTTTCTGCAGCCCAGTCCACATATACAGCCTCTCTTTGAAAATGTTGCATATGTAGTGTAGATCCTTGCTTGCTGAGTACTTCTGAGTACTCACGGTTGCTTTGTTTTCCTTTTCTCCCCATATCAGTTTGTCGTGACCAACATGACGGAGCCCCTGAGACAGCTGTCCCCGCCGACGATCGCTACTACTACCCCGAGGGTGTATACTACTACGAGTTGACTGACGACCAGGAGTAGGTTCGGAGGGTCCCAGGCAGGAGGCCTGCGCCTTTCGATCGTAGTGTTTTCTTTTGCCCCGCCTTTCTAAAGGCCTTTCTGTGCTTTCTTTTATATCTGTACTCAGATATCTGATGCTTCCGCTAACGCTTGTTCGCAAGCTTATGTATTCGAGCCCTCGAGGCCCCTGGCTTGTAATATAAAGCTTGTATGACTTTATTTATGTTTTAGAGTTGTGTTGTGATATCTTCTCGTGAGTCCTTAGGCTTGATCGTGTGCATTTGCATGTATGATTAGTGCACGATTGAGCCGGGGGCATCACACAGCCTTGCGATCTTGAGAAGATAGGGTCTGCTAGGAACTCTACTCTGTTAATGATGATGTCGACTCTTCTACTCCCTACATTGGTCCTCATCTCTGTTCCAGGGGTTAGTAGTATCGATGAAGGTTGGAGATGCATGCTTCTTGAATCCTGTCAGTGTGGAATGTCTGTTGCCATTTCACGCCAGCTACGGGTTGTTGGCAACTACTTGAGCAATCATCTGGGAGGACTGTAGTGTTGGCTTGGTGTTTCTCTCGGAAGGCTTGGGGAAGTTGGGCCTAGTTCAGGTTCTCCGGGGAGAGGTGGTGGTGGAGCATGTCCGTGGGCCTGGTCCTGCAAGGCTTCTGCTTGGGCGGGGCCTCCGGTTTCTAGTTGGCTAGCGGTACTAGTGCGGGCTTCAACCGGCATCTGGTTGGAGCGGCCAAAGGCTCATGATTGGGATAGATGAGAGGGAAAACAATATAGATAGGGTGCCTAGTAAGGGGGTTGATACTACTTAAGTTGTTTAAGCAAAGGCCGGAAGGGTCGAACAAATCATCTAAAAACCAAATGGGTGATGTAGTCGTGTGATAACCCACAAGTATAGGGGATCGCAATAGTTTTCAAGGGTAGAGTATTCAACCCAAATTTATTGATTTGACACAAGGGGGGCCAAAGAATATTCACGAGTATTAGCAGTTGAGTTGTCAATTCAACCACACCTGAAAGACTTAATATCTGCAGAAAAGTATTCAGTAGCAAAGTAGTATGGAAGTAATGATAACAGTGGCAAAAGTAACAATAGCAGTTTTGTAGTGATTGTAACAGCAGCAGCAATGAAAGTAACTTAGCGAAGATCAATATGTGAAAAGCTCGTAGGCATTGGATCGGCAATGATAATTGTGTTGGATAATATTCATCATGTAGCAGTCATAACCTAGGGTGACACAGAACTAGCTCCAATTCATCAATATAATGTAGGCATGTATTCCGTATATAGTCATACGTGCTTATGGAAAAGAACTTGCATGACATCTTTTGTCATACCCTCCTGTGGCAGCGGGGTCCTAATGGAAACTAAGGGATATTAAGGCCTCCTTTTAATAGAGAACCAGACCAAAGCATTAGCACTTAGTGAATACATGAACTCCTCAAACTACAGTAATCACCGGAAAGAATCCCAATTATTGTCACCTTGGGGTATGCGGATCATAACTCGTAATAGGTGTCTATGACTTGCAAGATAGGATCAAGAACTCACATATATTCATGAAAACATAATAGGTTCAGATCTGAAATCATGGCACTCGGGCCCTAGTGACAAGCATTAAGCATAGCAAAGTCATAGCAACATCAATCTCAGAACATAGTGGATACTAGGGATCAAACCCTAACAAACCTAACTCGATTACATGATAAATCTCATCCAACCCATCACCGTCCAACAAGCCTACGATGGAATTACTCACTCCCGGCGGTGAGCATCATGAAATTGGTGATGGAGAAAGGTTGATGATGATGATGATGATATGGCGACGGATTCCCCTCTCCGCAGCCCCGAACGGACTCCAGATCAGCCCTCCCGATGAAGAACAGGAGGTGGCGATGGCTCCGTATTGTAAAACACGATGAATCCTTCTCTCTGATTTTTTTATACGTGAATAGGTACTTATAGAGTTGGAATTAGGGTCGGAGGCGGTCCAGGTGGCCCACAAGCCTGGGAGGCGTGCCCTGGGGGGGGGGGGGGGTAGGCGCGCCCCCAGGGCTTGTGGCCCCTAGGTGGCCCCCCTCTAATATCTTTTTGCGCCAGTATTTTTTTATATATTCCACAAAAATTCTTCATAAATTTTTAGGTCAATCTGAGAACTTTGATTTCTGCACAAAAATAACACCATGGCAATTCTACTGAAAATAGCGTCAGTCCGGGTTAGTTCCATTCAAATCATGCAAATTAGAGTCCAAAACAAGGGCAAAAGAGTAATACGATGGAGACGTATCAACTCCCCCAAGCTTAACCCATTGCTTATCCTCAAGCAATTTAGTTGACAAATTGAAAGTGACAAAGAAAAACTTTTACAAACTATGTTTGATCTTGTTGTTGCAAATATGTCTAGCCAATATTCAGGTTTTCAGCAAAGATTATGAACTAACCATAGTCACAATAACATTTAGGTCTCACATTTACTCATATCAATGGCATAATCAACTAGCGAGCAATAATGATAAATCTCGGATGACAACACTTTTTCAAAACAATCATGATATAATATGGCAAAATGGTATCTCGCTAGCACTTTCTGAGACCGCAAAACATAAATGCAGAGCACCCCTGAAGATCAAGGACTGACTAGACATTATAATTCATGGCAAAAGAGATCCAGTCACACTCATACTCAACATCAATTAAAAATAAAGCATATAAATGACAGTGGTGCTCTCCAGCTGGTGCTTTTAATGAGAAGATGATGACTCAACAATAAAAGTAAATAGATATGCCCTTCGTAGAGGGAAGCAGGGATTTGCAGAGGTGCCAGAGCTCGAAGCTTTTAAAACAGAGATGAATATAATTTTGAGTAGTATGCTTTCATTGTCAACATAACAACCAAGAGATCTCACTATCTTCCATGCTAGACACATTATAGGCGGTTCCCAAACAGAATGGTAAAGTTTTTACTCCCCCTCCACCAACAATCACACTCCACGGCCAGCCGAATCCATGGGTACCGTCCATACCAACAACAGTCATGGGGGAGTTTTGTTTAATTATTATATTTTGATTTGATTTTGAGCATGGAACTGGGCATCCCGATTACCAGCCACTTTCTCATGAATGACAAGTGAATAAACAGTCATCATGAGAATAACCCACCTATCATGGAAGATAACGACAACCCCCAGTCGCTACATGAGCGATTCGGGCATACAAAATAGATTATTATTTGAAGGTTTAGAGTTTGGCACATGCAAATTTACTTGGAACGACAGGTAAATACCGCATATAGGTAGGTATGGTGGACTCATATGGAACAACTTTGGGTTTAAGGAAGTGGATGCACAAGCAATATTCCCGCTTAGTACAAGTAGGCTAGCAAAAAGATTGACGAGCGACCAACTAGAGAGCGACAACGGTCATCAACATGTATTGAGATAAATCAACATTGAATGCAACCATGACTAGGATATAAATCACCATGAACATAAATATCGTGGAGGCTATGTTGATTTTGATTCAACTACATGCATGAACATGTGCCAAGTCAAGCCACTAGAATCATTCAAAGGAGGATACCATCCTATCATACTACATCACAACCACTTTAAATGCATGTTGGCACGCAAGATAAACCATTATCCATTCCTAGCTAATTAAGCATGGCATGAGTAACTATAATCTCTAATTGTCATTGCAAACATGTTTCATTCATAATGGGCTGAATCAAGAATGATGAGCTAATCATATTTACAGAAACAAAATAGGTCGAGTTCATACCAGCATTTCCTCATCTCAATCATTTCATCAAATATCGTCATGATTGCCTTTCGCTTGCACGACCGAATGATGTGAATAATAATAAGAGTGCACGTGCATTGGACTAAGCTGGAATCTGCAAATATTTATTCAAAAGAGAAGACAAGGTAATATCGGCTCTTTGTTAGATCAACAATAATGCATATGAGAGCCACTCAACATTTTCATTGTGGTCTTCTCCTTACGACCCAAAGAAAAGAAAAGAATTTCAAAGAAACACACTGAAATATTTTTGGAGTTTTTGTTTTTCTGAAGCAAGTAAAACAAAAATGAGAAAAGCTATTTACACGGGAAAGCTCCTAACAAGCATAAGAAGAATGAGAAATCTTTTTGGGTTTTCTTTAAATACTACTACTAATTAAAGTAGAAAGAAAAACTAAAAAGAAACAAGAAATATTTTGGATTTATCAAAGTTTTTCAAACACATAGGAAGAAAGCAAGAAAAATAAAGTAACATGGATTATACAATGAAAAATGATGAACACCGACAACTGGAATGAATGTGTGATGCATGAATGTAATGTCGGTGAGAAATACGTACTCCCCCAAGCTTAGGCTTTTGGCCTAAGTTGGTCTACGGCCACGGCTGGCCTGGCGGATATCCAAAGTCGTAGTTGGGGTTGTACTGAGTTGCGGCCGCTACCGCTTGGAGGGCTACCTCGTGGAGGCGAGCGGTCTCGCTTGCTCTCTCATATTCGTCCGCCTCCTCTCTAGTTATGAAGTATCTTTATTTTACCTAAAAGTCAAAGAAGGCAGGAGCGGGAAGTGTAATATAGAAGACGCGTTCCCTGTCAAAGATTAGTCTATACTGGAGGGGCTGTTCGCCCCTCTCAAGAATTTGGAAACATTCCATAGCATCATAATCAAGGTAAGCATGTGGTAACTCAATGTCATTTTCTCTTATGGGTACCCCGAGATAATTAGCTAACCTGGTGGCATAAATTCCACCAAAGAAATCTCCATCTAAAGCATTATTATGTAACCGCCTTGCAACAATATCCCCCAAGTTATATTGTTTATCACCCATTACCGCACTCTTGAGGACACTAAGATCGGAAGCACAAAGGTGGCTATCACTAGTACAACGAGGTGCTATACAAACGGTTTTTAACCCCTTTCCGCGACGGCATTTGGAACCGTCGCCTAGTGAGTGACTGCGATAGGGGGGGTCCTTCCCACACGACCCAGAAACTGTCGGGGATATGCCCTCCTGGCACACACGCTCGGCAAAATAAGGTCGTGTGCGACCGGCGAGCGATCAAATACGGTTATACGTACAGTAGTGCTAAAAAAATGCAATTAAACAGGTGAAATTGTTTCTGGTCATAAGTACATCCCACACAGGCAGTCCCCGCTAAACGTTTCCGTTCGTATATACATCCCACATAGTCGCTCCAAGGAAAACATTTCTGTTCGCAGGTACATCACACACAATTTTCCCCGTTAAATCGTTTGTGGTAGCGTTTCCATTGCACATGGTATTAACACTTTTATCATTTGCGTTATTGAATGCATCACACACGGTGCGTAGAAGAAACTGTGTGGCAAAGGCTATCCATCACACACAGTTTTTATGTGGTAAATGTTTGCGCCAGGTGGCCTAACTCAAACAATTTTCAAGAGGATGTCGTGTGTGATTGTTCATTAATCCAACACGGTTTATTCCTAGAAACTGTGTGCGTTGCCTGAGGTCATCGCCATGGTGTTTTCTCAATAACCGTTTGCAATAGAAAAACCCAATTAGCAGGCTAATTGGCCATTAGCAGGCTAATTGGCCATTAGCAGGCTAATTGGCCTATTATTAATAATCCATTTATTAATCTAATTGACATTTCATATTAAGCACACAATATATTTCATTTTCATATTAAGGAAGCAGGATTTCATAATTGAAATACATCAGAGTACAACATCATATAGCTTCAGCACTCAGCTACCCCATTACACAACTGCACCAGCACCAAGTTTCACATGCAACATCTATAACCTTTCGAAATTAGCATCATAGATGGTACATAGATAGATGTATCTTATCTGGAAAACTGCTGAAGCGGAAGGCGAATATTGAGCCTTCATTGATGTTGAAGGTCTTTGCAACTTTAGGCCAGTGCCTGTGGATGATTGACCGTCCATCCTTCGTCCTCTTCAGGAACACTTCAATATTGAACCATGGGTGTTGTATGAAAACCTTCCTCACCTCCTGACCATACAGGTGGTTTGAGAGGTAATCATCAGTGAACTACTTTGGAAAGGCCTGAAAACAAGGATGTGCATAAATATCTTCTCTATATTGGAAATGGGGCAAAGGAATAAAAAAGGCAAGGTATAATAGTTAGTACCATCCTGTAGTGAACTGATGTCTTCTTCGTTGTGCAGACAAAGATCTTGTTGTTTTTTGTCGCTAATTTCTTTATCCTAACAATCTTTCTGAGTTTCTTGACTTGACTGATATTCATGGACAACTCATTTCCCCATATGCAAAAAGGGTCAAACAGTGGGTCAAAACCTCTAATAGCAGGACCTACATGTGCAAGACCAAATTGTTAAAAACCTAAATATTAGAATGGTTCCTGCAATTGCACAATAATGTGCTATTAGACAAAGAACCATGCATGTGCAAACCTCGATTGTAAACCTCAGTGCTTCCCATTGTTTCCCTGCAACACATATAAAGTAGTTAGTGATCAGGTTAAGTGAGGGTTGCATGCAATTAGTAAAATATGTTGATGAAAAATAAGCACATTGCAGATTCATCAGATTAATTCAAGCCACATGGAAAACCCATTTGTCCAAACCAAGCATGATTAAGAACTAGGAAATATAGCAATTGTATATGTTTCTCATGTATTAAGTGCAGCCAAATTCGATTTATTCCTCACATGCACAACAATACAAAATTCTACCCACGACAATTGGACATCGCATTGCAGAATTGAACCAAGCAGTTAACTAAACACCACAACAAATGAACCAAACATTAACTGAGCACCACATTGCACAATATAACATATTCCTAATAGAAGATCAGACAGTTAACCAAACCAAGCATGCTTAACAACTTGGAAATATAGCAATTGTATTTGTTTCTCATGTATTTAGTACACCCAAATTCGATTTATTTCTCACATGGTATACAATAACAGAATGCACCCACAACAATTGAACATCGCATTGCAGAATTGAACCAAAACAGTTAACTAAACACCACAACAAATGAACCAAACGTTAACTGAGCACCACTTTGCACAATGTATAACATACTAGAAGATCAGACAGTTAACCAAACCAAGCATGCTTGACAACTTGGAAATATAGCAATTGTATTTATTTCTCATGTATTTTGTGAAGAAAAATTTGATTTATTTCTCACATGGAAGACAATACAAAATTGCACCCTGAAGAATTGAACATCACATTTGCAGAATTGAACCAAACAGTTAACTAAACACGACAACTAATTAACCAAACAGTTAATAAGTGAGCACCACATTGCATGACATATAGAACATATACACTAGAGCAATAGATTGCATGGTAAAAGTAGATAGCACAATTCAGTAGAATTTGTTAAGGAAAGGCAGTAGCTAGCAAACTGAACATGGGTCCTTATAGTGAGCTAATAAGACAAGCTACTCCTTATCGTCGGAGATATCGATGACGATTGGCTCCTTGGACATGGAAGAGGGCGAGGCCTCTGCATCGTGGGTGCCCTCGTCATAGTGGTGAGTTGCCTGAGCCGCTCCGGGCACCAACCTGCTGGCTCTCGAGTTGAGGTAAGCACGTGCACGCTGAGAAAACACCTCGTAGTCTTCGTCGAAGGCACCGAGGGTGGCCTAGAGAAAATGCCACGAACTGTCGTTTAAAGCAGCCAACCGCGTCGCGGCGTCGGCGCGTGAGGCATCGACGGTGGCCTCTACGGCGAGGTGCTCCTCCAAGATTTGGGGGTCGGCATGAATGGCAGCCATCGCGACCTCATCCGCGCGTGCGGCCGCGATTTGCTTCTCCGCTGCCAAATGCTCCTTGAGCTCCTGGCTATACTGCGTGCACCATGGCTTAGGGCGGCGCTTATTTGGTGGAGGGGTCGATGATTTGGGTGGAAGGTGTCGCGCCGGCGGTCGGGGCATGTGGGATGTGGAAGGAGGAGGAGGATGGGGGTCGGGTGTGGATTACCTGCCTGGATAGACGAGGCCGAGCAGCGTGAAGGAGGGTCACCGGTGTGGAGGCGGCACTGCAAGCAAGGAGTGAAGGTTTCAACTTGGAAAGGAAGGCGGAAACAGGGGAAATGTGGCTTTTGGTAAGGGGGAGGGGTGGGGAGGTAGATATTTCCGCGGAAGCCAAAATTTTTGAATCGGTTCAGCGAAAAAACTGGCGCGCAAAGTGTCATCAGACACAGTCCCTTATTCGGAACTGTGTATGATATGTGAACATCACAAACGATTCAGATAGCTTAACCCGTGTGTGATGAGTTTGAACGTCAAAAATTTTGGTTCGAATTTCCCTGGTTATAGTGGTCATCCACGTCATTGCATAATTTGGGTACACAAAGGAGACTACAGCACACCCACACTTCTTAATCAAGCAAGTTCAGCAATTAAACAGAGCTAGCTGACCTAAACATTACTCTAACAAATTAAAGACCAGCGCTCTTAATTAAACAAAACAAAGAGTACTACTACGGCTGGTGCTCGTCAATCTCTGCCGCCTCCTCCATGTCCAGCTCGCGCCCGATGGTCTCCTGGGGAAGGGGCTCCATGGCATCCATCGCACCATACTCGGCAAGCATCTCGCCATCCGCGTCCGCCATCTCTTTGGAAAAGGCCGCCACGAGCTGGGCGTGGGCGGCCGCGATCTGGGCTTGGACGGACTCCGTCGTGGCAAGGTATGCGGTGGAGGAACGGACGGCTGCTCGAACGCTCTCGGCGATTGCCAACTCTTCGGCCGTGGGTTGCCGACCATTGTCGGAGAAGCTTCGTTCGATTTGTGCGGTGACCGCCACGAGCTGGGCGTGGGCGGCCTCGACATGGTCGTGGGTGGCCTCCATCAAGGCTAAGGCTGCCGCTACGAAACGGACAGCTGCTGTGCCGCTCTCGCCAGTTGCTATCCCCGAGGCAGATGTTGCTGCCGCCACCTGAGAAGCAACAGCAGCCATTTTGGGCTGCCTTGGCCACCCGGTCGCAGATTGCGGCCGCGCTCATGCACCTTGTTAGCACGCGCATGGCGGTTGCGGCCGCGCTCTCGCCGGAGTGGGCCGCCGAAGTTGCCCTCACGACGCGGGCCCACATCCCCATCTTTCACCGGCGACGATTGAACAGTGCAATGATATTTGGGGAGCGAGCTAGTGTGCTTGACATGCCGGCTGTGGACTCTAGCCAACACACCTTCTCGCGTAAGCCATAGGCGTACTATACACCGACGGTGCTCCAAGATATTTTGTACTGCATCTCACACGGTTGATGATAATAAACTATGTGGGATCTACTTGATTTTTCATCTTGATTTGAATTACATAATGGGGTCACAGCGGCAATGGAGGGTGTTTGAATTGCTAGAACTTTTATCTGCAGTGAACATGCAACTATATGTGTGTCGTAAAAAAATTAGAATTATTCAGGGTTCGTTTGGACATTTTATACATTAAATTGGTTTTCTAGCCATTTCAGGTGCACAATTCAAAATTAAACTACATGCACATGCTCCGGTGCACCAACATGGGTTGTAAAATCATATATGTGTCCATGGCTTTATGCTTATGTCCCATGCAAGAAATGGGGATGAATTTCGAACACCACGGCACCGTGGCTCTCCGGCAAATGTTGAGGTACTTGCTTTTGTAATTCTAGTAAATCCAAAACCCGTCTAAAATTCATGAACCTTGGCATGCTATCATGGAATGGCATCAACATGCTGGGGTAAAAAATATTGTCCCATTTGGGGCAGGTTATGGTATAAGCTTCTCACAAGAAGCCTCATGGTTCCATTAGGGAAACATGTCACCTTTGTGGACAAAATGATATTCATCGCCTCTTTTTCCTTTCAATTTTTTCCCTGGTGTCAACATAGAACAACAGGAGTGTCGTGTTAAATTTTGGATTTTTTCGGGGATCGTTTGGACATTTTTATACGTTAACTGAGTTTTCTAGGCATTTATGTGCATAATTCAAAATTGAACTACATGCACATGCTCCAGTCCATAAAAACGGGTTGCAAAATCAAATGTTTGTCCTTGGTTGCAAGCTTAGGTCACATGCAAGAAATGAGAATGAATGTCAAACACCTTGACATTGTCGCTCGGCCGCTAACATTGAGATACATGGTTTTAAAATTCTAGTAAATCGAAAACTCATCTGAAATTCATGAAACTTGACATGATATCATGGAACGACATTGACATGCCGTGGTAAAAATATTGTCCCATTTGGGGCAGGTTTGGGTATAAGCTTCTCGCAAACCAGAGCTTCTCTCACAACAAGCCTGATGGTTTCGGTAGGGAACGTGCCACCTTGGGGGACAAAACGATATCTGTTGCCTCTTCTTACTTTCAAATTTTTTCTCGTGTCAACATAGAACAACAGGAGTGTTGTGTCAATTTTTGAGATTTTTCGGGGTTCGCTTGGACATTTTTATACATTAACTGAGTTTTCTATGCATTCATGTGCATAATTCAAATTTGAACTACATGCACATGCTCCAGTGCATATAAATGGGTTGAAAAAATCAAATGTGTGTCCTTTGTTGCAACCTTAGGTCCCATGCAAGAAATGGGAATGAATGTCAAACACCTTTGCCACCGTCGCTCGCCCGCTAACATTGAGATACATGGTTTTAAAATTCTAGTAAATCAAAAACTCGTCTGAAATTCATGAAACTTGACATGCTATCATGGAACGGCATCAACATGCAGTGGTAAAAATATTGTCCCATTTGGGGCAGGTTGGGGTATAAGCTTCTCACAAACCAGAGCTTCTTGCAACAAGCCTCATGGTTACGGTAGGGAACATTTCACCTTTCTGGACGAAACGATATTTGTTGCCTCTTCTTGATTTCAATTTTTTCTCTAGTGTCAACATAGAACAACAGGAGTGTTGTGTTAAATTTTGGAATTTTTCGGGGTTCGTTTGGACATTTTTATACATTAATTGAGTTTTCAATGCATTTATGTGCATAATTCAGATTTGAACTACAGGCACATGCTCTAATGCATATAAATTGGTTGAAAATTCAAATATTCGTCCTTGGTTGCATACTTAGGTCCCATGCAAGAAATGGGAATGAATGTCAAACACCCTGCCACCGTCACTCGGCCGCAAACATTGAGGTACCTGGTTTTTAAATTCTAGTAAATCCAAAACTCGTCTGAAATTCATGAAACTTGGCATGCTATCATGGAGCGGCATCAACATGCCGTGGTAAAAATTTTGTCCCATTTGGGGCAGGTTTGGGTATAAGCTTCTCACAAACCAGAGCTTCTCACAACAAGCCTGATGGTTTCGGCAGGGAACGTGCCACCTTTGGGGACGAAACGATATCCATTGCCTCTTATTGCTTTCAAAAAATTTCTAGTGTCAACATAGAACAACAGGAGTGTAGTGTTAAATTTTGGAATTTTTCGGGGTTTGTTTGGACATTTTTATACATTAACTGGGTTTTCTAAGCATTTTATGTGCATAATTCAAATTTGAACTACATGCACATGCTCCAGTGCATATAAATTGGTTGAAAAATCAAATATGTGTCCTTGGGTGCATGCTTAGGTCCCATGCAAGAAATGGGAATGAATTTCAAACACCAGGGCACTGTTGATTGCCGGCAAAACGTTGAGATACTTTGTTTTTAAATTCTAGTAAATCCAAAACTCGTCTGAAATTCATGAAACTTGGCATGCTATCATGGAATGGCACCCGACATGCTGTGGTATTTTTCGTGTCAATTTTGAGAGAAGGCGCACTCGAATAACAGCCAACAAAGGCATTTGAAACAGATAGCTGCCACTATAACATCTCAAACATTTTGTATAATTTAAATCATGTGCGTTCTGTTAACTATTCACGTGACGCCACGCCTCACTCTTTTAATGGCTAGGAGGTGCCTTGCGGACAGGTGCTTGACTAAACGGAAGGCGTGCGAGCTGTACTCCAATGCGCAGGCTCACCGGGAAGCGTGCGAGCTGTACGCCGCGCAGGCTCACTGGGAAGCGAGCCCTTTGACTTCCATGGCCGCCCACCTTGCTCGCATCCTCTCCATTAATGGCGCCCCAGCCGCAGTTTAATACGGTTTTTAAATATAAAACAGTCATCGCAAACGTTTTAGTTAGAACACCCGTATGCAAACCGACAGCTTCCCCAGGAAGCCTAGCAAAAATGTGCCGAGCAGGATTTGTGCAGCTCTTGATCGCAAACGTTTTAGATAGAACACCCGTATGCAAACCGACAGCTTCCCCAGTAAGCCAAGGGAAAATGTGCCGAGCAAGATTTGTGCAACTCTTCATCGCAAACGTTTTAGATAGAACACCTGTATGCAAAGTGAGAGCTATGGTCTTCCGCAGTAAGCCAAGGGAAAATCTGGCAAGCAGGATTTGTACCTCCCTTCAACGCAAACGGTTTTTTCGGATGACCCATGTGCAACCACGTACAGACAATTTGGTAAGGTTTGCATCTGTCATATTGGGTATATTGCCATTTGTCAAACTGGAAAGATTGAAATTTGTTGATCTAGTAACATTGCCATTTGTCAATCCTTGTAACACTGCGATTTGTCAAAATATGCAGCTAAAAATCACTAGCACTATCTAATTTTTGCAACTAAAATTCAGTAATTAAGCATAGATTTCATTTATAGATTAAGCCGTCATTCTTAATTTATACAAACAGTTCAACTCGACAGCTGAACCGACCAAACTTTTCCCCAATTGTTGCCAACCACGTACTGAAATAGCTAGTTCAACTATATATACTAGCTAATTTTAAGTACGTTGTACAGTTCCACCACATCTATAGTCAAATGAACTGAACAAAATAGCCCCTAAATACTACTACGGAGGGGCTTTGTATTACTTCTGGCAGCCTCTCCTCTGCCGAGCGTGCTCAGTAAGAGGAAGAGGAGGAGGAGCCTCCGGACGAGCTAGACAACTGCAATACGGTGCCTGCCGCTGCTGCACCTTCAGCGACGCTCACCTCGAACACCCTCTGTCGTTCCAGACAACCCCTCTTGAAGCGGATGGACTGCTCGTAGATCTCCTGATTCCTCGCCTCTGCGTCGGCATGTGTTGCGGCCACGGCTGTGGTAAGGCTCTTTGCGTGCTCGACGAGGCGCTCCTCCTCCTCACGCAGGAACTCGATGTAGCGCGCAAGGTCGCTGACGCACGTGCGGGCCTCCACCTCCGCCTCCCTCCTTTGGGCGGCGGTGGCGGAGTGGGTGATGATCCCGGCAGTTGATGGTGGGCTGGCGGCCACGGCGATCGACGATGGGGTGGCGGCCACGACCACCACCTCCCGCCTTCGGGCCGCGGTGGCGGAGCGGGTGATGGCCACGGTGGCCGGCAGTGGGGTGGCGGCCATGACGGCCACCTCCCGCATTCGGGCCGCGGCAGCGGAGCGGGCGATGGCCCTAGCTTTCGACGGTGGTGTGGCGGCAACAGCGGCCGACAACAGCTGCCGACGGGCAGCGGCGGCGGAGCGTGTGGTGGGTGTTCCACGCACACCCAACAGGGACGCCACGCGCACTACACTACGCCGGGGACTGTGCTGCCACCGCGGTGTAGCCTCCCAGCTGGAGCTGTCCTCTGATGACGGCGGAGTGGCTAAGCGACGACGACGGACCGGTGCCATTGGTGATTATGGGAGAAGCAGACGAGATAAGCTACAGGGAGGGAGGGGGAAATGCGACGCATGACTCGCTGGCCGTGAGGGTTTATATAGTAGGCTGGTAAGCATTGGGATTTTGGGGGATTTCACGAAGTCGGGCGGGAAGCTTGCGCGGGAACGGGCTCACCACCGTTTGGCCAAAATAACACCCCCACGCACTGCTCAAGCTTGCGCTCGAAGCCGTCTGCGGCAGCGGGGTGACAAGACGTGCGAGAGGAGGACGAAAGGGCACGTACACATACGGTTAATAAAAAAACATTTGCGATTTAATTACCTATTATACCCCCATCCTGGTTTATAAGTAGGATTTAACTAATAAAATATGAATGCATGTCGCCAAAGATTATATCATTGGATTCATATTTGAACATAGTTTCCAATTATATAATTTTTGTAACATGCATTAACATTTTGTTGGTTAAATTTAAGGTCAAAATATGGCACAAAATATAAAGGGGACTAATAGACCAAGACGGCGGTAGTAGCACACGGCCGCTCTCTATGGCATATCACACACATCTTGTTAAGTTGAACCTTTTCTATTGTGTTGCCTGATCACACACAGTTCATCCTAGTGAACTGTATGCCGTATATCGCACACACCCTCATTTGGCTGCCCGTTTCTGTTGTTCTGCATCATCGCAAACAGTTCTTCTTGATTAACCGTTTGCCACTCATCCAATGGAGGGAAGCTTCTGCATTCGCGGGGGACGTGGCATTGACCATTGGGCGGCAACAGTCGGTCATCCGGGTGCGCAATAAAGGATGCAAAGAGGGATCCTACAGCAGCAAGGACTAGCTTCCCTACCGATAGCTCATCTAACAGAACTCCCAAGTTAACTGTGCTGAGGCTTGAGTAGTCATCAGATGGGTGACCAAATGGGAAGTGGCCTCGATGTTAAATTAACTGATGGGATGGGTCACTGTAAACATTTATTTGTCTTAAATGTATATAGTGCTCCCTCCTATTAGTTGAATTAACCTCGAGGTCCTTGTTTTGTAATTTTTGACATTTTTTGTTTTTTGAACACATGTTGATTGGCTTGAAGAAGGTCTATCTCGTTACTTTTTGATAATTTTTGTTTTTTGAACACATGTTGATTGGCTTGAATGAAGGTCTATCCCGTTACTTTACGACATGTTTCCAAAACATGGACCTCAAGGTTAATTCAACTAATAGGACGGAGCACTATATACATTCAACACAATTAAATTTTTTCCAAAAAAAGTGATATGATTTCTATGAAACTTATAAGTCATGTATGTCAAATTAACCTCTGTGTACTTGTTCTCAAATTAACCTCTGGGCCTGTTTGCCGCGTATCACACACATCTTGTTAAGTTGAACCGTTTATGTTCTCTTCCCTAATCGAAAATAGTTCATTCGAGTGAACCGTATGCCGTATATCACACACACCTTGATCTGGCTAACCGTTTCTGTTGCTTTCCCTAATAGCAAACAGTTCATCAGAGCGAACTGTATGCCGTATATCGCACACACATTGATATGGCTGTCTGTTTCTGTTGTTCTGTCTAATCGCAAACAGTTCGTCTGGATCAACCGTATGCCCGGCATCGCACACGCAAGTAAAATCTGAACCCTGTTTGATGTACCCACCGTTGCAAACGTTTTGCATCTTTTTTGACGGTTTTTTTACATCACCGTTTGCGATTAATGCATCGCACACAGTTTCGTCAAAGGGTCTCTGATCGTAGTGTCGCGTTAGCAGCATCCTGCAGTAGTGTATGGTCATGTTTACCATTAATGCGTCTACCTATAAAGAGAGCAAAATAATGTAAAGAAGGAAAGTGAATGCTCCCTATAGTAGCTTGTGTTACATTTCTAGTTTCTCCCCTAGTGATGCTAGCAAGGAAATCAACGCAATTAGATTTGTGAGGTTCATTATAAATGCCCCATTGAGGAATTTTACATACTTCATTAAAATCTTCAAGGTCCATTCGAAATGATTTACCATATAGATCAAATAAAACAAAATGTGTATTGCGCTGGGATGTATACTCAAATCTCCGCACAAAGGAATCAGTAAGGTTGTAGTATTGCAGGTACTTATCTGACATGAAGTCCTCAAGACCAGCGTTGTGTACGTACATACCAAATTCTTCCATAAAACCTGCATGAGTCATGAAATGATCCGACGGCCATTCAGAAGGTCGCACTAGAGCTTCCCTCGGTGGTTCAAGGTCTAGCTCATGTATCGCGAGCCTTGGGGCTTTCTTCTTTAAGGAACCACCTTGGTACATTCTCCTAAACATTTTCTCCCTCTGAAAAAATTCTGAAATTTTTAATGACATAAAATAAAAGTGAACTAAACTCAATAAAATTGATAGCAACTACTCCTACAAGTGTCTAGAGGCTATATCATGCAACAAAACCACTTTGGACCATATAACTTTGACATGCAAGCTCAAGAACATGGTCACCACAGCAGCAAAAAATTGCAATATATAAAGCACTATAGCAAAAACTAATTGGACCAACGAGGAGTCACATACCGATGAACAATCCCCCGAAACAGTTTCAGAAACGGAGTTCCGAGCAAGGGGACCGAAAATGGCAGCAAAATGAGCAAGAACACGGTTTTGAGCGATGGTCTGATTTTTTCTGGAGGAAGACGAAGTGAATGGGTGGCTGGAGTAAGTGAGGGGACCCACATGGGACCCACAAGCCCCCTAGGCGCGCCCTGGGGGGGGGGGGGGGGTGGGCGCACCCTGTGGCCTTGTGGCCCACTGGTGCACCCCCCTGAGGTGTGTTCAGTGCCAAAAATTCTTAAATATTATAGAAAAAATCATACTAAATTTTCAGGGCATTTGGAGAACTTTTGTTTTCGGGTCATTTTTTATTGCACGGATAATTCAGAAAACAGAAAATTAATAGTATTTTTACTGTATTAATTCTAAATAACAGAAAGTAAAAAGTGGGTACAGAAGGTTGTGTTTACTAAATTCATCCATCTCATGCCCGTCAAAAGGAATCCATTAACAAGGTTGATCAAGTCTTATTAATAAACTTCTTCCGAATGACATGAAACCAGAGAATCTTCATATAACACTAGGTTACCTCAACGGGGATATGCATGTCCCCAACAATAAGAATAATATATTTCTTTTTGACAGTAGGAAAAGGGAATTCAAAACCTCCAATAGTAATTGTTGAATTTTTTCCAATAGAATTGATACTATTCACTTGAGGTTGTTTCTTCGAAAAGTGTACCGTATTCTCATTACCATTAACATGAAAAGTGACATTGCCATTGTTGCAATCAATAACAGCCCCTGCATTATTCAAAAAGGGTCTACGTAGGATGATCGACATACTGTTGTCCTCGGGTATATCAAGAATAACAAAGTCCGTTAAAATAGTAACATTTTCAACTATGACAGGTACATCCTCACAAATACCGATGGGTATAACAGTTGATTTATCAGCCATTTGCAAAGAGATTTCAGTAGGTGTCAACTTATTCAAATCAAGTCTACGATATAAAGAGAGAGGCATAACACTAACACTGGCTCCTAAATCACACAAAGCAGTTTTAACATAGTTTCTTTTAATGGAGCATGGTATAGTTGGTATTCCTGGATCTCCTAGTTTCTTTGGTATTCCACCCTTAAATGTAAAATTAGCAAGCATGGTGGAAATTTGAGCTTCCGATATCTTTCTCTTATTTGTAACAATATCTTTCATATACTTAGCATAAGGAGACATTTTCAGAATATCAGTCAAACGCATACGCAAAAAGACAGGTCTAAGCATTTCAACAAAGCGCTCAAAGTCTTCATCATCCCTTTTCTTGGATGGTTTAGGCGGAAAGGGCATGGGTTTCTGAACCCATGGCTCTCTTTCTTTATCATGTTTTCTAGCAATGAAGTCTCTTTTATCATATCTTTTATTCTTAGGTTGTGGGTTATCAAGATCAACAACAGGTTCTATCTCCACATCATTATCATTACTAGGTTGAGCATCAGCATGAACATCATCATTTTCATTATTACTAGGTTCATGTTCATCACCTGATTGTGTTTTAGCATCAGAAATAGAAATATCATTTGAGTTCTCCGGTGTATCTATAACAGGTTCACTAGAAGCATGAAAAGTCCTATCATCATTCTTTTTATTTTTAGAAGGACTAGATGCATCAATATTAATTCTCTGAGAATCTTGCTCAATTATCTTAGGATGGCCCTCAGGATACAAAGGTTCCTCAGTCATTTTACCACCTCTAGTCATAACTCTAACAACATTATCATTCATCTTATTATTCATTTCATTAAGCAAATCATTTTGTGCCTTGAGAACTTGTTCTACTTGAGTTTTTACCATGGAAGCATGTTTACTAACAAACTTGAGGTCATTAACAGTTCTACACATATAGTCACTCAAGTGCTCAAGCATATAAGCATTTCTTTTCAATTGTCTACTAACATATGCATTGAAATTTTCTTGTTTAACAATAAAGTTATCAAATTCATCCAAGCATTGACTAGCAGACTTATTATGAGGAATAACACCTTCATCAAATCTATAGAGAGAATTTACCTCTACTACCTGTGTCGGGGTATTAAGACCATGTATTTCTTCAATAGGTGGTAAATTCTTAACATCTTCAGCTTTAATACCTTTTTCTTTCATAGATTTCTTTGCCTCTTGCATATCTTCGGGACTGATAAATAGAATACCCCACTTCTTCGGAGTTGGCTTAGGTGGTGGTTCGGGAAGAGTCCAATCATTATCATTACTCAATATATTGTTCAATAGTACTTCAGCTTGTTCAACAGTTCGTTCCCTTAAAACACAACCAGCACAACTATCTAGGTGGTCCCTAGAAGCATCGGTTAGTCCATTATAAAAGATATTAGGTATTTCATTTTTCTTGAGAGGATGATTAAGCAAAGTATTAAGTAATTGGAGAAGCCTCCCCCAAGCTTGTGGGAGACTCTCTTCTTCAATTTGCACAAAGTTAAATATTTCCTTTAAGGCAGCTTGTTTCTTATGAGCAGGAAAATATTTTTCAGAGAAGTAATATATCATATCCTAGGGACTACGCACACAACCAGGAGCAAGAGAATTAAACCATAACTTAGCATCACCTTTTAATGAGAAAGGAAACAACTTAAGAATATAATAGTAGCAATTTTTTTCCTTATGAGCAAATAGGGTGGCTATATCATTCAATTTAGTAAGATGTGCCACAACAGTTTCAGATTCATAACCATGGAAAGGATCAGATTCAACCAAAGTGATTAACTCAGGATCGATAGAGAATTCATAATCCTTATCTATACTACTATTAAACAATCAAACTAATTCTTTCTTAAAGCCACACGACAAATGTACACAGTTTGATTAGCACCATACGATTAGGCCCACTAAACTTAATCTAACAGCTAGCTTTAATCTAATCTGTTCTCCGGTGTGCACTTAGTAATTTACGTTGGCTAACCGTGCTTCACCGAATCACCGTACAGCAATATAGGAAGCTCCGCCACGCACCAACTCAATCCCTACAATCACGCAAAGAGCAGAAAAAAAAGGAAAGTGATCTCAATCAGAGCCCCGCGCTCGCTAACTGCCCAGCGAGGCCGCCTGCCTCTGGCCACCGAACGAGGGTCGGACACCCACGCCACATGCGCCGCCGCCTGACCCTCCTCCGCCACCGCAGCCACCACAGAACCGACGAGTGCGCCGGCAGCACCTCCCATCCCCTCCTATCATCTTCCCTATCCCTACCCAGCGGATGACCAGAGGAGGTAGAGCTGACGTCTCCCTCCTTCACCAACACCGACGATGAGCTGAGACGGTGCCCTCTCGCCGGGCACGCCCTTGATCTGGACGGCACCGCCAAGCCCGTGGCCCTCCTCCCTAGGTCACCGGATCCAGCCAAGATCCGCCCCGTCCTCCAACATCGGCCACCATGGTCATCCTCCTCTGCACCCAAGGTTAGTCCATAAGCACCATGTGCATTAGAAGGTTTGAGCCGGCGATTCAGCTCGAGCAAGTCACAGGAGCTTGCGGCAACCCCAGTCTTTGATCTGGTTTGTTGTTCATCTTAGGTGATTTTTTCTCTGGAAAATAATTTTTTTCTTGTTGTGTCTCATGTTAGGTAATTTGGATGGCCCCGTCTCTCACGAATACAACGAGCCGCGCGCGCTAGGCGGAGCGAACCGAGCCAACCACGTGGGTGGCGGTGGCGGCAGCGGGACCGAGGAAGAGACCCGCGTCCGGTGGCCTGGAGCATCCTGATGGCCGCGGCGGGGACGACCCATGCCCGTCGATCTGCTCCTCAACTGCGACCTCCCCCCTCAGTCAAACTCTAGTGCCTTTTCCCGAACAGATTGGAGATCGACAAGAATGGGGGCGACCGCAACTACGACCTGCGGCGGAGGAGAAACTGACCATGAGCAACGGAGGCCTGACGGCGCTGCTCGTGTTGGACTCAGCGGTGCTCTCGGTGCACCGCCGATGGGTGATGGTGCTCGAGGCTGAGAACTCCGTGGTCAGAGCCACCGGCGGCGGCTGAGTAAGGGCACTGGTGCGGTCAAGGTACATCTCATCCCTTCATTCATCCCTCTCTCCCTGCCTCCCTCCCTCGCTCTCCCCCGGCGGGGTCGCCATTAGCCCGTGACCATGGACCAGCGAGGAACTGGGGACTCCGTCTGCAGGGAACGGGGAGCACTGGTGCTCTGCTGGCAAACGGTTGTTGCGGGGACATGGAGATCTCCGGCGATGGGGAATGGATAGAGCTTTTGTAGATAGACCTGTTCTCTCTGGATGCGAACAAAATTTCATCTTTCTTGGATTTTTTTTGTGTGTGTCAGATAGCAGAGAGGAACACTGCTGGTGAGAGGATTCTTATCACTACCAGTAGATCAAGCCTTCCCATGAGTTTGTTGCCTAGGATTTGCATGGAGCGAAGTGGAGGTTCCGCCATTATAAGAGGTAAGATCAGTGCTGTTGTACTGCTTGATCAAGAGTATGGTATGCAATGCTCTATTTTGATGTATACTACAGTATTATTTTGTTGCTGGTAAACATTATTTCCATCTCATATTTTTTTCAGAGGCAGAGAAAATTATTTTGTAGGCTTTTAAACTAAGCACAAAAAATAAGACATGTTCTGCGTCAAGGATAGGAATTATAATATGTAAAGGTCAGTAAAAAAGTATGCACATAAAATGCTATTCTTTTTCAGTTGGCAACATTGCATACAGAATTTGAATCTTAATTATTGGAATTCGTTGTTCCATGTTGGAAGTTCTCAAAGAGCTTGAATAATCCATTTTGTATGGGGCTTGTCAATCCACCTATACCAAATAAGATTGTTTCTGGAGCCTGACAGCTAAAATGCATTGTTTTTTTTAGATTTTCACCTTCGGGTAAGCATGGCATGGTGATTAAAATGTTCTTAGAAAATGAACTCATAATGAGAAGTTATGCTCTAATTAACATGGATTAAGGGTTGTGCCTTTTTAATTATTCAGCATGAATATATAGCAGGCTGTTTCAGTGATCATCTGTGAACTAAAACTATACTCTTTTGTTCAGGTAAGATGGGAGGATGGCACATACTGCAATATCAAATTAGACTATCTCCATGGGAGATCGAGATTGTTGTTTGGTTCAATCTCTATTGCTCATTGTCTGGCACTATCAATGACCTGCAGACACAAATAGTGTTGTAATCTTTCCTTTATTACTCCAGGACCACCCAAGTTAATGGTTCTACATCTAATGTAGATTATAAATGTATGAACCCTGTCTCTGGCAGCATCAATGACTTACAGACACAAACATTCAAATGCTTCTATGTGTAAAATTAAACCAATTGTGATCAGTATAGATTGTTGAATTGTTCCTTGGACCTGCATGGTTATAATTGACATTGTTCTACGTGTTAAGATTGATATTGATTTGTGAATCTTGCATTATTATCATGTATGTATGACATGAGCTTGTTCTTATAAACCAGATATTATTGGATGCCTTTTTCCCTGTTTATTTTTGGGAAAATTTGTGGTTCATCATGTAAGAACCATGAACAATCATATTAGGATTATCCTTGCGATAGTGTATGGCCCTTAATCAATTATACTGCTGATAAAGTTTAATGTTTGGGACTCATTTAGTATGTTCCTATTTTCCATTTTTGTCCCTTTGTTCCAAGTTTGTGTCTCTACCATGTCCATTTGTACAATGCTTAATTGTATCACAAGTACTATGAAGTTTGCATTATAAAATAGACATTCTAGAATATTTGATTCCATTTTTTTTACTATACACAGACTAAGTAGCTTATGCCCATAAGTTCTCTACGGAGAAGTTAATCCAGTATGTTTTTTATTTTATTCCATGCAAATGGTTGGTAGAAGTTCATACGGTTAAACCTACAGCGTCGGGTTTTGGAGATCCGCGCTCTACCGAACTGAACTAAGTGCGCTTTAAATTACTGAAGTCCAGGTAAAAGGAGATACTCTTTCTATAACTACATTAAATGAAAATTAGCTAATGTAAAATTTATTTTTGAATGGCCCATTCTCATAATACGAACATGCATGGTCTGGTCTGCTGATTATGAAGAGAGGAGTTTATCCGGTTTTTATTTTATTTCTTGTAAGGGGTTTGTAGAAACTCATCCAGTTGACTGCTTTTGATGTGTAACATACACATACTACTGTGGATTTTTTCTAAAAAAATCATCTCATTATGAAGGGGGAAATTCCTTTGTATGGTTATTCGTGCGTTGCACGTGCACACTTGCTAGTCAGTAACAAAGATAGGTGAAGTAGCAAACTTAGGATCATATTGCATTCTAGCATTCAAAGATTTTTCTTTCAACTTGGCTAGTAATTTCTTAAGATCCTCTCTATCCTTACAAGCAAGAAAGTCCCTAGCTACCTCTCCATCCATAACATAACCTTCAGGTATAACAGGAAATTCATATCTAGGAGTGCTAGGTCTAATGGGTGTTTCAAAGTTTTCAGTTTCAATAATTTCATCAGTTTCAGAAATATCATCAGTTTCAGCATTCTCAATATCTTTAGCTCTAGCAAGTTGTTCATCAAGAAATTCACCCAGTGGCACATTATTATCAAGCAGAGTAGTAGTATCATCATAAGCATCATGCATAGCAGAAGTGGCATCATCAATTACTTGCGACATATTAGAATTAATAGCACGTGTAGGTGTCTCAAGCTTACTCAAAACAGAAGGTGAATCAAGTGCAGAGTGTGATGTCAGTTCCTTACCTCCCCTCATAGTAGAGGGAAAAATCTTGGTTTTGGTATCTTTTAGATTCTTCATAGTGATTAACAGATATAAATCCTAAGTGACTCAGCAAATAGAGCTATGCTCCCCGGCAACAGCGCCAAAAAAAGGTCTTGATAACCCACAAGTATAGGGGATCGCAACAGTTTTCGAGGGTAGAGTATTCAACCCAAATTTATTGATTCGACATAAGGGGAGCCAAAGAATATTCACGAGTATTAGCAGTTGAGTTGTCAATTCAACCACACGTGAAAGACTTAATATCTGCAGAAAAGTATTCAGTAGCAAAGTAGTATGGAAGTAACAGTAACAGTGGCAAAAGTAACAATAGCAGTTTTGTAGTGATTGTAACAGCAACAACAACGAAAGTAACTTAGCGAAGATCAATATGTGAAAAGCTCGTAGGAATTGGATCGGCAATGATAATTGTGTTGGATAATATTCATCATGTAGCAGTCATAACCTAGGGTGACACAGAACTAGCTCCAATTCATCAATATAATGTAGGCATGTATTCCGTATATAGTCATATGTGCTTATGGAAAAGAACTTGCATGACATCTTTTGTCATACCCTCCCGTGGCAGTGGAGACCTAATGGAAACTAAGGGATATTAAGGCTTCCTTTTAATAGAGAACTAGACCAAAGCATTAGCACTTAGTGAATACATGAACTCCTCAAACTATAGTAATCACCGGAAAGAATCCCAATTATTGTCACCTTGTGGAATGCGGATCATAACTCGTAATAGGTGTCTACAACTTGCAAGAAAGGATCAAGAACTCACATATATTCATGAAAACATAATAGGTTCAGATCTGAAATCATGGCACTCGGGCCCTAGTGACAAGCATTAAGCATAGCAAAGTCCTAGCAACATCAATCTCAGAACATAGTGGATACTAGGGATCAAACCCTAACAAAACTAACTCGATTACATGATAAATCTCATCCAACCCATCACCGTCCAACAAGCCTACGATGGAATTACTCACTCCCGGCGGTGAGCATCATGAAATTGGTGATGGAGAAAGGTTGATGATGATGATGATGATGATATGGCGATGGATTCCCCTCTCCGGAGCCCCAAACGGACTCCAGATCAGCCCTCCCGATGAAGAACAGGAGGTGGCGGCTGCTCCGTATCGTAAAACACGATGAATCCTTCTCTCTGGTTTTTTTATCCATGAATAGGTACTTATAGAGTTGGAATTAGGGTCGAAGGTGGTCCAGGGGGCCCACAAGCCTGGGAGGCACGCCCTGGGGGGATAGGCGCGCCCCCAGGGCTTGTGGCCTCTGGGTGGCCCCCTTCTGGTATCTTTTTGCGCTAGTATTTTTTATATATTCCACAAAAATTCTCCGTAAATTTTCAGGTCAATTTGAGAACTTTGATTTTTGCACAAAAATAACACCATGGCAATTCTGCTGAAAACAACGTCAGTCCGGGTTAGTTCCGTTCAAATCATGCAAATTAGAGTCCAAAACAAGGGCAAAAGAGTTTGGAAAAGTAGATACGATCGAGACGTATCATCGTGTTCCCAGAGGGAGAGTGTAACACCCCCAATGGTTAACTACAGTAATCCCCTTTTGCTAATGCCTTGTCATCATGATCAACAGTGCTTAAATATCATTTGGTTCATATCTCTTTTCAATTCAAATTCAAATGGAAATTCAAACTAAAAGTGAAAATAAAAGTTGTTCAAATCAGAAACTAAATTGTTCATTAGATAGCAAGTAAATCAGGGACAACTCTAAAATTGAGACCAACCTTATTGGAATTGGATAAGTGACTCAAACAACCTCAAACAGTGAATGAAAATAATATTTAATAACCTTTTGTTTAAGCTAAATTAAATATGAAATTATATTTTGCCCAAGCTAGTTTTTGGTGGTAGGGTACATTGTACTGCTAATTATGGACTAGGTCACACTTTGAACAAAATTCATTTGGTGCTCAAACATTTTGCAAACAGAAAAGAAAAGAAACAGAAAAAGAGAAAATCTACTATGCACTCGATCCCACCAGCTACAGTGGCGGCCCAGCCACCTCGCCACCCCGTCCCCTTCCACTGCTCATGCCAGGGCTCGCTGTCGAGCACCTGGTGCGCGCGCACGCCGCGCCCCGGACCCCCCTGCTTGCTGGCTCACAGCGCGTCGCCGCACATGCGTGAGGGATAAGAGCAGCTCCCGCGCCCCCTGGCTCTCCCTCGCTCACTCTCTCTCGCTCTCCCTCTCATTCCGCACCTCATCGACGCAGCCATGGCGCCGCCGCCATAGCACACGCGGCCACCGTGCTCGCCTCGCCTCGCCTCTGCGCCAGAGAGGACCGCCTCGACCTCCTCTTCCTCTCCGATGAGTTACCCGAGCCGGGAGCCCCTGCTTCGATGCCGGCGACCCCGTCTTCCTCCTCTGCCCCGCCGGCCTCCGTCATCGATTCCGGCAACCACAAGCCTTCCCCGAGCCCATTACGCACACCTGCAGGCTCCCTGTGAGCACCCCTACCTCTCCCCTCTCCTCTCTCCCTCTCGGTCGAACCCTAGCCGCCGCCCCCGTTGTGCCCGATCCGCCACCGCGCGAGCTCGTCGCCGGCGTAGCCACGACGACCCTTGGGCCCCGTGCTGCGGCCCATTTTACTCGCCGCGTTGCGCAGGGTCGATCTAGCCTTTTAGTTTGCTTGCTACCGCACCGCATCGCCGTTTGTCATCGCCACCCGGGTCCGGCCGCCGCCGACGTGCTCGCCGCCATCGCTCCGCGCCGACCCCGGCCGCGCCACCACCACCAATGGACGCGCCGCGCAGCGGCCGATCCAGCATGCCCGACCACGCCCAAAACCGTGCACCATAGCTCGATCCCGAGCTCGCCTAAGTAGACGCCGTCGTTCGGGCTCGCCGGAGAGCTCCGGCGGCTGGCGCTGACCTGGCCCCGGTGGGCCCCGCCTCTCTGCCACTGCCCGTGGGCCCCCTGGCCCCAGTTGACCAAGGTCAACGCTGACTGGGCGGGCCCTGTGTCTATGACATGTGGGTCCCGCTCGGTAAAACATTTTATTAAATAAATAATTGGTTAATTAAATAAATAAATTAATTAAAACACTAATTACCCACTGACTGCTGGGCCCCGCCTGCTAATTAGTTTAAATAGATTAAGCTAACTCTGTTTAATTAACTGAGTCACTGACATGTGGGCCCCACTGGTTAGGTTTGATCTGGCCGGCCCCCTATTGACTGCTGACGTCAGCATTACGTCACGGTGACGTCACCCTGTACTGTTCTGGATAATGTTGATTTAATTAAATCCAGAAATTCTAGAAATCAATAAAAACTTTAGAAAATCATATCTTCAAATCCGTAACTCCGATGGAAATAAGTTGATCAGAAAAATCCCATGAATCCGAATACGCGGTCCGTTCGTCCGTCACACGTCCCTAACTACCTGAACATGGGACATTCCCCCTTCGGTCACCTGTCCGACATTTGTCCGGAACCGGGAATACTTTCCCGCATGAATTCCCCCTTCGCCAGTATCACCCGGCACTGTGTTAGATCACCTCTGTCACCGCGTATTGCCATATTATGCTTTGTGCTGCACTTGTTTGCTTTGTATTTATTGTTTCCTCCCCCTCTTATCTATCGTTAGACCCCGACATCGTCCCCGAGACCGCCGCAGCTCCGGAGGCCGAAGACACCATTGACAACCTTGCCTTGCCGCCGAGCAACCAGGCAAGCCCCCCCTTTAGCATCCCGATATCGCCTTTTCTTTCTCTCATGCTTGCATTAGAAATTGATGCTGCTGCTGCTTTACCTATTCTGATGCATAGCCTGTTTATTGTAACCTGCTGTTAATAATTACCTGCATAACCTAAACTGCTTAGTATAGGCTGGGTAGAGACCTATTAGTGACCCCGCTAGTCCCGACTGCCCCGCTGGATTATCAGAAGACCCGATCAACGGGATTGAAGACCAGGCCCCGGCACCGCACATCAGCCCCCTTAGTTGTAACGACACTGCAGCATTACTATCAAGTGCCGAGGGTGAAACCTCTTGTAGCACTTCTGATGTTAACTCTGTAGAGAAGCTGTTCGGTCGTGGTCATCAAGGGTGATTCGTCCTTCACCGCTTCCGATAACGACGCCGTCGTACAACACCACAAGTGTGAACCCAGCGAGGGTGATTCCTCCAAGTTCACCTTGACGGATACATCGAGTGGGAATTCCATGAGGGTGATACCTCGGATTCCTCTGATGTTATGGACACACGGATACTTGGACTTTACACTGTTACTTGGATAGGCGGGTCGACCCTGAGGGGTACCCGTGTGAGCCTAAGTGGCGAGTGTTGTGGAGACGGGTTGACCTGGATGGTGCCCGAGTGATGAATACGAGGCGCGGCCATGCATTCTTGGCCCTTGCCGCAAGTCCTCGAGACGGGGCGATGGAGTCACATCGATCGTGAGTCTCTGCTCGTTATCGCACCCCCAAGGTACTAACGGTTTGGATATGTTATCTGAGTGGGCCTCTGGCCCGATAGCACTAACCATCATGTGGGCATAGTATGGGCGTTCTGCATCGTATGCATCAGCCGAAATCTCTGTCAGACGTCTAGTTCAGCACTGCGGCCGGGCTGGGCCGGCACCATCCTGAGGGGTGGAGCCTGGTTCGCCCGGCACGCAACGACCCGAAGGGCGAGGGGCGATGGCTAAGACCCCCTTGCGCTTAGGATGTAGACCGACGGGGACCTCTCTGCTGAGCTCTAGGTAGGGCTGCGGTGTGTCATTTGGCCGAGGCCGGGCATGACCCAGAAAAGTGTGTACGGCCGGAGTTAAGCGAGCGTGGTGGGTAAGTTGGTGCACCCCTGCAGGGAAGAACTAATCTATGCATAGCCGGATCCTCGGTAACGGACACTCGGAGTTGTATCCCGATCGATACAGCTAGAACTTGAGATGAGACCTGGATATGAGGCTATGGGATTGCTTCTCGCAGGGAGTCGAGAAGGGATCTCAGGACGAGGTTGATGACTGTATGGCTCTGGGATTGCTTTCTCGCAGGGAATCGAGAAAGGATCTCTGGGTGAGGATGAGACTTAAAGATACTGCTACATTATATTGTACTGTTCTACGCTCTTCTAATGCTGCAAGACCTCTGAAGATGCTAGTCTTTGATAGGACTAGGATTTCCGCTCTATTTTGGCATTTCTGCAGCCCAGTCCACATATACAGCCACTCTTTGATAATGTTGCATATGTAGTGTAGATCCTTGCTTGCTGAGTACTTCGGAGTACTCACGGTTGCTTTGCTTTCTTTTTCTCCCCATATCAGTTTGTCGTGACCAGATGATGAAGCCCCTGAGACAGCTGCCCACGCCGATGATCGCTACTACTCCCCGAGGGTGGTTACTTCTACGAGCTTGCCGACGACCAGGAGTAGGTTCGGTGGGTCCCAGGCAGGAGGCCTGCGCCTTTCGATCGTAATGTTTTATTTTGCCCCGCCTTTCTAAAGGCCTTTCTGTTTCTCTTTAAATATCTGTACTCAGATATCTGATGCTTCCGCTGACGCTTGTATGCCATCGAGCTATGTATTCGAGCCCTCGAGGCCCTGGCTTGTAATATAAAGCTTGTATGACTTTATTTATGTTTTAGAGTTGTGTTGTGATATCTTCCCGTGAGTCCTTAGGCTTGATCGTGTGTATTTGCGTGTATGATTAGTGCATGATTGAGCCGGGGGCGTCACAAGTTGGTATCAGAGCCGACTGACTGTAGGAACCCCCTTTCCAACTCCTTGGCCGAAGTTGAGTCTAGTGGTCCAAAACCGTTTTACTAACTTGGCTGTGTGGATTACGGGCCCACGTCGCCAATTGGGTGGTATTAGGATCTTTTACTCCTCGACCTTTACTCTGGGACTCTGATCTCTCTCCTATTCGGGTTAAAATTTTACTAACTCCAACATTAGGTTCTCGTGATCACATCCACCCAGTGTTCTGAAAATTTTCCCCCTTCCTTCAAGATTGTGGGTCAGATTCTGCTTACAGGATCCTTTTATCGAGGCCACCCTGTGTTGTCACTTGCAGATTCCTCACTCCAACAGTTTTCTCCGATATTGATGTAGCCTTTGCTATGTCTCGTTGTGTACTTCCCTACCGCGTGCCTATGCGCCGCCTAGATGTCTAGCCTTCCCCTTTTCTACTATCGTAATGCCGGATTGTAACCAAGGCTATGTGTGGCTTTGAATGTCTGGTGCGAATATGATGAAGTATCTATTGCACTTCCTTCTGTTGTGCGTGTTACTTCATGAATCACTCCATACACCTGCAGTTTTTCTTGCTAAACTGCCCCTGTTGATTTGGCAGGATGGCTGACGATCCTCCACCTCCACCCTATATTGCCGAAATGATGCAGCAATTTGAATTGAACCATCAGGTTATGACCGGGATATTGGCTCAGTTCCCAAACCAGAATGCTCATCAACAGCCTACCCCAATAACACAGCAAGAATTTGTGCGCCTCAACCCGTCTGTCTTTCGCAACTCCACCAACCCTATGGATGCTGATGATTGGCTTCGTGACATCCTGTTTGAGATGGAGTCAGCTAATGTTGCCCCTGACAGTTACGTCGCCTTTGCGACATTCCACTTAAAGGGTCCAGCTGCTCAATGGTGGGAAAGCCACAAGGGTATGTTGCCTGCTGAAACAGTAACCACTTGGCAAGAATTTCAGTCAGCTTTTCGTGCACGGTACATTCCTCAAGGTCTGATGGACCAGAAGAAGCAGGAGTTCCGCAAACTTACACAGGGCACAATGACTGTGGATGAATATCAGAGGAAGTTTCTTGAATTGTCCCGCTATGCTGAAGATGACATCTGCACTGACGCACGCAAGCAGGATAAATTCCGTGAAGGACTGCGTACTGATATAAACCTTGCACTTGCAGTACATGATTGCACAGACTTCGCAATGCTTGTCAGCAAATCTTTCCAAGTTGAAACAGCTCTGACTAAATGCCAGGAGTCGCTCAAGCGCACTCATGAAGCTGGCTCATCCTCGGTCCAGCCTGTTCAGAAGCGTCGAGTGTGGATCCCGCACAATGTACATCACCGACCTGCCCCTGCACCGAGACTGTCATATGTTGCACCTCGTCTGCCTCCGCCGCCGAGACAGCTGACGATTCAGGGTGGACAACCCAATGTTAAAGCTCCTCCCCATAATGATGGTTTATGCCGCAAGTGTGGACAGCCAGGGCATCGTGCTTTCAACTGTCCTCAGGGTCAGCCGCAGAATTCATCACGTTGTTCTGTTGACCGAAAAAAGGGGCCGACGAAACCATCCTAGCAGAAATCGTAATGCCAGACCACCGGCTAGTCATCTTGTTCATGTTAACCATGTCAAGACTGAAGAAGCTCGACAGGACACCAACATTGTGATGGTCACCCTTCTAGTGAATTCAACCCTAGCTTCTGTACTCTTTGATTCTGGAGCATCGCACTCCTTCATGTCCGAAAGTTTTGCACGAAGTCATGATATCCCTTTCGAGAAGATGTCCACCCCATTGGTAATTCAGTCACCCGGGGCTAATTGGAAAACTGCCAGGGTAAGCCACGGTAATCACATTGTGATTGGAGGATTGATGTTCCCCGTTTCACTCATTGCTCTCAAGACCTCCAACATAGACATTATTCTGGGTATGGACTGGTTGAAGCCCAATAAAGCTTTGATTGACTGTGCCACTGAATTAGTCCTGCTCACTCACCCTTCTGGCCAGACAGTCAAATACTCAGCCCGAATAGCTCAGGATGCTGAAACTCAAATATATGTTCTGAATGCATTGAATGCCTCACCTCTTGAAGGCATCGAGAATGTTCCAGTTGTTCATGATTTTCAAGATGTGTTTCCAGAAGAACTTCCAGGAATACCCCCTACTAGAGCTGTTGAGTTTGTCATCGACTTGAAGCCAGGCATGACCCCTATTGCGAAGCGTCCTTATAAGATGCCTCCGCACCACCTTCTTGAACTTAAGGAGGAAATCGACACATCACTTAAGAAGGGTTTCATCCGCCCCAGTTCCTCTGCTTGGGGAGCACCTTCACTCTTCGTTAAGAAGAAGGATGGAACTAACCGATTGGTTCAGGATTATCGGCCCATTAACCAAGCCACAATTCAGAATAAATATCCGCTTCCTCGGATCAATGATTTCTATGATCAACTTGCTGGATCATCGGTATTCTCTAAACTTGATTTGAGGTTGGGTTATCATCAGATCCGTGTTCGTGAAGAGGATATTCCCAAGACTGCATTTGTTACTCGCTATGGCTCCTACGAGTACACGGTCATGTCCTTCGGCTTAACCAATGCTCCAGCCACATTCTCCCGTCTGATGAATTATATCTTCATGGATTACCTCGACAAGTTCGTCGTGGTTTATCTAGATGATATTCTGGTTTATTCGAAGAATAAAGAAGAACATGCTGAACACCTCCGTCTAGTACTGGAAAGGCTCCGAGAACACCAGTTGTATGCCAAGTATTCCAAATGTGAATTCTGGCTTTCTGAAGTAACTTACCTTGGTCATGTGATTTCCAAGGATGGAATTGCTATTAACCCGGAACGAGTTCAGGCTATTCTTGACTGGACTCCTCCGAAGAACGTCAAGCAAGTGAGAAGTTTTCTTGGCCTTGCAAGCTATTGCCGTCGGTTTGTTGAGAATTTTTCCAAGATTGCTAAGCCTTCGACTGATCTGCTTCACAAGGGCGTTAAGTTTGAATGGACAGACAAATGTCAAGAAAGTTTTCAAACACTCAAAGACAAGCTGACATCTGCCCCAGTACTTGCTCCACCAGATTCTCGCAAAGATTTTGTGATCTATTGTGACGCATCCCGTGAAGGATTAGGCTGTGTCCTAATGCAAGAGCGTAAAGTGATTGCCAATGGCTCTTGTCAGTTGCGCCCACATGAAGAGAATTATCCGGTACATGATCTAGAACTAGCTGCTGTGATCTATACATTGCAGTTGTGGCGACATTACCTCCTCGGTAATCATTGTGAGATCTACATGGATCATAAAAGTCTGAAGTACTTGTTCACTCAGCCATCTCTAAACCTCCGTCAGCAAAGATGGATGGAGGCCATTGCAGACTATGATTTGGGTATTTCCTATACCCCTGGCTAGGCTAACGTGATGGCTGATGCCTTAAGCCGCAAGTCCTATTGCGACAACATCATGGTTAGGCGAGCTCAACCTCGTCTTTTTGAAGAACTGTGCAAGCTGAATCTGCGTATTGTTCCACAGGGTTCTCTTAATAACCTTGTGATACAACCAGATCTTGAGAAAGCTGTTAAGAATGCACAAGCTAAAGATGCTGAAATTGATCTGATGAAGAAAAATCTTCACCTTGAAAAGTACAGGGATTTCTCGCTGTCTGAAGATGGAACCTTGTATTTCAGAAACCGCATTGTCGTACCTCGCTTCGAGCTTATGACTGACAAAGTCATGAAGGAGGCACATGATACCCCGGTTGTCTATTCATCCGGGTAGCACCAAGATGTATCGTGATCTCCGTCAAAGGTACTGGTGGTCTAGAATGAAGCAGGATATTGCTTGATATGTTGCTGAATGTGATGTGTGTCGTCATGTTAAAGCAGAACATCAGAAACCTGCTGGAATTCTGCAACCACTTCCCATTCCTCTATGGAAATGGGATAAGGTTCAGATGGATTTCATTACAGGACTTCCCAGGTCACAGAAGGGTCACGATGCTATTCTTGTAGTCGTCGACCAACTCTCTAAGGTTGCACATTTTCTGCATGTCAAAGAGACGATCACTGCTAGTCAATTAGCAGAGTTATATATCTCCAGAATTGTTTCACTCCACGGCATTCCGAAAGAGATTAGTTTGGACCGTGGTGGCCTTTTCACTTCCAAGTTCTGGGAAAGTTTCCAAGAAGCTATGGGAACTCATATTACCTGGAGTTCGGCTTATCACCCCCAGTCCCAAGGCCAAGTCGAACGAGTAAATCAAGTGCTTGAAGACATGCTTCGGGCTTGTGTTATATCGTTCGGTAAGAAGTGGGAAGAATCTCTTCCTTATGTTGAGTTCTCTTATAACAACAGCTATCAAGCCAGCTTGAAAATGGCTCCCTTCAAAGTACTATATGGACGTAAGTGTCGAACCCCTCTAAATTGGTCAGAAACTGGGGAACGACCGCTCGTGGGTCCGGATATTATTCAACACGCCGAAGAACAAGTCCGTATCGTCCGTGAAAACCTCAAGGCGGCTCAGGACCACCAGAAGAGCAACTATGATCACAAACGATGGGGTTTGACTTATCAACCTGGAGATCAAGCTTATCTGCGTGTCACTCCTATGAAGGGCACTCACCATTTCGGAATCAAGGGCAAGTTAGCTCCACGCTACATTGGTCCTTTCCGCATTGTTGCAAGACATGGTCAGGTGGCGTATAAATTGGAGTTGCCGCCGCAATTCTCTCATATCCACGACGTCTTTCATGTGTCGCAACTTCGTAAATGCTTCAAGGAATCTCCGCACCGAGCTGTGGATCACGAGATGCTCGAATTGCAAGATGATCTATCTTATAAGGAACATCCGATCCGTATTCTCGATGAAGCTGAATGTCGGACCCGTCAGAAGGTTACCAAGTTCCTCAAAGTGCAGTGGTCAAATCATACTAAAGATGAAGCCACTTGGGAACGCGAGGATAATCTTCGTGCGGAATACCCCGAACTTTTTCCTTCTACCTCTTAATTCTCGGGACGAGAATTCTTGTTAGTGGAGGAGACTTGTAACACCCCCAGTGGTTAACTACAGTAATCCCCTTTTGCTAATGCCTTGTCATCATGATCAACAGTGCTTAAATATCATTTGGTTCATATCTCTTTTCAATTCAAATTCAAATGGAAATTCAAACTAAAAGTGAAAATAAAAGTTGTTCAAATCAGAAACTAAATTGTTCATTAGATAGCAAGTAAATCAGGGACAACTCTAAAATTGAGACCAACCTTATTGGAATTGGATAAGTGACTCAAACAACCTCAAACAGTGGCTGAAAATAATATGTAATAACATTTTGTTTAAGCTAAATTAAATATGAAATTATATTTTGCCCAAGCTAGTTTTTGGTGGTAGGGTACATTGTACTGCTAATTATGGACTAGGTCACACTTTGAACAAAATTCATTTGGTGCTCAAACATTTTGCAAACAGAAAAGAAAAGAAACAGAAAAAGAGAAAAGCTACTATGCACTCGAGCCCACAAGCTACAGTGGCGGCCCAACCACCTCGCCACCCCGTCCCCTTCCACTGCTCATGCCAGGGCTCGCTGTCGAGCACCTGGTGCGCGCGCACGCCGCGCCCCGGCCCCTCCTGCTCGCTCGCTCGACAGCGCATCGCCGCGCACGCGTGAGGGATAAGAGCAGCTCCCGCGCCCCCTGGCTCTCCCTCGCTCACTCTCTCTCGCTCTCCCTCTCGTTCCCCACCTCACCGATGCAGCCATGGCGCCGCCGCCATAGCACACGCGGCCACCGTGCTCGCCTCGCCTCGCCTCTGCGCCAGAGAGGACCGCCTCGGCCTCCTCTTCCTCTCCGACGAGTCACCCGAGCCGGGAGCCCCTGCTTCGACGCCGGTGACCCCGTCTTCCTCCTCTGCCCCGCTAGCCTTCGTCATCGATTCCGGCAACCACAAGCCTTCCCCGAGCCCATTACGCACACCTGCAGGCTCCCTGTGAGCACCCCTACCTCTCCCCTCTCCTCTCTCCCTCTCGGTCGAACCCTAGCCGCCGCCCCCGTTGTGCCCGATCCTGCCACCACGCGAGCTCGTCGCCGGCGTAGCCATGGCGACCCTTGGGCCCCGTGCTGCGGCCCATTTTACTCGCCGCATTGCGCAGGGTTGATCTAGCCTTTTAGTTCGCTTGCTACCGCACCGCATCACCGTTTGTCATCGCCACCCGGGTCCGGCTGCCGCCGATGTGCTCGCCGCCGTCGCTACGCGCCGACCCTGGCCGCGCCACCACCACCAATGGACGCGCCGCGCTGCGGCCGATCCAGCGCGCCAGGCCACGCCCAAAACCGTGCACCATAGCTTGATCCCGAGCTCGCCGGAGTAGGCGCCGTCGTTCGGGCTCGCCGAAGAGCTCCGGCGGCCGGCGCTGACCTGGCCCCGGTGGGCCCCACCTCTCTGCCACTGCCCGTGGGCCCCCCTGGCCCCAGTTGACCAGGGTCAACGCTGACTGGGCGGGCCCTGTGTCTATGACATGTGGGTCCCGCTCGGTAAAACATTTTATTAAATAAATAATCAGTTGATTAAATAAATAAATTAATTAAAACACTAATTACCCACTGACTACTGGGCCCCGCCTGCTAATTAGTTTAAATAGATTAAGCTAACTCTGTTTAATTAACTGAGTCACTGACATGTGGGCCCCACTGGTCAGGTTTGACCTGGCCGGCCTCTTGTTGACTGCTGACGTCAGCATTACATCATGGTGATGTCACCCTGTACTGTTCTGGATAATGTTGATTTAATTATATCCAGAAATTCCAGAAATCAATAAAAACTTTAGAAAATCATATCTTTTAATCCGTAACTCCGATGGAAATAATTTATATATGAAAGTTGATCAGAAAAATCCCACGAATCCGAATACGCGGTCCGTTCGTCCGTCACATGTCCCTAACTACCTGAACATGGGACATTCCCCCTTCGGTCACCTGTCCGACATTTGTCCGGAACCGGGAATACTTTGCCGGATGGATTCCCCCTTCGCCAGTATCACCCGACACTGCGTTAGATCACCTCTGTCACCGCGTATTGCCATATTATTCTTTGTGCTGCACTTGTTTGCTCTATATTTATTGTTTCCCCCCCCCTCTTCTCTCTCGTTAGACCCCGACATCGTCCCCGAGACCGCCGCAGCTCCGGAGGCCAAAGACACCATTGACAACCTTGCGTTGCCGCCGAGCAACCAGGCAAGCCCCCCCCTTGAGCATCCCAATATCACCTATTCTTTCTCTCATGCTTGCATTAGAAATTGTTGCTGCTGCTTTACCTATTCTGATGCATAGCATGTTTATTGTAACCTGCTGTTGATAATTACCTGCATAACCTAAACTGCTTAGTATAGGCTGGGTAGAGACCTATTAGTGACCCCGCTAGTCCCGACTGCCCAGCTGGATTATCAGAAGACCCGATCAACGGGATTGAAGACCAGGCCCCGGCACCGCACATCACCCCCCCTTAGTTGTAACGACACTGCAGCGTTACTATCAAGTGCCGAGGGTGAAACCTCTTGTAGCACTTCTGATGTTAACTCTGTAGAGAAGCTGTTCGGTTGTGGTCATCGAGGGTGATTCCTCCTTCACCGCTTTCGATAACGACGCTGTCGTACAACACCACAAGTGTGAACCCAGCGAGGGTGATTCCTCCGAGTTCACCTTGATGGATACATCGAGTGGGAATTCCACGAGGGTGATACCTCGGATTCCTCTGATGTTATGGACACACGGATACTTGGACTTTACACTGTTACTTGGATAGGCGGGTCGACCCTGAGGGGTACCCGCGTGAGCCTAAGTGGCGAGTGTTGTGGAGACGGGTTGACCTGGATGGTGCCCGAGTGATGAATACGAGGCGCGGCCGGGCATTCTTGGCCCTTGCCGCAAGTCCTCGAGATGGGGCGATGGAGTCACATCGATCATGAGTCTCTGCTCGTTACCGCACCCCCAAGGTACTAACGGTTTGGATATGTGATCTGAGTGGGCCTCTGGCCCGATAGCACTAACCATCACGTGGGCATAGTATGGGCGTTCTGCATCATATGCATCAGCCGAAAGCTCTGTCAGAAGTCCAGTTCAGCACTGCGGCCAGGCTGGGCCGGCACCATCCTGAGGGGTGGAGCCTGGTTCGCCCGGCACGCAACGACCCGGAGGGCGAGGGGCGATGGCCAAGACCCCCTTTCGCTTAGGATGTAGACCGACGGGGAACTCTCTGCTGAGCTCTAGGTAGGGCTGCGGTGTGTCGTTTGGCCGAGGCCGGGCATGACCCAGAAAAGTGTGTACGGCCGGAGTTAAGCGAGCATGGTGGGTAAGTTGGTGCACCCCTGCAGGGAAGAACTAATCTATGCATAGCCGGATCCTCAGTAACGGACACTCGGAGTTGTATCCCGATCGATACAGCTAGAACTTGAGATGAGACCTGGATATGAGGCTCTGGGATTGCTTCTCGTAGGGAGTCGGGAAGGGATCTCAGGACGAGGTTGATGACTGTATGGCTCTGGGATTGCTTTCTCGCAGGGAGTCGAGAAAGGATCTCTGGGTGAGGATGAGACTTAAAGATACTGCTACATTATATTGTACTGTTCTACGCTCTTATAATGCTGCAAGACCTCTGAAGATGCTAGTCTTCGATAGGACTAGGATTTCCTCTCTATTTTGGCATTTCTGCAGCCCAGTCCCCATATACAGCCACTCTTTGATAATGTTGCATATGTAGTGTAGATCCTTGCTTGCTGAGTACTTCGGAGTACTCATGGTTGCTTTGCTTTCTTTTTCTCCCCATATCAGTTTGTCGTGACCAGATGACGAAGCCCCTGAGACAGCTACCCGCGCCGATGATCGCTACTACTCCCCGAGGGTGGTTACTTCTACGAGCTTGCCGACGACCAGGAGTAGGTTCGGTGGGTCCCAGGCAGGAGGCCTGCGCCTTTCGATCGTAATGTTTTATTTTGCCCCGCCTTTCTAAAGGCCTTTTTGTTTCTCTTTAAATATCTGTACTCAGATATCTGATGCTTCCGCTGACACTTGTATGCCATCGAGCTATGTATTCGAGCCCTCGAGGCCCTGGCTTGTAATATAAAGCTTGTATGACTTTATTTATGTTTTAGAGTTGTGTTGTGATATCTTCCCGTGAGTCCTTAGGCTTGATCGTGTGCATTTGCGTGTATGATTAGTGCAAGATTGAGCTGGGGGCATCACAGAGAGTGCGACTTCCATCAAAACGCAAGAACAAACACAACCAAAGCATGGTTTCATCTAAACCATTTCAAGGACTCGACTTTGCATAGGGGATACATGACCTATCCTACCGTAGGGGTTACGGACTGGCATATCCGGGTCTCGAACGGTGCCTATGTGGTGGAATGCTCGGTCGCGTAGTCTGGCTCTTCTGGGTCTTCCTCCTCGTTATCATCCGTCTGAGCTTCTTTGTCTCTCGAGGGAGTAGGGGATTGGAGGAACTCAACATGGCGTTACTTTGCCGGTGGTGTGGTGAAGAACTTACGGTAATCCCTTACCGTCAATTGGTGTTGCTGTCTTGACGGCGAGAACTGATACGTCTCCAACGTATCTATATTTTTTTTATTGTTCCATGCTATTATATTATCTATTTTGGATGTTTTATAAGCATTAATATGCTATTTTATATTATTTTTGGGACTAACTTATTAACCTAGAGCCCAGTGCCAGTTTCTGTTTTTCCTTGTTTTTGACTTTTACAGAAAAGGAATATCAAACGGAGTCCAAACGGAATAAAACTTTATGATGATTTTTCTTGGACCAGAAGACACCCAGGAGACTTGGAGAGAGGGCCAGAAGAGTCCCGAGGGGGCCACAAGCCCTAGGGCGCGCCCCTGGCTTGTGGGCCCCTCGGGAGTCCCCTAACCCTAATTCCAGCTCTATATATTCTCAAATATTCCCCAAACATCAGAGGCGTCCACCAAAATACTTTTCCGCCACCACAAGCCTCTGTTCTCGTGAGATCCCATCTTGGGGCCTTTTCCGACACTCTGCCAGAGGGGGATTCGATCACGGAGGGCCTCTACACCAACCTTGCTGCCCTTCTGATGAAGCGTGAGTAGTTTACCACAGACCTACGGGTCCATAGCTAGTAGCTAGATGGCTTCTTCTCTCTCTTTGATCTTCAATACCATGTTCTCCTTGATGTTCTTGGAGTTCTATCCGATGTAATCTTCTTTTGCGGTGCGTTTGTTGAGATCCGATGAATTGTGGATTTATCATCAGATTATCTATGAATATTATTTGAGTCTTCTCTGAACTCTTTTATGCATGATTAAGATACCTTTGTATTTCTCTTCGAACTATCGGTTTGATTTGGCCAACTAGATTGGTTTTTCTTGCAATGGGAGAGGTGCTTAGTTTTGGGTTCAATCTTGCGGTGTCCTCACCCAGTGACAGAAGGGGTAGTGAGGCATGTATTGTATTGTTGCCATCAAGGATAAAAAGATGGGGTTTATGTCATATTGCTTGAGTTTATCCCTCTACATCATGTCATCTTACTTAAAGCGTTGCTCTATTCTTATGAACTTAATACTCTAGATGCAGGCAGGAGTCGGTCAATGTGTGGAGTAATAGTAATAGATGCAGAATCATTTCGGTCTACTTGTCATGGACGTGATCCCTATATTCATGATCATTGCCTTAGATATCGTCATAACTATGTGCTTTTCTATCAATTGCTCAACAATAATTTGTTTGCCCACCATATGTTTTCTTTTAAGAGAGAAGCCTCTAGTGAAACCTATGGCCCCCATGTCTATTTTCCATCATATATTTTCAGATCTATAAACCAAAAAACCAAAAAATACCTTGCTGCAATTTATTTATATTTACTTTAGTTTGCTCTTTTATTTATCTTTTATACCTATCTCTATTAGACCTCGCTCTTGTTCGTGACCGTGAAGGGATTGACAACCCCTTTTTCGCGTTGTGTGCAAGTGTTTGTTAGTTTGAGCAGGTGCATATATTGGAGACTTGCTTGTGCCTCCTACTGGATTGATACCTTGGTTCTTAACTAAGGGAAATACTTATCTCTACTTTGCTGCACCACCCTTTCCTCTTCAAGGGAAAATCAACGCAAGCTCAAGAAGTAGCAGGAAGAATTTCTGGCGCCGTTGTCGGGGAAGTTCTACCTCAAGCCTACCAAGTACCCATCACAAACTCTCATCTCTTGCACTTACATTATTTGCCATTTTCCTCCCATTTTCCTCTTCCCCACTTCTAAAATGTTTTCAGAAAAATACAAAAATATTTGCCTTTTTATTCGCCCTTCTTTCGTTCGTCTTTTTCCTTTGCTTTCTGTTTGCTTGTGTGCTAAATTGCTTGGTTTATCACAATGTCTCAAGAAAATACCAAGTTGTGTGACTTTTCCAACACTAATAATAATGATTTTATTAGTACTCCGATTGCTCCCGCCACTAGTGCGAAATCTTATGAAATTAATGCCGCTTTGTTGAATCTTGTTATGAAAGAACAATTTTTCGGTAGTCCTAATGAAGATGCCGCATCCCATCTAAATACTGTTGTTGAGTTGTGTGATATGCAAAAGAAAAAAGATGTGGATAATGATATTGTTAAATTGAAGCTATTTCCATTCTCACTACAAGATCGTGCTAAAACTTGGTTTTCATCTTTGCCTAAAAATAGTATTGATTCATGGAATAAGTGTAAAGATGCTTTTATTTCCAAGTATTTTCCTCCTGCTAAGATCATCTCCCTTAGGAAGATATAATGAATTTTAAGCAACTTGATCATGAACATGTTGCACAATCTTGGGAGAGGATGAAATTGATGATAAGAAATTGCCCTACTCATGGTTTAAGTTTATGGATGATCATACAATTTTTTTATGCCAGATTGAATTTTGCATCTAGAAATCTTTTAGATTCCGCCGCGGGAGGTACTTTTATGGAAATTACATTAGGAGAAGCTACTAAACTCCTAGATAATACTCCCTCCGTTCCTTTATGTAAAGTGTATTATTTTTGGCATGGTGACCAAGGCGCATAATTATAGAGGTGTTAGGACAAAATTACCCTTGGTAAATTTGTTGGTTAGTGGCAAGCAAATCAGTGAGTCCAGGAAAGTAAGAGATACATGCAATCGAGAGAGAGATAGTTTCCTTCTTTTGATACAGGGAGAGATACAGGAAATCAGGAGAGAGATATTTTCCTCTTTCTGCAGGGATAAAAAGGGAATTATAAGGATTTAGAAGAAATGCACCTTACATTGTGGAATTTTATCAAAAAACAAATACACCTTATATAAAGGAACGGAGGGAGTATTATGGCAAATTACTCTCAATGGCATACCGAAAGATCTTCCACTAGCATCAAGCACCCTCGGGGTATACAGGTCCCCGGGATGGCCGCGCATGCATTTCGCGCGGGCACGCAAACGACGGCGAGGGGGATGACCGTTCACCCCATCACGAGCCATACATTCCTCAGCATCTCACTCGGGAGCAATGCGAGGAGCTCCATTGAAAGAATGAGCAGGCCCTGCACACTCCCATCACTGGGACAACTCCCGAGTCCATCGCCATGGAGTCGATGCGCTTGGCCACTCCGGCCAAGCGAGGCTGCCTCGAGCGGCTACAAAAGGTGCTGGATGACCGTGCTCGCCATCAGCCTAGTTCCAGTTGGCACAAACACCGGTTGTTCCAGAGTGACCAATCTCGGAAGTACCAGGTACTCAGTACCCCGTTGCAAAACCCGGTGGCGGCTACCAGGATCACCGATTCCATCCAGCCCTCCGGCTCTGTGGCAGGGTGATACATCCATTTTGCATCATGCTTTTATATTGATATTTATTGCATTATGGGCTGTTATTACACATTATGGTACAATACTTATGCCTTTTCTCTCTTATTTTACAAGGTTTACACAAAGAGGGAGAATGTCGGCAGCTGGAATTCTGGACCGAAAAGGAGCAAATCTAAGAGACCTATTCTGCACAACTCCAAAAGTCCTGAAAATTTACGAAGAATTATTTTGAAATATATAAAAAATATTGGGCAAAGAGATACCAGAGGGGGACCCACCAGGTGGCCACAAGCCTGGGGGGCATGCCCTACCCCCCTGGGCGCGCCCCTAGGGCTTGTGGGCCCCCTGGCAGGTCTTCGGTGTCCATCTTCTGCTATATGAAGGGTTTTTACGTGGAAAAAATCATAAGGAAGCTTTCGGGATGAAGCACTGCCGTCTCGAGGCGGAACCTGGGCAGAAGAAATCTAGGGCTCCGGCGAAGCTATTCTGCCACGGAAACTTCCCTCCGGGAGGGGGAAATAGAAGCCATCGTCATCACCAACGATCCTCTCATCGAGAGGGGGTCAATCTCCACCAACATCTTCACCAGCACCATCTCCTATCCAAACCCTAGTTCATCTCTTGTATTCAATCTTTGTCTCAAATCCTCAGATTGGTACCTGTGGGTTGCTAGTAGTGTTGATTACTCGTAGTTGATGCTAGTTGGTTTATTCGGTGGAAGATCATATGTTCAGATCCTTAATGATATTCAATACCCCTCTGATTATGAACATGAATATGCTTTGTGAGTAGTTACGTTAGTTCCTGAGGACATGGGAGAAGTCTTGTTATAAGTAATCATGTGAATTTGGTATTCGTTCGATATTTTGATGAGATGTATGTTGTCTTTCCTCTAGTGGTGTTATGTGAACATCGACTACATGACACTTCACCATGATTTGGGCCTAGGGTAAGGCATTGGGAAGTAATAATTAGATGATGGGTTGCTAGAGTGACAAAAGCTTAAACCCTAGTTTATGCGTTGCTTCGTAAGGGGCTGATTTGGATCCACATGTTTCATGCTATGGTTAGATTTATCTTAATTCTTCTTTCATAGTTGCGGATGCTTGCGAGAGTGGTTAATCATAAGTGGGAGACTTGTCCAAGTAAGGACAGCACCCAAGAACCGGTCCACCCACATATCAAATTATCAAAGTAACGAACGCGAATCATATGAGCATAATGAGAACTAACTTGGCAACAATTCCCATGTGTCCTCGGGAGTGCTTTGCTTTATATAAGAGTTCGTCCAGGCTTATCCTTTGCTACAAAAAGGATTGGGCCACCTTACTGCACCTTTGTTACATTTGTTACTTGTTACCCGTTACGAATTATCTTATCACAAAACTATCTGTTCCTGATAATTTCAGTTGTTGCAGAAAATACCTTGCTGAAAACCGCTTGTCATTTCCTTCTGCTCCTCATTGGGTTTGACACTCTTACTTATCAAAAGGACTATGATAGATCCTTTATACTTGTGGGTCATCAAGACTCTTTTCTGGCGCCGTTGCCGAGGAGTGAAGCGCCTTTGGTAAGTGGAATTTGGTAAGGAATCATTTATATTACGTGCTGAAATTTACTGTCACTTGTCACTATGGAACATCATCCTTTGAGGGGTTTGTTCGGGGTATCTTCACCCCGACCGGAAGAACAAAGAGTTGCTCCTCAACCTACTGAACCTACTGAAAATATTTATTATGAAATTCCTTTGGGTATGATAGAGAAACTGGTAGGTAATCCTTATGCAGGAGATGGAACATTACATCCTGATATGCATCTAATCTATGTGGATGAAGTTTGTGGATTATTTTAGCTTGCAGGTTTGCCCGAGGATGAAGTCAAGAAGAAGGTCTTACCTTTATCTTTGAAGTAGAAGGCATTGACATGGTATAGGCTATGCGAGGATATTGGGACCTGGAATTACAACCGATTGAAATTGGAATTTCATCAGAAGTTTTATCCTATGCATCTGGTTCATCGTGATCGGAATTATATATATATATAATTTTTGGCCTCGTGAAGGAGAAAGTATCGCTCAAGATTGGGGGAGGCTTAAGTCTATGTTATATTCATGCCCCAATCATGATCTCTCAAGAGAAATTATTATTCAGAACTTTTATGCTCGGCTTTCTCGTAATGATCAATCCATGCTCGATACTTCTTGTACGGGTTCTTTTATGAAGAAGACTATTGAATTCAAATGGGATCTCTTGGAAAGAATTAAACGCAACTCTGAAGATTGGGAGCTCAATGAAGGTAAGGAGTCAGGTATAAACCTTAAGTTTGATTGTGTTAAACCTTTTATGGATACTGATGCTTTTTGTGAATATAGTAGCTTATTTCTGTGAATCATTTGCTACTCATGTTGATCTCCCTAAGGAGAAGTGGTTTAAATATCATCCTCCCATTGAATTAAAAATAGTAGAACCCATTAAAGCTGGAGAGGAAACTATTACTTATAATGTTGATCCTGTTATTCCTACTGCTTATATTGAGAAACCACCTTTCCCTGCTAGGATAAAGGAACATGCTAAAGCTTCAGCTGTGGTTCGTAAGAGTTATACTAGAACACCTGCACCCCCTGAACAAATTAAAGTTGAACCTAGTATTGCTATGGTTAAAGATCTCTTGGTCGATAATATTGATGGGCATGTTATTTACTTCTGTGATGAAGCTCCTAGAATTGCTAGACCCGATAATAAAGATAAACATAGACATGTTGTTGGCATGCCTATTGTTTCTGTTAAAATAGGAGATCATTGTTATCATGGTGTCCGATTCAGGGCTCCGCAGACCCAAGAAAGGTTCAAACTCTGGGGTGTGTGCGAAGAACTCAACCTATCCAGCCAACCAGCTCGTTGCCCTACGGCCTAGCTCGATGCACACGAACAAGGAAGAAGATGAACACGACAGTTTACCCAGGTTCGGGCCACCTGCGGTGTAAGACCCTACTCCTGCTTTGTGGTTGATTGGCCTCACGAGGGGCTGAGGATGAGCTAGTACAAAGGATGAACAACCTCGTGAGGTCTATGGATGAGGGTGGAATCGATCCGATCATATCCCGTCTACGGTGGTGGCTAGCCTATACTTATAGTGGCCTCGGTCCTCTTCCCCCAAATCGTAGGCGGGAAGGGATCCCACAGTGGCCAATTTGAAAGGGTACAAGTAGTACATCTTATCCTGACGAAAGGTGGTCTTCGCCTACAAAGCCTCTGGTTGTGTCGCAGCAGTGGCCTCAACGATGACATCCATCCCGCCATCTTGGCGGTCTCGGTCTTGTAGCACTAGAATAGAAACCTTTGTCGGGCTCCTTGGGAACCCACGCCTGTGCTTGCCTCCTTAGCACCAAAGAGGAAACTGCCTCCTCTGCGCCTGCTGGCGCCCGCAAGGCCTTGGTCGTCATGGCTTGCATCATCACAACCTCCTGAGGTTGGGTACCTGCATAGAAATCTCCGCTCCTCAAGAGGCAGCCTGGGAAGGCCGCTCCCTCGGGAGGTCTTCGTGTCGTCCACCTCGTAAGGCTTGTCCCCTCGTGAGGGTCTTGTATTGGTGGCCTTGGAGGTGGGCCGTACCAGGCCATCGACGGAGCCACGACGTGGGCCGCAGGCAGGCAAGTCTGGGTACCCTGGTTCCCAGAACGCTGACAGTAGCCCCGGGCCCAAGGCGCACTCGGACTTGGCTTCGAGGCAAAGCCAAAGGGCAAGGGCAAAGCGCCACGGGCCCCAATCGCCTGTGGGCCAAGCTGACGCGTGGCGCTTGAAGGAACGCGGGCTGACAAAAGGCTGGCGCCTGCTACCGAGCCATCATTGCTCTCCCTTCACCCCGCTCCAGATCCCCTTTCTCCCAGCTGAGAACATCTCCAGATCCGGCCGCGCTCCTCCCCCTTCCTTCAAGATCTCATGAATGGCGTCCGAGAGGATGAAGCCGGCCGCGCTCCTCCCCCTTCCTTCAAGATCTCATGAATAGTGTCTGGGACGATGAAGCCAGCCACTCAGGCTTCAAGCCCTTCCCTCTCTCCTGCATTGGCCCTCGGCACGTCCTCCATCACTGAGGAGAGGCACCTCGCCGCTGCGCTCCCATTGACGGCGAGTGATCACGAGGAGTGGACAGAGACCACGCTCCTGGCCGGCTCTGCCGAGCAAAGGACCTTGGCGGAAACGTTCTACCCCTTCTTCCTCCACAGCGTCTTTGCGGGGCTCATTCCGCCTTTCTTCGAGTTCTTCGCCGTCGTCGTCAAGCACTACCAGGTTCAGGCCCTGCATCTTCAACCCAACGCTATCCTTCTCCTGTCCATTTTTTCCTTCTACTGCGAGGCATTCATGGGCGTGAGGCCCTCCGTTCTGCTCCTCCGGCACTTCTTCTACCTATGACTACACGATCCGGCCCAGCCCTCCGGCTGTGTGTCCTTCATCGCGGTCCACAAGAACAACCTGCTTATGAGGGCCGGAAAGAAGGTGGACAACTTCCGGCACCGGTGGGTCTTCATGGACGCTAAGGGCCTCAACGCGCGGCTAGAACTTCCGACCCAGCTGCCGGAGAAGCTCAACAGGTGGGGTCACGAGAAGCTCTTTGACCCCCGGGCGGCACCTGTCCTGAGGAGGATGACCGCATATTTGGATGCCAGGTTGCTAACAGGGGGCATGCTCGTGAAGGAGTTCTTGGTGCGGCGCCTGGCCCCGCTCCAGTCGCACACGCGTCCCATGTGGGAGTACCATGGTGCGACGGACGACATCAGGCTATGCTTGGAGCGCTTGACGGACGAGGAGCTGGACAAGGCCATGAACACCCTGCTCGAGGGTGAGCTGGGCAATCTCCCGGAGGCCTATGCCCCACTGTACCACCGTGCCGATAGGGAGGCACTGGTCACCGCCATGCCTGTCTTCAATGAGCTAGGGCTCGTGCCGCCCCAGCTCCCCCGAGGCCCCGGTGCCGGTGTCCTCCGGCGACAGCATCGGCGAAGAAGGCAAGGAGGACTCAGAGGCGACCAAGGATGATGTAGTGGAGATCTCTCCCCCGTCACGAGGCGAACTCCTTCGTGGCCTCCCTGATGATGATGCCGATGAGCCCTCGGCCATGAAACCCTGGGCTCCTCTGGGGTCCTCACGAGGTCGGGGGCCACCCCTCGGGCCCTCGGCAGGCCAGACCAGGCAACGCCGAAGAAGAGCGGGGCAGACGTGGTCCTGCTCCCTGCGGCTCCTCAGGGCGGTTCCTCCGCCTTGAAAGGCAGCGCCACCCCGAGGCCGGCCGAAGAGCGCCACACCAACTCTACCGGCCCAACCAAGGCCGCGCCAAGGAAGAGCGGGGATGCCCCTGCCCTGGCTAAGAGGGAGAAGAGGAGGTCGTACATCGATCCCAACAAGTAAGCATCTTACCTTGTTTCTGCTCAGCATAAACTCTCACCTTGCTCACAGTGCTCACACCTAGATAACCAGGGTGGGCGTCGTGGTGAAGAAGAGGAAGGAGGAAGCTCGGGCTCCGGAGACGCCACCTCCTACCGCAGGCGCAGCGACTCCCGCGAGGGCAGGGAAGGACGTTCCTCGCCACCTCACGATGGAGTGGGCCTCTCAGGACGTGGTGGTGCCGCCCTTGGAGGGGTCGGTCCTCGTGGGCCAGCAGGCAGTGGATTTGTCCGCGCCCGTTGCGCCCGGGCAAGGTTCGGAGTCCGCAGCCACCAAAGCCGACCACGCCAACTCCTCTGGAGCCGCAGAGCAACTCACTACGCTCGCGCCACCTTCTCCTACAACCCTTGCGCTTGCGTACTACGGTCCCATGGTCAGGCCCGGGGCCATGGACGAGGCCTACATTGCGCTTGGTCGTCTTCGAGTGGACCTTCAGGATGCTGACAGGTACTTTGTGAGGGAGCGCCTGGGGCTTCTCTCGGGGTGGGCCCAGGCCAACTCCTCCATTGAGAAGGCCTGGAGCCAGGCTGAAGCTGCCAGCGCCGAGAGCAGGAAGGAGGCTGCCGACGCTAGAGCATCTCGCGACACGGTGCAGCCTAAGGCTACGTCGCCCGCGAAGCGCTGCAGGGAGGCAGAGGAGAGCTTGAAGGCCCTTCAGGAGGAGCAAGCCACGGCGTCGCGGCTCTGCCAGCAGGAGGAGGGCCTCAAGGCCCGTGAGGCGAAGCTCGCCGATCGAGACGCCCAGCTGGCCCATTTGTCCGCCGACCAGGTGACGGAGCGCGACTGCATGGCCAAGCTGAAGGCGGAGGCGGACGCAGCCCAGGCGTCCCACGCCCGGCATGTCTCCGAGACGACAACCCAGCTGGAGACCAGGGAGAAGGCCCTCGTTGCCGCCGAGCAGAGGGCGGCCATGGACCGCGAGACCTTCCTGGCCCTCGAGCTCGGGTTCCGCAAGGCGCTGCACTCCATCAACGGGGGAGGGTACAAAGAGCCACTGGCGATTCCTGAAGACGGTCTTGCAGGGCTCCTCCCCAAACTTGCTGAGGCACTCAAGGGTGCCGCCGCTGCGGTGGACTCCTACCTGCAGGTCGAGTGCCGCTCGCTCTTCAGCGCGACCGCGATGCACGTCTTCAGCCACCTCTACCTCTAGGACCCCGGCTTCGACCTCAACGCCTTGACCGACCCGATGGCACTCGAGTCACGCGATGCTGCCGCAAAGGCCATGAGGGGCCAGGTGGACGCGCTGCTGGGGAAGTTCCTCTGCGTTCCCATCTCTGAGGCTCCAGCAGCAGAAGTCGAAAGCGGTGAGGACGGTGGCAACGTTGTCGATGAGGGGCTTCCAACGAGCGGGGCGGGCGGCGGCAGTGGCGTTCCTTCTTAGTTTTACCCTGCAACATTTACAGTGCCTCATGGAGGCATAAGGTTTCCATTTAAGCTTGTGGAACAATCTGTGCTTGTAATAATCATTAGGACCCCATGGTTTCCTAATTGCGCCAAGTTTCCTTTGTGCTTGCTTTTGTGCTCTGCGTCGGTAGGGCCCAACCCCGCGCATACCTCGACCACCGTTGGGGCGTCCGGATCACCAGGACGACACCAAGGGGCGAGGGGCTACGTGACTAGTGAGGCCCCTGAGTCGCGATGCTCAGGAGGTCCCCCTTGATGTGCGAGTAGCCCTCATGAAGGAAACGTGGACGCCGGGGTGTAGGACTTCGTGCTCTGTGTCGACAGGGCCCAGCCTCGCGCATACCTTGACCGCCATTGCGGCGTCCGGATCACCAGGAAGACACCAAGGTGCGAGGGGCTACGTGACTAGTGAGGCCCCTGAGTCGCGATGCTCAGGAGGTCCCCCTTGACGTGCGAGCAGCCCTCATGAAGGAAACATGGACGCCGGGGTGTAGGACTTCGCGCTCTGCGTCGACAGGGCCCAGCCCCGCGCATACCTCGACCGCCATTGGGGTGTCCGGATCACCAGGAAGACACCAAGGTGTGAGGGGCTACGTGACTAGTGAGGCCCCTGAGTCGCGATGCTCAGGAGGTCCCCATTGACGTGCGAGTAGCCCTCATACCTTTGACCACCAGCTTTCGCCTGGGGGGAACGCGAGAAGACCAGGTACCCGGACCTGCTAGGGTAGCATTTTCCAGGCAGGGCTTGAGCACAGCCCCCGTGTCCAGCCTCCTCGCACGATCCTCTCGAGGGGGAAGCTTGGGGTGTTGCCGGTCGTAGAGCCGAGAGACTATACTGAGGTTGGTGTGGCCGCGAGGGCGCCCTCAGTTGTTTATTCACCAGCGCGGAACATGGTGCTTCCACTTTATCATGGGCATAGTCGCTCCTCGACCGTGTCGTCCGCCAGCACGAAGCATGGGGCTTCCACTGGTGCGTGGGTGGGAGTTCTCGCTGTGGGAGACTTCGGGGCGTGTACAGCCCCGTTCGTACGTGTGGCTAGCACGGCAGAACTGGAGGAGGTGTATCTGGGCACTCGTGAGCCAGCGCGGGACTCACGAGGCCCTACCTCAAGGCGGGTTGCGCCTGATTTTTGCGGCGCGGGGCACGCGTAAGAAACCTGCGGGTTGATTGGGGGCCTGCGCTGTGTGACGCCCCCGGCCCGATCGTGCACTGTTCGTACACGCAAATGCACACGATCAAGCCTAAGGACTCACGGGAAGATATCACAACACAACTCTAAAACATAAATAAAGTCATACAAGCTTTATAATTACAAGCCAGGGCCTCGAGGGCTCGAATACATAGCTCGATGGCATACAAGCGTCAGCGGAAGCATCAGATATCTGAGTACAGATATAAAAGAGAAACAGAAAGGCCTTTAGAAAGGCGGGGCAAAAATAAAACACTACGATCGAAAGGCGCAGGCCTCCTGCCTGGGACCCTCCGATCCTACTCCTGGTCGTCAATCAACTCGTAGTAGTATCCATCCTCTGGGTAGTAGTAGTAGCGATCGTCGGGGCATCTGTCTCAGGGGGCTCCGTCCTCTGGTCACGACAAACTGATACGGGGAGGAAAAGGAAAACAAAGCAACCGTGAGTACTCAGAAGTACTCAGCAAGCAAGGATCTACACTACGTATGCAACATTTTCAAGGGGAGGCTGTATATGTGGACTGGGGTGCAGAAATGCCAGAATAGAGAGAAGGCCTAGTCCTATCGAAGACTAGCATCTTCAGCGGTCTTGCAGCAGTAGAAGAGAGTAGAACATTACAGTATAATGTAGTAGTAACATTAAGTCTCAACCTCACCCAGAGATCCTTTCTCGACTCCCTGCGAGAAAGCAATCCCAGAGCCATACAGTCATCAACCTCGTCCGGAGATCCCTTCTCGGCTCCCTGCGAGAAGCAATCCCAGAGCCATAGTATCCAGGTCTCATCACAGGTATCCAGTTCTAGTTGTATCGATCGGGATACAACTCCGAGTGTCCTTTACCGTAGGACCGGCTATCGATAGAAATGTTCTTCCCTGCAGGGGTGCACCAACTTACCCAACACGCTCGATTAACTCCGGCCGGACACACTTTCCTGGGTCATGCCCGGCCTCGGCCAAACGACACATCGCAACCCTACCTACAGCTCAGCAGAGAGGTCCCCGTCGGTCTACATCCTAAGCGCTCAGAGGTCTTGGGCCATCGCCCTGTGCACTCCGAGTCGTTGCGCGCAGGGAGAAGCCTGGCACCAGGAGGGCGCCGGTCTGTCCGTGCCGCCATGCTGAACTGGACGTCTGACAGAGCTTTCGGCTGATGCTACGATGCAGAACGCCCATACTATGCCCACGTGATGGTTAGTGCTATCAGACCAGAGGCCTGCTCGGATCAAATATCCAAATCGCTAGGACTAGGGGCTTGCGGTAACGAGCAGAGACTCACGAAAGATGTGACCCCGTCGCCCCGTCTCGAGGACTTGCGGCAAGGGCCATGAATGCCCGGCCACGCCTCGTATTCAACACTCGGGCACCATCCAGGTCAACCCGTCTCGTAAAAGACTGTCGGGAACTCAGGTCCACCTCTACTGGGTGGTACCGCCTGTCCCTTCAGTCCTGTAGTAAAAGTAGCTTCCTCGGGTCCCCCTTCGGGGCCGACCCGTCTCTATCAAGGTTCAGCAGTAAAGTCACAGTAACCGTGTGTCCATAACAACAAGGAAATCCGAGGTATCACCCTCGACGGATGCCCACTCGATGTAACCGTCAAGTCGAACTTAGGAGGAATCACCCTCGATGAGTTCACACTTGATGTGTTGTACGACAGCGTCGTATCGGAAGTGGAGAAGGAGGAATCACCCTCGATGACCACGATCGAATAGCTACTCTACAGAGTTAACATCAGAAGTGCTACATGAGGTTTCACCCTCGGCACTTGATAGTAACGCTGCAGTGTCGTTACAACTAAGGGGGGGTGATGTGCGGTGTCGGGGCCTGGTCTTCAATCCCGTTGATCGGGTCTTCTGACGATCCAGCGCGGCAGTCGGGATAAGTGGGGTCACTGATAGGTCTCTACCCAGCCTAGACTAAACAGTTTAGGATATGTAGGTAATTATCAACAGCAGGTTACAATGAACAGGCTATGCATCAGAATAGGTAAAGCAGTAGTAGCAGCAATTCTAATGCAAGCATGGGAAATTAGAATGGGCGATATCGGGATGATCAAAAGGGGGGGCTTGCCTGGTTGCTCTGGCAAGAGAGAGGGATCGTCAACGGTGGCGTTGGGCTCCTGAGTTGCGTCGGTCTCGGGGACGACGTCGGTGTCAGGGTCTACCGAGAGAGAAGAGGGGGAGCAAACAGTATAAATATATAGCAAACATGAGCATGACAAATACGATACACGGTGCTAGGGGTAGTCTAACGCAGCATCACACGTAACAGACGGAGCGGGAGAATATCTGACGATATTTCCCGGGTCTTTGGAATTATCGGACAGAGGATAAGAGGGGAACGGTTGCAAGTTCGGATAGTTAGGGATGCGTGACGGACGAACGGACCGCGTATTCAGATTCGTCTCGTCGTTCTGAGCAACTTTCATGTACAAAGTATTTTCATCTGAGCTACGGATTATTTTATATGATTTTCTAAAGTTTTTATTAATTTCTGGAATTTAATTAATTATTTAAATTAAACATTATCCGAAACAGTGTCTTGCTGACGTCAGCATGACGTCAGGACCAGTGGGTCCCACCTGTCATACTCACATTAGGCTAATTAGGTTAACTAATTAATTTACTGTTTAATTAACACTAACTACTTAATTAGATTAACCTAATCAGGATTAATTAACTTAATTTATTAACTAATTAATTAATTTAATTATTTTTATTTTTATTTTCATTTTTTTTCTAAAACGTTTTTGGGGCTGGGCCCCATCTGTCAGCGGCACAGGGGGGCAGGGCCCACCGGTCAGTGGCACGTGGCCACGGGCGCGGGTGACGGGCGCCCGGCGGGGCGCGGCGACGGGCCGCAGAGCGGCAGCGCGGTGCGTGGGCGCAGGCTCGTGCGTGCGCGCGCGCGGCGAACGGTGGGCGGCTCGGGGCGAAGCAGGGGACGAGGCGACGGGGAAGGGTGAGGCCGTGCGCGAGCGGGACTGGCGGCGACGTGCGGGCGCGGCGTCAGGGAGAGAGGAGAGGAGAGGGGCGCGGCTCACAGGGGGCCGGACGGGGATGATGGCGAGGCGAGGAAGCGACGGTGACGATGCGGCCGAGTCGGCGACGGCGTCGGGCAGCGGCGACGGGTGCGAGCGCTCGCTGAGGCGATTCGGGGAGGAGACGGGGAGGCGAGGTCCCGGCGACGGCGTCCGAGCACGGGCGGCGAGGCGGAAGCGAGCGCGAGCAGCGGCGGGGAGCGCGGCGACGGGCGACGGGATCGGGGCGCTCTGCCCCGGTCCGATCCAGGGGAGGGGGGTCGAGTGGAGGAGGCGGTAGGAAGGCGACAGGCGAGGCAGATCGGCGCGGGGAGCGTCGGGACGGCCGCGGCACGGCGCCAGCGGCGCGACGGGGTTCGATCCCGATCCAGAATTTCTGGATCGGGGGGGGAAGAGGAGCGAGGGGGGGGGATTAGGGTTTCGGGTGAGGGGAGGGGGTTATAGGCCCGGGTGGGCGGCCTGGGTGGTGCCTGGTGGCCAGCTGGGCCACGGCCCAGTTGGTCCGGGGGGGGGGGGCTTTTCCTTTTTACTTTTTTTTATATTATTTATTTTCCTTTTCGTTTTCTCTTTTATTTTTATTCCAAAAGACTTTTGTAAAATTCGAGACTGCTCCATTATTTACAGTGCATTATCTGTCACTGCTAGAAATTGGTTTGGGATCCATATCTTTTTGTTTGGATTTTATTTAAATTGAAAAAGGATTGAATAGTGCTATGTTGCTGCTGTTTCTAGTTGTTCGAGTCCTTTTACAATTTCAACTAATGTTGCAATCATTTTTACAAATGCTATGGGAATATTTGCAACATGAGGCACATTTTGGTTTTCTAGTTTGAACAACTTTTATTTCCCACTTTAGTTTAAATCTGAATTTTGACTTAGGAGTTGAAATGCAATATGATGCTACTGATGATCATGCACTGTTAAGCTTGCTGACATGTCATTATCAAAAGTGATTACTGTAGTTAACCACCGGGGGTGTTACACGCTGAATGCCCCTCCAGAGGTTATCGCATGAGAAGGACGGACACCAATGACCCCAGGAGATGACGTGAATGGGGCCGGCCCGCAAGACAGAGCTCAGCCATTGGTTTTATCGACGCTGTAGGGATGGACCTGAGCACAGACGCCGTGCCAAGTCTTCTCATGCAACAATCCCACGGAAAGACAGCCGGCGCACGGCTCCCGCTACGGCAAAGCGCCGAACTGCGGTTGTATGAACCGGGCCGTGCGCCCGCACTTACCCACACTCGATTAGCTCATGCGAGAACAAGGCACCAAGGACCACGGGAGGTGACGCGCATGGGAGCTGGCCCGTGGGACAGAGCTTGGTCGCTTGGGTTTGTCGACGCTGCAGGGACGAACCTGAGCACAGACACTGTGTCAGTCCTTAATCGTGAGGCAGTCGCGGGCGGGCTCGCAAGGGCGCAGCGACATCATAGTTACGAAGCACCGGACAGGCAGTTGAGATACCTAGGAAACTCATGAAAGCAAAGTCAGTTCTGATACATGCACAAAACGATACAGCTGCGGTGTCGGGCCCTAGCAGCCTGAGGATAATGCAGCCCGAGGGGCGCCCTCAGTTGAACAAACCAAAGAGTCACCTGGCACCATTGTTGTAGAAGCGTTGAAGCAACTGAAGATGCATACTGTAGAGATCGCTCCTCATGAGCCGACCAGCTCCTGAGTCCCGGGAGGCTCCGAAGGTACGGGGGGCTCGCAAGGATCCGTCGCCTCCTCAGTCAAGACCGCCCGGTGCCTTGCCTCGTGAGCTGCCAAGGCTCCCTGCGTGAGGCGCTGGTACGAGGCGGCCATGTTCAGCAGGCCAAACGACATGCGGACATAGCTGCACGGGTAGCCCCCACTCCGGCCAACGCGGGACGGCCAGAAGCGGTCCTGCGAAGCAGCCCTGTTGAGGCCTGGGATGTTGATGTAGATGCGTAGCTCGCCACCCATGTCATGGGCGGTAGCTGCACAGGGTGGTGCGGGGCGATGCTCGCCACGCATGGCTCGCGCCTCCTGAAGCTCCTCAATTACCTTCGTGATGAACTCCTGAGCGCCCGGTGCCTCGCGCCTTGTGCCTTGCTCACGGAGGCGTGCGTCAAAGCACGCCTCCACGTGGTGCCCGAACACCTCCCTCGTCACGCTGGTTAGGTTAGAGGCACTCCAGAGGAGAGCCCCCGAGCCCATCCTTAGGGGGCGCCGGGCGCGCCTCCCTATGCGAGAGGGAAAGATGCCCCAATAGAGCGCGCGGGGCCTGAGGCACGACCGTCGGACGCCCCAGCCTCCTGACGGCCCTTTGGGAGGAGCTGCTTCTTCTCGTTGGGGACGGCCTCAGGAGGCAGGACGGCACCCTCATCGTCAGCGTTCTCGACTGCCGCAGCCTGGTAGGCGCGCTCGAGGGATCACACTGCATCCTTTTCGTCGCAGGCGACCGTGCTGATGCCGCCACTTCCTGGCATCTTGAGGACTTTGTAGCAAGGGTGAGTTGCTACCATGAACTTGGCGAGGGCCGGATACCCGATGATGGTATTGTACAGGAGGTGGATGTGGGCGACGTCGAAGTCGACGAGCTCGATGTGGTAGTTGTCGCGCTTGTCGAAGGTGACAGGGAGGCGGATCTACCCTATGGGGACGATGGAGCCATCGGTGACCCCTGAGAAAGGCTTGGTGGGCAGAAGCTGGTCGTATGGTACTTGGAGCATCTCGAACGTCTCGACAGAGAGAACGTTGAGCCCCGCGCCGCCGTCGATGAGGTTCTTGGTGATTAGGATATTGCTGATGGTTGGCGTGCAGAGCATTGGGAGCGTGTCGGCGGCGGCTGAGCACTTGAGTTGGTCCATGGAGTTAAAGGTGATGGCGTGCTTGGACCACCTGAGGGGGTGCGATGCCTCGAGCTTGGGGAGGGCCGCGTTTAACTCACGAGCGAACTGCTAGAAGACGCGATGAGAAGCGGGGGCCTGAGCACCACCCAGGATGCAGGCGATCACGCGAGGCTCTTGGAAGCCCCTAACCCCATCATCTTGGCGGTTGTCGTCGTTTCTCCTTGGCGGTGGCGGCAGCAGAGGGAGGCCACCGTTGCCCTGGGGGCGATCCTCACGAGGCTGGTCTCTCCAAGGGCCATCACGAGATTGGTCGCGCCAGTCTTGGCGTGGGTCGCGGTTGTCGCAGCGGCCTCCACCGCGGCCTCCTCCGCAGTAGTAGCCACGGTTGTTGCGCTCGGGGCAGCGGCCAAAGTGCCTATCGCGGATTGCCCTGAGCTCCTGGCAGTCGTTGGTGTTGTGGCTGTGGACGTTGTGGAAGACGCAGAACGGGCGGTTGCCCCTGGGAGGCTCATCATGGTCACAACCACGCTTCATCTCAGGCTCCGCGGCCAGCACGGCGGGGCCCTTGCACTTCATTTCCTTAGCCTTGGCCTTCTTGTCTTCAGGATCAACCTCGGGAAGCTCCAGGAGGGAGAGGCGACCTTCCTCGGCCCTCGCGCATCTGGTTGCCATGTTGAACATCTCCAGAGCCGAACACAAGTCCTCGTGGATGGCGAGCTCCTCCTTCATCTGGTCGTCACGGACGCCATCGGAGAACGCCGTGATGATGGCCTCGTCCGACACCTTTGGGATCTTGAGGCGAACGTTCGTGAAGCACTGTATGTACTTGTGCAAGGTCTCGCCCGACTACTGCTTTATGCGCCGCGGGTCGCCTGCTGCAGGATGCGGTTGCGAGTGCCCTGGAAGTTGGCGATGAAGCGCTCGCGCAGCTCGTCCTAGGAGGAGATCGACCCCACCAGAAGGTTCAGGAGCCAAGAACGTGCGCCATCCTTGAGGGCCATGGGGAACCAGTTCGCCATGACCTTGTCATTGCCGTTCGCCGCCTCAATGCTCAGCTCGCAGAGCTGGAGGAACTCAGCGGGGTAAGGAGTAACGTCGTAGCGTGGAGGCAGATTCGGCTTGAACTTGCCAGGCCAAACGATGTGGTGTAGCTCCAGGTTGAAAGCACGGCAGCCTGCCGCACTCATAGGTACCGGTCGCATGGGGGGAGCTTGATCTTGTCGCCCACGCGCCACCGCCTCTGGCAGCACGCAGTCTTGACGCGGCGGCGCTGGAAGCGCACACGCTTCTCCTTGGGGCCACTGCACCACCTGGTAGCTTTCTTCATCGCGCGCCGGCGCCCTACCCGGCGGGTCGCGTTGGGGTGCCTCTCGCCTAGGCTCAGGGTCCGCGCCGTGCAGAGGAGGAGGAGGAGGTTCGCCGTGAGCCACATCGCCTGCCAGGGACGGTGGGGGACGGGGCGAACGGGACGGTGCAGGGGCTTCACCGGCGGCGTTGACGGGCTTGGCGATGCGGCCGAGCCAGTCGTCGTAGAGGTCGTTGGCCGGGCGGTAGCACAGAAGCTCTCGCGCCATGAGCAGCGCAGCCTGCACGTTCGTCGGCCCACGACGAACATGAGAAGACGACGCCGTGGCTGGAGTGGGTGATGGAGTTGCGGTGCGGCCATCGCGCCACACGGATGGCGGCATTGACGAGTCCTACTGTTCGTGAGCAGCAGGGTCAGTGGTGGTGTTAGCCGCCGGGGAGGCAGAGCGGCGAGGAGCGCCGTTGCCCACGGGCACCGTCTGGGTGACGCAAGCGGCTCGGCGCTCGGCACGGACACGGCGAGCATCGGCCATGGAACGACGGAACGGCGGCGGAGCAAACGGTGGAAGAGAGGCTTCGACACGCCCCTACCTAGCGCGCCAAATGTCGGATTCAGGGCTCCGCAGACCCAAGAAAGGTTTGAACTCTGGGGCGTGTGCGAAGAACTCAACCTATCCAACCAACCAGCTCGTCGCCCTACGGCCTAGCTCGATGCACACGAACAAGGAAGAAGATGAACACAACAGTTTACCCAGGTTCGGGCCACCTTGCGGTGTAAGACCCTACTCTTGCTTTGTGGTGGATTAGTGTCACGAGGGGCTGAGGATGAGCTAGTACAAAGGATGAACAACCTCGCGAGGTCTATGGGTGAGGGTGGAATCGATCCGATCAGATCCCGCCTACGGTGGTGGCTAGCCTATACTTATAGTGGCCTCGGTCCTCTTCCATCAAATCGTTGGCGGGAAGGGATCCCACAGTGGCCAATTTGAAAGGGGACAAGTAGTACATATTATCCTGATGAAAGGTGGTCTTCGCCTGCAAAGCCTCTGGTTGTCACGCAGCAGTGGGCTCGACGATGACATCCGTCCCGCCGTTCTGGCGGTCTCGGTCTTGTAGCACTGGAATAGAAACCTTTGCCGGGCTCCTTGGGAACCCACCCCTGCGCTTGCCTCCTTAGCACCAAAGAGGAAACTACCTCCTCTACGCCTGCTGGTGCCCGCCTGGCCTTGGTCGTCATGGCTTGCGTCATCGCAACCTCCTGAGGTTGGGTACCTGCATAGAAATCTCTGCTCCTCAGGAGGCAGCCTGGGAAGGCCGCTCCCTCGGGAGGTCTTGGGGTTGTCCGCCTCGCGAGGGTCTTGTCTTGGTGGCCTTGGAGGTGGGCCGTACCAGGCCGTCGACGGAGCCACGCCGTGGGCCGCAGGTAGGCAAGTCTGGGTACCCTGGTTCCTAGAACACCGACACATGGCTTATGTGATTTGGGTTCTAGTGTGAGTGCAAATACCTTTTCTTTATATCAAGAAATTATGAATGATATTGCACCTGCTGAAATAGAAGATATTATGTCACTATTAAGCTTGCCAATAGAGATACTATCTCACCAATTGGGATTCTTAGAGATGTTAAAGTCTTGTGTGGGAAAATAAAATACCCTACTAATTTCCTAGTTCTTGGGTCTCCACAAGATGATTTTTGCCCCATTATATTTGGTAGACCTTTCTTGAACACTGTTAATGCTAAAATAGATTGTGAAAAAGAAACTGTTAGTGTAAGTTTTGGTGATGTGTCTCATGAGTTTAATTTCTCCAAATTTCGTAGACAACCCCATGATAAAGAATTACCTAGTAAAGAGGAAATTATTGGTCTTTCTTCTATTGCCGTGCCTCCTACTGATCCTTTAGAACAATATTTTGCTAGACCGGGAAAATGATATGTTCATGAATGAAAGAAAAGAATTAGATGAGATTTTCTTTAAACAAATGCCTGTTTTGAAACATAATTTGCCTATTGAGACTCTTGGAGATCCTCTACCACCCAAGAGAAATCCTGTGTTTGATCTTAAAAAATTACCTGATACTTTGAAATATGCTTATCTCGATGAGAAAAAGATATATACTGTTATTATTAGTGCTAACCTTTCAGAGCATGAAGAAAATAAATTATTGAAAACTCTGAAGAAGCACCGAGCAGCTATTGGATATACTCTGGATGATCTTAAGGGCATTAGTCCCACTCTATGTCAGCACAAAATTAATATGGAACCTGATGCCAAACCAGTCGTTGATCACTAGCGACGGTTGAATCCAAAGATGAAAGAAGTGGTAAGAAATGAAATACTAAAGCTTCTGGAAGCATGTATAATTTATCGTATTGCTGATAGTAGATGAGTAAGTCCTGTTCATTGTGTCCCTAAGAAGGGAGGTATTACTGTTGTTCCTAATGATAAAAATGAATTGATTCCGCAAAGAATTGTCACAGGTTATAGAATGGTTATTGATTTTAGAAAGTTAAACAAAGCTACTAGGAAAGATCATTATCATCTACCTTTTATTGATCAAATGCTAGAAAGACTATCAAAACATACACACTTTTGCTTTCTAGATGATTATTCTGGTTTTTCCCAAATACCTGTGTCACAAGAGGATCAAGAAAAAACTACTTTCACTTGTCCTTTTGGCACCTTTGCTTATAGACGTATGCCTTTTGGTTTATGCAATGCACCTTCTACATTTGAAAGATGTATGACTGCTATATTCTCTGACTTTTGTGAAAATATTATTGAGGTTTTCATGGATGATTTCTCCGTTTACGGAACTTCTTTTGATGATTGCTTAAGCAACCTTGATCGAGTTTTGCAGAGATGTGAAGAAACTAATCTTGTCTTGAATTGGGACAAGTGCCACTTTATGGTTAATGAAGGTATTGTCCTGGGGCATAAAATCTCCAAAAGAGGTATTGAAGTTGATAAAGCTAAAGTTGATGCTATTGAAAAAATGCCTTGTCCTAAAGATATCAAAGGTATAAGAAGTTTCCTTGGCCATGCTAGTTTCTATAGGAGGTTTATTAAAGACTTCTCTAAAATTTCTAGGCCTCTTACTAATCTCTTGCAAAAGGATGTTCCATTTGTTTTTTATGATGAATGTGTAGAAGCATTTGAAATACTTAAGAAAGCCTTGATTTCTGCACCTATTGTTCAACCACCTGATTGGAACCTACCCTTTGAAATAATGTGTGATGCTAGTGATTATGCTGTTGGTGCTGTTTTAGGACAAAGAGTTGATAAGAAATTAAATTTTATCCATTATGCTAGTAAAACTCTAGACAGTGCTCAAAGAAATTATGCTACTACCGAAAAATAATTTTTAGCAGTTGTATTTGCTTGTGATAAGTTCATATCTTATATTATTGATTCCAAAGTAACTGTTCACACTGATCATGCTGCTATTAAATATCTTATGGAAAAGAAAGATGCTAAACCTGGTCTTATTAGATGGGTTCTCTTGTTGCAAGAATTTGATTTACATATTATTGATAGAAAGGGAGCTGAGAACCCCGTAGCAGACATCTTGTCTAGGTTAGAAAATATTCTTGATGACCCACTACCTATTGATGATAGCTTTCCTGATGAACAATTAGCTGTCATAAATGCTTCTCGTAGTACTCCATGGTATGCAGACTATGCTAATTATATTGTTGCTAAATTTATACCACCTAGTTTCACATACTAACAAAAGAAAAAGTTTTTCTATGATTTAAGACATTACTTCTGGGATGACCCACACCTTTATAAAGGAGTAGATGGTGTTATTAGACGTTGTGTACCTGAGCATGAACAGGAACAGATCCTACGCAAGTGTCACTCCGAGGCCTACGGAGGACACCATGCTGGTGATAGAACTGCACACAAGGTATTACAATCTGGTTTTTATTGCCTACACTTTTTAAAGATGCTCGTAAGTTTGTCTTGTCTTGTGATGAATGTCAAAGAATTGGTAATATTAGTAGATGTCAGGAAATGCCTATGAATTATTCACTTGTTATTGAACCATTTGATGTTTGGGGATTTGATTATATGGGACCTTTTCCTTCCTCTAATGGGTATACACACATTTTTGTTGCTGTTGATTATGTTACTAAGTGGGTAGAAGCTATTCCAACTAGTAGTGCTGATCATAACACCTCCATTAAAATGCTTAAAGAAGTTATTTTCCCGAGGTTTGGAGTCCCTAGATATTTAATGACTGATGGTGGTTCACACTTTATTCATGGTGCCTTCCGTAAATTGCTTGCTAAGTATATTATTAACCATAGAATTGCATCTTCATATCATCCTTAGTCTAGTGGTCAAGTAGAATTAAGTAATAGAGAAATAAAATTGATCTTGCAAAAGACTGTTAACAGATCTAGAAAGAATTGGTCTAAGAAACTTGATGGTGCATTATGGCCTTATAGAACTGCTTATAAAAACCCTATGGGTATGTCTCCATATAAAATGGTTTATGGAAAAGCATGTCACTTACCACTTGAACTAGAACATAAAGCTTATTGGGTAATTAAAGATCTCAACTATGATTTCAAACTTGCAGGAGAAAAGAGGTTATTTGACATTAGCTGACTTGATGAATGGAGAACCCAAGCCTCTGAGAATGCCAAACTATTTAAAGAAAAGGTTAAAAGATGGCATGATAAAAAGATACAAAAGCGTGAATTCAATGTAGGTGACCTTGTCTTGCTATACAATTCTCGTTTAAGATTTTTTGCAGGAAAGCTTCTTTCTAAATGGGAACGGCCTTACATTATCGAGGAAGTTTATCGTTCCGGTGCCATCAAGATCAACAACGCCGAAGGCACTAACCTGAAGGTGGTAAACAGGCAAAGAATCAAACAATATATCTCAGGTACTCCCATAAATGTTGAAACCAATATTATTAATACCATAGCACCGGAGGAGTACATAAGGGATATCTACCAGAATGCTCCAGACTCCGAAAAGAAATAGGTATGTGATACGGTGAGTAAACCGACTCCAAAGATTTTCCATAAGCAAATTTACTCCGTTTTGGAATGTTTAAAAAATTAGGAAAATAAAAAGTAATCCAAAAAGTGCACAAGAAGGTGACAAGCCTTGGGGGGGCGCCCTACCCCCCTGGGCACGCCTCCCAGGCTTGTGGCCACCTCGTGTGCCCTCCGGACTCCGTTTTCTTGTAGTACACTTCTTTTGGTCCATAAAAATTCATTATATAATCTCCCGAAGGTTTTGACCACCGTATCACAACAATATCCTCTGTTCTTGTGTTTAGCTAATTCTGCAGTAGATTTGGAGCAAGATGTCTTCGCAAGAGTCGGTTGGGGAGAGTCGTGTCTCCCACTCGATACCGAACCCTAGAGCATACAGCAAAGCTGACCACTTTGGGTGGTCAACGGAGGAAGAGATGGAGGCTGACCTGAAAAGAGTGGATGCCATGGAGGAGGATCAAGAAGTTACCTCTCGCCCTCAACCTGGAGCCATGCTTGAGGAACTCCAGAGCTCAGCAATACCGGATTCGGTCATACCTCCCACTGCTAGATTTCTCTCTTATAATAACATGAAAAAGAGTGTTGCTTTTTCCCCCGTAGCCAGGAAGCATCCATGGGTGATCGGAGCTCTAACTATCATAGGGAAACTCCGTAAGGAAATAATGGATCTCAAACAGCAAGTCAATAGGCTCGAGGAAGAAAATCGCATCCTGAAGGGAATTATTGCCAAGAATATTGCATCACCACCTTCGAAGAAAGAGACCTAAGTACATGGGTTTGGGCACTCCCCTTGGCTAGTGCCAAGCTTGGGGGAGGTGTCCCAGTATCGTATCACCATCACATCTTTACCTTTATCATTTTTCTTAGTTCGATCCTTTTGGTTATATCTTGGTTTAGTAGAATAAAGTTTTAGTATGATCTAGCTTTGAGTTTTGCTTTGTGTTCCCTCTATGTAATCGAGTCCGAGAGTTTTATAATAAAGTTTAGTTTTGAGTTGAGGGCTTTTCTTTCTTGCCATGATCTTGAGTAAAAGAAATAAAGAAATAAAAGAAATAAAATAAATAAAAAGATTATATAATGATCTTATGGGAAGTGATGACTTCACATATAAGAAGTATGTCGCATGAAACTTGTTGTGAGTTGACAAACATAGTTTTGGTCATTGTTGCAATTAATAGGAAGTAATAAAGAAAGAGAGGTCTCACATATAAATACACTATCTTGGACATCTTTTGTGATTGTGAGCACTCATTAAAATATTATATGCTAAAAGGTTGATGTTGGACAAGGAAGACAACATAATGGGTTATGTTTCTTTATATCCGAATAGAAGTTTTATTGTCATGGATCCTCCAACATGTTGAGCTTGCTTCTCATCCTATGCTAGCCAAATCTTTTGCACCAAGTAGAGATACTACTTGTGCATCCAAAATCCCTTAACCTAGTTTTGCCATGAGAGTCCACCATACCTACCTATGGATTGAGTAAGATCCTTCAAGTAAGTTGTCATCGGTGCAAGCAATAAAAATTGCTCTCTAAATATGTATGATCTTTTAGTGTGAGCAAAATAAGCTTTATACGAACTTGTGATATGGAAGAAATAAAAGCGACAGATTGCATAATAAAGTTCTTTATCACAAGTGGCAATATAAAGTGACGTTCTTTTGCATTAAGATTTTGTGCATCCAACCATAAAAGCGCATGACAACCTCTGCTTCCCTCTGCAAAGGGCCTATCTTTTATTTACCTCCTACCTTTATACAAGAGTCATGGTGATCATCACCTCTTCTTTTTATACTTTTTTCTTTTTGGGAAGCACTATATGTTGGGGGGAGATCTAGATATATATATCCACTCGGATGTAGATATTCATGAACTATTATTATTGACGTTACCCTTGAGGTAAAAGGTTGGGAGGCGAAGTTATAAGCCCCTATCTTTCTCTGTGTCCGATTGAAACGTTGATCTCATAAGTATCGCGTGAGTGTTAGCAATTGTGAAAGACTAAATGATAGTTGAATATGTGAAACTTGCTAAACAAAATCTCTTACATTGACTCTTTCCGATGTTATGATAAATTGCAATTGTTTCATTGACCAAGATCATAGTTTGTTGGTTTTCAATAAAGTTCTTGTTTCATACTTTACCTTGTGAATGAATTGTTACTTTAGCATAAGAAATTATATGACAATATAGGTTGTTGTTCTAAAGATGATCATGATGCCTTGATGTCCGTATTTTATTTTATCGACACCTCTATCTCTAAACATGTGGACATGATTATCGATTTTGGTTTCCGCTTGAGGACAAGCGAGGTCTAAGCTTGGGGGAGTTGATACATCCATTTTGCATGATGCTTTTATGTTGATATTTATTGCATTATGGGCTGTTATTACACATTATGGTACAATACTTATGCCTTTTCTCTCTTATTTTACAAGGTTTACACAAAGAGGGAGAATGCCGGCAGCTGGAATTCTGGACCGGGAAGGAGCAAATATGAGAGACCAATTTTGCACAACTCCAAAAGTCCTGAAAATTTACGGAAAATTATTTTGGAATATAGAAAAAATACTGGGCAAAGAAATACCAGAGGGGGACCCACCAGGTGGCCACAAGCCTGGGGGGCGCGCCCTACCCCCCTGGGCACGCCCCTAGGGCTTGTGGCCACCCTGGCAGGTCTCCGGTGTCCATCTTCTGCTATATGAAGGGTTTTTACCTAGAAAAAAATCATAATGAAGCTTTCGGGACAAAGCACCGCCGTCTCGAGGCGGAACCTGGGCAGAAGCAATCTAGGGCTCTGGCGGAGCTATTCTACCGCGAAAACTTCCCTCCGGGAGGGGGAAATCAAAGCCATCGTCATCACCAATGATCCTCTCATCGAGAGGGGGTCAATCTCCACCAACATCTTCACCAGCACCATCTCCTCTCCAAACCCTAGTTCATCTCTTGTGTTCAATCTTTTTTTCAAAACCTCAGATTGGTACATGTGGGTTGCTAGTAGTGTTGATTACTCCTTGTAGTTGAAGCTAGTTAGTTTATTCGGTGGAAGATCATATGTTCAGATCCTTAATGATATTCAATACCCCTCTGATTATGAACATGAATATGCTTTGTGAGTAGTTATGTTTGTTCCTGAGGACATGGGAGAAGTCTTGTTATAAGTAATCATGTGAATTTGGTATTCGTTCGATATTTTGATGAGATGTATGTTGTCTTTCCTCTAGTGGTGTTATGTGAACATCGACTACATGACACTTCACCATGATTTGGGCCTAGGGGAAGGCATTGGGAAGTAATAATTAGATGATGGGTTGCTAGAGTGACAGAAGCTTAAACCCTAGTTTATGCATTGCTTTGTAAGGGGCTGATTTGGATCCACATGTTTCATGCTATGGTTAGATTTATCTTAATTCCTCTTTCATAGTTGCGGATGCTTGTGAGAGTGGTTAATCATAAGTGGGAGGCTTGTCCAAGTAAGGACAGTACGCAAGAACCGGCCCACCCACATATCAAATTATCAAAGTAACGAACGCGAATCATATGAGCATGATGAAAACTAACTTGACAACAATTCCCATGTGTCCTCGGGAGCGCTTTGCTTTATATGAGAGTTCGTCCAGGCTTATCCTCTGCTACCAAAAGGATTGGGCCACCTTGCTGCACCTTTTTTACATTTGTTACTTGTTACCTGTTACGAATTATCTTATCACAAAACTATCTGTTACCGATAATTTCAGTGCTTGCAGAAAATACCTTGCTGAAAACCGCTTGTCATTTCATTCTGCTCCTCATTGGGTTTGACACTCTTACTTATCGAAAGGACTACTATAGATCCCCTATTCTTGTGGGTCATCATAGGGGAAGGGATCCGCCAGATCCAAGTGTTCATGAAGACGGCGCTGTCGCAGAATGCGGCGGTATCACAGTTACGAGATCGCATCCATAGTGCGTCGGGTGCACTCCGAGACCGTTCAGTTGGCCCATGGCCCACTCGGCTCTAGGAGGCGCCGAGTGTCATCCTCCTCAAGGGATCATTATGAAGATTGGAGGTGTGATCAAGTCGCCTCGCCCCAGCGGCACAACGAGTACGATCGCACCCTCATGCCCCCACCGCGAGATGTCTCATACGGGCACCAGCCCTCTGACGATAGGCATCCGCCTGGTGACGATCGGAGGCCAAGTCCACCGTGCCATACGGGAGACCTCCGGGACCCGCGGCTCAATGCGAGATCCATTCTTGCTCAAAATCTGGTCAACAGGGGTCGGGCTCTAAGAGCGGGCCTCGATGTTGATGTGCTGAATGGCTCAGCGCGTTCCGGCCCCGAGTGTTTCAGCCGATACATTCGGACTGTAGAGATCCCCAACAACTTCAGGTTGGCAACGGGGATCAGCAAGTTCACTGGTGAGTCAAAGACAAAAATCAGGTTGGAAGATTACCGAGTGGCAGTCCAGATTGGTGGCAGCAATGACAATGTGGCTAGGAAGCATTTTCCACTGATGCTCAAGGGATCCGCTCGGGCTTGGCTCACCCAGCTTTCTCCAGGCAGTATATTTTGTTGGGATGACCTAGCTTGAGTCTTCGTCAAGACCTTTGAGGGCACATACAAGTGGATGTGTGGTCTGGCGGAGTTGCAGCATTGTGTCCATAGGGAAAATGAGACTCTCCGGGAGTACATTCAGCAGTGGACTACCTTGCACAACACGATGGAAAATGTCGCCGAGCACCAAGCAATCTGCGCCTTTAAGGCCAGCGTCAGGTACCGAGAGTTGAATTTGAAGTTCGTCCGTAAAGAGATTCTGACTCTCAGTCGGGCTATGGAGATAGCTAGTCGGTACGCCAATGGCGAAGAGGAAGATCGACTGGGAAGTGGCAAGAACTGAGCGGGTGATGCTAATCAGTCAGATAATAACAAGGGCAAGAAGCACAAGCGAAAGGCCAAGGCGTCTGGAAATGTCAAGGCCGCAGCCCTGATCGGCCAAGGCAAAGGCATAGGCCAGTCGAAATAGAAGAAGGAGTGGGCTGGCAAGAAGAAAGTCGCTCAGAAAAGTGGCATCCTCGACAAGCCCTGCCAGACCCACACGAAGACAGATGAGGAAGGCAACCTAATTCTGCCGAAGCATACCACTCGGGAGTGTCGGCTCCTCAAGCAAGAGATGCGGCAAGACCCCTCAGGGTGCATGGATGAGGACGACGACAATGACAGAGGCAAGAGCACCTTCGGGTACCCCAATGTCGAGAAGATCCTGATGATCTTTGCTGACGCTGAGAGCAAGAGCCGCCTCAAGGTTATAAACTGAGAGGTCAGTATGGTAGTTCCGACTGTCACAAATATCTCAACGGGGCCAAGACGCCCCTCACTTTCGATCAGTCGGATCACCCAGCCCACGTACCAACCCCTGGGCGGCAGGCTCTGGTGGTCGATCCGGCTGTAGGAGGAGTCCAACTATGCAAGATCCTCATGGACGGCGGCAGCAGTCTCAGCATCATCTACACTGACACATTAGAGGTGATAGGCATTCCGATGTCCCGACTCAGCAAGAGCAACATGCAATTCCACGGGGTAATCCCCGGGAATACGGCCACGTCACTCGGGAAGATCGCCCTCAACATTGTATTTGGCGGAGAGAAGAACTTTAGAAAGGAGCAACTGACCTTCGAGGTGGTGCACTTCTGGAGTGCTTACCATGCCACCCTGGGTAGGCGCGCCTACGCAAGTTTCATGGTCAGACCATGCTACGTCTATCTTAAACTTAAGATGCCAGGACCGAATGGTGTGATAACCATCATGGGCAACCGGAAGTTAGCCAAAGAGTGCCTGCAGAAGGGCTCCCAGATTGCTAACAAGCAAATGGCATTGGTAGAATTAGACGAGTACAAGAAGGCAGTGGAGTTGAGTGATCTACTAAAGTCCAAGAAGCTGACTGTGGAATCCACTTTCTAGTCGTCTGACGACACAAAGTCGGAGCACGTTCACGCTGAGGATTCGGATGCTGCCCTGACCAACATCTCCACCATGCTTGACATCAAATAGCAATGCAAGCTCATCCGGTTCCTTCGTGAGAACTGGGACATTTTTGCAAGGAAGCCTTCTGACATGCGAGGTGTTCCCAGAGAACTGGGTGAGCATCGATTTTGTGTCGGTCCGAAGATGAAGCTTCTCAAAGAGCACCTCCAATGCTCTTCCACCGAGAAGCGCAAGGCGATCGGCGAGGAGATCGTGTGACTCTTAGCCATCGAGTTCATCCGAGAGGTGTACCACTCTGAGTGGCTAGCCAACGACGCCATGGTGCCAAAGCAAAATAACTCCCTCCGGATATGCATCGACTTCAAGCACATCAATCAGGCCTGCCTGAAGGACCATTTTCCTCCCCTCCGCATACATCAGATAGTAGACTCTACTGCCGGGTGTGAGCGATTATCATTTCTGGATGCGTACTCCGGCTACCACCAGATCCGAATGTATCGTCTAGATGAAATAAAAATAGCATTCATCACCCCATTTAGGTGTTTTTGTTATATCACAATGCCATTCGGACTGAAAAATGTTGAAGCTGTGTTCCATCGCATGATTCAGAAATGCTTGCAAAAGCATATCAGCCGGAACATGGAGGCCTACAGGGATGACATGGTGGTCAAGTCCAGGAAAGGTTCCGACCTCATGACAGACCTCGCCGAGACCTTCGTGAACCTGCGCCGCTTCGGGATAAATCTCAACCTGGCTAAGTGCACTTTCGGGGTTCCTGCTGGCAAGTTACTCGGTTTCCTCGTTTCGGAACATGGGATCGATGCCAACCCCGAGAAGATTGGTGCTATAGTCCGAATGAAACAGCCTGAGCGTCTACTCGACGTACAGAGACTCACGGGCTGTCTGGCAGCCATGAGTAGATTCATCTCACCACTCGGTGAAAAACCCTGCTGCTTTACCAATTGACGAAGAAATCAGACAGTTTCAAGTGGACACCTGAAGCGTAGGACGCATTCGAGGAACTCAAAGCCCTGCTTTCCACCCAGTCGGTGCTTGTTTCTCCATGTAGCGAAGAGCCTTTGCTCTTCTAAATCGCGGCCACGAGCCAAGTTGTTAGCACTATGCTCACTGTGTAGCGTGAAGAACAAGGCAAAGCCTTTGAACTCCAATGATTGGTCTACTACATCTCGGAAGTTTTGACCCCCTCCAAACAAAGGTACCCACACTACCAGAAGCTGGTATACGGGGTATATCTGACCACAAAGAAGGTGGCTCATTACTTTTAAGAGCACTCAGTCATGGTGATAAGCGACACCCCTCTGCTCGAGATCATGAACAACAGAGATGCCACAGGTTGAGTGGCCAAATGGGCCATTGAGCTCCTCCCTTTGGACATCAAGTTTGAGGCCAAGAAAGCCATCAAGTTGCAGGCCCTAGTGGATTTTCTGGCCGAGTGGATTGAACAGGAGCAGCTTGCCCTGAGTCTCCCCGAGGATTGGACTATGTTCTTCGATGGCTCTAAGATGCTCCACGGCTCAGGAGCCAGAGTGGTCCTGGTGTCCCCTAAAGGTGACCGACTCAACTATGTGCTTCAGATTCACTTTGATTCCTCCAACAATGAGGCAGAGTATGAAGCTCTTCTATATGGGCAACGCATGATGATCTTCCTCGGGGTTCGCCGAATGATGGTCTATGGTGACTGGGATCTAGTGGTGAACCAAGTCAGGAAGGAGTGGGATATTCAAAGCCAAGCAATGACAGGTTACTACAACGCCGTCAGAAACTGGAAAAGAACTTTGAAGGACTAGAGCTCCACCACATTCCATGACTCAAGAACCAGGCAGCTGATGACCTAGCCAAAATTGGCTCCACTCGGAAGGCGGTTCCAAAGAACGTGTTGCTAGAGCACCTACACTCGCCCACAATCAAATAAGACACTTTCATGGAAGAGCCCCCGCAACTGGTCGGACCATCTAATCCAACTGAAGTTGACATTCCCGCAGTGATTGATTAGGTCCAGGAGATTCTTGTGATCACCCCCGAGTGGACCGAGCCATACATTGCATACTTGCTCAGGCGGGAACTCCCAAAAGATGAGATTGAGGCTTGCCAGATTATCTGTCGATCGAAGGCCTTCACCGTCATGGGCGATCAGCTCTACAAGAAAAGCACTTTTGGGATCACTCAACATTGCATTTCACTAGAAGAAGGATAGCAAATCTTGCAAGAGATTCACTCGAGGACCTGTGGGCAGCACGCGTCCTCTCAGACGCTAGTCGCCAAGGCATTCCGGGTGGGCTTCTATTGGCCCCGTGCCAACGATGCCGCCCGAGACATAATCGACCAATGCGTTGGATGCTAGTTCTACGCGAACCAGTCGCACAAGCCATCATCCATGCTAAAGACGATCCCCCTCAACTGGTTGTTTGCCGTCTGGGGACTCGACATGATCGGCTCCCTCCAGACCGGAGCGAGCGGATTCACTCACCTGTTGGTGGCAATGGATAAGTTTACCAAGTGGATTTAAGTGAAGCCCATAAAGAAGCTAGACTCGCCGACTGCCATCAAGTTGATCAAGGAGATAATCTTTAGATTCGGAGTTCCTCATAGCATCATCACAGACAATGGGTCAAACTTCAACTCGGACAAGTTCCACGAGTTTTTCTACTCTCAGGGCACTCGGGCCGATTACGCCTCTGTGGCTCACCTGCAGTCGAACGGCCAGGTGGAGCGGGCGAATGGGTTAATACTCCAGGGGCTGAAGCCATGCCTCATGCGCGACCTAACGCATGCTGCAGGGGGGCTGGGTCACAGATCTGCCATCGGTCCTCTGGGGCTTGTGGACAACCGTGAATCGATCCACAAATCGCACTCCATTCTTTATGGTATACGGGTCAGAAGCGGTCTTGCCGAGTGATTTACTTCACAATTCTCTTGAGTGGATCTGTACTCGGAGGCCGAAGCTGAAGAAGCACGACAGGATGGCCTCAACCTCCTTGAGGAAGAACGTGAATTAGCACTCATCAGGTCAACTACGTACCAGCAGGATCTGCGTTGCTATCACGACAGACACATCAGAGGGCGTGCCTTTCAGGAAGGTGATCTGGCCCTTCGAATGGATCAGCAGAATCCTGACAAGCTAGCACCCCCGTGGCAAGGGCCTTTTGCCATATCGAAGGTCCTGAACAATGGAGCTTACCGACTCTACAACTTCAGCAAGGATATAGAAGAGCCTAGAGCTTGGAACACGGACCTGCTCCGCAAGTTTTACACTTAGAATGAAACCATCATTGTAATAGCTTTCCGAATGAAATTAGATGAATAAAAGTCTTACTCTTCCAGTATATCGTCTAGTTCGGCCTAGTGTCGTGTTTTCACTCCTGTGACTAACAACATTCGGAAACTAACACATCCTTAGCGGGTGAATGAGCTTATCTGCGAACCAGCTTCACCTAAGTCAAAAACATTCCGAGTGCGGACATGGCCCACACTCGGGGGCTTAGCTGCGAACTAGTTTTTGCCTAAGTTAAAAACATTCAGTGTGCGGACATGGTCCACACTCGGGGGGCTTAGATGCGAACTAGCTTTCGTCTAAGTTAAAAACATTCTGAGTGTGGGCATGGTCCACACTCGAGGGCTTAGCTGCGAACCAGGTTTTGCCTAAGTTAAAAACATTCCGAGTGCGGACACGCTCCACACTCGGGGGCTTAGCTGCGAACCAGCTTTCGCCTAAGTTAAAAGCATTCTGAGTGCGGACATGGTCCACACTCGGGGGGCTTAGTTGCAAACCAGCTTTCACCTAAGTTAAAAACATTCCGAGTGCGGACACGCTCCACACTCGGGGCCTTAGATGCGAAATAGTTTTCGCCTAAGTCAAAAACATTCCAAGTGCGGACATGGCCCACACTCTGGGGCTTAGCTGCGAACCAGCTTTCGCCTAAGTTAAAAACATTATGAGTGTGGACATGGTGCACACTCGGGGGCTTAGCTGTGAACCAGCTTTCCGTTCGAGTGTTCAGAAGCAAAAGCAAAGTAAACGAGCCCGAGGCTCATCAAAGTTTACTGTTACAGCAACCACCCGGTATTCCGGGGCAAATTCATTCAAAGAAGTTTTTTATGCATTTGGCTGGGGGCTGGTCGACTCAACGAAGGTCTCGAAATCACTGCCATCAGTAATCCGTGTGGCGGACTCATCAAACGTCTCCATGAAGTCCTCAAACTTGAGGTTCTTCTTGTTGACCACTCGGAGAGTCTTCATCTTCTCTTCGTCCATATCTTTGCAGTGGATGCGGACGAGTGATAAGGCCACATCAGCACCACTGCGAGCTGCCGACTTCTTCCACGCGTGCACTCAGGCAGGGATCTCATTCAACCATGCCAACATGGACTCCAGATCCATCTAGACTGACCCCTCAGGCTGTAGCTCCTTGTCGATTCTTGCCATGGCACCCCTCAGCCAAGTGATATAGCCCAAGGCGTTGTCGAGACCATCATCCAGTCGGAGGACGGTGAGGGCGGCCTTGTCGCTGATGAGCTGCCTTTGTGGGGTTCAGATCCCTCCCAATCCTCTCAGTCTCCAGCTCCTCGTTGGGGCAATAATCTGTCGGGGAGGAAACAACACAAAAATCAGCAATCAGAGGAACCCGAGTGCAGATGAGTTTCATTCGGATGAAAGACTTACTAGCAAGCTTCTCGTTCATCTCCGTGCAGAAGCCGTCAATGTACTGCTCAAGTGCGGCTTTCTTCTCGAGGAGCTGGGCGACCTTCTCTTCCAAGGTCTTCTTCTCCTGCTCGAAGGCGCCAGTCTGGTCCTTACACTTCTTCTTCCACTCCGAGGCCTCACCTTTTGCCGCCTCAGTAGCGGCCTTCAAGGTCTTGATCTCCTCCTCCAGTTTGCTGACTAATGCTAGCTTCTCCTCAGCAGTCTGGGTCTTGGTCCTGGCCTCCTTCTGCGTCTGCACCAGTGCCTTGTCCTTGTCCTCCAGGGCCTGCTTCATGGTTTCTAAAGAAATAGAAGTCGTGAGCCTCTTTGCAAGTTCAACATTCTCGCTACGAACATCTGTTAAAGCGAATTGACTCGGATCAAGGGGAAAATAGGAGTTAACAAACAGTCGGACGTGGAAACTTGCCTCCTAGGGCTTTCTTCTCCTTCTCAAGGCGGTCACTCGTGTGCTTCTTGGACTTCAGGTCCACTCGGAGCTGCAATACCTCCTTCTCCAGGGCGACGTAGTGGGACCCTAGCTCGTAGGATCTGTGTTATAATAAAAGAAGACAGTCAGTCGGAATGAACAAATTAGACCAACATCAAATCCTCAAGTACCAGCTTGCCACTGAGTAGGCAATGAAGAAGATCGAGGACAACAACACACTAGTCTTTAATTACCAGCTTGCCATCAAGTCGGCAATGAAGAAGATCGAGGACAATAACACACTGGTCTTCATATTACCAGGCAACCCGCTTGGTCAGCCGAGTGCGGTGATGCACCCTGAGTTCTATGCAATGGGTATAGTTCAAAAGACTACCATCGATTTCCCGTAATCATCGACAGCCTCGGGGACTATGCCCATTGGGTGCACTCAGCGTGCCCCCACTATAGGACATCCACTTAGATGGTTCACAAAAAAACATCTCTAAAACTCCCACCGACCGCTTCCAGTCGATGGCAGTCTCGGGGACTACACCCAGTGGGTGCACTTAGCGTGCCCCCACTGGAACTGAAAGGACTCAGAAACACCCTGGCTAAATCCGAGTAAAAATGTTAATAACTTTTTTTAGTTCTAAAGACTCCCGCCGACTGCTTCCAGTCCACGAGAGCATCATGGACTACACCCACTGGGTGCACTCAGCGTGCCCCCACTAGAATCAAAACACCCAGTGGGTGTGCCCTGCGCAAACCCACTGACAAGAAGACAAAGGAAAATCCAAAGACTCGAAAACTTCGATTGGAAATCATACTCACAATGGTACTTACTCAGACGCTGGTTTGCAGCGCCTCGGTGGCGTCATACGCCTCCTTCAGCCGCTCATTCATCAACTTCACCTAGATGAGAGCTTCCTTACTCGCCCCCACTTGGTCTTCCAAGACCCTATATAGGGGGAAAGTGGTGATAGAGGTCGACTGCGATGCGAGCGTAGGCCTTGGTGTTGGAGCTGTGGTCGTCGTGGACGCAGAGATGCCCTGGGCTAGAGGACTCGGTCCGACGGACTTCACGGTGGCCTTAGTGGGTGAAACCTGCTCCACTCGGCTGGGAGAGGCCTCCTGCATGACCACATCGACATTGGTCATTGTCCCCTTGTTAGCCTCTGGGTTAGGTGGGTCGGCCTTATTGACGTCGTCCAGCTGGATGACCTCAGTCGGTGCTGCACGAACACACGAACTGAATTATAAATACAAAGTCAATCGGATGGGGATCCAGAAGTCCGGATCAATCGGCGTCTCCATACATTTGGAGGTGGCAACGTCTGCCGCATCACCCTCGCCCTGACCCTGTTTGGGGGCATTCGAATCCGACGATGTTGTCGATGTCTCGTTGCTGCAATTGCAAAAACACTCGGCCGTCAGATGAGTGGAAATTATATCAAGAAGGTGCACGATCTTCAACACTTACGTAGATGCCACCACCTTGATCCTTGGCACAGCAGCCTTCCGGGGCTTGGCATTGATTTTCTTGTGCTGCTTGGGATACTTCTCGGCGGAGCTCTCCACCTTTGATTATCCGCACTTCGAGCTGCGCGTGGTGTGACCGGAGGCAGTCGGTTGTGGAGCACCCCCTGCTTGACCACTCGAGTTGTGGTGCGCCTTGCTGCGTGGCTCTCTAGGGCCATCGGATGATGGTGAGGACTCGGCCTCTTCGCCCTCCTCGGTGCTCTCATCCTCATCACTCTCCTCATCATCCTCATCACTTGCCTCCGAATACTGCTGCTATGTATCACTCGTCATGTCCTCCGGGGACCAATTGACCACCGGCACTTGGGAGATCATTAGTTGGAAGCTCTCAGGGATAAGACAAAGAGAAGTTAATAAGTTCAGAATTCAGATGCACAGAAAGAAACTTACAAACAGCCCAACTGGACAGAAATAGAGTTGCCTCAACTGGCAGGCACTGGTACAGCGAGGTGCTATACAAATGGTTTTTAACCCCTTTCTGCGACGGCATTTTGAACCATCGCCAAGTGAGTGTGTGCGATAGGGGGGTCCTTCCCACACGACCCAGAAACCGTCGGGGATAGGGAGCCTTGGTGCATACAGTTGTCCCTATAAAACTGTTTCTGATATCTCAAATATCCCAAATGGTCCATCCTTGCTACTCGTTTGTGCTCGCATTGCCATTGCAGTCAGTATTCTATGGTGCTACGTTTACAATGCGCGGCCCATCACAAATAGTTCATGATTATAGAACGTGTATGATAAGCAGACAATCACACACATTCACCTTTCCCGAATTGTATGCGATAACTAATTAAGAAGATTAGCTAATCATCGTACGAGTGTCGGATAGGATTATGAAACGTCGGACCGTCGTAACATCGTCGTACACGATAACTATCACACACGCTATTCTGTGGTGCAACGTTTACGATCCGTACCACATCAGAAACAGTTCATGATTGCAAATCGTGTACGACAAGGCAACTATCACAAACGTTTAGTTTGCCTGCACCGTTTGTGATATTGTCTGACATCACACACGCTTTGCAAACGGCAACTGTGTGCATGATCGCACACATTTCCTCTCTATGAACCATGTCGGATTATGGTGTATATCACAAATGTTTGTGTTTTACCGACCGTGTGCGCTATAACGACCTGCAGAGCGTAATTTCACCATAATTTAATTGTTGCTATTTAAAATTGTACCGGATTTGAATTTCAAAGTATGCTATAGCTTTATTTATATCCATCAGGTTCAAACAACCAATGCATTATTTGATTCACAGGTACAAAGTATCAAGAATTACATAAGCACCAAATAAACAATGATGAACCACGGTTGTATACTTGTACTATTAAAGACGGTAAAGAAAGAGGCGAAATACATTCTGGTTGTTGAACAAGGTGAAGCGGAATGCCCATATTGTGCCCTCCTCCATGCAGAAGGCACACACGACTCTAGTCCAACCCCTTGTGATGGCCGACCGCCCATCCTTCACTATCTTCATGAACACATCTAGATAGTCATCGTGTTCTGGTAGAAATACTTTATGCTTTGCATGCCCACCAATCATGTAGTTTGAGAGGTAATCTTGAGTAAACTGCTTTGGGAACCATTGCAAAGGAAAAAGATTCAGACATTGTCATCTAACACAACTCATTATGGGCAATAAAAAGATGGCTGCAGAGTTCTTACTTACCATCCTACAGTTCGTTGTTGTCTTGGATAAAGTGTAAACAAATAGTTTAATTGCCATCTTTTGACCCATTTTACTAACAATCTTTATCAGCTTCCTCACTTGATGCTTGTTCATCAATATCTCATTGCCCCATATGCAGAAAGGGTCAAAGCGCGGATCTTTACCAATGACATATGTACCTAAAAGCACCAAGTTAATATTAGAAGCTAAATAGCAATTGCACAATGATGTAGTACAACACTCCCTCTATCCCATTATATAATATCTTATAACATCCAATATACTCACATATTGGATGAATTAACATCTTATATTATGGGCCGGAGGGAGTTTATTGCATTTTTACAAATTATCAGCTGATTAACTGTTGTTGTTGTTGTTGTTGTTGTTGTTGTTGTTGTTGTTGTTGTTGTTGTTGTTGTTGTTGTTGTTGTTGTTGTTGTTGTTGTTGTTGTTGTTGTTGTTGTTGTTGTTGTTGTTGTTGTTGCTGCTGCTCTTCTACGTATATCTAGACATCATCAGGACATTAAGGTAACACTCTTCCTTGTTGCTATGCAGCCTAGGATTGCATATTTAGACATTCAGTACAGTGCATGTTGCTATGTAGCCTCAGATATATTAGATATGGCCCTAGTTAACCTACCGATAAATGGGTTACAGATATATTCAGTTAAAAGTCTGATTCACCGATTAGTACCTTATCAGACCCCAGCCTATATGGTACTAGCTACCGATATTCTGAACAGTGAGTATATATAAGCCATGGGATGAAACTAACCTCGATGGAAAACAACAGTCATTCCCAAAATTGTCCTGTGTAAGTACACCGAGAGGCATGTTAAGCACAACAGGATAAACATCAACCAAATATATCCATGGCAGACAAAATAATCTCCAAACGATAGCTTCAGTGTGCAGGTTTAAGCACGCTAGTTAAGCAAGACAAGAAGTGGAAAGGTGTGTTAACTGCAACAGGCCTAACATTTAACAACTAGCAAATATAGTCATTCAAACTGGTATTGTGCCGGTCTAAGTACGCTACTTATTGTTAAATAAAAATGGAAAGGCATGTTAACTACAACATGCTTAACAGCAACCAAATGTAGTCATTCATAGTGGTATTATTGAAACTGGTATTGATGAAATTGAACTGCAGAGTTCATACTTGCACATGTAGAACATCACGTTGTGAATAACATGAATAAACAAGGCATACTATGAACAACCAAAGATAGCATTTGAAACTGGACATATGCTAACCACAAACAACCGAACAACCAAAAAACTTTAAAAGAGCCATATGCTAGCTATAGCAAGCTTAACAGCAAGCAAATATATGCATTCCTATCGGTATGTTTAAAACAGGTATTGATGAAAATGTACTGCACAGTAAATAGTTGCACATATAGAGCATCAGATTGTGAACAACTGAAATAAATAAGGCATACTGCAAACAACCAAATATAGCAATTAAAACTGGACATATTCTCACGACACTACAAAAGCGACTCGACAAAACAAATCATGGGTTCTGTCGGCGTTCTGGGATCGGGGGTACCCAGACCTGCCTGCCTGCGGCCCACGGCGTGGCTACCTTGATGGCCTTGTATGGCCCAGCTGCGACAACTCCAAGACAAGACCCTCGCGAGGGTCCCCTGGCCTCACGAGGCGGACATCACCATGACCTCCAAGGGAGCGGCCTCCCCGGGATGCCTCCCGAGGAGCGGAGATTTCTATGCAGGTACTCAGCCTCACGAGGCTGCGATGACGTGAGCCATGATGACCATGGCCAGGCAGGCGCCAGCGGGTGCAGAGGAGGCAGTTTCCCTTTCGGTGCTAAGGAGCAAGGACAGGCGTAGGTTCCCGAGGAGTCTCCCAAAGGTTTCCATTCCGGTGCCACAAGACCAAGACCACGAGCTCGGCAGGACGGATGTCATTGTCGAGCCCACCACTACGTCACGACCAGAAGCTTTGCAGGCAAAGACCACCTTTCGTCAGGATTAGATGTACTTCTTGTCCCCTTTCAAATTGGCCGTTGTGGGATCCCTTCCCGCCTAAGTTTTGAGGGAAGAGGACCAAGGCCACTATAAATATAGGCTAGCCACCACCGTGGGAGGGAGACCAACCAGATCAGATCCACTCCACCCTCACCATCGAGCCCTCGCGAGGCTGTTCATCCACTGTACTTGTTCACCCTCAGCCTCCTCGTGAGGCGAATCCACCAAAAAGTAGGAGTAGGGTTTTACACGGCAAGGTGGTCCGAACCTGGGTAAACTGCCGTGTTCATCTTCTTCCCCTCTCGTGTGCGCTTGATGAGTCTAGGCCGTAGGGTGGCGAGCTTGAGACTTGGGTTGGTTGAGATCTTTGCACACGCCCCAGAGTTTGAACCTTCTTGGGTTTGCGGAGCCCTGAATCCGACATTTGGCGCGCCAGGTAGGGGCGTGTCGAAGCTCCGCCTCTTCACCAACCACGCTCTGCCCTCGCTTCATTGTTTCCATGGCAGACGCTGCCCCGCCGGTCTGGCCGCCCGAAGCCCATGGGGGCGCTGCGGGCTGCCCAGCCTTCACTCCCGACTTGCGCCGGGTGCGGTGGCCCACGAAGTTCAGGCCAGCGTTGTCCCCGCGGTACGATGGCGTTGTGGACCCCGAGGAGTTCCTCCGGCTGTACGCATAGGCCATCCAAGTGGCTGGCGGCGATGACAAAGCCATGGCAAACTGGCTCCCCCTGGCCCTCACGGAGGTCCCTCGATCTTGGCTCCACGGCCTCCCAGACGCCTTGATTTCTTCCTGGGAGGAGCTCCACAACCGGTTCATCGCACACTTCGCGGCTCCGGTGCCCCACGTGGTTGGATGCATCATTAGTGGGTCGCAGGCGCCTGCCTCTAGCCGCCACATCAAGCAGTTCTTCCATCAACGCCTGCCTCTAGCCACAGCATGAGGCCTTCTGGGGGCGCGCCGGGCCAGAGGTCGACATCACCTTCGACTTCAAGGATCACCCCAAGACTACGATCATGGCGGGCGCGCTCCCCATGCTATGCACGCTCACCATCAGCAATGTCATGGTCACCAAGACCCTCATCGACGGAGGCGCCGGCCTGAACGTCCTTTCCCTGGAAACCTTCAATATGCTCCAGGTGCCTCGTGACTAGCTCGCACCCTCCAGACCCTTCTCAGGGGTGACCAGGGGCTCTGCCACCCCTGTAGGGTAGGTGCGCCTTCCCATCACCTTCGGCAAGCGCGACAATTACCGCACCGAGATGATCGACTTTGACGTGGCCCGCATCGGCCTCCCATACAATGCCATCCTCGGGTATCCGGCCCTCGCCAAATTCATGGCGGCAACTCATCCTTGCTACAACGTCATCAAGATGCCAGGTAGCAGCGGCATCATCACGGTGGCCGGGGACACAAAGGACGTGGTCCGAGATCTCAAGCTCGCCTACAGGGCCGCGGCGGCCTCTTGATGAGGTGCTGAGGACGCCCCGCAGGCCCTCGGGGCCGCACCCACAAAGAAAAAGCAGTTGTTCTCTCAGGACCGGGCCGAGATGAAGCAGGTGCCCATTGACGATGAGAATCCAGGCCCCACCTTCACCATAGGAGCTGGTCTCCCCCCGAAGTAGGTGGAGGCACTGATTGGCTTCCTCAGGGCGAACAAGGACGTGTTCGCTTGGAAGGCGTCGGACCTGGTCGGCGTCCCATGGGAGATGATCGAGCACCACCTGAGGGTATGCCCCAGAGCGTGCCCCATGAAGCAAAAGGCGCAATGTCAAGCGCAAGAGAAGAAAGCATTCATCTTCCAAGAGGTCTGCAAGCTACAGGAGGCCGGTGTTATTCGGGAAGTGCGGCACCCGGATTGGCTTGCAAACCTGGTGATTGTCCCCAAAAACGAGGGGAAGGAGCGTATGTGCGTCGACTTCACAAGCCTCAACAAGGCTTGTCCTCAGGACCCCTTCCAGCTTCCACACATCGACCAGATCATGGACTCCACCACCGAGTGCGATCTGTTATGTTTTTTGGACGCTTTTTCTAGATATCATCAGATCAAGATGGTGACAGAGGACGTCGAGAAGACGGCCTTCATCTCTCCATGTGGCGTGTACTGCTACACGTGCATGCCCTTCGGGCTGCGGAACGCTGGGGCAACCTTCTAGCAGCTGATGCACATCGCGTTGGGGCCGCAGCTGGGGCGAAATGCGGAGGCATACATTGACGACATCATGGTCAAGTCGCGGGAAGCGAGGACCCTCATCGAAGACCTGGAAGAAACTTTCGCCAACGTGCGCCAAGTGAACCTGAGGCTCAACCCAAAAAAGTGCATTTTCAGGGTCCCATCCGGCAAGTTGTTTGGTTTCCTCATATCGCACCGAGGGATCGAGGCTAACCCCAAGAAGATCAAGGCAATTGAAAAAATGCGCCCATCACAGACCCTCAAGGAAATGCAAAAGCTCGCGGGGTGCGTGACCTCACTGGGGCGCTTCATCTCCATGCTCGGTTAACGTGCCCTCCCTTTCTTCAAGCTGATGACGAGAAAGGGCCCCTTCGAGTGGACTCCGGAGGCTGAGGCAGCTTTTGAAGACCTCAAGAGGTACCTCACAAGCCCGCCCGTAATGGTTGCGCCTCGTCCTCTTGAGCCTTTGGTGCTCTACTTGACAGCCACCCCCCACTCGGCCAGCACAGCGCTCGTGGCGGTCAGGGAGGAGCACGCCGGCGCAGGCACAAAGTGAGGCATCCCGTGGAGGGTCACGCCATGTTCGCTACCTCAGGATGGCGCTCCTGAGGCTCCCATCACTCCACCAGCCGGCGAGGCTCCCGAGGCCCTCTTGCCCCATGAGGAGCGGGGCATCATTGATGCCTCGCCCCTCGTCGAGCACCCATTGTATTTCATCAGTACTGTGTTGCGCGACATGCGCGCGCTACCCCATGCAGCGGAAGCTCCTGCTCGCGCTCCTCGTCGCATCTAGGAAGCCACGTCACTATTTCCAAGGCCACCCCATAAAGGTCGTATCCGTGTACCCCCTGGAGAAGGTGCTTCGCAGCCCCAACGCTGCTGGAAGGGTGGCAGAATGGAACATTGAGCTGCAAGCCTTTCAGCTGGAGTTCAGCACCACCAGGGTCATCAAGGGTGCAGCCCTCGTTGATTTCGTGGCGGAGTGGACGGATGCTCCCGACCGGGGGCTAGACGAGGGCCAATCCCTCACACCCGGCGATGAGGCGCCCGACGGCTGGATCATGCACTTCGATGGTGCCTTCGCGCGGCAAGGCGCGGGGGCTGGAGCTGTACTCATCTCACTGACTAAGGACAAGCTCTACTACGTCATGCAGCTTTGCTTTCAGCATGGCGAGAAGGTCTCCAACAACATCGTGGAATACGAGGGCCTAATCGCCAGCCTTAGGGCCGCGGCTGCCCTGGGAGTCAAGCGTCTCACCATCAAGGGCGACTCCCAGCTTCTCGTCAACTTCTCCAACAAGGAATACAAGCCAAAAGATAAGCACATGGAGGCATACCTGGAAGAGGTATGTAAAATTCAAAAGCGCTTCCTGGGCTTAGAGTTGCAGCACGTCCCACGCGGCACGAACAAAGAAGTAGACGACATCGCCAAGAGGGCATCTCGCCGCGAGCCTCAGAACCGTGGCGTCTTCGAGGAAAGGATCTTCAAGCCGTCGGTGGCGTCCCCCGCCGCAGGCCCAGTGCTGCTTCGGGAAGAGCCGCCTCCGGCCCCATCCTCGGGTGCCCCGGCCTGTGGTCCGACCTCAGGAGCCTGCCAGCTCCTAGCGCTAGAGCCTCAGGAAGGCTGCTGGACCAAGGAGTTCACGGCGTACTTACTCCGCGGTGCCCTGCCAGAGAAGGAGGAACATGTAGAACGCGTGGTTCGTCAGGCCACCGCCTATTGCTTGCAGGACGGTGAGCTGTACCGAAGATGCCCCAATGATGTCTCGCTATGGTGCATACCCAAGGAGCAAGGGCGCGAGCTGTTGGTCGACATCCACGATGGAGACTGTGGACACCACTCCTCGTCGTGCACCCTCATGTGCAAGGTGTTCCGCAGCAGGTTCTACTGGCCCACGGCGCTCAACGACGCAACCAAGCTGGTGCGATCCTGTGAGGCCTGCCAATTCCATGCCAAGCAGATTCACCAGCCCACGCAAGGTCTCCAGACCATCCCGCTCTCATGGCCCTTCGCGGTCTGGGGGCTGGATATTCTGGGCCCGTTTCCTCGGGCAGCCGGCGGATATCGCTACCTCTACGTCGCCATCGACATGTTCACCAAGTGGTCTAAAGTGGAGCCCGTGAGGTCCATTCCCACTGGCTCGGCCATCAAGTTCATCAAGGGCCTCATGAGCCGTTTCGCAGTCCCTAACCGCATCATTACTGACAATGGCTCCCAATTCACAAGCAACCTCTTCAGGACATATTATGCTAACCTTGGAACGCAGATATGCTACGCTTCGGTGGCGCCCCCACGGAGCAACGGCCAGGCTGAGCGCGCAAATGCAGAGGTCCTGAGGGGCCTCAAGGCAAGGAGCTTCCAGAAGAAGCTTGAGGCCTACGGCAGGGGTTGGCTCGGTGAGCTTCAGTCCGTGTTGTGGTCCATCCGCACCACCGCAACTAAGCCCACGGGCGATACCCCGTTCTTCCTCGTTTACAGGGCTGAGGCGGTCCTCCCACACGAGGTCAAGCACCGCTCCCCGTGGGTCCTGGCATTCAACGAGGCACGCCAGGATGCCTCGCACAGAACGGATCTCGTGCTCAGGGAGGAGGCCCATCGCCAGGCCTCGCACTGCATAGCAAGGTACCAGCAGGCACTGCGGCGCTACCACTGCCGCAGCATATGCTCCCAGGCCCTCAAGGTGGGTGACCTCATCCTGAGGCGGGTACTCCCCAAGGAGGGCCTTCACAAGCTCTTGCCCATGTGGGATGGCCCGTTCAGGATCGCCCGCGTCTCCATGCCCGGTGTCGTATGCCTGGAGATGCAGGACGGGGTCCCCATCCAGAATGCTTGGAACATCTAGCATCTCCGCAAGTTCTACCCGTGACACTCTCATGTAATAATGAGTGGGGCTGTACACGCCCCGGAGTCTCCCTGAGCGCCGCTCCCCGGCCTCATGGGGGCTCCCACCCACGCCCAACTGGAAGCCCCATGTTCCGCGCTGGCGGATGACACGGTTAATCAGCGACTATGCCCACGCATGGTGGAGGCCCCATGCTCCGCGATGGCAGGAAGACTAGAAGACTAGCGTAGGCGCCGGACATGGCTGTTCTTTTGCTTGCTCTTGTAACCAATTTGCCACTTATTGGAATGAAATTTGAAGCTCTCGCATCTTTATTCAAAAATGGGGGGAATTTTCTTTTTCTTCTTGCCGTGATTCCTCTCTTGAAATCCGTCTTTAAGAAGTGTGGCCGTTGCCCGTGGCTCCCTCCATTGCGTCCCGCGAGCGGGGGCTGGGCACGGTATGTATGCCTGAGCCGGCCTAGACTGTGCCAGCGGCAGGCCCGCCCATGTGCGCACCTCGCCAAGACCTTGGCAATTGAGTCCTCGTGCGACGCTCTCGAGCGAGCCATCACCCCCCGGCCTCAGGAACGCTCACCTCCTAGCCTTGCCTTGCATCGCGCCCCGGTGTGCTAGCGGCAGTCGGCTCTCGTTCGGGGGCTATAGACTTAGGATGATCAACAGCCATGGTTTGGCTCATCGTCAAGGAACCCTACGTAAGTTGCGTCTCAGCGCCTCGTGGGGTTTGTTGCTCGGTGAAGACATCCCCGGAAGCTCCGGACCCTCGTGAGTCCCCTAGAGGCCTCGTGGACAGCATGCCCCTCAAGGCTCCGGAGCTATCGGGTCACGAGAAGGAAGGTCCCTCGACAAGCTCCCTAGGCCGCTCCGGCACCCCAACTGCATTGTCAATAGAGGAAGGGACCTGCATCAGGTCAAAAGCTCTGGAGGAATGCGCACCCGCGACGCAGGATCCCGCCAAGGGCCACAAACGCACCAAGCTAAGTTATCCTAATCGCGCCAGGCGAGAACTTTTTGATCAGTAATGATATAAATGCTGGAACACAAACAGGAAGTACTTATATAGGGGCGCAAGCACCGCAGTTCATTACACGCTCCCGCGCGGTTTTTTCCATAGTTCTGTCGGGACCCCGATCCTAAGTCACACCGATCTAGCATGTAACACATCATATCACTTTGTGGCCTCACGCACGGTATTCCAATGGTTGCAGCCTTACCTAGGCCGGGACCATTTGCGCCTTTTAGCTCACGTATATGATAGTGTCACTAGCAACCATATGACGGAGAACCCGGACTGACATGACTAGTCGTAAACCCAAGGTGGCACAAACTTACAGGGACAGGCATACATGACCCAGCAATGCACGTGTCGGTCAGCAGCGAGTGCAACCGGGCTGTAGCAAGCTATCAGGACTCCGATAGACACTGCGTGACATTTCCCCGAAGGGACAGACACAGGAGCAAAGAAAGACACATGCTGCTCAATCCATGTGTTCCGGAGCAGTAGCAAGCTACATGGCTCAGTGGAAGCACTAGGAGGCATTTCCCCATAAGGAAGGCTACCAAGAATGTAGATGCATAGATTCGCATGTCGAACGAGTTCAACATATTTCTTTCGGATAACCCATGCAGAAAGGTAGAACTGGCAGAGTCACAATATAGAATCGGGAACTCATCAAGAGTACTCTTATTGTGATCTTTTGATTCAAAAGAACTTCTGCCAAGGATGGTTCATGGTATTTGGAAAATTGATATACCATGGACCTCGAGAACTATCACAAGGGTTACTAATAGCCTAAAGGAACGAGCAAACACTATCAACACGAGGTAAGTAGACTGAATCTTGGGTCAAGAACCCAGGAGTAGAATACCTACTAACTAAATGGCATCATGGGATGCTTTCGAAAATAATGGCCAGAATTCTCACACTGGGAATACAAAGCATTGCTAGATTACTAGGTGGTTCTCTAAGATACCCTAGTGTTCGTAATAATAGCTTCAACATATATGTCGAGGCAATGGAGTACCTCAACACATCGATTAGTGTGCTTAATCTGACCCAAAAGGACATCGGGAACATGGAGGAAACATTTGCAAGTGCATCAGACTATTTGGAAACCTGGGCTGACTCGGACAGCATAACGGCTGTAAATGCTCAAAAAGAATTTGAGACATCCTGCAAAATGGTTATTGTGGTTGGTGCACGGCAGATGCCAAAGGATGGCTAAAGAGAGGGACAGGCTCGAGGGCACCGGTGGGCTCCAGAGGCGAGGTCGGCATGAGCGAGCGAGGGATGCAAGACATACCCAGGTTCGGGGCTCTCCGGAGAGATAACACCCCTAGTCCTGCCGAGTGTGGTTTATATGTGGATGTTACAAGCTTGCTCCTAGAGCTGTTTTGGGGAGGAAGGAAGACAGGCCCAAGCATAGGCTGCTCCTTCTCCTTGTCTGTGTGTTCTACTGGATCTCTCTCTCAAGTGTTCGCCCGTGTACATGGAGGGCTCCTGGGGGGTTTATAGGTCAACCCCCCAGGGTTACAATGGTAAAGTTACGTGGTTGTGGGGCCAGGATGTCAGTGTCTGGGAAGCCGGCGCTGGGGCCCGCCGGGTACCAGGATACGCCGGGTTCTCCGGGCGCGGGCCCAGTGTGCCAGGGGACACTGTTCTCCATCTTGTCGTGCGTCACAGAGTGGTTGGGCCGGCTCGGCTACAGTGGCGCGCTGCATGGTCGCCGTCGGCTTTGCGTCAGCAGGATGAGGGATGCACTGTAGCCATGCTGTCCCTGGTCAGTGGAGTAGGTGGGCCACTATTGCCACGCTCCTGCCGGTCAGCGGGGTTGGTTAGCCACTGTAGCCATGCTCATCTCTTCATGGGGACTTGTTCCGTCGTACGCCCCGGACGGGGCGGGAGCTGACCCATGGCCGGGTTGAGGGGCACACTGTGGTTGCACTTACTTGTCGAAGAAGTCTTGACTTGCCGGGACCAGCCGGCATGCGCCAGCGGGTTTGGTCGGGTTCAGGAACCCGTCCAAGGACAAGCCGGATTGAGGGGCGATACTGGCCCCGATGTTTTTGAAAAGGATCCGGGTTCCGTTGCCTGCCCGGGGTTCATACCCCCGACAGTAGTCCCCGAAGCTGTGAAGGCTCGCCGGCTTCAAGCAGGAGGGCCTTCGCAATTTCACCCCCTGAGGAGGCGGCTGATGTTGTTGAGGCTAGTGGCCGCCGGGTCCGGCAACACCCACTGTGTGCTGGCTTCTGGAAGCCGGATCACGACATCTTGGCATGGGCGGGAAACCGAGGAGTCTGCCGAATCTTGAAGGGGAAGGGACGAGCCTCCTTGATTTCGGCGCGGGCGCCACGTGGTGGAAAGTAGCTGAAGAGGCCCTGACAGGCCACGCATGGGACGGGACGTAACAGCGGGTTGGCGCCCGCCACTCCGCACCCGCGGCCCTCGTGCGGGGATTTAATGTGGCAGCCGCGGACGGTTGCCCTTCTCAATGCAGTTAATTCGCATGTGGATCGTGCCCACACAATGCGGGGAGGTGGAAAGGGTGGGCGCAACCAATCCCACTTCCCCACATTCTGTCTGTGGTTATAAATTGGAGGGAAGGGGTGGAGGAAACCATTCATGCACGCGCCCCCCACTCCCCTCTTCTTCCTCCTTCGCCCTGTCTTCTGAGCCCATCGTAAGCTGCAACGCCCTGCCGCTTACGAGTGAAGCACTAACACCGCTCTGCAGCGCCCATCAGCCACTCCTACTCCTCGCCTTAGTCGACGTGCCTTTCTTCTCTTGCCGCATTCCATCGATGGAGAGGCCCAAGGGTTTGTGGGAGGGATCGATGGTTACCGCGGAGGATCTTCAGTATCTGCGCGACACACGGCGGCTGCCACCGGCGACGGAGGTGGCCGTGCGCCTGCCGGGCGGCGAGCTAGCGCCATGGCCGGAGGGGACTGAGCGCGTGGTCTTCTTTTCCCACTTCAAGTGTGGGTTCGGCCTCCCTGCGAGTGACTTCTTCTGCTTGTTCCTGGACTTCTTCGGGCTTCAGCCGCATCACCTTGGGGCGAACGTGGTGCTGCAGCTCTCGGGGTTCATCATCCTGTGCGAGGGCTTCGTGGGCGTCGAGCCCAGTGTGATGTTTGCCTGCGGGGCCGCCATCGTCTCGACCCGGCCACATGGGGCGTGCCCCAAGATGCCGCTGGAGGATTCTGCCAAGAAGTGGCAGAATTCTTTCTTCTACGTCCGCAACCTTGGCGCGGACCGCATCAATCTGCCGCTCTTTGCCGACGTGACGCCGCACGCCAAGACCAACTGGACCTACTGCCCCAAGAACCCGGCGCAGGAGGTGCTGTACCTGAGCAACCGGGTGGTGGAGATGATGACGCGCGAGGGGCTCACCGGGACGGACCTCATCGCCGCCTTCGTCGCGCGTCGGGTGCTGCCGCTGCAGCGCCGGACGCACATCATCGGCCAGATGACTGGCCTCAGGGACCCGAACCGGATGTCATCCCGGTGGCTAACGCAGGAACAGATCGCCGGCTGGGTCAACGACATCTCAAAGGCCGGGATGCCGGAGGAGTGAAACTTTGGGAAGGCGCCCTATAGCCACGGGAACCCGGTGCAGGCGGTGAGCCCTTGGTCTCCATATTTTGCTATGTGCCATCTCTTTCTTCGTCCTGATGCGACAAGGGAGGTGCTACTGAACGCTATACAGCATCCATATGACGGAACAATGACGCAGGTGGTGGCCATCCAGCAAGCCGGCTCGGAGGAGGTGGATATCCTCGCCGAGAACCCGGAGAACGGGTAAGTTTTTGCATCCTGATCCCTTGCGAGATTGGTTGAGAGACAAGGCCATGGTTTTGACGCATGCTGATGGTGCAGCGCTGCCGAGGGGAGCAGGCATCGACGTCGGCTCCCCAAGACGGCTAACAAAAATGACCGAGGCCTGGTCGTCCCGCGCGCCGGCCGTGGCTAGCCGACCGCACGGGAAGGAGGACGTAGCGCCGAGGAAGCCGGCCGCGAAGCGCACGGTGGACCCGGCAGTAGGCGGCAAGCCGGCCACCAAGAAGAGGCGCTGTACCATCCCGGCGGCGCCAGCGAGACCGATCATCCCGATGGCGATCGGGTATGTTTTCTTGCCGACTCCAGCGAGCCGCCGAGTCGTTCTTTTCTCATGCTTCTCTTGTTGTGATCCAGGTCGCCGTTGGAGTTGGCGCTGGCGGCGACTGATGCTGCGTCTGGAGGTGGCTTCTCGTTCTGGAAGTCCTAGGGCAGCGCCATCGACTTGCCCGAGGGGTCGGCCGAGGAGGACCTTAGCCTGAACCCGGCAGACACGAAGCGCTACGCCTGCGAGCCCGTAACAAGGCCGAGGAGGAGCTGGAGGCGGCCTTGGCCCAAGCCTGGGCCAGGGCCACGGAGGCGAGGGAGGGAGCCACAACGGAGCCGGCGTGGCTGAAGATGCCGGCGGGCATGGAGCCGGCGGAGGCGGTCATCGTGCCGCCGATAGAGGAGGGGCGCGACCCGGACGGCCGGGTGGAGGTGGCGGTGGACGACCGGGAGGTTGTGGAGATCGACGACGACACCCCACCGTGGCACGACGTGGTCAAGCGGGTGGAGGTGGAAGGAGGCAGAGGGGGAGCCATCCCGGAGGGGACGCCGCAGGCGATGTCGGACGGGGCGCCACTGGTGGCGCTGGTCGGAGCAACGGAGGGGACGCCGGCCGGTGCACCAGGGTCGAGGCCGGTCGGCGAGGAGACGGCAGGCGGCGAGCACGCCTTGGTGATCAGGCAGCCGCAAGCGACGCCAGGTGGCCGCCCCGCAGCTGGGTCGCAACCAGTGCGGGCCGGATCCAGCCGAGCTGTCTTTGGGCCGCAGACGTAGGAGGAGGCGTCAATGGCCGCCGTGCGCCGGCATCTCCGTGGGTGCGCGGACCGGGTTCAGGCCTTCGCCTAGGCCGAGACAGAGCGGGTGCGGGTGCTGGAGCGCTCCATCTTCGTAAGGCTTATTCCTTTTAGCTTTTTCTTCTGCAGCTCTTAGTGGGGGCGCGCTAGCGCACCCACTGGGTGTAGCCCCCAAGATTCGGGCCAACTACGTAGTAGTTGGGTCAAATCTTAAAGAGCTTCTTGTGCTAATTCTTGTTTCTCCGCAGCACCTGGATGCCCTCCGAGTCAGCATCTACAACCGGCTTCTGGAGAAGCACCAGCAGGTCATGGCGCAGCTTGCCGCCAAGGAGGAGGCGCTTCACCTTGTTGAAGGTACGCCTTGCGTGTTCTTAGTGGGGGCACGCTAGCGCACCCACTGGGTGTGGCCCCCGAGATTCGGGCCAACTACGTAGTAGTTGGGTCGAATCTTAAAGTGTTCTTGTCCTTTCTTTCGTTGTCTTGACTTTGAATCTTTGTCGTGTAGCCGCCGTGGCCTAGGTGCCGGTCTAATGAACCCGGCTGGCCAGAGCCGGCCAGCAGCGCGATCTGGCATTTGCCGACTCCGGCCGGCTCCGGGTCGAAGTGGGGCAGCTGAAGGCGGAGGCCGCCAAGGTGGCAGAGGCCCATCTGGCGCTTGTCGAAGCCGGCCAGTAGCGTGATCAGCTGGCCAGTGACAAGAGCCGGCTCCAGGCCGAATTGGAGCGACTGAAGGCAGAAACGGAGGAGGCCCAGCAGGAGCTCGCCAAATCCGGCCAGCAATGCGACCAGCTGGCCGGTGACAAGAGCCAGCTCCAGGCGGAGGTGGAGCGCCTGAAGGCGGAGGCCACCAAGGTGGTAGAGGCCCACCAGGCGGAGCTCCTTCGCCTCAAGGAGGAGAATGAGAGGGTGGCCGTAGCTAAGGACGACGAGCTGAAAGCGGCCGTCGGCAGGCGCGCCGAGCTGGAGAAGGCGCTCGAAGCGCGCGATCGTGCCGGGGACTTGGAATGGCATGGTACAGTGCTCGAAGTGCAACACCTGGATGAGGCCTTCGCCAGTAAGTGTTTCTTTGTTGACTTCGCTGGGTTGTGAAGCCGGCTTTGCTTTTTCGTTGCTAACTGTCTTGCTTTTCTTCTTGGCAGGGCACTTCTCGGAGACGCAGGGGACGGCGGACGAGGCCGTGCTTGCTCACCGGTCGACCCAGGCGGACGCGGGTGCCGGGCTTGACCCGAACGTTACCTGGAGTTTCTCGAAGATCATGCACGCCGCTGAGGCCAGCCTGCAGGTCCTGGGTACGCAGATGGCGCGGGTGTCCGAAGCCGGTGTGGGGATGACGGCGGCCCTCTGGCCCGTTGTCGTTGCACCCAACAACGTCACGCGGCTGGCGCGGTGGCTGGAAGCAGGACCGGCGCGGCTTCACGCGTGGCGTGTTTCTGCCGCCCGTGCCGGTGCTGACCTGGCGCTGAGGTTTGTCATGTCCTGGTATCCAGATCTGGCGCTGGACCAGCTGGCAGCCCAGCGAGCCGGCGCGGAGCCCCAACTGCAGGCGGAGGCGGGCTGGATCGCCGCACGGGCCAGCTACCTGGCCTCGTTTGGGTTGCATGACGAGTTCCAGGTAGAGCGGACCGAAGACGGCGGGGTGGTGCCGCCTGACAGCTTTGGCCTGCTGCTCGACAACCCGGAAGGCAGCTCTGAGGAGACAGGTGCCTACGCGGACGACGAGGCCGAGTTGGATGATATCGGCACCTCAGTGAACCCGAAGGCCACCACGGAGGGGCCGGCAGCTGCGTAACCCAGTGCGGGAATCGCCTGAAGCCGCCCTGTTTATCATTTTCGTACTTTTGTTAAGTAGTAGGTCCACCCACCCACTGGGGTGTATTGGTGAATGTAATGAACTCTCGCCTTGGGCCCATATTTCAGCAATGTAAATATTTTCACGAGTATTTACATCTTTGCTCTTTGTTCTCTAAGCCTTTTTCCTTGCTTGCTCCTTCTTTGGGCCTCCCCCCGTGAGTCGAACAGCCGGGTTCCGATCTGTGACAAGGAGTTCGGTCCTTGGAAAGAGCGCGCAGTACTTAGGCCCTTCAAACGTTGAGTGCGAGCAAAACACCCACTAGGCTAGCTGGCGAGCAGCCGGTCGTGCGGCAAATTAGTGTGGTGAGGCCGGGTCAGCCGATCCGGCAAATCCAACTTAGTGTTTCTCGACGTGCAGGTGATTCGATCCATAGTTCTTGCCGGCCAACAGCCGAAGCTGGACTATGGCGTAGGGCGAAGTGGAGGGCCTTGGCAACTCAAGCATGCCGGGATGTGCTAAAGAGGACGGCGGATTTCGGTCAAGTGGGCCAGCCCCCGAGCCCCCGAGTTGGGCGGGCCAACCCGGCGGTGGAGGTTTTAAGAAAATGTACAAGGATGTGTGAAACAAAATAACTTGGCAGGAAAAGGCAGCCCCTGAGTGTCGTTCGGGGGTCCTATAGTCTTTCATAGAATTACAAAAGGCAGCGATACATACGTGCATATAGCTAACTATAAAATGGGCGGAGGAGCTCTGCGTTCCAGGGCCGGCTTGTCTCCTCGCCGGCGGTATCTCTCTTGTGCTTGTTCGGCTTGCAGGAGGCGATGAGGTAGTAGGTGTTGCGGTCACACAGGGCTTTGCTAACGATGAAGGGGCCCTCCCAAGGGGAGGCCAACTTGTGCTGGCCGACTTGCTACTGGACAAGCTGGAGGACGAGGTCTCCTTCATGGAACGTGAGGGGCTTGATCTTTTTGCTGTGGTAATGCCTCAGGCCTTGCTGATAGATGGCGGATCGGCTAAGGGCCAAAAGGCGTGCTTCTTCGAGTAGGTCGACGCCGTCTTCGCGGGCTTCCTTGGCTTGTGCTTCTATGTACATTGCGACTCATGGTGAGTTGAACTCGATGTTGGTCGGGATGACGGTTTCTCCTCCGTAGATGAGGCGTGCTTCTTCGAGTAGGTCGACCGGTTCGGCGTTGTCCGGAGACTCCAGAGGACGGCCGGCAGCTCATCAAGCCAGCTGCCGGGTGAACGGATGAGGTGCTCCACTAGCCATGGCTTGATACCAGATAGGATGAGGCCGTTGGCCCGCTCGACCTGGCCGTTGGATTGAGGATGAGCTACGGAGGCCAGGTAAAGCCGGATGCTGGAGACGAAGCAGTATTGCACCAGAGCGCCCTTGGCAAAGTTGGTGCCGTTGTCGGTGATGATGCTGTGCGGGACGCCGTAGAGCACCGTGATGTCTTTGACGAACCGGACGGCCATTGGCCCGTCCAGCTTCTTGATCGGCCGCACCTCGATCCACTTGGTGAACTTGTCGACCGCCATAAGAAAGTGCATCATGCCGCCCTGTGGCACCCCGGTTCAGAGAAACCGGAACGCCCCGTATTCCAGCCCAGAGATCGAGGTGAAGTCTTCTGGAATACGACACTGCTTAGCATAGAACAAACCAGCTCTCTATTACAACACGAATATGAATACAAGGTCTCTGATATTACAATGAATAACACCGGCACGGCGACGCTACGCCAACCACAGTTGCTCTATGCAAGCAGCATAACAACTCAAGACAGCGGAACCTCTACTGGCAGCGGAACAACGAACGACGATGATGGACTCCAATCCGCAGGGACTCTGGCTGGAACATTTATCCTAGCTTGCGAACATAGGAACCACACCAAACAAGCAAGCAAACTCGGAACGACCTGCAAACTGGCATGACACGCCAGGTCAGTACATTGAATGTACTTGCAAGCTCACAATAACCAAAAGCAGTCAAGACAAACAACAGCATGGCATTAGCAGGTTAAAGCAATCATGAGCATGATACTAACAGAACAACATGGCATGCACAAACTGAACACGATACGGCTAGAACAAGCATAGCATGAGCATATGAACATGATGATACTACATGTAACAGGGTAACATTATCATGCACTAACTTACTCTATCTCGGCGGTTACCTCGTAACCATCTCATGCATCAACTTACCAACATCGGTATCCATGATACCTCCGTGATCATCTCGCGATCACAATAGGATCAACCAACTTCGGTATGCACGATACCTTCGTGATCCTCTCTCGATCACAACCAATCTCTTTCTCATCATCGAACCGGGGTTATTATTAATCAAGTTATTATTATAGTTGGCTTATAATTTGACCTACTACGAACTGGGCCCATATCCGCGGGCACGGCTATCGATAGATTAAACACACACTCTGCAGAGGTTAGTACACTGTACCCATGCCACGGAATCCATGGCCTCACACTCCCATTCGGGTGGACCAACGGCATTCTGACAAAACCGATCTATTGCCATCACACTCTCCCAGCCACTCCGACAAACTCCCCTTTGGGCTAAGTCCTGGGTGGCCCCGATGTTAACCCGTTACATCCAACGGCCACCGTCGTGGCAAAACATAAACGGTCCCAAACGGGGACAAGGATCCTTACAACAACAACGGGCACACAAGGTTTATGTCCGCCTACCTGATCAGGGTAGCGCGCGCCCATAACCTTCCCTCTTTGGAGGCACCGTCGAGAAGCATGACAATAGACCGCATTAGGGCCTTCCCATAAAAGGCAAATGTTGCTGCACTGGTCAGCTCGATTTGGTGGCACCATGACTAAGCCAACAGTTGTTCAAGTTCATTATTATCCGGTTAAACTTGAATGCAATGAGCTGAGCCATAATAAAGTAACATTATGCATGAGCATGATATCAACATAAGCATGGAGGTGCAACATAATCCTCGAGCATAACAACAATGAAGCATTTAACCAAATGAGCATGGCATACTGACAAGCATAAGTATAACACTGCACATGAGCATAGCATGACTACTAGCACCAGAAATAAATACCATGCAAGAATATGACAATAATACTACCAAGTAAGCATATAACCAGCTAGATGCAAAGGAACATGCATAGCAACAGTATTGGATAACAGACGGTAAACATGCATCAGGATGAACATCACTACTACCAGCATGTACTACTACTACCAAGCATAACATGTGACAATAATACGAGCAAGTAGTACAAGATAACAAGAAACATCGGAACATAGCATGAATGTGAACATGAATCCACGAGCATAACCAAAACAACGACAGTAGTAGCAAACAAGTAGACAGATAACGGGCAAACTTTTATTAAATATTAAAGTAGAAACAATGGCTACTGCATGTCTATTATGCAAGTGGCTGTTGTGGCTTGCCTGGGGGTGACGGAGACTCCGGGAAGAAGTGCGGTGAAGCCGCGGAATGATTTGCCGGACGTGCTTCTCTCTCGAAGGGGGCTGATTAGAAGCAAGGGCAAAATGGTCATTTTCACTATGGGACCACCTAGTGAAAATAGTACCAACAGAAAGATCTCGACGAGACGAAGAAGTGGGCATTGGTTTCACCTCGATCGGATTTACGGTCACGGAGATACGAAGGGTGGAAGTTCAGGGACTAATTTGTAAATTTTTCTCCACAAACAAGTCCCTGAGCTGAAAAACAGAAAGCGTATTTCAGAGGAGTGCGCTTCCAGAATAGAGAAAGCGTATTTTGAGCTGCAGAAGAAAGAAACTACGCTTTCCAGAGGCGAAAGCATATTTTCGAGAGTACGCTTCCACTTAACAGAGTGGATAAGGTTACCAGGGGATGACATGTGGGGTCGGGGAGGAGGCGGGGTCCACCTGGCGCGGCATCTTCTTCCTGCTTGCCCTGCTCCCGAAAGGAAACATAGGAGAGGCAGGGGAGGGATCGGCCGGCGACGGGGTGGCTGGATCCGGCCACCCTGGCCGAGGGGACGACGCCGACGGGATCCAAGCGAGTGGCCGCACCCTCCTAGTGCAGCAGCCACGCCGGGGAAGGACGGGATGGCGGCGACGAGAGGAGACAGAGGCGAGCAGCGGCCTGACTTGCAGGGCATGGCCCTGGAGGGGCCCCGGTGAGGTGGAGATGGGTTGGGAGGCGCGCCGGGATGAAGTGAAGCTAGTGGGAGGCTCGGTCAGAGGAGAGGAGGCCCGAGGTGGTCGGAACCGAGACGAACTCCGGCGAGGTCACGACGGTTCGAGGAGGAAACGGCGAAGAAACAGCCGGATTGGGCACTTCCGGCAAGCAAATGAGGCAAGGGAGGAGTGAGTGAGGGGCGGAGGACCTCGGGGCAGCTTAAATAGGCGCGGGAGAAGCCTCTAGAGCATCACGGGCGAGCTCGAGCAATGCTCTAATGGAGGACAGGGGCTGGATGCGGCACGGGCACGGCTGCCAGCGCTCGACGACGGTGAAACAGGAGGGGGCCTGGGCACGGGACGATGCAGAGGCTCATGGGGGAGCTCCTGGACAAGGTTGGACGTCGAGACGACGAGGGAGCGGACGAGAACAGTGGTCGGAACGAGCCAGAGCTTGCCATTAGCGTGACACAAGCATGATCACCGCGTGCATTGGTGCAAGCAGCACATTCTGGCCAGGCCAACCATGTCCAGTGGATGGACCTTGCTACCCTTAGTCCAAACGAAGAAATAATTTGGTCCAGGGGCAAAGAAGAGATTGGCAGGAGGTTCCAAAACATCTCAGCAGCAAAGTGTTTGTGTTGTGCTGTGGGGACACAAGCATGGGAACGAAGGAATGTATTTGTCTGGTAATGATGACATACTAAGATGACTGAGATGACCAAGAATCAGCTTAAGAGGAGAGGTTTAGAGGGTACTTGCTGTAGAAAGCATCATAAGGGCCAGATTAAGAGATGATGAAGTAGCACTCACATAAATGCTGGGAATGAGCTGAAAATTTGGCATGGCATAATGATTTGGAGAAATGAAAATGCTCAAAAAGTTTCATGCCATTTGGATGAACCAAACTAGCACTTGCTTCATAAAGCATCTCCCTGGACAGAAACTTGGAAAAATTGCACAGGGCAAATGGATCAATGAAATGGGCCAAAACTTGGTGGAGAGAGTTGATATGGATAGGAGAATGTCTTGGTAAATTTTCAGCTTAAATGAAGCAATATAAAATATGGTTGCTTCACAAACTAAAAATCTGACCAGAAACCAAGAGTTGGAGCTGGGCTCACATAGATGAGTTACATGAGCTCAAATTTGGTGTAGAGTGATGATTTGATCATATGAAGGACCTTGCAAAATTTCAACTCATTTCGATATGCCTAGCTTGTACTTCCTTCACACAGGCTTCCCTCAGACAGGAACTTTGAAAAATTGCTTAGGAATATTTACTAGGCAAATTGAGTTGAATTTTGACATGGGGCAATTATATGGACTGGAAAAGGTGTCCAAAAAGTTTGGGGTCAAACAAGCAAAGATAAATGACACTTCCTTTTTTAAAAGCCACTTAGGGCAGAATCAGAAAAGGAATATTTGTGAATTATCTTTGATGATGCCAAGGAAGGATTTTCACATATTTGAGGAAGATATGACCCAATCAATTTATGAGAATTATTTGGGAATTTTGGGAGTGACAGAAATATAGGTTGCTTCACAACCTAGGGTTAAAAAGAATTATTCCTTTAATAGAAAAGGAATATTCCCAAGAAAATGAATATTGGAATTGGGTCAAGGATGAAAATGACATGATCTTAGGATGATGATGAGGATGACAAGCCACTATAAAACCTAGGAAGACATGATCTTCCCAAGTTTCACAACCACATAGCCACAGAAAAACAATTCAAAATAAGAAATCGAAGAAAATCATCAGAAAAAGAAAAGGGCAAAATCCAGGGTGTTACAAACCTTCCCCCCTTAAAGAAATCTCATCCTCGAGATTTGGTTGCTCAGGGATAAATAAATATTCCGACTTGAAGAAACCGTTTCCAACTCTGGCTTCTCCTATTTCCTTATATTATGTTCCTGCCGAATTGCATCTGACTGACTGCCTTGATCTAGGGTGGTTTTTCTTCACTGTATCTGACATACTGACAGGACTTCCCTCATATGTTCCTGTTCATACTGAACCAAATTTTCTTTCATATCTGCTGGCTTAGCTGAGGTCTGAAATTTTTTCATTACTGACATACGTGTCCTTCTCGATATTGATCCGTGCTGGAGATGTTATTCTTGTATCGAGTACCGAGAATATTCCACGGAGTGGGGAACACATCTTCCCGTGGAACAAGGAATCTCTTCTATCCAGGCATCGGGTTCCTCGAATATATGCATGCCTTCTGGGTTCAACACATTGATGTGAATCATACCTGTTCTTCTAATGGATTCTGACATCTTGCAGGAGTTTCTGACTTATCTTGACTGGCTTCACAGTCTTGAGTATCCAATCTATACCAAAGGTTTGATTGTCGCTTGACGTGACTGATAGAAAAATGCACCATCTCCTGATGATAACATTTGCAGACTTGACTGGCAGTGATCCCATTCATGGCAGGCTATTCTTTAATCTATTCCCATATGTGAGAGCACATGCTTTGTGATTTAATACTCTGATTCTTCATTTTCATTTTCTTTATCTGGATCTTTAACTGAAAGAGTGGGCCCTTATATATACTTGACTATTTTCGCGGCCCTGAGTACTGTCATGCGCAATATCTTGCAATTCATACTTTGGTCTCGAGTCTCGGGATATTTATCCGGTTCACGTGCGATTGTACGGATCTCATTACTGTTGTCGACTATGCCTGATAGTGACAGGATTAATAACATCACCTTGTCGGATGCGCGGGGCTGATCTTGATATTTACTGCTGAGATGGTGTCTCAATCTTGTCTTTCTTCAAGACTTGTCGATTCTTGCATCACCCACTGGCTTTCCTTCACTTGCATATCCAGTGAGGTTGTCGGATGCGTACCATGAATTCTTCCTTGTTCGAGGGACTTGCATGAACTTGACAACATACTCATTGTATGAAGAACTATCTGATTCTCGAGGCATACCTTTGTTCTGACTGATTCTTATTTCTGACTTAACTGTTGCAGATCTGCCACTTGGAAACACTGTCATATGCTGACAACTCATAGTTTAATATCTTGTACCAGTGCCGTACTGAAGAAGATTGGATTGCTTGCGTTGGAAATCATCAGGATATCGTGCTGAGGAAGACTGGATGGCTTGCGCTCGAACCCTTCGGCGGATAGCTTGCTGGGGAAGACTGGGTAGCGTACCTTAGAAGCTTCCCCCCTTAAAGACTTGCTAGGGAAGACTCGGTACCTTATGCCAGAAGCTTTTACAGTACCTTATCGAGAAGACTGAATATCTTGCACGGGAGTCCATTCATACCTTGCTGATGCAGACTGAGGAATCTTGCCTTGTACGCTTCGCTGAGAAATACTGTGCTGCTTTTCTTGCGAACAGAGTGACATATATATATCCTTGTCATTCTGGCTGCTGATAACTTGTATGACAAGAATTGTCTGACCATCCTTGCTTAATGAATTCATTGCGTCTTTGGACTGACTTTTGGGTGTCGCATGTTTTAAATCTGACTCATGGCAGAATCAACCATTGTGTACGGACCATACCTTTGACATGAAATGCATGTTGGACATGGATCCAATTTTGTTCTCCTGCTGGTTTAATCATTGTTGCAATAAAGATGTATCTCTGACGGGTGCTTGTTACTGAAAGTCTGAGCAGAATATAACTTGTATTCAGACCAGATGTCTGCAATACAATGCTGTCAGCTGAAAATCTCATTGTTTTTAACTGAGTTCCTTGGTGTATATCTTTACTTCTCATGGCTTCTTCTGATCCGGTGTCGGTTGATGAGCAATTTTCCATAATGGGGTAACACCAAAGATTCAAATAAAGAAGCACGAGAAAACAATTTATTGCAACAAAGCACATATCAAACAAGCTACAAAACTACTCCACACAGGCACAAACAAGCATGATACTATAGCAGATGCACATGCACCACACGAAGGACTACACCCTACGCTTGAGCAAACGCTTCGGAGCTGACGAAGAAGCTAAGGGAGCAGCGAGTGGAACTGCTGACTCCGAAACTCCGGAGGGATGAGGTGGAGGGGTTGGAGAAGCTGGCAGAGACTGAGGTAGGGAAACATCAAGCAATCTCCTGGCTCGAATGGCGTCTCGGACTAACTCGGAAATAAGAAGACACTCGGCCGTCATGTAACGGCACATGGCAAGGATAGCCGGGTCATCTTGATGGTTGACAGAGGGGAACTTGATCCGCTTAGGATTCTCGATGATGGTGGGATAATATTGATAAGCACGGTTCTCTTGCACCATGCTCTCTTGATGACGAAGACCGGTGATTCCTGCCATTGCGGCAAGCTGAACGGCACGCTCGGGAGTAGCACCGTAACCACCATGGAAACTGTAGGTGCGCTTACCAACAGGAATCAAGGCTGACAGATGGACATGAGCAACATACTCCAGAATTCTGCCTCCAGAAAAAAACTGGAATACTTGGTAATGGGGAGGATCTCCATGGGGATAAATGCTACGCCACATATCGCCAAGGAGGGTGGCAAAGCTGAGAGGTGCAGGAGTGGGACCGAACGCAATAGGAACAACACTGGGAGCTCTGGGGAGGGTACTGAACTCATGAAAGCTGGCTGCCATCTACGCACGAAACAGGGGTTAGGGGTAACCGATTACGACTATATGCAGCAAACAAATGCAACAACCAAATGCGGCAAGCAAGGGCAACAACCAGACCCTATACTACCATTTTCTAACGTTCCAGCGGACTAGGACGCTCTGCAGCCAGACCTACTCTGATACCAAGCCCTGTGGCACCCCGGCTCAGAGAAACTGGAACACCCCGTATTCCAGCCCAGAGATCGAGGTGAAGTCTTCTGGAATACGGCACTGCTTAGCATAGAACAAACCAGCTCTCTATTACAACACGAATATGAATACAAGGTCTCTGATATTACAATGAATAACACCGGCACGGCGATGCTACGCCAACCACAGTTGCTCTATGCAAGCAGCATAACAACTCGAGGCAGCGGAACCTCTACTGGCAGCGGAACAACGAACGATGATGATGGACTCCAATCCGCAGGGGCTCTGGCTGGAACATTTATCCTAGCTCATGAACACAGGAACCACACCAAACAAGCAAGCAAACTCGACATGACCTGCAAACTGGCATGACACGCCAGGTCAGTACATTGAATGTACTTGCAAGCTCACAATAACCAAAAGCAGTCAAGACAAACAACAGCATGGCATTAGCAGGTTAAAGCAATCATGAGCATGATACTAACAGAACAACATGGCATGCACAAACTGAACATGATACGGCTAGAACAAGCATAGCATGAGCATATGAACATGATGATACTACATGTAACAGGGTAACATTTTCATGCACTAACTTACTCTTGCTCGGCGGTTACCTCGTAACCATCTCATGCATCAACTTACCAACATCGGTATCCATGATACCTCTGTGATCATCTCGCGATCACAATAAGATCAACCAACTTTGGTATGCATGATACCTCCGTGATCCTCTCTCGATCACAGCCAATCTCTTTCACATCATCGAACCGGGGTTATTATTAATCAAATTATTATTATAGTTGGCTCATAGTGTGACCGACTACAAACTGGGCCCATATCCGTGGGCACGGCTATCGATAGATTAAACACACACTCTGCAGAGGTTAGTACACTGTACCCACACCATGGAATCCATGGCCTCGCACTCCCATTTGGGTGGACCAACGGCATTCTGACAAAACCGATCTATTGCCATCACACTCTCCCAGCCACTCCGACAAACTCCCCTTTGGGCTAAGTCCTGGGTGGCCCCGATGTCAACCCGTGACATCCAACGGCCACCGTCGTGGCAAAACATAAACGGTCCCAAACGGGGACAAGGATCCTTACAACAACAATGGGCACACAAGGTTTATGTCCGCCTACCTGATCATTGTAGCGCGCGCCCATAACCTTCCCTCTTTGGAGGCACTGGCGAGAGGCATGACAATAGACCGCATTAGGGCCTTCCCATAAAAGGCAAATGTGGCTGCACTGGTCAGCTCGATTTGTCGGCACCATGACTCAGCCAACAGTTGTTCATGTTCATTATTATCCGGTTAAACTTGAATGCAATGAGCTGAGCCATAATAAAGTAACATGATGCAACTACAATGCATGAGCATGATATCAACATAAGCATGGAGGTGCAACATAATCCTCGAGCATAACAACAATGAAGCATTTAACCAAATGAGCTTGGCATACTGACGAGCATAAGTATAACACTACACATGAGCATAGCATGACTACTAGCACCAGAAATAAATACCATGCAAGAATATGACAATAATACTACCAAGTCAGCATATAACCAGCTAGATGCAAAGGAACATGCATAGCAACAGTACTGGATAACAGACGGTAAACATGCATCAGGATGGACATCACTACTACCAGCATGTACTACTACTACCAAGCATAACATGTGACAGTAATACTAGCAAGTAGTACAAGATAACAAGAAACATCGGAACATAGCATGAAGGTGAACATGAATCCACGAGCATAACTGAAACAACAACAGTAGTAGCAAACAAGCAGACAGATAACAGGCAAACTTTTATTAAATATTCAACTGGAAACCATGGCTACTACATGGCTATCATGCAAGTGGCTATTGTGGCTTGCCTGGAGGTGACAGAGACTCCAGGAAGAAGTGCGGTGAAGCCGCGGAACGATTTGCCGGACGTGCTTCTCTCTCAAAAGGGGCTGATTAGAAGCAAGGGGAAAATGGTCATTTTCACTGTGGGACCACCTAGTGAAAATGGTACAAACAGAAAGATCTCGACGAGACGAAGAAGTGGGCATTGGTTTCACCTCGATCGGAGTTACGGTCGCGGAGATACGAAGGGTGGAAGTTCAGGGACTAATCTGTAAATTTTTCTCCACAAACAAGTCCTCGAGCTGAAAAACAGAAAGCGTATTTCAGAGGTGTGCGCTTTCAGAACAGAGAAAGCGTATTTTCAGCTGCAGAAGAAAGAAACTACGCTTTCCAGAGGCGAAAGCGTATTTTCGAGAGTACGCTTCCACTTAACAGAGTGGATAAGGTTACCAGGGGATGACATGTGGGGTTGGGGAGGAGGCGGGGTCCACCTGGCGCGCCGTCTTCTTCCTTCTTGCCCTGCCGATCAGCCGGCGATGGGGCGGCTGGCTCCGGCCACCCTAGCCGAGGGGACGACGCCGACGGGATCCAGGCGGGTGGCCGCACCCTCTTGGTGCAGTAGCCACGCTGGGGAAGGACGGGATGGCAGCGACGGGAGGAGACAGAGGTGGGCGGCGGCCTGACTTGCGGGGCACGACCCTAGAGGGGCCCCGGCGAGGTGGAAATGGGTGGGGAGGCACGCCAGGATGAAGTGAAGCTAGTGGGAGGCTCGGGAGGAGGAGAGGAGGCCCGAGGTGTTCGGAACCAAGAAGAACTCCGACGAGGTCACGGCGGTCCGAGGAGGAAACGGCGAAGAAACGGCGGGGTTGGGCACTTCCGGCGAGCAAATGAGGCGAGGGAGGAGTGAGTGAGGGGCGGACGACCTCGGGGCAGCTTAAATAGGCGCGGGAGAAGGCTCTAGAGCATCACGGGCGAGCTCGAGCAGTGCTCTAATGGAGGACAGGGGTTGGACGCGGCATGGGCACGGCTGCCAGCGCTCGACGACGGCGAAATAGGAGGGGGCCCGGGCACGGGATGATGCAGAGGCTCACGGGGGAGCTCCTGGACAAGGTTGGACGTCGAGACGATGAGGGAGCAGATGAGAACAGTGGCCGGAACGAGCCAGAGCTTGCCATTAGCGTGACGCAAGTGTGATCACCGCATGCACTGGTGCAAGCAGCGCGTTCTGGCCGGGCCGACCATGTCCAGTGGATGGACCTTGCTACCCATAGTCTAAATGAAGAAATAATTCGGTCCAGGGGCAAAGAAGAGATTGGCAGGAGGTTCCAAAACATCTCAGCAGCAAAGTGTTTGTGCTATACTGTGGGGATACAAGCTTGGGAACGAAGGAATGGATTTGTCTGGTGATGATCACATACTAAGAGGACTGAGATGACCAAGAATCAGCTTAAGAGGAGAGGTTTAGAGGGTACTTGCTGTAGAAAGCATCATAAGGGCCAGATTAAGAGATGATGAAGTAGCACTCACATAAGTGCTGGGAATGAGCTAAAAATTTGGCATGGCATACTGATTTGGAGAAATGAAAATGCTCAAAAAGTTTAATGCCATTTGGATGAACCAAACTAGCACTTGCTTCATAAAGCATCTCCCTGGACAGAAACTTGGAAAAATTGCACAAGGCAAATGGATCAATGAAATGGGCCAAAACTTGGTGGAGAGAGTTGATATGGATAGGAGAATGTCCTGTTAAATTTTCAGCTTAAATGAAGCAATATAAAATATGGTTGCCTCACAAACTGAAAATCTGACCAGAAACCAAGAGTTGGAGCTGGGCTCACATAGATGAGTTACATGAGCTCAAAGTTGGTGGAGAGTGATGATTTGATCATATGAAGGACCTTGCAAAATTTCAACTCATTTCGATATGCCTAGCTTGTACTTCCTTCACACAGGCTTCCCTCAGACAGGAACTTTAAAAAATTGCTCAGGAATATTTACTAGGCAAATTGAGTTGAATTTTGGCATGGGGTAATTATATGGATAGGAAAAGGTGTCCAAAAAGTTTGGGGTTAAACAAGCAAACATAATGACACTTCCTTTTCAAAAAGCCACTTAGGGCAGAATCAGAAAAGGAATATTTGTGAATTATCCTTGATGATGCCAAGGAAGGATTTTGACATATTTGAGGAAGATATGACCCAAAAAATTTATGAGAATTATTTGGGAATTTTGGGAGTGACAGAAATATAGGTTGCTTCACAACCTAGGGTTAAAAAGAATTATTCCTTTAATAGAAAAGGAATATTCCCAAGAAATTGAATATTGGAATTGGGTCAAGGATGAAAATGACATGATCTTGGGATGATGATGAGGATGACAAGCCACTATAAAACCTAGGAAGACATGATCTTCCCAAGTTTAAAACCACATAGCCATAGAAAAACAATTCAAAACAAGAAATCCAAGAATATCATCAGAAAATTGGCAAAATCCAGGGTGTTACACGCCTCGAGCGGTCTTGAGGGGGCCTACCATGTCGAGCCCCCAGACCGCAAAGGGCTAGGTGATCGGGATGGTTTGCAGGGCTGAATCCGGCTGGTGGCTGCGCTTGCTGAAGCGTTGGCAACCTTCGCACTTGAGGACGAGCGACTCGGCGTCTTTGAGGGCCGTGGGCTAGTAGAAACCTTGGCGGAAAGCCTTGGCCACCAGGGACCTGGAGGTGGCGTGGTGCCCGCACTCACCCTGATGTATGTCGAGGAGGATCTGTATGCCCTTGTCTTGCTCAACGTAGCGCTGGAACACGCCTGTTGCGCTGCGCTTGACGAGCTCGTTGTTGATGATGCTGTAGGCGGACGCCCGGCATTGCACTTGCTGTGCCTCGGTCTTGTCCATGGGGAGTACTCCACTCTCCAGGAATGCTAGGATTGGCTGGGCCCATGACGGAGCTGTCACCGCGGTGAAGACGGCCACCAAGACGGGTTCAATGGCGGCAGCCCCCGAGCCGGAGGCGGCAGCCCCCGGGTTTGGCATAATGGCGGCCAGGTCAAGAACGGCAGCCCCCGGGCCGGAGTCAGCAGTCCCCGGGCCGAGTTCCGCAGCCCCCGGGTCCGGGTTGGGGAGGCGCACTGCAGGGTCGTCCGGGATGAAGATGGACTTGGAATCCGGAGACGGCTTGACGGACGGCTTGCACAAGTGCTCGAGGGAGATGCCGGATGGTATAGCCTGCTGGGATGAGCCAATCTTGGCTAGCATGTCGGCGGCTTCGTTTTCAGCGCGCGGGACATGGAGGAACTCGCAGTCGTCGAAGGTGCCGAAGAGTTGCTGGACCAGGAAGTGGTAGCTGGCCATGTTGGCATCCCGGGCGTCCCATTCGCCGGAACACTGCTGCACCACCAAATCCGAGTCGCGATAACATAGGATGCGCCAGGCACCGAGTTCCTTGGCAAGCAGGAGGCCATGCACAAGGGCTTCATACTCGGCGACGTTGTTGGAGGCGGCGAAGTGTATCTGGAGTGCGTACCGCAGCCGGTCGCCCTTCGGGGATGACAGCACGATGCCGGCTCCCAAGCCGGAGTGCATCTTGGTGCCGTCAAAGTGCATGCGCCAATGCGTTGAATCCGGTGGCGGCGGAAGATACTGGGTCTTCGTCCAGTAGACGAGGAAGTCGGCCAAGGCCTGGGACTTGATCGTGGTGCGGGTCTCGTAGATGATGGTGTGGCCGGCTAGCTCAATGGCCCATTTGGCAACCCGGCCAGAGGCATCCCGGTAGCCCATGATCTCGCCGATGGGGGCCGTGCTGACCACGGTGATGACATGCTCTTGGAAGTACTGCTTCAGCTTCTTGGCAGTAAAGTACACGCCGTAGCACATCTTCTAGTAGTGCTTGTAGTTCTGCTTGGAGGCGAAGAGCACCTCGCTCAAGTAATAGACCGGGCACTGGACGGAGTGAATCTTGCCCTTCTTTGGTCGCTCGACCATGAGCACCGTGCTGACCGACCGCGAGGTGGCGGCGATGTATAGCAACAACGGCTCCTTGTTAGCTGGCACAGCCAGGATAGGTGCGGTGGAGAGCATGCACTTAAGATCCCAGAATGCTTCATTCGCCTGGTCGTTCCACTCGAACGGCGATGTCTTCTTCATCAGCTGATATAGGGGCAAGGCCCTCTCGCCCAGCCGGCTGAGAAACTGGCTGACCGAGGCCAAGCAGCCAGTGAACTTCTGGACATCTCGTAGCCGGGTTGGCTTGCGTATGTGCTCAATGGCTCTAATCTTTTCCGGTTTCGCCTCAATGCCACGCTCTGAAACGAGGAAACCGAGCAGCTTCCTTGCCGGCATGCCGAAGACGCACTTCTCCAGGTTGATCTTGATCTGGTACTTGCACAGATTGGCAAAGGTCTCCTTCAGGTCGTCAAGGAGTGTGAGGTGCTGCTTGGTCTTCACCACGATGTCGTCCACGTAGACGTGGATGTTGCGGCCGAGTTGCGTCAGCAGGCATTTCTGCATGCAACGCTGGAAGGTGGCACCGACATTCTTCAAGCCGAACGACATGGTGATGTAGCAATACGCCCCGAAGGGCATGATGAAGGACATCTTTAGGGCGTCAGCTGGGTCCAGCTTGATCTTATGATAGCCAGAGTAAGCATCCAGGAAGGACATGAGCTCGCAGCCTCCAGTGGAGTCGATGACTTGATCTATCCATGGGAGGGCGAAAGTATCCTTGGGGCAGGCCTTGTTCAGGCTGGTGTAGTCTATGCACATGCGCCAGGTGTTGTTCTTCTTCAGGGCGAGGACCGGGTTCGCTAGCCACTCGGGGTGAAACACCTCCATGATGAAGCCGGCCGCGATTAGCTTGGCTATCTCTTCACCGATGGTTCTTCTCTTCTCTTCTGAAAAGTGACGTAAGGGTTGATGGACAGGCTTGGCGTCCTTGCGGACGTGTAGTTTGTGCTCGGCGTACTCCCTCGGAATTCCTGGCATGTCCTTTGGGGACCATGCAAAGAAATCCCGATTATCATGGAGGAAGTCGACGAGCTCGCCTTCCTATTTGCTGTCGAGGCGGGTGCCCACGACGACGTACTTGCTACAGCTGGGGTCTTCCGGGTTCAGCTTGACCTTGGTCTCCTTGGACGGCTGGAACGAGGCCTCGCCGATTGTCTCTTTGGCCGAAGCCGGCACGGCCGGCTGCTCGCCGGCCAGCACGACAATCCGGTCAAGCTGGCACCGCTCCTCAGCGATGACCAGTGACTCGGCCAATCTGGCGCCGTCTTGGGCGCACTGCAGAGATTTCCTGTAGTCACCGGCTACAGTGATGAGACCCTTTGGACCCAGCATCTTCATCTTCAAGTAGGCGTAGTGGGGGACCGCCATGAACTTGGCGAGCGCGGGCTGGCCCAGCAGCGCGTGATACTCTCTGGATAGGTCCACCACCTAGAACTAGATAGGCTAACGCCGGAAATGATCGCTCGTGCCGAACAAGATGTCAAGCCGGATCCAGCTGATGGGGGAGCAGGAGAGACCCGGCATGATGCCGTGGAATATTGTCCGGGATGGTTCCAATTGCTTGGCCTCGATGCCGAGCTTGGTCATGGTGTCACGATAGAGGATGTTGATGCTGCTGCCGCCGTCGATGAGGACCCGCGAGAACTTGCAAGTGCGCTTGGCGACGACGATGGTGGGGTCGAGGACAAGGGCGTAGCCACCCGGGTTGGGCATGACGGTCGGGTGGTCCTCCCGGGTCCAACTGACCGGGCGCTCCGACCAATGCATGTATGTTGGCACGGCCAGGATGATGGTGTTCACCTCCTGCCAGAGCAGGCGCTTGCTACGCTTGTCGTCACCGAGGCTGGTGGAGACGACGTAGCTCGCGTTCTGGCTGGGGTAGGCATCGTTGCGCATCACGCCGTTGGCCGGGGGCGGGGGAGGAGGTGGCGGAGGTGGCTGCCCCGCACCCAGAGCCAGAGCGGGAGGCAGCGGGATGTCGCCCCTCATGATGAGCTTGGTGATGGTGCACTGCCGGAGCATGTGTGTGGACGGCCTCGCGCCGCTGTGGTGCTTGCAGGGAGCGTCGAGCATCTCCTCGAAGCTCATGGCGGGTTGGCACGCCGTCTTGCCGGCCAGCTCGGCCACGGGCGCCTGCTCGGCGGCCGCGATGAGGCAGTTGTCGTAGCGTGGGGCCTGCTGATTGGCCTTGCGCTTGTTGTTCTGCTGGCGGCTGCTCTCGCCAGCCGGCTTGGGGGTGGTGCCAGCATCGCCTTGCCAGCCTCATCTAGCACCACCTGGATCTTCATGGCGGAGTCGGCGTTGGCGTACTTGTCCGTGATGACCATGAGCGCGGCCATGGTGGTTGGCTCGGAGCGCAGGAGCTTGTGCTTGAGGAGGGTGCCATCCCGGGAACCACTCACAAAGTACTGGATGGCTTGGACTTCGTGGACGCCTTCGCAGCTGTTCCGCAGCTCGGTCCAGCATGCGAGGTACTCATGGCCGGTTTCGGTCGGCCCCTGCACGCACATGGCGAGCTGACTGGCGCGGCCGGGATGCTTGTAGGTGTCGGTGAAGTTGCGGACGAAAGCCTGCTCGAAGTCAACCCACGTGTTGATGCTGCAGCCGGCAGACTGTTGAGCCGGCAGACTGTTGAGCCATGTTCGGGCCAAACTTAGGAGCATGAGCGGGGTGTAGCATACGGCAAGGCGTCGGTTGCCGCCTGCGATGCCGATGGCGGTGGTGTAGTCGATGAGCCAGTCCTCTGGCTTGATGGTCCCTTTGTACTTGGGGGTGTCGTGGGGCAGCATGAACCCTTTGTGGAAGGGCTCATCCTGAATGCGTGGACCGAAACAAGCCGGCCCGATGGCATTGTCTTCCTCGAGCTCGAAGGAGAGGGCAAGCTAATCAAGGCGATGGCGAGCGTGAGTGTCGTTGATGGCGTGCGGGCCTAGCCGGCTTGCGACTGGGCCGTGGGAGGCACGGTCGACCGAAGCCGGACTTGCGCGACGGCTGGATGGCGATGCAGGGCCTTGCCGGCGCCAGTCTTCCGGAGCCGGCTCGTTGCCCTGGGTATTGCTGGCCGTCGGGGCGTGGGTGCGCCGGGTTCGGGTACGGCCGGAATGAGCTTCGGTGGGGGGCGGAGAGGATTGTCGGATTCAGGGCTCCGCAGACCCAAGAAGGTTCGAACTCTGGGGCGTGTGCGAAGAACTCAACCTCTCAAGCCTACTAACTCGTCACCCTATGGCCTAGCTCGAGGAACAAGGAAGAAGATGAACACGGCAGTTTACCCTGGTTCGGGCCACCTTGCGGTGTAATACCCTACTCCTGCTTTGTGGTGGATTGGCCTCAAGAGGGGCTGAGGATGAACAAGCACAGAGGATGAACAGCCTCGTGAGGGCTCGGGGGTGAGAATGAGTCGACCCCTTCTACGGTGGTGGCTAACCTATATTTATAGTGGCCTTGGTCCTCTTCCCTTGAAACTAAGGCGGGAAGGGATTCCACAATGGCCAATTTGAAAGGGGACAAGTAGTACATCTTATCCTAATGAAAGGTGGTCTTCGCCTGCAAAGCTTCTGGCATGACGCTGCGGTGGGCTCGGTGATGACATCCGTCCTGCCGTCCTAGTGGTCTTGGTCTCGTTGCATAGGGATGGAAACCTTTGCCCGAGTCCTTGGGAACCCACGCCTGCGCTTGCCTCCTTAGCACCAAAGAGGAAATTGTCTTCTCTGCGCCCGCTGGCGCCCGCCTGGCCTTGGTCATCATGGCTTGCGTCACCGCAACCTCATGAGGTTTGGGCACCTACATAGGAATCTCCACTCCTCAGGAGGCAGCCTGGGGAGGCCACTCCCTCGGGAGGTCTTGACGTCATCTGCCCCGCGAGGGTCTTGTCTTGGTGGTGTTGTAGATGGGTCGTACCAAGCCATCGATGAAGCCACGCCATGGGCCGCAGGCAGGCAAGTCTGGGAACCCTGGTTCCCAGAATGCTGACAGTAGCCCCCGGGCCCAAGGCGCGCTTGGACTTGGCTTCGAGGCGAAGCAAAGGGCAAGGGTGAAGCACCGTGGGCCCCAATCGCCTACGGACCAGGCTGACGCATGGCACTTGATGGGACGTCGGCGTCTCGACTTCCCCACACCGCCTCGGCAACTGCTCGACTTGACAACTGCCTGGTGCATGCACCTTAGTCATCATTGCCCCACTGTGCGCTTACCTTCTTCACCAGATTCGGTGACAGCTCGAACCCATCTCGCCGCCATGGCTCCCCGGAAAAAGAAGGGCAAAACCCCTGCGGCCTCATAGCCCTCGCCGGGGCCGGGGCCAGTGCTGGACCGGTCCATGGTGATCAACCAGGAGGGGCTGGACAAGGTCGACACGCCATCGCCGCCGATTCCAATGAGTGGAAGGCAACGAAGGTCTGACCCACCTCCTGGGCCCTGGCCGACATGGAGGCCACCGAGATCCCCCTTCATCTCCAAGCTCTCTTTGCCGGCCTACTGCCTCCATTCTCCGATTTCTTCAATGCCGTGCTCTCGCACTACCAGATCCATGCGCTGCATCTGGATCCCGGATCCATCATCCTCCTCTCTGCTTTCGCCTTCTTGTGCGAGGCCTTCGTGGGCATTGCCCCATCCGTGGCCTTGCTCCGCCATTTCTTCTCGCTCCACCTGATCGATAGTGGGCAGCGCTCGGGGTGCGTGTCGCTTCGGTCGGTGGCGGCGACTGCAGGCTCTGGCATCGACTTCATGCTCCGCCCGGATGTAAGGGCGTTCCGGAAGCAGTGGGTGTATGTGGATGCCACCGCGTGCAGCCCCCTACTCCTCATCCCATCGGCGCCGGCTGGTTGACCCGCGCCTCGCGCGCATCTTGTCCAGGCTGGGCAAGCTGAAGGAGGCAGGGGTGACGACGGCGATGGTGGTGATGGAGTTCGTTCGGCGGTGCATCGCTCCGCTCCAGCGCCATACTCGCCCAATGTGGGCCTTCACCGGCCCTGACGACCCCATGAGGCTCCAGGTGCCTTTGCTCCCCTCCAACACGTTGTGCGTGGTGCTCCAGCTCCTGACTGGTGAGGCGCCTACCGCGATTCCTACTGAGGTATGTCCTTTGTACAACTTCTTGAATGGGAGGGCTTTCGCCTAGAAGATGCCCGGCTTCGACGAGTGGGGGCTACTCCCAGGGCCATGAGGGGCCTCGCGGCAACCCCCTCTTGGTGACTCCCACGCACGGAGGCCTCGAGGTGCGCGCTCTCGAGGTGGTTGTAGGGGAGCGGGCACCGCATGACGCTCCTGAGGTGGCCGCTGAGGAGCGGGCGCCACCATGTGCTCCTGAGGTGGCCGATGAAGAGCGGGCACCCGTGACACTGCCACTGTCTCCACCGCGAAAGGCTATGCGCCAGCCCCCAGCGAGTCCCCTCTGGGTCACGGGCCATCCCGCAAGAGGAAGGGGCTTGGCAGCCGCTGCGGCCCTGCCCCGAGGGTCCTAAAAAGGAGGAAGTGGATAGCTGTGGATGAGTAAGTACCTTGCCCTCCTTGACCTTCGCATATCGCGTCTTCTTCTGACTTTTTTCCCCTCATGATCTCTCCTGTTGCGGGGGCGAGCGCGACCTCCGGAGGCCTCCGGTCCGGTCGCGACCCTAGGCCTCACGAGCCAGCGGCCGCGCGCGAGGTGGCGTCTGTACATGAGCTGAGGCCGCCCCTGGGGGGCCACAGGCCTGCACTCCCGGCGTCCTTCTTCCGGAGCAACCTCTGGGGCACGGAGGCTGTGCCGAGGGCTCCCCCACTGGTTTTTGCTGGCGGCTGGGCGACCCGTGTGATGGCTCCATCTTCAAGCAGCGGGCAGGCCCACACCGTGCCCTGCTGCACGCTGGGGGAGCGGTCGAAGTAGCTCCAGCCCCCAGTTCCCCCACCGGAGTCGGGGGATTCATCGCGTGCCTCTCCAGCCGACCGGGGCGCGGAGGAAGGGCCCGGCAGAGCATTGGAGCTTGCGCGCGGGTGCAATGCTGTCCGTCATGACCTTCTCCGGGAAGCGACGAGCGCGCTAGGCCGTCTTGGGACGGAGCTTGCCGACATCGACACGCGTCTCGAGGCAGAGGGTCTTCGCCTGGCGTGCGAATGGCGCCATCTGAAAGTCGCCATCAACCTTGGCCACTTGCAGCACAAGCGCACCCGCGCGGAGGCAGAGGAGTCCCTTGCGGCATCACAGGAGGCTTGTGTCCGCACCCTGGAGGAGGCCCGAGCTACGGATCGTTGTCGTGAGGCGGCCGAGGAGCGCGAGAGGGAGCTTCAGGACTCAAACGCCACCCTTGCGGAGCAGGTTCAGGCGCGTAGAGCCACCCTCGCGGCACCGTCAGGTGGGGCCCCCACGGACGAGACGGGGCTTCGGGCGCGCGAGGATGCGCTGGCGCTCGAGGCGTTGGAGCACAACCTGGAGCGCAAATGACTGGAGGTGATGGAGCGCCAGGTGGCCGTCGTAGAGGATGCCCTCGCTGCCTGGGAGGCGACGGCCCGGAAGGAGGCCAACGAGAGGGTGGCCGGAGTCCACAAGGCCCTTGCCGACGAGTACCGCCAGAAGCTGGAGCATCAAGAGGCTCACTTCCACACGCGGCGCGATGAGCTGAGGGGCGAGGCTGATGACTTCAAGGGGAAGCTAGCCGCGGCGAATCGTCGCGAGCGAGCAGCGGTGGAAGCCCACGCCACGACTGCGGCTGAGCTATCCTTCCTTTACACGCAGGTGGAGGGCATTACTTCTCTTGTGGCGAAGGCCTCGGATGAAGCAGAGCGGACCCGAGGACTGCAGCACACATGCTCCAAGATGTTTCAGGACCTCGAGCATAGGGCCAACCGGGCCCTGAGCAACCTTTGCGATGAGAGCGTTGCCAGCCCCCTCGTTGCCGATGATGCCGGCTAACTTGGCTTCTTCACCAGGATTGTGGAGCGCCTCGAAGGTGGAGCTGCAAGGGCCCGTCAACTCGCGCGCGCCGTCTCACGCATCTTCAACCATCTCCTCCGATCCGATCCTGACTTCGACTTCAGGGTTGTGACAGCCCCGGTACCTGAGGTGATCGAAGGCACCCTAGCGGACTGGGTGGACAACCATGTGGAGGACTTGATGGTGGATCTCGCCCCTGCCAACGACGATGGCCCGCCTGCGATCGAGGAGGGTGGGGCCGACGACACCAACAGTGGTGGTGACGATGCTGACGACGCGTCTCCCACTGCTAAGATTTTGGTTATAACCCCGCGAGGGCATGAAAGCATTTTTTGGAGAGGGTTCTCCTATGATGTATGAAACAATGATATGCCTTTTAAATTATTTTCGGAGATATGCCGCCATGAGCTAGGAGGCTCTTGACGGGAGTAGTTGGTATGACTTAGCTTTTGGCGCTCGCGATCTTGGACAAGTTCTTGTATCGCAGAGACGCGCTTCTCCTGAGACGGGCCCTCCGGAGCCCCCAGTCCGCGAAGCCCCAGGAGGGGCTTGCGAGAGCTTCGGGTCTCCCGATGTGCCCCTGCCGGGCGTCGAGCTTCGCGGGAGCGTGAGAGGTGCCTGGCGCTGAGTGCTCCCAAGGCCAAGAGCTGAATACTCCTGAGGCCAAGAGCGGAGTGCCAGGCATGGTGTGTGCCTGCTAGCTCGCTTGAGAGTGTCGCGCAAGGAGCCAGGCGCCAAAGCTTTGGCGAGGTGTGCGCACGGGCGGACCCGTGGCAATTGCGTCCTCGGCCTCGAGGGGGCCCTGATGCCACTGGGGCTAGCTCATATGCGCATGTCGTACCCAGCCCCCGCTCGCGGGGCGCTCGAAAGGGGACAGCAGGCAGCAGCCGTGCCTGCCAAAACACAAACAGGAGAAAAAGAGAAACACCGCGAATCGAAAAAAATTCCCCCCTTTTTCTTTTTAGTAAATGCACAAAACTTCGAATTTCATTCAAAAACAGCGAACCGGATTACAGAAGAGAGCACAAAGAAAAGACCACCGCGTCCGGCGTCTACACTAGCATTCTCACCAGCGCGGAGCTCAGTGCTTCCACTAGGCGTGGGCATAGTCATTGGAGGACAGTGTCGTCTGCCAGCGCAGAGCATGGTGCTTCCACTTGGGCTCAGGGGTAGCACTCAGGAGACTACAGGGCGTGTACAGCCCCAACTCATTATTACGTGAGAGTGTCACGAGCGGAGACTTGAGGCGCACTCCTTGCTCCCTGGGCAGGGACCCCGCCCCGCGCGTACCCCGGCCGCCGTTGGGGTGTCCGGAAACCAGGATAGGTCCAAGGGGCAAGGGGATACGTGGGCGGTAGTAGGGTGGCCGCGGGCCCTTGGCCAGGGGAGGGCTCACCGACGCCTTCCCCGAGGAAGGCCCCGCTTCCAGGTGGCACGCGCCACCGCGGGGATGGTGCCACGCGCCTCGGGGTGCGGGGGGAGCCCTGGCATCGGGCTCCCTTGCCGCGCGCTGGGCACATCCTTGCGTGGCCCCCTGGCTTGCCCTGCCTGCCCGAGGCGGGGCCGGCACCCGGGGGCACACCGTCATGGCACGATTTACCTGCGATCCAAGGTTAGCGTGACATGTTCCAAAGATATGGGTTGTAACCGATGGCCGTTGCTGTCAAAGGTGCCGGCGAGGCGTCGGGTTGGCTCGCAAGTGGTCCCGGTCCCGTGTGGCCTTGGCGATCCCGACGTCCAGGCCGACGAGGGGAACATGTGTGGGTTTCTCCTTCGCTCGTACAACGAGCCCATCGATGGTGGCATAGAGGAACCAGGGGCCATCGTCCTGAGGCCAGCCCTTAGTCCCTCCGCTCTGCTACCCACCATCCTTGGTGCCTGGTTGTGCCGACTGGGGGGTGGTCCTTCGATGCGGCTTCGGGAGGGGCCGCCTACCCCGGCCGCACTCCGGGGAAACGCTTCTTGGGTCAGATAGGCGGCGTCGTGTGCTAGACCACCGCCGCGAGACCCTCCGAACTCCCTTCGGAAGGGCGAGCAGACGCGGCGGGGGCATGTGCAAACCCCTGGTGGCGTCCGTGACATAGGGAGGATGCAGAAAGGTGTCGTGCCCTCACAGGCAGCGTCGTGCAGCTCGGCGACCTGGCCGAGCAAGGCGTCGTGGCTGCCTTCTGCTAACCTGCATCGCAGCAACTTGCGTGCCATGAGGAGCGCGGCTCGCGTGTTCGCCTACTCCCAGTGAGCGCGCAGGATGATGCCACTGCATAACCGGAAGACCGTGCGGTGGCACGATTGCGGTGCCGCATGGGAGAGGGCGGGAGCGGCCCATGCCGCCGACGGTTGGCGACACCAGTGGCCGCGCTGGCCGCGGGGAGCATGGGGTGACAAGCTCTGCGACCGAAGGGCACCGCCTGGGCGACACGAGTGGCCCAATGTTCAGCGCAAGCTCGGGGAGCCTCTTCCATGGGAGCGACGGAGCGGAAGCGGAGCAAAGATGGAAGGAGGACTTCGACATGCCCCTACCTGGCGCGCCAAATGTTGGATTCAGGGCTCCGCAGACCCTAGAAGGTTCGAACTCTGGGGCGTGTGCGAAGAACTCAACCTCTCAAGCCTGCCAACTCATCGCCCTACGGCCTAGCTTGAGGAACAAGGAAGAAGATGAACATGGCAGTTTACCCTAGTTCGGGCCACCTTGCGGTGTAATACCATACTCCTGCTTTGTGGTGGATTGGCCTCACGAGGGGCTAAGGATGAACAAGTACAGAGAATGAACAGCCTCATGAGGGCTTGGTGGTGAGAATGAGTTGACCCCTTCTACGGTGGTGGCTAACCTATATTTATAGTGGCCTTGGTCCTCTTCCCTCAAAACTTAGGCGGGAAGGAATTCCACAACGGCCAATTTGAAAGGGGACAAGTAGTACATCTTATCCTGATGAAAGGTGGTCTTCGCCTACAAAGCTTCTGGCGTGACGCTGTGGTGGGCTTGGTGATGACATCCGTCCTGCTGTCCTGGTGGTCTTGGTCTCGTTGCACAGGGATGGAAACCTTTTCCTAAGTCCTTGGAAACCCACGGCTGCGCTTGCCTCCTTAGCCCCAAAGAGGAAACTGTCTTCTCTGCGCCCGTTGGCGCCCGCCTGGCCTTCGTCGTCATGGCTTGTGTCACCGCAACCTCATGTGGTTTGGGCACCTGCATAGGAATCTCCGCTCCTCAGGAGGCAGCCTGGGGAGACTGCTCCCTCGGGAGGTCTTGACGTTGTCTACCTCACGAGGCTTGGCCCCTCCCGAGGGTCTTGTCTTGGTTTACTTTTAGATGGGCCGTACCAAGCCGTCGATGAAGCCACGCCATGGGCCGCAGGCAGGCAAGTCTGGGTACCCTAGTTCCTAGAACGCCGATAAGGATGCCATGTTCCACTATTCAGGATCTCTGGTGCGGCGCGAGTCGGACACGGCAGGATGGTCGAGGTGGTCTTGCTGCGCGTTCGCGGCACCGAGAAGCTCGTTCACGTGCCGCAGGCGCTCCTGCAGCTGCTCGCCTTGCAGCTGCTCCATGCCAACAGCGGCTGCCTCCGTGGCACGCATGTTCTTGACCGGGGTGTCGTAGACGGGTGGGACCGCGCCCAGCGCGCGGCCGATGGCGGCGCCACGGACTCGTACCTCGGCAACCCGTCTGGGCTCGGCAGTGGTTGGAGTGAAGCCGCACACGGCGTCGCGCTCCCGCTGGGCAGACTCCAGCCGGCGCTGCGTAGCAGCGAGCGTCTAGGCCCTGTACAGCAGGCGCATGCGCTCCTCCTCGAGCTGGGCCCAGGCCTCCGCGGCATTGGTGGCATCGATGTCGGTGGCGATGGGGATGCTGAGGCTCTGCACCGTGGCCCGCAGTAGGTCGGCCATGCTGGCGCGTTCCGCTGCGGCCCTGGCAGCAGCGGCCTTCTTCGAGGCGCTGGACGAAGCAGTGCCTGAGCTAGTGACTAACACCTCTGCCCGGATGCACAGATCCGCCACGTTGGCGGAGATGACGTCGTCGAGGGTGACAGGTGAGTCGGTGACGTCGAGCACCTCGCCAGGGTACTTGTCGGCTGTGGACGCGTTGGAGATGCGCAGCGCGCCGAAGGAGGCGACGAGCGAGTCGGTGAGGCCAGCTGTAGGCGCGCCGGGCGCGGGGAATGCACAGTGCATGATGTGCTCACGGAAGTCGATGAAGGGCCCCGTCTGGAACATGTCTCCGGCAGGGACCTCGAGCTACCCCACGGTGGGTGCCAACTGTCGTGGTGGGTGCACGGCAGATGCCAAAGGATGGCTAAAGAGAGGGACAGGCTCGAGGGCACCGGTGGGCTCCAGAGGCGAGGTCGGCATGAGCGAGCGAGGGAGGAAAAACATACCCAGGTTCGGGGCTCTCCGGAGAGATAACACCCCTAGTCCTGCCGAGTGGTTTATATGTGGATGTTACAAGCTTGCTCCTGGAGCTGTTTTGGGGAGGAAGGAAGACTGACCCAAGCATAGGCTGCTCCTTCTCCTTGTGTGTGTGTTCTACTGGATCTGTCTCTCAAGTGTTCGCCTGTGTACATGGAGGGCTCCTGGGGGGTTTTATAGGTCAACCCCCCAGGGTTACAATGGTAAAGTTACGCGGCTATGGGGCCGGGATGTCAGCGTCTGGGAAGCCGGCGCTAGGGCCCGCTGGGTACCAGGATACGCCGGGTTCTCCGGGCACGGGCCCCGTGCGCCAGGGGACACTATTCTCCATCTTGTCGTGCGTCACAGAGTGGTTGGGCCGGATTGGCTACAGTGGCGTGCCGCTTGGTCACCGTCAGCTTACGTTAGTAGGACGAGGGATGCATTGTAGCCATGCCGGCCCTGGTCAGCGGAGTAGGTGGGTAACTGTTGCCACGCTCCTGCCGGTCAGCGGGGTTGGTGAGCCACTATAGCCATGCTCATCCCTTCATGGGGACTTATTCCGTCGTACGCCCTGGATGGGACGGGAGCTGACCCGTGGCCGGGTTGAGGGGTGCACCGTGGTTGCGCTTACTTGTCGAAGAAGTCTTGACTTGCCGGGACTGGCTGGCATGCGCCAGCGCATTTGGCCGGGTTGCAGGACTTGGCCGGGTTGAGGAACCCGGCCAAGGACAAGCCAGATTGAGGGGCGATGCTAGCCCCGATGTTTTTGAAAAGGATCCGGGTTCCGTTGCCTGCCCGGGGTTCATCCCCCTGATAATGGTGGCATAGCCACTCAACATCACAATATCAAGGTTCCAAGACCAACTGTTACCACACGGAAGTACTAGAAACTGAACTGAGACTTGAATCCATCAATCCTATGAGTCTACGAATTAGTAACATGTGAACCTGATAGAAAAGAAGAGGGTGACTCAGAATTAGAATGACACAAGGATAAGGAGTAAAAAGAGCCTTACATTTCCTTCCACAATCAATTCCCTTATATAACTAAAGCATTTCTAGACTCAACTTTGACCAGTTTGGCTTGGTAATTCTACGGGCAGTCAAGCTCTGATACCAAAGCTATTGCGACCCCGATCCTAAGTATGCGTGAGGTACCGGAGTTTATTTGTCCTAGTCATTCCATAATAGAATGGCTTGACGGACCATAGGAATAATAGGCACCGATGAACACGAATGCACAACTAGTGTATTCTGACCCTAGTCTATCAGTTGATAGTCAGGCGTAGTTGTTCATTCGTGTTCATCGGTGCCTATTATTCCTATGGTCCGTCAAGCCATTCTATTCTTGAATGACTAGGAGAAACAAACTCCGGTACCTCATGCATACTTAGGATCGGGGTCCCGACAAGTTCTTAATGCAGGGGATAAAAAACGAAGAGGCGGCCTCCCGAGGACCGCTGCTCCTGAGGCCTGGCTCCACCGCCGCCCGCGCTTAGTCGGAGTCCTCCTCCTGCTTGACGGGGGCGCGGTGGTGAGGCGGCTCGATGTCCTCTTGAGTGGGGGCAAGGCGGCGTGGTGGCTTGCCGCCGTCCTGGGTCCAGGCACGGCGACAGGGTGGCTCGTCGTAGTCGTCGTCGCTCGAGCTTCCCCCGGAGGAGGCGCCGCTGCTGCTGGAGGTGCAGCGGCCAAGGGCAAGTTCACTGCTGGGGACGCCGCCGCCGTGCTGGCCATCGTCATCGGAGGGGCAGTCGCTATTGTCGTCACCTTCTGGGCAGCACCCCAGGCGACTGCCGTCCTCCCCGAAGACCCTGACAAAGAGCGTTGTCGCCCCGTCGTACCTGAAGTGGAGGCTGCGCCTCCCCTTCAGGCCGCGGGTGTGGGCAAACGACTACCATCCACGGGTCAGGAACACATGGCCGATGGAGGTGACCTCGACCTCCGCCCACGAGGACCCATTGCAGCAGCCGTCAGGCTGCAGCCACATCCCAACGGGTCCCACTACTGGCAGCTCCTCCGCGAAGGAGGTTGGAAGCAGAAGCCAGCTGCCAGGAGGGCCCTCCACCCGTACGACGAACTCGCGGGCCATGTCGCTCGAGCGGGCGCGCGGGCGCGGTGGCCGGACAGCCACGGCATGCCTTCCCTCTTGGCCGCGGCTGCTAGGACCCCCGCAGCCGCCCCCAGGGGAGAGGCACATTCCCCGGTTGCTGGAGCTAGTGCGGGCCGTCAGAGGCGGGCGCCCGTGCACCCGTGACGACACCGCTGGTGCGGCCGCGGACTTGCGGGGATGGCCGCGCCCTCTCTTAGGTGGCAGCGCCCCCGGCGGGGAGCCTTGCCTTTCTCTTCGGCTGAGAACCTTCTCACCGGCGCCATGGATGCTGCTGCAAGAGTGCGGAATGGGGAAGCAAGGAGATGAAGATGGGCTAGGGGGCTCGGCCCCCCTCGCCCTTTTATAGGCGAAAGAAGGCAAACCGGCACCCTTCCATGTTCCGAGTGATGATGGCCCTGCTGCATGTGCCAGGCTGCTGTCAATTCGAAGCGGTTGCCGAGGCGACGTGGGGGAGCGGAGGCGTCCGCATCCCGTCGAGCGCCACGTGTCAAGCTTGGCCCGTAGGTGATTGGGGTCCGCGGCACTCCACCCTCTCTCTTCGGCTTCGCCTCGAAGCCGGCCCGAGCGCGCCTTGGGCCCGAGGATACTGTCAGTGTTCTGGGATCGGGGGTACCCAGACCTGCCTGCCTGCAGCCCACGGCGTGGCTGCCTTGATGGCCCTGTACGGCCCAGCTACGACAACTCCAAGACACGACCCTCGCAAGGGCCCCTGGCCTCGCGAGGCGGATAGCACCAAGACCTCCAAGGGAGCGGCCTCCCCAGGATGCCTCCTGAGGAGCAGAGATTTCTATGCAGGTACTCAGCCTCACGAGGCTGCGATGATGTGAGCCATGACGAGCATGGCCAGGCGGGCGCCAGCGGGCGCAGAGGAGGCAGTTTCCCTTTCGGTGCTAAGGGAGCAAGGGCAGGCGTAGGTTCCCGAGGAATGTCCCAAAGGTTTCCATTCCGGTGCCACAAGACCAAGACCACGAGCTCGGCAGGACGGATGTCATCGTCGAGCGCACCGCTGCGTCACGACCAGAAGCTTTGCAGGCGAAGACCACCTTTCATCAGGATTAGATGTACTTCTTGTCCCCTTTCAAATTGGCCATTGTGGGATCCCTTCCCGCCTAAGTTTTGAGGGAAGAGGACCATGGCCACTATAAATATAGGCTAGCCACCACCATAGGAGGGGGACCAACCGGATCAGATCCACTCCACCCTCACCACCGAGCCCTCGCGAGGCTGTTCATCCACTGTACTTGTTCACCCTCAGCCTCCTCGTGAGGCAAATCCACCACAAAGCAGGAGTAGGGTTTTACACCGCAAGGTGGCCCGAACCTGGGTAAACTGCCATGTTCATCTTCTTCCTCGCTCGCGTGCGCTTGATGAGTCTAGGCCGTAGGGTGGCGATCTTGAGACTTGGGTTTGTTGTGATCTTCGCACACGCCCCAGAGTTTGAACCTTCTTGGGTTTGCGGAGCCCTGAATCCGATAGGTTCCCCCCTGTGAAGAGGCACGGCAAAACAAATCATGGGTTTCCTCACTTGTCATAGATGGGCACGTTAACATGGGAAGAGCATGGACTCTGGGTGCACTTCATGTTGTCGCAGATGGGCTCCTTCCCCTTGGAAGAGCACGGCTGTAGGGTGCCCTCCCTGATGTCGCAGATGGGCTCTTTCCCCTTGGAAGAGCCGAAGAGGGTGCCCTCCTCGTGGTTGCCGTTGATGAGGTCTGACTTGGAAGCTGTGGATACCAAACCAGCATCGCAGAACATGTCCTTCAGAAATGACAAAATGGGCTCGATGGCGATGTAGGATATCAAATTCTTGACAGCGAGCCAGAGGAGATCAGCGGCGGGGCCATGGAAGAGATCGACGACGGTTGAACCCGAGGGGTTGGGGGTGGGCCACGTAACCTGTGACATAGCCCGCGTCAGGCCGTCGCTGTCGATGACCTCGATGTCGTAGCCGACGTTCGCGACATACCCGCATACTCTAGCCCACTGATTGAGAGCCTACGGCTAGTAATGGTCGTCAGCTTCCTCAGCGGCCACCTCGGCGACGTCGAGCGAAGAAGGTGTGATACACCTCTTTTGGGCCAGTTGCTCCTCAAGCTCCATGGGAAGCGTAGCCAGGCTTAGGCTGCGATGCTCTGGGGTGGGGGATGGGGATGGGGATCTGTGGTAAAGGGGCGTTTGGCTGGCATCATCTAAGAAACTCAGGGCGGCTAGGGTATGGAGATCGGTGGGTAAGCTACACGGGCAAACCAGTTGATGTTGACAATGGAGGCCTTGTGGCGGTGGCAACATTGCTAGTGTTTCGAGCGAGGGAGGGGTTCCTGTGGGGTGTGTGTGTGTGTGCGTGCATGCGAGCACGCCCGAGGAGGTTTTGGGGTGTGTGTGTGGAGGGGGTGTTTGAGGAAATGACACGGCTACTGAAAATTTTACTACGCAGGAGGCAAACATGGGAGTAAAATGCCGGGACTATTGAAAATTTGGATGATGGTGCATTGCACACGGTCCTGAAATAACAACCGTGTGTTATGAAACAGAAAAACCCTCGAGCCGGGCAGATATTTTCGAGGGATGCAGGCGGGAGCGGGAACAACAAACATCACACACGGTCGAAACATAACAATCGTGTGTTATCAAACAGGAAAACCCTGCAGGCGGGTAGATATTTTTGAGAGGGGAAGCCTCGTGGAGCCCAATGTACTATGCTAATGTGCATGATAGGGGCACTGGGTGTGGCACATGGTTAGTGTGAGTGAACCGTGTCTGTTGCGTCATCCGACTAGTCTAATGTTCATAAATTTGGCGAAAATGACGCAGGAAAGGGTCAGAACACGAACACACTTGCATGTGGACCAAATATATGTATGAAGGGTGGTTTGATGTTCAAATACCAAATGCACAACTTTGATGTGGCACCTATCTCACAAAGCACACGGTATTGCTTGTCCCCCCCCCCCTTGCGTGTTGGTTCTTCAGATTATATTTAATCGCTCACTTCTTATCACCTCAAGTTTCCTCTAAGACCCTCCGGGTATTTGTTGCACATTGTTGGCCGCCCTCGACGCAAAGTGGCGAGAGCACGTTTTTCCCCCCATCACACACACACACACCCACACACACACCACACACACACACACACACACACACACACACACACACACACACACACACACTTTCAGTCAGTGGGAGAGGGCATCTCACCAAGATGTATCGTAAAACAGACCAAGAAGAATCCACCTTCATCGTACAACCTCTCTCTTGTTGTTGGTCAAAGTGATGGACATCCATGCGACCCCAGAGATGTGCTAGCTCACCAATAATCATGCAAGTAGCTAGTCCCCGAAGACAACCACTGCCTGCATGTGCCCCAAACATATGTATGGATCGTGTTGATGTTTGAATACACAATGGAACAACTTTGTTGTGGCACCGTTCCTTGGAACGAGAAATCCCCACACGGAGCGAGGGTTAGTTGATGACTATCGGTGCAACAAACATTCGCAGTTGTTGACCAGACCCACGCACAGGCGTGCTGATGGTCATACATCCAGCACCCATTGTGTAAACACAAAACCAAACTAGAGAAGCCGCTCTTCGTGAGATCGAGGAGTGTATCAGGAAGACCAAACTAAGCATACAAAGCAAGGCCAAGCCAGAAAAGCCGCCCTTCATGAGATCAAGGAGCGCGTCAAGATTGTCAAGACAGCAAGACATCACCTTGGGAAGGCCTCCCTTGCCGAGCAGGAGAGCTCGGCCAGGTCGAGACTGCCCCGGAAGCAAATCCAGGATAACCCCGGCAGGCCTGCCGTGGTCGCCAAGATCGAAAATCCCGCCAAGGCACCACTGCTCCACCGCACAGCAACGCAAGTCACTTATTGGTGCGGTGTCGAGCCCGCAAGTGGTTAAGTGGCTTCCACTAAGCATGTGGCAGCTCATTGGAAGACAGATCACACCCATTTGACACCCGTCCAGAGGCGTGTCAAGATGATAAGCTGAAGATGATTAAGCGGCATGGCAGGCTTGCCGGGCTTCACCCTCAGCGCGACACCTAGCAGTGCATTTAATGCACTTTGTCCTAACTACCAGAGTTAGGTATGATAGCACTGTTAGCTATCTAATCACAAGATAATGACTATTTTTCCACTGTGGTTTCCCCTTGAGCTATAAATGAAGGCCCAAGGCAACCTAGAAAGGGATTCGGACCCTAGCACACTTGTACACGCGTAGCAACTCTCCCCGAGGCCACCTTGCCGGGCTTGAGCGCTGCGTGCTCTTGTGTTTCCTCATATAATCCACCAAAGCAGGAGTAGGGTTTTACGCTTCTCAGTGGCCCGGACCTGGGTAAAAACGACTAGAGTCCTCGTCGTCGTGCTGCCCCATGGCTTCTGCTCTTTGTGCAACGTGATCTCCCCCATGCCAAACCACAAGGGGCTGATGGCCCCATAGGTGATCGTGTCCACCCACGACATCTTTGGTGTGCCAGGTAGGGGGAATCGCTTGTGCAAACTAGAAGTTGTGAACAGCGCGTCGATCTTCATCATTGTCATCTTCATCATCAACTTTTCCGTCCATGGCGCCCAAGAAGAAACCCGGCGCGACCTCACATCCCTCCACTTCGAAGGCCCCCTCGCACATAGCCGCGGACGCCGTCGACACCACGGCGGTGTTAGGTGAGGCGGGTGCCGCTGGTGACACAACAGTAGCTGTCCCCCGCGACCGAAGCTGGAGCGGGGAACGCCGGGGATGGGCAGCACCAACAGCATCCTGACGAGCTTGGCCCGGAAGCTGTGGGTGGAGGGGACACCCAGTCTCCACCTCCCCGCCGCACTAGCGGACGTATTCGCAATGGCGACACCCGCTCGGGCGCAAGCCACGATTCTCCAGATTCGCCCGTTACGGGCGTGGCTTCAAAGCGCACACCTTGCCCGGAGCGAGATGGGCAGGGTGGGGCGCCGAACGGGGCCGTCGACCCCCAGACGCGCCCCACTCTCTACCAGACCACCTTGGTGACTAGTCCACGATGGTAAGAAAGCGGCGGTGCTCCTGCTGGTTCTACCAGGAGTCGAGTGACGTGGTGGTCCGCTTCGTTGGCCATGCTGAGCACGACCGCGAAAGCAATGACGCAAGCCCAGCTCCTGTTGAACTTTTCGCCAACACCTGACAAGATGGATGAGTGGAGGGCCACCATCCATAGTTTGATTGGCTTTGCTGAGGCCGGTAAATCACAGCGTGCGGAGCCATCACAATGCTGGTGAGCAGCGCCGGCACCCCGCGGCGATGGCCTTGTTGTGGAGGCTGCACCAATGGCACAATCCCCTCCATGACAGCAGGCCCAGCAACAACCTCGACAAGCTCAATGGGCCGATGAGCCCGACGGGACATCGATGGCTTTGTCTGACCCGCAAACCCGTCGCGATCAGCGGCAAGTTCTAGAAGAACGGCAGAAGGAAGATGCGCGCGCACCATAGAGCGACGCTGAGAGGCACGCCATCAGTCTGACAGGCGCAATGGCCCAGACGATGACCGGCCCACGCCCAGTGCTGGTGGGTGCCTGCCTTTTGAGGTTGGGTGCCCTGCCTTCACTCGTGAGCTACGGCAAGTCCGCTGGCCATCTGCCCGCGTCTTCAAGCCTGAGCTACCAGAAAAATACGACAGAAAGTTAAACCCGGCAGAGTTTCTAAGCATATATACGATTGCCGTTCAAGCCACCGGGGCAGAGATGAGAAGGTGTTCGCCAACTATTTCCCTTTGGCACTTAAGCCAAATGTGAGATCATGGCTGATGCACCTGCCGAAAAACTCCATTTTATCATGGGCAGACTTATGCAATGAGTTTGTTGGTGCCTTCACGGGAGGCCACGAAGAGCCTGGACAGCCTAGTGATCTGTAGGTCCTTCCACAACAGGAAGGGGAGGATATGCGTAAGTATATCCAGAGGTTTAGTCGATTGTATCGTAACATTCTAGAGATACACCCCGCAGCCATAATTGTCGCGTTCCATTCGAATGTGCCAAGATGAATGTCCGGCTACCCAAAACCGTCAACGAGCTATACACCTTGGCGGATAAGTGTGCTCGGACTGAAGAAGGGAGGCGACTCCCCAGAGAGGAGGCTGGCGTCGAAATTGATTCAGATGTCGATGATGGTGCCGGCAACTCGAAGGGGAGGAACCGGAGGCGCAATAGGAAGCGCAAAGAGAAGACAGTATTGGCTGTTGAGAGCTCACGTGATCCTAGTGCCAGCAAGAAGACTAAGACCGAGGCCCCCGTCAAGGGAGCTGCTACAAGCACTGATGCTGGGAGGCCACGGCAGCAGAAAAAGCCGGTTAATCTAACGGGCCATACTGCCAAAACCACCGCACCAAGGGCCATGACCCCCAAGAATATCATCAAGTTGAGCAGCTTGTCAGGAAGCAGAAGGCTGAATAGGAGAAGCACTATAGGGAGAGAGCCCAAGAGGGTGCTAGCAGGAAAGGCCGTGGCAGTAGAGGAGGTCCCCGCGGCAAGACCCCGCAGCAGAAAGAAAAGCCTGCTAGGGGCCGCGAAAATAAAGAAGAAGATGACGGAAGTGATGTAGAGGATGAGGAAGAAACTAATGAGCAAGAGTTCCAGAAGGCAACTGAGGCCATGTGCATTGATGGGGGTGCATCCCTGCACTTCTCTCATCGGCAGCTCAAGCAATGGGCGCGTGAAGTCAATGTCGTGGAGCCAACTGAGGATTCCCGAAGGCCACTTAAGTGGTCCCGCACGCCTATCATCTTCGACGAAGAGGACCACCCCGACCGCACTATCGCGGTAGGGTGTTTGCCGTTGTTGGTCTCCCCAACAATCCGCAACCTCAAAGTAACAAGGATGCTAGTTGACGGCGGGGCTAGGTTGAATCTGATCTCCCCTAAAGTGGTAGGCAAATTGCAGATCCCTGATGAAGAACTCAAGGCCACGGGCACATTCCAAGGAATCAACCCCGGCAGGAGCCGGCCCAAAGGGAAGATCACATTACCTGTGATGTTTGGCGAGGAACTGAACTACCGGACCGAGAGGGTCATGTTTGACATTGTTGAGCTTCCTCTGCCTTACAATGGGATTCTTGGACGTCCAGCTCTGGAAAAATTTGTGGCAACATCCCACTATGCCTACAATACATTGAAGATGCCAGGGCCGATGGGTGTCATATCCATCCCGTCAGATAAAAAATATGTGATCATATGTGTGGACCAGATGTATCGGGACGCGATAGTGGCTGAGGCAGCTGACGCCCCAGCCCTCGCCAAGGATACAAAGAAGGAAAATAAGGCTAGCAGAGATGCCGGCAAGGACTCCGGGAAGTGCGCCTCTTCGGAGTGCGTCGCGCCTGTTGATGACCTGCCAGAGAGTTCCACTAGCAAGAGACCCAAGGTTTCTTCACCTGCTGTGAAGAAGGTTCCGGCAAGGCAGGATGGCGCTGATGGTACATTTACCATCAGCTCCACCCTTGACGACAAATAGGAAAGCGCGCTCGTTACCTTCCTGCGGGCGAATGTCGATGTGTTTGCTAGGCAACCATCTGATATCCCTGGTGTTCCCAGGGAGGTAATCAAGCACCACCTTGCTGTCTGCCCTCATGCTCGGCCTGTTAAGCAGAAGGTTAGAAAGCAAGCCTTGGAGTGGCAGTAGTTTATTGCCAAGGAAATCAAGAAACTTGAAGTAGCTGGTTTGGTCAGAGGGGTACCGCATCCAACTTGGTTGGCGAATCTAGTGGTGGTGCGCAAGGCAAACGGGAAATGGAGGATATGCATTGATTTCACGGACCAGAACAAAGCATGTCCAAAAGACCCTTTCCCCTTGCCGCACATTGATCAAATTGTTGATTCCACTTCCGGATGTGATTTGCTATCTTTCTTGGATGCGTACTCCAGGTACCATCAGATATTTATGGCCAAATAAGATGAAGAGAAGACCGCATTCATAACTCCATGTGGCATGTATTGCTTTGTATGAATGCCTTTTGGGTCAAAGAGCGCCGGATCCACTTTCGCAATAGCAGTACAAGTTGGTTTTTGAGCCCCATCTGCACAAGAATGTAGAAGCTTATATGGATGATATATGGTCAAGACCAAGGATAGATTAACACTCATTCAAGACTTAGAAGAGACCTTCGCAAACCTATGCAAGATCAACTTGAAACTAAACCCTGAGAAATGTGTGTTTGGTGTTCCGTCCGGCAAGCTCCTTGGTTTCTTTGTGTCCCAGTGGGGGATAGAGACCAATCCTGACAAGACCAGAGCGATCGAGCAGATACAAGCACCCAAGACTGTTAAAGATGTGAGGCATTTGATTGGATGCGTTGCCGCACTAAGTAGGTTCATCTCCAAGTCTGCCGAGCGTGCCTTGCCTTTCTTGAAAATCTTCAAGAAGGCTGGCCCGATGAAGTGGACCCTGAAAGCAGAAGCAGCGCTGCAAGACCTGAAAACCTACCTTTCCTCTGCTCCCACCTTAGTCGCGCCTAAACCACAAGAGCCGTTGTTGCTATATTTAGCTGCAACGAATCAAGTGGTTAGTGCAGCACTGGTGGCACAGCGAGAAGTGGATGAGGAAGTAGTTGCAGCAACTGCACCCACTGGAGATGGAACTGAAACCATCACGGCAGAAGCAAACGAGAAAGAGGTAGAGCAAGCCAGCAAAGGCGATCTTAAAACCGCGGCAAGGAAGAAAGTATTGCAACGGCCAGTCTACTTTGTCAGCTCCCTATTACAGGGGTCTAGGTCAAGGTACTCTGGAGTGCAAAAGCTGATCTTCGGCCTCATCATGGCCTCGAGGAAACTACGCCACTACTTTCAAGCCCATGAGATCACAGTTGTCACCCATTTTCCGCTGCAACGCATATTGAGGAACCCCGAAGCCACACACAGAATAGTAGAGTGAGCACTAGAGCTGTCAAGCTTTAGCCTGGAATATGAAAGCACCTTAACTATTTAGAGCAGAGCATTGGCGGAATTCATTGCAGAGTGGACACCCACTCCAGACGAAGAAGTGCCAAAAACAGTTCTCCCCGGCAAAGAGGCACCCCAAGAGTGGATCATGTATTTTTGGTGCTTTCTCACTACAGGGTGCCGGTGCCGGTGTGCTTCTTATTGCGCCCACCAGAGAGCATCTCAAATACGCAATCCAAATGCACTTTCCCCGGGAGAAGGCCACCAACAACACTGCTGAGTATGAGGGGCTCCTTGCCGGACTCAGAATTGCGGTAGAGTTGGGAATCAAGAAACTGATTATCCGCGGAGATTCTCAACTAGTGGTGAGGCAAGTCAACAAAGATTATTAGAGTCTATTGATGGAGGCATATGTGCAGGAAGTGAGAAAGTTGGAAGAGCACTTGGTTGGATTACAAGCAGAGCACGTGCCATGAGCAGAAAATGGCATCGCCGATCAGTTGTCAAAGTGCGCTGCACAAAAGACCCCTGTGGAACTAGGAACTTTTGTTCTCCATCTAAATGAACCATCAGTATCCACTTCAATGATGGCCAGAAAAAGAAGAAAGTTGAACCCCGACAAGCATTTCCTGGTAGAACTCCCCAAAGCAATGGGTGGAGAGGCTGGCAGGGGTAGTCTCGCTTCGGTTGGTGAGCTGCACCCTCCCGCAGAACCACAAGTTCTTGAAGTGGAAGGGAGCGCTCCCACGAATGAGGAGGTGCCTTTCGTCCCTGTTGTCGAGCCACAGGCTCCAACTTGGGTGCAACACATAGCCCATTTTCTCCAAACAGGAGAACATCCCGAAGAGCATGAAGAAGCTAAAAAAGTAGCCCGATGGTCCAGTATGTACCAGTTTGTCAATGACACTCTATACAGAAAGAGGCCAAACGGGGTGAAATTGAAGTGCATTTGCCGGGAGGATGGGCTGAAGCTGTTGGCGGAAATACATGGGGGTATATGTGGCTCTCACATTGGATTAAGATCCCTAGTTGGAAAAGCTTTCCGGCAGGGTTTCTACTGGCGCATAGCCCTCCAGGATGCAACTGAGCTAGTCACCAAGTGTGAAGCCTGCCAGTTCCACTCCATAAACATCCATCAACCAGCTCAAGCTCTCTAGATGATCCCTTTATCCTGGACATTCTTGGTCTGGGAGCTCGATATCTTGGGCCCCTTCCACCGTGCTACTGGGGGCTTTGAATTCTTGTACGTTGCAATCGACAAGTTTACAAAATGGCCTGAGGTGGAGCCAGTGAGGAAGGTGACCGCACAGTCAGCTGTCAAGTTCTTGAAAGGATTGGTGTGCCATTTTGGAGTACCCAACAGAGTGATCACCGACAACGGCACCCAGTTCACGAGCCGCGCCTTCATGTAGTTATCGAAATTAGGGCTCCACAGACCCAAGAAGGTTCGAACTCTGAGGCGTGTGTGAAGATCTCAACCTCTCAAGTATCAAGCTCGTTGCCCTACAGCCTAGCCTCGTCGAACACACGCGAGCAGGGAAGAAGACAAACACGACAGTTTACCCACGTTCGGGCCACCTTGCAGTGTAAAACCCTAGCTACTCCTACTTTGTGGTGGATTGGCCTCACGAGGAGGCTGAGGATGAACATGTACAGTGGATGAAAAACCTTGCGAGGGCTTGTGGTGAGGGTGGAATGGATCTGATCCCGGCTCCTCCGTGTCCCCTTTTCTACGGTGGTGGCTAACCTATATTTATAGTGGCCTTGGTGCTCTTCCCTCAAAACTTAGGCGGGAAGGGATCCCACAATGGCCAATTTGAAAGGGGACAAGAAGTACATCTAATCCTGACGAAAGGTGGTATTCGCCTGCAACGCTTCTGGTCGTGATGCAGCGGTGGGCTCGGCGATGACATCCGTCCTGCCGAGCTCGTGGTCTTGGTCTTGTGGCACCGGAATGGAAACCTTTGGGAAACTCCTCGGGAACCTATGCCTGTCCTTGCTCCATTAGCACCGAAAGGGAAACTGCCTACTCTGCGCCCGCTGGCACCCGCCTGGCCATGGTCGTCATGGCTCACGTCATCGCAGCCTCATGAGGCTGAGTATCTGCATAGAAATCTCTGCTCCTCGGGAGGCAGCCTGGGGAGGCTGCTCCCTTGGAGGTCTCGGTGCTGTCTGCCTCGCGAGGCCTGGGGGCCCTCACGAGGGTCTTGTCTGGGAGTTGTCGCAGCTGGGCCGTACAAGGCCATCAAGGGAGCCACACCGCAGGCCGCAGGCAGGCAGGCCTGGGTACCCCCGATCCCAGAACGCCAACAGTAGCCCCTGAGCCCAAGGTGCGCTCTGGCTGGCTTTGAGGCGAAGCTAAAGAGAGAGGGCGGAGCGCTGCGGGCCCCAATCGCCTGCAGGCCAGGCTTGACGCGTGGCGCTCGACAGGACGCGGACGCCTCCTCTCCCCCACGTCGCCTCGGCAACTGCTCCAATAGACAGCAGCTTGGTGCATGCAGCAGTGCCATCCTCACTCGAAATGTGGAAGGGTGCCGGTTAGCCTTTTGTCGCCTATAAAAGGGGAGGGGGTGGAGCCCCCTAGCCCATCTTCATCTCCTTACTTCCCCATTCCACACTCTCGCAGCAGCATCCATGGCGCCCATGAGAAGTTTCTCAGCCGAAGAGAAAGTCAAGGCTCCCCAGGAGGGGCCGGGAGTGCTGCCACCCAAGAGAGGGTGTGGCCGTCCCCGCAAGTCCGCAGCCGCTCCAGTGGCGTCGTCACGGGGGCGCGGGCACCCGCCTCTGACAGCCCGCACCAGCGCTAGCAACCAGGGAAAGGGCCTCTCCTGCGGGGGCGGCTGCGGGGGTCCTAGCAGCCGCGGCCAAGAGGGGAGGCGTGCCGTGGTCGTCCGGCCACTGCGCCCGCGCGCCCGCTCGAGCGACATGGCCCGCGAGTTCGTCATGCAGGTAGAGGGCCCACCTAGCTTCTGCTTCCAACCTCCCTCGCAGAGGAGCTACCGGTGGTGGGACCCGTTGGGCTGTGGCTGTAGCCTAACGGCTATTGCAACGGGTCCTTGTGGGCAGAGGTCGAGGTCACCTCCATCGGCCATGTGTTCCTGACCCACGGATGGCAGTCGTTTGCCCACGCCCGCGGCCTGAATGGGAGGCGCACCCTCCACTTCAGGTACGATGGGGCGGCAACGCTCTTTGTCAGGGTCTTCGGGGAGGACGGCAGTCGTGTGGGATGTTGCCCAGAAGGTGACGACGACGACAGAGACCGCCCCTCCGACGACGACGGCCAGTGCGGCGGCGGCGTCCTCGGCGGTGAACTTGCCCTTAGCCGCTGCACCTCCAGCAGCAGCGGTGCCTCCTCCGGGGGAAGCTCGAGCGACGACGACTATGATGAGCCGCCCCGTCGCCGCGCCCGGACCCAGTAGGGCGGCAAGCCGCCACGCCGCCTTGCCCCTGCTCTGGAGGACGTTGAGCCGCCTCACCATCGCGCTCATGTCAAGCAGGAGGAGGACTTCGACTAAGCGCGGGCAACGGTGGAGCCAGGCCTTAGGAGCAGCGGTCCTCGGGAGGCCGCCTCTTCATCTTTTTTATCTCCGGCATTAAGAACTAAGGAAAAAAAAACTACGGGGGCGTGTAATGAACTGCGGCGCTTGCGCCCCTATATAAGTATTTCCTGTTTGTGTTCCAGCATTTATATCATTACTGATCAAAACTGTTGCGAGTAGGACAACTTAGCTTGGTGCATTCGTGGCCCTTGGCGGGTTCCTATGTCACGGGGGTGCATCCCTCCAGAGCTTTTGACCCCATGCAGGTCCCTTCCTCTATTGACGATGCGGTTGGGGTGCCAGCGCGGCCTAGGGAGCTTGTCGAGGGACCTTCCTTCTCGTGACCCGATAGCTCCGGAGCCTTGAGGGGCATGCTACCCGTGAGGCCTCCAGGGGACTCACGAGGGTCCAGAGCATCCAGGGATGTTTTCACCAAGCAATGAACCGGGGCGCGATGCTCGTCAAGGCCAGGATGTGAGCGTTCCTGAGTCCGGGGGGCCGATGGCTCGGACAAGAGCGTCGCGCGAGGACTCGGTCGCTAAGGTCTTGGCGAGGTGCGCGCATGTGCGGCCCTGCCGCTAGCACAGCCTAGGCTGACTCAGGCATACACACCGTGCCCAGCCCCCGCTCGCGGGACGCGATGGAGGGAGCCACGGGCAACGGCCACACTTCTTAAAGACAGAATTCAAGAGAGGAAGCACTGCAAGAAGAAAAAAAGAAAATCCCCCCTTTTTCGAATAAAGATGCGAGAGCTTCAAATTTCATTCCAAGAAGTGGAAAATTGGTTACAAGAGCAAGCAAAAGAATAGCCGCGTCTGGCGCCTACGCTAGTCTTCTAGTCTTCCCGCCAGCATGGAGCATGGGGCCTCCACTAGGCGTGGGCATAGTCGCTGATTGACCGTGTCGTCCGCCAGCGTGGAGCATGGGGCTTCCACTTGGGTGTGGGTGGGAGCCTCCGTGAGGCCAGGGAGCGGCGCTCAAGGAGACTCCAGGGCGTGTACAGCCACATTCATTATTACGTGAGAGTGTCATGGCTAGAACTTGCGGAGATGCTGGATGTTCCAAGCATTCTGGATGGGGACCCCGTCCTGCGTCTCCAGGCGTACGGCGCCGGGCCTGGAGACGCCGGCGATCCTGAACGGGCCCTCCCACATGGGCGAGAGCTTGTGAAGGCCCTACCTGGAGAGGACCCACCTTAGGACGAGGTCACCCACCTCGAGGGTCCGGGAGCGGATGGTGCGGCAGTGGTAGCACCGCAGCGCCTGCTGGTACATTGCTGCGTGGAGTGAGGCCTGGCGACGGGCCTCCTTCCCGAGCACGAGATTCGTTCCCCGCGAGGCATCCTAGCACGCCTCGTCGAATGCCAGGGCCCACAGGGAGCAGTGCTTGACCTCGTGTGGGAGGACCGCCTTAGCCCCGTAGATGAGGAAGAACAGGGTCTTGCCGGTGGGCTTAGTCGCGGTGGTGCGGATGGACTACAACACGGACTGAAGCTCACCGAGCCAACCCCTGCCGCAGGCCTCAAGCTTCTTCTTGAAGCTCCTTGCCTTGAGGCCCCTCAGGACCTCCGTGTTGGCGCGCTCAGCCTAGTCGTTGCTCCTTGGGTGCGCCACTGTAGTGTAGCATATCTGCTTTCCAAGGTTAGCACTATGTCGTGAAGAGGTTGCTCGTGAATTGAGAGCCATTGTCAGCAATGATGCGGTTAGGGACTCCGAAATGGCTCATGAGGCCCTTGATGAACTTGATGGCCAAGCCAGCGGGAATGGAGCGCACGGGCTCCAATTCTTCCCACTTGGTGAACTTGTCGATGGCGACGTAGAGGTAGCGGTATCCGCCGGCTGCCCGAGGAAACGGGCCCAGAATATCCAGCCCCCAGACCGCGAAGGGCCATGAGAGTGGGATGGTCTGGAGACCTTGCGCGGGCTGGTGAATCTGCTTGGCGTGGAACTAGCAGGCCTCGTAGGATCGCACCAGCTCGGTGGCATCACTGAGCGCCGTGGGCCAGTAGAACCCGTTGCAGAACACCTTGCCCACGAGGGTGCGCGACGAGGAGTGGTGTCCACACTCTCCACCGTGGATGTCAACTAACAGCTTGTGCCCTTGCTCCTTGGATATGCACTGCAGTGAGACGTCATTGGGGTGTCTTCGGAAGAGCTCACCATCCTGCAAGCAATAAGCGGTGGCCTGACGAACCACACGTTCTGCTTCTTCCTCCTTTTCTGGTCGGGCACCGCGGAGTAAGTACGCCCTGAACTCCGCGGTCCAGCAGCCTTCCTGAGGCTCCAGCGCCAGGAGCAGGCGGGCTCCTGAGGTTGGACCGCAGGCCGGGGCGCCCGAGGATGGGGCCGGAGGCGGCTCTTCCTGGAGCAGCGCTGGGCTTGCGGCGGGGGGCATCGCCGACGGCTTGAAGAGCCTTTCCTCGAAATGCCAGGCTTTTGGGGCTCACGGCGAGATGCCCTCTTGGCGATGTCGTCTGCTTCTTTGTTCATGCCGCGCGGGACGTGCCGCAACTCTAAGCCCAGGAAGTGCTTTTCGATTTTACGTACCTCTTCCAGATATGCCTCTATGTGCTCGTCTTTTGGCTTGTATTCCTTGTTGGAGAAGTTGACGAGAAGCTGGGAGTCGCCCTTGATGGTGAGACGCTTGACCCCCAGGGCGGCCGTGGCCCTGAGGCCGGCGATCAGGCCCTCGTATTCCACGATGTTGTTGGAGACCTTCTCGCCATCCTGAAAGCAAAGCTGCATTGCATAGTAGAGCTTGTCCTTAGTCGGTGAGATGAGTACAGCTCCAGCCCCCGCGCTTCGCCGCGCGAAGGCTCCATCGAAGTGCATGATCCAGCCGTCGGGCGCCTCATCGCCGGGTGTGAGGGACTTGCCATCGTCTAGCACCCAGTCGGGAGCATCCGTCCACTCCACCATGAAATCAGCGAGAGCCACGCCCTTGATGACCCTGGTGGTGCTGAACTCCACCTGAAAGGCCTGCAACTCGATGTTCCACTCTGCCACCCTTCCAGCAGCGTTGGGGCTGCAGAGCACCTTCTCCAGGGGGTATGCGGAGATGACCTTGATGGGGTGGCCTTGGAAATAGTGACGCAGCTTCCTAGAGGCGACGAGGATCATGAGTAGGAGCTTCTGCTGCATGGGGTAGCGCGCACGCGTGTCACGCAGCACAGTGCTGACGAAATACACCGTGTGCTCTACGAGGGGCGAGGCATCAACGATGCCCCGCTCCTCATGGGGCAAGAGGGCCTCGGGAGCCTCACCGTCTGGTGAAGTGATGGGAGCCTCAGAAGCGCCACCCTGAGGTAGTAAACATGGCGCGACCCATCGCGGGGGTGCCTCGCTTTGCGTCCGCGCCGGCGTGCTCCTCCCTGACCGCCATGAGCGCTGTGCTGGCCGAGTGGGTGGTGGCCGCCAAGTAGAGCACCAAAGGCTCAAGAGGTCGAGGCACCACCATTACGGGCAGGCTCGTGAGGTACCTCTTGAGGTCTTCAAAAGCTGCCTCAGCCTCTGAAGTCCACTTGAAGGGGCCCTTCCTCTTCATCAGCTTGAAGAAAGGGAGGGCGCACTCACCGAGCTTGGAGATGAAGCGCCCCAGTGAGGTCACGCACCCCGCGAGCTTTTGCATTTCCTTGAGGGTCTGCGGCGGGCGCATCTTTTCAATTGCGTTGATCTTCTCGGGTTTAGCCTCGATCCCTCGGTACGATACGAGGAAACCCAGCAACTTGCCGGACGGGACCCCGAAAACGCACTTTTCTGGGTTGAGCCTCAGGTTCACCTGGCGCAGGTTGGCAAAAGTTTCTTCCAGGTCTTCGATGAGGGTCCTTGCTTCTCCTGACTTTACCACGATGTCGTCGATGTATGAATCCGCATTTCGCCCCAGCTGCGGCCCCAACGTGATGTGCATCAGCCGCTGGAAGGTTGCACCGGCATTCCGCAGCCCGAAGGGCATGCAGGTGTAGCAGTACACACCACACGGAGAAATGAAGGCTGTCTTCTCGACATCCTCTGTCGCCATCTTGATCTGATGATATCCAGAAAAAGCGTCCAAAAAACACAACAGATTGCACTCGGTGGTGGAGTCCACGATCTGGTCGATGCGTGGAAGCGGGAAGGGGTCCTGAGGACAAGCCTTGTTGAGGCTTGTGAAATCGATGCACATACGCTCCTTCCCCCCCTTTTTGATCACCGGGTTGGCCAGCCGATCCGGGTGCCGCACTTCCCGAATAACGCTAGCCTCATGTAGCTTGCAGACCTCTTGGACGATGAATGCTTGCTTCTCTTGCGCTTGACGTCGCGCCTTTTGCTTCACGGGGTGCGCTCTGGGGCATACCCTTAGGTGGTGCTCGATCACCTCCCTTGGGATGCCGACCAGGTCCGACGCCTCCCAAAAGAACACATCCTTGTTCGCCCGGAGGAAGCAAATCAGTGCCTCCTCCTGCTCCGGGGGGAGACCAGCTCCTATGGTGAAGGTGGGGCCTGGATTCTTGTCGTCAATGGGCACCTGCTTCATCTCGGCCCGGTCCTAAAAGAACAACTACTTTTTCTTCATGGGCGCGGCTCTGAGGGCCTCTAGGGCGTCCTCAGCACCTGGTCGATAGGCCGTCGCGGCCCCGTAGGCGAGCTTGAGAGCTCGGACCACGTTCTTTGTGTCCCCGGCCACCGTGATGTTGTTGCCGCTGCCCGACATCTTGATGACGTTGTAGCCCAGATGAGTTGCGGCCATGAACTTGGCGAGAGTTGGGTACCCCAGGATGGCATTGTATGGGAGGCCGATGCAGGCCACGTCGAAGTCGATCATCTCAGTGTGGTAATTGTCGTGCTTGCCGAATGTGACGGGAAGGCGCACCTTCCACATGGGGGTGGCAGAGCCCCTGGTCACCCCCAAGAAGGGTCTGGTGGGTGCGTGTCGGATTCAGGGCTCCGCAGACCCAAGAAGGTTCAAACTCTGGGGCGTGTGCGAAGATCTCAACCTCTCAAGCTTAGAGCCCGTCGCCCTGCAGCCTAGCCTAGCCGAATTCGCGTGAGCAGGGAAGAAGATGAACATGGCAGTTTACCCAGCTTCGGGCCACCTTGCGGTGTAAAACCATACTCCTTCTTTGTGGTGGATTGGCCTGACGAGGGGCTGAGGATGAACTTGTAAAGAGGATGAACAACCTCACAAGTGCTGTTCTGGTGAGGGTGGAAAGGGTTGGGTCGGATCCCCTTGTATGGTGGTGGCTAACCTATATTTCTAGTGGCCTTGGTCCTCTTCCCTCGAAACTCAGGCGGGAAGGGATCCCACAACGGCCAATTTGAAAGGGGACAAGTAGTACATCTAATCCTGGTAAAAGGTGGTCTTCGCCTGCAAAGGTTCTGGTCATGACGCAGACGTGGGCTCGGTGATGACCTCCGCCTTGCCGAGCCTGTGGTCTTGGTCTTGTAGCACCGGAATGGAAACCTTCGGGAGATTCCTTGGGAACCCACTCATGTCCTTGCCTCCTTAGCACCAAAGAGGAAACTACCTCCTCTACGCCCGCTGGCGCCCGCCTGGCCTTGGTCGTAATGGCTCACATCATCGCAGCCTCATGAGGCTGGGTACCTGCATAGAAATCTCTGCTCCTCGGGAGGCCGCCTGGGAAGGCCGCTCCCTCAGGAGGTCTTGGCGTCGTCCACCTCGCGAGGCTAGGCCCCTTCGAGGGTCTTGTGCTGGTGGTCTTGGAGATGGGCCGTACCAGGCCGTCGAGGGAGTCACGCCATGGGCCGCAGGCAGGCAAGTCTGGGTACCCTGGTTCCTAGAATGCCGACAGTAGCCCCGGGCCCAAGGCGCGCTCGGGCTGGCTTTGAGGTGAAGCCAAGGGGCAAGGGTGAAGCGCCACGGGCACCTGTGGGCCAGGCTGACGCGTGGCACTTGACAGGACCCGGACGCCTCTGCTTCCCCATGTTGCCTCGGTGTCGGAGGGATTGACCACGGGTAGCCTCATCAACACCCCATAGCATTTCAAGGCATCGGGGCCAGCGAAGCCCCTCGCGCCTTCCGGACGCGTGGCCGGCTCCTTGGGCCGGCTGGCTGAAGAGGCCGTCCCCCAGATGGCGGCGCGCTCTCAGAAGGTGGCTTCGGGGGAGGCCGGATCCTAGCAGACTGCCCTTCCTTCCCTCGGAGTCTGCACCCATTCATTACGATAAGATGGGGTGTGGCTACAGGGCCAACTGTTCCCCCAAATCCTGGAGGAGCGTGGCCACAGTGCGGGCTGACCAAGCGGACACCCCTCTGCTAGGCGCTCACTGTGACCACGCGGCCCATGACTTAGCCCTCGTCAGCAGGGGCCATGCTCCCACGACGGGTGGTCCGTACGGCCCGCAGGCGGCGGGCCCTACCTGTCCGTGAGCAACCAGAAGACGGCGCTCCCCAAGAAGGCGGCTTCGGCGGCGGACCGGCTCCCAGCAGCCGGTCCCTCTCTCCCCTCGGAGTCAATGCACCGTTACTCTGACGAGACAGAGCGTGGCTACAGTGAGCGCGTGCCAGGCGGCGGGACTGTAGCCATGCCTCCCCCGACAAGGCCCCCGTCATCAATTGTGAGGCTACAGCAAAAGGCAATCAGCGTAGCCCACAGGCGACAGGCCCTACCTTTTGGCCGAATCCTCAACCACCGGTGGGGCCCGCCAGGCAGCGGGCCCCAGCAACCGGCGGAGAACCCGGCTTCCATAGACACTGGCATCTGGGTCCTACACCCGGTCCTATTACCATTGTACCCCTAGGGGGTAGGCCTATATAAACCCTCCAGGCTCACCCATGCAGGGGGGAGCACCCACACGATTCACACACACATAGCTAGGAGAATCAAGAGGGCTAGCCTTGCCTTTCTTCTTTTGCTAGCCGACAGCTCAAGGAGCAAACTTGTAGCCACTATCTGATCATAGTCATCATGCGGAGACCCCGCAGAGCAGGACTACGGGTGTTATCTCCTCGGAGAGCCCCGAACCTCTGTAAGACCTGAAGGAAATATGCCCTAGAGGCAATAATAAAGTTGTTATTTTATATTTCCTTACATCATGATAAATGTTTATTATTCATGCTAGAATTGTATTAACCGGAAACTTGATACATGTGTGAATACATAGATAAAACATTGTGTCCCTAGTATGCCTCTACTAGACTAGCTCATTGATCAAAGATGGTTAAGTTTCCTAGCCATGGACATGAGTAGTCATTTGATAAATGGGATCACATCATTAGTGGAATGATGTGATGGACAAGACCCATCCGTTAGCTTAGCATAATGATCGTTAAGTTTGTTGCTATAGCTTTCTTCATGACTTATACATATTCCTCTGACTATGAGATTATGCAACTCCCGAATACCGGAGGAACACCTTGTGTGCTATCAAACATCACAATGTAACTGGGTGATTATAAAGATGCTCTACAGGTGTCTCCGAAGGTGTTTGTTGGGTTGGCATAGATCGAGATTAGGATTGGTCACTGCGAGTATCGGAGAGGTATCTCTGGGCCCTCTCGGTAATGCACATCACTATAAGCCTTGCAAGCAATGTGACTAATCAGTTAGTTGTGGGATGATGCATTATGGAACGAGTAAAGAGACTTGCCGGTAACGAGACTGAACTAGGTATGATGATACCGACGATCGAATCTCGGGCAAGTAACATACCGATGACAAAGGGAATGACGTATGTTGTAATGCGGTTTGACCGATAAATATCTTCGTAGAATATGTAGGAGCCAATATGAGCCTCTAGGTTCCGCTATTGGTTATGTACCGAAGAAGTGTCTCGATCATGTCTACATAGTTCTTGAACCCATAGGGTCCGCACGCTTATCATTCGATGACGATTTATATTATGAGTTATGTGATTTGATGAACCGAAGTTTGTTCGGAGTCCCATATGAGATCAAGGACATGACGAGGAGTCTCGAAATGGTTGAGAGGTAAAGATTCATATATTGGAAGGTTACATTCGGATACCGGAATGGTTCAGGTTGATTCGGATGAGTTTCGGAGTACCGGGGGTTACCGGACCCCCCTTCCCCCCCGGGAAGTAATGGGCCTTAATGGGCTTTAGTGGAAACGAGAGAAGGGCCTCAAGGGGTGGCCGCCCCCCCCCCCCCATGGCTGGTCCGAATTGGACTAGGAAGGGGGCGGCGCCCCCCTCTTTCCTTCTCCCCTCTTCCTCCTTCCCTCCTCCTAGTTGGAATAGGAAAGGGGGGGGGGCGAATCCTACTTGGACCGGGAGTCCAAGTAGGACTTCCCACTTTGGCGCACCCCCCCCCCTTGGGCCGGCCTCCTCTTCCCCCTCCTTTATATACGTGAGAGGGGGGCACCCCAAAGACACACCAAGTCTTCTCTTAGCCGTGTGCGGTGCCCCCCTCCACAGTTACACACCTCGGTCATATCGTCGTAGTGCTTAGGCGAAGCCCTGCGCCGGTAACATCATCATCACCATCACCATGCCGTCGTGCTGACGTAACTCTCCCTCGTCCTCAACTGGATCAAGAGCTCGAGGGACCTCATCGTGTTGAACGTGTGCTGAACACGGAGGTGCCGTACGTTTGGTACTTGGATCGGTTGGATCGCGAAGAAGTTCGACTACATCAACTGAGTTACTAAACGCTTCCGCTTTCGGTCTACGAGGGTACGTGGACACACTCTCCCCACTCGTTGCTATGCATCTCCTAGATAGATCTTGCGTGATCGTAGGAATTTTTTTTGAAATTGCATGCTACGTTCCCCAACAGTGGCATCCGAGCCAGGTCTATGCGTAGATGATATGCACGTGTAGAACACAAAGAGTTGTGGGCGATAATAGTCATACTGCTTACCACCAACGTCTTACTTTGATTCGGTGGTATTGTTGGATGAAGCGGCCCGGACCGACATTACATGACCGCGTTTATGAGACTGGTTCTACCGACGTGCTTTGCACACAGGTGGCTGGCGGGTGTCTGTTTCTCCAACTTTAGTTGAATCGAGTTTGACTACGGCCGGTCCTTGTTGAAGGTTAAAACAGCACACTTGACGAAAAATCATTGTGGTTTTGATGCGTAGGTAAGAACGGTTCTTAGTAGAAGCCCGTAGCAGCCACGTAAAACTTGCAACAACAAAGTAGAGGACGTCTAACTTGTTTTTGCAGGGCATGTTGTGATGTGATATGGTCAAGACATGATGTGATACATGTTATTGTATGAAATGATCATGTTTTGTAAAAGTTATCGGCAACTGGCAGGAGCCTTATGGTTGTCGCTTTATTGTATGAAATGCAATCGCCATGTAATTGCTTTACTTTATCACTATGCATTAGCGATAGTCGTAGAAGCAATAGTTGGCGAGGCGACAACGACGCTACGATGGAGATCAAGGTGTCAAGCTGGTGACGATGGAGATCATGACGTTGCTTCGGTGATGGAGATCATGAGCACAAGATGATGATGGCCATATCATGTCACATATTTTGATTGCATGTGATGTTTATCTTTTATGCATCTTATTTTGCTTAATACGATGGTAGCATTATAAGATGATCCCTCACTAAAAATTTCAAGGTATAAGTGTTCTCCCTGAGTATGCACCGTTGCGATAGTTCGTCGTGCCGAGACACCACGTGATGATCAGGTGTGATAAGCTCTACGTTCACATACAACGGGTGCAAGACAGTTTTGCACGTGCGGAATACTCGGGTTAAACTTGACGAGCCTAGCATATGCAGATATGGCCTCGGAACACTAAGACCGAAAGGTCGAACGTGAATCATATAGTAGATATGATCAACATAGAGATGTTCACCATTGAAAACTACTCCATCTCACGTGATGATCGGACATGGTTTAGTTGATATGGATCACGTGATCATTTAGATGACTAGCGGGATGTCTATCTAAGTGGGAGTTCTTAAGTAATCTGATTAATTGAACTTTAATTTATCATGAACTTAGTCCTGATAGTTTTTGCATATCTATGTTGTTGTAGATCAATGGCCCGTGCTACCGTTCCCTTGAATTTTAATGCGTTCCTAGAGAAAGCTAAGTTGAAAGATGATGGTAGCAACTACACGGACTGGGTCCGCAACTTGAGGATTATCCTCATTGCTGCACAGAAGAATTATGTCCTTGATGCACCGCTAGGTGACAAGCCCGCTCCCGCTAATGTGGACGCTTTGAACGTCTGGCAAACGTGGTTTGATGACTACTCTATAGTTCAGTGTGCCATGCTCTACGGCTTAGAATCGGGACTTCAAAGACATTTTGAACATCATGGAGCATATGAGATGTTCCAGGAGTTGAAGTTAATATTTCAAGCAAATGCCCGAGTTGAGAGATATGAAGTCTCCAACAAGTTCTATAGCTGCAAGATGGAGGAAAACAGTTATGTCAGTGAACACATACTCAGAATGTCTGGGTACCATAACCACTTGACTTAGCTGGGAGTTAATCTTCCGGATGATAGTGTTATTGACAGAGTTCTTCAATCACTGCCACCAAGCTACAAAGGCTTCGTGATGAACTATAATATGCAAGGGATGAATAAGACAATTCCCGAGCTCTTCGCTATGCTCAAAGCTGCGGAGGTAGAAATCAAGAAGGAGCATCAAGTGTTGATGGTTAACAAGACCACTAGTTTCAAAAAGGGCAAGGGAAATAAGGGGAAATTCAAGAAGAATGGCAAGCAAGTTGCTACTCCCGGAAAGAATCCCAAGTCTGGACCCAATCCTGAAACTGAGTGCTTCTACTGCAAAGGGACTGGTCACTGGAAGCGGAACTGCCCCAAGTATTTGGCGGATAAGAAGGATGGCGAAGTGAACAAAGGTATATTTGATATACATGTTATTGATGTGTACCTTACTAATGCTCGTAGTAGCGCCTGGGTATTTGATACTGGTTCTATTGCTCATATTTGCAACTCAAAACAGGGGCTACGGATCAAACGAAGATTGGCTAAGGACGAGGTGACAATGCGCGTCGGGAATGGTTCCAAGGTCGATGTGATCGCCGTCGGCACGCTACCCCTACATCTACCTTCGGGATTAGTTTTAGACCTGAATAATTGTTATTTGGTGCCAGCGTTGAGCATGAACATTATATCTGGATCTTGTTTGATGCGAGATGGTTATTCATTTAAATCAAAGAATAATGGTTGTTCTATTTATATGAGCAATATCTTTTATGGTCATGCACCCTTGAAGAGTGGTCTATTTTTGTTGAATCTCGATCGTGGTGATACACATATTCATAATATTGATGCCAAAAGATGCAAAGTTGATAATGATAGTGCAACATATTTGTGGCACTGCCATTTAGGTCATATTGGTGTAAAGCGCATGAAGAAACTCCATGCTGATGGACTTTTGGAATCACTTGATTATGAATCATTTGATGCATGCGAATCATGCCTCATGGGCAAGATGACTAAAACTCCTTTCTCCGGAACAATGGAGCGAGCTACAGACTTATTGGAAATAATACATACCGATGTATGCGGTCCGATGAGTGTTGAGGCTCGCGACGGGTATCGTTATTTTCTGACCTTCACAGATGAGTTGAGCAGATATGGGTATATCTACTTAATGAAACACAAGTCCGAAACGTTTGAAAAGTTCAAAGAATTTCATAGTGAAGTAGAGAATCATCGTAACAAGAAAATAAAGTTTCTACGATCTGATCGCGGAGGCGAATATTTGAGTTACGAGTTTGGCCTTCATTTAAAACAATGCGGAATAGTTTCGCAACTCACGCCACCTGGAACACCACAGCGTAATGGTGTGTCTGAACATCGTAACCATACTTTATTAGATATGGTACGGTCTATGATGTCTCTTACCGATTTACCACTATCGTTTTGGGGTTATGCATTAGAGACAGCTGCATTCATGTTAAATAGGGCACCGTCTAAATCCGTTGAGACGACACCGTATGAACTGTGGTTTGGCAAGAAACCTAAGTTGTCGTTTCTTAAAGTTTGGGGTTGCGATGCTTATGTGAAAAAGCTTCAGCCTGATAAGCTCGAACCCAAATCGGAGAAGTGCGTCTTCATAGGATACCCAAAAGAAACTGTTGGGTACACCTTCTATCATAGATCCGAAGGCAAGATGTTTGTTGCTAAGAATGGATCCTCTCTAGAGAAGGAGTTTCTCTCGAAAGAAGTGAGTGGGAGGAAAGTAGAACTTGATGAGGTAGTTGTACCTTCTCTTGAATTGGAAAGTAGTTCATCACAGAAATCAGTTCCAGTGATGCCTACACCAATTAGTGAGGAAGCTAATGATGATGATCATGAAGCTTCGGATCAAGTTACTACAGAACCTCGCAGGTCAACCAGAGTACGTTCCGTACCAGAGTGGTACGGTAATCCCGTTCTGGAAGTCATGTTACTAGACCATGACGAAGAGGAAGCGATGATGAGCCCAGATTCCGAAAAATGGCTTGAGGCCATGAAATCCGAGATAGGATCCATGTATGAAAACAAAGTATGGACTTTGGTGGATTTGCCCGATGATCAGCGACCCATAGAAAATAAATGGATCTTCAAGAAGAAGACTGACACTGATGGTAATGTTACTGCCTACAAAGCTCGACTTGTTGCGAAAGGTTTTCGACAAGTTCAAGGAGTTGACTACAATGAGACCTTCTCACCCGTAGCGATGCTTAAGTCTGTCCGAATCATGTTAGCAATTGTTGCATTTTATGATTATGAAATCTGGCAAATGGATGTCAAAACTGCATTCCTTAATGGATATCTTAAAGAAGAGTTGTATATGATGCAACCAGAAGGTTTTGTCGATCCTAAAGGTGCTAAAAAGGTGTGCAAGCTCCAGCGATCCATTTATGGACTGGTGCAAGCATCTCGGAGCTGGAATATACACTTTGATAGTGTGATCAAAGCATATGGTTTTATACAGACTTTTGGAGAAGCCTGTATTTACAAGAAAGAGAGTGGGAGCTCTGTAGCATTTCTAATATTATATGTGGATGACATATTGTTGATTGGAAATGATATAGAATTTCTGGATAGCATAAAAGGATACTTGAATAAAAGTTTTTCAATGAAAGACCTCGGTGAAGCTACTTATATATTAGGCATCAAGATCTATAGAGATAGATCAAGATGCTTAATAGGACTTTCACAAAGCACATACCTTGATAAAGTTTTGAAGAAGTTCAAAATGGATCAGTCAAAGAAAGGGTTCTTGCCTGTTTTACAAGGTGTGAAGTTGAGTCAGACTCAATGCCCGACCACTGCAGAAGATAGAGAGAAAATGAAAGTCATTCTCTATGCCTCAGCCATAGGTTCTATCATGTATACTATGCCGTGTACCAGACCTGATGTGTGCCTTGCTATAAGTCTAGTAGGGAGGTATCAAAGTAATCCAGGAGTGGATCACTGGATAGCGGTCAAGAACATCCTGAAGTACTTGAAAAGAACTAAGGATATGTTTCTCGTTTATGGAGGTGACAAAGAGCTCGTCGTAATTGGTTACGTCGATGCTAGCTTTGACACTGATCCGGATGACTCTAAGTCGCAAACCGGATACGTGTTTATATTGAATGGTGGAGCTGTCAGTTGGTGCAGTTCCAAGCAAAGTGTCGTGGCGGGATCTACGTGTGAAGCGGAGTACATATCTGCTTCGGAAGTAGCAAATGAAGGAGTCTGGATGAAGGAGTTCATATCCGATCTAGGTGTAATACCCAGTGCATCGGGTCCAATGAAAATCTTTTGTGACAACACTGGAGCAATTGCCTTAGCGAAGGAATCCAGATTTCACAAAAGAACCAAACACATCAAGAGACGCTTCAACACCATCCGCGATCAAGTCAAGGAGGGAGACATAGAGATTTGCAAAATACATACGGATCAGAATGTTGCAGACCCGTTGACTAAGCCTCTTCCACGAGCAAAACATGATCAGCACCGAGACTCCATGGGTGTTAGAATCATTACAATGTAATCTAGATTACTGACTCTAGTGCAAGTGGGAGACTGAAGGAAATATGCCCTAGAGGCAATAATAAAGTTGTTATTTTATATTTCCTTACATCATGATAAATGTTTATTATTCATGCTAGAATTGTATTAACCGGAAACTTGATACATGTGTGAATACATAGACAAAACATTGTGTCCCTAGTATGCCTCTACTAGACTAGCTCATTGATCAAAGATGGTTAAGTTTCCTAGCCATGGACATGAGCTGTCATTTGATAAACGGGATCACATCATTAGTGGAATGATGTGATGGACAAGACCCATTCGTTAGCTTAGCATAATGATCGTTAAGTTTATTGCTATAGCTTTCTTCATGACTTATACATATTCCTCTGACTATGAGATTATGCAACTCCCGAATACCGGAGGAACACCTTGTGTGCTATCAAACATCACAACATAACTGGGTGATTATAAAGATGCTCTACAGGTGTCTCCGAAGGTGTTTGTTGGGTTGGCATATATCGAGATTAGGATTTGTCACTCCGAATATCGGAGAGGTATCTCTGGTCCCTCTCGGTAATGCACATCACCATAAGCCTTGCAAGCAATGTGACTAATGAGTTAGTTGCGGGATGATGCATTACGGAACGAGTAAAGAGACTTGCCGGTAACGAGATTGAACTAGGTATGATGATACCGACGATCGAATCTCGGGCAAGTAACATAGCGATGACAAAGGGAATGACGTATGTTGTTATGCGGTTTGGCCGATAAAGATCTTCGTAGAATATGTAGGAGCCAATATGAGCATCCAGGTTCCGCGATTGGTTATTGACCGAAGAAGTGTCTCGGTCATGTCTACATAGTTCTCGAACCCGTAAGGTCCGCACGCTTAACGTTCGATGACGATTTGTATTATGAGTTATGTGATTGTATGAACCGAAGTTTGTTCGGAGTCCCGGATGAGATCACGGACATGATGAGGAGTCTCGAAATGGTCGGGAGGTAAAGATTCATATATTGGAAGGTTACATTTGGATACCGGAATGGTTCAGGTTGATTCGGATGAGTTTCGGAGTACCGGGGGTTACCGGAACCCCCCTCCCCCCGGGAAGTAATGGGCCTTAATGGGCTTTAGTGGAAAGGAGAGAAGGGCCTCAAGGGGTGGCCGCGTGCCCCCCCCCCCCATGGCTGGTCCGAATTGGACTAGGAAGGGGGCGGCGCCCCCCTCTTTCCTTCTCCCCTCTTCCTCCTTCCCTCCTCCTAGATGGAATAGGAAAGGGGGGGGGGGGAATCCTACTTGGACCGGGAGTCCAAGTAGGACTCCCCCCTTTGGCGCGCCCCCCCTTGGGCCGGCCTCCTCTTCCCCCCTCCTTTATATACGTGAGAGGGGGGCACCCCAAAGACACACCAAGTCTTCTCTTAGCCGTGTGCGGTGCCCCCCTCCACAGTTACACACCTCGGTCATATCGTCGTAGTGCTTAGGCGAAGCCCTGCGCCGGTAACATCATCATCACCGTTGCCACGCCGTTGTGCTGACGGAACTCTCCCTCGTCCTCAACTTGATCAAGAGCTCGAGGGACGTCATCGTGCTGAACGTGTGCTGAACGCGGAGGTGCCGTACGTTCGGTACTTGGATCGGTTGGATCGCGAAGAAGTCCGACTACATCAACCGCGTTACTAAACGCTTCCGCTTTCGGTCTACGAGGGTACGTGGACACACTCTCCCCGCTCGTTGCTATGCATCTCCTAGATAGATCTTGCGTGATCGTAGGAATTTTTTTTGAAATTGCATGCTACGTTCCCCAACAAGACCCGCGTGCGTTCGAGCTCTCACCCATTCCCGCTTCGAGGGCCCGACGACGTCCTCCTGTCCCCATCCATGATAAGCCACCCCCTGGCATCTGTCATGACAATACCCCGACAGTTGGCGCCCACCGTGGGGCAAAGCGCAGCGTCGGCCGGAGACATGTTCTAGATGGGAACCCTCTTCCTCTCCAGCGAGCACGTCGCGTCTGTCCTGGTCAGCCAGCCCGACGCGCCGGTTAGCGCATGCATCAGCGCATCGCTTGACGCGGGAGCGGCGTGCCCCGCGAGCTGCCTCATTGACCTCTTTGGCAAGCTCGGCATCTCTGACGCGCCCGCCTCCGACGCGGAGTCCGTCGGCTCCACCGACCCCTCGGTCGAGCCCGTCGAGATGCTCATTGACTCCGACGTGGCCTCCACCAACGTTTTCCCTGCCAAGGTGGTGGTCATTGACGATCCTCTCCCTCCCGTCGCCAGCAGCGACGATGCTGGCTCCATCGCGGAGGTGCTGGTCACTGGCCACGGTGACGATTCCGCCAGGGCTGCCCAGGATCCACTACGTGCGGCCATGCAGGGCCTGGCCACCCCCGTTGCAGCTAACGCCGATGCAGCAACGCTGGAGGCGTTCCGCGTCACGCTCCTTGAAAGCGCCAACAAGATGGCGGCCATGAGGCGCCACGCTGAGGCCTGCCAGCGCGAGATCGACGGCATCGCAAGCGGCACGCTGGCTGCCGGCGAGCCCAGCCGAGCCGGCGCCGTTCGGCAACGCGGTGCGGCCATAGCCAGTATGCTGGGAGTTGGACGCCCGGTCTACGCCAGCCCAGTGGAGAACTTGCGTGCTGCCTAGGCGGCCGCAGATGAGCTGGATAACCTGGAGGGCGACGAGCGGCGTAGCCAGATGGCGCACCTCCAGGAGCTCCTCGACGCTGCAACCACGCAGCAAGACACATACCACTGCACGATGGCCGTCGGCAAGCAAGCCAAAAACCATCCCCCCCCCCCCGCCGTGAGCATGGAGCGACCTCCCGGTCCCCAGCAGGCGGAGACCACGGTCAGGAAGACCAGGAGCCGGCTGCTAGCCACAGCCGGCGCACTCGGCTTACGGTTGTGCGCAGCCATGACGACCGCCCACGGGTGGAGCACCGGCGGGATGAGCGTCCGCCTCCCCCTCGCAGGGAGAGACTGGCCTCTCCGCCTCCTGTGGATCATCCGACTCTCGGAGGCCGGCTGGGCCCCCATGAAGGAGTCGGAGAAAGCGATGCGCGCCACCAGATCGAGCGGCTCGCTCGGTCGCTGGCCGTAGAAGAGGAAGACACGATCGGCCACCGCATCCGCGATGAGCCCTTCCCTAAAGGGTTCTCGCTCCCTCGAGACACTCCCAAGTACACCGGCTCCATGAAGCCAGAGGACTGGCTGACCGACTACTCAACGGCAGTCAGCATAGCAAATGGCAACAAGCGTGTTGCCGTGAAGTACGTTCTGCTCATGCTCCAGGGCACGGCCCGGACATGGCTGAATAGCCTCAAGCCCTACAGTGTCAACAGCTGGCTGGACTTCGCCGATGTCTTCATCTGCAACTTCACCAGCACCTACAAGCAGCCCCCCAAGCCTCGCCAGCTCCCCATGTGTGTTCAGGGGCCGACCGAGTCCACCCGCGACTACCTGACGCGCTTGGCCGGGTTGCGCAACTCCTGCGAAGGGGTGCACGAGGTACAGGCCATCGAATACTTCACCGCCGGGTGCAGAGAAGGCACTCTGCTCAAGCACAAGCTCCTGTGCAACGAGCCGGCTACGTTGGACGAGCTCCTGGTCGTGGCGGACAAGTACGCCATGGCCGACACCTCCATGAAGTTGGAGATCCGGGTTGACGCGTCTGGGAAGGTGATCCAGTCGGCTCCTCAAGCTCCGGCTGGTGACACCAACCGGCGCCAACAGCCGAACGATAACAAGCGCAAAGCCCAGCAGCTGGCTTCCAACGGCCGGCAAGTAGCAACCGTCGAAGACCAGCAGCCGGAAGAACAACCCGGCCCCAAGTGTCAGAAAGGCGGCAAGGGTGCTTGGCTGCCCGCCTTCTCCTTCGAGCAAGCCCTCAATACCCCGTGCAAGTTCCACAGCGGAGCGAAGCCGTCCAACCACACCACTTGGAAGTGCAACTGGCTCGCCAGAATTGCCAAGGGCGAGGGCCTGCCGCCTCCGCCAGCCGGCCCGGCGGCTGCGTCTCCTCAGCAGCCGGCGGCTCACCCAGTCGGCATGCTCCAAGATGAGTTCCCTGAAGCCAACGCCACCTACGTCGTCTTCACCAGCCAAGCCAATGACAAGCACAGTCGGCGGCAGCAGCACTGCGAGGTGAACGCGGTCGCCTCGGAGGTCCCCCAATTCATGCACTGGTCCGAGAAGCCCATCAGTTGGAGCCGTGAGGACCACCCGGCCGTGATGCCCTCACCGGGTGCTTATGCAATGGTGCTGGACTCCACCTTCTCAACGGAGAGGCGGGCTTGCCATTTCTCCTGGATCCTGATAGACGGCGGCAGCAGCATCAACATCCTGTACCACGACACCATGGAGAAGCTGGGCATCAAGGAAAAGCAACTCCTGCCCAGCCGAACCGTGTTCCATGGCATAGTCCCTGGGCTTTCCTGCTCTCCAATCGGCAAGATCAAGATTGATGTCCTGTTCGGCGACAAGACCCACTTCCGCCGCGAGCCAATCTGGTTCGAGATGGTCGACTTGGACAGCCCCTACCACGCGCTCTTGGGCCGGCCCACGCTAGCCAAGTTCATGGCGGTGCCGCATTACGCCTACCTGAAGATGAAGATGCCGGGTCCCAAGGGCATCATCACCATTGCCGGCAACTACCAGAAGTCGCTCACGTGTGTCGTCGCCAGTAGCCGGCTGGCCGAGTCCCTCATCATCGCTGAAGAAAAGCACCTCCTTGACCGGGTGGTGGCCATGGCCAGCAAGCAGCCGGACATGCCATCCGACCCCAAGGACGCGGAGACTCAGGGCTCCTTCCAGCCGGCCAAGGAAACCAAGAACATCGCCTTGGATCCGGTGCACCCGGACAGATTTGCTGTCGTGGGGTCTCACCTCGACAGCAAATAGGAAAGCGAGCTCGTCGATTTCCTCTGTGAGAATCAAGACATCTTCGCATGGTCTCCCAAGGACATGCCGGGTGTTCCGACGGATTTCGCCAAGCACAAACTACATGTGAGATCGGATGCAAAACCGGTCAAGCAACCCCTCCGCCGCCTGTCAGAAGAGAAGAGAAGGATTTTTGGTGAAGAGATCGCCCGGCTTCTGGCAGCCGGCTTCATCATGGAAGTATTCTACCCTGATTGGCTTGCCAACCCAGTCCTCGTCTTGAAGAAGAATAACAAGTGGCGCATGTGTATCGACTACACTAGCCTCAACAAAGCCTGCCCCAAGGACGCCTTTGCCTTGCCCCAGATAGATCAAGTGATCGACTCCACGGCCGGCTGCGAGCTACTATCCTTTTTGGATGCCTACTCCGGCTACCACCAGATCAAGCTGGACCCGGCCGACCGCCTGAATACCTCCTTCATCACACCATTCGGCGCTTTCTGCTACATCACCATGACGTTCGGCTTGAGGAATGCCGGCGCCACCTTTCAGCGCTGCATGTAGAAGTGCCTCCTGAAGCAACTCGGCAGAAACGCCCACGTCTATGTGGATGACATTGTGGTGAAGACGGAGAAGCGCGGCACCCTCTTGGAGGACCTCAAGGAGACCTTTGCCAACTTGCACCGCTTTCAGATCAAGCTCAACCAGGAGAAATGCATCTTCGGGGTACCAGCCGGCCAGCTACTTGGCTTCCTTGTCTCTGAACGCGGGATCGAGTACAACCCTATGAAGATCAAGGACATCGAGCGGATGCAGAGGCCGACCCGGCTGCTGGACGTCCAGAAGTTCACCGGGTGCTTGGCATCACTTAGCCGGTTCATCAGTCGGCTGGGCGAGAAGGCCCTCCCACTGTACCGGCTGATGAAGAAGACCACCTGCTTCGAGTGGACCGACCAGGCAGACGAGGCCTTCCTCCAGCTCAAGCGCGTGATGTCCACACTGCCTGTTCTGGCCACTCCGGCTGCTAAAGAGCCCATGTTCCTCTACATCGCCGCCACTAGCCGGGTGGTCAGCACCGTGATCGTGGTCGAGCGCCCAGAAGACAGCGAGGCCCAGCCGGTCCAGAGGCCGGTCTACTACCTGAGCGAGGTGCTCTCCGCCTCCAAGCAGAACTACCCCCACTACCAAAAGATGTGCTACGGCGTGTATTTTGCCGCCAAGAAGCGGAAGCAGTATTTCCAGGAGCATACCATCACGGTTGTCTGCACCGCCCCCCTTGCTGAGTGTAGCACCCCAAAAATTTAATCATGTTTTTACTAAATAAAATTTGGCCAGAAATAATTTTTTTGATTTATAAGTAAATCCTTTATTGCTTTCAGAGTATTTTCTGTTTCTGTTTTTCAATATTCTTCCCTCCATATAGAAATTTTGAAAAATAATGTTGTGGCTTTGGGAGTTTTCTTAAACGTTTTCATATTATTTTAAATAACAGTAGGAATTATTTTCATAATAAAATTTGCCCAAATTAATTCTCTTTATAGCATTTTCAAATTTTTAAATGCTCCGGTTGCACTGCCACCACTTTAAATAATCCTTTTAAAAATTCCATAAAAATTATGAGAGGTCATATGATGCCCATATGTCACTTTGGTGTAAAAACACAACTTAGTCTTTTGTAAATTTTGAGCAAAACAATCTCTTTTCATTTCTATCCCATTTCTGAGTTATAACTACAACCCTAATTTTCCTTGATCCAAAAATCCTGAATTTTTTTTCCCACTTATAGTCCTTACAACCTAACCCTTAATTCCATAATTTTAGCTCCATTGGAATCTTTTTATTTCACCAAATATACACCTTTAGTTTCTGTCCAGTACTGAAATTTTGTAAAACTTGCATTAGCAAGTTTTCTCTTTTCACAAACTAACTCCACCATCATTCTTGTCATCCAATGAGATACCATTCTGCCAAATATCACTTTCACAGGAATCCTCTAAATGGCCCTAGCATTCTGTCAAACACTTTGTGGGCATGACAGAAAATTGGCAACTTTTCTGAACTACATTGTGATCTTGCTCAATTAGCCAAACCATCATATCCACCATCTCTATAATCTTCAGGAGCATCAACCTGCCAAAAATCAAGTTGATTAGATCACTGTAGCTACCTCTGGCATATGCTCGAGCACTTGGCGTGCATGCAGAGAGCACGGCCAGAGTGCGTGTATTGCACCACTGGCATCGACTCCTGCCACTCCCTCTACTGCCTCCCCTGCTCGCCTTAGTCCACCACTGGATCAACCCGTCCACCCTGAACCCTGCCGACACTCTCCCTCGTCCTCTAGCGCCGGCTAGCACCGCCCTGCGCCACCGCCGCCGAAACCTTCTCGGGCACGGCACCGCCCGAGTTGCTCGATCTTGCCAGCTCGCCCTCGCCTTAACTCTCACCTACCTGAGCATATCCACATCTCGCTGACATCCACCGACCCCAAAGACCCTGACCACCGCTCCTCACAGGCCTCGACGGCGCCATGAATGGCCGCCGCCATACCCTGCTGTGGACGGCACCGACCGAACCACCTGGCGCCTCCCCGAGCTTGCCAGCACCTCCTCTGGGCGGTGGCCTCTCCCAGAAGCTCCCCACGCCGCAACCACCCCGCCACCGCCCGTGTCGTGCCATCAATGGCTACTGCCGCCGTGTCCGCCTCTGGAAACCTCGGTGACGACCCCCTCTAGCCTATATAAGGTCACCTCGAGACCATTCCCGCCCTCACAGTGCATCGCCAAACTCCCAATCAGCCCCCAGGCCACCCCATTGAGCTCGGGAACATCTTCTTCTCTCTATCTGGTGGTCACGGCCACCGCAACTTCTCCGTCGACTCCGTCGCAACCACGGCCTCACCCTTCCCAATTCCTTCACCATCAGCCTCCTGGAGCTCCCGCTGGTCCATTCCACCTCTCGATTTCACCGGGGAGCAACAGTAGGCGAAAGGCCCCTTTCTTCCATAACCGCCGTCCGCCGGAGATCGCATCACCGGCGATGCAGAGCTCCCCGTCGATCGTGCTACCCACCAATGAATCCGCCTGGACCTTCTGAGCACGTCGGTGAGCTCCACTGCCCAAGGGGCGCCGCCGTTCGCCGGCAATCACCGCCGGTAGCGGCCTCCTCTGTTCGGTCATGAGGGAGAAGGGCGGGGTGGACTGGTCAAATATAACAGGTGGCCCCGGTGGGACCCACCGTCAGTCACTCAGCCCCTGCCGACTCAGCCGTTTAAGTGGAGACGGATTCCGTTCGGCACCGTTTTTCGCGTGAGGAAGGCGTATTCCAGGTTGTACGCCTTCGACGTCGGTCGTCCCCTCACGCAGCTGATCGGCTGGGCTCGGCCCAGTAGCACCAGGCGGCTAAATAACGCACAGGGCGCTGCTCTGCTTCTTTTCCTTTTCTTTTATTCAACAGTTTCTATTAATTCCACAGAACTCTTTTCAAATCCAAATTTGACGATTCAAATTTCCTTGCACTCATAAAATCATGCTCTATTATTTTAGCTTAGGTGAACATTTTTACTAGGCCTTGTCTCTGTTGAACCTATTAAATAGTCCTTTTAATCAATTACTTCAACTTAGAAATTCCATAAGTAATTCATATGAACTCCAAATAAATTGATTCTTTTTTTGTAATTTCTTGTATATCATCTAGTTTATTTTAATATTTATTTCATAATTTCCTAGACAACTTTTTAGCATTGTTTTAGTTCTATGTGGTAATTCTAGTATTTTGCAAATAGGAATTGGAGGGGAGACAAAATTTTCAAAACTTTTGAAGTGCACCCAATATCTCTGCATACTGAAGGCAAGCATCTTGAACATTTGATATGGTGAATGTTTTATGGTTGCTAGCTAAAATATTTGAATCATGGTTGTGATAATCTTTAATAGAATTTGCATATGGCTATTTTTGCATGCATGATCCATGGCTATTTTGCTGTCATCTTTAAAGCATGAAGTATGAGTGAGTATGGTTACTTTCACTTGTCATGTATGCCTGTGTTGTTATGGACTAAATTGCAGGAAAAAAACCAGTCAAGAGAAAAGTGACCGTGTGACTGAAAATCTCGTGGTGACGAGAATGATCAGTGATGGCATGTTGGGACATGCTAGGTGGTGACCCTGTTGGGTACCACCAATGATTTATCTTGTGCTAACCATTGCAGAAAGTACATAAGCCTCCTGAGATGACCATAGATCGAGTCTTGTCACCGGTAACCCCCATACCTTGATTCGTGCTACCACTTGTCCCTGCCACAGGTGGGGTGCGGTCCAGTAAGTTGCTAACCCCTTTCCGTGCACACACCGTACAGAGGGCCACGATGAGGGTTTCCCAGGGATCCGGGACTAAATCCTGTCATCGGGTCAGGGGGCATGGGTGTTTCCAGTTGTGACTGAGAGGGGGGCACCCCTTGGAATCCGCGCATATTAATAGTGATCCCATGCAGGACGTTGGTCTCTCCGTCTTAGAGTTTTACTGGAATGATGCTTTGGGTGATTCCTGGCATCTGGAAAGTTAATCTGGTGTGTGCTGGTTACGTGTGTTTTCAACCCAAAGACCGTAATGGGAATTAGTCAGCGTCTCGGTACTGACTAAAGAAATCCTTTACTTGTGGGTAAAGAGTACACCCTCTGCAGAGTTTTTAAACCTATTCGAATAGCCATGTCCGTGGTTAAGGACTACAGTCTGGGTTGGTCAAGTGTCGGTCTTCGGAGGAAAATAATTAAAATGTGCCTGAATTATTTGGCAGGATAATTATTGTCACCCTGATGCTACCATGAATGTTTTTGCTATGCATATTAATATTATTGTGGTTATGCATATTGTGGACTAACCCGTTTCTCTTATATTATTTCCTGAGTGTCTCAGGGGCTGGCTAGACTACCCCGGGCACTCAACTTTATTCTCAAGACCTCTCATGGCGTCTCTCGAGTTAACAGGCGGTTTATCTCGCCACTACTCTTGTAGACACCCGATTGGCATTTCTCTTCAAGTTCGACCGTGGCGTCACTTGATGGCCGACAGGCATTTCTTTTCAAGACCTCTCGTGGCGTCTCTCGAGTTAATAGGCGGTTTATCCCGCCACTACTCTTGTGGACACCCGATTGGCATTTCTCTTCAAGTCCGACCGTGGTGTCACTTGACACCCGACTGGCATTTCTCTTCAAGACCTCTCGTGGCGTCTCTCGAGTTTACAGGCGGTCCCGCCACTACTCTTGTAGACACCCGATTGGCATTTCTCTTCAAGACCTACCGTGGTGTCACTTGACATCCGACCGGCATTTCTTTTATTTTATTTTCCTTAAACTCTCCTTGTTTATCACTAACATTCCCATATATTCATTTATTTGCATATGCTAATATTTTATCATGCCATGATTTAATTCCTGTCAGTAGGCATTTAAGTCCATCATGAGCATACGCATATAGTGTGGTTCATCATGATCATATAATTTAATTGTTGCATTCGGTATATCTTTTGTTCATGATGTTTGCGAGTACATTCAAACGTACTCACAGGCTTGTCCCTGGCTATTTACTTGGCCAGGTCAGGATTTCTACAAGGAGTACCACAGCGATGTCCGTGCGGAGCCTAGGATGGCAGCCATGCGGGATAGGAATTATCCAGGTCAGCCATTCCTGTGGGGAATGGAGCCCTATCGACGTTGAAGAACCGCGAGACAATTCCGTCATCCACCACCAGAATCACTGTTGTAACATTAGACCTTCACGGTCTTGTATCCAATTCTTGTAATAGCTTGGTAATCCGTAACAAGGATGTGTCCACCAGTAATGGTAAATCCTGGGCTGGTGATGACACGAGGGGTTAATTTCTGGGATATTTTGTGTCCCGGCCCCGGCACCGAGATCATAGGCAACTGAGATGCCTTAGGGCGGGTGGCCAAATGGGCCATTGAGCTGGCCCCCCACACCATCCTCTACCAGCCCCGCACCGCCATCAAGTCCCAAGCGCTGGCCGACTTCCTCGTCGACTGGGCCGAGACCCATTACCTACCGCTAGTGCCGGATTCCACTCATTGGTGGATGCACTTTGATGGCTCGAAGATGCGCACCAGTCTGGGAGCCGGCATCATCCTCACCTCTCCCAAAGGCGACAAGCTCAAGTACACACTGCAGATCCACTTCGCCGCCTCCAACAACGTGGCTGAGTACAAGGCACTCATCCACGGGCTCCGGCTAGCCAAGGAGATCGGCATCCGCTGGATTCTGTGCTACGGCGACTCAGACTTGGTGGCCCAATAGTCTTCTGGCGACTGGGACGCCAAGGATGCCAACATGGCAAGCTACCGCTTCCTCGTCCAGCAAATCAGCGGCCACTTTGACGGGTGCGAGTTCCTTCATGTGCCACGAGCCGACAACAAGCAAGCCGACGCCCTGGCACGGATCGGCTCCACCCGGCAAGCAATACCAACCGGCGTCTCCCTCGAGTGCTTGCGCAAGCCGTCTATCAAGCCTTCGCCAGAGTCAGAGTCCATCTTCGTGCCGGCTGACCCCGAAGCAGTCGGATCCGGCTTGGGGACTTTAGCAGTCAGCCCGAGGGCTGCAGCACCCGCACCCGGCCCGGGGACTTCAGAACCCGGCCCTGGAACTGCAGCACTCAGCCCGGGGACTTCAGCGATGCAGCAAGCAGCGGCCGGCTCCGACCCGCCACCTCCCAACCCGACCCCCCTAGTGGCGGTTGCTGTCATGACAGTGGTAGAAGCTCCATCCTGGGCGCAGCCCATCCTCAACTTCCTGGTGAGCCGAGTGCTACCAGCCGACAAGATTTTGGCCCGGCAGGTGCAACACCGGGCGGCAGCATACACAATAGTCAACAGAGAGCTCATCAGGCGCAGCGTGGCTGGTGTTTTCAGCGCTGCGTTGAGCCAGAGAAGGGTGTCCAGATCCTGAGAGATATCCATCAAGGCGAATGTGGCCACCATGCCGCCTCCAGATCCCTCGTCGCCAAAGCTTTCTCCCATGGTTTCTTCTGGCCGACTGCTTTGGACGACGCCAAGGAGTTGGTCCGCAAGTGCAAGGGGTGCCAGCGCTTCAGTTCCAAGCAGCACCTGCCGGCCTCTGCACTCAAAACCATTCCCATCACCTGGCCGTTTGCCGTATGGGGATTGGACATGGTGGGCCCATTCAAGACAGCACGCGGCGGCCTGACCCATCTGCTGGTAACCGTGGACAAGTTCACAAAGTGGATTGAGGCGAAGCCAATCAAGAAGCTGAATGGTCCGACTGCCGTCACATTCATCGCCGACATCACTGTCCGGTCCGGCATCCCGCACAGCATCATCATGGACAATGGCACAAACTTCGCCAAAGGCGCCTTGGCCCGTTTCTGCGTGACACAGGGCATCCGACTGGACTTAGCATCCGTTGCCCATCCGCAGCCAAACGGTCAGGTGGAGCGAGCAAACGGCCTCATCCTGTCCGGCATCAAGCCCCGACTGGTCGAGCCCCTAGAGCGCTCGGCCGGCTACTGGATCGAGGAGCTGCCGGCTGTCCTTTGGAGTGTTCAGACCATGCCGAAAAAGCAATCGGCTTCACACCCTTCTTCCTCGTGTACGGGGCCGAGGCTATCATCCCAACAGATATTGAGTTCGACTCGCCTCGTGTCACCATGTACACGGAGGCAGAAGCCAAGGAGGCGCGAGAAGACAGCATCGATCTGCTGGAAGAGGCCCGACTGCTGGCACACAGCCGGTCCGCCATCTACCAGCAGAGCCTGCGCCGCTACCACAACAAGAAGGTCAAGCCGCGTGCTTTCCGCGAGGGTGATCTTGTGCTCCGGCTGATCCAGCGAACAGCCGGCCAGCACAAGCTCTCGGCTCCTTGGGAGGGGCCTTTCATCATCAGCAAAGCCCTGGGCAATGACTCCTACTACCTCATCGACGCACAGAAGCCCAGGGCTCGCAAGAGGGACAATTCTGGCCAAGAGACGGAGTGGCCATGGAACGCGAATCTTCTCCGCCCATTTTACAGTTGATGCAGTGTATGTACCACGCTACCTTTTGTATTAAGCTAAGACAGCAGGTCCCCCGAGGCGCACTCGGGGGCAACCTTTTTATCTTTATGATAAGCTTCGCCTATGAATGTGTTCTGTCATTCTTTCGCCCTGTCCGGGTCCGGTCAGCCGGCCCGGGGGCTCGCCGCCTTGACCTAAGTTGGCACCACCCGAAGTCGGCCAAGTAGTGTGCCGACACCAAAGCCCTCTCTTCGCCTCGGCTACAGCTCGCAGCGCAACTGTCCGGCTGGCAAGAGCTAAAGGCCGGAATCGCTATCCACATGAAAAATGACTAAGGAAGAATGCCAACACAGGCCAGGCCGGCTCCTAGCCTCAGTCGTCCGGCTGCTCAGCAGCCGGCCGGCCGTCTTCTCGCTCGACTAGCTACGCTCTAGGCGGCCAAAGTAACTTGCCTATCCTAAAAACGGCCAAGTCCCTGACCCAGCCACAGACCACAGCGCGGCTGTCCGGCTGGCAGGGCTGCAGCCAAAGGAAGGAGGCAAAAGAAAAAGCCAAATAGAGCAAAGGCAAAGCTGAGCTAGAACCCGGCAAAAGACACAAGCACGTGGGAGATAAATTATTTACATCGCAAAAGGCCCAAGGCCAGCATTCGACAGAGTTTGATTTACACTCCCAGTGGGTGGAACTGTGCACGATTAACTTGTTTGCTCAAGTACAAGACAGAGAAATGTTAAAAAGATAAAGGGCCGCCTAGGCCAAGGGCGCTGCGGGCGGCGTGGACAGGTCGGCAGTGGCTGAAGCGCCGGCTAGTGGAGCGTTCGGCTGTTGGGTCTCGGCCTGGTCGGCGTCGGCGGCGGCTGATGTAGTCTCCCAAAGCCCGCTGGCCGAGGCCCGATCAGGCTGAGTCCGGCTGGTTGCTCCGCCGTCTGGTGCGATGTCCTCGCCTTCCTCGTCCTCATCGTCCTCACCCTCGTCGCTGGAGGCGATCTCCTCCGCCGAGTCCTCCCCCACGTTCAGGTCCAGACCGAACTAGCATGGCGGTGCCTCAGTGCCGTCTTCCACCCGCTCCGGGAAGAAGACACCGATGTCGGCGTAGTTGGCGAGAGCCGCCACACGCTGGACGATCTCATCATTCGCCGCCTCCAGCTCGGGTCCTGCCTCCTGGCGAAAGGTGGCCAGCTGAGCCAAGCTCACACCCGGATACCATGCCTTGATGAACTCCAGCGCCATCTTGGCACCCGCCCAAGCTGTGGCCCCCTTCCAGGCCTCAAGCCGCTCGGTCGCCACCTCCAGCCAGTCGGCAGTCCAGCTGGGAGTCCGAGGAATCTGCTCACCCGGCTAGAGCCCCGCCAGGACCTGCGACCCGGCGCAATGAAGTCGGCGGAGCAGGCTATGCGCTGGCTCAAGGCGCATCTTGTAGGCCATGAGCTGTTCGCCTAGAGTCCGGGGCGCGTCCTGCGGAATGTCCGCGCCCGTCCTCCTCCACTGTTCGCGCCGCGCTTCGATTGCCTGGCAGACGGCAATGGAGCGACCAGGGAAATACTCTGCAAAAGAAGTCCAAGATTTAAAAGTCGGCCGCCTGTAGCAACCGGCGACCAAGCAACAAAGGAAGAAAGGATCTAACTTCGACCATGTCCTCGATCACCCCATAGCCACCTGACAGCAGCTTCTCCCTCTCGACCCAGACCGAGCGCTCGGTCTCGAACTCGACCTTAAGGAGCGCCTCCCCGTCCTTCAGCTGCTGGATCTCTACCTTGTGCCAGGCCGCCTAGTCCGCCAGCTCCTTCACAAGACGATCGTGCTCTGCGGCCGCCTAGTTGCGCTCTTGCTCCTTATCCCGGAGCTGACCCTCAAGCTCGCACACGCGCGTCCGAAGATGGGTGGTGGCCTCTGCAAAAACACAAGAGAAATGTCAACATCAACAAAGACAAGAAGTCGCCGGAAGATCCGGCCCGACTGCTCGGCAGTCGGCCCAAATCTCGGGGGCTACACCCAGTGGGTGCGCTTGCGCGCCCCCACTAGAAGACGGCCTACATACCACGGCTCTTGTTCAGCTCAGCAGTCCGGTTGGTGAGCTACTGGTTTTGGGAGTTGTAGGTGGCCGCGCGCAGATTATGATAGTCCTGCAACAAGAGCAACGCTTCAGCATTCGGAAACACGCCTTGGAGTTCCAACCCGCCTGCTCAGCAGCCGGCTCGGAACTCGGGGGCTACACCCAGTGGGTGCGCTGGCGCGCCCCCACTGAAGACCGCAAAAGCAAAAAGGATAATTCAAGCGCATACCCGGACGGTTGTCTGCATCGCCACCAGCTCGCTCCTCGCCTACAGAATGGTGGCGCTATGGGTCTTGAACGTGTCGAGGACGTCCTGCACCGCAATGTTCAGGGTGGCTGGGCCGGCTCCTTGCACCCAACCAGGCGGAGCGGTGCTCGTGGCCTCGGTGTCGGCCGCCTGCGAGCTCGCGGCCTCGGCACCTACCGGCCTCGGCATAGAAGTCGCTCGTGATGGGCACATGCGCGCGGAAGCACGGGTCACCAGGGCTGGCCCTCCACCAGCTCGACGCTGGACAGCGGTGCCCGCGGCCCTTCGGGCCGGCCTCCACCCCGCTCATCAGCACCCGGCGCCTGCCGAGCGTCCTCCAGGATGTTGAGGTCAGCCGTCCCATCCCCCAGTGGCATCTGGCCAACACCGCCTCCTCCAGTCGGCATCCGGCCCTCCACCACCGGTGGCTCCGGCTGCTGCGGGTCGGCAGCCTCGGGAACCATGTTTTGGGCCGGGTCCTCCGCGACCTTGACGTCGGCCTCCGCCTGCGCCTTGGCCACCGTGTCCGCCTGTGCCTTGGCTACGGCATTGGCCTCCGCCTGCGCCGTGGTCGCTGCATCGGCCTCTAACCATGCAGCCGCCTCCCGCTCCTCTCGCGCCTCCCGCGCGTTCCTCTCCGTCGCCTCTCGGAGGGCGGCGGTCGGGTCCACGCGGCGGGCATCCTCAGAGCCGCCTGCTTCTCTGACCACCGAGGCAGATGGGGCCCGTGACACAGTGAGGGGAGCCCTGCTCAGCAGGACAAGCAAAGATAAGAAGTTGGAAAAAGATAAGCCAAGACAAGACAACCGAAACAAGAGCAGTCAAAACACTTATGCAGACACCAACGGGGGTGGCTTCGGGGCCCTCCAGACGGCGGCCACCTTCGCGGCCTCTTGCTGCTTGGTCACGCAGCCATCGACTTGGGTTTCTTGGCTGGCCGGGTGCCGAGCATCCCCATGTCAGCATGGTGCTTAGACGCGCCGGGTGCTCCAGTCGGCGCCCCGCCAGTCGGCCGCGTCGCTGAGGGGCTGGCTCCCGACCTGTCGGCACCTTCCGAGCGGCGCTGCTCATCGCCATCCTCGTCGTCGTCTGGCCAGTCCCGGACATCGCCTCCTGCGCCGCCTCCTGTGGCTCCGCCTGCTCCGGCGCCGCCTCCACCGGCGGTGTCGTCCTCCTCCAACGCGGCCGCCCCCAGCTCGGGGTCGTCCACGTCACTTACCTCCCGGTACGCCATCCACTGGTGGCTGGGATCTGGCGCGCCGCCTGCTCCCTGGCCAGTGAAGCGCTGCGTCGCGTTCGGGTGGTCAGGGCGGATAAAGAGCACAGTGTAGGCAAAAAAGGGAGACCAAATACTAACCGCAGGCGGCGAATTGGCACGGCTGTAAGGCTCCTTGCTGAAGCTCCAGTCCTCCTCGCTGAGCTGGCTGTCGGAGATGTTGTTGACATGGCGGACGACCTCCACCGCCGGCATCTCCTTGGTCGACATCCGGCAAGGGTCCCGGCGGCCGCTCATGTCACAGATCAAGTGAGGCCAGAATTGAAGCGGCGACACCCGGCGCTGGATGAAGGCGGCCAAGAGGTCTGCCGGCTGGAGGCCCTTCGAGTCCATCATCTCCAGTAGGCGGTCGAGGACGTTGATGATGGCAGCAGGTAGTGGCCTCGGCTGCTGGCCCCAATTGTTCTGCGGCTCAGGAGGCGTGCCGGCTACGTAATCCGGCAAGTTGATGTAGTCGCGCGTCGGGTCCAAGCTACGGACATAGAAGTAAGACTTTTGCCACAACTTGGCTGACTCCAGCACGGCTACAGCCGGAAACCGGGTTTCGGAGCCAGTGCACCGCACGGCGACACAAGCGCCGCACTGAGCCGCCTCGCCCTTGGCCGCGGTACCGAGCTTGAGGTAGAAAAACCTCCCCCACAACTAGAGCATGGGGAGGATGCCGAGGTAGCCCTCGCAAAAGGTGATGAAGGCGGAGAGGAGTACCATGGTATTAGGCGTGAGGTGGTGCGGCTGCAGGCAGTAGAGGTTGAGGAAGGCGCGGAAGAAGCCACTCGCCGGCAAACCAAAGCCGCGGAGGAAGTGGCTGCGAAAGACGACGAATTCCCCGGCCTCCGGCGCCGGCATGATCTCCCTCGCTACAGGAACCCGTGCGCCCATGCATGCTTCATTGGGTATCCTCCACGTCGCGTGGAGGAAGTCGATGTGCTCGTCGATGATGTTTGAGCCATCCCACTCGCCTCGCGCCATGCTCTGAGGTTGATTGGTAGCGGCGCGGCGAGGTCGAGTAATGGCGAGGACGCGGTGGCGCGGAGAGTTCGAGCGACGGTGGGCTGCGGCAGCACCTCGGTGGCAGGCGGCGTGGCATAGCAGCTATGGCAAGGAAGAAGAAGAACAAGAAGAAAGCAAGGGAGGGGGCTCGTGCGTTTGGCCGCTCCCCCGCCCCTCCCCTACTTATACGGCTGCGGCGGCAGAGCCGAAGAGGCAAATTGTGGGGGCGTAGGGATTAACTGCGCCCACGCCCCGCACGTTCCTGTAAATCCCGCGCCAATTATGGCGCGTCTTCAATTAGCCCCGGAAGGGCAACCGCCCGGCTCGGCCGCAGTAGATCCACGCGCATACCGAGGCCTCGTAGTGGTGGGCCCGGGCCTGCGGCGACGTCCCGTCGCTCGCGTGGGCTGGCAGGCCATCCTGGCCTGCTGCCGCCACATGGCGGACGAGCAACGGGCGGCAGGCACGCTGCCCGGCGCACGCGACAACTTTTTGAATTCATCAGGCAGCTGGCCTAACCTCGGCCGGCTCCTGACAGACGGCTTCTCGGAGTAGGAAACTGCTGAGGCACTCTAGCTTGAGCCGCGGTGCCTCACCAGCTTCGGGGACTACTGTCGGAGGGATTGACCACGGGTAGCCTCATCAACACCCCATAGCATTTCAAGGCATCGGGGCCAGCGAAGCCCCTCGCGCCTTCCGGACGCGTGGCCGGCTCCTTGGGCCGGCTTGCTCAAGAGGCCATCCCCCAGATGGCGACGCGCTCTCAGAAGGCGGCTACGGGGGAGGCCGGATCCGAGCAGACGGCCCCTCCTCCCATCGGAGTCTGCACCCATTCATTACGATAAGATGGGGCGTGGATACAGGGCCAACTGCTCCCCCAAATCCCGGAGGAGCATGGCCACAGTGCGTGCTGACCAAGCGGACACCCCTCTGCCAGGCGCTCACTGTGGCCACGTGGCCCATGACGTAGCCCTCATCAGCAGGGGCCATGCTCCCACGACAGGTGGTCGGTACGGCCCGCAGGTGGTGGGCCCTACCTGTCCGTGAGCAACCAGAAGACGGCGCTCCCCAAGAAGGCGGCTTCGGTGGCAGACCGGCTTCCAGCAGCCGGCCCCTCTCTCCCCTCGGAGTCAACGCGCCGTTACTCTGACGAGACGGAGCGTGGCTACAGTGAGCGCACGCCAGGCGGTGGGACTGTAGCCATGCCTCCCACGACAAGGCCCCCATCATCAAGGGCGAGGCTACAGCAAAAGGCAATCAGCGTGGCCTGCAGGTGGCGGGCCCTACCTGTCGGCCGAATCCTCGGCCGCCGACGAGGCACGCCAGGTGGTGGGCCCTAGCAGCCGGCGGAGAACCCGGCGACCATAGACACTGGCATCCGGGTCCTACACCCGGCCCTATTACCATTGTACCCCTGGGGGGTAGGCCTATATAAACCCTCCAGGCTCACCCATGCAGTGGGAGCACCCACACCATTCACACACACATAGCTAGGAGAAGCAAGAGGGCTAGCCTTGCCTTTCTACTTTCGCTAGCCGACAGCTCAAGGAGCAAACTTGTAGGCACTATCTGATCATAGTCATCATGCGGAGACCCCGCAGAGCAGGACTAGGGGTGTTATCTCCTCGGAGAGCCCCGAACCTGGGTAAGACCCGCGTGCATTCGAGCTCTCGCCCATTCCCGCTTCCAGGGCCCGACGACGTCCTCCTGTCCCCATCCATGATAAGCCACCCCCTGGCATCTGTCGCAACAATACCCCGACACTCGACAACCGTTTCGAGTTGACAGCAGCCTGATGCATGCAGCAGGGCCATCATCACTCGGAATGTGGGGGGACGCGGGTTGTTCTTGTTCCGCCTATAAATGGGCGAGGGGAATGGAGCCCCCTAGCCCATCTTTGTCTTCCTGCCTCGCATTTTTGCTGCAGCGTCCATGGCGCCGATCAGGAGGTTCTCCGCCACCAAGAAGGGAAAGGCTCCACAGGAGGCGCTGGAGCCGCTCCCGCCGAAGAGGGGGCGTGGCCGCACTCGACGGGTTGCCGCAACACCCATGGTCGCTCCTCCTCGACGCGAGCACGCGCTGCCAAGGGCCCGCATAGGCCCGATCATCCGTGCACCGGGCCCCTCCCACGGAGGAGGCCGCGGGCATTGTGGAGGACGAGGCCGCAGAGGGAAGTGGGCGACGGTCGCCCGACCACCTCACCCACAGGCCCATGCCGACGGCACAGCCCGTGAGTTCGTGGTGTGGGTAACGATGCCGCCTCGCACCTGGATCCGACTCGCGCGCGCCCTAGCGGGGGAGCTGCCAGCGCGGGGGGCCGTTGAGCTATGGCTTTAGCATGACGGCTACTGCGGCCAAGCCTCCCAGGTGGAGGTCGAGGCGTCTCCTCTGGCGACGTCTACATGACCCGAGGATGGCGGACGGTTGCCCGCACATGCGGCTCGGAGGGGAGGCACGCCCTTCATTTCAGCTATGACGGGGCGTCAATGCTCTTCTTCAGGGTTTTCGGGGAGGATGGCGAACGCCTGGAGTGCTGCCCCCGGGGCGGCAGCAGTGGCAGCGAGGCCTCCCGAGGTGAACTTGCCCTTGGTTGCAGCTCCTCCAGCAGCAGTGGCACATCCTTCGGACCAAGCTCAAGCGACGGCGACTACTACGAGCTGCCGCGTCGCCGCGCCCGGGCCTAGGAGGGGAATGGCGTCGACAAGGCGTCATGACGTTGTGGGCGGTGCTGCCTGAGCCGTGGTCCTCGGGAGACCTTTTCTTTTGTTTCATTCCTGCATGAAAAATCATGAAGGGCCCCGCGGGGGTGTGTAAGAACCGTGACGCTTGCGCCTTAATGTTAGCATTCCCAACTTATGTCGTGATTACATCTCCCGCTTGGGCACGGGGTGCCCTTTTACTCTCGCGGTAGCTTAGTGCCCTACGCCGACAGGACCCAGTCCCCAGGCAAGCTTTGTCCGTTGCAGGTATGCCAGGTCGTGATGCCGTGGTCAAGGCCAGGAGGCAAGCGGCCCGAGGTCCGGTAAGAGCCCCCGAGACGCGATGCTCAGGGGGTCCCCTTAGGCGTGCAAGCAGCTCCCAAAAGATCAAGAGGGGGAATTCCTTGCCCGAGTGGGGTCGCGGGAAAGCAAAGTGTCGGGAGCAAGGCTTGTGCTAATGTGTGCGAGATAACTTAGCTTAGCTTTCGTGGCCCGCGGTGGTTCCTTTGCCTCGAGGGCGAACTGTTCAGCCTTAGATTTTGAGCATGCTCCCTGTCCTGAAATAAATTATGGCGAACCCTGTGAGGGGCATGAGAGAACACTGATGTCCATTATATTTCGAGAGGAGAGCACCACCGGCGTCGGGTCGCGCCCCTCCCTTGGTACTCCTCCGCAAGGTTTTGCGACCCCACTTCTCTCACTCATCATGGTGCTCTATGTTCTCAGGACCCGGCCCTCGAGCAGGGCACAGCCGCCGCTGGTATGCTAGGTCGCGATGCCGTGATGAAGGCAAGGGGTGAGGGCTCGAGAGTCAGTAGGATCCCCTGAGGCGCGGTGTTCAAGGGCCCCCCTTTTAACGTGCAAGCGACTTGCGTGAGAAAGGAGTGGCACACCCCGCGGGGGTGCCTAGGAGGGGTTGTGCCCAACGGTACGCGGTGTAGGATCCTTCTGAAGTGGTGAGGTGTTGGCGAAGCCACTCGAGGTCCTGTCTCCGGAGGCTCCTACGCATTAGTCAGTCACGAAGTACAAAGGGTAGCCACGCTTGCTATTCTGCCCATGATCTTTCTGCGAGAAGACGAAAGCACTAAGGACCTGGTGAGGTGACGTGCGCGGGGCCGGCCCGCGAGCCAGAGCTCAGTCTCTTAGGTTTGTCAGCGCTGCAGAGACGGACCCGAGCACAGGCGCCGTACCGATAGCCCCCATCGCCGGATGAGCATGGGGCGGGTTAGCAATGTGCGGGGGCCGCAAGGGTAACTCCAGAAGTGACAGACCGTCAGGCACAATGTTAATAACCCTAACAGCTCAAGCAGGCATAACTGGTCCATAATACATGAATCAAAATGATGCAACTGTGGGGGCGGGCCATAGCGGCCTGAGCATGGTGCAGCCCAGGGGGCGCCCTCAATCTGAACAAACCAAAATGTCACCTGGCACCATTGTCGCAGGAGCGTCGGGGTAGCTGAAGAAACGTGCCACAGAAGTTGCTCCTCATGAGCTGGGCGGCTCCTGAGGCCCGGGGAGCTCGCGAGGGTCTGCACTTCCTCCGACAGGACCGCCTGGAGCCTGGCCTCGTGAGCCGCCATGGCACTCTGCGCGAAGCGCTGGTACGAGGCGGCCACATTCAGCAGGCCAAATGACATGCGAACATAGCTGCAGGGGTAGCCCCCACTCCGGCCGACGCGGGACGACCAGAAGAGGTCCTACGAAGCAGCCTTGTTGAGGCCTGGTATGTCCACGCAGACGCGCAGCCTACTGCCCACATCAGAGGCTGCGGCTGAGGCTGCACTGGGAGGCCGTGTGGGGCGACACCCGCCGCGCATGGCCCTTGCCTCCTGAAGCTCCTCGATCACCTTGACGTTGAACTCTCGTGTACCTGGCGCCTCGCACCATGCGCCTTGCTCGCGGGGGCGCGCATCGAAGCACGCCTCCAAATGGTGCCCGAGCACCTCCCTCGTCACCTTGGTTAGGTCAGAGGCTCTCCAAACAGGAGCCCCCAAGCCCATCTTGAGGGAGGCGCCAGGCGCGCCTTCCTATGCGGGAGGAATAGGCACCCCAGCAGTGGGTGCGGGGCCTGAAGTACCATTGGCAAGTGCACCAGCCCCCTGACGATTCTTGAGGAGGAGCTGCTTCTTCTTCTTGGGTGTGGTCTCAGGAGGCAGGACGGCGCCCTCATCGTCTGGGTTGTCAACCGCCACGGCTTGGTAGGCACGCTCGTGGGAGGACACCGCATCCTTCTTATCGCAGGCGACCGTGATTATGCCGCCACTCCCTGGCATCTTGAGGACATTGTAGCCGTGGTGAGTTGCCGCCATGAATTTGGCAAGGGTCGGATACCCTAGGATGGCGTTGTACGGGAGGCCAATGTGAGCGACATCAAAGTCGATGAGCTCGGTGTGGCAGTTGTTGTGGTTGCCGAAGGTGACCGAAAGGCGTATCTGTCCCAGGGGGGTGGTGGAGCCGTCGGTCACCCCTGAGAAAGGCTTGGTTGGAAGAAGCTGGTCATAAGGCACTTGGAGTGTCTCGAACGTCTTGACAGAGAGAACATTGAGCCCCGCGCCACCATCGATGAGGGTCTTGGTGACGAGGACGTTGCTGATGGTGGGCGTGCAGAGCATGGGAAGCGCGCCTCCAGCGGCCGAGCACTTGAGGTGATCCTTGGAGTCAAAGGTGATAGCGTACTGCGACCACTTGAGGGGATGCGCAACTTCGAGCCTCAGGAGGGCTGTGTTCACCTCATGAGCGAACTGCTTGAAGATGCGCTGCAAGGCTGGCGCCTACGCACCACCCAGGAGGCAAGCGATAGCACGAGGGTCTTGGAAGCCCCCAGCCCCGTCGTCTTGTCGGTTGTCATTGTTTCACCTTGGCAGCGGTGGCAGTGGAGGGAGGTCAGCATTTCCCTAAGGACGGGCCTCACGAGGCTGATCACGCCAGAACCCACCACGAGGCTCGTCGCGCCAGTGGTCCTCATGAGGCTGATCGCGCCAGTCCTGACGTGGGTCACGGTTGTCCCAACGGCCTCCGCCACGGCCTCCTCCATGGCCGTAGCCCCGGGAACCATGCTTGGGGTGGCGACCAAGGCGCCCATCATGGAGGGCCCTAAGCTCTTGGCAGTCATTGGTGTTGTGGCTGTGTACGTTGTGGAAGATGCAGAACGGGCGGTTGCCCCTAGGGGGTTCGTCGTGGTCACGACCGTGCTTCATCTCAGGTTCAGCCACAAGCACGGCAAGACCCTTGCACTTCGCCTCCTTAGCCTTGACCTTCTTGACCTCGGGGTCTGCCTCAGGAAGATCCAGGAGGGAGAGGCGGCCCTCCTCAGCCCTTGCACATTTGTTCGCCAGGTTGAACATCTCCAGGGCTGAGCACAGGTCTTTGTTGATGGCGAGCTCCTCCTTCATCTTGACGTCCCGGATGCCTTCAGATGACGCCGAGATGATGGATTTGTTGGATGCCTTTGGGATCCTGAGATGGACGTTCGTGAAGCGCTGTATGTACTTGTGCAAGGTCTTGCCGAGTTGCTGCTTCACACGCCGCAGGTCGCCCACTGCAAGAGCGCGGTCGCGAGTACCCTGAAAGTTGGCGATGAAACGCTCGCGAAGCTCGTCCCAGGAGGAGATCGACCCCACCGGGAGGTTTAGGAGCCAAGAGCGTGCGCCGTCCTTGAGGGCCATGGGGAACCAATTCGCCATGACCTTGTCATCGCCGTTTACCGCTTCGATGCTCAGCACGTAGAGCTAGAGAAATTCGGCGGGGTCAGGGGTGCCGTCGTAGCGCGGAGGCAGATCTGGCTTGAACTTGCCTGGCCAGACGACATGGCGCAGCTCCAGGGTGAAAGCACGGCAACCCGCCGCACTCACAAGTGCGGGCCGCATGGGTGCAGCTCGGTCTTGACGCCTGCGCGCCATGACCTCCTGTGGCGCGCGGTCCTGGTGCTGGCACTGTGGCACCGGGAGTGCGTGCGCATCGTCTTGCGGGTGTTGGATCACCTGGCAGCTTGCTTCATCGCGCGCCGGCGCCGCGCGCGGTGGGTCGCGCTGCGGTGCATCACGCCTGGGCTCAGGGTTGGCGCCGCGCAGAGGAGGAGGAGGAGGTGCACCATGAGCCACATTGCCCGCTTGGGATGGCGTGGGAAGGAGTGAGAGGGACAGTGCGGGGGCCTCGCCGGCGGTGCTGATGAGCTCAGCGATGCGGCCAAGCCTGTCGTTGTAGAGGTCGTTGGCCGCGTGGTAACACAGGAGCTCACGTGCCATGAGCAGTGTAGCCTGCGCGTTTGCCGGCCCGCGACGAGCATGGGAAGATGATGCCGTGGCTGGAGTGGGCGATGGAGTTGCGGTGCGGCCATCACGCTGCACGGAAGGTGGCCGCGATGAATCCTGCTGCCCGCGAGCACCGGGGTCAGTGGCAGTGTTAGCCACGGGGGAGGCATAGCGGCGAGGAGCACAGTTGCCCATGGGTGCTGTCTGGGCGACACGAGCGGCCCGGCACTTGGCACGGACACGGCGTGCATCGGCCATGGGGGCGATTGAACGGAGGCGAAGCGAACGGTGGAAGAAGGACTTCGACACGCCCCTACCTGGCGCGCCAAATGTCGGATTCAGGGCTACGCAGACCCAAGAAGGTTCGAACTCTAGGGCGTGTGCGAAGATCTCAACCTCTCAAGTTTACAGCCCGTCGCCCCACAGCCTAGCCTAGTTGGATTCGTGTGAGCAGGGAAGAAGATGAACACGGCAGTTTACCCAGGTTCGGGCCACCTTGCGATGTAAAACCCTACTCCTGCTTTGTGGTGGATTGGCCTCACGAGGGGCTGAGGATGAACTAGTACAGAGGATGAACAACCTCACGAGGGCTGTTCTGGTGAGGGTGTAAAGGGTTGGATCGGATCCCCTTCTACGATGGTGGCTAATCTATATTTATAGTGGCCTTGGTCCTGTTCCCTCGAAACTCAGGCAGGAAGGGATCCCACAACGGCCAATTTGAAAGGGGACAAGTAGTACATCTAATCCTGACGAAAGGTGGTCTTCGCCTGCAAAGCTTCTGGTCATGATGCAGCAGTGGACTCGGTGATGACCTCCGCCTTGCCGAGCCTGTGGTCTTGGTCTTGTACCACCGGAATGGAAACCTTTGGGAGATTCCTTGGGAACCCACTCCTGTCCTTGCCTCCATAGCACCAAAGAGGAAACTGCCTCCTCTACACCCGCTGGCGCCCGCCTGGCCTTGGTCGTCATGGCTCACATCATCGCAGCCTCATGAGACTGGGTACCTGCATAGAAATCTCTGCTCCTCGGGAGGCCGCCTGGGGAGGCCGCTCCCTCGGGAGGTCTTGGTGTCATCCGCCTCGCGAGTCCAGGCCCCTCGCGAGGGTCTTGTCCAGGTGGTCTTGGAGATGGGCCGTACCAGGCCGTCGAGGGAGTCAGGTCGTGGGCCGCAGGCAGGCAAGTCTGGGTACGCTGGTTCCCAGAATGCTGACAGTATGAGCTGGTCATGAGGCACCTGGAGCATATTGAAGGCTTCTAGGGAATGGATGTTGAGGCCAGCACCACCGTCAATGAGGGTCTTGGTGACCGCGACGCTGCTGATGGTGGGCGTGCATAGCATGGGGAGCGCGCCCGCTGCGACTGTAGTCTTGGGGTGATCCTTGAAGTCGAAGGTGATGTCGACCTCCGGCCCGGCACGCCCCCGGGAAGCCTCACGCTGCGGTTGAGCGGCGCCCGGCCGATAGAAGAACTGCTTGATGTGGAGGCTAGAGACAGGCGTCGGCGACCCGCCGATGATGCATGCGACCGCGTGGGGCACTGGAGCCACGAAGTGCGCAATGAACCGGCCGCGGTGCTCCTCCCAGGAGGAGATCGAGGTGTCCGGGAGGCCGCGGAGCCAAGACCGAGGGACCTCCGTGAGGGTCAGGGGAAGCCAATTCGCCATGGCTTTGTCGTCGCCGCCAGCCACTTGGATGGCCTACACGTACATCCAGAGGAACTCCTCGGGATCTGCAATGCCATCGTACCGTGGGGGCAGCATTGGCCTGAACTTCACGGGCCACCGCACGTGGCACAAGTCGGAAGTGAAGGCCGGGCAGCCCGCAACACCCCCGTAGGCCTCGGGCGGCCAGACCGGTGGGGCAGCATCCGCCATGGAGACAACGAAGCGAGGGCAAAGCATGGTTGGTGAAGAGGCGGAGCTTCGACACGCCCCTACCTGGCTTGCCAAATGTCGGATTCAGGGCTCCGCAGACCCAAGAGGGCGTGTGCGAAGATCTCAACCACTCAAGTCTCAAGCTCGTCGCCCTACAGCCTAGCCTCGCCGAACGCATGCGAGCGGTGAAGAAGTCGAACACGGTAGTTTACCCAGGTTCGGGCCACCTTGCGGTGTAAAACCCTACTCCTGCTTTTTGGTGGATTGGCCTCACGAGGAGGCTGAGGATGAACAAGTACAGTGGATGAACAACCTCGCGAGGGCTCGGTGTTGAGGGTGGAATGTATCTAATCCCGGTTCCTCCTCGTCCCCTTTTCTACGGTGGTCCTATATTTATAGTGGCCTTGGTCCTCTTCCCTCAAAACTTAGGCTGGAAGGGATCCCGCAACGGCCAATTTGAAAGGGGACAAGAAGTACATTTAATCCTGACGAAAGGTGGTCTTCACCTGCAAAGCTTCTGGTCATGACGTAGCGGTGGGCTCGGCGATGACATCCATCCTACCGAGCTCGTGGTCTTGGTCTTGTGGCACCAGAATGGAAACCTTTGGGAAACTCCTCGAGAACCTACGCCTGTCCTTGCTCCCTTAGCACCGAAAGGGAAACTACCTCCTCTGCGCCCGTTGGCGCCTGCCAGCACATGGTCATCATGGCTCATGTCATCATAGCCTCGTGAGGCTGAGTACCTGCATAGAAATATCTGCTCCTCGGGAGGTAGCCTGGGGAGGCCGCTCCCTTGGAGGTCTCGGTGTTGTCTGCCTCGCGAGGCCAGGGGGCCCTCGCGAGGGTCTTGTCTTGGAGTTGTCACAGCTCGGCCGTACAGGGCCGTCGACGGAGCCACGCTGCGGGCCACAGGCAGGCAGGTCTGGGTACCTCCGATCCCAGAACACCGACAACGGTACGTCCAAAGCCTTGGGAGCAAGGTCTCCTTTGCCTCTATTGCTCATCCTCGGAGCAATGGGCAAGCGGAAAGGATGAATGCTGAAGTGCTGCGTGGGCTCAAGATGAGAACTTTTGACAAGCTGCAGAAATGCGGCAGACGATGGATTGATGAGCTGCCGGTGGTTCTTTGGTCCCTCCGGACGACACCAAATCGAGCCACCGGCCAGACTCCCTTCTCCCTAGTGTATGGGGCAGAAGCAGTGCTCCCCACAGAACTCTTATACGGGTCACCTCGAGTACTTGCCTATGATGAAGTAGAGCAAAAGCATCTTCGGCATGATGATGACGTGCTCCTTGAGGAAGATCATCTCCGGGCCGCTATGCATGCTGCACGCTACCAGCAAGCCCTGCGCCGCTATCATAGCCGCAGGATCCACACCCGGAGCCTTGAGGAAGGCGGCGTTGTCCTTAGGCATGTTCAATCCGCCAAGGGTTCCAACAAGTTGACGCCAAAGTAGGAAGGCCCTTACTGGGTAGTACGAGTCACCAGACCTGACGCAGTCTGTCTGGAGACCGAAGATGGCATTAAATTGCAAAACTCATGGAATATTGAGCATCTTCGCAAGTTCTACCCGTTAGGCGCGGTTGCCGGGCTTAGCTCCCGACAACCACCTTTTGTACAAGCCTTGCCGATGCGCATAACCCTTTGTACAAAGCTAGGCGCAGACCTTGTGCAAAGATAATAAAATGAAGCGTTGGCGCCTAAAACTTGCATGCATGTTTATTTAACTCTGACTTCGCTATAGTCCTTAAATCATATAGATGAGATCATATGCTGCTGTTTTCCCCTGTACTAACAAACAGGGCTCCTGCCATGGATAAACTTCTCGAAAGGGAGAAGTGGGAACAAGCTGGCGTATCGATCCCCGACAGCGTAACGCAGATAAGTTCCCCCGCCCATCCATCGCATACCCCTATGTGAAAAACTTGTGCGTAGAAAAATCTTGTCACCCTCAAACATTTGTGCTCCCATCCCTTGATTCGAATATCACTTCAGTCAGGCTCTTCACAGTCGCAATTGAAAAAAGGGATTGACAAGGGGCCGGTTCTCTTCCTCGTTTCTAACTCGCCAGGCTGAACCCTGCGGCAGCAATGGAAGGGACCGTCAAGATGTTTTGCCGAAAAACCTTGTTTACTTGGGAGTATAGAGGAATCATTCCTCAGCATGGACATAATACATGCACAAGAGCCCAGCAAGCATATCTTTTTTCATTAATACGTGGATAAACAAGTACAAACCATACAGGGTACAAGTATGGATGAAAGGGTAGATAATTTAAGCTAAAGTTTGGCAAGTGCCTGCAGTTTTTAGATTCAAAAAAGATAAGGGCCCCGTAATGCCTTTCTTGTCCCTCTCCTCCTAGGAGCTACTGCTACTTCTTGAGCTTGCGTTGGTTTTTCCCTTGAAGAGGAAAGGGTGATGCAGCAAAGTAGAGATAAGTATTTCCCTTAGTTTGAGCACCAAGGTATCAATCCAGTAGGAGACAACGCACAAATCACCGAATACCTGCACAAACAATCAAACAACTTGCACCCAACGTGATAAAGGGGTTGTCAATCCCTTCACGGTTATTTGCAAAAGTGAGATATGATAGAGATAGATAAACGATAAAGTAAATATTTTTGGTATTTTTGTTTTATAGATCGGAAAGTAAAAGATTGCAAAATAGTAGATCGGAAACTTGTATGATGAAAAGTAGAAGATTATATGATGGAAAATAGACCCGGGGGCCATAGGTTTCACTAGAGGCTTCTCTCAAGATAGAAAATAATACGGTGGGTGAACAAATTACTGCCGAGCAATTGATAGAAAAGCGCAAAGTTATGACGATATCTAAGGCAATGATCATGAATATAGGCATCGTGTCCGTGTCAAGTAGACCGAAACGATTCTGCATCTACTACTATTACTCCACACATCGACCGGTATCCAGCATGCATCTAGAGTATTAAGTTCATAAAGAACGGAGTAATGCATTAAGTAAGATGACGTGATGTAGAGGAATTAACTCAAGCAATATGATGAAAACCCCATATTTTTATCCTCGATGGCAACAATACAATACGTGCCTTGCTGCCACTACTATCACTGGGAAAGGACACCGCAAGATTGAACCCAAAGCTAAGCACTTCTCCCATTGCAAGAAAAACCAATCTAGTTGGCCAAACCAAACCGATAGTTCGAATAGAATTACAAAGATATCAAATCATGCATATAAGAATTTAGAGAAGATTCAAATAATATTCATAGATAAACTAATCATAAATCCATAATTCATCGGATCTCGGCAAACACACCACAAAAAAGTATTACATCGAATAGATCTCCAAGAACATCGAGGAGAACATGGTATTGAGAATCAAAGAGAGAGAAGAAGCCATCGAGCTACTAGCTATGGACCCGTAGGTCTGAGGTAAACTACTCACGCTTCTTCGGAAGGGCAATAGGGTTGATGTAGAAGCCCTCCGTGATCGAATCCCCCTCCGGCAGGGTGCCGAAAAAGGTCCCTAGATGTGATCTGACGGGTACAGAAGGTTGCGGCGGTGGAAAAGTCTTTTTGTGGATGCCCCTGTTGGTTTGGGGATATATGAGTATATATAGGCGAAAGAATTAGGTCAGGAGGTGCACGAGGGGCCCACAAGGGTGGGGGGCACGCCCTACCCCCCTGGGCATGCACTCCGTCCTTGTGGCCGCCTCGTGGCTCCTCCGACTTCATCTTCAATTCTCCAGGTTTCCTTTTGGTCCAAGAAAAATCATCGCGAAAGTTTTATTCCGTTTGGTATTCCTTTTCTGCGAAACTCAAAAACAAGGAAAAAACAGAAACTGGCACTGGGCTCTAGGTTAATAGGTTAATCCCAAAAAAATATAAAATAGCATATTAATGCATATAAAACATCCAAAACAGATAATATAATAGCATGGAACAATAAAAAATTATAGATACGTTGGAGACGTATCAAGCATCCCCAAGCTTAGTTCCTACTCGTCCTCGAGTAGGTAAATGATAAAAACAGAATTTTTGATGTGGAATGCTAATTAACATACTTATCCATGTAATTTTCTTTAATGTGGCATGAATGTTCAGATCTGTAAGATTCAAAACAAAAGTTTAATATTGACATAAAAACAATAATACTTCAAGCATACTAACAAGGCAATTATGTCTTCTCAAAATAACATGGCCAAAGAAAGCTTATCCCTACAAAATCATATAGTCTGGCTATGCTCCATCTTCACCACACAAAATATTCAAATCATGCACAACCCCGATGACAAGCCAAGCAATTGTTTCATACTTTTGATGTTCTCAAACTTTTTCAACTTTCACGCAATACATGAGCATGAGCCATGGACATAGCACTATAGGTTGAATAGAAGGTGGTTGTGGAGAAGATAAAAAGAGGGAGATAGTCTCACATCAACTAGGCGTATCAACGGGCTATGGAGATGCCCATCAATAGATATCAATGTGAGTGAGTAGGGATTGCCATGCAACAGATGCACTAGAGCTATAAGTTTATGAAAGCTCAAAAAGAAACTAAGTGGGTGTGCATCCAACTCGCTTGCTCACGAAGACCTAGGGCAATTTGAGGAAGCCCATCATTGGAATATACAAGCCAAGTTCTATAATGAAAAATTCCCACTAATATATGAAAGTGATAAAATAGGAGACTCTCTATCATGAAGATCATGGTGCTACTTTGAAGGACAAGTGTGGTAAAAGGATAGTAACATTGCCCCTTCTCTCTTTTTCTCTCATTTTTTTATTTGGGCCTTCTCTCATTTTTTTTTGGCCTCTTTTTTTTTTATTTTTCGTCCAGAGTCTCATCCCGACTTGTGGGGGAATCATAGTCTCCATCATCCTTTCCTCACATGGGACAATGCTCTAATAATGAAGATCATCACACTTTTATTTACTTACAACTCAAGAATTACAACTCGATTCTTAGAACAAAATATGACCCTATATGAATGCCTCCGGCGGTGTACCAGGATGTGCAATGAATCAAGAGTGACATGTATGAAAGAATTATGAACGGTGTCTTTGCCACAAATACGATGTCAACTACATGATCATGCAAAGCAATATGACAATGATGAAGCATGTCATAATAAACGGAACGGTGGAAAGTTGCATGGCAATATATCTCGGAATGGCTATGGAAATGCCATAATAGGTAGGTATGGTGGCTGTTTTGAGGAAGGTATATGGTGGGTGTGTGGTACCGGCGAAAGTTGCGCGGTACAAGAGAGACTAGCAATGGTGGAAGGGTGAGAGTGCGTATAGTCCATGGACTCAACATTAGTCATAAAGAACTCACAAACTTATTGCAAAAATCTATTAGTTATCAAAGCAAAGTACTACGTGCATGCTCCTAGAGGGATAAATAGGTAGGAAAAGACCATCGCTCGTCCCCGACCGCCACTCATAAGGAAGACAATCAATAAATAAATCATGCTCCGACTTCATCACATAACGGTTCACCATACGTGCATGTTACGGGAATCACAAACCTTAACACAAGTATTTCTCAAATTCATAATTACTCACTAGCATGACTCTAATATTACCATCCCTATATCTCAAAACAATCATAAGGAATCAAACTTCTCATAGTATTCAATGCACTTTATATGAAAGTTTTTATTATATCCCTCTTGGATGCCTATCATATTAGGACTAAATTTATAACCAAAACAAATTACCATGCTGTTTAAAGACTCTCAAAATAATATAAGTGAAGCATGAGAGTTCAATAATTTCTATAAAATAAAACCACCGCCGTGCTCTAAAAAAAATAAGTGAAGCTCTAGAGCAAAATTGCCTAGCTCAAAAGATATAAGTGAAGCACAAAGAGTATTATAATAAATCACGATTCATGCATGTCCCTCTCAAAAGGTGTGTACAGAAAGGATGATTGTGGTAAACTAAAAAGAAAAGACTCAAATTATACAAGACGCTCCAAGCAAAACACATATCATGTGGTGAATAAAAATATAGCCTCAAGTAAAGTTACCGATAGACGAAGACGAAAGAGGGGATGCCTTCCGGGGCATCCCCAAGCTTAGGCTCTTGGTTGTCCTTGAATATTATCTTGGGGTTCCTTGGGCATCCCCAAGCTTAGGCTCTTGCCACTCCTTATTCCATTGTCCATCAAATCCTTACCCAAAACTTAAAAACTTCACAACACAAAACTCAACAGAAAATCTCATAAGCTCCGTTAGTACAAGAAAATAAATCACCACTTTGTACTGTTGTGAACTCATTATTTATTTATATTGGTGTAATATCTACTGTATTCCAACTTTTCCATGGTTCATACCCCCCGATACTACCCATAGATTCATCAAAATAAGCAAACAACACAAAGAAAACAGAATCTGTCAAAAACAGAACAGTCTGGGAAGATCCGAATTGTTCTAATACTTATGTAACTCCAAAAATTCTGAAAAATTAGGACAACATAGGAAATTTGTATATAAATCTCTTATAAATAATTCAGTGTTTGTAAGCCCGCCAGTGAATTACTAAAATTCTGAGACTGGACGCACAAGTTTCTATTTTTCAGCAAGATCAAATCAACTATCACCGTAAGCCATCCCAAAGGTCTTAATTGGCACAAACACTAAATTAAACATAAAACCACATCTAACCAGAGGATAGATGAATTATTTATTGAAAAACAGCAAGAAAAAATATTGGGTTGTCTCCCAACAAGCGCTTTTCTTTAAAGCCTTTTTAGCTAGGCATTGAGATTTCGATGATGCTCACATGAAAGACAAGAATTGAAGCACAAAGAGAGCATCATAAAGCATGTGAAAAATGAGTTTATGTCTAACATACTTCCTATGCATAGGCATTTTATAAGCAAACAAATTATCAAGACAAGAAAAACCTAGCATATGCAAGAAAGGAGAATAAAACATAGACAATCTCAACATGAAGAGAGGTAATTTAGCAACATAAAAATTTCTATGACCATATTTTACTCTCTCATAATAATTACATGTGGGATCATATTCAAATTCAACAATATAGCTATCACATAAAATATTCTCTACATGATCCACATGCATGCAAAGTTGACACTCTTCCAAAATAGTGGGATTATCATAAAATAAAGTCATGACCTCTCCAAACCCACTTTTATCAAAAATTTCATAAGATTGAATATTCTCCAAATATGTGGGATGTAAAGTTGACACTCTTCCAAACCCACTTTCAATATTATTGCAAACATTATTATCAATCTCATATTCATCATGGGGCTTAAATAAAATTTCAAGATTATAAGAAGAATCACCCCAATCATGATCATTGCAACAAGTAGTAGACATAGCAAAATTAGCATCCCCAAGCTTAGGGTTTTGCATATCATTAGCACAACTGACATTAATAGAATTTATAGTAGAAGCATTGCAATCATGATTTTCATCCAAGGAGCTATCATGAATCACTTCATAGATTTCTTCTTTTAACACTTCATTACAATTTTTAGATTCACGAATTTCAAGCAAAACTTCATAAAGATAATCTAGTGCACTCAACTCGCTAGCAATAGGTTCATCATAATTGGATCTCTTAAAAATATTAGCAAGTGGATGAGGATCCATAAACCTTTGTTTCTGTTTTTCAATAAACACACAATTTTACCAAGCGAGCAAGCAAACAAACCAAGTAAGACATAAGGGCAAACGAAAAGAAGGCAAATAAAAAGGCAAACGAAAAGACGAACGGAAGAAGGGTGAAGAAAAGGCAAATCTTTTCGAAAATCGTTTTAGAAGTGGGGGAGAGGAAAACAAGAGGCAAATGGCGAATAATGTAATGCAAGAGATGAGAGTTTATGATGGGTACTTGGTATGTCTTGACTTGGCGTAGATCTCCCCGGCAACGGCGCCAGAAATTCTTCCTGCTACTTCTTGAGCTTGCGTTGGTTTTTCCCTTGAAGAGGAAAGGGTGATGCAGCAAAGTAGAGATAAGTATTTCCCTCAGTTTGAGAACCAAGGTATCAATCCAGTAGGAGACAATGCAGAAATCACTGAATACCTGCACAAACAATCAAACAACTTGCACCCAACGCGATAAAGGGGTTGTCAATCCCTTCACGGTTATTTGCAAAAGTGAGATCTGATAGAGATAGATAAACGATAAAGTAAATATTTTTGGTATTTTTGATTTATAGATCGGAAAGTAAAAGATTGCAAAATAGTAGATCGGAAACTTGTATGATGAAAATTAGAAGATTATATGATGGAAAATAGACCCAGGGGCCATAGGTTTCACTAGAGGCTTCTCTGAAGATAGAAAATAATACGGTGGGTGAACAAATTACTGCCGAGCAATTGATAGAAAAGCGCAAAGTTATGACGATATCTAAGGCAATGATCATGAATATAGGCATCACGTCCGTGTCAAGTAGACCGAAACGATTCTGCATCTACTACTATTACTCCACACATCGACCGCTATCCAGCATGCATCTAGAGTATTAAGTTCATAAAGAACGGAGTAATGCATTAAGTAAGATGACATGATGTAGAGGAATTAACTCAAGCAATATGATGAAAACCCCATCTTTTTATCCTCGATGGCAACAATACAATACGTGCCTTGCTGCCCCTACTGTCACTGGGAAAGGACACCGCAAGATTGAACCCAAGGCTAAGCACTTCTCCCATTGCAAGAAAAACCAATCTAGTTGGCCAAACCAAACCGATAGTTTGAAAAGAATTACAAAGATATCAAATCATGCATATAAAAATTCAGAGAAGATTCAAATAATATTCATAGATAAACTAATCATAAATCCATAATTCATCGGATCTCGGCAAACACACCGCAAAAAAGTATTACATCGAATAGATCTCCAAGAACATCGAGGAGAACATGGTATTGAGAATCAAAGAGAGAGAAGAAGCCATCTAGCTACTAGCTATGGACCCGTAGGTCTGACGTAAAATACTCACGCTTCATCGGAAGGGCAATAGGGTTGATGTAGAAGCCCTCCGTGATTGAATCCCCCTCCGGCAGGGTGCCGGAAAAGGTCCCTAGATGGGATCTCACTGGTACAGAAGGTTGCGGCGGTGGAAAAGTCTTTTTGTGGATGCCCCTGTCGGTTTGGGGATATATGAGTATATATAGGCGAAAGAATTAGGTCAGGAGGTGCACGAGGGCCCACAAGGGTGGGGGGCGCTCCCTACCCTCCTGGGCGCGTCCTCCGTTCTTGTGGCCGCCTCGTGGCTCCTCCGACTTCATTTCCAAGTCTCCTGGTTTCCTTTTGGTCCAAGAAAAACCATCGCGAAAGTTTTATTCTGTTTGGACTCCGTTTGGTATTCCTTTTCTGCGAAACTCAAAAACAAGGAAAAAACAGAAACTGGCACTGGGCTCTAGGTTAATAGGTTAGTCCCAAAAAAATATAAAATAGCATATTAATGCATATAAAACATCCAAAACAGATAATATAATAGCATGGAACAATCAAAAATTATAGATACGTTGGAGACGTATCAGCTACAGAGGGAGGTGAAGAGGGCAAAAGGGGTGCCTAGGCAGAAGCCCAGCCTGACCCCGTCAGGGCCCGCGGGACACAGTCTGACAACATCGGGAGGGCAGGGGTGAAGCGAGAAGCACGGAAGGAGCGGCTAGGCGATGCCCTGGTCACCACCGGCAGGACCACAGGAACACGGCAGGAGGGACACCGGCAGGGAAGACGAAGTCAGAGTCCACAGGGAAGCCTGCAGGAGTCTAGTTGGAGGAGACAGAGGCATCCACACCCAACACCCCGGCAAATCGCTCTGCCGGGGAGAAGGCCAGGTGCAGATGATGGTGCCGCCGGCGCCTAGCTGACGGTGACGGTCCGTCCAGCATTCAGCTAGACTCCAAGCTGTCGTACTCCCGCTCGGTGCCATCGTCTTCGCCGTCAGTGTCCTCTTCGTCGCTGTCGCTCGAAGAGGAGCTTTCGTCGTCGGTCGAGCTCTCCGCGCAGCACCCTAAGCGAGCACCCGAACGCCTGAAGACCTCGATGGAGAGCAGATCTGCATCCATTGATGTAAAATGGAGTACGTCCCCCCCCTGCCAAGCTGTGGACACATGCGAAAGTTTTCTAGCCGCGTTGGAGAAGCATCATGTGAGGTGCGGGGAAGTCGACGTCCGCCCGCATGCTGCCATTACAGCAGCTCCTCATGTGCAACTTCAACCCGTGCGGCTGTTCCAACTCCATTACCCTTGCGAAAGGGGTAGGGAGCCGAAGGCGGCTGCGCGGGGGCCCGCGCAGCCTGACGATGAACTCCAGCGGCGTGTCCCCGATATGGCCCTCCATCGGAGCCAGGGGGTTGGAGGAGGGGCGATCAGTGCACCACCATGTCCTCCCCGGCCACGAGGGCCTCACCGACCATGTCCACGTCTAGTAGCACCTCCTTGTGCGCTGGATTCTGCCCCCGCATCTCCGGCCGGGGCAGGGATGCGCTGCCGAGAAGAGGTCCTCATCGCCACTGCAGGAGCACGACCGCGCCCTCTCCCTCACACCATGGTGGAAGAGAGCACAAGAAGAAGGTGCGTCGGTGAGTCCCTTTGACCGCCTCAGCGCTCCCTTTTATAGTGGAGCGTGGCAGGGGGCTGGCTCCCCACTACCCCATGGCAACCGCCACGATCGACCAATCCGGTCCATCAGCGTCACTGACAACATCTGGAATCTCAGATCACCCTCCTGCGCCTATCCACGGCGTCGAGCTTTCTGCCATGTCACTCATTCCCGCGCACTGCGCCTTCGCCACCAACTCTGTGCAATGCATGTGGCGTACATGGCTGAAACGGCAGCAGTAGTGGGGGGAGTAAAATGGCAGTTACCTCCCCGTGAACATGGGCGGCCCATGAACCATTACATGGGTAGCCCCACGTCGTTCAGAACGACTCACGGGAAAACCAGAAACTGATCTAGTCGCAGGTTAATGAAGAAGCATGGAAGATATCAAGGAAGATGTGGATCCCATGGTGGTACGGCCAAAGTGTTCGCCTATGCATTTGTTAGGGCCTACCCCAACGATGCCCGGCAACACGTATGGGCCAGGCCCGGGGGCTCCTGCCGGTGCAACAAACATTCAAAGTTATTGACCATACCCATGCACAAGCATGCTGATGGCCATACATCCAGCACACATTGGGTAAACACAAGACCAAACTAGAGAAGCCGCTCTTCGTTAGATCGAGGAGCATATCAAGAAGACCAAGCTAAGCATACAAAGCAAGGCCAAGCCAGAAAAACCGCCCTTCGTGAGATCAAGGAGCGCATCAAGAGTGTCAAGACACCAAGACATCACCTTGGGGAGGCCTCCCTTGCCGAGCAGGAGAGCTCGGCCAGGTCGAGACCACCCTAAAAGCAAATCCAGGTTAACCCCGGCAGGCCTGCCAAGGTCGCCAAGACCGAAAATCCCGCCGCTCCACTGCACAGCGACGCAAGTCACTTATCGGTGCGGTGTCGAGCCCGCAAGTGGTTAAGTGGCTTCAACTAAGCACATGGCAGCTCATTGGAAGACAAATCACACCCATTTGACACCCGTCCAGAGGCGTGTCAAGATGATAAGCTGAAGATGATTAAGCGGCACGGCAGGCTTGCCGGGCTTCACCCTCAGCGCGACACCTAGCAGTGCATTTAATGCACTTTGTCCTAACTGCCAGAGTTAGGTATGATAGCACTGTTAGCTATCTAATCACAAGATAATGACTATTTTGCCACTGTGGTTACCCCTTGAGCTATAAAAGGAGGCCCAAGGCAACCTAGAAAGGGATTCGGACCCTAGCACACTTGTACGCGCATAGCAGCTCTCCGTGAGGCCACCTTGCCTGGCTTGAGCGTTGCATGCTCTTGTGTTTCCTCATCTAATCCACCAAAGCAGGAGTAGGGTTTTATGCTTCTCAGCGGCCCGAACTTGGGTAAAAATGACTAGAGTCCTCGTCATCGTGCTGCCCCATGGCTTCTACTCTTTGTGCAATGTGATCTCCCCCATGCCGAACCACAAGGGGCTGATGGCCCCATAGGTGATCATGTCCACCCATGACAACGGCGCATTTTATGCATGTATGTCACACCACACTTCGAGCCGATGATGGGGATTCATGCATGCATGCATAGTATGCGCTCAAACTTAGGTCTGAATCTCACCATGACCTACTATAATAACACAAGACAAAGCAAGAATCCACCATGGTAACCTATCTCGTTGTCGGTCAAAGTGATCATGGATGTCCACACGGGCCCACGAATATATGGGCTTGTCACCGATAACCACGTGAGGGAGTGTACCGTTCGAAGACAACCACTGCATGCATATGTATGTATGGAGGTGATGCGTGCATGTTTGAATACCATACACATTGATGTGGCGCGTGCGTCGAAAATTGTATAGTCCCCACACAGAGCAAGATCGGTTCATGACGTGTCGTGGTACTGCCCACTTTGCCTCGGTGGGAGGGATTCATGCGTACACATGCATGTGTGCTCAATCTATATATACCATGTCATCCCAGAGCATGATATATATATATATATATATATATATATATATATATATATATATATTGTAATACAAACCAAAAAATAATCCCCTCCTAAGTCAAATTAACCTCTCTCGTTGTCGAGCAAAGTAGTGATTGTCGCATTCAGGGCTCCGCAGACCCAAGAAAGGTTCGAACTCTGGGGCATGTGCGAAGAACTCAACCTATCCAGCCAACCAGCTCGTCGCCCTACGGCCTAGCTCAATGCACACGAACAAGGAAGAAGATGAACACGGCAGTTTACCCAGGTTCTGGCCACCTTGCGGTGTAAGACCCTACTCCTGCTTTGTGGTGGATTGGCCTCACAAGGGGCTGAGGATGAGCTAGTACAAAGGATGAACAACCTCGCGATGTCTATGGGTGAGGGTGGAATCGATCCGATCAGATCCCGCCTACGGTGGTGGCTAGCCTATACTTATAGTGGCCTCGGTCCTCTTCCCCCAAATCGTAGGCGGGAAGGGATCCCACAGTGCCAATTTGAAAGGGGACAAGTAGTACATCTTATCCTGATGAAAGGTGGTCTTCGCCTGCAAAGCCTCTGGTTGGGACGCAGCAGTGGGATCGACGATGACATCCATCCCGCCGTCCTGGCGGTCTTGGTCTTGTAGCACTGGAATAGAAACCTTTGTCGGGCTCCTTAGGAACCCACGCCTGTGCTTGCCTTCTTAGCACCAAAGAGGAAACTGCCTCCTCTGCGCCTGCTGGCGCCCGCCTGGCCTTGGTCTTCATGGCTTGCGTCATCGCAAACTCCTGAGGTTGGGTACCTGCATAGAAATCTCCGCTCCTCAGGAGGCAGCCTGGGGAGGCCGCTCCCTCGGGAGGTCTTGGTGTCGTCCAACTCACGAGGCTTGGCCCCTCGCGAGGGTCTTGTCTTGGTGGCCTTGGAGGTGGGCCGTACCAGGCCATTGATGAAGCCACGCCGTGGGCCGCAGGCAGGCAAGTCTGGGTACCCTGGTTCCCAGAACATCGACAGTAGCCCCCGGGCCCAAGGCGCGCTCGGACTTGGCTTCGAGGCGAAGCCAAAGGGCAAGGGCAAAGCTCCACGGGCCCCAATCGCCTGGGGGCCAGGCTGACATGTGGCGCTTGATGGGACGTGGGCGTCTCCGCTTCCCCACGACGCCTCGGCAACTGGCCAACTTGACAACTGCCTAGCGCGTGCAGCGGGGCAATCATGGCTTGGAGTGTGGGAGGCCGCCGGTTAGCCTTCCTCCGGCTATAAATGGGGGAAGGAGGGGCGGAGCCCCCAGCCCATCTTCATCTTCTTGCTGCTTGCTCCTTCTTCTTCTTCGCCACGCCGCCATCTCACCAGAGCATCCATGGCGCCAGTGAGGAGGTTCTCGGCCACCGAGAAGGGAAAGGCCCCCAAGGAGGGACCAGGTGCGCCACCACCCAAGAGGGGCCGCGGCCGTCCCCGCAAGCATGCCGCGACGCCGACAGTGGCTCCCCGGGGGCGCGGGCGCACCCCCTCGAAGGTCGGTGCCGCTTCTGGTGGTCTTGGGAGGGTTCCCTCCGGCGCCGAAAGCTCCCGCGGCCGAGGTGGGAGTGGCCAAGGAGGGAGGCATGTGGCAGCCATTCGGCCGCCGCGCCCGCGATCCCATTCGACCGCTGCGCCCTCGAAGTTCGTGGTGTGGGCAGAGAGGCCTGCAGGCATCTGGTTTCAGCTCCCGCGCTTCTTTGCGGGCGCGCTGTCGGCCGGGGGACCTGGCGGCCTTTGGCTGCAGGCCAACGGTTGCTACAGCAAGGCTTCGTGGGTGGAAGTCGAGGTCACCCCCGCCGGTAATGTGTTCCTGAACCGCGGGTGGCAGCCATCCGCCCACGCGCGCGGCCTGCAGGGGAGGTGTACCCTCCACTTCAGGCATGACGGCGCTGCGACCCTCTACGTCAGGGTCTTTGGGGAGGATGGCAGGCACCTGGGGTGCTGCCCGGAGAGCGACAGCAACGACGATGACGTCCACCCCTCCGACAACAATGGCCGGAGGGGCGGTAGCATCTCTGGCGGTGAACTTTCCCTTGGCGACGGTCGCGACGCTTCTAGCAGCAGCGGTCCTCCTCTGGGGAGAGCATGAGCGACGGCGACTACAACGAGCCGCCACGCCACCGAGCTCGGACCGGGGAGGGCGATGAGCCCCCGCGCCATCACACCCCGGTGAAGTAGGAGGAGGACTCTGACTAGGTGCGGGCATTACTGGAGCCGGGTCTCAGGAGCCGTGGTGGTCGCGAGGACGCTTTTGCTTCTTCTTTTTTCCTGCATCAAGAAGTAGAAGGCCCTGCCGGGTCATGTAATGAACCATGGCGCTTGTGCCGTTATATTAACATTTATATCGCATCTTGGCATTCATGTCACTACTAATTGACGGGTTCTTGCTGATCATGATTAGGATAACTTAGCTTAGTGTGCTTACGGTAGACTCCTACACCGCGAGGGCGTGTTCCTCTGGAACTTGGGTCCTCCGCGTGCCTCTCGTTCCAGAGAGATCTTGCCGGGGGTTTCCTTCTCATGGACCCGAAGGTTCTCCGGCCTCAGGAGGTGCTCAGTGGCCGCGGGGTCTCCAATGGGTCATGAGGATATGGGCCCTCTGGGGCTGCCCCTCAGGGCGCCACGCCCCGCGCGAGGACCAACCACCGCTGGTACGCTGGGTCATGATGCCCGGTGAGGCCAGGAGGTGCGGACTCAGGAGGGCGTACATGCCCGTCGGCTCATTTAAGGGCGTCGCGCGAGGGTTAGGATGCCAAAGATTAGGACAGGAAGGCTTTGGCGAGGTGTGCTCATGGGCGAGCCCAGGCATACAGACCGTACCCAGCCCCCGATCGTGAGACGCGCGGGAAAGAGCGATGGGCAACTGCCACTCTCCCTAAGGCGAGATTCGAGAGATTAAAACGCTGCAAGGAGAAAAAGTCCCACCCTTTCAAATAAAGACGCGAGAGTTTCGAATTTCATTCCAAGAAGTGGCAAATCAGCTACAGAAAGCAAGCAAAAGAACAGCGGCGCACGGCACCTACACTAGTCTTCTGGTCTTCCTGCCAGCGCGGAGCATGGGGCTTCCACTAGGACGTGGGTGGGAGCCCCCGTGAGGCTCAGGGGCACCACTCAGGAGACTCCGGGGCGTGTACAACCCCACTCATTATTACGTGAGAGTGACACGAGCAGATACTTGAGAGGCGCATGGCGCTCGTTGATCACGGATAGAACTTCCGGAGGTGCTAGATGTTCTAGGCATTCTGGATGGGATCCCTTCCCGCGTCTCCAGGCGCGCGGCACCAGGCCTGGAGACACGGGCGATCCTGAATGGGCTCTCCCACATGGGCGAGAGCTTGTGAAGCCCCTCCCTGGAGAGCACCCACCTCAGGACGAGGTCACCCACCTTGAGGGTCCTGGAGCGGATGCTGCGGTAGTGATACCGCCGCAGCGCCTGCTGGTACCTCGCGGCACGGAGCGAGGCTTGGTGGCGGCCCTCCTCCCCGAGCATGAGGTCCATCCCCCGCGATGCGTCCTGGTGTGCCTCGTCAAACGCCAAGACCCGCGGGGAGCGTTGTTTGACCTCGTGAGGGAGGACCGCCTTAGCCCCGTAGACGAGGAAGAACGGGGTCTCGCCGGTGGGCTTAGTCGCGGTGGTGCGGATGGACCATAGCACAGACTGAAGCTCATCGAGCCAACCTCTGTCGCAGGCCTCGAGTTTCTTCTTGAAGCTCCTCGACTTGAGGCCCCTCTGGACCTCCGCGTTGGCGCATTCGGCTTGGCCATTACTCTGTGGGTGCGCCACTGAAGCATAGCATATCTGCGTTCCAAGGTTAGCACAATATGTTTTGAAGAGATTGCTCGTGAACTAAGAGCCGTTGTCGGTGATGATATAGCTAGGGACCCCGAAGCAGCTCATGAGGCCCTTGATGAACTTGACAGCCGAGCCAGCTGGGATTGTGCGCACGGGCTACACCTCCGCCCACTTGGTGAATTTGTCGATGGCGACGTAGAGGTAGCGGTAGCCCCCGACTGCTCAGGGAAACGAGCCCAGGATATCCAGCCCCCAGACCGCGAACGGCCATGAGAGCGGGATGGTCTGTAGGCCCTGAGCGGGCTGGTGGATCTATTTGGCGTGGAATTGACAGGCCTCATAGGATCGCACCAGCTCGGTGGCATTGTTGAGCGCCGTGGGCACGTAGAACCCGTCGCGGAACGCCTTGCCCCCGAGGGTGTGTGATGAAGAATGGTTCCCACAATCCCCGCCATGGATGTCAGCCAGCAACTCGCACCCTTGCTCCTTGGAGATGCATCGCAGCAAAACGTCGTTTGGGCGTCTTCGGTATAGCTCGCCGTCTGGCAAGTAGTAAGCGGTGGCCTAATGGGCCACGCGTTCTACATCTTCCTCCTTCTCCGGCAGGGTGCCTTGGAGCAGGTACGCCTTGAGCTCTTCGGTCCAGCACCCCTCCTGAGGTTCGAGCGCTAGGAGCAGGCGGGCTCCAGAGGTCGGACCACAGGCCGGGGCGCCCGTGGAAGGGGCCAGGAGTGGCTCCTCCCGAAACAGCGCAGGGCCTGCGGCGGGGGGAGCCGCCGATGGCTTGAAGAGCCGCTCCTCAAAGACACTTCTGGGGCTAGCATCGGGACGCCCTCTTGGTGATGCCGTCCGCCTCCTTGTTCGTGTCGCGCGGCACATGCTGCAATTCCAAGCCCAAGAATCATTTTTCAATTTTGCATACCTCTTCTAAGTATGCCTCCATGTGCTCGTCCTTAGGTTTGTATGCCTTGTTGGAGAAGTTGACGAGGAGGTGAGAACCGCCCTTGATGGTGAGATGCTTGACCCCCAAGGCCGCCGCAGCCCTGAGGCCAGCGATCGGGCCCTCGTACTCCCTGATGTTGTTGGAGACCTTCTCGCCATGCTGGAAGCAGAGCTGCACAACATAGTAGAGCTTGTCCTGGGTAGGCAAGATGAGTACGGCTCCGCCCCCCGCGCCCTGGCGCTCGAACGCGCTATCGAAGTACATGACCCAGCCTTCGGGTGCCTCGTCTCCGGGCGCAAGGGAGCGGTCTTCACCTATCCCTCGGTTAGGAGCGTCGGTCCATTCCGCCACAAAGTCAGCGAGGGCCGTGCCCTTAATGACCCTGGTGGTGCTAAACTCTAGCTGGAATGCTTGCAGCTCGATGTTCCACTCAGCAACCCTCCCCGCGGCATTGGGGCACCGGAGCACCTTCTCCAAGGGGTACGCGGAGATGACCTTGATGGGGTGGCCTTGGAAGTAGTGGCACAGCTTCCTGGAGGCAACGAGGAGCATGAGCAGGAGCCAATGTGGCATGGGGTAGCGTGAGCATGCGTCACGCAACACCGTGCTGACGAAGTACACGGGATGCTCGATGTCGGAGGAGGTGTCGGCGATGTCCAGCCCTACTTGAGGCAAGAGAGCCTCGGGAGCCCTGCCATCTGACGAGGTAGTCGAGGCCTCAGGAGCGCCATCCTGAGGTGGCAACGGCACGGCCGCGTGTGGGGTGCTGCATCACGCACTCGCCCCTGCGCGCTCTTCCCGAACCACCACGAGCGTTGTGCTAGCAGAGTGGTGTGTGGTGGCTAGGTAAAGTACCAGGGGCTCAAGAGGACGAGGCGCCACCATCACTGGCGGGCTGGTGAGATACCTCTTGAGGTCTTGGAAGGCCGCCTCGGCCTCCGGAGTCCATTCAAAGGGCCCCTTCTTTTTCATTAGCTTGAAGAACGGGAGGGCGCGCTCGCCGAGCTTGGAGATGAAACACCACAACGAAGTTACACAGCCCGCGAGCTTCTGCATCTCCTTAAGGGTCTTCGGCGGGCTCATCCTTTCTATTGCCTTGATCTTCTCTGGGTTAGCTTCAATCCATCTATGTGACACCAGGAAACCTAGCAGCTTGCCGGACGGGACACCGAACACGCATTTCTCCGGGTTGAGCCGCAGGTTGGAAAATGTTTCTTCCAGATATTCAACAAGGGTCCTCGCTTCCCGCGACTTGACCACTATGTCGTCGATGTATGCCTCGGCATTCCTCCTGAGCTGCAGGCCCAGGGCGATGTGCATCAATCGCTGGAAGGTTGTGCCACCATTTCGCAATCCAAAAGGCATGCAGGTGTAGAAGTACACCCCACATGGAGAGAGGAAGGCCGCCTTCTCGACGTCCTGCACCGCCATCTTGATCTGATGGTATCCTGAGAAGGCGTCCAAGAAGCACAGCAGGTCGCACTTGGCAGTGGAATCAACGATTTGGACAATGCATGGAAGAGGGAAAGGGTCCTGAGGGCAAGCTTTGTTGAGGCTCGTGAAGTCGACGCACATGCGCTCCCTTCCGCCCTTCTGGTGGACAATGACCGGGTTGGCCAGCCAATCTGGGTGCCACACCTCCTAGATGACGCCGTCATCTTGCAGCTTGCGGACCTCCTGGACGATGAACAATTGTTTCTCCGGGGCTTGCCGCCGTGCCTTCTTCTTCACCGGGCGGGCACCGGGGCACACCATCAGATGATGTTCAATCACTTCTCGCGGGACGCCGACCAAGTCCGTCGCCTCCCAAGCAAACACATCCTTGTTCGCACAAAGGAAACCGACTAGCGCCTCTTCCTGATCTAGGGGGAGGCCGGCGCCTATGGTGAAGGTGTGGCCTGAGCCCCCGTCGTCGAGTGGCGCCTGCTTCGTCTCGGCCCGATCTTGAGAGAACAATTGCTTCTTTTTTGCGGGCACAGCTTCTGGGATCTTGGGGGTGTCCCCAACGCCTGGTTGTGCGGCTGCCGCGGCCTTGAAAGCAAGTTTGAGGGCCAGGAGTGCGCCCTTGGTGTCCCCCGCCACGGTGATGATGCCACTACTCCCTGGCATCTTGACAATACTGTAGCCGGGGTGCGTTGCTGCCATGAACTTGGCAAGGGCCGGGTACCCAAGGATGGCGTTGTACGGGAGGCCGATGCAGGCGACGTCGAAGTCGATGAGCTCGGTGCGGTAGTTGTAGCGGGTGCCGAAGGTGACAGGGAGGCGGATCTGCCCTAAGGGAGCGGTAGAGCCGCCGACCACCCCCGAGAAGGGCCTGGTGGGAGCGAGCTGGTCGTAGGGCACTTGAAGCAGATCGAAGGCTTCCACGGAGAGGACGTTGAGGCCAGCGCCGCAGTCGATGAGGGTCCTAGTGACCGCAACGTTGCCGATGGTGGGCGTGCTCAACATCGGGAGGGCGCCGACGCCTGCCGTGGTCTGGGGGTGCTCCCTGGAGTCGAAGGTGATGGCGGTCTCAGGCACAACGCGGCCCATAGGAGACTCCTGCCGCGGCCGAGCAGCCCCGACCCGATGAAGAAGCTGCTTGACGTGGCGGCCTCAGGCTGGCGCCTGCAACCCGTCGAGGACGGCCGCAACCGCGCGGGGCACCGAGGCCGCGAAACACGCGATGAGCAGGCCGCACAACTCCTCCCAGGAAACCACCGAAGACTCCGGCAGGCCGAGCCACAAGGAGCGCGGCACGCCCGCGAGGGCCATAGGGAGCCAGTTCACCATGACCTTGTCGTCACCACCCGCCACCTAGATGGCTTGCGCGTATGCCTGGAGGAACTCTACGGGGTCCGCCGCGCCGTCGTACTGCGGGGGCAATGCCGGCCTGAACTTCGGCGGCCACTGCACCTACCGCAGAGCGGGGGAAAAGGCCCAGATGCCCACGACTCCTCCGAATGCGCCCAACGGCCTGAGGGGTGATACGACGCCGGCCATGGGAACCACACAGTGCGGGTGGAGCGCGGCTTGGTGAAGAGGCAGAGCTTCGACACGCCCCTACCTGGCGCACCAAATGTCGGATTCAGGTCTCCGCAGACCCAAGAAAGGTTCGAACTCTGGGGCATGTGCGAAGAACTCAACCTATCCAGCCAACCAACTCATCGCCCTATGGCCTAGCTCGATGCACACGAACAAGGAAGAAGATGAACATGGCAGTTTACCCAGGTTCGGGCCACCTTGCGGTGTAAGGCCCTACTCCTACTTTGTGGTTGATTGTCCTCACGAGGGGCTGAGGATGAGCTAGTACAAAGGATGAATAACCTCGCGAGGTCTATGGGTGAGGGTGGAATCGATCCGATCAGATCCCGCCTACGGTGGTGGCTAGCCTATACTTATAGTGGCCTCGGTCCTCTTCCCCCAAATCGTAGGTGGGAAGGGATCCCATAGTGGCCAATTTGAAAGGGGACAAGTAGTACATCTTATCCTGATGAAAGGTGGTCTTCGCCTGCAAAGCCTCTGGTTGTGACGCAGCGGTGGGCTTGACGATGACACCTGTCCCACCGTCCTGGCGGTCTTGGTCTTGTAGCACTGGAATAGAAACCTTTGTCGGGCTCCTGGGGAACCCACGCCTGTGCTTGCCTCCTTAGTACCAAAGAGGTAACTGCCTCCTCTGTGCCTGCTAGCACCCGCATGGCCTTGGTCGTCACGGCTTGCATCATCGCAACCTCCTGAGGTTGGGTACCTGCATAGAAATCTCTGCTCCTCAGGAGGCAGCCTGGGGAGACCACTCCCTCGGGAGGTCTTGGTGTCGTCCCCCTTGTGGGGCTTGGCCCCTCGCAAGGGTCTTGTCTTGGTGGCCTTGGAGGTGGGACGTACCAAGTCGTCGACGGAGCCACGCCGTGGGCCGCAGGCAGGCAAGTCTGGGTACCCTGGTTACCAGAACACCGACAGTGATGGACCAAGTGGGCCCGTAGATGGAAAGCATCGATATCGTTGATAACCGCGTGAGTGGGTGCCAGAGGACAACTGCCATTGCTTTGCATGTGGCCAAACATATATATGTATGGAGAGGTGTGTGTGGTTGTGATGTTTGAATACCCAAAATGCACAACTTTAGATGTGGCACATGCCTCAAAAACCGTAAAGTCCCCACACAGAGCGAGGTTCATGAAGCGTACTAGATATGTTGGTCCCCTTCCCCCTCTTCGACGCATAATATATATATGCTCCTACTATAATACAAACTAAAATGAATCCTCTTTGATGGTGAAATTAATTACTCTCCCGATGTAGGTCAAAGTGATGCATGCATGGACGATGACCTCGCGGGCCCACAGATGAAAGCGTCACACGTGAGTGTCCTAGGATAACCACCATCTGCATATATATGCATGTGAACCAAAGAGGTGTTGTGTGATGTTTGAATAGCCAATGCACAACTTTGATGTGGCATGTGCCTCAAAAACCGAAAAGTCCCGACACTGAGTGAGGTGTGTTCACAGACACGTACGTAGTATATATATGATGGTCCCCTCCCACCTCTTCGACGCGTACTATATACCCCCACAGTAACACAAACTAAAAAGAATCAACCTTGCTGGCCAAATTAACCTCTCTGTCGGCTGTTGGTCGAAGTGGTGGACGACGACCTTGCGGGCCCACAGAAAGCGTCACACGCGAGTGAGTGTCGTGTAGGACAACCACCGACTGCATGTAGCCCAAACATGTATGTATGAAAGGGTTGTGTAATGTTTTAAATAACGAATTCTCGATTTTGATGTGGGGCCTGCCTCACAAAACGGCCAACCCACACGGTGGCTCATGACTCATAGTGTACTGCCAGCCCCCCACCCCAGACGCACACACATACACCGCACATCCACCGCAACTACGATGCATGTTAAATTCTCCCGCGGTGAACACATGTTACCAAAGGAGGGACGTTTTAATTTTGAAAAAAAACAGAGATCATTAAAACATTTTAGTACATTAACTGATTTTCTAGGCGTATAATGTGCAAAAATCAAATTTGAGCTACATGCACACGTGACAGTGCACCTAAATGGATTGGAAAAACACATGTGTCTCACTGGGTGCATGTTTACTCCCCGTGCAAGAAATTTCAAACATTGAGAATCTTGATTTTTAAAATCTAGTACATCCAAAACTTATTTGAAATTCATGAAACTTATCGTGTTGTCATATGGACACCAATACTCTGTGGTATTGTACTTTTTTGTCAAATTTGAGACAAGTTTTGATGTAATTTTTATCTTCCTACAAATGGGAGATTATTAATTATTGGGAACCAATATCGCAAACGGATTATTTATTCAAACCGTGGGCGTTAGACCAACAATGGATACATGCCATGCTTCGGTTAAGCAATAAAGCGGCAACATTAATCATCAAAATAGAAAAATAATATACGTGCCACCACGCGACCCCTGTGCAGTGCGAGCAGGTGTGAGTTGACGGGACGCATGCGACCAGTCCGCCGTGCAGGCAGACCGGGAGGCATGCGTGCAGGTGTGTGAATTGACGGGAGGTGTGCTTGCTGCGCAGTGTCATCAAGAGGCATGCGAGTAGCTATGCGAAATGACGGTAGGCATGCCAGCAGTCTGGTGTGCAGGCTCACCGGGAGGCGAGCCAGCGGTTTGACCGCCGCCCGCCTCTCTCCCACTACTCCATATTAATCGCACACCCGAGAGGCCGCACCCCCCATCTTCACTGCACACACAATCCTATCTCTCCGCCTGCATCCTTGATGCCGCTCTCAGTCCTCACCGCCGTCTGTGTGTGAGGATGCCGCCGAAGCGCCCCATCGGAGAGAGTGTCGACGCCGGCGCTGCGAAGGCACCGGAGCATGGTGTGAAGATGGAGACAGAGGTTGCCATCGCCACCGCCGAGGTCCCGCTGCACCTTGACATCATCGACGATGTCGTGCTTCCACACCCGGAGCCGGAGGTCCACATCGACTCCGGCGACAACCCCAGTGATGTCTCCGCCGACGACTCCGGCGATGACTCCGACAACCACTCCGACGACAACGGACAACCGGTTAGTCAACTATACCCATTTATGTGTCAAATATATCCAAGGGTTTCTCTGATTACTCCTGCCTCCCACTTTTTGAAATAGAAATCCTATGGTTATGTTCTCTCAATCCATGAAATCTAAGTAAGTTTCGTTAGATCCGTGTAGTGTATTGATTGTTTGAATGGTCGAAATGATAAGTCATTAGTTGTTTCAACTGTACAAATGATTTCTGCTAATAATCCGACTAGTGTTAGTGTTTCGTGCTAATAATTCCTAGCCAGGGCTTGACAATTGATTTTTGAATGACCTAAATATATGTTTATGCCATTTTTTTCAAGATTGGTCTGTGCATAGACGATTGTGCTTAAAAATCGAACCATAATCTTTGGATATGTCTAAAAAAATAGCCATAAAATCCATAAATTCCTAATCCTACTTTACGACATTAAATTGATTTATGCCAAATTTTGGCAACTGCCAAATGTTCGCTAGAGATCAGTTTGTATTCCAAATTTGACGCCACATTTTTTTACTATATGTATAGGTGCTATCTGACGATGTCGACAGCGAGGATGAAGATGTCCAGAGGAGGTACAAGAGGCAAATCCTTAGGGAGCTTTATGCGGGAATTCATAACAAGCGTATTAGGACCTAGGACTAGGGCTTTCGATGCCCATTTTGCAACTAAAAGCTTCATGATGCGTATAAAAGTGTCCTGGCGCATGCAAGAGGACGAGCCATTGGCTCCTTCAGGCAGAAGTATTCTCGCAGGGTGGCACACGCTGCATACGCGGAGTACCTGGAGAAGCTTCACGATCGTGTTGGCAGATGAGATTGAACTATGTATGGCTATGTAGTGTCTTAATTATAAATGTGCTTGAGTATTCTTAATGACGGTTGAACTATATATGGTTGAACTATGCTTGTGTACGTTTATTATCTATGCTTGAGTATGTTTAATCCATGTTTACTTATGTCTAAATGTGGGATATGGATGTAATCAGTTCGGTTGATGGAATCTACCTCTGTCCTGGTTTATTTGTCCCCTTTGTAATTTGTGTTAAATTTTGACCAAAGATTTAACTTACAAAATCTTAGTGCTTGTCAGCAAAAATTATATCATTGGATTCGTATTTGAACATAGTGTTCAATGATATAATTTTTTGGTGACATGCATAAACATTTTTTAGTTAAATCTTGGGTCAAAATTTGGCAGAAATTACAAAGGGGTCCAATAAACCAGGACGGAGGTAGTACATCAATCACACACGGTTCCCAAATTGGAACCGTGTGCAATGACTTTCGTTTTCCCACTTACGTCAATCACACACAGTTGGCTCTAGCAAACCGTTGCCTCCGAAACTCTTTGTGGGACAGAAAACCCTCACCAATCAATTCAAAAAAGAAAAAAGAAAACCCTCACCATCCCCATGTCACAAAAACCCTCACCCCGCCTATCGCCGCGGCAACTACTTAGCTCGCCGCCTGTCGCCGCCGCCAGGCTGCCGGCAAACCCCACCGCATTTCGCCACTTCCGCTTGCCTCCGCCTATCGCCATTGACTTTCTCGACGCTGCTCGTGGTCGACCCAGCTCCGCCCGATTGGGGAATCCACCGTATTGCGGGTTTTTTCTCATGGACAACAACGTAACTAATTTAATGAGATATTATCTCATCTCTTATCCCAGTTCATCTGCCTCCTTTAATCACCAGGCAGAAATCACCGTGAATTCATTTTTATTCGAGTTGATTTGAGGGTTTTCTTTCATTCATAGAGTGTACAATGCACGGACACATCAGGACTGTGCGGCCTCGGCCAGACATCCATGGAATTCCATCTCATCGTACCAGATGACTTGAGGATGCACGCGGTATGTTCAATATCACCCTAAATCGGTTGGCATGGCCTACTTTCCTGAACATATACTATATATTGCTACATTTGGATAAAAGGTGCCACATGCAGCACATACGTCAAAGGGGATTTTTTCCTCTTCTTTCTATATTATGCAAATTAATGATGTATTGTTGTTTACATTACTCTCATATTACCATGACATCATGGTTACCCTATCTGTTTAATTATAGATTTTTGTCCTTTGATTTCAACTGTTGTATAGTTCTTTCAATTTCGCCCATATTTGCATGTTACCATATTCGTTAACAATCCTACCATTTTCTACAACGCGTCCCTTGCTATGCAACAGCATCTGTAGTACACAATCTTGCCCTTTACATAAATCAAGACTGCAGGGATGTCATACTGAACACAAACCATGGATTTACAATCGTTGCTTCTACAAGACTTGATGAACGTGGTCACTCCTATTTTGCCACGGGCCTTTGGATGGAAATTTCTAAGTTTTATGTACTGAAAGCTGGCACTAAAATTGCACTGCACATAAAAGAGCCTGGTCATGAGATATATGCTAACTTTCCCGACGATATCATCCGTCCAGACTTTGTTCGAAGTAAGTGTTCTTTCCAAGTATCTACAGGTTGACTTACCCCGCAATATCAAAGGAATTGTGTAGTATTTAAGCAACCAATTGTTATTCCATTTTCTTACTCTATTCCTACCTACTAACTTCTAGTTACCAATACACTATTCTATTGCCCTGTTTTAACTAAATATTCCCTGTACTCCCACTTCTATCAGAAAGCCCCGCTGACGAGGAGACTCCGGAGGTGGAGAACGGGGCTGCCAACAAGAGGAGGTGGGTCGAGCAAGAACCGCAAGTGACTCCAGCAGGCCTAGACTTCATCAGCAGCCTCCCCAATGATATGTTGATAGTCATCATCTCCCTCCTCCCAATCAAATATGGGGCACGGACAACCGTCCTTTCCTGGTGGTGGTGCCCCCTATGGCACTTCACCCCTCTCGACCTCATCGACACCCACGAGCTCTGCCATGGCTATCGCAAAAGCTTGGATGTGTTCTCCCAGATCCTCTACAGTCACCATGACCCAACCAGAGGCCTTAGCATGAGCAGGTTCCGTTCCAACGGCAAGGACTGAGCCAAGCTTGACGAGTGGTTCCGATCCCCCACCCTAGATCAGCTCGAGAAGCTCACTTTCAATGATGGGCATATGCGCTTGCTGCCAACGTCCGCGCTCCGCCTCGCGCCCACGCTGCACGTCGCCAAGTTCATGAACTGCCATCCCCCCTTAATGACACGCCTGCTCTTATTCTACCACGACTAAAGCACCTCGAGCTCGTTGCCGTCTGCCTCCCAAACGATGACTCGGAGCACCTGCTCCACGGCTGTACTGCACTCGAGTACCTTCGTCTTCAGGCGATCAATGGGTTGAGTAGCTTCCACATCACCACCATGACTCTCTGGACTATTTATGTGTGTTGCTGGTGCTGCAACAAGACATCACAAAATGGGTACCATGGTATGGTCATTAGGGACACACCTTCACTTGAGAGATTACTTGTAGTTGATCAAGAAGGTCCAACAAGAATCAATGTCATTTCTATGCCATAATTGACAGTGGTGGGCTACTCGTCTGACAAATACTCTGAACTTGTTATTGGATCCACACCCGTTCTGGTACAACAGTCGCCTTCTACCTCTCCTTCCTGAGATGCTTTTCGTGCCTGGAGAAGCTATATATCGAGGTGATGTTCCTTTCCTGTTAAATGTTAACCATAAGGGAGTTCAATTTTTGACACCTTTTCCCAAGTTTACAATGACAATGTACTACGATTTCTGAAGGAATTTTGGTGGATTTCAGTACATATAGGTTCCCCCCCCCCATATTGGTTGCTTGATCCATATGGTTACCATCCATAAGCATTTCTCCTTTGGATTCATCTGTATGAGTTTTCTTAGGGAATTTTTCATCCACTCCAAGCTCTTGTGAAGAAGGCTACATTTTTCTAGATTGTAATCAAATGCCCATGTTAATCATGTCGGATCAAAGATGGCATGTTAGTGCATTTTACAAATCCTTAACAATCACATCGAATGCCTAGATCCGCATCTCTCAGAAATTACTTTGAACTCATACCGAGGGACCTTACCGGAGATTATATTCACCAGGTTCTTTGTTGTCAGAACAAGGGTGCTGAAGGTAATGAGGTTTGCCCTACATTTATTTTGCAAAAATGAATGGTTTGTTGATCAGCACCGGCGGCAGCAGCAGAATGGAATAGGCTCCAAAAAAGCTAAATTTCATTTTGGAACTTCAGATGACAAAGTAATCGGAAGTCATCGTGTCAACCCCATAAATGACTTCTTAGTGGCTGATCACTTTGCAAATTTATGAGGTTTCGAAACCAGCTTTACAAGTGGTAATATTAGTTTGAACCTCTCTTATATCCATGTTAAGTGGATCAGTGCGGGCGTTTGCAGCTGATGAGCTGAATTTCATTTCTAATATCAGTTTGAACCTTGTGATCTTTGAATTTGAGCCATTTAACTCTGGAATTTGAACCTTGTAATATTTCGAGCTTTTGTGGTACAGTCGTTGAAATGGCATCGTACGAGACTCGTATATTGGTAGTACTATTTTGACCTTAATATGCAATGGACTTAGATTTTATTAACCATTCTAGAATGTGTTTCCCTTATCGATCTCATCGCAAATGATCTGTATAGCTAAATCGACTGCGATCTTCGACATTATTGCACACAGTTGGTTTCTTCAACCGTGTGCCCTGTAGAGCGCAGAATTAATTATTGCATTCGAGTGTCCATCATCACCCTTCTGTGTAACTTTGACCTCATCACCCATGGGTAAACTTATTATGATCGAAGTCATTCCACACACTTCGTTTCTACAAAGCTTTTTGCCAATAAACGCCCATGATTTGCCCCTCTTCTAGCCGACGCGTGGCCAAACTAGCCGGGTGGGAAGCTTGCATGGTAAACTGCGCGGTTGCACGCGAACAGGCTCAACAACGATACATTTGGTGCCTCTTCGAGCCCACGCATGGTCAAACGAAATGTGTGCGGGGTTCTCAAGCGTGCATTGGAATCCTCCTCTATGAACTCGGTGACAAGACGTGACGATTATAGGCTGGCTGGCCCCCATTTATTGCAGCGGCCATTTAACCCTTGTGTCTCTTCAACCTTTCAATTGCGCCCCACTATTGCAAGAAGCACACCCACCACGACAAATACTTAGAGGGTATCCTGCGCGGCTCCAATGGCACTCCAAGCGGCTGCCGACGAGGAGCAGCAGTTCATCATGCACGCCGTGGTGGACACCCACAGAAGGTTCACGGAGCTCTCGGTGGTGTACACCAACAACCCGGTCTAGGTGGAGCACTCCATCCACATCATGGAGTTGTTGCTTGCTGATGAGAAGTACAAGGTGGTCGGGTTCGACCTCGAGTACACCCGCGCTCGTGCTGGGTCTCGTCCCAAGGTCACCATCGCCCAGATGTGCATGCGCAATCATGTCCTCGTCTACCACTAATGCCTGGCCACAAGGCCTTGCGAGCGTTTCGCCAGGTTTGTCGATAGCCCCCACTACATGTTTGCTATGGTGGACATTACCAACGATGTAAAGGTGCTCAAGAATTCAGGTATCGCCTGCCAGAATCTTGTCGACATCCAGGGCCAATACAAGATCTGGGGCAGCAAGGAGCATGAGAAGGACTCACTGGTTCACCTCGCTGAGGCCATCATCGACCCCTACTACAGAGACATGATGGATTCTGTCGGTGCTCTGGGAACCAGGGTACCCAGACTTGCCTACCTACGGCCCACGGCGTGGCTCCTTCGATGGCCTGGTACGGCCCATCTGCAAGACTACCAAGACAAGACCCTCGCGAGGGCCCCCTGGCCTCGCGAGGCAGATGAAACCAAGACCTCCAGAGGAGCGGCCTCCCCAGGCTGCCTCCCAAGGAGTGGAGTTTCCTATGCAAGTTCCCATCTTCATGAGGCTGCGATGATGTGAGCCATGAAGACCAAGGCCAGGCGGGCGCAGAGGAGACAGTTTCCCTTTCGGTGCTAAGGGAGCAAGGACAGACGTGGGTTCCCAAGGAGCCCTCCAAAGGTTTCCATTCCGGTGGCACAAGACCAAGACCATGAGCTCGGCAGGACTGATGTCATTGTCGAGCCCACAACCGTGTCACGACCATAAGCTTTGCAGGCGAAGACCACCTTTTGTCAGGATAGGGTGTACCTCCTGTCCCCTTTCAAATTGGCCGTTGTGGTATCCCCTCCCGCCTAAGTTTCCAGGGAAGAGGACCGAGGCCACTATAAATATAGGTTAGCCACCACCATGGTAGGGGGACTGATTCTCGCCCCCGAGCCCTCACGAGGAAGCTCATCCACTGTACTAGTTCATCCTCAACCTCCTCGTGAGGCCAATCCACCACAAAGCAGGAGTAGGGTTTTACACCACAAGGTGGCCCGAACCTGGGTAAACTGCCGTGTTCATCTTCTTCCCCGCTCACGCGAATCCGGCTACGCAAGGTTGTAGGGCGACGAGCTCGAGGCTTGAGAGGTTGAGATCTTCGCACACGCCCCAGAGTTCGAACCTTCTTGGGTCAGCGGAGCCCTGATTCCGACATTTGGCATGCCAGGTAGGGGCGTGTCGAAGTCCTTCTTCCACCTTCACTTCGCCTCCGCTCCGTCGCTCCCATGGCCGACGCACGCCGTGTCCGCGCCGAGCGCCGGGTCGCTTGTGTCGCCCAGACGGCACCCGTGGGCAACGGTGCTCCTCGCCACTCTGCCTCTCCCGTGGCTGACGCTGCCACTGACCCCACTGCTCGTGAGCAACAAGATTCGTCGTTGCCACCCTCCGTGCGGCATGACGGCCGTACAGCTACCCCGTCGCCTACTCCAGCCACGGTGTCGTCCTCCCACGCTCACCGCAGGCCGGCAAATGCGCAGGCTGCGCTACTCATGGCGCGTGAGCTCCTGTGTTATCGCCCCGCCAATGACCTCTACGACGACTGGCTTGGCCGCATCGCCGAGCTCGTTAACGCCGCCGGCGAGGCCCCTGCACCATCCCGCTCACTCCCTCCCCCGCCATCTCAGGCGGGTGATGTGGCTCACGGTGCGCCTCCTCCTCCTCCACTACGCGGCACCGACCCTGAGCCAAGGCGCAATGCGCCCTGGCGCGACCCGCCGTGCAGAGCACCGGCGCGCGATGAAGCAAGCTGTCAGGTGGTCCAGCGGCTACAAGCCTATGCGCGCGCACTCCCAGCACCGTTGCGCCAGCACCAAGACCACGCGCCGCTCGAGGCTGCAGTGCGCGGACATCAAGGCCGGGCTCCCCTCGTGAACGCGGAGCCCATGAGTGCGGCGGGTTGCTGTGCCTTCTCCCCGGAGCTGCGCCGTGTCGTCTGGCCTGGTAAATTCAAGCCGGATCTACCTCCGCGCTACGACGGCACCTCCAACCCCGCATAATTCCTCCAGCTCTAGGCGCTAAGCATCGAAGCGGCAAGCGGAGATGACAAGGTCATGGCGAACTGGTTCCCCATGGCCCTCAAGGACGGCACGCGCCCTTGGCTCTTGAACCTCCCGGAGGGGTCGATCTCCTCCTGGGAGGAGCTCCGCGAGTGCTTCATCGCCAACTTCCAGGGCACACGATACCACGCTCCTACAGTGGGTGACCTATGGCGCATGAAGCAGCAGCCAGGCGAAACCTTGCACAAGTACATACAGCGCTTCACAAACGTCCGCCTCAGGATCCCAAAGGCATCGGATGAGGACATCATCTCAGAGTTCTCTGAAGGCGTCTGGGATGTCAGGATGAAGGAGGAGCTCACCATCAACGAGGACCTATGCTCGGCCCTAGAGATGTTCAACCTGGCGAACAAGTGCGCAAGGGCCAAGGAGGGCTGCCTCTCCCTCCTTGAGCTTCCGGAGGCCAATCCTGAAGACAAGAAGGCCAAGGCTAAGGAGGCAAAGCGCAAAGGCCCTGCCATGCTTGCGGCTAAACCTGAGATGATGCGTGGTCATGACCACGATGAACCTCCCCGGGGCAACCGCCCATTCTACATCTTCCACAACGTCCATAGCCACAACACCAACGACTGCCAGGAGCTCAGGGCCCTCTATGAGGGGTGCCTTGGCTGCCGCCCGGAGCGGGCTGACCATGGCTACGGCTGTGGAGGAGGCCGTGGCGGGGGCCGCTGGGACAATCGCGACCCATGCCAGGACTGGCACGACCAGCCTTTTGAGGCCCGCTGGCGTGTTGAGCCTCGCGACGGGCCTTGGCATGACCAGCCTCATGAGGTCCATCCTCAGGGCAATGCCGGCCTCCCTCCGCTGCCGCCACCGCCAAGGAGAAACGACGACAACCGACATGATGATGGGGCTGGGGGCTTCCAGGAGCCTCGCGCTATCGCCTTCATCTTGGGCGGTCCTCAGGCCCCAGCCTCACATCGCATCTTCAAGCAGTTCGCTCGTGAGGTGAACGCGGCCCTCCCCAAGCTTGAGGCGATGCATCCCCTCAGGTAGTCGAAGCATGCCATCATGTTCGACTCCATGGACCAGCTCAAGTGCTCGGCCATCGCTGGCGCCCTTCCCATGCTCTGCACGCCCACCATCAACAACGTCCTCGTCACCAAGAGCCTCATCGATGGCGGTGCGGGGCTCAATGTTCTCTTTGTCGAGACACTCGAGATGCTCCAAGTGCCTTATGATCAGCTTCGGCCAACCAAGCCCATCTCAGGAGTGACCGATGGCTCCATCGTCCCCCTGGGGCAGATACGCCTCCCAGTCACCTTCGACAAACAAGACAACTACCACACCAAGCTCATTGACTTTGACGTCACCCACATTGGCCTCCTGTACAATGCCATCCTTGGGTATCCGGCTCTCGCCAAGTTCATGGCAGCAACTCACCATGGTTACAACATCCTCAAGATACCAGGGAACGGCGGCATCATCACGGTCGCCTGCGATGAGAAGGATTCGGTGTGCTCCCTCAAGCGCGCCTACCAAGCCGCAGCGGCTGACAACCCGGACGACGAGGGCGCCGTCCCACCTTCGGAAACCACCCCCAAGAAGAAGCAGCTCCTTCTCAAGGGCCGTCAGGAGCCCGGAGCACCCGCTGGCGGTACCTCAAGTCCCGCGCCCACTATTGGGGCACCCATTCCTCTCGCATAGGAAGGCGCGCCCGGCGCCCCCCTTAGGATGGGCTCGGGGGCTCTCGTCTGGAGGGCCTCTGACCTGACCGGCACGACAAGGAAGGTTCAAACTCTGGGGCGTGTACGAAGATCTCAACCTCTCAAGCCTCGAGCTCGTCGCCCTACAGCCTACCCTAGCCGAATTTGCATGAGCGGGGAAGAAGATGAACACGGCAGTTTACCCAGGTTTGGGCCACCTTGCGGTGTAAAACCCTACTCCTGCTTTGTGGTGGATTGGCCTCACGAGGAGGTTGAGGATGAACTAGTACAGTGGATGAGCTGCCTCGCGAGGGCTCGGGGGTGAAAATCAGTCCCCCTACCATGGTGGTGGCTAACCTATATTTATAGTGGCCTCGGTCCTCTTCCCTGGAAACTTAGGCGGGAAGGGATACCACAACGGCCAATTTGAAAGGGGACAAGAGGTACACCCTATCCTGACAAAAGGTGGTCCTCGCCTGCAAAGCTTCTGGTCATGACGCGGCTGTGGGCTCGGCGATGACATCCGTCCTGCTGAGCTCATGGTCTTGGTCTTGTGGCACCAAAATGGAAACCTTTGGAGGGCTCCTTGGGAACCCACGTCTGTCCTTGCACCCTTAGCATCGAAGGGGAAACTGTCTCCTCTGCGCCCGCTGGTGCCCGCCTGGCCTTGGTCATCATGGCTCCCATCATCGCAGCCTCGTGAGGCTGGGCACTTGCATAGGAAACTCCGCTCCTCGGGAGGTAGCCCGGGAAGGCCGCTCCTCTAGAGGTCTTGGTGTCATCCGCCTCGTGAGGTGAGGGGTCCCTCGCGAGGGTCTTGTCTTGGTAGTCTTGCAAATGGGCAATACCAGGCCATCGAAGGAGCCATGCCGTGGGCCGCAGGCAAGCAAGTCTGGGTACCCTGGTTCCCAGAACGCCGACAGTAGCCCCCGGGCAAGGGCGAAGCGCCACGGGCCCCAAACCACCTGCGGGCCAGGCTGACGCGTGGCGCTTGACGGGACGCGGATGCCTCCACTCAACCACGCCGTCTCGGCAACTGCTCCAAGTTGGCAAAAAGGCCGGCGCGCGTCTGTAGAACCATCATTGCCCTGCTGCATGATTGCCCTCTGCCTCTTCTCCTCTTTGCAAGATTGCGCCCTCTTTGCTGGATTCTGCGCCAGCTCCAATCCACCTCACCGTCGTGGCCCCCAAGAAGAAGAGGAGCAGCGCTCCAGCAATGACGGAGCCCCCAGCGGGGCCGGAGCCTGTGCTAGGCCGGTCCACCGTGATCAACCACGAGGGGCTGGACAAGGTCCGGCCTGCGATTGCCGCCGACTCCAACAAGTGGAAGGCGATGAAGATCTGGCCGGCCTCCCGGTCTTTAGTCGACATGGAGGCTACCAATATCCCTCTCCATCTTCACGCCCTTTTCTCTGGTCTTCGGCCGCCGTTCTCCGACTTCTTCAACGCCGTGCTTACGCACTACCAGATCCACGCGTTGCACCTGGATCCCGGGTCCATCGTCCTTCTCTCCGCCTTCGTGTTCCTTTGCGAGGCCTTCGTCGGGATCGCCCTGTCCGTGGCCCTGCTACGCCACTTCTTCGCCCTCCAGACAGTCACCGGCGGGCAGCGCTCAGGGTGCGTGTTGCTTCGGGCGGTGGCGGCGACTGCGGCCACCGGCATCGACTTCACACTCCGCCCGGATGCGGCGGGATTCAGGAAGCAGTGGGTGTATATCGACGCCACTATGTATAGCCCCTTGCTCCTGATCCCAATGGCCCCCGCGGAGCCGAGCTCTGGTTGGGAGCACGCGGAGCTCATCGACCCGCGGCTCGCGCGGGTCATGGTCAGGCTGACTGTCTTGAGGAAGGCGGGTGTGATGATGGCGATGGTGGTGAGCGAGTTCGTCCGGCGGCGCATCGCCCTACTCTAGCGCCATTCTCGCCCAATGTGGGCCTTCACCTGCCCCGAAGATGCCATGAGGCTCCAGAAGCCTTCGCTTCCCTCCAACACTCTGCTCGGGGTGCTTCGCCTCCTGACCGGTGGGGAGCCCGCTAAGCTCCCTGAAGGAGGGTCCCCCTTGTATACTTACCCGAATGGGGCTGCCTTTGTCGTGGTGGGTGCACGGCAGATGCCAAAGGATGGCTAAAGAGAGGGACATGGTCGAAGGCACCGGTGGGCTCCAGAAGCGAGGTCGGCATGAGCGAGCGTGGGACGCAAGATATACCCAAGTTCGGGGCTCTCTGGAGAGATAACACCCCTAGACCTGCCGAGAGTGGTTTATATGTGTAGTAGTATAGAGTTACTCCTAGAGCTATTTGGGGGAGGAAGGAAGACAGGCCAAGGCTTGGGCCGCTCCTTCTCCTTGTGTATGTGTGTGTTCTACTGATGATTGTCTTTGTGTCTCTAGTGTTCACCCGTGTACATGGAGGTCTCCTGGGGGGTTTCATAGGTCAACCCCCTAGGGTTACAATGGTAAGATTACATGGCCACGGGGCCGGGATGTTAGCGTTTGGGAAGCCGGCGCTAGGGCCCGCCGGGTACCAGGGTACGCCGGGTCCTCCGGGCGCGGGCCCCGTGCGCCAGGGGGCACTGTTCCCCATCTTGTCTTGCGTCACGGAGTGGTTGGGCCGGCTGGGCCACGGTGGCATGTCGCCTGGTCGCCATTGGCTTGCATCAGCGGGATTGGATTGCACTGTTGCCACGCCAGCCCTGGTCAGCGGATTAGGTGGGCCACTGTAGCCATGCTCCTGCTAGCAAGCGGGGTTGGTGGGCCACTGTAGCCATGCTTACCCCCTCTACGGGGACTCGGTCCGTCATACGCCTTGGATGGGACGGGAGCTGACCCGAGGCCAGGTTGAGGAAGACGCCATGTGGGCGCTGGCTAGTTGGAGGAATCTTGGTCTGTCGGACTCGGCCAGCATGCGCTGATAGGCCTGGCCGTGTTGCAGTCTCGGTCGGGTTGACGGACTTGGCCGGGTTGAGGGACTTGGCCGGATTGAGGAATTCGGCCAAGTACGAGCCGGATTTAGGGGCGACGCCGGCCCCGATGTTTTTGAAAAGGATCCGGGTTCCGTTGCCTGCCCGGGGTTCATCCCCCCGACAGCCTTTGCCGGCAAGATGCCATGCTTCGACGAGTGGGGGCTGCTTCCCAAGGACTAGTTGGGCCCCATGACAACCCACTGCTGGTGACCCCAGGGTCCGGGGGTCCGGAGGCATGCCGCGCGCAACAGCCACAGGGAGGCTTCCTGAGCCTTGCGCTCCTCAAGCACCAGTTCCCACTCCAGCGAGCGGCGAAGGAGATGCCTTGCCTAGGGATACGGCCTCCACCCCCGAAGTGGGTGGACACGTGCCAGGCTCCAACGTGCTGCCCTTCGGCCCTCGCACATCCCACAGGAGGAAGGAGTCCGATGGCCATTGCAGCCTGGCCCCGAGGGCCTTGAAGAGGAGGAGGTGGATTGCCGCGGACGAGTAAGTACCTCGCCTTCCTTGATCCTCGCGCATCATGCTTTTCTGACTCTTGTTCCTTAGGTTCCTCTCCGACGAAGGAACGGGCATGCCTCGGGCACCGCCTCCGGAGAGCACCGGTCCCATCGCGACCTCATGCCTCATGAGCCACGTGATTGCCCGCAAGGATGCACCCGCATGCGAATCGAGGCCAACCCTGGGGGGCTTTGGGTAGGCGTTGCCGGTGTCTCTCTTCATGGGCGGCCTCCAGATCACGGGGGCAGTGCCAAGGGCTCCCTCGCTGATTCTTGCCGGTAGCTGGGCAGCTTGCATGACAGCGCCATCTTCAAGCAGCGGGGTGAGCCCGCGTCGGGCCCCATCTTGGGCCGGAGGAGCGAGCGAAGGAGTTCCAGCACCCGGGCCCCTGCCGAAGACGGGCGAGTCTTCGCGCGCCTCCCCAGCCTATTGGGGCGGGGAGGAAAACCCCGGCCAGGCATTGGAGCTTGCGCGCTGCCGCAGCGCCGTCCAGCATCGCCTTCTTCAGGAGGCGGCGAGCGCACTAGGCCACCTTGGGGTGGAGCTTGGCAATGTTGACACGCGTCTTGAGGCAGAGCACCTACGCCTGGTGGACGAATGGCGCCAGCTAGAAGTCGCCATCAACTTTGGTCATCTGCAACGCGAGCATGCTCGCGCGGAGGCGGAGGAGTCCTTTGCTGCGGCGAGGGAGGCTCGCGATCGTGCCCTAGAGGAGGCTCGAGCTGCAGATCGTGAGCGCGAGGCGGCCGAGGGGCGCGGGAAGGAGCTTCAAACACCATCCTCTAGCGGCAAGTCCAGGCGCGCAAGGCTGCACTCACCGCCTCGGCGGGCGGGCCGCCCACGGGCGAGACGAGGCTCCGGATGCTCGAGGACGTGCTGGTACTGGAGGCGCTGGAGCAAAGCCTGGAGCGCAAGCGGCTGGAGGTGATGGAGCGCCAAGTGGCCATCGCTGAGGGCGCCCTTGCCTCCCAGGAAGCGACGATAGACAGAGGCTGACAAGAAGGTGGTGGGGGTCCGCCAGGCTCTCGCCGAAGAATACCGCCGGAAACTAGAGCACCAGGAGGCTCGCTTCTGCACGTGGCGCGGTGAGCTGAAGAGCGAGGCCGACGGCCTCAAGGAGAAGCTAGCCGTGGCGGAGCGACGTGAGAAAGCCGCAGTGGATGCTCAAGCCGTGGCCGAGGCTGAGCTATCCTTCCTCTATAAGAAGGTGGAAGGCGTTTCCTCCCTTGTGGAGAAAGCTTCGCACGAGGCGAGCCGGGCCCGGGTGCTGCAGCGCGTGCGCTCCCAGATGTTCCAGGACCTCGGGCATAGGGCCAACCGGGCCTTGAGCGGCAATTGTGACGAGAACGTCTCCAGCCCGCTTGTTGCTGACGACGCCGGTTACCTCGGCTTCTTTAACAAGGTCGTGGAGCGCCTCGAAGGTGGGGCCCAGAGGTCGCGCCAGCTCATCGAGGAGAGGAGCCGCAGTCTTCTTGCGCACGCGTTCTCGCGCGTCTTCAGCCACCTCCTCCACTCCGATCCTGACTTCGACTTCGAGGCGGTGATAGCCCCCGTACCTGGAGCGATCCAAGGTGCCCTGGCGGACTGGGTGGCGGATCATGTGGACGACCTGATCGCGGAGCTTGGCCCTGCCAGCGACTTGGGTCCACTTGAGATCGAGGAACATAGGGCTGGCGATGACGACGACAGCAGCAGTGACGGTGGTGGCGCGTCTCCTTAGGCTACCTTTCCCCTGTTCCCTGTTAACATTTTGCATGCGACCCCGCGGGGGTGTGAAAGTACTTTTGAAAGAAACTTCTCTATGATGTATTAATTAACATTGCACTCCCTTATGTCGCCTCCCCTTTGCTTTTCGCGCGCCCGCAGCCATTGAGCAGGGGCAGGTCGTTACTGTCATGCCGGGTCGCGGCGTCCGACCGAGGTCAGGAGGCGGGCGCCTGCCGAAGACCTCAGGCTACGCCTACCCGTAGGCTCGCTCGAGAGTGCCACGCGAGGATCCGGACACCAAAGTCTTGGAGAGGTGTGTGCGCGGGCAGGTCCGCGGCTGCGGTGGCCTGGGCCCTCAGGGCATCTTCAGCGCCGCTGAGCTAACCCAAGCGTGCGCACCGTGCCCAGCCCCCACTCGCGGGGCGTGACAGAGGGAGCCACGGGTGGCCCCCACCCTTCGCGAGGACGGAAATCAAGATAAGAAGCACCGCAGGAAGAACAAAGAGAATCCCCCCTTTTCCAAATAAAGACACGAGAACCTCAAATTTATTCCAAAAAATGGCAAATTTGGTTACAAGAGAAAGCAAAGAACAGCCGCGTCCGACACCTAAACTAGTCTTCCCACCAGCACGGAGCATGGGGCCTCCTCTGGGCGTGGGCATAGTCGCTGATTGACCGTGTCGTCCGCCAGCGCGGAGCATGGGGCTTCCACTGGGCGTGGGCAAAGTCATTGTAAGACCGTGTCGTCCGCCAGCGCGGAGCATGGGGCTTCCACTGGGATGTGGGTGGGAGCCCCCGTGAGGCTCAGGGGCAGCACTCAGGAGACTCCGGGGCATGTGCAGCCCCACTCATTATTACGTGAAAGTGTCACGGGCGGAGATTTGAAGGGGCGTAAGGCGGTCGCCTACCTCCAGGGCGGGGACCCCGCCCCTTGCCCTTGGCTGCGTGCCGGCGTGCCTGAGGTGTTGGCAGCCCTGGACGGGGTCTCTGGCCTGGCGATCGCAGGCGGGCGGTGCGACGCACCACCCTGTTGGCCGCAGGCTGCTCAACCGGCTCGTGGTGCCAGCTTCCTGGCTCCTCCCGAGCCTTTTTGGCCCTAAGGCCCCCGGCGTCGAGCGGCCATGGCTCAGGTGGCCACGGGCCCTCATGAGGCTCCCTGGCCTCGCGGGCTCCTCAAGCCCTTGCGACCCCCGGGGGCCCTATCCTGGTCGAGGGCGCCGCCTTATGCCTGGCATGCCCTGGCACGCTCAGTCCGGCTATCGCCTCGCAGGCGTGCTATAGAGCGCAGGTCTCCTGTGTTCCAAGGTTTGCATAATATGTTCTGAAAATATCTGTTATAGCGGTCGAGGCCCTGGGATAGGCCCGCTTGTAGTCCCCGGGCTTCATGAGGTTCTACCGATCAAGGCTATGCCAATGGAGGCCTGCCCTTCGCCAACCCGCGGGCCCTTCAGCCTCGCCGATCGCCAACCCCGCCGTCCTGTCATGATGGCCAGGAGATGGCTCACCGCGGTGCCTCCCACGGGGAGCCGCCTAGCCTGCCTGAAGCTCGTGGAGGTGTTTCCCGAGCCTGGAGGGAGATCTCATTCGTCTCTTTTCCGCCACATGGCCCACTGGATCCTCTCCAGAAGGACGAGCAGACGTAGCAAGGGCATGTCTGAGCCTACGGCAAGGGTTGCGGTACAGGCGGGGGACAGAGGGGCTCCATACCCCTGCACGCGATGTCGAGCAGCTCGGCGACGCAGTCAAGCCAGGCGGCATGGTCGCCATCGGCGCGGCGGTATCGTAGTAATTAGCATGCCACAAGGAGCACAACTTGCGCGCCTGCCAGCCCCCGTTGGGTGCGGAGGGGTTGTGCCAGCCGAGGGCACGATGGCTCGCCTGTTGTCCCACGCGAGGGGTGGCGGCGATGAACCCTGCCATTGGAGACAGTGCCCCGAGGGAGGCGGGGCGCGATGGAGAATGCCGCAGCGCGAGAGCACCGCCTAATCAGAGGGCACGGCCCACTGCTAGACGCGGGCTCGGCTAGCTCTTGTCATGGCAAGGCGAGGATGGAGCGTGGTTGATGAAGAGGCGAGGCTTTGACATGCCCCTACCTGGCGTGCCAAATGTTGGATTTAGGGCTCTGTAGACCCAAGAAGGTTCGAACTCTGGGGCGTGTGCGAAGATCTCAACCTCTCAAGCCTCTAGCTCGTCGCCCTACTGCCTAGCCTAGCCAGATTCGTGTGAGCGGGGAAGAAGATGAACACGACAGTTTACCCAGGTTCGGGCCACCTTGCGGTGTAAAACCCTACTCCTACTTTGTGGTGGATTGGCCTCACGAGGAGGTTGAGGATGAACTAGTACAGTGGATGAGCTGCCTCGCGAGGGCTCATGGGTGAGAATCAGTCCCCCTACCATGGTGGTGGCTAACCTATATTTATAGTGGCCTTAGTCCTCTTCCCTGGAAACTTAGGCGGGAAGGGATACCACAATGGCCAATTTGAAAGGGGACAAGAGGTACACCCTATCCTGACAAAAGGTGGTCTTCGCCTGCAAAGCTTCTGGTCGTGACGCGGCTGTGGGCTCGGTGATGACCTCCGTCCTGCCGAGCTCGTGGTCTTGGTCTTATGGCACCGGAATAAAAACCTTTGGAGGGCTCCTTGGGAACCCACGTCTGTCCTTGCTCCATTAGCACCGAAGGGGAAACTGTCTCCTCTGTGCACGCTGGCACCCGCCTGGCCTTGGTCATCATGGCTCACATCATCGCAGCCTCGTGACGCTGGGTACTTGCATAGGAAACTCTGCTCCTCGGGAGGCAGCTCGGGGAGGCCGCTCCTCTGGAGGTCTTGGTGTCATCCGCCTCGTGAGGCGAGGGGGGCCCTCGCGAGGGTCTTGTCTTGGTAGTCTTGTAGATGGGCCGTACCAGGCTATCGAAGGAGCCACGCCATGTGCCGCAGGCAGCCAAGTCTGGGTACCCTGGTTCCCAGAATGCCGACACGAGCAATGATGGTCGTGCTGCATGCACCACGCAGTTGTCAAGTCGGGGTAGTTGCCAAGCCGGCATGGGGAAATGGAGGCGTCCGCGTCCCGTCAAGCGCCACGCGTCAAGCCTGGACCGTAGGCGGTTTGGGGCCCACGACACTTCGCCCTTGCCCTTTGGCTTCGCCTCGAAGCTAGCCCGAGCGTGCCTTGGGCCCGGGGGCTTCTGTCGGCGTTCTAGGAACCAGGGTAACCAGACTTGCCTGCCTGCGGCCCATGGCGTGGCTCCTTCGACGCCTGGTATGGCCCATCTGCAAGACTACCAAGACAAGACCCTCGCGAGGGCCCCCTGGCCTCGTGAGGCAGATGACACCAAGACCTCCAGAGGAGCGGCCTCCCCAGGCTGCCTCCCGAGGAGCGGAGTTTCCTATGCAAGTGCCTATCCTCACGAGGCTGTGATGACGTGAGCCATGATGACCAAGGCCAGGAGGGCGCCAGCGGGCGCAGAGGAGACAGTTTCCCTTTCGGTGCTAAGGGAGCAAGGACAGACGTGGGTCGCAACAAGATGTAGATGATTAGATGCTCGTTTCTCCTAGTTTAGTATGCATGTAATTGCTTACTTTGGTGTGTGGAAATGTTATGTGTGTAGTCACTTATGTAATTGTATGTTTAATTTGGTTATGCAATGTTGTTCTTATAAGTATATATGTTGATGTTCTGTACAGAGCAAATCACATCACACACAAACTAAACAATGGAACCCGTCGGTGACGATTTCATCAATCACTCACAATTGTATACCAGCAATCGTTTGCTCACAACACACACGGCTTGGTAACAGGAATCGTCTGTGTTGTTATCGGTCTTCCCACACATTTCCGATTATAGACCTATTTGCCGCGTATCACACACATCTTGTTAAGTTGAACCGTTTCTGTTCTCTTGGCTCAACGCAAACACTTTATCCGAGTAAAATGTATGCCGTCTATCGCAAACACCTTCATCTGGCTGACCGTTTCTTTTATGTTGCCTATTCACAAACAGTTCATTCGAGTGAACTGTATGCCGTATATCACACACACCTTCATCTGGCTACCCGTTTCTGTTGTTCTGCCTCATCACAAACAGTTCATCAGAGCGAACTGTATGTCCTATATCGCACACATCTTGATATGGCTGCCCGTTTCTGTTGTTCTGTCTCATCGCAAAACAGTTCTTATGGATCAACCGTATGCCCCGCATCGCAGACGCAACTAAAATCTGAACCATGTTTGATGTATCCTTCATTGCAAATGTTTTGCATCTTTTTTAACGGTTTTTTACATCACTGTTTGCGATTAAAGCATCGCACACAGTTTCGTCAAAGGGTCTCTGATCGTAGTGTCGTGTTAGCAGCATCCTGCAGTAGTGGGGGCATCCTTGTTGTACGGTGCACTACTAGGGAAAACCTTATACACAGAAGCTTACCAGTAGCGCGGGTTAAAATAAGGCGCTACTGCTACTTAGCAGTAGCGCGTGGTCTCAAAGAGCGCTACTGCTATCCACATAGCAGTAGCGCGTCAAGAAGAAAGAGCGCTACTACTATAATTGCCACGCCGTTGCCGCCAGACTAGGTATAGTAGTAGCGCCCTTATAGAAACCACGCTACTGCTAACCAAATAGTAGTAGCGCGTTTTTAGGGTAGGGCGCTACGGCTAAGTTTGAACTTGGCCACATGGCGGGCCCCACTTAGCAGTAGCGCGTCTCCCAGAAGGGCGCTACTGCTACATCTTTAGCCGTAGCACGTTTTCCATAAGCGCGCTACTGCTAAAGCACAGCCACCACCTTTTCCTTCCCCCCTCCCCGCCATCCTCTCTTCCTTTCACTTTCCCCTAGCTCCCACCTCCTCTCTCCCTCACTTTGCTTCTTCCTCACTACTTCTCCCCCCCATTACTCTCTTTCTTCTACCTCTCTTTCTCTCTCTTTATTGCTCCTAGCTAACTACACCACCTCCATTAATGCAACTCCTTTCTCTTTTTCCTCTCCTCCACTAGTTAAAGTCATCTCCTTCCCTAACTAGTGTAACACCCTGGATTTTGCCCTTTTCTTTTTCTAATGATTTTCTTGGATTTCTTGATTTGATTTGATTTCTGTGGCTATGTGGTTCTGAAACTTGGGAAGGTCATGTCTTCCTAGGTTTTATAGTGGCTTGCCATCCTCATCATCATCCCAAGATCATGTCATTTTCATCCTTGACCTAATCCAATATTCTTTTTCTAGGGAATATTCCTTTTTTGTTAAAGGAATAATACTTTAGACCCTAGGTTGTGAAGCAACCTATATTTCTGTCACTCCCAAAATTCCCAAATAATTCTCATAAATTGTTTGGGTCATATCTTCCACAAATATGTCATAATCCTTCCTTGGCATCATCAAAGATAATTCACAAATATTTCTTTTCTGATTCTGCCCTAAGTGGTGGTTTGAGAAGCAAGTGTCATTTATCTTTGCTTGATTGATTCCAAACTTTTTGGACATCTTTTCCTGTCCATATCATTGCCCCATGCCAAAATTCAACTCAATTTGCCTAGTAAATATTCCTAAGCAAAATTTTCAAAGTTCCTGTTTGAGGGAAGTCATTGTGAAGGAAGTACAAGCTAGGCATATCCAAATGAGTTGAAATTTTGCAGGGTCCTTCATATGATCAAATCATCACTCCCCACCAAATTAGAGCTCATGTAACTCATATATGTGAGCCCAGCTCCAAATCTTAGTTTCTGGTCAGATTTTCAGTTTGTGAAGTAACCATATTTTATCTTGCTTCATTTAAGCTGAAAATTTACCAGGACATTCTCCTATCCATATCAACTCTCTCCACCAATTTTTGGCTCAATCCATTTCTCCAATTGCCCTGTGCAATTTTCAAAGTTTCTGTGCAGAGGGATGCTTTATGAAGAAAGTGCTATTTTGGCAAGGCCAAATGGCATGAAACTTTTTGGGCATCTTCATATCTTCAAATCATTGGGCCATGCCCAATTTCAGCTCAACTTGCCTCTTCATGTGAGTGCAACTTCATCATCTCTAATTCTGGCCATTATGGTGGTTTCTGCAGCAAGTATCCTTTTTATCCATCCGTATGAGCTGCAAATTCTCAGAGAGGATCATCTTAGTGCTTGATCACACTGTGCCAAAGATCTGAGTCCAACTCCACTCATGTGAACCTCAGAAGGCATCAAACAACTTGCTGTTTTCCTGCTTTGGTTCCTCCTGCTAATCTCTTCTTTGCCCCTGGACCGATTTCTTTCTTCATTTGGACTCAGGGTAGCATGGTCTATCTACTAGACATGATGTGGCCGATCAACTGGCACCACGTATGCTAGTTCACGCGGTGACCACGGGTCGCGACCAGCCAAAGCTCGTGCTCTGGCACGTTCTTGCCCCTGTTCCCGTCGTTTCCCTCCGCGTTTGACATCAAACCTTGTCCTGGAGGTAGCTCGTGATCGACTGCGTCTCCTGGTGCCTCTACCCCGCCTTATGTCACTGGCGTTTGGTCGCATCGAGCTCGCCCGTGAAGCGTCCCTCCTCTGTCCCTCCTTTGGCATGTCGGCCAAGCCTTCTCGAGCGTCCCCGATCTCTCCCTTGGCTCTATTTAAGGACCCTCAACCCCTCCCACAGCTACCAAGCCTCTCCTCGTTCCTCCTTGACCACTTGAGCTCCTTTGCTCGTGCCCCGTCCGCCATTGCCACCGTCAGCCTCACTCGGATTCGAGGTGTTCCAAGCCTCCCCTCGCCTCTCCACCACCAACACGAGACTCCTCTCCTCCCCGCGGACCGCCCCACCCCCTCTCCCTCGCCGGGGACGGCCCGCACCACTGAGAACCACCCCCACCGCCGCTCTCTGTTCCTCTCCTGGCGCCGCACGCCCCCGCCTCCCCACTCCTCCCCGGCGCTCCCTTTGCCTCTGAACGGGCGCGGCACGCCCCCGCGGCCCCGCCGGTGGTCACCGTTCGGCCGGAGCTGGCCGGCTCCCTCGCCGCATGCCGGCCCTGTCTCCCCTCATTCCTCCCATATTTCGCTCGTGGGGAAGCAGCGGGAGGAAGAGGGCGACCGAGCACTGGCCCCTCCCCTACCCGTGGCACCCCCCTGTAAGCCTCTCCCGCCCCGAGCCCAGGTGCGTTAAGTGGAAGCGTAATCCCTGGCAATACGCTTTCGTTTCTGGAAAGCATACTTTCATTCTACTTCAGCACAGAATATGTTTTCTCAGTTCTGAAAATGCATTTCTCTGAAAGGCGCTTTCTATTTTCAGCAGCCAGGGACCTGTTTGTGAGGATCTTTTTATAGATTGGTCCCTAATCTTCATCACCTCATAACTCCGCAACCGTAACTCCGATCGAGGTGAAACCAACGCTCACTTCTTCGTCCCGTCGAGCTCTTTCCGTTGGCATCATTTTCATAAGGTGTTCACACTGTGAAAATGACCATGGTGCCCTTGCCCTATTCAGCCCCCTCCAAGAGAGAACCGTCCGGCGTTTCGTGTGGCGCCCCGCCTGTTTACCACTGTAGCCAGACGGTCGCCACGCATACCAGCCCAGGAAATAACTCTGGCATGCGTGCTTACAACAAGTATCAAGAACACAGGCATTTCTATTAATGGATATATAAGTCTTACATGACATTACACCAGAGTGATGGCAGCGAAAAAGCTCTATCTAAGGCAGCATGGTCCTGGTGCGGCTCCAACCCACAGGGATCTGTCTAGGTTATGCTCCTAGCCTGCGAATGCTCTGGCTCCTCGACGACGGATCCTTATGTGAACCTGGCCACATTGAAGGCCGCTGAGTACTTTTGAATGTACTCGCAAGCAAACCAAACTAACATATACACCAAGCAAAGCAATCCATGGCATTCAAGCATGCACTTGTTATTAGAGCAATATTAATTGTCATGACATAGCATAACTAGCTAGCAATATCAATTATCATGTTATAGCAGGTTTATCCAGCAAGATAACTACTGAAGTAAATGTAGTAAGGTAAAGCATATTAAGTAAATATTCCATACTCCGAACATTCTCGTGATCCAACCTGAATCCGATCCAAATCCGATCCAACTCATGTGGTCATCCGACCACTCATCATATAGCCATCCCATGGCTAACATATCATATTCCTGACATCATCTGATGTCTACACAAGACGAGTTCTTCCATCATTATTATCCTTATTACGGTTGACCACCTAGTGAGGTCTGGACGGGCTGTCCAATACCGTGGACGTGGCTATTCGAATAGATTTTACACTCTGTAGAGGTTGCGCACTTTACCCACACCATGGAGCACCTGACCTCGTGATCCCATTCGGGTGGACCAGGGTTGCTCCAACAAAACCAGCCTAACCCGTGACTCCTCTACCATACCACCGACAATCATACCCTCCCAGGGTCATGTCCTGGGTGGCCCCTGTGTCACCTCGTGACACCTGCCACCGTCGTGGCCAAACAAACTGTCCCAAACGGGGACCGCACGCAAACAAACAACTGGGCTCACAAGGTTATCGCCGCCTACCGGGCCAGGGTAGCACGCACGCATAACCTTCCCTAGTTGGTGGTACAGATAAAAGAGCACGCAATCAGACCAAGTCAAGGCCATCCCATACCAGCAAATGTGGGTGCACGGATAAGCCCGGACAGGTGACTCTGATCAACCGACTAAGTTTAGCTTTAGCCAATATTTAGCAAGCATGATTGTTTATCACAATAACGTAAAATGGTGGTAACTATGCATGAGGTAACAACTGTGGAAACATAACTACCTATCTTCATATAACATCACAATGAGTCATTAATGAAACAAGATTTAAATGGCAAGTCATCACCTTACAAGTTCTAGCTGTAAGTTAAGACCATCGGAACCCTTGCACAAAACTGGTAAAGAAACCAGTAGCCACAAGAACGGTCTTTACAACTCAGATCTGGGACATTAGCGGAATAACTCAACCTCGGCTCAAGACGGCTGGAAAGCAGCTCAGAACATGAGACGGTGTTGATAAGAAGAATGTAGTTATTCCCTAAGGCGGCAGAAAAATAGCTCAGAGCATAGGGTCACTGCTACGGAAAGAAAATCAACAGCTGCCCGAGATGGCTGAAAAGCAGCTCGAAACACGGACAGTTGCTGACAAGAGAAATAAAAGTCGGCATCCACCCCGGACGGTCGGAAACAGCTCGGAACACAGGCGTGGTGCCGTCACCGAAGAAAGTGCAAGCAAGGGTTCGTTAGAGTCACATACAGCTCACTATAATACAGACAAGCACAGGCATATTAATTTAAACATGCAAGAAATATCACAGAGCAATGCTTTAGGGCATATATCAGATGTTCGGCTTGCCTGGGGGTCGATGAATACTCCGGGAGGAGGTACGGTGAAGCCGCGGAAGAATTCGCCAGAAAAGTTCTCTATCGGAGGGGGCTGATAGAGGGCAAGGGCAAAATGGTCATTTTCACAGTGTAGTAACATTATGAAAATGATTCCATCGGAAAGGTATCGACGAGACGAAGAAGTGGGCGTTGGTTTCACCTGAATTGGAGTTACGAGCGAAAAGTTGTGGCCGTTCGTTGTTTAGGCAGAAAAACAAATAGAAAATATGATTTTCTGCCGCTAACCATTGAACGTCCACTAAATAAGGATTTCGGCAGCCAGTTGGAGAGAGGAAGCGCACTTCAGTGAAATATGCCTCTGCAGCTGGAAAGCGTATTTTTATAAATACGTTTCCACATAACAGTGGGCGGGCCCGGGGGTTGACCTCGCTGTATCACTGCCACGCGAGGCCTACGGGCAGGGGCTCGGGGTTGTCTTCCCCGCGTCGTCTCCCACCTGGCCAAGGCAGGGGCCGGTCCCGACAGCGACCGCCGGCGACACGGGCCACCTCTGGTGGCCCTCCGCCTGCCAGGATGACCAGCACGACGGGCCGCATCCATCCACGTAGGTGGCGGAGCTTGGGGAGGACCGGAGCACGGGCGCCCCCGGCCATGGCGGACGGCGGCTCGGGTTCCGAAGAGCGCGGCGGCTACCAGCCACCGGAGGACGAGGCGAGGGGTTGCGGAGGCTCGCAGTGGAGAGGGTAGGGCGATGGTGTGGTCAGGAGGGAGAGGGGGGGGCTTGCACTAGGCGAATTTAGCAGAGGACGGGCGGCGGCCATGGCGGCAATGTGGTGGCGATTCGAACAGAGAAGCTCGAAGCTCGAGCTTGGGGAGTTCCAGTGAGGGAGAGGAGGCTGCAGGTGAGGTTGGGTAACTCGGGGAGGGACTCGGCCATGGCTTTTATAGCCGGCCGGCCGAAGCGATGAGGACGGCCGCCGTGGCCTTCTTATCTCTGCACTGGAGCTCAGAGGCCACGCGAAGGGAGGAGGCGATGTTGGCAGGGGTTCCAGGGAGGTGGAGAAGGCAGCAGCAGCTTCGGGAGGGCTCGGTCGTGGCTGCATACGGCGGTGACAGTGGGCGAACAGTGGCGGAGTAATGGCGATTGTCGCGGTGTGGCGGGGAAAGGAACGGAGGGGGAAATGACCGGAGATGAGGGTGTGGACGATGGGGAGTCAGGTCGGCACAAATGGACAAGCCACGGCTAGCTGGTCGAGGCGACCGGACGGGATCAGTGCCCAGAGCACCGTTCTCGCGTGGCCACCGCATGGTCACCACGCCAAAACACGCTCTGTTACTCTACTGCCTGTCGAATCTTGTCCAACAGCTCCCTCACTGCTCAAATGGAAGATCTATGTGGATGGAACCATCTAGGAGGCTCTGAGGTGAGGGAAACTTGCTGAAGAAGTCTCTGACAGCAAGGTGTTTGTAGATATTTCTGGAGAAATGGATGGATAAATGGAGTTGGATATTTGTCATAACAGAATAGGGTAGGAAGGAGTATATGCCTGCAAAATTTGAAGTCATTTAGACCCCATTTGCATACACTTCCTTCACAAACCACAAATTGGTCCAGAAACTAGAATTTGGAGCTGTGATCAAATGGCTTGATGAAATGAGATGAAATTTGGTGAAGAGTGATGATTTGGATATAGGAAGCCACTGTAAAAGTTTCATACCATTTGGGTACACCAAAATGGTACTTGCTTCACAGAGGTTCAAATGGATCAAAGGTTCAAGCACTTCCTTTGCAAACTCGAAATCTGGACAGAATTTGCAAATGGATGCTGTGCTCAAACTTTGAACTATGGGACTTGGGTTCTGATGGAAATGGGGAATATATGGATAGGAGAAGCTCCACAATTTATTTGGGATTTTTTCCTGGCTACCAAAATGGTAGTTCCTTTAGAAAGTGCCCAAAATGCAATATTGGCATTAAATAGGAAAATGCAATTTCCCCTATTTAATTATGGCCAATATTTATGGGAGCTCAATATGATCACAAAGAATATCTCCACAAGTTTTCATGAACTTTGGAGAAGAATAGATATTTTCCTGGATTTAATTCCTTTAACTGGCAGAAAAAGGAATTAATTATAAATGAAAAATATTGCAAATGACTTGGCAATATTTTTGCATATCCAGGGTTTATAGATGGAGTATGATCACTGGGAAAAGTTTGGGAGTCAAAAGATCAAAGGAAATTGGGGTTCCTTTGTAACTGAAAGGATTAAGGTTTTCCTTCCGATAACTCGGAAGGTAGGGTTTCGGTGGCAAAACCCTGAGAATATCTTGGGTGGCAAGGTTGGGCTGAAGAGAATCTCGGGTTGGATAGGGAAAGCAAGGCTGAATGACCATCTTCATATACCCAAGAGCTAAAGAAATCCGATAACACCGAGAAAAAAATACGGGAGTCAAATCCCGCAAAGGAAAAAAAACAGGAGCGAAAACCAGGGTGTCACAAACCTACCCCCCTTAAGAAAATCTCGTCCTCGAGATTTCCGGGCTTACCTCCCGGGGAAGGGGGACTTACCTGTGTGCGACTTGGATCCATCAGCTGTCTTGTCTTCGTTGGTTCACTGACCTTTTAACTGCCTCTTCTGATGGACCATGTGTTGTCTCTGCACACAGTTTCCTTGAATCCTTCTCTTTCCTGTCAGTTGTACCTTTTGTCCTAGTAGTGGTGTTGCCGGGTGGGGTATTGGGTAATACCAGCAAACCGATCGGTTTCCATGGCCTGTAAGTGACTGCTCCGGGTTTTATTGTGATGCTCCGTACCCTGACTGTTATGGGCAAGACATCCTTTCCTGGTACCAAGCTCACTTGTTCGTATGGCCTTGAGTGAGTGGGAGTGGCTTTCTTTTTGCTGGGTCAGAATGCTCAGTCTGGCTGCGGGTTCTGTACTGACATTTCCTTTTGTCTTCGGCATTCTTACTTTGTCCTTGGGTGATCCACAATTCAGGGAACAACATGACCGAACTATTGCTGCTATATTCCCAACTGAAATGTCAGGCATGATCATAAAGTAATCATAGACAGTAATCTTTTATTCCAATGATGTCATGGTGTCTACGAGTTGTTGATGTTGATGTGCTTTCAGCTATTCTTTCAGAATGTCTTGTTTCAAACTCCATCGCTCGTGGAGGTGGCTCTGTTATATATATAGCCTCTGTAATCTTTGCTATGACCACTGGGCTGAGCATAGCATCGCTATCATCCAGTGTATCTTTCAGAACATAGCCTCTTGTCTTGGTTGATGGCCCACATTCATGATGAGTATGACATGCTGGCTGCATTGTTGTGGCCGTACATGCAAGAGTCTGACAAGGATTGGTAATACCACTCTGTCCGTGAAGCTGTATCCTGTCGACCATCATGGAGGTTGTTTGTTCACAACTTCTTTGTTCTTGAGGATTCCTCCTGATGGACTTGTAATGACCCGCCAACATGGCTCCTTGATTGTTTTCCTGGCTTGTCGGGCTTGTTCTCATAACTTACTCTTGCATATCTCGTAGGGACTATCGTGCTCATATTCTTCTTTTCAACATGGGGCCGATGTTTCTCTGAACACGGTCATTCCCGTGTACGAGTGGCTCGCATGAACTGATCCACTGGACTACATGCTCACAACATATGCAGGGGTAGGATAAATCATTTCATAACCACTGAGTTCTAAGGCAGACGGGTGTCTGGGCTAGTTCGTGCTTCTGACAGGATTGTCGTGGGCACGGGGTGTGTTGAAGAAGGCTGAATTCCTTATGCTTGAAGCTTCTGCCAAAGTAGCGTGCTGCAGAAGGCTGGGTATCGTACCTCAGAAATTTACCTTCATGTGGCTTGCGGTGGAAGGTCAGGTGCCTTATGCCGGAAGTTTCCCGCGGTAGCATGCTGAAAAAGATTGGAGTGTTGTACCCCCGAAGATTTTCTCACCAAGTGGCGTATCAAGGAAAATTGGTAGTCTGGTGTCGTCAGCTCTTCTCGGTAGCTTGCGGAGGAAGGCTGGGTTCCTTATACCAGAAGCCTTGTGTACGCAGTCGGATCCATGGCCGATTCTGGCTTCCTTCCGGAATACTCGGAATTTACCCATAGCGGAGCCAAAACTTGGTATAGGCCATACCTTGTCTGAATATATTCCATTGGTCACGCACATCATTTGTCCTTCTGCTGGTCTGCTCATTGTTGCTGTAAAGCTTGCAAGACCGGTGCAGACCTCATGTTGTTAATTAATTCGGAATCCCCTTTGTGTTCAAACCAAGTGTTACCAATAATAAGCAGTTGACGGATCATTCCTTCTGGTTCAGCTGAGTTTCCAATCATGTTAGGTGCTCCTTGATTCTGGATGCTTGGAATCTCAGTGATTCTGGGCAACCGTGAGCTCATCCATATTCCTTGCCAACCTTGTCACAGTGCTCAGAAAGTTTTGTATTTGCACCGGTGAGCTTCAAGATTTGCTTTGAAATTTATACCAACGTACCGGAGTTTTGGTGTTGCTCGTGGCATATTCACATTCTTGAAATATGTCTTTGGTGGGTAATAAATGGTTCCTGAGTCCATTGAAAAAAGTCTCAAGGTTCACCCCACTGACTGAAATAGTCCTTGTGTCGCGGATGGAATAATTTGTCCTTACTGATATTCATTCTTGGTAACTCATCTGACTGCTCCTTAGGCGTGGTCCATTCTGAGGCAAACTCTCTCAGGTATATTCTGGCCTTGTCTGTTGCACATAGATTCTGCTTCTGACCCATTCTTCATTCTTGACAGATCCAAAGATGGTGTTCTGAATATTGGCAGTTGACTTGGCTTGACTCTTGCTGAATTGGATTATTGGGCATTATCCAGGTCGTGTGCTGGTCTTCTTGAAGGCACTTGCGGATGGATCCAGTCGGAGCGAAGGAACGGAACCAACAAAAGAAACAAGAACCGCGAAAACCAAAAAGCAAATAAAGCTCAAATATTTGAGGACCTTACACACGTGGCCGAGGATTCACTAGTATAACTAGTATAGCGCACTCAATGCACCTCTAAGGATTTAGGAGCGAAACCGCACAATGCTCCTGGTAGCAATTGCTGTCAAGCTCCTACTACTTCCTTAGGGAACATCAAACTCGATGCATGACCATAGCCAAAATGGCTTAGTCAATGATCCTAAGGTTGTCGGGGAGAGATAGAATTATAGGCGTTTCCCAAAAGGAAACTAGAGTTAATGAGAGAAATGCCATGGCTAGCAAGCAGGGTAAGGATATCTTGTTTACCTAGGGGTTTAGGGCTCATGGGTCGTTGCCAGGTGCGGGCATTTCACACCGGAGGCAAAGGCCACGAGAGTTGGGTCTGATGGAGCCAAAGACCTATGGGGTTGCCTTATGATCAATAGTAGCCGTGCCTACTTGGCAAAGATGGCTAAAATCCATCTGGGCTTTCTACCGAGCACAAGACAATGAAGTCTAGCTAGGGTAACCTATAGTCAGCCTGGCCGCTCTGATACCATCCGTTGTGGCGCCCCGCCTATTTACCACTGTAGCCAGACGGTCGCCACGCATACCAGCCCAGGAAATCACTCTGGCATGCGTGCTTACAACAAGTATCAAGAACACAGGCATTTCTATTAATGGATATATATGTCTTACATGACATTACACAAGAGTGATGGCAGCGGAAAAGCTCTATCTAAGGCAGCATGGTCCTGGTGCGGCTCCAATCCACAGGGATCTGACTAGGTTACGCTCCTAGCCTGCGAATGCTCCGGCTCCTCGACGATGGATCCTTATGTGAACCTGGCCACATTGAAGGCCGCTGAGTACTTTTGAATGTACTCGCAAGCAAACCAAACTAACATATACACCAAGCAAAGCAATCCATGGCATTCACGCATGCACTTGTTATTAGAGCAATATTAATTGTCATGACATAGCATAACTAGCTAGCAATATCAATTATCATGTTATAGCAGGTTTATCCAGCAAGATAACTACTGAAGTAAATGCAGTAAGGTAAAGCATATTAAGTAAATATTCCATACTCCGAACATTCTAGTGATCCAACCTGAATCCGTTCCAAATCCGATCCAACTCATGTGGTCATCCGACCACTCATCATATAGCCACCCCATGGCTAACATATCATATTCCTGACATCATCTGATGTCTACACAAGACGAGTTCTTCCATCATTATTATCCTTATTACGGTTGACCACCTAGTGAGGTCTGGACGGGCTGTCCAATACCATGGACGCGGCTATTCGAATAGATTTTACACTCTGCAGAGGTTGCGCACTTTACCCACACCATGGAGCACCTGACCTCATGATCCCATTTGGGTGGACCAGGGTTGCTCCAACGAAACTAGCCTAACCCGTGACTCCTCTACCGTACCACCAACAATCATACCCTCCCAGGGTCATGTCCTGGGTGGCCCCTGTGTCACCTCGTGACACCTGCCACCGTCGTGGCCAAACAAACTGTCCCAAACGGGGACCGCGCGCAAACAAACAACTGGGCTCACAAGGTTATCGCCCCTACCGGGCCAGGGTAGCATGCACGCATAACCTTCCCTAGTTGGTGGTACCGATAAAAGAGCACGCGGTCAGACCAAGTCAAGGCCGTCCCATACCGGCAAATGTGGTTGCACGGATAAGCCCGGACAGGTGACTCTGATCAACCGACTAAGTTTAGCTTTAGCCAATATTTAGCAAGCATGATTGTTTATCACAATAACTTAACATGCTGGTAACTATGCATGAGTTAACAACTGTGGAAACATAACTACCTATCTTCATATAACATCACAATGAGTCATTAATGAAACAAGATTTAAATGGCAAGTCATCACCTTACAGGTTCTAGCTGTAAGTTACAACCATCGGAACCCTTGCACAAAACTGGCAAAGAAACCAGTAGCCACCAGAACGGTCTTTACAACTCAGATCTGGGACATTACCGGAATTACTCAACCTCGGTTCAAGACGGCTGGAAAGCAGCTCAGAACATGAGACGGTGTTGATAAGAAGAATGTAGCAGTTCCCTAAGACGGCCGAAAAACAACTCAGAGCATAGGGTGACTGCTAAGGAAAGAAATTCAACAGCTGCCTGAGATGGCTGAAAAGCAGCTCGGATCATAGACAGTTGCTGACAAGAGAAATAAAAGTCAGCATCCACCCCGGACGGCCGGAAACAGCTCAGAACACAGGCGTGGTGCCATCACCGAAGAAAGTGCAAGCAAGGGTTCGTCAAGAGTCACATACAGCTCACTATAATACAGACAAGCACAAGCATATTAATTTCAACATGCAAGAAATATCACAGAGAAATGCTTTAGGGCATATATCAGATGGTCGGCTTGCCTGGGGGTCGATGAATACTCCGGGAGGAGGTGCGGTGAAGCCGCGGAAGAATTCGCCGGAGAAGTTCTCTCTCGGAGGGGGCTGATAGAGGGCAAGGGCAAAATGGTCATTTTCACAGTGTAGCAACATTATGAAAATGATTCCATCGGAACAGGCTTGACGAGACGAAGAAGTGGGCGTTAGTTTCACCGGAATCGGAGTTACGAGCGAAAAGTTGTGGCCGTTCGTTGTTTAGGCAGAAAAACAAATAGAAAATATGCTTTTCTGCGGCTAACCGGTGAACGTCCACTAAATAAGGATGTCGGCAGCCGGTTGGAGAGAGGAAGCGCACTTCAGCGAAATACGCCTCTGCAGCTAGAAAGCGTATTTTTAAAAATACGTTTCCACTTAACAGTGGGCGGGCCCAGGGGTTGACCTCGCTGTATCACTGCCGCGCGGGGCCTACGGGCAGGGGCTCGAAGTCGTCTTCCCCGCGTCGTCTCCCGCCTGGCCGAGGTAGGGGCCGGTCCCGACGGCGACCGCCAGCGACACGGGCCACCTCTGGTGGCGCTCCGCCTACCAGGATGACCAGCGTGACGGGCCGCATCCATCCACGTAGGTGGCGGAGCTTGGGGAGGAGCGGAGCACGGGCGCCCCCGGCCATGGCGGACGGCGGCTCGGGTGCTGAAGAGCGCGGTGGCTACTGGCCACCGGAGGACGAGGCGAGGGGTTGCGGAGGCTCGCAGTGGAGAGGGTAGGGCAATGGTGTGGTCAGGAGGGAGAGAGGAGGCTTGCACTAGGCGAATTTAGTAGAGGAGGGGCGGCGGCCATGGCGGCAATGTGGTGGCGATTTGAACAGAGAAGCTCGAAGCTCGAGCTTGGGGAGTTCCAGGGAGGGAGAGGAGGCTGCAGGTGAGGTTGGGTGACTCGGGGAGGGACTCGGCCGTGGCTTTTATAGCCAGCCGGCCGAAGCGATGAGGACGGCCGCCGTGGCCTTCTTATCTCTGCACTGGAGCTCAGAGGCCACGCGGAGGGAGGAGGCGATGTCGGCAGGGGTTCCAGGGAGGTGGAGAAGGCAGCAGCAGCTTCGGGAGGGCTCGGTCGTGGCTGCATGTGGTGGCGACAGTGGGCGAACAGTGGCGGAGTAATGGCGATTGTCGCGGCGCGGCGAGGAAAGGAACGGAGGGGGAAATGACCGGAGATGATGGTGTGGACGACGGGGAGTCAGGTCGGCAGAAATGGACAAGCCACGGCTAGCTGGTCGAGGCGACCGGACGGGGTCAGTGCCCAGAGCACCGTTCTCGCGTGGCCGCCACGTGGTCACCACGCCAAAACACGCTCTGTTACTCTACTGCCTGTCCAATCTTGTCCAACAACTCCCTCACTGCTCAAATGGAAGATCTATGTGGATGGAACCATCTAGGAGGCTCTGAGGTGAGGGAAACTTGCTGAAGAAGTCTCTGACAGCAAGGTGTTTGTAGATATTTCTGGAGAAATGGATGGATAAATGGAGTTGGATATTTTTCATAACAGAATAGGGTAGGAAGGAGTATATGCCTGCAAAATTTGAAGTCATTTAGACCCCATTTGCATACACTTCCTTCACAAACCACAAATTGGTCCAGAAACTAGAATTTGGAGCTGTGATCAAATTGCTTGATGAAATGAGATGAAATTTGGTGAAGAGTGATGATTTGGATATAGGAAGCCACTGTAAAAGTTTCATACCATTTGGGTACACCAAAATGGTACTTGCTTCACAGAGGTTCCAAATGGACAGAATCTTAGGAAAATTGCTGTGGGAGAATGGTTGGATCGATTGAGCTGATTTTTGGCATCCATGGGTGATTTAGCAATGTTATCCACCATGAAAAATTTCAGCTCAAATGGATCAAGGGTTCAAGCACTTCCTTTGCAAACTCGAAATCTGGACAGAATTTGCAAATGGATGCTGTGCTCAAACTTTGAACTATGGGACTTGGGTTCTGATGGAAATGGGGAATATATGGATAGGAGAAGCTCCACAATTTATTTGGGTTTTTTTCCTGGCTACCAAAATGGTAGTTCCTTTATAAAGTGCCCAAAATGCAATATTGGCATTAAATAGGAAAATGCAATTTCCCCTATTTAATTATGGCCAATATTTTTATGGGAGCTCAATATGATCACAAAGAATATCTTTACAAGTTTTCATGAACTTTGGAGATGGATAGATATTTTCCTGGATTTAATTCCTTTAACTGGCAGAAAAAGGAATTAATTATAAATGAAAAATATTGCAAATGACTTGGCAATATTTTTGCATATCCAGGGTTTATAGATGGAGTATGATCACTGGGAAAAGTTTGGGAGTCAAAAGATCAAAGGAAATTGGGGTTCCTTTGTAACTGAAAGGATTAAGGTTTTCCTTCCGATAACTCGGAAGGTAGGGTTTCGGTGGCAAAACCCTGAGAATATCTTGGGTGGCAAGGTTGGGCTGAAGAGAATCTCGGGTTGGATAGGGAAAGCAAGGCTGAATGACCATCTTCATATACCCAAGAGCTAAAGAAATCCGATAACACCGAGAAAAAAAAGACGGGAGTCAAATCCCGCAAAGGAAAAAAACAGGAGCAAAAACCAGGGTGTCACATTTCGTTCCGTGGCTTCACCGCACTTCTTCCCGGAGTCTCCGTCACCTCCAGGCGAGCCACAACAGCCACTTGCATGATAGCCATGGTTTCTACTTGAATATTTAATAAAAGTTTGCCTGTTATCTGTCTGCTTGTTTGCTATTGTTGTCGTTGTTTCGGTTATGCTCGTGGTTTCATGTTCACCTTCATGCTATGTTCCGATGCATCTTGTTATCTTGTACTACTTGCTAGTATTGTTTTCATGTCATGCTTGGTAGTAGTAGTACATGCTGGTAGTAGTGATGTTCAGTCCGATGCATGTTTACCGTCTGTTATCAAGTACCGTGGTTATGCATGTTCCTTTGCATCTAGTTGGTTACATACTTACTTGGTAGTCTTTTTGCTATGTTCTTGCATGGTATTTATTCATGATGCTAGTAGTCATGCTATGCTCCTGTGTAGTGTTATGATTATGCTCGTTAGTATATCATGCTCATTTAGATATATGATTCATTGTGGTTATGCTCGATGATTATGTTGCACCTCCATGCTTATGTTGATGTCATGCTTTGTAGTTGCATCATGTTATTTTTATATGGCTCAGCTTCTTGCATTCAAGTTTAACCGGATAATAATGAACTTGAACAACTGTTGGCTGAGTCATGGTGCCACTGAATTGAGCTGACCAATGCAACCACATTTGCCTTTTATGGGAAGGACCTAACTGGATCTATTGTCATGCCTCTCGCCAGTGCCTCCAACGAGGGAAGGTTATGGGCGCGCACTACCCTGATCAGGTAGGCGGACATAAGCCTTATGTGCCCGTTGTTGTTGTTATGGTACCTTGTCCTTGTTTAGGACCGTTTATGTTTTGCCACGACGGTGGCCGTTGGGTGTCTTTGGTAGACACGGGGCCACCCAGGACTTAGCCCAAAGAGGAGTTTGTCGGAGTGGCCGAGAGAGTGTCATGGGCAGTAGATCGGTTTTTTTGGAATGCCGTTGGTCCACCCGAATGGGAGTGCGAGGCCATGGGTTCCGTGGTGTGGGTGCAGTGTGCTAACCTCTTCAGAGTGTGTGTTTTAATCTATCGATAGCCGCGCCCACGGATATGGGCCCAGTTCGTAGTCGGTCACACTATGAGCCAACAATAATAATAACTTGCTTAATAATAACCCCGGTTCGATGATGAGAAAGAGATTGGTTGTGATCGAGAGAGGATCATGAAGGTATCGTGAATACCGAAGTTGTTTGATCTTTATGTGATCGCAAGATGATCACAGTGGTATCATGCATACCGAAGTTGGTAAGTTGATGCATGAGATGGTTACGAGGTAACCGCCGAATAAGAGTAAGTTGGTGCATGATCATGTTAACTTGTTGCATGTAGTATCATCATGTTCATATGCTCATGCCGTGCTAAGGTTGTTCTAGCAGTATCATGTTCGGATGTGCATGCCCCGTGTTATGTTAGCATCATGTTCATGATTTCTTTAACCTATAATTGCCATGCTGTTGTCTGTCTTGATTGCTTTTGGTTAATTGTGAGCTCGCAAGTACATTCAATGTACTGACCTAGCGTGTCATGCTAGTTTGCAGGTCGTGCCTGGATTGCTTGCTTGTTTGGTGTGGTTCCTGTGTTTGCGAGCTAGGATAAACGTTCCAGCCAGAGTCCCTGCGGATTGGAGTCCATCATCGTCGTTCGTTGTTCTGCTGCCAGTAGAGGTTCCGCTGCCTCGAGTTGTTATGCTGCTTGCATAGAGAAACTGTGGTTGGCGTAGTGTCGCCGTGCCGGTGTTATTCATTGTAATATCGGAGACCTTGTAATCGTATTCGTGTTGTAACAGAGAGCTGGTTTGTTCTATGCTAAGCAGTGCCGTATTCCAGAAGACTTCACTTCAATCTCTGGGCTGGAATACGGGGTGTTCCGGTTTCTCTGAGCCGGGGTGCCACAGCGCTTGGTATCAGAGCAGGTCTGGCTGTAGAGCGTCCTAGTACGCTGGAACATTAGAAACGGTAGTATAGGGTCTGGTTGTTGCCCTTGCTTGCTGCATTTGGTTGTTGCATTTGTTTGCTGCATATAGTCTTATTCGGTTACCCCTAACCCCTACTTCGTGCGTAGATGGCGGTCAGCTTCCATGAGTTCAGTGCCCTCCCCGGAGCTCCCGGTGCTGTTCCTATTGCGTTTAGTCCCACTCCTGCACCTCTCAGCTTTGCCACCCTCCTTGGCGATATGTGGCGTAGCATTTATCCCCGCAGAGATCCACCTCATTATCAAGTATTCCAGTTTTCTGCCGGACGAAGAATCCTGGAGTATGTTGCCCATGTCCATCTGTCAGCCTCGATTCCTGTTGGTGAGCGCACCTATAGTTTCCCTGGTGGTTACGGCGCTACTCCCGAGCGTGCCATTCAGCTTGCCGCAATGGCAGGAATCACCGGTCTTTGTCCTCAAGAGAGCGTGGTGCAAGAGAACCGTGCTTATCAGTATTATCCTACCATCGTTGAGAATCCTAAGCAGATCCAGTTCCTGTCTGGCAGTCCTCAAGACGACCCGGCTATCCTCGCCATGTCTCGTTACATGACGGCCGAGTGTCTTCTTATTTCCGAATTAGTCCGAGATGCCATTCGAGCCAGGAGATTGCTTGGTGCTTCCCTACCTCAATCTCCGCCAGCTTCTCCAACCCCTCCGCCTCGTCCCTTCGGAGTTTCGGAGTCAGCAGTTCCACTCGCTACTCCCCTAGCTTCTTTGTCAGTTCTCGTGCGTTTTCTCAAGCGTAGGGTGTAGTCCTTCGTGCAGTGCATGTACATCTGCTGTAGTATTATGCTTGTGTGTGCTTGTGTGGAGTAGTTTTGTAGCTTGTTTGCTGTGTGCTTTATTGCAATCGATCGTTTTCTCGTGCTTCTTGGTTTGAATCTTCGGTGTTACCCCATTATGGAAATTTCTCATCAATCGACACCGAATCGGAAGAAGCCGTGAGAAGTACATATATACACCAAGGAACTCAGTTAAAAGCAAATGGGATTTTCAGCTGACAACATTATATTGCAGACATCCAGTCTGAATACAAGTTATATTCTGCTCAGACTTTCAGTACCAAGAACTCGTTAGAGATACATCCTTATTGCAGCAATGATTAAACCAGCAAGAGAACAAAATTGGATCCAAGTCCAACATGCATTTCCAGTCAGAGGTATGGTCCGTACCCGATGATTGATTCTGCCATGAGTCAGATTTGAAACATGCGATACCCCAAAGTCAGTCCAAATATGCAACGAATTCAGCAAGGACAGTCAGACAATTCTTGTCATACAAGTAATCAGCAGCCGGAATGACAAGAATATATATATATTATTTGGTTCACAAAGGAAAACAGTCCAGTCCTTCTCCATAATTTGTCAGCAAAGCGTACAAGGCAAGATTCCCCAGTCTGCATCAGTAAGGTATGAATGGATTCCCGTGCAAGATATTCAGTCTTTTCAATGAGATACTGCAAGAAGCTGCTGGCATAAGGTACCGAGTCTTCCCTAGCAAGTCTTTAAAGGGGGAAGCTTATGAGGTACAATACCCAGTCTTCCTCAGCAAGATATCCACCGAAAGCTTCGAGCACAAGCCATCCAGTCTTCCTCAGCACGATATCCCGGTGGTTTCCAATGCAAGCTGCCCAGTCTTCTTCAGTACGGTACTGGTACAAGATATTAAACAATGAATTGTCAGCATATGACAGTGTTTCTTCAAGTATCAGATCTGCAATAGTTGGGTCAGAAACAAGAATCAGTCAGAACAAATGTATGCCTCAAGAATCAGATATTTCTTCATACAATAAGTATGATGTCAAGTTCATGCCAGTCCCTCGTGCAAGGAAGAATTCACAGTACGCATCCGACAACCTCACCAGTTATTCAAGAGACAGAAAACCAGTGGGTGACGCAAGAATCAACAAGTCCTGAAGAAAGACAACATTGAGACGCTATCTTGACAGTGATTATCAAGATCAGCCCCGCACATCCAACAAGGTGATGTTATTAATCCGGTCACTGTCTGGTATAATCAACAACAATATTGAGATCTGTATAAGCACACGTGAACCGGGTGAATATACCGAGACTGGAGACATGAACAAGACCAGGGTATGATTGCAAGATATTGCATATGACAGCACTCAGGGTCACAAAAATAATCAAGGATATATAAGGCCCCACTCTTTCAGTTAAAGATCTAGATGAAGAACATAATAATGAAAGAGCAAGACCGATAATACAGGTATGCCGGTTATTGTGTGAAAAATGTGGTATGTATGCCCAAGACAGTCTGATATTTCATATCAATTACCAAGTGACGATACGCCTAAGAGGTCTACTCCATTGTGGTAAGGACCTCATAGCAAGGCAACTAGCTCAGTCCACAATATGCTCAGAACTGTCAGCATTGGATACCCGAGTCTGTCAAGTCCGACTCAAGGACAGCTCAATATGATGACCTCAGCAACTGTGCTAAAGTATCGCACAACCTACTATCCCCATGAGTATACCGGCAAAATGAAGAATCAGTGTGAGAGCACATACTTTGAGGATTGTTATCTCTCACATATGGGAATAGATTAAAGAATAGCCTGCCGTGAATGGAATTCCTTGCCAAGATCACCGCCAGTCAAGTCTGCAAATGTTATCATCAAGAGATGGTGCATTTTTCTATCAGTCACGTCAAGCGACAGTCAAACTTTTGGAACAGATTGGATACTCAAGACTGTGAAGCCAGTCAAGCTAAGTCAGAAACTCCTGCAAGATGTCAGAATCCATTAGAAGAACAGGTACGATTCACATCACTGCTTTGAACCTAGAAGCCATGCATATATTCGAGGAACCCGATGCCTGGATAGAAGAGATTCTGGTTCCACGGGAAGATGTGTTCCCCACTCCGTGGAATATTCTCGGTACTCGATACGAGAATAACATCTCCAGCAAGAATCAATATCCAGAAGGACACGTATGTTAGTAATGATAATTTTTCAGACCCCAGCTAAGCCAGCAAATATGAAAGAAAATTTGAGTCAGTATGAACAGGAACATATGAGGTAAGTCCAGTCAGTATGTCAGATACGGTGAAGCAAACCACCCCAGACCAAGGCAGTCAGTCAGATGCAATTCAGTGGGAACATTATATGAGAATGAATAAAAGAAACCCGAGTTGGAAACGGTTTCTTCAAGTCAGAAGATTTATATGTCCCTGAGCAACCAAATCTCGAGGACGAGATTTCTTTAAGGGGGAAAGGTTTGTAACACCCTGGATTTTGCCCTTTTTCTTTTTCTGATGATTTTCTTGGATTTCTTGATTTGATTTGATTTTCTGTGGCTATGTGGTTCTGAAACTTGGGAAGGTCATGTCTTCCTAGGTTTTATAGTGGCTTGTCATCCTCATCATCATCCCAAGATCATGTCATTTTCATCCTTGACCTAATCCAATATTCTTTTTCTAGGGAATATTCCTTTTCTGTTAAAGGAATAATCCTTTAGACCCTAGGTTGTGAAGCAACCTATATTTTTGTCACTCCCAAAATTCCTAAATAATTCTCATAAATTGTTTGGGTCATATCTTCCACAAATATGTCATAATCCTTCCTTGGCATCATCAAAGATAATTCACAAATATTCCTTTTCTGATTCTGCCCTAAGTGGTGGTTTGAGAAGCAAGTGTCATTTATCTTTGCTTGATTGACTCCAAACTTTTTGGACATCTTTTCCTGTCCATATCATTGCCCCATGCCAAAATTCAACTCAATTTTCCTAGTAAATATTCCTGAGGAAATTTTTCAAAGCTCCTGTTTGAGGGAAGTCATTGTGAAGGAAGTACAAGCTAGGCATATCCAAATGAGTTGAAATTTTGCAGGGTCCTTCATATGATCAAATCATCACTCCCCACCAAATTGGAGCTCATGTAACTCATCTATGTGAGCCCAGCTCCAAATCTTAGTTTCTAGTCAGATTTTTAGTTTGTGAAGCAACCATATTTTATCTTGCTTCATTTAAGCTGAAAATTTACCAGCACATTCTACTATCCATATCAACTCTCTCCACCAAGTTTTGGCTGAATCCATTTCTCCAATTGCCCTGTGCAATGTTTCCAAGTTTCTGTCCAGAGGGATGCTTTCTGAAGCAAGTGCTATTTTGGCAAGTCCAAATGGCATGAATCTTTTTGGGCATCTTCATATCTTCAAATCATTGGTCTATGCCCAATTTCAGCTCAACTTGCCTCTTCATGTGAGTGCAACTTCATCATCTCTAATTCTGGCCATTATGGTGGTTTCTACAGCAAGTATCCTTTTTATCCATCCGTATGAGCTGCAAATTCTCAGAGAGGATCATCTTAGTGCTTTATCACGCTGTGCCAAAGATCTGAGTCCAACTCCACTCATGTGAACCTCAGAAGGCATCAAACACCTTGTTGTTCATCTGCTTTGGTTCCACCTGCTAATCTCTTCTTTGCCCCTGGACCGATTTATTTCTTCATTTGGAATCAGGGTAGCATGGCCTATCTACTAGACATGATGTGGCTGATCAACTGGCACCGCGTATGCCAGTTCATGCGGTGACCACAGGTCGCGACCAGCCAAAGCTCGTGCTCTGGCACGTTCTTGCCCCTGTTCCCGTCGTTTCCCTCCGCGTCTCGACATCAAACCTTGTCCTGGAGGTAGCTCGTGATGGACTGCGTCTCCTGGTGCCTCTGCCCCGCCTTATCTCGCCGGCATTTGGTCACATCGAGCTCGCCCGTGACGCGTCCCTCCTCTGTCCCTCCTTTGGCATGTCGGCTGAGCCTTCTCGAGTGTCCCCGAGCTCTCCCTTGGCTCTATTTAAGGACCCTCGACCCCTCCCGCAGCTCCCAAGCCTCTCCATGTTCCTCCTTGACCACTAGAGCTCCTCTGCTCGTGCCCCGTCCGCCATTGCTGCCGTTGGCCTCGCTCGGATTCGAGGTGTTCCAAGCCTCCCCTCGCCTCTCCACCACCACCACGAGACTCCTCTCCTCCCCGCGGACCGCCCCACCACCTCTCCCTCACCGGGGACGGCCCGCACCACTGAGAACCACCCCCACCGCCGCTCTATGTTCCTCTATTGGCGCCGCATGCCCCCGCCTCCCCACTCCTCCCCGGAGCTCCCTTTGCCTCTGAACGGGCGCGGCACGTCCCCGTGGCCCCGCCGGTGGTCGCCGTTCGGCCGGAGTCGGCCGGAGCTGGCCGGCTCCCTCGCCGCACGCCGCCCCTGTCTCCCCTAGTTCCTCCCCTATTTCGCTCGTGGGGGAGCAGCGGGAGGAAGAGGACGATCGAGCGCTGGCCCCTCCCCTTCCCGTGGGACCCCCCTTTAAGCCTCTCCCGCCCCGGGCCCAGGTGCGTTAAGTGGAAGCGTAATCCCTGGCAATACGCTTTCGTTTCTGGAAAGCGCACTTTCATTCTACTTCAGCACAGAATACATTTTCTCAGTTCTGAAAACGTATTTCTCTGAAAGGCGCTTTCTATTTTCAGCCGCCAGGGACCTGTTTGTGCGGATCTTTTTACAGATTGGTCCCTGATCTTCATCACCTCATAACTCCGCAATCATAATTCCGATCGAGGTGAAACCAACGCGCACTTCTTCGTCCCGTCGAGCTCTTTCTGTTGGTGTCATTTTCATAAGGTGTTCACTGTGAAAATGACCATCGTGCCCATGCCCTATTCAGCCCCCTCCGAGAGAGAACCGTCCGGCGTTTCGTTCCGCGGCTTCACCGCACTTCTTCCCGGAGTCTCCGTCACCTCCAGGCAAGCCACAACAGCCACTTGCATGATAGCCATGTAGTAGCCATGGTTTCTACTTGAATATTTAATAAAAGTTTGCCCGTTATCTGTCTGCTTGTTTGCTATTGTTGTCGTTGTTTCGGTTATGCTCGTGGTTTCATGTTCACCTTCATGCTATGTTCCGATGCATCTTGTTATCTTGTACTACTTGCTAGTATTGTTTTCATGTCATGCTTGGTAGTACTAGTACATGCTGGTAGTAGTGATGTTCAGTCCGATGCATGTTTATCGTCTGTTATCAAGTACCGTGGTTATGCATGTTCCTTTGCATCTAGTTGGTTACATGCTTACTTGGTAGTGTTCTTGCTATGTTCTTGCTTGGTATTTATTCATGATGCTAGTAGTCATGCTATGCTCCTGTGTAGTGTTATGATTATGCTCGTCAGTATGTCATGCTCATTTAGATATATGATTCATTGTGGTTATGCTCGATGATTATGTTGCACCTCCATGCTTATGTTGATGTCATGCTTTGTAGTTGCATCATGTTATTTTTATATGGCTTAGCTTCTTGCATTCGAGTTTAATCGGATAATAATGAACTTGAACAACTGTTGGCTGAGTCATGGTGCCACTGAATCAAGCTGACCAGTGCAACCACATTTGCCTTTTATGGGAAGGACCTAACTGGGTCTATTGTCATGCCTCTCGCCGGTGCCTCCAACGAGGGAAGGTTATGGGCGCGCGCTACCCTGATCAGGTAGGCGGACATAAGCCTTGTGTGCCCGTTGTTGTTATTATTGTACCTTGTCCCTGTTTGGGACCGTTTATGTTTTGCCACGACGGTGGCCATTGGGTGTCTTTGGTAGACACGGGGCCACCCAGGACTTAGCCCAAAGGGGAGTTTGTTGGAGTGGCCGGGAGAGTGTCATGGGCAGTAGATCGGTTTTGTCGGAATGCCGTTGGTGCACCCGAATGGGAGTGCGAAGCCATGGGTTCCGTGGTGTGGGTACAGTGTGCTAACCTCTGCAGAGTGTGTGTTTTAATCTATCGATAGCCGCGCCCGCGGATATGGGCCCAGTTCGTAGTCGGTCACACTATGAGCCAACAATAATAATAACTTGCTTAATAATAACCCTGGTTCAATGATGAGGAAGAGATTGGTTGTGATCGAGAGAGGATCACAAAGGTATCATGGATACCGAAGTTGGTTGATCTTTATGCGATCGCGAGATGATCACAGTGGTATCATGGATACCGAAGTTGGTAAGTTGATGCATGAGATGGTTACGAGGTAACCGCCGAATAAGAGTAAGTTGGTGCATGATCATGTTAACTTGTTGCATGTAGTATCATCATGTTCATATGCTCATGTCATGCTAAGGTTGTTCTAGCTGTATCATGTTCAGATGTGCATGCCCCGTGTTCTGTTAGCATCATGTTCATGATTTCTTTAACCTGTAATTGCCATGTTGTTGTCTGTCTTGATTGCTTTTGGTTAATTGTGAGCTTGCAAGTACATTCAATGTACTGACCTGGCATGTCATGCCAGTTTGCAGGTCGTGCCTGGATTGCTTGCTTGTTTGGTGTGGTTCCTGTGTTTGCGAGCTAGGATAAACGTTCCAGCCAGAGTCCCTGCGGATTGGAGTCCATCATCATCGTTCGTTGTTCCACTGCCAGTAGAGGTTCCGCTGCCTCGAGTTGTTATGCTGCTTGCACAGAGCAACTGTGGTTGGCGTAGTGTCGCCGTGCCGGTGTTATTCATTGTAATATCGGAGACCTTGTAATCATATTCGTGTTGTAATAGAGAGCTGGTTTGTTCTATGCTAAGCAGTGCCATATTCCAGAAGACTTCACTTCGATCTTTGGGCTGGAATACGGGCTGTTCCGGTTTCTCTGAGCAGGGGTGCCACAACTAGCTAGGTAGATCTACCCATTTAATGAAGTGACCTATGTTCCTCCCTAACTAGATCTAGCCATGTCCAGAAGTAAGCTTTGTCCACTTTTGTTCATTCCCTAGGTGTGTGGCGACACCGATCGACATCATCATCACCATGCTAGCTATATATCTTGAGATAGGTGATTAAAAATTTCTGCTTTTGCAAGAATGGAAATATGTGTATGTGTGCGATATGACATAATCGGGCGATATGATGGAAATTGTGTGTGTGGCATGAGTTGCCGCCAAATTGTGCTTGAGTTGCCTATGTTTTGCTGAAATGTCGATTTATTTCCGTTTTGGCGAATTCCGGGAAAACTCTATATGTCCTATTTTTAGGGAAGTTCATGCCGAATTTTTGTATGACTTTGATGCATGCATGCATTTTTATAATCAATTTGTTTATTATTATTGCGCAGGCGTTCATGATGGTCAGTGGAACGATGGTGGAAAGGTGGTTGCGGTCGGCGGTGCAGGACATGAATGAAAATAACCGGACAGAGATTTTATGTCCGTGTCGAAGATGCAAAGGAGGAGTTTGGCTCGACCCCTATGAGGATGGTCGTTTGATGGCGCACCTGCTCATGACTGGTTTCATGCATGGCTATACTCGGTGGATAATTGAAGATGATGATGATGATGAGGACGCTGACGGGGCAGGCAATGATGACACGGGGCAAGACGAAGAGATAACCGATAATGGCGGCGGAGAAGGGGCCAGACATGGCTGCGGAGAAGGGGCCGGACATGGCGGTGGAGAAGCAGCCGGCGGACATGGCGGGGGAGAAAACGTGGACATGCCGCAGACTTCGTCACTACTAAGTTCAATCGTGCGGGACCCTCATGTTCGAGAACCGCTTCGCAAGGAGACGAGTACTGATAGAGCTGCTTCTAGAGAGGAGGCCAAGCTGGAGCAACTGGTGGTAGCCTCGAACACTCCATTGTATGATGGTTGCGATCCCGAGGTGACCTGCTTGAGTTTCATGCTCGAACTTCGGAAGACGAAGGCTAAAAACAAATGGACCAACACTAGCCTCGATGAGCTTCTCAAGTACCTAAAGTATGTTTCCGGCGGGGAATCTATGTCCTACTAGTGTGGATGAGGCCAAGAAGATCGTGTGCCCTCTTGATCTGCCGCACGTTAGATACCATGCATGCATCAACGATTGCATAATTTATCGGAAGGAGCACACGGAAAAAACCAGCTGTCTGGTGTGCAATGCTTCTCGATACAAGAAGGCCGAAAAGAAATCTCCCCAGAAAGTTGTATGGTACTTACCAATCACTCCCCGTCTACAACATTATTTTGTAGATCCCAAGGCAGCAAAGCTCATGCGTTGGCACGCGGAGAGGAAAAAGCCCGACGATGGATGTCGGGGTACACAAACAGGGTGTATGTTTCCCTGACTTGTGCACGGACAGCAGGCCTCCAACCCAATGGTGCCAAGCTCCCAAGATGAGACCAAGCCAGAGAGATAGCTCTTTGAGGAAGCAAAGGGCGGATCAAGAAGACCAAGACGAGCCAACGGAACAAAATGTCACTAAGGAAAGACCCCCCTTACCGGGCAGGCGAGCCTGGTCAGGTCGAGGCCTCACCAAGAACAAGTCCTAAGACTTCCCCGGCAGGCTTGCCAGGGCCGCCAAGGGCAAATCTCCCCGCCAAGACTCCACCGCACAGCGACGCAAGTCACTTATCAGTGTGGTGTCGAGCCCCCCAAGTGATTAAGTGGTTGTCATTTGGCACGTGGCAGCCATTCGGAAGGGAGATTCCCCCTATATGACACCCGTCCAGAGGCGTGTCAGGCAGACAGGTAGAAGATGATTAAGGGCGCGGCAGGCTTGCCGGGCTACATCCACAACATGACACCTAGCAGTGCATTTAATGCACTTTGTCCTAACTGCCAGAGTTAGGTATGATAGCACTGTTGGCTATCTAATCAGTAGATAATGACTATTTTGCCACTGTGGTAACCCCTTGGCCTATAAAAGGAGGGCCATGGCAACCTAAAAAAGGATTTGGACCCTTGTACACTCATACGCGCATAGCTGCTCTCCCCGAGGCGACCTCGCCGAGCTTGAGCGCTGCATTTCCACTACGGTCCTCCCTTCAATCCACCAAAGCAGAGTAGGGTTTTACGCTTCACAGTGGCCTGAACTTGGGTAAAAACCACCGGCGTCACCACTGTCGTGCTGTTCCATGGCTTCCGCTCTTTGTGCAATGTGATCTCCCCCCTGCCGAACCACAAGGGGCTGATGGCCCCATAGGTGATCGTGTTCCACCACGACATCTTTGGCGCGCCAGGTAGGGGGCGGCGCTTGCATGAACCCGAGGTCGTGACAGCATGTCAAGCTGCACCATCGTCAGCGTTGATGCTCCCTTCGTCGACATCTTCGGAAAGAAAGGCGACATCACCCCCAGGTGCTGCCCTGCCCAGATCCTGTCGCCCATATCCACCGCAACCGCGGCGGCGGGAACGGAAGGTGGTGGTGATGTGGCGGCCCTGGGCAGTTTGAGTGGCATGGCCACCATGCTGCCCCTATCTAAGAAAAGGAGCGAGGCATGCAGCGATGCCCTCCTCCTTGCGGGTTCTCGCCAAACATACCCGGTGCCTGAGAGAATCACTGGGGCAAGCAGGAAATATGGTATACGTCCTCCACCTCCTCCACTTTCGCTCATCGACGATCGAGCCATGGAGGGGGTAGCATCATCAACGTCGATAAGCCCACGCGGAACTCAGTCCACCATTTACCCTGCCAAGGGAAAATCCTGAGTGAAACGCTGGTGCGAATCCTTTGATTGATGCCTCGGCAAGCATGCTCCGTCAGGGCTGTCCGCGCCAGCGTGACCTTTATGCCCGCAGCCGTGATATCGTCAACAGTGTAAGGAAGAGGAGAGAGGGGCCGACCCTTCCTTTTCGCCATACATTATCACCTGCAAGTGTTCTGTTATCCCCTCCAGCCCCTGCCGAGGGTGGACATGCAACTGATAAACTGCCAAGTTTTCTTCTTGCGCATGATTTCCGTTGTTAATTTTACAGACCTGAGGCAGATATGCACACTCTATCCTCTCAAGATATGCGGACGTGATGAGCAACCGCGACTAAGGAAGGAGGGAGGCGTGAACGAAAGTGAAGTCAACATGTTCACTGGCTTTTTCTCCAAAGTTTGCATTTGCTTATCCCTCGGACAACCAAGGTGTTTCATATGGTTAAATCTTTCGTGTGATGGCACCTTCCTGAATTTGTCTACGCCCCCGCTTTGTTTTGAGCCTGCTCAACGAAGTGGGCAGCCGCGTCAAAGACTCCTAAGGAAAAACTTGCCGGGGCAAGTTCTCACCAGCTGAATGCTAAGGACCGGTTCCTCACAGCAATCACGGCAGCATGCTACTGGCGGGCAACCAAAACGCACAAAAAGAAGCCAACCATACGAACATCCATGGGTAAAACACAAGAAGAATAGCATGCACTTAAGCTTAATTTGACATCAGTTCAACAAGAGCAAAAGCAAATATAGTACGGGGCCTAAACACGAGACATGCATTATGTTTTGTTATAGGGCGCCATGGCAACAAGAATGGTTCACGGCTGCGCTTGGCTGTCTTCTAGGACCCTGGGGACAGAGAGAACCTTGTCGGTGAAGGGGGCAGCCTTCTCCTCGGCAGCAGAAATGTCGGCACCTGCTGGCAGCCTCCTGAAGCCATCGGCAAGGTTGAGGTCTGGATGGCGATAGGCGAGGTTGCTCAAGACCATGAAGAGGGCATCACGGGCAAGCTTTCGAGACTCGTTTGCAAAACAAGCGGCTTTTTCTTCCTCGTATGTCTTCAGCCATTTGATCAAGCCTTCGAAGAAGAGCACTAACTTGATGCTTGGAACCTCATGTCCATTGACTAAGAAGGCCCAACTCTTCATATCCATCATTGCGATCTGGGCAGAGAGGCACTCGGCAATATCAACCAGATTCTTGATCCATAGGTCATGCTGCTCAACTTGGTTCGCCAGTTTGTCCTCTACATCCTTTCGGAGGATTCTCGTGTTGTCCAAGTCCTTCATCAGCTGCTTCTCATGAGCTCCAGCAGACTCGATTCTGCTCTCCAAGGTGCCAAGCCTTGCCTTCATGTTAGTAATGGTGCCGTTGGCAGTGACGAGGTCCTGGCTCTTGGAGGAAAGCTGCGATTGCACCTCCTTCGGAAGAATCTCTGCCTTCTGCGCTTCCTCCTTGAGAGCCACGATTTCCTTGGCGCTCCCGGCAAGGTCCTCTGTCAGTTTGGCCACCTGTTGATCGAGATCAGCCTTGGCAATGGATGCAGTGGCAAGATCATCAGCAATCTTCTTCAGCTGGGCAGCAGAGTCAAGGGTGAGCGTGTCAAGGGCCGCCTTGTGCCTGTCCTCCAGATCCTTGGTGCACTGTTGGAAAAGGGCCTCCAGTTCTTTGTCCTTGTTGTGGAGGGTGGCCTCGAGGTTCCCTTCCCGAGAAGAGATGTCTTTCTCCTTGGTGTCCAGAAGCGCTTCGCGCTCCGCCAAACGGACTTCCCGGGCAACGACATCCTCCTTCGCCATGGTTATCACCTCCTGTTGCCGCAGAAGGATTTGGAACTGCTTGCTGTGCCACTCACGCAGTTCACTGCCCTTGTCCCTCAGTTTTTGATCCATGAGACTGGCGGAGTTGCGCTGCTCCTTGATTGCCTGCCACTTCAGGCTGTATCTGCTCTGCATGTCCTTGATGCCTGTTGCCACGGACTCCAGGAAGGACAGGTCCATGGCTGCACTGGCTAAATCATCAGCCTCTTCAGCTTGCTGGAACAGCGACACCATGATGCGCTGGATCTCTTCATCAAGGTATGCACTTACTGCCGAGGATGAGCCAGGGACTCCGAGTCCAGGTTGGGCAAGAACCAATGCCAGCTTGCTCGAAGATGGCTGTAGGGCCGTGGCCAAGGTGCCAAACTGGGGAGGAGGGCTCAAAGTTTGAAGAGGATCTTTCTCTTCAACCACTACCTCCGATCCTGGCACGCTACCGGGGATCTTCTCTGCTTCCTCTGGGCCTCTTGGATATCCCCGGCAGTATGTTCCTGGCCCTCCGCGGCAGCGATCTTGGCGGCCTTTTCAGCAGCATCCTTTCCGATGCTGGCCACTTCTTCCAACAGCTCTGGTTCCTCAGCCAATGGAACTGCAAGCAAGATCAGCAAGCAATGACAAAGAGATAATATACATTGGTGAGCCAGAGACTTGAGGCAAAATAAAGCAAGCAACAAAAGACAATGAGCGAGCGGATTACCCGGAGATGTTTGCTGTGGGAGGGAATAGGTTTCCCCGGCAACATCAATTGCCGGGGCATGACCCTCGCCCCCTTCCTCGGTAGCCACAACATCAGCATGGGCCGATCCTTCCGTGGAGGCCCTTGCCGGGGATTTCTCGGCTTGAGCATCGGGCAGGGTGGGCCCCTCCTAGAGAGCCTCGCTCTCGACGATCTCCATCTCTCCCTTGGCAAGAGATGGGACGCGCTCTTCCATGCCTCCCTTGGTGGGAGAAGCCTATCCCATACCTTCATGCTGGGGGCTGGGCCGGGGGCTTGGCACTGGATCATTCGTGCTGCCTCCCGCCAAACCCGTGCCCTCCGAAGGCCCCGACGACTCCACTTGCTTGGATCGTTTGGCCCAGTGGATGAGGGTTTCTTCTTCATCTCTATCAAAGACAACAAATGAAAATGGATCAGCAAACCAACAAGTGCATGATGCTTCAACAAAGAAAGATAGTGTTTTCCTTATTCTGAATCGATGAGCATGGAGCCCAACGCGAACCCCATAGGTGGTGGGGTCGCCCTGCTCCTCTTCAGGGTCAGGGGAGCAGTGCTTCCCGACAACTTCGAGCCCTTTTGAGGGGTCGGGGGCTCCGACGAGGATGAGCTACGCGAGGAGCTCGAGCTTGATTGGGAGCTGGGGTCGACTCCCGTGACCGCTCGCCGCTAGGTGGGAGGGGTCTTGACCTCAGAAAGGCGAGAAGAATGGTGGCGCACCACGTCCAGCCTGTCGCCCTTAGAGGTGGTCTTCTTCACCATCTTGGTGATGGGCGCAGGGATAGGGGCCGCTGCTCCCCGGCTGGCCCACCTACGAGGGCGATGTTCCAAGTCTGGTTCCTGGGCTTGAGGGCCCGTTGCAAGCCACTCCTCCTCGGGCTGCTGCGTCTCCTCGGTCTCATCCCCTTCTTGGACTTCTGCTGCCGGCTTCGACCCCGGCAGCCTCCTCCGTGGCAGATTCGGCCTCGGCAGCCTCCTCCGCGGTGTGTCCCTCACTCCTGCCATGGGAAGAGCCTTCGTCTTCGGCCTCCTCCTCATCTTCCTACTCCTCTCCTCTGGGCCTTGCCTTCCCGGTAGCTCGAAGCACCTTGTCCTCCTCAATCCGCCTCCTGATGAACTCTGCTTCTACCGTGGAGGTGCGCTTGAACATGTTGCCTTCCACCCTGGAAGCCCTTTCTTCCAGATTGGAAACCCACTCGATCTCTGCATCAAGCTCAGGTAGTTGCCAGTCAGCCTCAACTCCATAAGCGTTGCAGTCAGGCATCCACTTCAAAATCTGGTCCAGGGCAGAGTTGATATTCAGCGGGACAACCCTTGCTGACAATTTGAATGGCCCGAGGCTGCCGAACAGCTGTTCACACAGCCAGCCATGGCTGTAAATCGATAAACTATTGGTGAGGCCTGGATATAGGCGCATCCTGTCTGCAGCGTCTCCATACCGCCAGCCGAACCAGTCCCTTTTTTGCAGCGGCGCGATGCAGCGTCGGAAGAAATCAGCCCCCACCTATTCGATGGCTAGCCCGGCAGCTTTGAGGCGCACGATCCTATTCAGCGTCGGGTGAAGCCTATCATCAGTAAGGCCTGGCTCCCCCCAATCACTGCCGCGCACAACGCACTCCGTCCGCGCCCGACAGTACTCTGGAGCATCTGCGTCCTGAATCTAGCACCAGTCCGCCCTCCATTCTTCCCATCTGCCGCGCTGCTGACAGGGAAGGTAATCCCAAAAATCTGCCGGGGCCGGGACACGCTATCCCAGAAATTTAACCCCTCGTGTTACCACCAGCCCAGGATTACTGTTACTGGTGGACACGTCCTTGTTACAGATTACCAAGCTATTACAAGAATTGAATACAAGACCATAAAGGTCCAATGATACAACAATGATGTCTGGTGGTGGATGATAGAGTTAACTCATGGTTCTCCAACATTGATGGGGCTCCATTTCCCACAAGAACAGCTGACCCGGATAATTCCTATCCCGCATGGCTGCTATCCTAGGCTCCGCACGGTCGTCGCTGTGGTACTCCTCGTAGAAATCCTGACCTGGCCAAGTAAATAGCCAGGGACAAGCCCGTGAGTACGTTTCAATGTACTCGCAAACATCATGAACAAAAGATATACCGAATGCAGCAGTTAATATATGATCATGATGAACTAAACTATATGCATATGCTCATGATGGGCTCATATTTAATGCATGCTGTCAGGAATTAAATCATGGTGGTGGAGAAGCAGCCGGCGGACATGGCGGGGGAGAAAACGTGGACATGCCGCAGACTTCGTCACTACTAAGTTCAATCATGCGGGACCCTCATGTTCGAGAACCGCTTCGCAAGGAGACGAGTACTGATAGAGCTGCTTCTAGAGAGGAGGCCAAGCTGGAGCAACTGGTGGTAGCCTCGAACACTCCATTGTATGATGGTTGCGATCCCGAGGTGACCTGCTTGAGTTTCATGCTCGAACTTCGGAAGACGAAGGCTAAAAACAAATGGACCAACACTAGCCTCGATGAGCTTCTCAAGTACCTAAAGTATGTTCTTCCCGCGGGGAATCTATGTCCTACTAGTGTGGATGAGGCCAAGAAGATCGTGTGCCCTCTTGATCTGCCGCACGTTAGATACCATGCATGCATCAACGATTGCATAATTTATCGGAAGGAGCACGCGGAAAAAACCAGCTGTCCTGTGTGCAATGCTTCTCGATACAAGAAGGCCGAAAAGAAATCTCCCCAGAAAGTTGTATGGTACTTACCAATCACTCCCCGTCTACAACATTATTTTGTAGATCCCAAGGCAGCAAAGCTCATGCGTTGGCACGCGGAGAGGAAAAAGCCCGATGATGGATGTCGGGGTACACAAACAGGGTGTATGTTTCCCTGACTTGTGCACGGACAGCAGGCCTCCAACCCAATGGTGCCAAGCTCCCAAGATGAGACCAAGCCAGAGAGATAGCTCTTTGAGGAATCAAAGGGCGGATCAAGAAGACCAAGACGAGCCAACGGAACAAAATGTCACTAAGGAAAGACCTCCCTTACCGGGCAGGCGAGTCTGGTCAGGTCGAGGCCTCACCAAGAACAAGTCCTAAGACTTCCCCGGCAGGCTTGCCAGGGCCGCCAAGGGCAAATCTCCCCGCCAAGACTCCACCGCACAGCGACGCAAGTCACTTATCAGTGTGGTGTCGAGCCCCCCAAGTGATTAAGTGGTTGTCATTTGGCACGTGGCAGCCATTCGGAAGGGAGATTCCCCCTATATGACACCCGTCCAGAGGCGTGTCAGGCAGACAGGTAGAAGATGATTAAGGGCGCGGCAGGCTTGCCGGGCTGCATCCACAACATGACACCTAGCAGTGCATTTAATGCACTTTGTCCTAACTGCTAGAGTTAGGTATGATAGCACTGTTGGCTATCTAATCAGTAGATAATGACTATTTTGCCACTGTGGTAACCCCTTGGCCTATAAAAGGAGGGCCATGGCAACCTAAAAAAGGATTTGGACCCTTGTACACTCATACGCGCATAGCTGCTCTTCCCGAGGCGACCTCGCCGAGCTTGAGCGCTGCATTTCCACTATGGTCCTCCCTTCAATCCACCAAAGCAGGAGTAGGGTTTTATGCTTCACAGTGGCCTGAACCTGGGTAAAAACCACCGGCGTCACCACTGTCGTGCTGTTCCATGGCTTCCGCTCTTTGTGCAATGTGATCTCCCCCCTGCCGAACCACAAGGGGCTGATGGCCCCATAGGTGATCGTGTTCCACCACGACATCTTTGGCGCGCCAGGTAGGGGGCGGCGCTTGCATGAACCCGAGGTCGTGACAGCATGTCAAGCTGCACCATCGTCAGCGTTGATGCTCCCTTCGTCGACATCTTCGGAAAGAAAGGCGACATCACCCCCAGGTGCTGCCCTGCCCAGATCCTGTCGCCCATATCCACCGCAACCGCGGCGGCGGGAACGGAAGGTGGTGGTGATGTGGCGGCCCTGGGCAGTTTGAGTGGCATGGCCACCATGCTGCCCCTATCTAAGAAAAGGAGCGAGGCATGCGGCGATGCCCTCCTCCTTGCGGGTTCTCGCCAAACATACCCGGTGCCTGAGAGAATCACTGGGGCAAGCAGGAAATATGGTATACGTCCTCCACCTCCTCCACTTTCGCTCATCGACGATCGAGCCATGCAGGGGGTAGCATCATCAACGTCGATAAGCCCACGCGGAACTCAGTCCACCATTTACCCTGCCAAGGGAAAATCCTGAGTGAAACGCTGGTGCGAATCCTTTGATTGATGCCTCGGCAAGCATGCTCCGGCAGGGCTGTCCGCGCCAGCGTGACCTTTCTGCCCGCAGCCGTGATATCGTCAACAGTGTAAGGAAGAGGAGAGAGGGGCCGACCCTTCCTTTTCGCCATACATTATCACCTGCAAGTGTTCTGTTATCCCCTCCAGCCCCTGCCGAGGGTGGACATGCAACTGATAAACTTCCAAGTTTTCTTCTTGCGCATGATTTCCGTTGTTAATTTTACAGACCTGAGGCAGATATGCACACTCTATCCTCTCAAGATATGCGGACGTGATGAGCAACCGCGACTAAGGAAGGAGGGAGGCGTGAACGAAAGTGAAGTCAACATGTTCACTGGCTTTTTCTCCAAAGTTTGCATTTGCTTATCCCTCGGACAACCAAGGTGTTTCATATGGTTAAATCTTTCGTGTGATGGCACCTTCCTGAATTTGTCTACGCCCCCGCTTTGTTTTGAGCCTGCTCAACGAAGTGGGCAGCCGCGTCAAAGACTCCTAAGGAAAAACTTGCCGGGGCATGTTCTCACCAGCTGAATGCTAAGGACCCGTTCCTCACAGCAATCACGGCAGCATGCTACTGGCGGGCAACCAAAACGCACAAAAAGAAGCCAACCATACGAACATCCATGGGTAAAACACAAGAAGGATAGCATGCACTTAAGCTTAATTTGACATCAGTTCAACAAGAGCAAAAGCAAATATAGTACGGGGCCTAAACACGAGACATGCATTATGTTTTGTTATAGGGCGCCATGGCAACAAGAATGGTTCACGGCTGCGCTTGGCTGTCTTCTAGGACCCTGGGGACAGAGAGAACCTTGTCGGCGAAGGGGGCAGCCTTCTCCTCGGCAGCAGAAATGTCGGCACCTGCTGGCAGCCTCCTGAAGCCATCGGCAAGGTTGAGGTCTGGATGGCGATAGGCGAGGTTGCTCAAGACCATGAAGAGGGCATCACGGGCAAGCTTTCGAGACTCGTTTGCAAAACAAGCGGCTTTTTCTTCCTTGTATGTCTTCAGCCATTTGATCAAGCCTTCGAAGAAGAGCACTAACTTGATGCTTGGAACCTCATGTCCATTGACTAAGAAGGCCCAACTCTTCATATCCATCATTGCGATCTGGGCAGAGAGGCACTCGGCAATATCAACCAGATTCTTGATCCATAGGTCATGCTGCTCAACTTGGTTCGCCAGTTTGTCCTCTACATCCTTTCGGAGGATTCTCGTGTTGTCCAAGTCCTTCATCAGCTGCTTCTCATGAGCTCCAGCAGACTTGATTCCGCTCTCCAAGGTGCCAAGCCTTGCCTTCATGTTAGTAATGGTGCCGTTGGCAGTGACGAGGTCCTGGCTCTTGGAGGAAAGCTGCGATTGCACCTCCTTCGGAAGAATCTCTGCCTTCTGCGCTTCCTCCTTGAGAGCGACGATTTCCTTGGCGCTCCCGGCAAGGTCCTCTGTCAGTTTGGCCACCTGTTGATCGAGATCAGCCTTGGCAATGGATGCAGTGGCAAGATCATCAGCAATCTTCTTCAGCTGGGCAGCAGAGTCAAGGGTGAGCGTGTCAAGGGCCGCCTTGTGCCTGTCCTCTAGATCCTTGGTGCACTGTTGGAAAAGGGCCTCCAGTTCTTTGTCCTTGTTGTGGAGGGTGGCCTCGAGGTTCCCTTCCCGAGAAGAGATGTCTTTCTCCTTGGTGTCCAGAAGCGCTTCACGCTCCGCCAAACGGACTTCCCGGGCAGCGACATCCTCCTTCGCCATGGTTATCACCTCCTGTTGCCGCAGAAGGATTTGGAACTGCTTGCTGTGCCACTCACGCAGTTCACTGCCCTTGTCCCTCAGTTTTTGATCCATGAGACTGGCGGAGTTGCGCTGCTCCTTGATTGCCTGCCACTTCAGGCTGTATCTGCTCTGCATGTCCTTGATGCCTGTTGCCACGGACTCCAGGAAGGACAGGTCCATGGCTGCACTGGCTAAATCATCAGCCTCTTCAGCTTGCTGGAACAGCGACACCATGATGCGCTGGATCTCTTCATCAAGGTATGCACTTACTGCCGAGGATGAGCCAGGGACTCCGAGTCCAGGTTGGGCAAGAACCAATGCCAGCTTGCTCGAAGATGGCTGTAGGGCCGCGGCCAAGGTGCCAAACTGGGGAGGAGGGCTCAAAGTTTGAAGAGGATCTTTCTCTTCAACCACTACCTCCGATCCTGGCACGCTACCGGGGATCTTCTCTGCTTCCTCTGGGCCTCTTGGATATCCCCGGCAGTATGTTCCTGGCCCTCCGCGGCAGCGATCTTGGCGGCCTCTTCAGCAGCATCCTTTCCGATGCTGGCCACTTCTTCCAACAGCTCTAGTTCCTCAGCCAATGGAACTGCAAGCAAGATCAGCAAGCAATGACAAAGAGATAATATACATTGGTGAGCCAGAGACTTGAGGCAAAATAAAGCAAGCAACAAAAGACAATGAGCGAGCGGATTACCCGGAGATGTTTGCTGTGGGAGGGAATAGGTTTCCCCGGCAACATCAATTGCCGGGGCATGACCCTCGCCCCCTTCCTCGGTAGCCACAACATCAGCATGGGCCGATCCTTCCGTGGAGGCCCTTGCCGGGGATTTCTCGGCTTGAGCATCGGGCAGGGTGGGCCCCTCCTAGAGAGCCTCGCTCTCGACGATCTCCATCTCTCCCTTGGCAGGAGATGGGACGCGCTCTTCCATGCCTCCCTTGGTGGGAGAAGCCTATCCCATACCTTCATGCCGGGGGCTGGGCCGGGGGCTTGGCACTGGATCATTCGTGCTGCCTCCCGCCAAACCCGTGCCCTCCGAAGGCCCCGACGACTCCACTTGCTTGGATCGTTTGGCCCAGTGGATGAGGGTTTCTTCTTCATCTCTATCAAAGACAACAAATGAAAATGGATCAGCAAACCAACAAGTGCATGATGCTTCAACAAAGAAAGATAGTGTTTTCCTTATTCTGAATCGATGAGCATGGAGCCCAACGCGAACCCCATAGGTGGTGGGGTCGCCCTGCTCCTCTTCAGGGTCAGGGGAGCAGTGCTTCCCGACAACTTCGAGCCCTTTTGAGGGGTCGGGGGCTCCGACGAGGATGAGCTACGCGAGGAGCTCGAGCTTGATTGGGAGCTGGGGTCGACTCCCGTGACCGCTCGCCGCTAGGTGGGAGGGGTCTTGACCTCAGAAAGGCGAGAAGAATGGTGGCGCACCACGTCCAGCCTGTCGCCCTTAGAGGTGGTCTTCTTCACCATCTTGGTGATGGGCGCAGGGACAGGGGCTGCTGCTCCCCGGCTGGCCCACCTACGAGGGCGATGTTCCAAGTCTGGCTCCTGGGCTTGAGGGCCCGTTGCAAGCCACTCCTCCTCGGGCTGCTGCGTCTCCTCGGTCTCATCCCCTTCTTGGACTTCTGCTGCCGGCTTCGACCCCGGCAGCCTCCTCCGCGGCAGATTTGGCCCCGGCAGCCTCCTCTGCGGTGTGTCCCTCACTCCTGCCATGGGAAGAGCCTTCGTCTTCGGCCTTCTCCTCATCTTCCTACTCCTCTCCTCTGGGCCTTGCCTTCCCGGTAGCTCGAAGCGCCTTGTCCTACTCAATCCGCCTCCTGATGAACTCTGCTTCTACCGTGGAGGTGCGCTTGAACATGTTGCCTTCCACCCTGGAAGCCCTTTCTTCCAGATTGGAAACCCACTCGATCTCTGCATCAAGCTCAGGTAGTTGCCAGTCAGCCTCAACTCCATAAGCGTTGCAGTCAGGCATCCACTTCAAAATCTGGTCCAGGGCAGAGTTGATATTCAGCGGGACAACCCTTGCCGACAATTTGAATGGCCCGAGGCTGCCGAACAGCTGTTCACACAGCCAGCCATGGCTGTAAATCGATAAACTATTGGTGAGGCCTGGATATAGGCGCATCCTGTCTGCAGCGTCTCCATACCGCCAGCCGAACCAGTCCCTTTTTTGCAGCGGCGCGATGCAGCGTCGGAAGAAATCAGCCCCCACCTATTCGATGGCTAGCCCGGCAGCTTTGAGGCGGACGATCCTATTCAGCGTTGGGTGAAGCCTATCATCAGTAAGGCCTGGCTCCCCCCAATCACTGCCGCGCACAACGCACTCCGTCCGCGCCCGACAGTACTCTGGAGCATCTGCGTCCTGAATCTAGCACCAGTCCGCCCTCCATTCTTCCCATCTGCCGCGCTGCTGACAGGGAAGGTAATCCCAAAAATCTGCCGGGACCGGGACACGCTATCCCAGAAATTTAACCCCTCGTGTTACCACCAGCCCAGGATTACTGTTACTGGTGGACACGTCCTTGTTACAGATTACCAAGCTATTACAAGAATTGAATACAAGACCATAAAGGTCCAATGATACAACAATGATGTCTGGTGGTGGATGATAGAGTTAACTCATGGTTCTCCAACATTGATGGGGCTCCATTTCCCACAGGAACAGCTGACCCGGATAATTCCTATCCCGCATGGCTGCTATCCTAGGCTCCGCACGGTCGTCGCTGTGGTACTCCTCGTAGAAATCCTGACCTGGCCAAGTAAATAGCCAGGGACAAGCCTGTGAGTACGTTTGAATGTACTCGCAAACATCATGAACAAAAGATATACCGAATGCAGCAGTTAATATATGATCATGATGAACTAAACTATATGCATATGCTCATGATGGGCTCATATTTAATGCATGCTGTCAGGAATTAAATCATGGCATGATAACGTATTAGCATGTACAAATAAATGAATATATAAAAATATTAATGATAAACAAGGAAAGTTAAAGGAAAATAAAATAAAAGAAATGCCGGTCGGATGTCAAGTGACACCACGGTAGGTCTTGAAGAGAAATGCCAATCGGGTGTCTACAAGAGTAGTGGCGGGACCTCCTATAAACTCGAGAGACGCCACGAGAGGTCTTGAAGAGAAATGCCAGTCGGGTGTCAAGTGACGCCATGGTCGGACTTGAAGAGAAATGCCAGTTGGGTGTCCACAAGAATAGTGGCGTGATAAACCGCCTGTTAACTCGAGGGACGCCACGAGAGGTCTTGAAAATAAAATTGAGTGCCCGGGGTAGTCTAGCCAGCCCCTGAGACACTCAGGAAATTAAAATAACAGAAACGGGTTAGTCCACAGTAATATGCATGTCCACAGCAATGTTAATATGCATGACCATATCATTCATGATAACCAAAAATATTCATGATAGCATCAGTGGTGACAATAATTATCCAGCAAAGTAATTCAGGCTCAATTTAATTATTTCCTCCGGAGGCCGACACTAAGACCGATACTTGACCAACCCAGACTGTAGCCCTTAACTGCGGACACGGCTATTCGAATAGGTTTTAAAACTCTACAGAGGGTGTACTCTTTACCCACAAGTAAAGGATTTCCTTAGTCAACACCGAGACACTGACTAATTCCTATTACGGTCTTTGGGTTGAAAACACACCTAACCCGCACATACCAGCTTTAACTTACCAAAGCCAGGAATCACCCAAGGCAATGATGGAGTAAAACTCTAAGTGGGAAGGCTACAACATCCAATAGCATGGGATCACAATATTTATATCGGCGCGCAAATAGGGGTGCGACCCCTCTCCGGCTACAATCGGAGACACCCATGCCCCCGGACCAAGTGGCATGCCTACCAGTGATCAATGGTATCTTCCACTATGGCCTCTCTGTACGGTGTGTGCAGGAAAGGGGTTAACAACTTACTGAACCATACCCTACCTGTGGCAGGGACAAGTGGCAGCATGAATCAAGTATGGGGGTTACCGGAACAAGACTCGATCTACGGTCGACTCAGGAGGTTTAATTTTTCCTGCAGTGGTTAGCACAATATGATTCCTCGGTAGTACCCAACAGGGTCACCCCCTGACATGTCCCGACATGCCCTTACTGATCATTCTCGTCACCACGAGAATTCAGTCTCACGGTCACTTTACTCGTGACTGATTTTTCCTGCAGATTAGTCCGGACCGGCAAAGGCATATGTGACAAGTGAAAGTGACCATCCTTATTCATGCTACATGCCGATGCAATATCATCAAGGACTCATGCATGCATAACTAGCTATATGCAAAAATTTATTCTAATTCAACATACTCATGATTTAATTATTCTTGCAAATAATTCAACCATGCAATCACCATATCAAGTGTTCAAGATGCTTGCCTTGAGCATGCAGATATATTGGGTGCACTCCAAAAGTTTGAAAATTTTATCTTCCCTCCATTTCCTATTTTCAAAAATATTTGAATTACCACATATAGCAAAAACAGTGCCAAAAATTGTTTGGAGTTTTTTTTTTTGAAATAAATACTAAAACAAACTAGATGAAAAATTAGAAATACCAGAAAAATAATCAAATTATTTGGAGTTAATATGAATTACTTAGGGCATTTCTAAGCTGAAATAAATGACTAAATGGACTATTTAATTGACCCAACATAAACTAAGCTAAGGAAAAAAATGTTCACCCCAGCTAGATTATTACAGCATATTTTTAGGAGTATTTAGAAATTGAACCACTGGATTTGGATTTGAAATGGTTTCTGTGAGATTTAATGTAATACTACTGAAAAAGAAAAAGGAAGAGAGCAGAGAATCGCCCTGAGCGTGCCTTAGTCGAACGGCGTCACTGGGCCGGCCCAGCCGTTCGAACTGTGTGGGAGATGACGTCGAAGACGTATTCTGAAAAGCCGTTTCCACTTATGGACGGCTCTGGGTCACTGACGGTGGGCCCGCCTGGCCCACTGGTCAGTTTTAACCGGTGCCCGCGCGCGCCTCCTCATGGCAGAACAGCAGCGGTACTCCGGCGGACCTCGCCGGCGAACGGCGGCACCGTTCGGAAAACCAAGACCACCCGTGAGCTCAGGAGGCCGAGGCGGTCTCATGGGTATCCTCCACGGTCGCCGTACCATACGGAGTGGCCGGCGGTGAGCTTCGCGGCGGACGACGGTCGTCGGGCAGGATGGGGCTTTTACCTCCGATGGCTCCCGAGCAAGATTGAGCGGTGGAACAGGGCCGTGGGAGCAAGAGGGTGTTGCTGGTGGAGAACTGAAGGAGGGGGAAGCTCGGGGCGTGGTATTTGACAGAGGAGTGACAGCGGGCGCCTCGGTCAGAAACGGAGAAGACGACCTCATCTGGTCTAACGGGCTGCTCTGGGGAGCTCTCAGAGGGAGGAGGAGGGGTGGACGTGTCGAAGGAGTGCTCGGGGCGTGCTTTAAGTAGCCGGGAAGGTCGGTTCACGGGCTCCCAGAGATAGGCATGGCGGCAGAGGTCATTAATGGCGCCGCCAAGGTGGTTGAGGATGGTAGAGGTCGGTAGAGTGGTCGGTGGGCTGTGGATAAGGTTGGTGGAGACAGCGGCGACCGCAGTTAAGGCGAGGGCGAGCTGGCAAGGCCAGGCGGCTCAGGCGGTGCTGTGCTCGAGTCGGCGACCGCGGCGGCGGCTCCGGTCGGTGATGGCCGGCACCAGCGGCCAAGCTTGGGTGTCAGCAAGCTTCCACAGGGTCGCGGTGGTCAGGGGGTAGATCAGGACGGGTGAGGGGAGCAGCGGAGTGAGCGGCAGGAGCTCGATGCCAGGGGTGTCGTACGCATGCACTGGTCGTGACCGTTACACGCACACCACATGCTCGAACAAATGCCATTGACATCTACAGAGACCTAAATGAGCTAAGACTCATCAGGGTGGTGCTTATGGGCATGAGAGAGGTTAGGGACATGCTGTTTTGGCCAACTAACCTAGTGCTCAATGCAGTTTAGGTAGAGGCAAAAATTCTGTCATGCACCCAACCTGCTTGACAAAATGCTAGGGACACCTAGGGGTTATTTCTAGAGTTGAGATTTGGCAGGGTGATGTCTCCTTAGATGGTGGGGTTGGATGGACAAAAGGAAAAACTTGCATGTGCAACTTTTGGTGAATTTCAGTTCTGGACAGAAGCTTCAGGGGAATATTTGGTGAACCAAAATGATTCCAATGGAGCTAAAATTTTGGACTTAGGGGTTTGGTTGGAGGGACTATAGGTGGGAAAAATTTCAGGATTTTTGGAGAAAAGAAAAATGGGGTTGTAGTGCAAAATTGGATCTGGACCAGAAATGAAAAGAGCTTGTTTCACTCAAAATTTTCAAAATACCAAGTTAGGTTTTTGCATAAAAGTGATTTATAGTCATCACATGACCTCCCATAATTTTTCTGGAATTTTAAAAGGATTATTTAAAGTGGTGGCAGTGCAACCGGAGCATTTAAAGATTTGAAAATGCTATAAAGAGAATTAATTTGGGCAAATTTTATTATGAAAGTAATTCCTACTATTATCTAAAATAATATGAAAAGGTTTAAGAAAACTCCCAAAGCCACAACATTATTTTCAAAATTTCTATATGGAGGGAAGAATATTGAAAAACAGAAACAAAAAATACTCTGAAAGCAATAAAGGATTTACTTATAAATCAAAAAAATTATTTCTGGCCAAATTTTATTTAGTAAAAACATGATTAAATTTTTGGGGTGTTACAAAATCCCTATTTCCCTGGGGAATCCAACTTATATTCGTTGAGCGGTGAGTCTTGTTTTCGACCCGCGGGACGAAGAAATGTCTAAACAGATCCACATTGGGGCAACTCCGACAAAGTTCTCGCACAGATGGGCGAAAATCGCCATGCACGCCATTGCATTTGGTGTGAAATCCAAAAGATAGAATCCATACACCACCATCATCGCCTCAAAGAAATCTGAGAAAGGGGGGCTGAGGCCGCAGAGAAAGTACGCGCAGAAGAAGCGGTACGAATTTGGCGGATCCTTTTTCCCCTCCGGCAAGACCACGGGCGCGCCATGCCCTTTTGGGACTTCCCTCCCCCACATGTATGTATACCTTCCGAGCAAGGCATTGCTGTCCAAGCTTGATGGGAAGAAGACCACATCCTCCCGCTGCTTCCTGTCCAACTCCGCCGCTTTCTTCTTCTTCCCCTCCGCTGCCACTTCCTTTGTGGTGGTCACCCACTTCCCCCTTGTGGTGGCGGCTCTCTTTCCCATCCTTCGGGGCTGTGGAAAGGGTGGAAGACCGGATGAGGCGTTGGAGGCGAGTATGGGCATAGGAGCGGTCGCTTGGCTTGAGGAGGAAGATGATGGAGGGAGAAACGGATGCGAATGAGCAGCGCCCCTTTCGTGTTTTCTCTTTTGTGAGGAACGGACATGGGGGGAGGGGGTGGCTCTTCGCTACCTTCTCTCAGGAAGTTACCATTTTACATTAACTGCTACAATCCCATGACCCCAAGACTTGCGGTAATTACGCGGAGTGGACGTTGAGTTGACTGGTCATCATAACAAACCGCTACACGCATAGCACTTCCTCGACACGTGTCCATGCACTGTTTGGGGCCTAACCCAACATGCCCGGTGACACGTATGGCTCAGGCTCGGGGGCTTCTGTTGGGGTACACAAACAGGGGTGTATGTTTCCCCTGACTTGAGCATGGACAGCAGGCCTCCAACCCAACGGCGCCAAGCTCCTAAGACGAGACCAAGCCAGAGAGATAACTCTTTGAGGAATCAAAGGGCGGATCAAGAAGACCAAGACGAGCCAAGGGAACAAAATGTCACTAAGGAAAGACCTCCCTTACCGGGCAGGCGAGCCTGGTCAGGTCGAGGCCTCACCAAGAACAAGTCCCAAGACTTCCCCGACAGGCTTACCGGGGCCCCAAGGGCAAATCTCCCCGCCAAGACTCCACCGCTCCACCACACAGCGACGCAAGTCACTTATCAGTGTGGTGTCGAGCCCCCAAGTGATTAAGTGGCTGTCATTTGGCACGAGGCAGCCATTCGGAAGGGAGATTCCCCCTATATGACAACCGTCTAGAGGCGTGTCATGCTGACAGGTAGAAGATGATTAAGCGGCACGGCAGGCTTGCCGGGCTGCATCCACAGCGTGACACCTAGCAGTGCATTTAATGCACTTTGTCCTAACTGCCAGAGTTTGGTATGATAGCACTGTTGGTTATCTAATTAGTAGATAATGACTGTTTTGCCACTGTGGTAACCCCTTAGCCTAAAGGAGGGCCATGTCAACCTAAAAAAGGATTTGGACCCTTGTACACTCATACGCGCGTAGCTGCTCTCCCCGAGGTGACCTCGCCGGTCTTGAGCGCTGCGTTTCCACTACGGTCCTCCCTTCAATCCACCAAAGCAGGAGTAGGGTTTTACGCTTCACAGCGGCCCGAACCTGGGTAAAAACCACTGGTGTCACCACTGTCGTGCTGTTCCATGGCTTCCGCTCTTTGTGCAATGTGATCTCCCCCCTGTCGAACCACAAGGGGCTGATGGCCCCATAAGTTGATCGTGTTCCACCACAACAATGGAGATGATCTGAAGCTGAGACACTTCACGGATGCAAGCCAGTGGAGAGCGTTCAACTGCGAATATCGATATTTCGCATGTGATGCAAGGAACATCATGATTGGCACGTGTACCGATGGCATGAATCCGTTTGGCAACCAGAACACCAACCATAGCACATGGCCCGTGTTTGTATGGATGTACAACATCCCCCCTGGGTGTGCATGAAGTCGAAGTACATACACATGAGCATGCTGATTCAAGGGCTGAAACAACCGAGAAATAATATTAATCTGTATCTGGGGCTACTTCAAGAGGAGTTAAACATGTTATGGAAAACACCAGCCAAGACATGGGACGCCAGTAAAGGCGAGTATTTCAATATGAGAGCCGCGCTGATCACGTCGGTGCATGACTATCTTGGTTATGGATATGTCGCAGGCCAGGTGTGCCACGGACATTGCAGATGCACGCGGTGCATGGATGATACATTGTCTCAGGAGCTAACATCAACGAAAGAAGGCGGGTCTGGGAAAATCGTGTACATGGGGCATCAAAGATGGCTCGAGAAGGACGACCCATGGAGAAACCATGGAGATCTCTTCAATGGTGAGGCTGAGCATCGAGGACCTCCACGTAAGCGGAGCGGCGCCGAAATCGATGAGCTGTTGAAAAACTGGGAACAGTGCCCCTTGTCAGGAAAGACAATGAAAAAGGCGCCGGAGCCGCTACTGAAGGTATGGAAGATGAGGTTTGTTTTCTGGGACATGGAGTACTGGCACAAACTCGACACGCCTCATTGCCTTGATCAAATGCATATTTGTAAGAATGTCCTTGAGAGCTTGCTTGCAACACTGATGAACATGCCGGATAAGACCAAGGATGGGCCGAAGGCAAGAAAAGACTTGCAAGATTTGAAAATCAGGGCAAATCTGCACATGCCACCCCGTAAAAAGTCAGAGGAGACAGAGACGGAGACGGAGGCGCGGGAGATGAAGAAGGGCAAAAAAGTGAAGGAAGAGGATTATTGCCCCCCTTCTTGCTTCACCTTAAGTCCGGCTAAGATCGATCAATTCTTCAAGTGCCTTACCATAATCAAAGTTAGTTCCAGTTACTATGGGAAGATAAGCAGATTTCTAGACACGAAGAAGAAAAGGTTTAGTGGGATGAAGTCCCATGACTATCATGTGATGATGACGCAGATACTACCTGTTGCCCTTAGAGGGATAATGGACGAGCACGTCCATGACACCCTTATTGGTCTCTGCAACTTTTTTGACATCATCTCTCAAAAGTTGATTAGTGTGAAGCAGCTCCGAAGGCTACAGGAAGAGATCGTTGTGATACTAAATGAGCTTGAGATGTACTTCCCGCCCGTGTTCTTTGATGTCATGGTGCATCTGTGTGTCCACATTGTGGATGACATAATAGACCTGGGGCCGTCATTCCTGCACAACATGATGCCGTTCGAGAGGATGAATGGGGTCATCAAAGGATTCGTTCGTAACATGTCCCGTCCGGATGGAAGCATCGTCCAGGGCTATTTGACACAAGAGTGCTTCTCTTTCTGTGAGAATTATCTATATGGCGGAGACCGGCCTGGTGTTGGTTTGCCCGTTAAGAAGCACCTTGGGAGGCTCGAAGGAGAAGGTCACTCCAACGGTCGCAGGGAACTGCATGTGGCCTACTCGGATCGACGCAACGACTTTGACAGAGCAAACTTAGTAGTGCTACAACACCTAGATGAGGTAGATCCTTTCGTGACACTGCACAAAGAAACCATCGCAAAGAAGTATCGTGACCAGGGGCTATGCAGGACGAACACCAAAGTTACTAAAGAGCACAACTCCACTTTCCTGCATTGGTTCAAAGAGCATATTCTTGCTAATCCCCCGGAAGAGGGCTCTCAGGACGGATTGCTCATATACGCCTTAGCACATGGCCCCTCAGCCAACCTCGCGATCTATCAGGCATACGATATCAACGGATACACATTCTACATGGAGGCCAAAGATATGAACAGTGATTTTTAGAACTCAGGGGTGACGATGGAGTGCATGACTGGCGACAACACCGCTTCTGAGAGATTCTACGGAAGGGTCGAGGAGATCTGGGAGCTTGACTACCCTGGACTGCACAGCGCGATGATGTTCCGTGCCAGATGGGCTAAGAATGTCGAAAGAGAAAACCGGTATTTCACTACCATGTCTATACCCGACGCCAAGAGCGCTACCGCGAACGCCATCGCAAAAAACGAGCCATGGGTACACGCTAAGCACGTGACACAATGCTTCTTCGTAACTGACCCGAGCAATCCCAGCTGTGTTGTCATGAGGAGAGGCAAAAGGAACATCATTGGAATGGGTGGAGTCACCAACGAGGAAGACTACAACCAGTACGGCAACCCGATGAGGGAAGATGACGATGACGATGAAGTGTATGTCAAAAGAAGAATCAATACTACATTACCTAAGAAAGATCGTACTCCATGGAAAAGGAAAAGTCACAATGAGGGGCTAAATTATTCGTCAATGAACAAGAAGGGAAAGAAGCTCACTCAAAAACAAAAACGTCGACGCTGAGAATCCATTATCGGCCAAATGATGTAATATATATGTTCCTATTTTGTGTACACACTTAACCGTTATGCATGGGTCAAATGATGTAATATATATGTTCCTATTTTGTATACACACTTAACCGTTATGGGTCAAATGATGCAATATATATTGCCTTAGTTATATACATTGTATCACCTTCCCTTCATTTCGGCTCTCGGAAAAAAAGGAGAGAAAAGAAAAAGAAGAAAAGGAAAGGAAAAGAAAATAAAGGAAAAGAAAATAGAAGAAACAAACAGGAAAAGAAAAGAAAAAGGAAAAATGAAAACAATAGCAGAAGCGCCTGTTGAAGAAAAGCGCTATAGCTACTGGTGATAGCAGTAGCGCGGCTACAAAACATGCGTTGTAGCTACTTTAGTTAGCAGTAGCGCTTTTCCAGGAAACGCGCTATAGCTACCTTAGCTATAGCGCGTGTTTCAGAACCGCACTACTGCTACATTGACATAACCCCCCGCGGGCTTCCCTCCTCTGCTTCCTCCCCCAAATCCCAACCCCCCCTCTCTCTCTGCCCTCGCCACCAGAGCCCCTTGATACTTCTCCAACGTATCTATAATTTTTGCTTGTTCCATGCTATTATATTGTCATTCTTGGATGTTTTACAATCATTTTATAGCAACTTTATATCATTTTTTGGGACTAACCTATTGACATAGTGCCCAGTGCCAGTTGCTGTTTTTTGCTTGTTTTGTACTTCGCAGAAAATCAATATCAAACGGAGTCCAAATGCAGTGAAACTTTTTGTAGATTTTTTCTGGACCAGAAGACACCTGTTGGGCCAAAGAAGTACCAGAGGGGGCTCCGAGGGGAGCACAACCCACCTGGGCACACCTCAGGGCCCGGGCACGCCCTGGTGGGTTGTGCCCACCACGGACGCCTCCCGCATAGCCTCTTTGCTCTATAAACACCCCGAAAATCCAAAAACCCTAGGGGAGTCGACGAAACACAATTCCAGCCGCCGCAAGGTCCAGAACCACCAGATCCAATCTAGACACCATCACGAAGGGGTTCATCATCCTCATTGGTGCCTCTCTGATGATGTGTGAGTAGTTCATTGTAGACCTAAGGGTCCGTAGTTAGTAGCTAGATGGCTTCCTCTCTCTCTTTTGATTCTCAATACAATGGTCTCTTGGAGATCTATTTGATGTAACTCTTTTTGCGGTGTGTTTGTTGGGATCCGAAGAACTTTGAGTTTATGATCAGATCTATTTATCCATGAAAGTTATTTGAGTTTCTTTGATCTCTTATATGCATGATTACTTATAGCCTCGTATTTCTTCTTCGAATCTTTGGTTTAGTTAGGCCGACTAGATCGATTTTTCTTGCCATGGGAAGAGGTGCTTTGTGAAGGGTTCAGTCGTGCGGTGTTCTTTCCCAGTGACAGAAGGGGCAGCAAGACACGTATTGATCGTTGACATTAAGGATAACAAGATGGGGTCTATTCCTACATGAATAGATCTTATCTACATCATGTCATCGTTCTTATTGCATTACTCCATTTCTCCATGAACTTAATACACTAGATTCATGCTGGATAGCGGTCGATGTGTGGAGTAATAGTAGTAGATGCAGGCAGGAGTCGGTCTAATAATCTTGGATGTGATGCCTATATAATGATCATTGCCTGGATATCGTCATAATTATTTGAAGTTCTATCAATTTCCTAACAGTAATTTTTTTACCCGCCGTATGCTATTTTTCTCGAGAGAAGCCACTAGTGAAATCTACGGCCCCGGGGTCTATTCTTCATCATATTTTCTTTCCGATCTATTATTTGCCACTTTTATTTTTAGATCTATTATTCCAAAAACCCAAAAATATCTTGCTGCACTTTTTATTTGCATCTTTTATTTTGCGTTTTATCGAGATCTATTTACCCAATCTATCACAATTTTATCCCGTCAACTTGCCAATTTCTGCGCCGTTACCCGTAGAGGGATTAACAACCCCTCCTAATCGTCGGGTTACAAGTATTTGTTATTTGTGTGCAGGTACTGTTTACATAGTGTTGCTTGGTTCTCCTATTGGATTGATACCTTGGTTTCATAACTGAGGGAAATACCTACCGTAGCTGTGCTGCATCATCCCTTCCTCTTTGCGGAAATACCGTGTCGAGCCCCTTTCTGGGATTAAATCTCAGAAAAGGCCCTAAGTCACACCAGCCCCAAGATCAACACAACTGGTGGACTTCCTTGATACAGATAACCAGTACAAATAATATTACACTGGGTTGAGTCTGAAGGCTCAACAAAATTATTACAAACTCGCCAAATATATGGCAGTGGCGGAATATGACAATGGTGTGGTGGTGATACATCTCTGATACAATAACGTAAAGCCAAGCGTCAGAGTGAGGCTTGACTATTTTATTGGTGTAGCGGAAGCTCAGCGGATGATACATGTGGTAGACTCCTATCTCACAGGTGACTGACTGGGACTCCTCTAAGCGTCGGGCTCGCTAGCGCAATCCTTCTCCACAAGCTCGTCCTCCTCCATGTCTAGCCAAGTAAATAGCCAGGGACAAGCCAGTAAGTACGTTGGAATGTACTCGCAAACATTTTGAACAGAAGATATAATGGATGCACATGCTCATGTAGGAACATAATGACATGCTCATGCTGACTAAAATCCTGGTCATGACATAATTATAAAATAATGCGGGAGTAAATAAAACATGTTAGCCATAACCAGTCTACTAAGAAAAATAAAAGCAAGCGAATGCCACGAGTAGTCTAGCCAGCCCAAGTGACATTCAGAAGAAAAAATTTTAGAGAAATGCCGGTCGGGTGTCTACAAGAGTAGTGGCGAGATAAACCGCATGTTAACTCAAGAGACGCCACGAGAGGTCTTGAAAAGAAATGCCTGTTGGGCGTCAAGTGATGCCACGGTTGGACTTGAAGAGAAATGCCAATCGGGTGTCCACAAGAGTAGTGGCGAGATGAACCGCCTGTTAACTCGAGAGACGCCACGAGAGGTCTTAAAAATAATAGTTGAGTGCCCGGGGTAGTCTAGCCAGCCCCTGAGACACTCAGGAAGGAAATAAATTAAGAGAAACGGGTTAGTCCTCAATATAGCCATAATAATATTTATTAAGCATAAAAAAAATCAGGGTAGCAACAGGGTATCAACAATTATACTGCAAAAATGAGTCAGACATTTTTTTAATTATTTCCTCCGGAGACCGATACCGGGACCGACACTTGACCCACCCAGCTATGCCCTTTGACTGAGGACACGGCTATTCGAATAGTTTTAACTCTGCAGAGGGTGTACTCTTTACCCACAAGTAAAGGATTTCTTTAGTCAGTATCGTGACACTGACTAATTCCCATTTCGGTCTTTGGGTTGAAAACACACCTGACCAGTACACACCAGAATAACTCTCCGGATGCCAGGAATCACCCAAAGCATCGTTCAAGAAAAACTCTGAGACGGAGAGACCAACGTCCTGCATGGGATCACTATTAATACGTGCGAATTACAAAGGGTGCCCCCTCTCAGTCACAACCAGAAACACCCATGCCCCCTGACCCGATGACAGGATTTAGTCCAAGGCCTTTGGAAACCCTCATCGTGGCCCTCTGTACGGTGTGTACCTAGACAGGGGTTAACAACTTACTCAGCCGTACCTTCCTCGCGGAAGGACCTGTGGCAACACGGTATCCAGCTAGGTGTAACGGAACAAGACTCGATCTAGGCCGACTCAGGAGGTGTTAATTAACATCACCGGAATAATCCACTTAAGTCACATGACACCACCGTGTCAAACCAAGAATGGCCCGTGCCCACCGGCACATCCAAAGCAGGAGACACTCTCCCGTATTTCCACCACTTTACCGTGTCAGAAGAATCTCTTGCTTGAGTGATGTGCAAGTTATGAGCAAAAGAGATATGACCATGCATGCAAGTGCTAGTGACATACTACACATACGGTGCAATATCAACCGATGCAACATGCAAAAGCAAATGCAATCACCATATCCCAAGTTCAAAAATGCTTGCCTTGTCCAAAGTAGTCAGGTGAAAACCCTTCAAAATTCTCGGCAAAGTTTCCCTCTTCTTTTTCTGAAAATTCAAAATCAACTCAAATTAAAAAATTTGGAAATAGTACAAGAAGTTGTCCCAAAACATTTTTAAATAAATACTAAAAAACTAGAGAGAAAAATAAGAATTTCAAAAAAAAAATTCAACTCAAACGGAGTTGTGGTTTAAAAGTTATTAAACTTTCAAAACCAGGGGCTTTTTTGTAAAACAGCAGTCCCTGCACAGTTTAAACAGAAAACGTTTCGGCTGAAATACGCTTCTCAGCGGAGAAGGCGTAAAAGGCAGAGTACGTCTTCGTTTTAAACCAGGAAAAAGAAAAAAGACCGCGCGGGGTGGGGGCCCACCGTCAGGTTCAAATTTGAACCCGATCGCGTGCGAGACAGAGAGGCGACGATGGTCGCCGGCGGTGATCGCCGTGGTTTTGGAGGGCGGCGATGGTCGGAACGTGACCAGGGCGGAGTGCCGCGTCGGAGGGAGGTGGTGGTGGTCGCCGGAGAGCACCTGAACGCTGGCGGGGTCGACGGTGGCGGACGGGGCTCGGGTGGTTTTGGGACTCGCCGGAGAGGGCTCGGGCAATGAAATTGGAGCGCGGGATTGATGAGTTGGTGGATGAGATGGCTACTGATGAAGTTTGAGCTGTGGTGGTGGCGTAACGGCGTCGAACCGAACAAGGACAGAGGCGGCGGAGCGGTGACCGGAGAGGAGGGAGGAGACCTCCTCCAGGTCAAGGAAGTGGCATAGGGGCGATTAGGAGGTGGTGGAGGCGATGGGTGAGGAGAACGGAGCTCGGGAGGGCCTTTTATAGGCGATCCGAGGCGGTCCGGCGAGGTTCGGATCACGCCGGAGTTACGGTGGTCGGCGAGGTAGGTTTGGGTGGTGGCCGTGGTCGGTGAGTGTCAGTGAGAGTAGTGAGAGCTGACCGAAACGCCAGCGCAGATGAGCTCGACTTCTAGTGCCTTATCCATGGTGTGGCTGCCGTGCGGCCATGGCGGATGCCGCGTAGCTCTGGCGATTGGCAGTGGGCCTGGGCGGCGTGGTCGGCGTGGAGAAAGTGCGGAGAGGGTGCCGCGTGGAGGGAGATTAGGTGGGGGAGGTCAGCGAGAGAAGTGAAGATGGCAGATGCCGTGTGGATCAGCTCGGCCCGCCGTGGATGAGCACGGTGACAGGTGCACCGGCCTGCCACCGGCCAGTTGACTGAGGAGTACTGACGAGGGAGAACTCATGGAGATGCATTGATGGCCAGGGGAGGCGATACCGTGCGGGCAAGGGGAAAGGAAGAAGTGCACGGCACCGGTCGCCTCTGTCGTCTGAATCCGAATTCAGTTAACTGAATTTGTTTCAGTTATGAACAGTGCACTGATACTCATATAATCCTATGACAGAGAGTGCTAGAGATTTTTAGAATTTGTGGCAATTTTTGTGGTGATGTGTTGATACATATGAGAGGGTCTGGCAAAGTTTGGGAATTTTTGGAGTATTTAAAAATATGTTTGGATCAGAAATATTGAATCTGGTCCAAATTTGAAATGAGTGGAATTTGAAAATTTTGAACTGTGGTACCCCATGTCTTTGGAGAAATGGGTTGTGGGTACCATATATTTGTTGGGATAATTTTGGTGGAGGTAGAAACCTTGTGGAAATTGTGGTTCCTTTGTAAACCAAAGGAATGATGGATAATATGAATTCCAACTTTGGAATTTATTTGGATTGTGAAAAATATTTCTGTGGGGTAGGAGAGAGTTGGATTGTGTCCTAGATGATGTGAGTGAGTTGTGGGATAAAGTTGGAATGGAAGAAACTTGTTGGATGGGTTTAGTAGGGCTAAAAGGGAGGTGAAGAGGTTGTCTCCTTTGAAAATTTATTATCCTCAAAACTTTTCTTGCTAAAACTAAAGTGTTTGAAAACCCCAAAATAATTATCCTTATAATTTTAAACTCTTCAACCAGAATATTTAAAGAAGATTGGAACCCAAATAAAATTTGAAAAGGTTTTCAAATTGAAGAAAGGTGATATGAAAAAAAAATGATTTTCAACACTTTTATTTTTAAGGGAAAGATTTCAAATATTCAGAAAAATATTTTTGGGGCGTTACATACCGACGTAGTTCAAGCGACATCAAAAGGAATTTCTGGCGCCGTTGTCGGGGAGACATCATCAACATCTATCAGGTTCCTAATCATAAATCTCATCTCCTTGCAATTTACATTATTTGCCATTTGCCTCTCGTTTTCATCTCCCCCACTTCACAAAAATTTGCCTTTTTATTCGTCCTCTTTTTCGTTCGCCTTCTTCTCGTCAGATCTCTTGTTTGCTATCTCTACTTGTGATGCCATGTGTCTTCTATTTGCTTGCATCTTTACTTGCTAAAAATTTATTGATATGGATCCACTTAAAGTTTTCTACTTGGATCATATTCGATCCATATGTGCTCGTGCTGAAACCCCAACTAGTTTAGTTGACGGAAAATCATTAGATGAACAGGCTCATTTTGTGTGTCACCGTTTGTCTCAAAAAGGGAGACTCTTATGGAATCAAATAAATTGTTTGCTTTGTTATGCTTGGAATCTTTGTGAACTTTGCGATTTTACTTGTTGCTCTAAGAACCCTAAAAAACATCTTCCCTATCTATGTGAGTTAAATGATAATGAAATCTTATCTTCTTATGAAAAGGGTGTTTATAGTTACTATTATATCGAACAAATCGAAGAATTTGTTGTTTTAAAGGGTGCTTATGAAGTTGCTTCTTTGATTGAAAAGTATGATATTACTCTCTACAAATCTGAAAATTTTGACATTATTAAATATTGCTATGAAAACTATGCTCATAATGCCTATGTCAAAGAATTTATTGAGAGAATGTCTGCTGCTTTGGCAGAAAATAATGATATGCATGAATCTATAGATAATTGTGATTCTGTTGATTTGATTGAAATGACCCCCCTTGATGAACATGATGCTTGCTATTCTTATGGCCAATATGCCAATATTAATGATGCCTATGGAGATGAACTTGCTATAGTTCCTTATGATAAACATGAAATTATTGCTATTGCACCCATACTTGATAGTTCCTTGAATCAAAAGCATGATTGCAATGATGTTATTATAAATTATATGAATGTCGATTGTGCTAATGATCTGCAAATCTACAAGCTTGGGGATGATGATTTTGTTATGTCTTCTACTTATTGCAATGATCATGATTGGGGTGATAATGTTTCTTATGATTTTGAAAATTTATTTATGCCTCATGATGAATATGCTATTGATAATAATGTTTGCAATAGTATTGAAAGTGGGTTTGGAATAGTGTCAACTTTAGGTAAAAAGAATCCCACATATTTGGAGAGTGTTCAATCTTATGAAATTATTGATAAAAGTGGGTTCGGAGAGGTCATGACTTTAGTTGATGTTAATCCCACTATCTTGGAAGATTATAAGACTTTTATGCATGTGGATCATGAAGTAAAATTTTTATATGATAGCTATATTGGTGAATTTGATTATGATCCTACATGTAATTATTATGAGAGAGGAAAATATGGTTGTAGAAATTTTCATGTTACTAAATTACCTCTCTTAATGTTGAGATTGCTGTTGTTTCTTTCTCCTTCCTTGCATATGCTAGATATGTCTTGTCTTGATAATTTGTTTGCTTATAAAATGCCTATGTATAGGAAGTATGTTAGACTTAAACTTGTATTTCACATGCTATATGATGCTCTCTTTGTGTTTCAATTATTATCTTTCTTGTGAGCATCAATAAAATTTTATGCCTAGCTAGGGGCGTAAAACGATAGCGCTTGTTGGGAGGCAACCCAATGAATAAAATTTATTTTTACCTTTTTATTTTTGTTCTTGAGTGTTTGCAAAATTATTCCTCTGTTATGGTTGTGTTTTTTATGTTTTAATTAGTGTTTGTGCCAAGTAAAGCCTTTGGGATAGCTTTGGTTATAGTTGATTTGATCCAGTTGAAAAACAGAAACTTCTGCGTCCAGTAAAATAATTTTCAAGATTTACAGATGCGACGAAAAATTCTGAATTTCTTACAAAAGATTTATATACAAATTTCCTGTATTTTCCAAATTTTTCAGAATTTTTGGAGTTACATAAGTATAAGTAAAATTCGCATCTTTACAGACTGTTCTGTTTTTGACAGATTCTGTTTTCTTTGCATTGTGTGCTTATTTCGATGATTCTATGGATTGTATCGGGGGGTATAAGCCATAGCAAAGTTAGAATACAGTAGATGTAATGCAATAACAAAATTTGAATGAGTTTTCTACAGTACTTAAAGTAAAGATTGGTTTTCTTATACTAACGGATCTCACGAAGGTTTTGTTAAGTTTTGTGTGATTGAAGTTTTCAAGTTTTGGGTGAGATGACGATGGATGACGGAATAAGGAGTAAGAAGAGCCTAAGATTGGGGATGCCCACGGCACCCCAAGGTAATATTCAAGGAGAAACAAGAAACTAAGCTTGGGGATGCTCGAGTGGCATCCCCTCTTTCTTCTAACGACCATCGGTATTTTACTTGGAACTATATTTTTATTTGTCACATATCATGAGTTTTGCTTCAAGCGTCTTGTATTATATGAGTCTTTGCTTGTTTTGCTTTTTGTTTTGTATCAAGTATCCTTGCTGAACACACCTATTTGAGAGAGCCAAAATTATACTATGATTTGTTAGAATTGTTCTTTATGCTTCACTTAAATTTTTTGAGCTATGGAATTGCTCTAGTGCTTCACTTATATCTTTTTGAGCACGGTGTGCTTTAATAATTTTGAAGAAATGCTCTCATGCTTCACTTAGATTTATTTGAGAGTTATTAATTTTTTAAGAAATTCTCTCATGCTTCACTTATATTATTTTGAGAGACGAAAAAATTGTATGCTCATGTTCTTCACTTAGATTTGTTTGAGCTATCAAAAGCAACATATGAAACTAGTCCCAAAGTGATAGATATTCAAGAGAGATATAATAAAAAACTTTCATGAAGATCATTGGACAAAATAAACTTGATTCTTTGTAATAGTTTTGCAATATGATGATAGTGATATGTGAGTCATGTTGGTGAGTAATCGTACTTTAGTAAGAATATTGGTGTTAAGGTTTGTGATTCCCTATGCAAGCACGAAAGTCAATAGTTATGCAATGAAATTACATCGTACTTGTGGTGCATTATTCGGTGTTAGTTATGCTTAATGCTCGCTTATGAGATTTTTCGTTTCTTGGTTGGATGCTTCTCAATCTTTTTGCTAGCCTTCACTTGTACTAAGTAGGAGTACTACTTGTGCATCCAAAATCCTTTAAACCAGTTTGCCATATGAGTCCACTATACCTACCTATATGCGTTATTTTCATGCCGTTCTAAGCAAATTTGTATGTGCCATCTCTAATCTTCAAAATAAATTTCCTTTTTGTGTGCTCATGCCGCTCATGAAACGGTAGGGGGTGGCTGATATTTTTCCATGCTAGATGTGTTATTCTCAAGATGAGTGTTTATTCACTTGTCATTGCACGAGTGTATGGCAAAGGTATTAGAGATGCCTAGTCCCGAAATGAAAAATGAATTTACTTTATGTTGTCAAATAATAAATTCCTTGTAAAGTGTTGGTATGGACGGCACCCGTGGATACGGCTAGCCGTGGAATGTGAAAGTATGGTGGAAAAAGGAATAAAATTTATTTTCTGTTTGGGAACCACCTATGATATATCTAGCATGGAAAGTATGGGGAACTACTCAATCATTTTCGTTGACAGGAAAAGCATGCCACCCAAAATGTTTTATCTCTATCTTTTTTTGCTTTGAGCTCTGGCACCTCTACAAATCCCTACTTACCTCTGCGAAGGGCCTTTCGATTTACCTTATGCAATTTTTATTTTTATTTGAGTCTCCATCTTCTCTTATAAAGCACCAACTAAGGGGCACTATGATCGTACTTGAGCATTGGGTGTAGCTAATATGCGAGTGTGTTTCATGAATGGATCAATGATTGAGCATAATGGGCTAGGGATAACTTGCTTTAGTGTTGATATTTTGAAAGACATGGTTGCTTGTTGATATGCTTGAGTATTGAAATCTTCATGTCAGAACTAGACTATTGCTTTGAATCATATAAAAGTCCAAATGTCCATGCTACAAAAGAAAAGAATATGTTATGAACATGTTATGCAGCATTCCGCATCAAAAAAAAAATATCATTTACCTACTCGAGGATGAGTAGGAATTAAGCTTGGGGATGTTGATACGTCTCCAATGTATCTATAACTTTTGCTTGTTCCATGTTGTTATATTATCATTCTTGGATGTTTTACAATCATTTTATAGCAACTTTATATCATTTTTTGGGACTAACCTATTGACATAGTGCCCAGTGCCAGTTGCTATTTTTGCTTGTTTTTTACTTTGCAGAAAATCAATACCAAACAGAGTCCAAACGTAGCGAAACTTTTTGGAGATTTTTTCTGGACCAAAAGACACCTGTTGGGCCAAAGAAGTACCAGAGGGGGGCTCCGAGGGGAGCACAACCCACCTGGGCACGCCTGGGGGCCCAGGCGCGCCCTGGTGGGTTGTGCCCACCTCGGCCGCCTCCCGCACCGCCTCTTTGCTCTATAAATACCCCGAAAATCCAAAAACCCTAGGGGAGTCGACGAAACACAATTCGAGCCGCCGCAGGTTCCAGAACCACCAGATCCAATCTAGACACCATCACGGAGGGGTTCATCATCCTCATTGGTGCCTCTCCGATGATGCGTGAGTAATTCATTGTAGACCTACGGGTCCATAGTTAGTATCTAGATGGCTTCCTTTCTCTCTTTTGATTCCCAATACAATGGTCTTTTGGAGATCTATTTGATGTAACTCTTTTTGCGGTGTGTTTGTTGGGATCCGATGAACTTTATGATCAGATCTATTTATGCATGAAAGTTATTTGAGTTTCTTTGATCTCTTATATGCATGATTACTTATAGCCTCGTATTTCTTCTTCGAATCTTTGGTTTAGTTAGGCCGACTAAATCGATTTTTCTTGCCATGGGAAGAGGTGCTTTGTGATGGGTTCGGTCGTGCGGTGTTCTTTCCTAGTGACAGAAGGGGCAGCACGACATGTATTGATCGTTGCCATTAAGGATAACAAGATGGGGTCTATTCCTACATGAATAGATCTTGTCTACATCATGTAATCGTTCTTATTGCATTACTCCGTTTCTCCATGAACTTAATACACTAGATGCATGCTCGACAGCGGTCGATGTGTGGAGTAATAGTAGTAGATGCTGGCAGGAGTCGGTCTACTAATCTTTTACGTGATGCCTATATAATGATCATTGCCTGGATATCGTCATAATTATTTGAAGTTCTATCAATTGCCCAACAGTAATTTGTTTACCCGCCGTATGCTATTTTTCTCGAGAGAAGCCACTAGTGAAATCTACGGCCCCCGGGTCTGTTCTTCATCATATTTGCTTTCCGATCTATTATTTGCCACTTTTATTTTCAGATCTATTATTCCAAAAACCCAAAAATATCTTGCTACACTTTTTATTTTCATCTTTTATTTTGCGTTTTATCGAGATCTATTTCCCCAATCTATCACAATTTTATCCCGTCAACTTGCCAATTTCTGGCGCCGTTACCCGTAGAGGGATTGACAACCCCTCCTAATCGTCGGGTTGCAAGTATTTGTTATTTGTGTGCAGGTACCGTTTACATAGTGTTGCTTGGTTCTCCTACTGGATTGATACCTTGGTTTCATAACTAAGGGAAATACCTACCGTAGCTGTGCTGCATCATCCCTTCCTCTTTGGGGAAATACCGACGTAGTTCAAGCAACATCACCCCTCCCCTCGCCCCCGCCCCCGTCCTCGCCGCCGGATCCCCTGCCGTCGAGCATCGCCGGAGCCCCTCCCCTCGAGCATCGCCGGAGCACTCGTCGCTAGAGCCCTCGCCGTGTCGCCGCCTCGCCTCTGGCGCGCCATCCTCGTCGCCGCCGCGCCATCGTCTCCCCCGACAGCCACCACCGCGACAGCCTCATCCCTTCCTCCTCCTCCTCCACCTCCCCGCTACCGTCTCCCCCCACCTCCCCGTTGTAAGCCCTCCTCTCCCCTCCCCTCTTCTCTCTCTGCTCATTGTCATTTGAACCCTAGGTTAGTTAGGCTAGATTATGAACCCTAGGTGCCATTTGAACCCTAGGTTAGTGCCATGTATACCATATGTTAGTGCTAGATTATGAACCCTAGTTAGTATGAACCCTAGGTTTCAAATTAGGACATAAATTTAGCTAGGTTTTGAAATTAGGACAGAAATTTATATAGGTTTCAAAATAGGACATAAATTTAGGGTTAGGTGTTTTAGGCGTAGTTAAAAGAAAAAACAGAATTGATTATATAGGTTTCTTGCATTTTTCTTCAAGTTCTACGGAATGTTGATTCATGTGATATTTGGACATGTGATATTTTGGTCATGTGTGATTTGGAAAATGATGGTTATGTGCAGGGTAAATGATCCGAGTGGTCTATGTTTCACCGGAATGTTGATTCATTTCCGTTCCGGTGAATTTCAGGCGCTCGATATGTCCACTTTTTAGCAAAGGTCATGCCGAAATTTCCCTTGAATTTTGGCATGACTTGTGCTAGACAGTAGGCATATCGAGTGCCGGGATTTGTTGCGACGGGAATGAAACGGCATTCCGGCAAACCATAGACCTTTTTTTATGTCATTACTCATTTTAATTATAGTTTAAGAATTAAATGAGGAGACTTACTTGTAGGAAACATGTCGAACAACGAAGAAACCGGGCCTTCTGACCACGATGCAGACGAGATGGATTATGAGGGTGAACAAAAGTACCTCGACTATTTGTCTGCTAAGCATAGTCAAGGTTTGCAGAGCGGCCTCGATGATGTTACTGATGCCGACATCGACACCAATGGCACCTGTACTGATGGAGGCACCGAGACCGGCGAGGAAGGTAACGGCGGGGAAGGTACCGACGGGGAAGGTACCGGCGCCGAAGCCGCTAATGAAAATAAGAAGCAGAAGAAGCAGAGGATACAAAAACCTAACAAACTTGGCATCGGACGACTGGTGATCACAAAGATGGCCCCTGGCAAGTTTGAGCCATTAGAGCTTGAAGAACCTCGCAAGTGCTACGGGAACCAAGTCGGGTGCATCCTACGGGAATGAGCGAGCATCAACGATGATGACTTAAGGGGTAAAGAACATTGGAAGTAGTTGCTCCTAACGAAGTTGCACAAGAGATTCTAGTTCCCCGACCGGGATGACCGCATAGAACACCTGTGTGATGATCTGAAGATGAAAAACATTAACAATCACACCATGGGCATGTTCAGCAATCATTTGGCCTCCTGGAAAGGGAGGGTGAAACGAGCTATTGAGGCTAAGGAACCCCTGTCCAAGACTCTGGAGGAAAATCTGACACTTACGAAAGAGGAGTTCCAAAAGTTCAAGGACACTTGCGCTACCGAGGCAGCCAAGGCTAAGGCTGCGAAATTCAAGAGCCTTCAGCAAAGGAACACAAGGAACCAATGCCTCGGAAGCCGTGGCTACCTTGGCAAAATGCCCATATGGGATAAGGAGGGCGCGAAACGTGAAGCCGCGGGTCTCCTAGACCCCTTCACGAAGTTCACCTCCCCCTTGGAGCTTGACTTCATCAGGGCCCACTACAAGTGGGACAAGGAAAAGAAGGTTTTTTACACGGACCCGATCACGAGGAAATTGATTAGAATACTGGTAATTATTCTTTTACCACCTTACATTTAGCTTCTGATCAAGTCGACTACACATTCATAAACGGTTCATGTTCCTTCTACAGGAGAAGCAACACAAGCTTGCAGCCAAAAGCGAGTCTTCGTTGATGAGGCCCAAGTGGGACACCCCTCTCAACCGGGCCTTGAACGAACTTAAGGGACTCCCTTTGGACCAGAAGCCGCAATATGGACATGTGCACGGCGCCGGATACGGCGCCACGTGGAAGGTCTTTTACAACGAGGAGCCGAAGGCCAAGAAGCAGAAAAAGAAGTTCAGTCAGGCGGACATCAACGAGAAGGTGAAGCTTGCATTCGAGAAAAAATCAGCTCAGGACGTGAAAAAAGCAGCTCAGGAGAAAAATGATTTGGTCCAGCAGGCAGTCGCTGCAGCTATAGATGCCTGCAGAAATGATTTTGCTACTAACTTGATTCCGGCTATCATCAACTGGACGAAGGAAAATCCAGACAAGATGGTAGATGATTTCCCCATGCCCAACTTCATCGGGAGCAACTCGGTGAACATCACAACTGCACCATCACCTGCTCACGCACCCGTGCCCGCACCCGCTCATAGCAGCCCGTCCTTGGTCTCTGGCGCGCTAGGCGGGCCTTCGTCTTTAGCTGAGCTCGACGCCCTCACGGTAATTACACGTCGCACCAACATATATCTAGAATATTCCGTTTTCGTTGCCTTTCGGAAGTTTTATGCCGCAGACATGTCCTTGCAGGCCGACGAAACCCCGTGCACCGTACTCTACTTGATCAAAGGCCAGAAGGTGGACGTGGGAAAGGCGGTGATAACGAAGCCCTTGGAACTCACGTTCCACGGCCAGCCGATCCCCGGTGGCCACTTCAGGGTTACCTTGTCGAGTGTGAAATCGGGGCACGAGGATTTGCCTCCTCCAGTACGGCTTGGGGGAGAGGACGACGAGACCCCGCCGTGGCTTGGAAACTGCAAGGGTTGGATGCTACTATGGCCGAAGAATCTTCTTTGTCTGGAGGCGGCCGAGAGCACACCAATAACCACACATCAGCAAGCAGGTATGAACACCACCACCCCGCCTACGCAATGACCAACGTCTGTAGTGCCGAGTGAGAGCGGCGGACGACGCGAGGAAGGGGTTCCAATAGTGGCTGATGTAATCGCCCCCGTACAACAAAGAATGGATGATGAGATGGACGAGGATGACCCTCTTCAGTTCCTCAATACAGGCACCTATGACGAAGACTTAGATATGATGAGTCAGCCATATGATGACTCGGGCTATCAGCATGCTGATGAGGAGATGGATGATGTGCCCGGGCAGGAACGTCCTAGCAGGGTTGATTGCAAGAAGTCTGTCTTCATGCAATCCTCACAGGACACGCCTGAAGATGCCGCCTCAACGTATGCTCAACTAGCCGAGAGTCTTACAGTGCTTAGCCCGACAACACTGGGACAGGGGTTAAGGAAGGGTCTGGAAGGTCAGCCCAAGAAAAAGGAGAGGAAGAGAGCGGCGAAGAAAGGCTCCGCTACCTACAAACAAGCCAGAGCACATAGCAGCCAAACGGCGGATTTTGAAGAGCGTGTACCCGTCAAAGGTGCGGCCATGTTCCATGTCATGGGCGAGCCGATGCTACCGCCGAAACTACTGGAGGCCATATCAGGGGATCTCAGGAGACTGCACGACCATGTGCTGTCGACTAAGATAAGCCTACTAGCCTTGAAGGATCCAGGATATCCGACATATGCAGCTCATGTGCCTGACGGGAAGTGCTACGTTGACACACGGCCCGCGGAGGTGTTCTTCCTATGGTTTGAGCATATCTTTGAGATGTTTCTGACAAGGCGGCTCTATTTTACAATCGTCCGCCTTTTCGCGCTACATATGAGCTCCGTCATGAAGAGAGAACAAGTCTCACAAATCTGTGTGGCGGATCCATACTACATGCACAAGTCCTTCTTGAGTCTCGGCGACTTTCTAGTGTAAAACTGCTAGGGAGTACCTCGAAAACTTCATGATACAGAATAAGGACCAGGAAATTTTCCTCCTGCCTTATCATCCAATGTAAGTCAGTGTCGGACAAGCCTTTCGTACATTTCAATCATTCCTTCTCGCTCATATGGAGAATAATTTGAGGTGTTTTTTCCCCACAGCAACGGGCGCGCCATCCTTATCGTTCTTTACCCGCGAGTCTCCCATGCCGTATATTTTGACCCTACTAGAAACTACGAGAAGAAGGACTACACCCACGTAATGAATATTCTAGATGATGCTCTCCACGGCTTCAGCTTGAGGGGTGGCCACCTGCAGATCAGGAAACAAAGGAACTGCAAGCCAGGTTTCGCGCATAAAACTAACTTCTGCTGCATCCATGTCCTGAAACCAAGCAGGAATGATGGATTCTACCTCCTCCATCTCATGATGGAGTTCAAAAGGGATCACCAAAAGCTTCGCATGACAACTAGAGAAGCGATGATCATATCTGCAAGTGGGTAGAATCTCAAGGAGAAGCGGATTATAAACTTCGACGATCATCATGAAAGAAGTCGTCGAAGAGAAGGGGATGTTCCACCATGGCCCTATACCGCGAGCTGACGTCTGAAATTGCATAGGCATGCAACATCAGGACCTCATGTCGTTCAAGAAGCTAGGGTGCATCCTTGATGATACAGAAGGATGGAACTTCTAGTGATTTACGATGCTGATGATGATATGTGTCATGAAGGTGCATCTCTAACAGGTACCTAGATCCTTGATGGTGAAGAAGCAGTGCTATGTCGTGTACACAGTGCTGAAGCCGGCATGGCCAGCATCTCATTTGCCAGCGCGAGCTCCTATCCTTCCTGGATGCTTACTCCCGCTATCATCAGATCAAGTTGGACCCGGCCGACGCCCTGAAGACGTCCTTCATCATGCCCTTTGGGGCGTATTGCTACATCACCATGTCATTCAGCTTGAAGAACACCGGTGCCACCTTCCAGCGCTGCATGCAGAAATGCTTTCTGACGCAACTCGGCCGCAACATCCACGTCTACGTAGATGACATCATGGTGAAGACCAAGCAGCACCTTACGCTCCTTGATGACCTAAGGGAGACCTTTGCTAATCTACGCGAGTACCAGATCAAGCTCAACCCGGAGAAGTGCATTTTTGGTGTGCCGGCCGGGAAGCTGCTCGGTTTCCTTGTCTCGGAGCGCGGCATTGAGGCAAACCTAGAGAAAATCAAGGCCATCAAGCGCATGCGCAAGCCAGCCCAGCTGCGAGATGTCCAAAAGTTTACCGTCTTCTTGGCCTCGGTCAGCCGGTTCCTCAGCCGGCTGGGTGAGAGGGCCCTGCCCTTGTACCAGCTGATGAAGAAGGCGTCGCCGTTCGAGTGGAACGACCAGGCGGACGAAGCTTTCCGGGATCTCAAGCACATGCTCTCCACCGCACCCGTCCTAGCCGCGCCGGCAGACAAGGAGTCGCTGTTGCTATACATTGCCGCCACCTCGCGGTCGGTTAGACGGTGCTTGTGGTCGAGTAACCAGAGAAAGGCAAGATCCAGTCCGTTCAGCGCCCGGTCTATTACCTGAGCGAGGTGCTATCCGCCTCCAAGCAGAACTACCCGCACTACCAGAAGATGTGTTACGGCATGTATTTCACCGCCAAGAAGCTGAAGCAGTATTTCCAAGAGCATGTCATCACCGTGGTCAGCACGACCCCCATCGGCGAAATCATGGGCTGCCGGGATGCCTCTGGCTGGGTTGCCAAGTGAGCCATCGAGCTAGCCGGCCACACCATCCTCTACGAGCCCCGCACCCCGATCAAGCCCCAGGCCCTGGCCGACTTCCTCGTCGACTGGACGGAGACCCAGTACCTGCCGCCGCCGCCAAATTCAATGCATTGGCGCATGCACTTTGACGGCTCTAAGATGCGCTCTGGCCTGGGAGCCAGCATCGTGCTATCTTCCCCGAAGGGCGACCGGCTGCGGTACGCACTCCAGATCCACTTCACCGCCTCCAACAACGTCGCTGAGTACGAAGCCCTTGTGCATGGCCTCCGGCTTGCAAGGAACTCGGTGTCCGACGCATCCTGTGCTACGGTGACTCGGACCTGGTGGTGCAACAGTGCTCCGGCGAGTGGGACGCCCGGGACGCTAACATGGCCAGCTACCGCTTCCTGGTCTAGCAAATCTCCGGCGCCTTCGACGGCTGCGAGTTCCTCCACGTCCCACGCGCACAAAATAAAGACGCCGACACGCTAACCAAGATTGGCTCATCCCGGCAGGCCATACCATCCGGCGTCTCCCTCGAGTACCTGCGCAAGCCATCCGTCAAGCCGTCTCCGGATTCCGAGTCCATCTTCATCCCGGATGACCCCGCAGTGCCCCTTCCCAACCCGAACCCTGCCCGGGGGCTACTCAACCCGGCCCAGGGACTGCGGATCCTGGCCCGGGGGCTGCTGAACCCGGCCCGGGGACTGCCGTGCTCGCCCCGGCCTTCGTCATCCCCAACCCGGGGGCTGCCGCCTCCGGCTCAGGGGCTGCCGCCCCAGAACCCGTCATGGTGGTCGTCTTCACCGTCGTGACAGCTTCGTCATGGGCCCATCCGATCTTGGCATTCCTGGAGGGCGGAGCGCTCCCCACGGACGAGACCGAGGCCCTGCAAGTGCAACGCTGGGCATCCGCCTACAGCATCATCAACAACGAGCTCGTCAAGCACAGCGTGACAGGCATGTTCCAGCGCTGCATCGAGCAGGACAAGGGCATAGAGATCCTCCTCGACATACATCAAGGCGAGTGCGGGCACCACACCGCCTCCAGGTCTCTAGTAGCCAAGGCTTTTCACCATGGGTTCTAGAAGCCTACGGCCCACAAAGACGCCGAGTCGCTTGTCCTCAAGTGCGAGGGGTGCCAATGCTTCAGCAAGCGCAGCCACCAGCCGGCTTCAGCCCTGCGAACTATACCGATCACCTGGCCCTTGGCGGTCTGGGGGCTTGACATGGTAGGACCCTTCAAGACAGCCCGAGGCAGCATGACACACTTGCTCGTGGTGGTCGACAAGTTCACCAAGTGGATCGAGGCGCGGCCGATCGAGAAACTGGACGGGCCAACAGCCATCCGATTCGTCAAAGGCATCACGGTACGCTACGACGTCCCGAACAGCATCATCACGGACAATGGCACCAACTTCGCCAAAGGCGCCTTGGCGCAATACTGCTCCATCTCCGGCATCCGGCTCGACCTGGCCTCCGTGGCTCATCCTCAGTCCAACGGCCAGGTCGAGCGGGCCAACGGCCTCATCCTATCCGGCATCAAGCCACGGCTCGTCGAGCCCCTCATCCGTTCACCCGACAGCTGGCTCGACGAGCTGCCGGCCGTCCTCTAGAGTCTTCGCACAATGCCAAACCGGTCCACCGGGTTCACCCTGTTCTTCCTTGTCTACGGAGCTGAAGCCGTCATCCCGACCAACATCAAGTTTGACTCGCCGCGAGTTGCAATGTACATGGAAGCCCAAGCCAAGGAAGGCCGCGAAGACGGCGTCGACCTACTCATAGAAGCGCGCCTTCTGGCCCTCAGCCGATCTGCCATCTACCAGCAAGGCCTGAGGCACTACAACAGCAGAAAGATCAAGCCCCTCGCATTCCGCGAGGGAGACCTCGTCCTCCGGCTTGTCCAGCAGCAACCAGCCAGCACAAGTTGGCCTCCCCATGGGAGGGCCCTTTCATCATTAGCAAAGCCATGTGCGACCGCAACGCGTACTATCTCATCGACGCCCGCAAGACGAACAAACGCAAGAGAGACACCGCCTGGGAAGAAACCAGCCGACCCTGGAATGCAGAGCTCCTCCGCCATTTTTATAGTTAGCTGTATGCACGTATGTATCGCTGCCTTTTGTAATTCTGTAAAAGACTATGGGACCCCCGAACGACACTCGGGGGCTGCCTTTTCGTACCAAGTTATTGTGTTCTACACATCCGTGTGATTTTTCTTAAAACCTCCACCGTCGGGTTGACACGCTCAACCCGGGGGCTCGGGGGCTGGCCGGCTTGACCATAACCCGCCGTCCTCCTTAGCACATCCTAGCGTGTTCGGGTTGCCAAGGCCCCTCACTTCGCCCTACGTCACAGTCCGGCTTCGGCTGTTGGCTGGCAAGAGCTATGGGCCAAAGCACCTGCACACCACGAGACACTAAGCCGGACCCACCGGTTTGTCCAACCCAGCCTCACTGCACTAAGTTGCTGCATGACCGGCTGCTCGCCAGCCGGCTTCACCGGCTGCCGCCAGCCGGCCCAGTGGGTGTTTCGCTCACGCTCAACGTTTGAAGGGCCTAAGTACTGCGCGCTCTTTTTCCAAGGGCCGAACCTCTTGTCACAGACCGGAACCTGGCTGTTCGACTCACGGGGGGGGGGGGAGGCCCAAAGAAGGAGCAAACAAGAAAAAACCTAGAGAACAGAGGGCAAGGGCGCAAAACACTCGCGAGAACACTGCACTAAGTTGCTGCACAACCGGCTGCTCGCCAGCCGGCTCGCTGGCTGCCGCCAGCCGGCCCAGTGGGTGTTTCACTCGCGCTCCATGTTCGACGGGCCTAAGTACTGCGCGCTTTCTCCAAGGACCTAACTCCTTGTCATAGACTGGAACCCGGCTATTCGACTCGCGGGGGGAGGCCCAAAGGGGAAGCAAGCAAGAAAACGGTTTAGAGAACAAGGAGCAAAGGCATAAACGCTCACAAAAGTATTCACATCATGATAAAATGGGCCCAAGGCCAAAGTTCATTACATTCACCAACGCCCCAGTGGGTGGGTGGACCTATTACTTAACAAAGTGCGATAAAGTTAAAGCAGGACAGCTTCAGGCGTTCCCCGTGCCGGGTTGCGCAGCCGCCGGCTCCTCCTCGGTGGCCTCCGGGTCCGCTGAGGTGCCGGTATCAGCCAACCCGGCATCCTCGTCGTCGGCGTAGATGCCCGTCTCCTCAGAGCTGCCTTCCGGGTCATCCAGCAACAAGCCGAAGTCGTCGGGCGGCACCACCCCATCGTCGTCGGTCAGCTCCACCTGGAATTTGTCATGGAGTGCGAACGAGGCCAGGTAGCTGGCCCTGGCGGCAATCCGGCCCGCCTCCGCCTGTAGTTAGGGCTCCGCACCGGCTTGTTGGGCAACCAACCGGTCAAGCAACAAGTCCAGATACCAGGACATAATGAACCGGAGCGCTACATCAGCTCTGGCACGGGCCGCAGAAGCACGCCACGCTTGAAGCCGCGCCGGCCCGGCCTCCAGCCACCGCGCCAGCCTCGTGAAGCTGTTGGGCGTGACTGTGCCAGGCCAGAGGGCCGCCGTCAACTGCATGCCGGCTGATGAGACCCGCCCCATCTGCTCGCCCAAGACCTGTAGGCGGGCCTCGGTGACCTTCATGATCTCCAGAAAGCTCCAGGCAATGTTCAGGTCGAGCCTAGAGCCGACGATCCCCTGGGGCGACCGCTGAACACGAACGGCCTCCTCCGCCACCCTCTGTGTCTCGGGGAATTGCCCTGCCAAGAAGAAAGATAGTCAGCAGCAAAAAAGCAAAGCCGGCCTCACAACCTGGCGAAACCAACGAGAAAGCACTTACTGGCGAAGGTCTCGTCCAGGTGTTGCGCCTCGAGCAACGTACCATGCCGCTCCAGGTCGCTGGCACGGTCGCGCGCCTCTAGCGCCTTCTCCAACTCAGCGCCCTTATCAATAGCCGCCTTCAGCTCGGCGTCCCTGGCGGTGACCGCGTTCCCGTGCTCCTCCTTGAGGCGGAGGAGTTCCGCCTGGTGGGCCTCCGCCGTCTTAGCCGCCTCCGCCTTCAGGCGCTCGACCTCGGCCTAGAGCTGGCCCTTGTCATCGGCCAGCCAGTCGCGCTGCTGGCCGGCTGCGGCGAGCGCCTGCTGGGTTTCGGCCGCCCTGGCCGCCTCCGCCATCAGGTGCTCCACTTCAGCCTGCAGCCGGCTCTTGTCACCGGCCAACTGCTCGTGCTGTCACCTTCAGCTCCCCTACCTCAACCCGGAGTCGGCCGGCGTAGGCGACAACCAGGTCGCGCTGGTGGCCGGCTCAGGTCAGCCGGTTTCACCAAGCCGGCGCCTCGGCTGCGGCGGCTGCACAACAAGGGTTTGAGGTCAAGACAACGAAAGAACAAGAATAATTAAGATTCGACCCAACTACTATGTAGTTGACCTGAATCTCGGGGGCTACACCCAGTGGGTGCGCTAGCGCGTCCCCACTAAGAGCACGCAAACAACTTACCATCAGCAAGGCAGAGCGTCTCCTCTCTGGCGGCGAGCCACGCCATGAGCTGGTGCTGCTTGTCCAAGAGCCGATTGTAGAAGCCAACCCGGTAAGCGTCCAGTTGCTGCAAGGGAACAGAAATCAGCGCAAGGCAAAACATTTGAAGATTTGACCCAACTACTACGTAGTTGGCCCAAATCTCTGGGGCTACACCCAGTGGGTGTGCTAGCACGCCCCCACTGACTAGCTGCAAGAAAGAAGACGGAGGAAGAAAAACTTACCAGCACGGCGCGCTCAAGCTCCTGTGCCCGCTCCGCTTCGGCCTGGGCGAAGGCCTGAACCCGCTCCGCACACCCGCGGAGACGCTGGCTCACGGCGGCCATGCCGGCCTCCTCCTGTGTCAGGGCCCGAAGACGGGCTGGCTAGGCCCAGACTAGGCCTGCTGCGACCCGACAACCAGATGGCCCCTCGGCGCCGCCGGTGGCGGCCTGACCACCAGGGCATGCTCGCCGCTCGCTGTCTCCTCCGCGGCCGGCGCCCCCTCCAGCGCTTTGACCGGCGTCTTCTTTGGCGCCACGTCTGGCTTCGCCTGCAGCGCCCCATCCGCCGTCTCCTGTGGCACCTCCTCCGAGGCGGCCCTGCCCCCTCCCTCCACCTCCGCCCACTCGACCACGTCGGCCCGTGGAGGAGTGTCATCCCCGATCACCACAACCTCCCGGTCACCCACCGCCGCCGACGGCACGAAGACCGTCTCCACCGGCTCCAAGCCTGCCAGCATCTCAGGCCATGCCGGCTCCCCGGTGGCCTGGTCCCTCACCTCCGTGGCCCTGGCCCAAGCTCGGGCCGACGCCGCCTCCATCTCCTCCATGGCCCTGTTCCGGTCCCACCAGGCCAGGCCCTCGGCGTCGTCCGGGTGCAGGCCGAGGTCCTTGTCGGGGATCACCTCATCCCGATTGATGGCGCTGCTCCGGGACTTTCGGAATGCGAAGTCGCCCCCGGACGCGGCGTCCACCGCCGCCAACGCCAGCGACAGCGGCGACCTAAACTACAGCGGAAGGAGCATAAGAAAAGAACGAGTCGGTGGCTCGCCGGGGCCAGCAAGTCTTGTTGGCGCCACCGGGGCGACACGGCGCCTTTTCTTAGCGCCCGGCTTGCCACCAGGGGTCGGGTCCGTCGTGCGCTCGGTGGTTGGCTTCCTCGGCGCTGCCTCCCCCTTCCCGTGCGGTCGGCTGGCTGCGGCCGGCACACGGGATGACCCGGCCGCTACCGCGTCGCCCTCTCCTCCCCTCGGCGGCACTGCGTCATCGGCATACATCAGAACCCCCCGCTTCGCCTTCCATTCGAGATCTCATGAAGCGTCGGGGCGCGAAGACTTACCTGTGTGGCACGTCTCGCCGACTCCGGCGTCGGCCTTCTACGGGTTCCCGGCGAAGGTCGCCGCCTCCTCCGAGCCGGCATGCGGAGCGACCGCCACCTACGTCGCATTTCCGTCATATGGGTGCCGGATGGCGTTCAGCAGCACCTCCCTCGTTGCGTCGGGGTGGAGAAAAAGTTGAGACATAGAAAAAAACGGAGACCAAGGACTCACCACCGGTGCCGGGTTCCCATGGCTGTAGGGCACCTTCCCGAACTGCCAATCCTCCTTCAGCCCGGCCTTCGAAATATCGTTGACCCGCCAGCGATTTGCTCCAGCATCAACCGCCGGGATGACATCCGATTGGGGTCTTGGAGGCTAGTCATCTGGCCGATGATATGCGTCCGGCGCTGCAGCGGTAGCACCCGGTGCATGATGAAAGCGGCGATGAGATCTATCCCGGCGAGCCCATCCCGCGTCGCCATCTCCGTCACCCGGCTGGCCAGGTTCAGCACCTCCTGCGCCGGGTTCTTGGGGCAGTAGGACCAGTTGGTCTTGGCTTGCGGCATCACGTCAGCGAACGGCGGCAGGTTGATGCGGTCCATGCCGAGATTGCGGACATAGAAGAAGGAGTTCTGCCATTTCTTGGCAGAGTCCTCCAGTGGCATCTTGGGGCACCCTCCACGCGTCTGCGTCAAGATGACAGCGGCCCCGTAAGTGGACATGATGCCGGCCTCCGATCCCTGCTGCTTCAGGAAGAAGAAGCGGACCCAGAGATCGACGGTGGGCTCGACGCCCAGATACCCCTCACACAGGGTGACGAATCCCTAAAGCTGCAGCACCGCATTTGTGCCCAGATGATGCGGCTGCAGCCCGAAGAACTCCTGGAATGCATGGAAGAAGTCGCTTGCAGGGAGACCGAACCCGTGCTTGAAGTGGGTGAAGAAGACCACGCGCTCGATCCCCTCAGGCCGCGGCTCCTGCTCGCCATCCGGCAGGCGCATGGCCACCTCCGTCTCCGGCGGCAGCCGCCGCGTGTCGCGCAAGTACTGGACGTCTGCCGCAGTGATGGTGGATCCCATCCACGAGCCCGATGGCAGCACCATCGGTGGTGCGGGGCACGTGGGTGAAGGCAAGAAGACGGAGCGGCGGCGAAGATTCGCTCAAAGAGCAACGGAGCATCGCGGCGCGCGGCAGTCGCAGAGGCAAGAGCAAGAGAGGAAGAAGAAGATGGGGGGCGCGCGCGTGAATGATTTCTGTCGCCCCCTCCCCCCAATTTATAAGCCACGGTCCAAATGTGGGGAAGTGGGATCGGTTGCGCCCACCCCTCCCACTTCCCCGCAATAAATGCGCGTGATCCACGCGCACTTTAACTGCATCAAGAAGGGCAACTGCCCGCAGGCGCCGCAATAAATCCGCACGCGTGGGACGAGGGCGCGAAGTGGTGGGCCCTAGCCCGCTGTCGTGTCTCATCACGCGCGTGGCCTGTCAGGCCTCTTCGGCTCCTGAGCGCCATGCGGCGCCCACGCAAGGACCAAGGGATCGTGTCCCTTCCCCTTCACGATTCGACAGACTCCTCGGTTTCCCGCCCGTGCCAGGATGCCGCGATCTGGCTTTCGGAAGCCGGCACATAGTGGGTGTTGCCGGACCCGGCGGTCGCAAGCTTCATCAACATCAGTCGCCTTCTCAAGGGGTGAAACTACGAAGGCCCCCCTGCCTGAAGCCGACGAGCCTTCACAGCTTCAGGGACTACTATCGGGGGGATGGACCCCGGGCAGGCAACGGAACCTGGATCCTTTTCAAAACATCGGGGCCGGCATCGCCCCTTCAACCCGGCCAAGCCTTTCAACCCGGCCAAGCCCTTCAACCCGGCCAAGACCGCAACACGGCCAGGCCTGCCAGCGCATGCCAGCCGAACCCAGTAATCCGAGGCTTCTCCAACAAGCTAGCGCCACCGTGGCGTCTTCCTCAACCCGGCCACGGGTCAGCTCCCGTCCCATCCAAGGCGTATGATGGAACAAGTCCCCGTAGAGGGGACGAGCGTAGCTACAGTGCCCCGCCAACTCTTCTGACTGGCAGGAGCGCGGCAACAGTGCCCCACCTGCTCTGCTGACCAAGGCCGGCGTGGCAACAGTGCACCCCTCGTCCTTCTGACGCAAGCCGATGGCGACCAGGCGGTGCGCCACTATAGCCGAGCCGGCCCAACCACTCCGTGACGCACGACAAGACAGAGAACAGGGCCCTCTAGCGCACGGGGCCCACGCCCGGAGGACCCGGCGAATCCTGGCACCCGACGGGTCCCAGCTCTGGCTTCCCAGACGCTGACATCCCGGCCCCATGGCCTTGTATCTTTACCATTGTAACCCTGGGGGGTTGACCTATAAAACCCCCCAGGAGCCCTCGGGCGAAAAGACATACGACCTAGCGATCAGACCATCAGTAGAACACACACATACACAAGGAGAAGGAGCAGCCCAAGCCCTGGCCTGTCTTCCTTCCTCCTCCAAACAGCTCTAGGAGCGACTCTGTACTAATACATATAAACCACTCTCGGCAGGACTAGGGGTGTTATCTCTCCGGAGAGCCCCGAACCTGGGTATGTCTTGAGTCCCGCGCTCGCTCATACAGACCTCGCTTCTGGAGCCCACCGGTGCCCTCGAGCCTATCCCTCTCTTTAGCCATCCCATGGCATCTGCCGTGCACCCACCACGACAACTCCTCTGACCAAACCAGCTGCTTCAAGTTTCTTAATCTCCTCAGCAATGAACTGTTGCTGCTCCAAGGCTTGCTTTCTGACCTTCTGCTTGACGGGATGAGCATGAGGGCAGACGGCAAGGTGGTGCTCGATTACCTCCCTGGGAACACCGGGGATGTCAGATGGTTGCCACGCAAACACATCGACATTCGCCCGCAGGAAGGCAATGAGTGCGCTTTCCTATTTCTCGTCGAGGGTGGCACTAATGGTGAAAGTACCATCAATGCCATCCTACCTCGCCAGAACCTTTTTTGTTGCAGGAGGAGCAGCCTTAGATCTTTTGCTAGCCGAACTTTCCGGCAAGTCGTTGCCGGGCACAGCGCACTCCGAAGAGGCGCACTTCCCGGGGTCATTCTCGGTGTCCTTGCCAGCTTTCTTAACCTTCTTTTCCTCCTTGGTGGGAGCCGAGGCCCTGACAGCCTCTGCTGCTACCGCATCTCTATACATCTTGTCGACGTAGATAACTACATCCCTCTTATCTGATGGAATGGAGATGACTCCCATAGGGCCCGGCATCTTCAAAGTGTTATATGCGTAATGGGAGGCCGCCATGAACTTGGCCAAAGCTGGGTGACCAAGGATTCCCTTAAATGGCAGGGGAAGCTCAACAACATCGAACACAACCTTCTCAGTCCTTAAGTTTAGTTCCCTGCCAAACGTCACCGGCAAGGTAATTTTTCCCCTTGGCTGGCCCCCGTCAATGCACATTGCGTCATTAGCCTTCTGAAATTCCTGCTCGCTGGTCTCATCATCCTCTTCTTAACTGTCATCTTCATTTTTCTTCTTCTCACGGCTCCTAGCAGGTTTTTCCTTCTATTGATCGACTTTGCTGCGATAACCATTGTGGCCACCATGGCCTTTCCCTCCAGCACCATTCTGGCCTCTCCCCTTATCATGCCTTTCATACTCAGCTTTCTTCTTCTCGACCAGCTACTCAACTTGCTTGCAATCTTGGAGATCATGGTCCTTTGTTCTATGGATCTTGCAGTATGGCCCGTCGGACATGTCGGTTTTCTCAGCCGCCGCTACCGCCCGGCAATCAGCTCAAGTAGCAGCTTCCTTGTCGGGTGTCTCAGTCTTTGCTTTCTTGTTGGCGCTAAGATCACCAGAGCTCTCAATGGCCATCACTGCTTTCTCCTTACGCTTCTTGTTGCGCTTTCTATTCTTCTTCCTGGGGTGGCGGCGTCGTCGTCGTCTTCCGAATCGACTTCGACACCAACCTCCTCCCCTGGAAGTCTTCTCCCTTCTTCAGCGTGAGCACACTTGTCCACCAATGTGTTGAGCTCGTTGACTATCTTAAGCAGTCGTACATTCATCTTGGCCCACATCCTCCTATTGCACACATTCGTGTGGAATGCGGCAATCACAGTTGCTAGATGTATCTTCGAGATGTTGCAGTGCACTCGGCTGAACCTTTGCAAATACTTGCGCAAGCTCTCCCCTTCTTTTTGTAGAAGGGCTTTCAAGTCATTGGGTTGTCCTGGTTCCTGATTGCTACCTGTGAAGGCACCAACGAACTCGTTGCACAAGTCTGCCCACGAGGAAATGGAATCCTCCGGTAGGTGCATCAGCCAAGACCTCACGTTAGACTTGAGAGCCAATGGGAAGTAATTGGCAAGTACTTTCTCATCTCTTCCACTGGCAGCCTGAATGACAATCGTATAGATGCCCAAAAACTCTGCCGGGTTCAGTTTTCCATCATACTTCTCTGGCAGGTCAGGCTTGAAGGTGCGAGAGGACGGCTAACGGACTTGTCGCAGCTTGCGAGTGAAGGCAGGGCACTACACCTCGTAAGGCAAGTACCCGCCAACACTGGCGCGGGTTCGTCAACGTCAGGTCCATTACACCTGTCTGACTGATGGCGTGCCTCTCGACGTCGCTCAATGGTGATGCAGGCGTCTTCCTTCCTCCTGTCTTTCAACACTTGGCATTGATCCTGCTGGAGTCGTGGGTCGGATGAGGCCATTGACACTTCGTCAGGCTCATCGACGACTTGGGGTTGCTGAGCCCACCGTTGTTGCCCTTGGGTGGGTTGCCGCGGAGGGGACTGCACCATGGGTGTAGTCCTCTCAACTTGGCCACCAGCGGGGACCGCCGGCGTCGTCTACGGGCGCCATGAAGGCTTCGTGCGCTACGACTTGTGGGGGCTCAGCAAACCCGATGAGGCTCTGGATGGTAGCTCTCCATTCATCCATCTTATCTGCTGCTGGGGGAAAGTTCGGCAATAGTTGAGCCCTCGCCATTGCTTCGGCCACCGTCCCCGGCATGGCGTGGGAGGCAAAGCGCGACACCGCTCAACTCCTGGACGAACCAGAAGGAGCGCCGTTGTGCTCCTGCCGCCTTGGACCAATCACAAGGGCGGTTTGGCGTGGCCAAAGCTGTTCTTGATGGCTAGGCTCTTGATTAGCTGGGCCTTTCCCATGCAGAAGCGGTCGTTGTGGATCAACGGTGCCACTCAGGGTCTTGCCACGCTCGCTCTAGGTGGGACGGAGCCTGCGTCCCGCCGTCGCCCCTCTGGACGGTGCGGCCAGTGGATCTTGGCTTGCAGCGGAGCGGGCGTCAATATCGCGTTGGTCACACTCATTGGTGCGGCGAGGAGGCGGAAGCTGGGCATCGCCTTGGCCCGCACCGACATGAGCATGCTCACCAGAAGGTTGAGGAAGCGGGGTCGTTCCTACGGCTCCGGCCCCCGCCTCGGCGGTGGCAAGGGCGTTGGTCGCACCGCCCATCGTGCCCGCTCTACCCGTCGTGGCTGCGGCGTCCATGATGCCTGCAGCCGTAGGCGAGGCGGCCTTCGAAGTGGAAGGATGCGCTGCAGTACCACTTTTCTTCTTGGGAGCCATTGGAGATGCAGAAGATGATGAAGATCGACGCGCTGAGTGTTGCTTCGGGTTCGCACAAGCAACGCCCCCTACCTGGCATGCCAAAGATGTTGTCGTGGAAGCACGATCACCTACGGGGCAGGGGTACCCCTTTGTGGTTCGGCAAGGGGACGGTCACATTGCACAAAGAGCAGAAACAGCAGGGCAGCACGGCAATGGACAACTCTCTTTTACCCAGGTTTGGGCCGCTTTACAGCATAAAACCCTACTCCTGCTATGGTGGATTGATCTGGAGGAACACGAAGACGCGGAGCGCTCAAGCCCGGCAAGTGTGCCTCGGGGAGGGCAGCTACGCGCATACAAGTGTTGGGGGATCAAGGTTTCGAACCCTTTGCTAGGTTGCCTCAAGCCTCCTTTTATAGCTAAAGGGGCGACCACAGTGGCAAAACAGTCATTTTGGCATGATTAGATAGCTAACAGTGTCATCATACCTAACTCTGGCTATTAGGACAAAATGCATTAAATGCACTGCTAGGTGTCGTGCTGAGGTTGAAGTCCGGCAAGCCTGCCGCGCCGCTTATCCATCTTCTCGTTATTAGCATGACACGCCATCCGGACTGGTGTCAATAAAGCTAATCTCTTCTCCAGCAGGTTGCCAAATACCTAACAGGATCCACCTAGCCACTTGAGAGCTTTACACCTCATTGATTAATGACTTGTGTGCTATGAGGTGGAGCGGTGGCATCTTGGCAGAGGCCTGCCGGCACAGAGCCTGCCGGGCTCTTGTCTTGGAGCCTTGCTTTGGACTTGGCGGCCCTGGAGACCCTGCCGGGGAGGCTTCGGTTTTCCCATAGGCGCGACCTCAACCCCGCCGGGCTCGCCTGCCCAGCAAGGGAGGCCCTCCTGGGGTGTTCTCTTGTTGACTTGATGTTGTTATTGCACTCCTTGATCTCATGAAGAGCGGTTTCTCTGGCTCATCTTATGTCAAGCCTTGATACAGATGTATGCCTTGTCGTACGCCAGTGCATAAGTCAGGGCTGCGAATGCACATGTTCGTTGTACCAATAGATGTTGACCTGAAGAGCTTCAAAGCAACGGTGCCAGACATCTCTCGTGTAGGTACACTAGGCGAGGATGTGATCAATGTTATCCTCCTCCTGCAAACAGGTGAAGCATGGCGATGGTTGGTCTTGAAGGCCGTGTCGAGTGCGTCTATCTGAGGTCCAGAGTCTATTTTGGACAGTGAGGCAAGCAAACATTTTTCACCGTAGGGGTGCCCAGCTCTTCCAAATGCAAGTGTCCGTCGGCGATCTCGTCAAACCGGTGCACAACCTGGAGTAAACAGATTTCGCTGTGTAGGCACCAGATATATCCGCAGGCCAGTGAAATTGGTCAGGTTGCTTGACATTCCGCTCCACTGTGGTGATCGCCTGACAAAGGTTGGCCACTTGGATGTGCACCCCAAAGGTGATATCCCCATGCACATCCAGTGACCGTGCGTTGTACACCATAGCTTGGGAAACGGTCCTGATGTTGCGTGTGCGGGTGTCGACCAGGTCCACAATCAAAGGTGCGATCTCCGCAACCATGAATCTGTGGATCCACCTGCCCTTCTAGAAAAGAACCCTCTCTCCATTTCCCACTATGATCTTAACCAGGCTATTGAAAATGCTCTTGGCCTCCCGGTCTTCCATCATCGATATTCCCTGCAATGGCCTACTGGGATCCGTACGAAGAAGCCATTCCCACCAGACTCGGAGGGCTAGCGCCTGTAGCTACAAGTTTTTCACCCCTACGCCTCCAAAGCAAGTATAGGGAGAGCTATTATATCCTAGGCCACGAGACACTTGCCTCGGTTGGTTTTCTCCATACCAGCCAGAAAAAAGCTTGCATCCATTTCTCGATCTCCTCAAAAACCCAGGCTGGAGCATTAAGCACCATGAGTTTGTGGATTGGTCTTGCCGCGATCACCGATTTCACTAGGATCAGTCTACCCGGCCTCTGTATAAGACCTCGCTGCCATGCTGGCATAAACTTCCTCGCGTGGTCCACTATGGGGAGCCAGTCTGCTCGGCTAAGCTTTTTGATGGCGAGGGGTATGCGAAGATAGCTGCAAGGGAAAGCTCCAGGGGCACTGTAGGATTTCCAAGACCCTCAAACTGTCCTCTTCCGATCCCCTAATCATGATCGCTGCAAATTTTGCATAGTTGATTGTCAATCCAGATGCCACTCCGAACATGTGCAACACATCTCTGATGCAGAGCAGATCATGCTCTATATGTTTGATGAACACGGCAACATCATCCGCGAAGAAAGATAAGCGTTGCATCGGCGAGATGCCACGAAACATGCTCAGAACCCCCTCCCGAGAAGCCTTGCAAATCAGCGACGTGAGCGCGTCCATGGTAATGACAAAAAGCAGGGGAGAGACCAGATCCCCCTGCCTCAGTCCCTTCGCATGAAAAATAGATTCTCCCTGGACTCCATTGACAATTACTTTGGTGCTGGCCATCCCCAGTATGGAAGCGATCCACTTAAGCCATCTGCACCCAAATCCTTTCGCCCTAAGCACCTCGAGCAGGAAAGCCCAAGAAAGCGAGTCGAAGGCCCAAGAAATATTAAGTTTTAGAAAGAGGCCCGGCTCCTTCATGGCGTGGATTTTGCGGGCTACTTGGCGGACCAACAGGTAGTTGTCATGGATGTTTCTCCCTTTGATGAGGGCAGACTAATTGACGCATAAGATCTCTTGCATCCTTCTGCGCACATGATTGGCTAGCAATTTGGAGAAAAACTTAGCGAAGCTATGAAGTAGACTGATGGGTCTATAGTCCCCGACCTCCTCCGCATCAGCCTTTTTGGGAACCAGAACGATGTGCGCCTTGTTCAGCTTGCCGAAACCTCCGTTGTCTCCCACGAAGAGCTTAAGTAGTGCCGCCATAATGTCGTGTTTGATGATCGGCCAGGCTTTATGATAGAACACACTGATGAAGCCGTCCAGCCCTGGCGCGCGATCAGCAGGGATTTCCTTGATTACATTCCAAACCTCTTCCTCCGTGAAGATATCCTTCATATCCGTGAAATCTAATTGTGTCATGCCAAGAGAATGCAGGTCCAAGGAGAACTCTCTCGCCTGAGCCGTACCGAGGAGACCATTCTATGCCTGATGGAATACTTCTTCGTTCCTGCGTTGCTCCGTGATGATCTCCGCACCGTGGGTGATGCAGGGAATGAAGTTCTTTGATCTGCGACCATTGGCAACAACTTGAAATAGCTTAGTGTTGGCATGCCCCTCTCTCGGCCATCTTATTCTAGATCATTGATGATCAATGGTTCGTTCAAGTGAAGCCAGCCCAAGGATAGCTAGGTTTAGGGTTCTACGTAGCCAAAGTTCCAACTATGATAGCTGTCTGACTTCTTGAGCTTGATCGAATGTGAATATGATCCTGTTTGCCACGACCATAAGAAGTTTAATGTTTCCTGTTTTTCGCTGTCCCCAGGCTTGTAGTTATGTCACCGTGTTCCTGAAGAGGGTGTCCAGCCTTTTGAAAGGGTCCACAGTACCATCGTCACACACCCAGGCATCCCGAACTGCGTCATTAAAGCCCTCCAATTTGGCCCAGTAAACCTCAAACCGGAATCTTCTTTTGTGGTAAAATTGCATGCTAGTCGATAGGTGCAACGGCGCGTGATCCGGGCCAGATGCATCCTCATTATTCCCACTTGAGGCAGCCCGACTTGTCGTCATCATCCTCCAGAGCGGCAACAATCTTCAAAGTTCAAAGCTCGACCTCCAGGTTCCCTCTTTTACTTCTCTTGTCTCTGTCTTGTTCTTCTATTTTCTTAACCTTTTCATGTGTTTGTGCGATTCAACCAATATATAATGTAATTAAGGAAATGCCTATTTGTCATGTCTAATCAATCAGGAATATATAGAATCAGTAAATAACCTGTGTTTTATATAGTTCAGACTTTGCTTGGGTGTGGGAAAAACTAAAAGAACAGAAAAATTTCTACTTGTCCCGAGTAGTTGGGTATCAACTTTTGCTGAAATTAGGCATCACCATAAAAAAGATACTAAACGCTTGTGATGTTAGCAAATAGTTATCTCCTGTGATCCTCCTCTTTCCTACCGTACGTATATTTTCCAGACGATATTGACAAGGAAGGAGGAAACACACTGAAGTTATTGTATACTAGCAGCATGTACAGTCCATCCATGCTCCAAGTTTCATCCTATTTTCCTTTCCTATTCTCACGAGGATTAAGAGATAGATCTAGCCAAATATTTAACATACTGCATGTCCAAAGTAACCATATAATCACTCTATGGAAATTAGCTACATAAATAGCGACTGAATTGTCTATCATTAGGATAATAAATCACTGGTTAGAAGGTTTGTGGCATTTTTCTTTTTAGACCATGCATCAGAGCATATTTCACTTTGTTTCAATTAAGTAGTGGAAAAGGTGCCAACTACGCATGTCCTCCCTCCTTAAGAATATCAAATCCAGTATCTCAATATTCTACATAGAACGGTTAATTTGGAACAACCAATCAAGAAAAAAATTCAAATTAATGTATAAAGGGCAGAGGTGGGCAATTTCCCTCAACTTTCATCATCAATATTTATCAATCTATACTATACTATATATGGTTCACTACCAGTAAAAACGAAGTCATATTGTAAGGAAAAAAAACCATTCTTCAATTTCCTTCATAGTTATATAGAAAAAGGAATTGATTTGTAGACAAATATCCAAATGTTGAAATATGTCGCACTCCCCAACTTTTAAGATCTTAAGTATGTAGATGGAGTCCTCTTTAGCTTGGAGCTTAAACATTGTTTCCATTTTGTTCCTGGTAGATGTATGTATCGCATTTGGCATGTATGTAAAGACCATAGCAGGTAAGTATTGAACATTTGAATTACACCTTATTGATAAACTATGTTGATGCTAATAAGTTCTTAGTGGATTGATTAATTGTGTCTCAAAGTATTATATGGTTTGACTTGATTGTTCATGACTCTATTTTTATTCAAAGTATTGAACAATATAGATATCATATTGGCTGAGATTTGAAAAATAGAAATAAATAGGTTAATCAGCAAATAAAAAGTTGGTAACCTATGGATAAATACAATTCTGTGAACTGAAGTATCAATGGCCCATTGGTTGGAATCAAGTGAAGAACCATTGATTAATTTTCATCAATCCGATAATAATTCATTGACTAAATTAATTTTCTTTTAAGCACATGGAGTACCATTGATCCATCGATTAGAAGTAGCTGATGTATCATCAGTCCATTAAATAATAATAGCATCTATTCATAAGCAATATAACAGTGAACTATTTGCTTTCATGTAAATGATACTTGCCAATTGCCATAGGTTTTGGTGGAGGCCCAACTGAGGAGATTCGGCATTCCTGGTCGCCGAACAAAGTTGATGTCAAGGAGACATTTACATGTGGTGTTCTTCGAGGAGGGCCAAGCACTTGATGTCAAAAGGGAGCTTCCAGATTAGATGGTCTCCTTTTACTGCTTATGTCGGATTCTTTTTATTAGTTTCGTCCTAATGCAAAATTGTGTCAGATCATGAGGAAATTCGGTTATTAAAACCAATAATATGGTGCATAAATACTACCATTAGAAGCTACTGCTTATTTGAGTCGACCACACCTGTGCAGCTTCCATTGGAAGCTCATCTGTTTGAGTGCAATACGGGGAAGTGTGGCAGATGTAAATTGTTTGTGTTGGTTGGGATACCTGATTTGGTCATGCTAGAGATTGGAGATACAATACATGATTTGAGAAAGGGATACTGGAGATATGTCAAGGCTGTAGATGAAGTTGCAGCTCTCCTGCTAGGGCTTGGCACTGATCTGCTTGCATGAAGGAATTAAGGATGGCCTCGCTGTGTAGAGAAGAGGACGTAGACCTCTTTTTTCGGGAAGTTTCATGAGATGCATTGGTAGATGATAGACTGCTTCAAAGATCACCAAACGCATGCCAGATCAGGTATTGCAGTTGTCGCGGGGATGGCCCCTGGGCAGGCAACGGAACCCGGATCCCTTTTCAAAACATCGGGGCGGCAGGCGCCCCTCAACCTGATGATCCGCAGGCCGGCTCCCTAGTGCGAGCCGGCTGGGCGTAGTGACCCGGCCGGCCGACTGGCTGCATGCCGGCCAACCACATGACAGAAGCCGTCCCATCCGGACGTATGACAAGACAACTCCCCACGATGGGGCAAGCATGGCTACAGTGCGCTGCCTACCCGCGCTGACCGGGGCGAGCATGGCTACAGTGCACTACCTACCCGCGCTGACAGAGTCAAGCGTGGCCGCAGTGCTCCCCCATACCGCTGACCCAGGCGGATGGCGACTGGGCGACGCGGCACTGTAGCCACACGACGCTAACCACTCCGTGATGCCAGACGAGACGAGCCACTATGCGGACCTGCCAGCGGAACCCGCGCCCGGCGGACCCGGCGGGTCCGGCGACCCGGTGGGCCCTACTGCCGGCTCCTAGGGGATGACACCAGGGACCCGCACCTTTTTATCTTTACCATTGTAACCCTGGGCGGTCAGCCTATAAGACCCCCCAGGAGCCCTCCATGTACACGGGCAGCCAAGAGGCAATCATCAGTAGCGCACACACACACACAAACACACACACACACACACCCAAAGGAGGCAGGGCAGAGGACCAGTTCCCTCTTCCTCCTCCACCAAAATAGCTCCAGGAGCAACTCTGTAACCTATCACATATCATCCATTCGGCAGGACTAGGGGTGTTACATCCCACGGAAGGCCCCGAACCTGGGTACGTCTCGTATCACACACCAGCGCGTGCCAACCTCGCCTCTCGAGCCCATCGGCGTCCTCACGTAGCCCCCCACTTTTAGCCATCCCATGGCATCTGCCGTGAGATCACCACGACAGTTGGTGCCCACCGTGGGGCTGCTCGCGGCGTCGGCCGGAGTCAAGTTCCAAACGAGGCCCTTCACCAGCTCCGGTGAGCGCATCGTGCATACCGTGGTTCCCACATCCGGCGTGGATGCCAACAGCTGCGCTGCGAGCTCCATAGTCCCCTTCGGCGCGTTTCGCATCTCCGTCGCGCTCATCCCCGATGAGTACCCCAGCTGGGTGCTCGACGTCACCGACTCCCCCGTCCCCGTCGGCTGCTCCGTCTCCAGCGACGTGGCGGAAATCTGCACCCGTGTGGAGGTGCTCACCACCGGCTCTACCTCCACCTCTGCCAGCGCCAAGGCTGCCGTAGCCAAGGCCACAGCAGCTCGCATCGACCAGGCCGGCCCATTGCATGCGATGCTGTAGAACCTCAGCATCCCCATCACCACCGACGTCGACGCCACTCAGGCTAGAGCCCAGCTCGACGAGGAGCACGTGCACCTGCTGGATGAGGCCACGGCCCTTGCTGCTATGCAGCGCCAACTGGAGTCTATCCAGCGGGAGCGCGACGCCGCGTACGGCTTCACGCCAACCGTGGCCGAGCCCAGTCGAGTCGCCGAGGCGCGCGTCCGGGGCGGAGCCCTTGGTCGCGCGCTGGGCGTGGTCCCACCTGTCTACGACACCCCCTTCAAGTACGCGCACGCCACGGAGGCGGCCATGGAGGGCCTGGAGCTCCAGCAGGGCGATGAGCTACAGCAGTGGCAGCAATGTATTCGCGAGCTCCTCGCTGCTGCGAACGCGCAGCAAAAGCGCCTCGACTCCCCCCGGAGGCTCCCGAAGCATCTGTTTCGCACTGCTCCAGAGACCCCGAGTAGCGGAACATGGCATCTTCTCCGCATCGCAGCGAGTGTCAGTCCAGAAGGACCCGGAGTGGCCGAACCCGGCGCGACCACGCCATCACCATCACCGACAGTCAAGATAGCGGGCCGGCTCCGGACGCCCAGCGCCGACAGGATCTTCCCCCTCCACCCGGCTGCCGCACCCAGCCGGCTTCAACCGGGCCGGCTCCCCATGGTCCAGTCGCCAGCGGGATGGGCCCGCGCGACATCAACAACGATGATGCTCGCCACCGCATCGAGCAGCTGGCTCTCTCCCTCCAACTGGAGGAGGAAGACGCGGTCGGCCCAAGCTATTTTGGCCCGTGCATCCGCGATGAGCCCTTCACCAAAGGGTTCATGCTCCCTCGCGACACCCCCAAGGACAACGGGACCGCCAAGCCGGAGGACTAGCTCACTGACTACACCACCGCCGTCGGCATCGCGGGCGGCAACTGGCACCTGTCCATGCGCTACGCTTCCCTCATGCTGCAAGGCTCGCCCCGGACGTGGCTAAACAGCCTGCCGGCTGGCAGCATCAACTCCTTGCTCGACTTCAAGCAGGTGTTCGTGCGCAGCTTCACCGACACCAACAAGCGGCTCGGCCGGCCTCGCCAGCTCGCCATGTGCGTTCAGGGGCCGGAGGAGACCGGCCGCCAATACCTCACGCGCTGGACCGATCTCCGGAACAGCATCGAGGGGGTCCATGAGGTCTAGGCCATCCAGTACTTCATGGACGGGTGCCGAGACGGCACCCTGCTTAAGCAGAAGCTTCTGCCCTCTGAACCAACCACGATGGCCGCGCTCATAGCCACGGCGGACAAGTACGCCACGGCCGACGCCGCCATGAAAATCCAAGTAGTGCTGGACGGCGCCGGCAAGGCGTTGCCGGCGCCGCCCTCCAAGCCGTCTGGCGAGAGCAGCCGCCAGCAGACATATCACCCCGGCAACAAACATAAGGGCGATCAGCTGGCTTCCCGATATGACAACCGCCTCATCACTGCAGCCGAGCAAGCACCCCCCACCGAGCAGGGTGGCGGTCGGCATTAGCGAACCGGCAAGACCGCCTGGCAGTCCTCCATGAGCTTTGAGTAGATGCTTGAAGCTCCCTCCAAGCACCACAACGGAGCGCGGCCGTCCACGCACATGCTCCGGCAGTGCGCCATCACCCAGCACATAATGAGGGGTGATATCCCTCCGCCCCCTGCTCCGGCATCGGGTGCGGGGCAGCCGCTTGTGCCTCCCCCGCCGCCGCCTCCGGCGGCTGGCGCCATGCGCGACGACACATTCCCTAACCCGAACACCTGCTACATCATCTTCACCAGCGAGGGCAGCAACAAGCGCAACAAGCGCAAGCTCCGGCAGGAAGTGAACACCATGGTCCCGCCCGTGCCGGAGTACATGTACTGGCCGGATCTCCCGGTCGGCTGGACCCGGGAGGACCACCGGCCATCATGCCAACGTGGTTGGCTACGCCCTTGTCGTCGACCCCACCATAGTCGCTGAGAAGCGCACCTGCAAGTTCTCGCGAGTCCTCATCGATGGCGGTAGCAGCATCAACATCCTCTACCACAGCACCATGACCAAGCTAGGCATCAAGGCTCAACAGCTGGAGCCGACCCAGACGGTGTCCCACGACATCGTGCCGGGTCTGTCCTGCTCTCCGATTGGCCCGATCTGGCTTGACGTCCTGTTCGGCACCAACGACCACTTTCGTCGCGAGCCCATTTGGTTCGAGGTGGTGGACCTGGACATGCCCTCCCATGCGCTGCTGGGCCGGCCCGCATTGTCAAAGTTCATGGCGATTCCCCACTATGCCTACCTGAAGATGAAGATGCGGGGTCCCAAAGGCCTCATTACCGTTGCCGGCGACTACAAGAAATCACTGGAGTGCACCCGAGCCAGCTCCAAGCTGGCCGAATCACTGGTCGTTGCCGAGGAGAGGCACTAGCTCAACAGGATCATTGCGGTAGACGGCGAGCAGCCGGCCGTGGCGGTTCCGCCCAAGGAGTCGGCTGGCGAGGCCTCGTTCCAGCCGTCCAAGGACACCAAGAAAGTCCCGTTCAACCCGGCTGACCCCAGCTGCAGCCAGTACGTTGTTGTGGGCACCCGCCTCAGTAGCAAATAGGAAAGTGAGCTCGTCGACTTCCTCCGTGAGAATCAGGATATCTTTGCATGGTCCACCAAGGATATGCCAGGTGTTCCGAGGAAGTACGCCGAGCACAAACTTCACATCCGCAAGGATGCCAAGCCTGTCCATCAACCCCTACGCCGCTTTTCTGAGGAGAAGCGAAGAATCATCGGTGAAGAGATCGCCCGGCTACTCGCCGCTGGGTTCATCATGGAAGTTTTCTACCCCGAGTGGCTGGCCAACCCAGTCCTAATCTTGAAGAAAAATGATACGTGGTGCATGTGTATCGACTACACTAGCCTGAACAAGGACCGCCCCAAGGATCCTTTTGCCCTGCCGCGGATAGATCAAGTGATCGACTCCATGGCCGGCTGCGAGCTCCTGTCCTTCCTAGACGCCTACTCTGGCTACCATCAGATCAAGCTGGCCCGGCCGATGCCCTCAAGACGTCCTTCATCATGCCCTTTGTGGCGTATTGCTACATCACCATGTCGTTCGGGTTGAAGAATGCCGGCACCACCTTCCAATGTTGCAGGAAAAAGTGCCTGCTGCACCAGCTTGGCCGGAACATGCATGTCTACGTCGATGACATCGTGGTGAAGACCAAGCAGCACCTCACACTCCTAGCCGACCTCAACGAAACCTTCGCCAATCTGCGCCATTACCAGATCAAGCTCAACCCGGAGAAGTGCGTGTTCAGCGTGCCAGCCAGCCAACTACTCGGCTTCCTCGTCTCGGAGCGCGGCATTGAGGCCAACTCGAAGAAGATCAAGGCCATCGAGCGCATGCCCAAGTCGGCTTGGCTGCGCGATGTCCAGAAGTTCACCGGCTGCTTGGCCTCTCTCAGCCGGTTTCTCGGCCGGCTGGGTGAGAGGGCTTTACCCCTGTATCTACTGATGAAGAAGACGTCGGTGTTCTAGTGGAACGCCCAGGCGGACGAAGCCTTCCATGACCTTAAGCGCATGCTCTCCACCGCACCCGTCCTGGCCGCGCCGGCTGATAAGGAGTCACTATTGCTGCACATCACAGCCACCTCGCAGGCGGTCAGCACGGTGCTTGTGGTCGAGCGCCTCGAGGAGGGCAAGATTCAGTCGGTCCAACGTCCGATGTATTACCTGAGCGAGGTGCTCTCCACCTCCAAGCAGAACTACCCCCACTACCAGAAGATGTGCTATGGCGTGTACTTCACCGCCAAGATGTTGAAGCAGTACTTCCAGGAGCACACCGTCATCGTGGTGATCACGGCCTCATCGGTGAGATCATGGGCTGCCGGGATGCCTCCGGTCGGGTGGCCAAGTGGGCCATCGAGCTAGCCGGACATACAATCCTCTACGAGCCCCTCACCACCATCAAGTCCCAAGCGCTGGTGATTTCCTCGTCTACTGGACGGAGACCCAGTACCTGCCGCCGGCACCCGACTCGACGCACTGGTGCATGCACTTCGACGGCTCCAAGATGTGCTCTGGCTTGGGAGCCGGGATCATGTTGTCATCCCCCAAGGGCGATTGGTTGCGGTACACACTGCAGATCCACTTCGCCGCCTCCAACAACATTGCCGAGTACGAAGCGCTCGTGCACGGCCTCCGACTGGCCAAAGAGATCGGCATCTGATGCATCCTCTGCTACGGCGACTCGGACATGGTGCTGTAGCAAGTCTCCAGCGAGTGGGACGTTAGAGATGCCAACATGGCCTGATACCGCTTCCTGGTCCAGCAGCTCACTGGCGGCTTCGACGGCTGTGAGGTCCTCCATGTCCCCCGCGCGGACAACGAGGTTGCCGACACACTGGCCAAGATAGGATCTACCCGGAAAGCTATCCCACCCGGCGTCTCCCTCGAGCACCTGCGAAGCCGTCCATCAAGCCGTCTCTCGACTCGGAGTCCATCTTCATCCCAGACGACCCCGCTACGCCCCTGCCCACCCCTGGAGACCCCGGCCTGAGCACGGGGCTACCTTCTTCGGCTCGGGGGCTGCTGATCCCGGCCCGGGAGCTGCCAGCTCTAGCTCGGGGGCTACCGGCTCCGGTCCGGGGGCTGCCACCCCGGAACCCCGCGAAGTCGCCGTCTTCATGGTGGTTACGGCTCCGTCTCGGGCCCAACCAATCCTTGCCTTCCTTGAAAGCGGAGCGCTCCCCATGGACGAAACCGAGGCCCGGCAAGTGCATCGCCGGGGTCTGCCTATAGCATCATCAACCACGAGCTCATCAAGCGCAGCGCGACAGGCGTGTTCCAGTGCTGCGTCGAGCAGGATAAGGGGATAGAGATCCTCCTCGACATCCACCAGGGCGAGTGTGGGCACCACGCCGCCTCGAGGTCCCTGGTGGCCAAGGCTTTTCACCATGGATTCTACTGGCCTACGGCCCTGAAAGACGCCGAGTCGCTGGTCCTCAAGTGCGAGGGCTGCCAACGCTTCAGCAAGCGTAGCCACCAGCTGGCCACAGCCCTCCAAACCATCCTGATCACCTGGCCCTTTGCCGTCTAGGGGCTCGACATGGTGGGGCCCTCCAAACCATCCCGTTCACCAGCCACAACCCTCTTCACAGTGGTGACGGCTCTGTCTTGGGCCCAACCAATCCTCGCCTTCCTGGAAAGCGAAGTGCTCCCCATGGACGAAATCGAGGCCCGGCAAGTGCAGCGCCGGGCGTCTGCCTACAGCATCATCAACCACGAGCTCGTCAAGCGCAGCCCGAGGCAGCATGACACACTTGCTAGTGGCCGTCGACAAGTTCACCAGGTGGATCGAGGCGAGGCCGATCTAGAAACTCGACGGGCCCACAGCCGTCCGATTCGTCAAAGACATCGCGGTCCGCTACAGCGTCCCGCACAACATCCAACTGTTCTTTGGAGCCTCCGGACGACGCCGAATCGGTCGACCGGGTTCACCCCATTCTTCCTCGTCTACAAAGCTGAAGCAATTATCCCCACTGACATCGAGTTCGACTCACCTCGGGTGACCATGTATACAGAAGCTGAGGCCAAGGAAGCCCGTGAAGACGGCGTCGACCTGCTCAAGGAGGCATGCCTACTAGCCCTCAGCCGGTCGGCCATTTACCAGCAAGGCCTACGCCACTACCACAGCAAGAAAATCAAGCCGCTCGCATTCCACGAAGGCGACCTCGTACTCCGGCTCGTCCAGCAGCAAGCCAGCCAGCACAAAATGGCCTCTCCTTGGGAGGGCCCCTTCATCGCCAGCAAGGCCCTCTGTGACCGCAACGCGTACTACCTAATCGACTTGCGCAAGCCGAGCAAGCGAAAGAGAGAAACAGTCGGCGCAGAGACAAGCCGGCCTTGGAACACGGAGCTCCTCCGCCCATTTTATAGTTAGCCGTATTCACATATGTACCACTACCTTTTTGGTTTAATGAAAATAGTGGGTCCCCCAAATGACACTCGGGGGCTACCCTTTCATGTTCTCTCAAGCATTGTGTTCCACACACCTTTACGTTTTACCCTCTCCCTCCGGGTCGGCGCGTCCGGCTAGGGGGCTAGCCAGCTCGACCGCACCCCGCCATCTCCCTTAGTCCATTTCGATGCGTCCAAATCGCCAAGGCCCTATCTTCGCCCCAAGCCACAGTCCAGCTCCGGCTGTCCGGCTGGCAAGAACCAAAGGCCAAACGTGCCGGCACGCAAAGATCTACTAATGAGAGGCGGCTGGATTAGTCCATCCGGCAATCGCCGCACGACCGGCTGCGCGCCAGCCGACCTCGCCGCCTGCCGCCAGCTGGGCCAGTGGGTGTTTCGCTCGCGGTCAACATCCAAAAAGCCTAAGTATTGTATGTTCCCTCCCGAAGCCGAATTCCCTGTCACAGACCGGCACCCGGCTATTCGACTAGCAGGAAGGAAGTCCAAGGAGGAGGCGAACAAGAAAAGGCCGAAGGCCGGATGGCAAAAGCGAAAACGCCAGCAAACATATTTACATAGCAAAGGCCCACGACCAAGAGTTCATTACATTACACTAAACCCCAAGTGGGTGGACCTGCTACTTAACAAAATACAAAAGAAAAAGACAGGACGGCATCTTGCGGCAGCCGCGTCGGTTCCCGTGCCTGCCGGCTCCTCCACGCCGGCCACGGTCGACGCACCGGCGTCAGTTTGTGCTAGGTCTGCCGAAGCAGCGGTGTCGCCCAACGCGGCCCCATCGTCCGCGTAGGCTCCCATCTCACTGCAGCTACCAGCCGAGTCATCGAGCTCCAGGCTGAAGTCGTCGGGCGGAAGCTCTACGCTGTCCTCCGTCCGCTCCATGTTGAACTCGTCATGTGCAGTGAACGAGGCAATGCAGCTGGCTCACACAATGATCCGGCGCACCCGCGCCTCAAACTCGGCCTCCGCACTACTAGGAAAAGGCTAATTAGTGGCGCACCTGTTTTGGCCATTAATGGCGCACTACAGGTGCGCCACTATCATCACGCCACTAGTAACTAATACTAATGGCGCACCCCTGGTGCGCCATTAGTATACCAGACAATAGTGGCGCACCAGGGAGTGCGCCATTAGTATGTCAAATGGTGTGCCATTACTATGCCTCCCATGGGGCCATATTTACCTTGTGCTCTGGGTTACTAATGGCGCACTTCTAGGTAATGCGCCACTAGTGTGTTTATTGCAGTGCGCCACTAAAGTGCAGTATGGTGCGCCACTAGTATGAATATTAGGAATTTTTTTTCTTTTCTGATATTTGCACAGGTTACAAAATATATTACTGCACAGAATATAGACAGCACAACATATGAACAGCAGATTTATCGAATACAATAGAAGATTAGTCTCCGAATACAATTCATCATATTAGTCTCCGAATTCAAAATACCGAACAAAGTTAGAACATTACAAGCCTCGAGACCGCGAGTAGCGAGTTTGTCTTCACATTACAAGTCGATATCGATCATCTAAACTACCATCACATAGAAGAGAGCTGCGGTCACGATGAGCATCATCGCGATGAAACTGGTCTTCATCCGGTTCCTCCTCCGCTCCCTCCTCTCTCCCGCTAGATAGCGCGCGTATCTAGCTTCCGCCTCCGCCCTAGTGGTGTACCCTTTGTAACTGTTACCGCTGAAACGGTGAACCTGTCTCTGACACTCCTCCCAGTCGTCGTAGACTCCGGGAACCTTACCCTTGTACACGACATACGACGGCATCTCTATGCACTAGACAAACCAAAATGTTAGTAGCAATTCACAGACAATACATAAGCAATATATAAGTATTCAACAAAAGGATCGGAAGAGAAAAGCAACACATTAATAGCATGATTCATGGTCCTACTAATAAATAGCATCGATTACATATAAGTTGAACGACTGTCCAAACTAAAGAGACATACAAGTTCATTAAAGTTTAATTACAACATGAGCTAATTGATATTTCAGAACTACATAGCATCACTACTTTCGACTCGACTCAGGGACCGGAGCGTGGATGAAGCCACCGTCTTTCGTGATGGTCATGAAATTGCGGGCGTTGTCAGCCTGCATTTGTTGCGTTGTTTCTATCTCACTGTTGGACAGTTGATATCTGAGGTAGAACTGCCCCGAGGTACGAAGGACATCTTGATGGATGATTTCCGCAAACTCCGACTGGATGCGAAAGAATTCTTGTCTGATGTCCGTGTCCTGGATTGCCAACAAGCGTGCGGCCCAATCTTTGAGATTATTTGGTAGCAGAAGGTGATTATGGTCCCGTACGATCACCCGCATGTGATGGAGGGCGTAGTAGGCATCCTTCTGACCGCCAGGCGGCTGCTTGACGCAGGGGAATATCGTATTGTGGGTGAACACGTGCTTGCCGTACCTACGAATTGGCCTGCTGAAGGTGCCTCCAGATCTGGCATAGCCGGGAAGAGCTTCATCAAGAACTTTCTTGATATTTGTGTAGTCTTTCTTTGACTGACGGTTCGAGTCGAAATACGTGGCCGTGGAATATTTCGGGCTTAAGAGGATGAGTGTGCAATGTGTGTCACTGCACAAAACACGGAATGTTAGAAAAAAAAAAGAACAATCGAAATCTAAGAAATCATATGTTACGAGGCGGTGAGGGGATGACTTGCTCGGGAAAGTAAGGCACGAGGAAGTTATCCTTATCTGGGTTTGCCAGAATGACGCCTTCGAGGTATGAACTCGCAACTTGCCAGTCCCCAGCGCTGCCCAAGATCTTGGCACGCATGTAGAAGGGGTCGACTATCACGATGTCCGGGGTCTTGTCTCTAATGATCCGCATCTCCATACTCAGCAAAAATAGCCGAATGAAGGTGTAGTGCAGCGGATGAAGGTTAAACATAGCGAAGATGTCATCAAACCGCAGGACGATCATACCCCCAATGGTGCTATCGACAAAGCCCTTGCCCTCTGGCACCTTGGCCACGAAAACCGGGTATGCCACATCATTCTCGGAGAGACGCCGCTTCTCCAAAGAAAGAACACTATCATGCAGACTCCGCATAGCACCGGTTGCAGCATTGAGCAGATTAGTCGGTAGCATCGGCCTACCCGCCACATGCACCCTTCTCGAGATATCCTTAGGTGAAGGTGGCCCGTCCTGAGCACGGATCGTACTCGGTGCCGGCTGGCTCGCACCCTTGTTATTCTTTCTTTTCCGTCCCTTCTGCTTCTTCTGCTGTAATGGGATCGAGTTCTGCTCAGAGACCACCTTCTTGAGTGTGTTGGGGCTGATAATATTTCGCACCTCGGCTATCTGAGGCTCGGTGAAGGCGGCAGCTGGAGGTGTCTCCTAAGAACTGAACGCCAGACGATGCCTGTTGCAATTGGGTTTCTCCGCAGTACCAGCTAGATCACGATCGTCTTTTGCAGGGTTGGGTTCTTGAGAAGAAGGCCCCAAGAATTCGTCATCGTACCCATGTTCGTTGAAGTACTTATCGATGTTGGGAAATGTACCGTCGTCGTCGTCCAGATCCTGTGCCATATGCATGTCCGGATCAGCTGACGGCGGTAGCGTTGCGGCGGTCTTGCCATGGCTTGGCGCCGGCAAGACTGGCGGTGTTGTCTGTGGAGTGGTGTCCCCCGCCCCCAAACGAATCTGGCTCTTCGGCCAAAGCAGGGGCCAGCTTAAGCAGGCGCTGAGGGTCATCACATCATCTTCGTCGGCCCCAGGGGGTCGAAACAGAGGTAATAAGTCGTCGCAGCCCCGCAGCACCTGAACCAGTTGAACCCTATACACATTGGGTGGCATCGGATTACCGTGGAACAGGCAGTTGCCCGGTTGAACGATTCTGGCCTTGGCGACATCGATCAACTCGCCGTCCATGAAGTGCAGGAGAGTGCATGGAACATCGGCGGCGCCCTGCGAAAACATGTAGGGCGTCAGGGATGCCCAGTCAAAGGCAAGGAGATGAAGTCATCGGCCGAGAGGCTTAATTAGTTACCGTGATGGCGTCGAGCTCGGCTAATGTTGAGGCACCGCCAATGGCGGGCGTGCAATTGACGGAGGGGCCGCTTGCTGCCGAGGTGCCGGCTGGCGTATTCTTCCCACACCCGGGTGCATTAAGCTGCAATGCCAGCGCCGCCGCGGGAGACACCAATGCCGCCTCCGCCGGAGACACCAATGGCGCCGCCGATGCGTTGTGCGAGTTGCTGCCCGTGAAGCTGGGAATCGGGGGCGGCCCTTGTTGGCCGCCCGCAATCCACGCCTGCAGCCCAGAAACCAAGGTAGGTATAATGACGGTGATCGTCGCTCCCAGTTGGTCTCGCACTTGCTCTTCGACCATCTCCAGAATCTGCGCCACTTGTGCCTTGAGTTGTTGAACCTCGCGCTCCTGGCTTTCCGAGCTGGCCGTCTTTCTCTCCTTTCGCCCAGCGGTGTAGTATTCCAACCATTTCGTGGACAAGCCTTTGCCGGCCACACGACCAGCTGACGACGGCTTACTGAGCTTATCCTTGTTTTTCATTACATTCAATGCCCTATTTAAAGGGGTGTCGAAAGGGGAGCTCTGAGACGACCCCGCGCTACTGCTTTCAGTTTCCTGCGGAAGGAACGTGAACCATTTAGAAATTTGGCTTCATTAATTAGAATGCAACCATATGGAGCTAATTACGCGGGGGTGTATTCCTTACCAGAACACGCTCAAGCGCCTTGGTCTTCAGATCCGTGGTAAGCTCCTTGGTTACCGGGTCAATCTTGTACCGGGCCCTGACATAGTTCCTGGTCTGCTTGTCACGGTATTTATCGAAGCGGGGCGGTAGGCCTTGCTCGGCATGCTCCGCATCCTCCTTGTCCCATATAGGTTCCGCCACTCTGTAACCGCCGGGACCGAGTGTGTGCTGTCCTAAGTTCAAGTCCCGCATATCTTTCCCCCACTGACTTGATTCCTCGGATGCGGTGCTCTCGCACTTGATCTTGAACTCCAGGTAGTCAGCTTCGCTGATCGAAGGATTTTTCTCCTTGATCTTCTCATAACAATCACCTTTGTCAATCATTCTCTTCACCGCGCCTCTCCAAGTAGCCAGGGCCGTGCTCATCTTCGTGAGGGCGGCACTGTTCACTTTATTCCCTGAGAGGCGTGTGTTTGCGAAGTCACCGGGGAACTTGTATCGTTCGTGTAGCTTCGTGAAGAGGAGGTTGCGCAAATTCCCTCGGTCACGATGCCTTAGGTTCTTGGTGTTGATCGAGACGGTGCTCCGGAGAATGCACCCGAGCTGTCCCGCGTACCCCTTGACTAATTCTTTGGGCGCCGTTGGATGCCCCTCGGAGGACACTTCAGTAAATTCCTCCTTGACGGTGCCGAGCATGTTCGGGCGCCGGTCCTTCCGTTGCCTCTTCGGTTGGCTGCCATCTGTGCGTGCGCTGCCATCATCAGTGGTGGCATCCTCGGCGGCACCATCAGTGGTGTCATCCCCGACGCCACTAGGGGTTGTGTAGTCAGGATCGGTGTCTTCCGTGGCATCCTCATAGCGGTGAGGTTCTTCCTCCATCTCCTGGGACAGCTCCCAGAATGCCTTGCCCGAACCGCCGGCCTCATCGTTGTGGGCCATGTTTCGCTCTAAATAGGAAAAAAGTTTGGTCAAAAAGTTGGTTATTGTCATCACCGAGGCATCCTAAAAGCTAAGCTTTTATCATTTAGGGTTTGTCGACACCGAGGCATCCTAAAAGCTAAGCTTTTATCATTTAGGGCTTGTCGACGCCGAGGCACCCTAAAAGCCTAAGCTTTCATCATTTAGGTTTTTATCGACACCGAGGCACCCTAAAAGCCAAGGTTTTATCATTTAGGGTTTGTCGACGCTGAGGCACCCTAAATGCTAGGTTAAGTTTTCATCATTTAGGGTTTATCGATGCCGAGGCACCCTAGGTTGACTGATATATATGGGTATCTTCTAATAATATACCCTATCAAGAAAAGGGAAGGAGAATTCTAAGTTGGGCCTAATCACTTGGCTCTATTGCCACCTATGGCAGTTGCATATTAGTTGTGCAAAAAAATTTAAGAGCGGGCAGTAATGAATAATATTTAATGGGATACCTCAAAAAGCTAATCTAGTATCTCCATTTAACAGTTTTCAACTAGAAAGTGCACAAAGTGCAACAAACAGATTATTTCAACCCCCCAAACAATAATGATAACATTCTTTTCCTGAACTATAAACGACTCATGGTTTCGTCTGTCCACACATGAATTCAGCATATGTGTTTAATGCAGCAAGAGTAAAGGGGTAGTTGATCCTACTTAATTAAGTACTAAGATACCCCGACCCATGCATTAGTCGCAAGTACCCCATATGTCCTATTTTTAGCAAACCATGCTAAAATTCACGGAAAATTTCAGCATGACCTTTGCTGAAAATAGGACATATGGAGTACCCGAATTTGCCGGAACGGAAGTTAATCGACATTCCGGCAAACTCAAGGGCCTCTCGGGGTACCTGCAAAATCATCACGACACGATGGTCGGAGACAAAACCAAGCAAACTAGCAAAGTTACTGACGTGTTTACAGAAATTGTTTTCTGTAAAAGATGATCATCATCTTTACAAGTCTTTCTCAATGTCTACAACTATCAGACCATCACAAGTATCAACAGAACATGTCTATAACTATCAGACCATCACAAGTACCATCATTCAGGCCATCACAAGCATAACAGAGCAATGGTGTTTTCTTCAGTTACCTTTGATCTGGCTGCTCGGAATCCACTGACCTTCAGATCCGCTGACCAATCCACTAACCTGCTGTAAACTGTACATCATTGTAAAAACACAGTTCATTTCATTTTATTTGTAAATAAATGCAATTTGTAACAAATTGTTGTACAACAATATATCTTCTAGCCATGAAACCCTACCATGATTCTCCTTTCTTCCTCTTGCCGAAGAGAAGTTGGCTGCAGAGGATGGTCCAACTCAGATCAGCCTGCAGAAGTTCATTGTATAATTCTGTTTAGTTCCAAGCATATACGAATACTCTTCATATAAGGCCAGCACCAACTGGTATATTGGTCTGTTTTAAAATAATAAAATAGCAGTAGTTCAAGAAGTGCAAATTGCAGAAGTTTGAGAAAGCACTAACTAGAAAGTCTGGTGTTTTCTTGAAAACATGAAAGGGCCTGACTATGCATACAATTTTACAACAAGACATCCACCATACAATTTTTATTAAAGGAAAAGACTTAAGTTAACTTTAATTAAAGTTTCAGTTAAAGTTTAAATTAAAGTTTCAGTTAAAGTTTTAGTTGATTTTAAAGTTAAATAAAATTTTCACTTAAAGTTTCAGTTAAAGGAGAGCACTTGCTACTGGATTTTAGGGCTATTGTAAGCAGTGCACTACTGCACTATTGTTCATACTCCTGCACTATTGCACTACTGGAATCCTCCTTCAAACTACTGCAAGCAGGAATACTGATGCAAACCCTGGAACTTGCAAGAAGTAGTAGGAGTACAACAAGAAGATGAGACAATATGGAGGGCACAAGACAAACTACTAAAAAGGTTTCTTTGTGCTGTACTCCAAAATTCTTTGGAGAGAAGAGAAGAGAAGAGAACATAAAGAGAAGAGAACATAAAGAGAAGAGAGCAAGTCCTACTCCTCTTATCCTCTACTGCAAGAAGAGAGAAAACAGATGCAGGAAGAGTATACTGTAACTGAAAAAGTTTCAGTTAATTAACTGAAACTTAACAGCAGCAGCAAGTGCTACACTATTGTTGTCCTACACTAAACTAATACAACCAAACAAATTAATTGAAGAAAAACTACTGAAACTATACAAGCACTACAGTCAGATTACACAAAAGTACTGATGCAAGCAGTACAGTACACAAAACTTGCAAACTTACAAGCACTACTGCAACTTAATTAAGCTACTAGGTAACTGAATCTGGGTAACTGAATCAGTACTACCTAGGGAGTAAGGTAACTAGTGGAGGAGAGGACAGTTGATAATCCATGCGAATCAATCAGAAATTCAAAATACAGTCTTTTTAGGCAGCAGTAACATTCGAAATAGAGGAGAGGAGTAGAGGAGGGAGGGAGGGAGCATTTACATTCGTTGATGAGGCGGTGGTTGGAGGAGGACGCCGGTCGTGGTCGTGGTCGTGGGCCGGCCTCGTGGCGTCGCGTCGGCCGTCGAGGGAGATGAGAGACAGAGCGGGCGTTCGTTGTCAGCCGTCGATGGACTGCGAGTAGCCCCGCCGAAGTCTCCACCTCCGGGCTCTGGCTTCCTCGTCACGGCGGCGGAACGAGGTGCAGCTGCCGGTGGGGTGGGATGGGGCGGCTGCGGCGAATGGGGTTGGGGCGCGACGCGACCTAGCCTAACCTAGGTTGGAGCGGGGGAGGGTGCGGGGGGTCGGCGGCGGCGAGGGGGATCGAGATGGAGGGGGATCTCTGGCGCGGGGGGCGAGGGGGAAAGGGATAGAGGGGGGAAGGATAGCAATGGCGCACCTCCCAGGGGTGCGCCATAAGTACATCCATAGCAATGGCGCACCACCGAGGGGTGCGCCATAAGTAATTCATTTGGGAATTGGTAAAACATTTATGAATATGAAAAAATATCATCAAATTTGAAAAAATATTCATGAATTCAAAAAGTGCCCATGAAATTTAAAAATATTCATGAGTTCAAAAAATATTAACAAATTCAATACTTTTTGTGAGTTAGAAATTCAATACTATAATAAACATAAATAAATATTCATGAGGACTAGAACAGAAGAAATATCATTTCAAAATGTCGAAATACAATCGAGAAATGAAGACTACGATTTAAATACAATCGATCTTAGCTAGCTATCTTTTCACAATCTTCTTGCCCTTCTTTTTCGCAAATGGAGTTCTTCTGTTGAACGGATGTCCTTTAGGTAGGGTGGTCCTGCTTCTTCTTGTGGTGTATGGCACTTCATCGTCGTCATCATGTTCCATCTTCGGGTTGCCGTACTTGTCGAAGTCTTGCTCATTGGCGACTCCATCCATTCTGATGATCTTCCTTTTGCCTCTCCTCACGACAACACGACTGGGCTTTGACGGGTCGGTAATGATGAAGCATTGGTCCACTTGGGAAGCCAGTACCCATGGCTCATTTTTTGCGGTGATGTTTGCGCCCGCGGTCTTGGATTTGGCTTCGGGTATAACCATGGTGGTGAAATACCGGTTTTCTTTTAGGACGCTCTTGGCCCATCTGACATGAAACATCGGGACCTTCTCTCCAGCGTAGCTCAGCTCCCAGATCTCCTCGATCCTTCCGTAGTATCTGTCCTTGTCGTTACCGGTGTAGGATTCCATCGTTACCCCGGAGTTCTGATAACCATCGCTCTTCATGTCCTTGTCCTCGGTGTAGAATGTGTAGCCGTTGATATCGTACGCCTCATAGGTCATCAGGTTGTGCCCGGCACCCTGTGACAAGGCGAATATGAGTTTTTCTTCCGCGGAAGAATCCTCATGTAAAGGGTACGACAGAAGCTTCTCCTTGAACCAACGCGTGAAACATGAGTTGTGCTCTTTGATTATATCTCCGTCCGTCCTCTGTTGGCCTCGGTCATTGTACGTCTTCTCAATAAAGGTTTTGTGCTCTACCACCCAAGGATCGACCACGTCTATGTGTTGTAGCACGACTAGGTTTGCTCTTTCAAAGTCGGTGAGTCAACCCTCGAAGTCGACATGCATTTCGCGGCGACCATCGCGGTGACCCCATCCAGCGAGCCTGCCGAGGTGCCTGTTGACGGGCAGACCAACGGGGTTCTTGATGCCTAGATAATTCGTGCAGTAGGAGATGCACTCTTCGGTCAGAAAGCCCCTGGCTATGCTTCCCTCTGGACGTGACATGTTGCGAACGTATCCTTTGATGACACCATTCATCCTTTCGAACGGCATCATGCTGTGCAGGAACGTCGGCCCGAGTTGGATGATATCCTCCATGATATGGACCAGCAGATGCACCATAACATCAAAGAATGCGGGCGGGAAGTACATCTCAAGCTCGCATAGTATCACCACGATCTCTTGCTGTAGCCTTCTGAGTTGCCTCACGCCAACCGACTTCCGAGAGATGACGTCGAAAAAGTTGCATAGGCCAAATAGCGTTTCACGGATGTGCGCGTCCATGATCCCACGGATTGCAACTGGAAGTATCTGCGTCATCAGCACGTGACAGTCATGAGACTTCATCCCGCTGAACTTCTACTTCGCTGAGTCTAGGTATCTGCTTATCTTCCCCGCGTAACCGTAAGGAAGTTTTACTCCTACGAGGCAGGTGAAAAACTGCTTGATCTCCTCCTGACTTAGAGTGAAGCACGCGGGAGGGCAGTCATTTCCGATCTTCTTGGCCTTTTTGCCTTTGCAACGACTTTCCGTGTCCGTCGCCTCATCATCATCATCATCATTATAATTAGCGTGAAGCTCCTCCCTGATGCCCATTGATTTCAAGCCTGCCCTTGCTTTCGGCCCATCTTTGGTCCTCTCTGGCATGTTGAGCAGGGTACCAAGCAGACTCTCGCACACGTTCTTCGTGATATGCATGACATCAAGGCTGTGAGGCACACGGAGGATCTTCCAGTACGGCAAGTCCGAGAAAACTGACCTCGTTTTCCATACCTTCAGCAGCGGCTCTGGCGCCTTTCGCTTCTTTCCCGGCGGTGGGCACTCTTTCCAATTTTTCAACAGCTCGTCTATTTCCTCGCCGCTCCTCGTACGCGGGCGTCTTCGGGGTTCGGTTTCACCATCGAACAGATCCTTGCGTTTTCTCCATGAGTCATCGTCGCGAAGCCACCTTCGATGTCCCATGAACACGGTTTTCGAAGACCCGGGATCTCTATCTAGCTGGCAATACTTTGTGTCATCCATGCACCTGACGCATGCACGAAATCCGTGGACCACCTGCCCCGCGACATATCCGTAACCGAGATAGTCTTGCACCGTCGTGAGCAGTGTGGCTCTCATAGGGAAATATTCTTTCTCTGCGGCATCCCACGTATTGGCTGGCGTTTTCCACAGCGTGTCTAGCTCCTCTTTCAGCAGCCCCAGATACAGATTGATGTTGTTCCCTGGTTGTTTCGGCCCTTCAATTTGCATACTCATGTGAATGTACTTCCTCTTCATGCACTTCCAGGGGGGAAGGTTGTACATCCACACAAACACAGGCCAGGTGCTATGTGTGCTTCTCTGGCTGCCAAACGGATTGACTCCATCGGTGCTCGTGCCCAGCATGATGTTCCTTGGATCGTCCCCAAATTCTGGGTATTCGAAGTTCAACGCTTGCCACTGGCTCGCATCCTTAGGGTGACTCAGCATCTTGTCTTTTTTATTTATCTCCGGATCATTTCCGTCATCTTCTCGCTTCTTCTCCTCCCTATCCGCGTGCCAACGCAGGAGCTTTGCTGCCTTAGGGTCAGCGAAATACCGCTGCAGACGAGGAGTGATCGGAAAGTACCACACCACTTTTCGAGGAGCTTTCTTCCTCTTCTTGTATCGAGTGACGCCGCTCACCGGACATATGGTAGACTCCGCGTGCTCGTCCCGATAAATGATGCAATCATTCATGCACACATGGTATTTCACGTGCGGTAAATCCAGAGGACACACGATTTTCTTCGCCTCCTCGAAACTGGTCGGGCACTTGTTCCCCTTGGGAAGACGTTCGTGCCAGAATGACATGTTCTCGTCGAAGCATGCGTCGGTCATTTTGTGTTTTACCTTCATCTCCAGAGCCATGAGCGTTACTTTCAGGCGGGTATCCTCGGGCCTGCATTCTTCATACAATGGAGTAACCGCGTCTATCTCCAGTTGATCCAGCTTGGCTTTCTCTCGGGCAGCAGCTCTTGCGTTATCCGTCTGCTTGAGAAGCAGCTCTTGAATATGAGGGTCCTGCACCCAGCCCATCGATGGTCCATCGTCGTCTGCTCCGGCATCTTCATCTTCATGATCATGCCCTTCGTCTTGATCTTCCTCATCATCATGTCTGGCATCTTCTACATGATGACTGTGTACTGCATCACCGTCGTGATCATGTCCTGGAGATTCTTCGTCTTCTCGCCCGCCCTCGCCGCCGCGGTTGTCTTGCTGCCCTTCCTCATTTCTTGCCCGGCCCCTATGGACGACTTCATAGTCATCTTCATCACCTTGCCACCGATAGCCATCCATGAAACCACGCAAGAGCAGGTGGTCCCGCACCTGTCCGGAATCCGGGTCCGTAATAAGGCTCTTCAGCTTGCATCTTCGACACGGACATCTTATCTTTGTCTCGTTCTTTTGAAGCATCCCGGCCTTCGTGGAGCTCAAAAACCTATTCACGATGCCTTCGGTCATCGTGCGGACCATGGTCGCCTGCGGGGTAGAGCAAAACGATATTTTAGAACCAAAAAAAAATTTGGCTTGACTTTGCCTAAAAATAGGACCAAAAAGAATGCATAGTGCCAAATTCTCGCCGAAACGGAAATGAATCAACATTCCGGCAAAATATTGGCAACTATCGCATTTCAAATACCGGTACCTGCAAACACAAACATATGCAACACCACAAACATATGCAACACCACAAACATAGGTAGATCTAGGCCATAAAAAGTGCATGTGCACGTTGTTGGAGGGAGAAAAAAGTAGATCTACAACATAAAGAAAGCTTTCCCCTTGCTTACCTATCAAAAAAAGGAAATTTAACCACTTAATTTGGGTGAATCTATGGTGCAAATGAGGTGAGGAGGAGGAGGCAGCCGAGACAAGCTTGGAGGAGGAGGTGGAGAGAATGAAGTGGGGAAAGTGAGTGTGGTAGGTGGCTGTCCAAAATATCTAGCTGCTCTCAGGTTACCAATGGCGCACCGCCTAACAATGCGCCATTAGTAACCCTGGTTACTAATGGCGCACCTGTTACGTGGTGCGCCATTACTAGTTTTGCAAAAAAAAATAAAAAAAAATTGTTAGTAGTGGCGCACCGTGGTTGTGGTGCGCCATTACTAGTTTGAACTAGTAATGGCGCACTATACCCGGGTGCGCCATTACTAGTTTTCAAAAAAAAAGTAAAAAAAAATTTGTTAGTAGTGGCGCACTGAGTGTGTGGTGCGCCATTACTAGTTAAAACTAGTAATGGCGCACTATGCCATGGTGCGCCATTACTAGTTTTGGAAAAAAAAATTGTTAGTAGTGGCGCACCATGGGTGTGGTGCGCCATTAGTGATATGGACACTAATGGCGCACCTACACATGGTGCGCCACTGCTATATAGCAGTGGCGCACCACATATGTGGTGCGCCATTAATGTCCATATTAGCTATAGCCCTTTTCCTAGTAGTGCCGCACTGTCCCGCTGGGCCGCCAGATGGTCCAGGTCCATGCCCGGGTACCAGGACATGACGAACCACAGCGCCAAGTCCGCGCAAGCGCAGTCCGCAGAAACCCTCCACACATGGAGTCGATGCACGCCGGCCTCCAGCCAACGCGCCAGCCGCGTAACGCTGTTGGGCGGCACCGCTTTCGGCCAGAAGACGACCATCATGCCCAACCCGGCTGAAAACAACCTCCTCATCTGCTTGTCCACCATGTTCAAGCGGGCCTCGGCGGCAAGTACGATCTCCGTGAAGGTCTAGGCAGCACGCGGGTCGACCTCGGCACCCGTGCGTCCACCTGGGTTGTCCGGTAAGACCCCTGGCAGGATGAATAAAGAAATAAGTTAGCGAAGCAAAGGGTCAGCCGGCTCGCAAGCCGGCGGGACAATCGAAGGGACAATTTCGGGTGAAGAGCTCGTCGAGATGCTGCACCTCGCACAGCATCCCATTCTCCTGCATGGCCCAGGCACGGCCGCGGCTCTCGAGATCCTACACGAGCTGGGCACTACTCTCCACGGTCATCTTCAGCTCGGCATCCTTCGCGGCGGCCGCCTTCTTGTGCTCCTCCGCCAACCGGCTCAGCTCCGCCTTGTGGGCCTCCGACGCCTGGGCAGCCTCCGCCACCAGCCGGTCCACCTCGACCCGAAGCTGGCTGTTGTCGGCGGCGGCCCGGTTGTGCTGCTGGCCGGCTTTGGCCAGCCGAGTTCGGAGGTCCGGCACCTCGGCCGCAGCGGCTGCAGGGCAAGACCACAAGTTAGACGCCAGAAAGAAGAAAAAGACAACAACGCCTTAAGATTCGACCCCGCAACTTTGCAGCTGGCCCGAATCTCGGGGCTATGATACGTCTCCAAAGTATCTATAATTTATGAAGTATTCATGCCATGTTTACAACAATTTTATATGGGTTTGGTATGATTTGAATGGAACTAACCCGGACTGGCGCCGTTTTCAGCATAACTACTATGGTGTTGTTTCTTGTGCAGAAATAAAAGTTCTCCAAATGCAACAAAACTTTTTGACAATTTTTTTGGAACAAAAGAGGCACTAGAAGCTTCGTGGGAGGACCAGAAGGTGAAGGAGGTGAGCACAACCAACCAGGGTGCGCCTGGGCCCTTGCCCGTGTGCAGGTGGGTTGTGGTCACCTGAGGCCCATCTTCGCGTGAAACCAACGCCAAAAATCCTATAAATACAGAAACCCCTAGAAATAACCCTAGATCAGAAGTTCCGCCGCCGCAAGCCTCTGTAGCCATGAAAAACCAATCTAGACCCTGTTCCGGCACCCTGCCGGAGGGGGGAATAATCACCGGTGGCCATCTTCATCATCCCGGCGGCCACCATGACGAGGAGGGAGTAGTCCACCCTCGGGGCTGAGGGCTTGTACCATTAGCTATGTGTTTAATCTCTCTCTCGTGTTCTTGATTTGGCATGATCTCGATGTATCGCGAGCTTTGTTAATATAGTTGGATCATATGGTGTTTTCCCCTCTCTATCTTGTTGTGATGAATTGAGTTTTCCCTTTGAGATTTCGTTCTTATCGGATTGAATACTTGTATGGATTTGAGAACACTTGATGTATGTCTTGCTATGAATACCCTGGTCTCAATGGGATATCATATTGATTCACTTGATATGTGTTTTGGCACTCAACTCACGGATACTTGAGGTGACATTGGGGTAATCTATGCATAGGGGTTGATGCATGTTTTCGTCCTTGTTTCTTTGGTAGAAATCTTGGTGCACTCTTTGAGGTTCTTTGTGTTGGATTGAGTATTATGAATCTGAAATTGTTTGATGCCCATCGTATAATCAACTCACGGATACTCGCGGTGACATTGGAGTATCTAGGTGACATTAGAGTTGGTTGATGTGTATCATATGGTGTTATTTTAGTACGAACTCTTGGATAGATCGATCGGAAAGGATAACATGGTGTTATTTTAGTACAAACTCTTAGATAGATCGATTGGAAAGGATAACTTTGCGGTGGTTTCGTACCCTACAAACAATTTCTTCTTATGTTCTCCGCTAGATAAGAACTTTGGAGTGATTCTTCATCGCACGTTGAGGGATGGTTATATGATCCAATTATATTAGCCTTGTTGAGAGATTGCACTAGCGAAAGTACGGACCCTAGGCCTCATTTTCAAGCATTGCAATACCGTTTGCGCTCACTTTTGTTAATTGCTACCTTGCTGTTTTCTATTGTTCCTATTACAAAAATCAATATCTACTATCATTACTACACTTGTATCACCATCTCTTCGCCGAGCTAGTGCACCTATACAATTTACCATTGTATTTGGTGTGTTGGGGACACAAGAGACTCTTTGTTATTTGGTTGCAGGGTTATTTGAGAGAGACCATCTTCATCCTATGCTTCCCACGGATTGATAAACCTTAGGTCATCCACTTGAGGGAAAATTGCTATTGTCCTACAAAACTCTGCGCTTGGAGGTCCAACACGATTCTACAAGAATAAAGTTGCATAGTAGACATCAAGCACTTTTCCGGCGCCGTTGCCGGGGAGGTGAGTGCTTGAAGGAACATCTTTAGATCTTGCAATTGAATCTTTTAGTTTCTTGTTTTATCACTAGTTTGCTTCTTAAAAGAAAACTACAAAAAAATGGAATTGATGTGGCCTCATATTATTCCTCTTTATCATGTCTTTCTTGAAAATGATGGAAAGGAAAATTGTGCTCAATTGATAGAAGAAGAATTCGATAAAATGTTTGGCATAAAATCTTTGAATGATGAGAATGATCGCAATGTTGTTAGTATGAATTCTTTGAATATCCATGATGCTAATGATATGCAAAGCCATAAGCTTGGGGATGCTATATTTGATGAATGTGATATTTTTAGTCCCCCAAGTTTTGATGAGAAAATTTATTATGAAGATAGCATGCCTCCTATTTTATGATGATTATATTGATGAAAGTGGGTTTGGAAGAGTGTCAACTCTAGTTAATAATGATCCCACTATTTTGGAGGGTGTTGAATCTTATTTTAATATTTATGAAAGTGGATTTGGAGAGGTCATGACTTTATTTAGTGACGAATTCACTATTTTGTAAGAGGTTTCAATTGACTATGACTAAAAAGTTGCTATCTATGATGATTATGGTGATGACATGTATGATATAACGAGTAATGATAACCATGAAACTTGTCATCATGATTTTACTTTTCAATTGGATTATGCCAATCAAGTATCACATGATAGTTATTTTGTTGAGTTTGCTCCCACTACTATTCATGAGAATAAATTTGCTTATGTGGTGAGTAATAAAATCTCTATGCTTGTGGATCGTGAAAAGAATGATTTATGCGATAGTTATATTATTGAATTCATTCATGATGCTACTGAAAATTATTATGAGAGAGGAACATATGTTTTTACATATTGCAATAATATCAAGTTTCCTCTCTATGTGTTGAAAATCTTGAAGTTTTGCTTGTTTTGCCTTCCTATGCTAGTTGATTCTTGTTCCCATAAGTTGTTTGCTCACAAAATACCTATGCATAGGAAGTGGGCTAGACTTAAATGTGCTAGTCATATGCTTTATGATGCTCTCTTTATGTTTCAATTCTTATCTTTTATGTGATCATCATTGAAATCATCATGCCTAGCTAAAAGGGCATTAAAGAAAAGCGCTTATTGGGAGACAACCCAACATTTAGCCCTAATGTTTTTGTGAGTTAACATGATTAAGATACTTTATTAATCATGTTTTATAGCTTTTTTTTCAATAAAGTACCAAGTAAAGCCTTTGGGATAGTGTGGATGATAGTTGACTTGATTCTGTGCAAAAACAAAAACTTTTGTGCCCAGTAACAGAATTTTTAAAATTCACTGGAGCATTGAAAAATTCTGAATTTTTTAAATTTCATGTGTATACAGATTTTCTACGTTTTCCTAATTTTTTAGAATTTTTTGAGTTACATAAGTATGACCATAATTTAGATCTTTATGTACTGTTCTGTTTTTGACAGATTCTGTTTGCAATGCATAGTTTGCTTGTTTTATGGTTTCTATGGCTTATATTGCTTAATATAAATTGTGGAAATTTTAGATTACAGTAGGATTGTGTGAGAACAATTATGAATCTTGTCTTTGATAGTACCCAAGTGAATGATTTGTTTTATCATATTAACCCATCTCACGAAGTTCCGTTAAGTTTTGTGTGATTGAATTTTTCAAGTTTTGGGTGAGATATCGATATGAGGAGAATAAGGAGTGACAATACCCTAAGCTTGGGGATGCCCAAGGCACCCCCAAGGTAATATTCAAGGAAGATCCAAGCAACTAAGCTTGGGATGCCCCGGAAGGCATCCCCTCTTTCGTCTCCAACATTATCGGTAACCTCACTTGGAGCTACATTTTTATTCGTCACATGATATGTTTTTTTCTTGGAGCATCATTTTATTTTATTAGTATTTGCTTTATGTTATTTAGAATAATGTTTTGCATCTTTTACTTCAATAAAAATGTCAATTATAGCCTTTGCCATGCTTATTTTGCATGTCTATATGTGGCTGTTTGAAAAATAGAATGTCTATATGTGAATTCTTGAGAAAAGTCAGAATGTGATAAAATGTTGAAGTTTTTTCACAATAAGTTATGATAATGTTTTTACAGTGTGGTAAATTTTCAGAATTTTTGGAGGTAGGAAAGTATGAGTACAATTTCACTCTTTACAAACTGTCCTGTTTAGAAAGATTGCTGTTATGTTTGCATATGTTTGCTTGTTTAATGATTCTATTTGAGGATAGGAGTATTAAATATGCAGAGGCATTTAGTGTGCAATGTTAAATAATAATTTTAGTGATTTTCTATAGTAGATAATGATAAGGTTATTGCATTGATTTATACTAACTTATCTCACGAGTTCTTGTTGAGTTTTGTGTGGATGGAGTTTCTAAGATTTAGGGAAACCGTGATATAAAAGGAATTAACGAGACACAAAAGCTCAAGCTTGAGGATGCCCAAGGCATCCCAACATAATATTCCAAGAAGTCTCAAGCATCTAAGCTTGGGGATGCCCCGGTAGGCATCCCACCTTTCTTCATCAACAATTATCGGATAGTATCGGTTGAGCCTAAGTTTTTGCTTCTTCACATGATGTGTGCTGTTCTTGGAATGTCATTTTATTTTGTTTTGATTGATGTTTTAATAAAATACTTATATCTGAAAGTTTTTTTTATAAGATAGAGTCCTCAAATAGCTACCCATTTACTTAACTACTCGCTTGATCTTCACTTATATCTTTTTGGAGTAGTTTGTCGAACACTCTCATGCTTCACTTATATTATTTTGAGAGTTGATAATAGTGATGACAATTTGCACAAGCTATGAAATTGGTCCCAAAGTGATGGATGTTCAAGAAGGATATAATAAAAACTTTCATGTAGATCATTGGATATGATAAGTTTGATTCCTTGCAATAGTTTTGCGATATGGAGATAATAATATGTGAGTCATGTTGTTGAGTGATTATGCTGTAGTAAGAATATTGGTGTTAAGGTTTGTGATTCCCTATGCAAGCACGAAAGTCAATAGTTATGCAATGAAATTACATCCTACTTGTGGTGCATTATTCGGTGTTAGTTATGTTTAATGCTCGTTTATGATCGTTTTCGTTTCTTGGTTGGTCGCTTCTCAATCTATTTGCTAACCTTCATTTGTACTAAGCGGGAATACTGCTTGTGCATCCAAACTCCTTAAACCAAGTTGTGCCAAATGAGTCCACCATACCTACCTATATGCGGTATTTCCGTGCCGTTCCAAGTAAATTTGTATGTGCCAACTCTAATTTTCAAAATAAATTTCCTTTTTGTCTGCCCGTACCGCTCATGAAGCGGCAGGGGGTGGCCAATATTTTACATGCTAGATGCGATATTCTCAAGATGAGTGTTTATTCACTTGTCATTGTACGAGAGTGTGGCAAAGGTAATAGGGATGCCCAGTCCCGAAATGCAATTTTTTTATTTATGTTGTTTAATAATAAATTCCTTGGAAATATTGGTATGGAAGGCACCCGTGGATACGGCTAGCCATGGATTGTGAAAGAATGGTGGAAAAAGGAATACACTTTATTTTCTGTTTGGGAACCGCCTATGATGTATCTAGCATGGAAAGTGTTGGGAATTCTCGATCATTTTTGTTGACGAGAAAAGTATGCCTCTCAAAATATTTTATCTCTCAATTTAAGCTTTGAGCTCTTGCACCTCTACAAATCTCTGCTTCCCTCTGGGAAGGGCCTATCTATTTACTTTATGCAATTTTTATTTTTATTTGAGTCTCCATCTTCTCTTATAAAGCACCAACTAGGGGGCACTATGATCATACCTGTGCAATGGATGTAGCTAATATTCGAGTGTGTTTCATGAATGGATCAATGGTTGAGCATAATGGGCTTGGGGTAGCTTTCTTTAGTGTTGATATTTTGAAAGACATGGTTGCTTGTTAGTATGCTTGAGTATTGATGTCTTCATGTCAAATTATAGACTATTGCTTTGAATCATTCATGTCCAAATGTCCACGCTACAAAAGAAAGAGTATATGATGAATATGATAGGTAGCTTTCCACAACAAAAAATCCGCTTTCAATTGCTACTTTATCATAATGAGTTTTATGAGAAAGAGTTGCTGTTATGATGCTAGGAAAAGTGATTGAAATTATCATTGATCAAACTTATGCACTATGATAGCATTCACACTTCATAAATTATTTCTTTTATCATTTACCTACTCGAGGACGAGTGGGAATTAAACTTGGGGATGCTGGTACGTCTCCAACGTATCTATAATTTATGAAGTATTCATGCCGTGTTTACAACAATTTTATATGGTTTTGGTATGATTTGAATGGAACTAACCCGGACTGACGCTGTTTTCAGCATAATTACCGTGGTGTTGTTTCTTCTGCAGAAATAAAAGTTCTCCAAATGCAACGAAACTTTTTGACGATCTTTTTGGAACAAAAGAGGCACTAGAAGCTTCGTGGGAGGACCATTAGGTGAAGGAGGTGAGCACAACCCACCAGGGCGCGCCAGGGCCCTTGCTCGTGTGCAGGTGGGTTGTGGTCACCTCGAGGCCCATCTTCGCGTGAAACCAACGCCAAAAAATCCTATAAATACAGAAACCCCCAGAAATAACCCTATATCAGAAGTTCTGCCACCACAAGCCTCTGTAGCCACGAAAAACCAATCTAGACCCTGTTCTGGCACCCTACTAGAGGGGGGAATCATCACCGGTGGCCATCTTGATCATACCGGTGGCTACCATGATGAGGAGGGAGTAGTCCACCCTCGGAAAGGATAACTTTGAGGTGGTTTCAGACCCTACAAACAATTTCTTCTTATGTTCTCTGCTAGATAAGAACTTTGGAGTGATTCTTCATCGCACGTTGAGGGATGGTTATATGATCCAATTATATTAGCATTGTTGAGAGATTGCACTAGCAAAAGTACGGACCCTAGGCCTCATTTTCAAGCATTGCAATACCGTTTGTGCTCACTTTTGTTAATTGCTACCTTGCTGTTTTTTATTGTTCCTATTACAAAATTCAATATCTACTATCATTACTACACTTGTATCACCATCTCTTCGCCGAGCTAGGGCACCTATACAATTTACCATTGTATTTGGTGTGTTGGGGACACAAGAGACTCTTTATTATTTGGTTGCAGGGTTGTTTGAGAGAGACTAATCTTCATCCTACGCATCCCACGGATTGATAAACCTTAGGTAATCCACTTGAGGGAAAATTGCTACTGTCCTACAAAACTCTATGCTTGGAGGCCCAACACGAGTCTACAAGAATAAAGTTGCGTACTAGACATCAGGCTACACCCAGTGGGTGTGCTGTCGCGCCCCACTGGAACCAGGCGAGTAGTACCTTGGGTCTGTGCCAGCTCCTTGACGGTGAACTGGGCCTTGGCCGCATGGTACTTCTCTAGAAGCCAGTTGTACGCGTTCCGTCGGGCCCGTGGGACTAGGGGTACCCAGGCCCGTCTGCCTGTGACCCGTCACGTGGCATCACCAGAATGCCCGGTGCGGCCCAGCGTCAAGACTTCACAAGCATGACCCTCGCAATGGCCCCCGCCTCGCAAGGCGAGCATCCGCAAGGGTCATCAAGAGCTCTCGAGGGCCTCACATGGGGCGGTCTCCCGAGGCTGCCCCTTGAGGCCCCTCGCGGGGCAGACATCTCTAGGCTCGCCATCCCACCTCGCGCTGCACGTGCGTGACGCGAGCCACGACGAGCGGTGCCAGAAGGGCACCAGCGGCGTGGATAAGGATGCTTTTCTCTTTGGTGCTAAGGAGGCAAGTACGACACGCGGGTTCCCGAAGCAATCCCCAAAGGTTGCCACTTTGGTACAAGAAGGCCAAGACAGCGGACTCACCAAGATGGAGGTCATCGTCGAGCCCACCGACGCGTCATGCCTAGAAGTTTTAATAGGCAGATTCTGCTTTTGCCAGGATAAGCTGTACACCTGTCCCCCTTCAAAATTGGCCACTGTGGTATCCCTTCCCGCTGAGAGTTTTCAGGGGAAGAGGACCGAGGCTAGTATAAGTATAGGCTAGTCTCCACCATAGAGAGTGGTCTGAAACTCGGTGGAGTCCTTGGGATCCCTCGAGCCATCCGAGCCTCTCGAGGCAATTCATCCTCCTTGTACACACTCATATCCATCCTCCCTCGCGAGGCAATCCACCACCAAGCAGGAGTAGGGTGTTACACAGCAAGGTGATCGGAACATGGGTAAATCGCCGTGTCCATGTTGTGTCTTCCTTTCCTCTCGCTCGAGCACACCGGAGCATCGTCCTAAGGCGGTGAGCAGCGAGGCGTAGCTTAGTGGAGTTCTTCAAGCACACCCCAGAGTTCGAACCTTCCCTTGGGTCCCTGGAGCCCTGATTCTGACATTTGGCGTGCCAGGTAGGGGTGTGCCGAAGTTCTTCTACTTTGTTCCATCCCCACTCCACCGTCCCCATGGCCGACGCTCGTCGTGTTCGTGCCGAGCGCCGCGCAGCTCGCGTCGCCCAGACGGAGCCAGCCGCCACTCTACTTCTGCCGTAGCCAATGCCGCCACCGACCCCGCCGCTCATGAGCAGCAGGACTCCTCTGTGCCGCCCTTCATGCAGCACGACAGCCGCATCGCTACGCCTTCACTCACCCCGGCCACGGCTTTGTCTTCCCATGCTCGCCACGGGCCGGTGAACGCGCAGGCTGCGCTACTCATGGCGCGCGAGCTGCTGCGCTACCGCCCTGCCAACGAAGGCTACGACGCCTGGCTTGGCCACATCACTGAGCTCGTCAATGCCGCGGGTGAAGCCCCGACACCCTCCCATTCGCTCCGTCCTCCACCGTCCCGCGCGGGCAACGTGGCGCATGGCGCGCCTCCGCCCCTCCCCTACGCGATGACAACGCCGAGCCCCGGCACGACGCGCGGTCGCGCGACCCGCCGCGCGGAGCACCAGTGCTGGCTCGACACGAGGCTAGTTAACAGATTGTGCATCAGCCTTTGCTCGACGCGCGTGCACCTCCCACGCCACTGCGTCAGCGCCAAGACCACGCCGCTCCCACACGAGGTGCGCCATTGAGCGCCGCCGGCTGCCGTGCCTTCACTCGCGAGCTGCGTCGGGTGGTATGGCCAGTCAAGTTCAAGCTGGAGCTGCCCCTGCGCTACGACGACAATCCCAACCCCACGGAGTTCCTCTAGCTCTATGCGCTGAGTATCGAGGCGGCGAACTGCGACGACAAGGTCATGGCGAACTGGTTCCCCATGGTCCTCAAGGATGGCACGTGCTCTTGGCTCATGAACCTGGCTGAGGGGTCGATCTCTTCGTGGGATGAGCTCCGTGACCAGTTCATCGCCAACTTCCAAGGCACCCGCAACCGCGCCCTCACCATCAACGATCTGTGGTGTGTGAAGCAGCGCCTGGGTGAGACTGTCCGCAAGTACATTCAGCATTTCACCCTGGTGCACCTCAGGATCCCGAAGGCCTCGGACGAAGCCATCATCTCGGCGTTTACCGACAGTGTCACGAGCGTTAGGATGAACGAAAAGCTCACCATCAATGACGACCTCTGCGTGGTGTTGGAACTGTTCAACCTGGATGACAAGTGCTCCAGGGCGGAGGAAGTCCGCCTCTCTCTTCTCAACAACCCCGATGTCGAGCTCGAGGACAAGAAGGCCAAGACCAAGGAAGTGAAGCGTAAGGGCCCCACCGTGCTGGCGACGGAGCCAGAGCTGAAGCATGGCCACGACCACGATGAGCCCGGCAAGGACGGCCGCCTGTTTTGCGTCTACCACAACGTGCGCCTCCACAACACCGACGACTGTGAGGAGATCAGGGCGCTCCGTGATGAGCGCTTGGGCCGCCGCCCCGACCGCAACGACCATGGCTGCGGCCACGGAGGCGGTCGCAATGGAGGCTTGTGGCACACCGGCTCAGAGTAAACCAGAACGCCCCGTATTCCAGCCTAGGGACAAGTCCTCTGGAATACGGCACTGTTGGCATAGAACAAATCAGCTCTTTATTACAATGGATATGGTTACAAAGGGTACAAGGATTACATCGGCACGGCGACACTACGCCTGCCCAGGGTAGCTCTATGCTAACAGTGGAGTAACTCTCTCGGCAGCGGAACAGCGACGGCGGTGATGGACTCCACTCTGCAGGGACTCTTGCTAGAACGCGTATCCTAGGTCGCAAACTCGGGATCCTCGACAAGCAAGCAATCATGGCATGACCTGCAAACTGGCATGACACGCCAGGTGAGTACTTTGAATGTCCTCGCAAGCTCACAGCAAACATCAGCATTAAGGCAAGACAACATCATAGCAGTCAAGATTAACAAGCATGGCTATCTAGTAAGGTAGCTACTGAAATAACCGTAGTAAGGTAAAGCATGTTAACTCCATACTCCAAATAATCTTAGGATCCAATCCGAACCTGCTCCAAGTCCAATCATGTGGTCATCTGACCACTCAACTCATAGCATCCCATGGCTAACATGTCATATTCCTGATACTATCTGCACCGCAAGTCTGACAAACTTATTTTCTTCCGGGTTGCCTCACAACCCTCAGAATACTCACGATCCACCGAGTACTTCTGCTCTTACGACGAGTTCTTCCATCATTATCACTACTATGGTTGACCACCTAAAGAGGTCTGGACGGACTGTCCAATACTGTGGACACGGCTATTCGAATAGATTTTTACACTCTGCAGAGGTTGCGCACTTTACCCACACCATGGAGCACCTGACCTCGTGATCCCATTCGGGTGGACCAGCGTTGCTCCAACGAAACCCGCCTGACCCGTGACTCTCCCATCGTACCACCGGTGATCATCCTCCCCCGGAGTCCTGCCCTGGGTGGCCCCTGTGTCACCGCGTGACACCTGCCACCGTCGTGGCTAACAAACTGTCCCAAACGGGGACCTGGTACCATATAACTCAACTGGGCTCACAAGGTTATCGCCGCCTACCGGGCCAGGGTAGTGTGCACGCATAACCTTCCCTGTCGGGCGGTACCGGTGAAAGAGCACGCGATCAGACCAAGTCAAGGCCATCCCATACCGACAAATGTGGTTGCATGGATAAGTTCGGACAGGTGACTCAAGATCAACCATGAAGTATCTAATCTCCGAATAGTCTCTGTCATGGCTGACACTCCGATATCATAGCAATCCAAGTCAAAACAATATCCGACCAGTAATTCGGTAACCAGTATGCTTATGCCACTGCTACTAACTCATCTCCACAAACTGCCGGATGAAATCCAAAATAATTGTAGACAGTGATCTCGACATCATAGTATCAACAAGTGGGTAAACTACTAGTCACCTATCCAAGAATTTACTCGAGCATTGTGTAATCCAATTCATTTCACAAGTAACTCATACTTGCTGTTAAAGTAAATGGTTAAACTATGATATTGCAATGTGATTATGCAGATGAGAGTTGTGGCTTGCCTGGAGATGAAGAAAACATCGGTAAGGAGTGCGCAGAGTCCGCGGAAGTGATTGCCGAAAACAGTTCTCCTTCGGAGGGGGCTTTTTACGGGCAAGGGCAAAACGGTCATTTCCACAGTGTTAAAACATTATGAAAATGATACCAACATGTCGGGCTCGAAGGGACGAAGAAGTGGTCTTTGGATTCACCTCGATCCAAGTTACGGACAACAAGTTATAGCACGACAAAGTTAAGGGACCGATCTGTAAAAACAAACCCTACAAACAGGTCCTTGGCGGTTAAAAGAAGAAAGCATATTTCTGGAAAGTACGCTTCCCAGAAGAGAAAACGTATTTGGGCCCGAAGAAGCACCAAAGTGCGCTTTCATCAAACGGAAATGCATTTCCCCGAATTTCGTCTCAACTTACTCCCGCGTGGGCCCGCATTGACTTCGCCTCTGCGGATGACGGGTGGGGCCAAGGCACACCTGGCCAGGGTCGTCGTCAACCTCCCTCTCGCCCGCGAGGCAGAGGCGGGGCGCGCGGCGCCGGCGCTCGTCCGGCCGGCTCCGACCATCTTTTGGGGCGCCCGGCACACCGCTGGATGCGGGAGACCGAGGCAGTCCCGAAGGAGTAGAGCACGGCCACCGGGGACCTCAAGTCAGAGTGGGGCACTTCCCGCGGCAGATGACGGCGATGGCGATTGCGGGCTCGCAGCGACGGCCATGGAGGGAAGGGGATGAGCTACGGGGCGGCTCGTGGAGGTCGAGGGGGAGCTCTGGAGTGGCTAGGAGGAGAGAAGGAGGTCGCCGTTGCTCTAATTTGAGCGGCGGCCGGCGGAGGCAGTGGCGGCCGTGGGGAGCGAGGGGGAGCTCCGGGGACCAACTGAGTAGCCAGGGAGGGGTAGTGGTGGGTGGCTGAGCTGCTGGTGAGGTCGAAAGGGGCTCGGGAGCCTTTTATAGCCGCGGCGGCGCGGGTGGCCGAGCACGGCCGCGGTGACGCGTGCGCCACGTCCCGGAGCTTCGGGAGCACGCCTGGAGGAGGGGAGAGGAGTCCAGAGACCTCACGGAGGAGCAGAGCAGGCTCGGGCGTGCTCGGGAGGGTTCGGGAGCGACGCGGTCGACCGGCCACAGTGGAGCAGACCACGGACGCGGTTGCCGTGCCATGTCGGGCAAGAGATAGGAGGGGTAGAGGGATCCAAAGAGAGGGTGAGTCCAAGGGGAAGCTGCTGGACACGGTGTGGTATCGAGGGCACGAGGAAACGGACGAGGCCGAGGGCCCCAATGCACAGAGCGCGTGCATTGGTATACCGGCCGCATGGTCACCACGTGCCATGGCGTTGCCATGCCATACTCGACGTCAAATGATGTCCAGTGGGTAGTCCCTCCAAGCTACATTGCAAATGAGGTGATAGATCGACGATAGGAGCTCTGTCTGGATGGGAGTGGTCACTGCAAGTTTGCTGCAGCAAACTTGACCACGCCACTGCGATGAACAGGAAAGTGATAAGGTCAACATGAGATGTCTGGGAGGTCTAGGGTTGGAAGGACTACAATCCTGTGAAATTTGGAGGGAAATTGACCAAGATTTGATATGGTTGCTTTGCAACTAACCAATCTGGTCCAGAAACTCAATCTTGATGTTCCACTCACATGGAGTAGCCAATTCGGATGAAATTTGGTAGAACATGATGATTTGGTCATATGAGAGTGCCATAAAAAATTCATGCCATTTGGACAAGACAAAATGGTACCTCCTTCACAAGGAACCTCTCTGACCAGAATCTTAGGAAAATTCTAGGGAATTATTGGGAAGATGAAATGAGCCCAAATTTTGTGGATATGGGTTATATGGGTAGAAGAATGCTCTGGTAAATTTTCAGCAATTATGGAGCAATATAAAATATAGTTGCTTCACAATGTGAAAATCTGACTAGAAACCAAGATTTGATGCTATGCTCACATAGATGATTGGATAGGGTTGAAACTTGGTGGAGAGTCATTATTTGAGCATATTAAGATGCTTGCAAAATTTCAACTCATTTGGATACTCCTAGCTAGCACTTGCTTCACAAAGATTCCAGTTGCCCAGAAACTTTGGAAATTAGCCAAAGGAGATTTAATAGCCAAATGAAGTTGAATTTTGGCATGTGGTAATGATATGGATAGGAAAGAGTGCCAAAAATGTTTGAGACTAAGAAAGCAGATATAAAGGGTACTTGCTTCTCAACTTGGCAGCTAGGGCAGAATCAGAAAAGGAATATTTGTGAAATATTTTTGAACATGGCAAGGAAGGGTTTGACATATTTGTGGAATAACTGACCCAAAAAATTTACGAGAATTATTTGGGAATCTTTGGAATGATGGAAATATGGGTTGCTTCACAACTCAGGGCAGACAGGGTTATTCCTTTAATAGAAAAAGGAATTTTCCCAAGAAATAGAATATTGGGATTGGTCCAAGATGGAAATGGCAAGGTCTTGGGATGGTTTTGAGGTTGGCAAGCCACTTGGGAAGAGGAATCAAGGGTGATCCCTCCAGGTTGCAAGACTACGAAGCCACAGAAAAGCCAATCCGGGCCAAATCAAAAGAAAAAAATGGGCAAAATCCAGGGTGTTACAAACCTACCCCCCTTAAAGAAATCTCGTCCTCGAGATTTGGTTGCTCAGGGATCAAACATGAATATTTCCACTTGAGGAAACCGTTTCCAACTCGGGTTTCCTTTTTACCTTTGTATAATGTTCCCACTGAGTTTCATATGACTGACTGCCTTGCTTCAGGGTGGTTTGCTTCACTGGAACCTTTTCCTGCCAAATCTTACCTCATATGTTACTCTGACTCCAATCCTTTTATGTCTGCTATCCTGTCTGGGGCAATAAATTATTCTGACCAAACTATGTGCCCTGCTCGTAAGTCCGAGGGTGGTTCCTCATGGACATGTCGTGACGAGGTCTAATACGAACGACCATTCACTGGGTTGTGAACAGATCCTCTTGGTGGGCACGAAATCTTTTACTCATTGCATTGGGTGACTTCAAATGGCTGTGTGTCCTCCAGGCTCAAAACAGTACTGTGAATCGTACTGTTCTCCTGGCGGAATCTGACTTCTCGCACGGATTGCTGGGTCATCTTGGGTATCTTCACTGTCTTGGGTATAAGGCTCCTACCAAATATTTGACTGTCACCTGTCATGACCAGCATAAAGGTGTACGGTGATATTATCCATAGACTTGACTGACAGCGGTCCAGGCAGCAGAATCTTGTTTACGGCAGGTTAGTCTTTAACTGATTCCCATCTGTGAGGACACATGCTTCGAGACTGTTGTTCATCCTTCTGATTACTCAGTCTGTCGGTATCTTTATATGGATGGTAGGCCGTGTAATGCTTTAACATGGTGGCTGAATTCGAACTGCTGAGTTAATCTTTTGGCTGACCTGACCAACTTGGTTGCCCTCTTCTGACAATTCTGAGCAAATCTGGTTGGCTGGGCGGGTTGTCTCGATATGGGGTCCTTGCAAATGGAATAGACCCCATGGATGTGTATCCATGGTGACTGGTACCGGGCCACACTATCCGGAGTATTTGTACCATTACCATACCTGTATGGACAACCTTGCTCTTTCATTATAGTTCTCTTTGCCTGGACCCTTTGCTGAAAGAACTTGGCCTAATATGCCCTTGATTCTTCGGGTGACCATGGGTGTTGTCAGGTGCAATATTCCGGCAGGCACATCACTTTACAAGTTGTAGCTGTAAGGTAACGACCGTCTGAACCCTTGAACAAAATCGGCAAATAAACCAGTAGCCACCAGAATGGTCTTTACAACTCAGATCTGGGACATTACTAGAATAACTCAACCCCGACTCAAGACGGCTGAAAAGCAGCTCAGAGCGTGAGACGGTGTCGATAAGAAGAAAGTAGCAGTTCCCTAAGACGGCCGAAGAACAGCTCAGAGCATAGTGTCACTGCTACGGAGAGAAATTCAACAGCTGCCCGAGATGGCCGAAAAGCAGCTCAAAACACGAGCCAGTTGCTGACAAGAGAAATAAAAGTCGGCATCCACCCCGGACGGCCGGAAACAGCTCAGAACACAGGTGTGGTGCCGTCACCAAAGTAAGACGGGCAAGGGTTCATCCGCGTCCCAAACAGCTCACTATTATGCATACAAGGTATTCGGCTATCCTTCTTGCTGAACACTAAGTTCATAGCTCATGCTGGCTTGCTTCCAAGACATAGCAGGGTTCAAATCATACTCATAGCAGACTCAAACCTTGTATATATGAATCATACCTTTGAATCAAAATGTACTATTAATCATGCACACATCTTTGCCTTCTTGCTGGTGCGATCATTACTGCTGTGAAGATTGCACTGATGTATACTTGATGCTGATAACCAATCCGGCCAGGATATCATTTATATTCAGGCCCGATATAAGACAGTCTACTAAAAATTCCATATTGCTGAGCTGTGCTTCCACATGACTGTCTCTTCACTAACTCTTTGGGTTCAGGTTCGGTGAGCAACTTCCATAAGGGGAAAATAAGGTAACACCAAGGGCCCAACAAAAGAAACGACTAAACAAAAGCACACAAAGTAGCAAGATCACACACACAAGCAATATCACATTCTACAGCTGTTCACAGCAATAATATGCATTCCTACTTAAGCACACAGATCTCGCAAGAACTCCGGTATTACGGTCTAACATGCTGTGGCGATGTGCACGAAAGTGAATCAATGTGTGGAAGAAAATTGGTATAAACAAGGCTACACCAAATACGATCTTAACACCGGTTCCATATGGACGGACACGGTGGCGAGGATGAACTTGGTGATCGGGGGTCGGAACACAGAAGTTACGACCACTTCATCATCAAGCGTACGGAAGAAAATCGTACACGTCCAAAGAATAGGTGGCGGAATGAGATAGTGGTGGAGAGAAAGGCTTGCAGGCATTGCCCTTTTCTGATAACAAGGATCAGTAAGGGTTGCCGAAGCAGCTAGTGGAATGGCATGATCCGGGATAGAACTTGTCTATCACCGAAACGATAGGGGTAGCTAAAGAGAATATATTGGTGTGGTACCGGTGCATCAATCTTGCTAGTGATCGACACCCCTAAGCACGTTGGCATCACTCCGCTGGGATGAAGATGACACCACACCAAGGAACAAATATGCAAACTGGAGAGCACAAGTAAGGAATCAAAACCGATGCCACCTACACTCACCAGATCCATCGTTAGTGATAAAATATATAGTCTATATGCATGCTCTGCACAAACAAATGCAACAAACAGTGCAGCAAACCAACTGGATCCTATACTATCGGTTACTAACGCTCGCGCCTAGACTGCGCGTCCTATAGCTAGACCTGCTCTGATACCAACGCCTGTGGCACCCTGCCTCAGAGTAAACCGGAACGCCCCGTATTCCAGCCCAGGGACAAGTCCTCTGGAATACGGCACTGTTGGCATAGAACAAATCAGCTCTTTATTACAATGGATATGGCTACAAAGGGTACAAGGATTACATCGGCACGGCGACACTACGCCTGCCCGGGGTAGATTTATGCTAACAGCGGAGTAACTCTCTCGGCAGTAGAACATCGACGGCGGTGATGGACTCCACTCCGTAGGGACTCTAGCTAGAACGCGTATCCTAGATTGCAAACTCGGGATCCTCGACAAGCAAGCAATCATGGCATGACCTGCAAACTGGCATGACATGCCAGGTGAGTACTTTGAATGTACTCGCAAGCTCACAGCAAACATCAGCATTAACGCAAGACAACATCATAGCAGTCAAGATTAACAAGCATGGCTATCTAGTAAGGTAGCTGCTGAAATAACCGTAGTAAGGTAAACCATGTTAACTCCATACTCCAAATAATCTCAGGATCCAATCCAAACCTGCTCCAAGTCCAATCATGTGGTCATCCGACCACTCAACTCATAGCCATCCCATGGCTAACATGTCATATTCCTGATACTATCTGCACCGCAAGTCTGACAAACTTATTTTCTTCTGGGTTGCCTCACAACCCTCAGAATACTCACGATCCACCGAGTACTTCTGCTCTTACAGCGAGTTCTTCCATCATTATCACTACTATGGTTGACCACCTAAAGAGGTCTGGACGGACTGTCCAATACCGTGGACACGGCTATTCGAATAGATTTTTACACTCTGCAGAGGTTGCGCACTTTACCCACACCATGGAGCACCTAACCTCGTGATCCCATTCGGGTGGACCAGCGTTGCTCCAACGAAACCCGCCTGACCCGTGACTCTCCCATCGTACCACCGGCGATCATCCTCCCTCGGAGTCCTGCCCTTGGTGGCCCGTGTGTCACCGCGTGATACCTGCCACCATCATGGCTAACAAACTATCCCAAACGGGGACCTGGTACCATATAACTCAACTGGGCTCACAAGGTTATCGCCGCCTACCGGGCCATGGTAGCGCGCACGCATAACCTTCCCTATCGGGTGGTACCGGTGAAAGAGCACGCGATCAGACCAAGTCAAGGCCGTCCCATAACGGCAAATGTGGTTGCACGGATAAGTACGGACAGGTGACTCAAGATCAACCATGAAGTATCTAATCTCCGAATAGTCTCTGTCATGGCTGACACTCCGATATCATAGCAATCCAAGTCAAAACAATATCCGGCCAGTAATTCGGTAACCAGTATGCTTATGCCACTTCTACTAACTCATCTCCACGAACTGCCGGATGAAATCCAAAATAATCGTAGACAGTGATCTCGACATCATAGTATCAACAAGTGGGTAAACTACTAGTCACCTATCCAAGAATTTACTCGAGCATTGTGTAATCCAATTCATTTCACAAGTAACTCATACTTGCTGTTAAAGTAAATGGTTAAACTATGATATTGCAATGCGCTAATGCAGATGAGAGTTGTGGCTTGCCTGGAGATGAAGAAACCATCGAGAAGGAGTGTGGAGAGTCTGCGGAAGTGATTGCCAAAAATAGTTCTCTTTCGGAGGGGGCTGTTTATGGGCAAGGGTAAAATGGTCATTTCCATAGTGTTAAAACATGTCGGGCTCGAAGGGACGAAGAAGTGGGCTTTGGATTCACCTCGATCCGAGTTACGGACAACAAGTTATAGCCCGACCAAGTTCAGGGACCGATCTGTAAAACAAACCCTACAAACAGGTCCTTGGCGGTTAAAAGAAGAAAGCGTATTTCTGGAAGTACGCTTCCCAGAAGAGAAAACGTATTTGGGCATGAAGAAGCACCAAAGTGCGCTTTCATCAAACTGAAATGCATTTCCCCGAAGTTCATCTCCACTTACTCCCGCGCGGGCCCGCGTTGACTTCGCCTCTACGGCTGACGGGTGGGGCCAAGGCACACCTGGCCAGGGTCGTCGTCAACCTCCCTCTCGCCCGTGAAGCAGAGGCGGGGCGCGCGGCGCCGGCGCTCGTCCGGCCGGCTCTGGCCACCGTCCGGGGCGCCCGGCACACCGCTAGATGTGGGAGACCGAGGCGGTCCCGAAGAAGCAAAGCACGGCCGTCGGGGACCTCAAGTCAGAGCGGGGCGCTTCCCGCGGTGGATGACAGCGATGGCGATGGCGGGCTCACAGCGACGGCTGTGGAGGGAAGGGGATGAGCTACGGGGCGGCTCGTGGAGGTTGAGGGGGAGCTCTGGAGTGGCTAGGAGGAGGAAAGGAGGTCGCCGTTGCTCTAATTCGAGCGGCGGCCAGCAGAGGCAGTGGCGGCCGTGGCGAGCGAGGGGGAGCTCCGGGGACCAACTGAGTAGCCAGGGAGGGGTAGTGGTGGGTAGCTGAGCTGCTGGTGATGTCGAAAGGTGCTCGGGAGCCTTTTATAGCCGCGGCGGCGCGGGTGGCCTAGCACGGCCGCGGTGCCGCGTGCGCCGCGTCCCAGAGCTTCGGGAGCACGCCTGGAGGAGGGGAGAGGAGTCCAGAGTCCTCACGGAGGAGCAGAGGTGGCTCGGGCATGCTCGGGAGGGTTCGGGAGCGACGCGGTCGACCGGCCTCAGTGGAGCAGACTATGGACGCGGTCGCCGTGCCGTGTCGGGTAAGAGATAGGAGGGGTAGAGGGACCAGAGAGAGGGTGAGTCCAAGGGGAAGCTGCTGGACACGGTGTGGTGTCGAGGGTGCAGGGAAACGGACGAGGCCGAGGGCCCCAATGCACAGACCGCGTGCATTGGCATGCCGGCCGCGTGGTCACCACGTGCCATGGCGTTGCCACGCCCTACTCGACGCCAAATGATGTCCAGTGGGTAGTCCCTCCAAGCTACATTGCAAATGAGGTGATAGATCGATGATAGGAGCTGTGTCTGGATGGGAGTGGTCACTGCAAGTTTGCTGCAGCAAACTTGACCACGCCACTGCGATGAACAGGAAAGTGATAAGGTCAACATGAGATGTCTGTGAGGTCTAGGGTAGGAAGGACTACAATCCTGTGAAATTTGGAGGGAAATGGACCAAGATTTGATATGGTTGCTTTGCAACTAACCAATCTGGTCCAGAAACTCAATCTTTATGTGCCACTCACATGGAGTAGCCAATTGGGATGAAATTTGGTAGAACATGATGATTTGGTCATATGAGAGTGCCATAAAAATTTCATGCCATTTCGACAAGCCAAAATGGTACCTCCTTCACAAGGAACCTCTCTGACCAGAATCTTAAGAAAATTCTAGGGAATTATTGGATGATGAAATGAGCCCAAATTTTGTGGATATGGGTTATATGGGTGTAAGAATGCTCTGGTAAATTTTCAGCAATTATGGAGCAATATAAAATATAGTTGCTTCACAATGTGAAAATCTGACTAGAAACCAAGATTTGATGCTATGCTCATGTAGATGATTGGATAGGGTTGAAATTTGGTGGAGAGTCATGATTTGAGCATATTAACATGCTTGCAAAATTTCAACTCATTTGGATACTCCTAGCTAGCACTTGCTTCACAAAGATTCCAGTTGCCCAGAAACTTTGGAAATTAGCCAAAGGAGATTTGATAGCCAAATGAAGTTGAATTTTGGCATGTGGTAATGATATGGATAGGAAAGAGTGCCCAAAAAGTTTGAGACTAAGAAAACACATATAAAGGGTACTTGCTTCTCAACTTGGCAGCTAGGGCAGAATCAGAAAAGGAATATTTGTGAAATATTTTTGAACATGGCAAGGAAGGGTTTGACATATTTGTGGAATAACTGACCCAAACAATTTATGAGAATTATTTGGGAATCTTTGGAATGATGGAAATATGGGTTGCTTTACAACTCAGGGCAGACAGGGTTATTCCTTTAATAGAAAAAGGAATTTTCCCAAGAAAAAGAATATTGGCATTGGTCCAAGATGGAAATGGCAAGGTCTTGGGATGGTTTTGAGGTTGGCAAGCCACTTGGGAAGAGGAATCAAGGGTGATCCCTCCAGGTTGCAAGACTACTAAGCCACAGAAAAGCGAATCCGGGCCAAATCAAAAGAAAAAAAATGGGCAAAATCCAGGGTGTTACATACAAGTAATCTCTCAAGTGAAGGTGTGTCCCCAATGACCATACCGTGGTACCCATTTTGTGATGTCTTGTTGCAGCACCAGCAACACACATAAATAGTCCGGAGAGTCATGGAGGTGATGTGGAAGCTACTCAACCCATTGATCGCCTGTAGACGAAGGTACTCGAGTGTAGTACAGCCGCGGAGCAGGCGCTCCATGTCACCGTTTGGGAGGCAGACAGCAACGAGCTCGAGGTGCTTTAGTCATGGTAGAATAAGAGCGGGAGCGTCATTAAGGGGGGGATGGCAGTTCATGAACTTGGCGACGTGTAGCGCGGGTGCGAGGCGGAGCGAGGACGTTGGCAGCGAGCGCATATGCCCATCATTAAAAGTGAGCTCCTCGAGCTGATCTAGGGTGGGGGATCAGAACCACTCGTCAAGCTTGGCTCGTTCCTTGCCGTTGGAACGGAACCTGCTCATGCTAAGGCCTCTGGTTGGGTCATGGTGACTGTCGAGGATCTGGAAGAACACATCCAAGCTTTTGCGATAGCCATGGCAGAGCTCGTGGGTGTCGATGAGGTCGAGAGGGGTGGAGTGCCATAGGGGGCGTCACCGCCGGGAAAGGACGGTTGTCCGTGCCCCATATTTGATTGGGAGGAGGGAGATGATGACTATCAACATATCATTGGGGAGGCTGCTGATGAAGTCTAGGCCTGCTGGAGTCGCTTGCGGTTCTTGCTCGACCCGCCTCCTCTTGTTGGCAGCCCCGTTCTCCACCTCCGGAGTCTCCTCGTCAGCGGCGCTTTCTGATAGAAGTGGGAGTACATGGAATATTTAGTTAAAACAGGGCAATAGAAAAGTGTATTGGTAACTAGAAGTTAGTAGGTAGGAATAGAGTAAGAAAATGCAATAACAATTGGTTGCTTAAATACTACACAATTCCTTTGATATTGCTGGGTAAGTCAACATGCAGATACTTGAAAAGAACACTTACTTCGAACAAAGTCTGGACCGATAATATCGTCGGGGAAGTTAGCATATATCTCATGACCAGGCTCTTTTATGTGCAGTGCAATTTTAGTGCCAGCTTTCAGTACATAAAACTTAGAAATTTCCATCCAAAGGCCCGTGGCAAAATAGGAGTGACCACATTCATCAAGTCTTATAGAAGCAACGATTGTAAATCCATGGTTTGTGTTCAGTATGACATCCCTGCAGTCTTGATTTATGTAAAGGGCAAGATTGTGTACTACAGATGCTGTTGCATAGCAAGGGACACGCTGTAGAAAATGGTAGGATTGTTAACGAATATGGTAACATGCAAATATGGGCGAAATTGAAAGAACTATACAACAGTTGAAATCAAAGGACAAAAATCTATAATTAAACAGATAGGGTAACCATGATGTCATGGTAATATGAGAGTAATGGAAAGAACAATACATCATTAATTTGCCTAATATAGAAAGAAGAGGAAAAAATCCCCTTTGACGTATATGCTGCATGTGGCACCTTTTATCCAAATGTAGCAATATATAGTATATGTTCAGGAAAGTAGGCCATGCCAACCGATTTAGGGTGAGATTGAACATACCGCGTGCATCCTCAAGTCATCTGGTACGATGAGATTGAACTCCATGGATGTCTGGCCGAGGCCGCACAGTCCTAATGTGTCCACGCATTGTACACTCTATGAATGAAAGAAAACCCTCAAATCAACTCGAATAAAAATGAATTCACGGTGATTTCAGCCGGGTGATTAAAGGAGGCAGATGAACTGGGATAAGAGATGAGATAATATCTCATTAAATTAGTTACCTTGTTGTCCATGAGAAAAAACCCTCAATACGGCAGATTCCCCAATCGGGCGGAGCTGGGTCGACCACGAGCAGCGTCGAGAAAGTCAATGGCGATAGGCGGTGGCAAGCGGAAGTGGCCAAATGCGGTGGGGTTTGCCGGCAGCCTGGCGGCGGCGACAGGCGTCGAGCTAAGTAGTTGCCGCGGCGATAGGCGGGGTGAGGGTTTTTTTGACGTGGGGATGGTGAGGGTTTTCTTTTTTCTTTTTTGAATTGATTGGTGAGGGTTTTCTGTCCCACAAAGAGTTTTGGAGGCAACGGTTTGCGAGAGCCAACTGTGTGTGATTGACGTAAGTGGGAAAACGAATGTCATTGCACACGGTTCCAATTTGGGAACTGTGTGTGATTGACGTACTACGTCCGTCTTGGTTTATTGGTCCCCTTTATAATTTCTGCCAAATTTTGACCCAAGATTTAACTTACAAATGTTTATGCATGTCACCAAAAAATTATATCATTGAACACTATGTTCAAATACGAATCCAACGATATAATTTTTGCTGACAAGCACTAACATTTTGTTAGTTAAATCTTTGGTCAAAATTTAACACAAATTACAAAGGGGACCAATAAACCAGGACGGAGGTAGATTCGATCAACCGAACTGATTGCATCCATATCCCACATTTAGACATAAGTAAACATGGATTAAACATACTCAAGCATAGATAATAAATGTACACAAGCATAGTTCAACCGGCATTAAGAATACTCAAGCACATTTATAATTAAGACACTACATAGCCATACATAGTTCAATCTCATCTGCCAGCATGATCATGAAGCTTCTCCAGGTACTCCGCGTACGCAGCGTGTGCCACCCTGCAAGAATACTTCTGCCTGAAGGAGCCAATGGCTCATCCTCTTGCATGCGCCAGGACACTTTCATACGCGTCATGAAGCTTTTGGTTGCAAAATGGGCATCGAAAGCCCCAATCCCAGGTCCTAATACGCTTGTTATGAATTCCCGCATAAAGCTCCCTGAGGATTTACCTCTTGTACCTCCTTTGGACATCTTCATCCTCGCTGTCGACATCATTAGATAGCACCTATACATATAGTAAAAAAAATGTGGCATCAAATTTGGAATACAAACGGATCTCTAGCAAACATTTGGCAGTTGCCAAAATTTGGCATCAAATCAATTTAATGCCGTAAAGTAGGATTAGGAATTTATGGATTTTATGGCTATTTTTTTAGACATATCCAAAGATTATGGTTCGATTTTTAAGCACAATCGTCTATGCACAGACCAATCTTGAAAAAAATGGCACAAACATATATTTAGGTCGTTCAAAAATCAATTGTCAAGCCCTGGCTAGGAATTATTAGCACGAAACACTACCACTAGTCGCATTATTAGCAGAAATCATTTGTACAGATGAAACAACTAATCACTTATCATTTCGACCATTCAAACAATCAATACACTACACGGATCTAACGAAAGTTACTCAGATTTCATGGATTGAGAGAACATAACCATAGGATTTCTATTTCAAAAAGTGGGAGGCAGGAGTAATCAGAGAAACCCTAGGATATATTTGACACATAAATGGGTATAGATGACTAACCGGTTGTCCGTCGTCGTCGGAGTGGTCGTCGAAGTCATCGCCGAAGTCGTCGGCGGAGTCATCACCGGGGTCGTCGCCGGAGTCGATGTGGACCTCCGGCTCTGGGTGTGGAAGCACGATGCCGTCGATGACGTCAAGCTACAGCGAGACCTCGGCGGTGGCAACGGCAACCTCTGTCTCCATCTTCACGCCATGCTCTGGTGCCTCCGCAGTGCCGGCGTCGACACTCCCTCCGATGGGGCGCTTTGGCGGCATCCGCATACACAGACGGCGGTGAGGACTGAGAGCGGCATCATAGATGCAGGCGGAGAGACTGGATTGTGTGTGCGGTGAAGATGGAGGGTGCGGCCGCTCGGATGTGCGATTAATATGGAGTAGTGGGAGAGAGACGGGCAGCGGTCGAACCGCTGGCTCGCCTCCCGGTGAGCCTGCGCACCAGAGTGCTGGCATGCCTACCGTCATTTCACACAGCTACTCGCATGCCTCCCGATGACACTGCGTAGCAAGCATGCCTCCCGTCAATTCACACACCTGCATGCACACCTCCCGATCTGCCTGCGCGGCGGACTGGCCGCATGCGTCCCGTTAACTCACGCCTGCTCGCACTGCACAGGGGTCGCGTGGTGGCACGTATATTGTTTTTCTATTTTGATGATTAATGTTGTCGCTTTATTGCTTAACCGAAGCATGGCATGTATCCCTTGTTGGTCTAACGCCCACGGTTCGAATAAATAATCCATTTGCGATATTGGTTCCCAATAATTAATAATCTCCCGTTTGTAGGAAGATAAAAATTACATCAAAACTTGTCTCAAATTTGACAAAAAAGTACAATACCATAGAGTATTGGTGTCCATTTGACAACACGATAAGTTTCATGAATTTCAAATAAGTTTTGGATGTACTAGATTTTAAAAATCAAGATTCTCAATGTTTGAAATTTCTTGCACGGGGAGTAAACATGCACCCAGTGAGACACATGTGTTTTTCCAACCCATTTAGGTGCACTGTCACGTGTGCATGTAGCTCAAATTTGATTTTTGCACATTATACCCCTAGAAAATCAGTCAATGTACTAAGACGTCTTAATGATCTCTGTTTTTTTAAATTAAAACGTCCCTCCTTTGGTAACATGTGTTCACCGCGGGAGAATTTAACATGCATCGTAGTTGCGGTGGATGTGCGGTGTGTGTGTGTTCGTCTGGGGTGGGGGGTTGGCAGTACACTACGAGTCATGAGCCACCGTGTGGGTTGGCCGTTTTGTGAGGCAGGCCCCACATCAAAATCGTGAATTCGTTATTTAAAACATTACACAACCCTTTCATACATACATGTTTGGGCCACATGCAGTCGGTGGTTATCCTACGGGACACTCACTCGCGTGTGACGCTTTCTATGGGCCCGCAAGGTCGTCGTCCATCACTTCAACCAACAGCCAACAGAGAGGTTAATTTGGCCAGCAAGGTTGATTCTTTTTAGTTTGTGTTACGGTGGGTACGCGTCGAAGAGGTGGGAGGGGACCATCATATATATACTACGTACGCATCTATGAACACACCTCACTCAGTGTCGGGACTTTTCGGTTTCTGAGGCACGTGCCAAATCAAAGTTGTGCATTGGCTATTCAAACATCAGACAACACCTCTTTGGGCCACATGCATATATATGCAGACGGTGGTTATCCTAGGACACTCACATGTGACGCTTCCATCTGTGGGCCCGCGAGGTCGCCGTCCATGCATGCATCACTTTGACCTACATCAGGAGAGGTTAATTAATTTCACCGTCAAGGAGGATTCATTTTAGTTTGTATTACAGTAGGAGCATATATATAGTATGCGTCGAAGAGGGGGAAGGGGACCAACATATCTAGTACGCTTTATGAACCTCGCTCTGTGTGGGGACTTTACGGTTTTTGAGGCATGTGCCACATCTAAAGTTGTGCATTTTGGGTATTCAAACATCACAACCACACACACCTCTCCATACATACATATGTTTGGCCACATGCAAAGCGATGGCGGTTGACCTCTGGCACCCACTCATGCGGTTATCAACGATATCGATGCTTTCCATTTGCGGGCCTGCTTGGTCCGTCACTGTCGATGTTCTGGTAACCAAGGTACCCAGACATGCCTGCCTGCGGCCCATGGCGTGGCTCCGTCGACGGCCTGGTATGGCCCACCTCCAAGGCCACCAAGACAAGACCCTCGCGAGGGGCCAGGCCTCGCGAGGGGGACGACACCAAGACCTCCTGAGGGAGCGGCCTCCCCAGGCTGCCTCCTGAGGAGCGAAGATTTCTATGCAGGTACCCAACCTCAGGAGGTTGCGATGACGCAAGCCGTGATGACCAATGCCAGGCGGGCGCCAGCAGGCGCAGAGGAGGCAGTTTCCTCTTTGGTGCTAAGGAGGCAAGCACAGGCGTGGGTTCCCAAGGAGCCGGCAAAGGTTTCCATTCCAGTGCTACAAGACCAAGACCGCCAGGACGGCGGGACGGGTGTCATCGTCAAGCCCACCGCTGCGTCACAACCAGAGGCTTTGCAGGCGAAGACCACCTTTCATCAGGATAAGATGTACTACTTGTCCCCTTTCAAATTGGCCACTATGGGATCCCTTCCCGCCTACGATTTGGGGGAAGTGGACCGAGGCTACTATAAGTATAGGCTAGCCACCACCATAGGCGGGATCTGATCGGATCGATTCCACCCTCACCCATAGACCTCGCGAGGTTATTCATCCTTTGTACTAGCTCATCCTCAGCCCCTCGTGAGGCCAATCAACCACAAAGCAGGAGTAGGGTCTTACACCGCAAGGTGGCCCGAACCTGGGTAAACTGCCGTGTTCATCTTCTTCCTTGTTCATGTGCATCGAGCAAGGCCGTAGGGCGACGAGCTGGTTGGCTGGATAGGTTGAGTTCTTCGCACACGCCCCAGAGTTCGAACCTTTCTTGGGTCTGCGGAGCCCTGAATCCTACATTTGGTGCGCCAGGTAGGGGCGTGTCGAAGCTTTGCCTCTTCACCAAGCCGCGCTCCGCCCGCACTGCGTGGTTCCCATGGCTGGCGCCGTCTCACCCCCCGGGCCGTTGGGCGCATTCGGAGCTGTCTTGGGCATCCGGGCCTTTTCCCCCGCTCTGTGGCAGGTGCGGCGGCCGCCGAAGTTCAGGCCGGCATTGCCCCCACGGTACGACGGCGCGGCGGACCCCGTGGAGTTCCTCCATGCTTATGCGTAGGCTATCTGGGCGGCGGGTGGTGACGACAAGGTCATGGCGAACTAGCTCCCTAAGGCCCTCGCGGGCGTGCCGCGCTCCTGGTGGCTCGGCCTGCCGGAGTCTTCGGTGGCTTCCTGGGAGGAGTTGTGCGGCCTGCTCATCGCGTGTTTCGCGGCCCCGGTGCCCCTCGCGGTTGTGGCCATCCTTGGCAGGTTGCAGGCGCCGGCCTTGGGCCGCCACGTCAAGCAGCTTCTTCGTCGGGTCGGGGCTGCTCGGCCGCGGCAGGAGGCTCCTCCGGGCCGCATTGTGCTTGAGACTGCCATCACCTTCGACTCCAGGGATCACCCCAAGACCACGGCAGGCGTCGGCACCCTCCCGATGTTGAGCACGCCCACCATTGGCAACGTCACGGTCACTAGGACCCTCATCGACGGCGGCGCTGGCCTCAACGTCCTCTCTGTGGAAGCCTTCGATCTGCTTCAAGTGCCCTACGACTAGCTCGCCCCCACCAGGCCCTTCTCGGGGGTGGTTGGCGGCTCTACCGCTCCCTTAGGGCAGATCCGCCTCCCTGTCACCTTCGGCACACACTACAACTACCGCACCGAGCTCATCGACTTCGACGTCGCCCGCAACGGCCTCCCGTACAATGCCATCCTTGGATACCCGGCCCTTGCCAAGTTTATGGCAGCAATGCACCCCGGCTACAATATTGTCAAGATGCCAGGGAGTAGTGGAATCATCACTGTGGCGGGGGACACCAAGGGTGCACTCCTGGCCCTCAAGCTTGCTTTCAAGGCCGTGGCAGCCGCACAACCAGGCGTTGGGGACACCCCCGAGATCCCAGAAGCTGCGCCCGCAAAAAAGAAGCAATTGTTCTCTCAAGATCGGGCCAAGACGAAGCAAGTGCCAGTTGGTGACGGGGGCTCAGGCCACACCTTCACCATAGGCACCGGCCTCCCCAGATCAAGAAGAGGCGCTGGTCAGTTTCCTTCGTGCGAACAAGGATGTGTTTGCTTGGGAGGCGACAAACTTGGTCGGTGTCCCGCGAGAAGTGATCGAACATCATCTGATGGTGTGCCCCGGTGCGCGCCCGGTGAAGCAGAAGGCGCAGCGGCAAGCCCCGGAGAAACAATTGTTCATCGTCCAGGAGGTCCGCAAGCTGCAAGATGCCAGCATCATCCAGGAGGTGCGGCACCCGGATTGGCTGGCCAACCCGGTCATTGTCCCCAAGAAGGGCGGAAGGGAGCGCATGTGCGTCGATTTCACAAGCCTCAACAAAGCTTGCCCTCAGGACCCTTTCCCTCTTCCATGCATCGACCAAATCATTGATTCCACTGCCGAGTGTGACCTGCTGTGCTTCTTGGATGCCTTCTCAAGATACCATCAGATCAAGATGGCGGTGCAGGATGTCGAGAAGATGGCCTTCCTCTCTCCATGTGGGGTGTACTACTACACCTGCATGCCTTTTGGATTGCGAAATGCTGGTGCAACCTTCCAGCGATTGATGCACATCGCCCTGGGCCTGCAGCTCGGGAGGAACGCCGAGGCGTACGTTGATGACATAGTGGTCAAGTCGCGGGAAGCGAGGACCCTTGTTGAATATCTGGAAGAAACATTTGCCAACCTGCGCAATGTAAACCTGTGGCTCAACCCGGGGAAATGCGTGTTCGGTGTCCCGTCCAGCAAGCTGCTGGGTTTCCTGGTGTGACATAGAGAGATCGAAGCTAACCCAGAGAAGATCAAGGCAATAGAAAGGATGAGCCCGCCGAAGACCCTTAAGGAGATGCAGAAGCTCGCGAGTTGTGTAACTTCGTTGGGGCATTTCATCTCCAAGCTCGGCGAGCGCGCCCTCCCGTTCTTCAAGCTAATGAAAAAGAAGGGCCCCTTTGAATGGACTCCGGAGGCCGAGGTGGCCTTCCAAGACCTCAAGAGGTATCTCACCAGCCCGCCAGTGATGGTGGCGCCTCGTCCTCTTGAGCCCCTGGTACTTTACCTAGCCGCCACACCCCACTCTGCTAGCACAACGCTCGTGGCGGTCCGGGAAGAGCACGCAGGGGTGAGTGCGCGGCACAGCACCCCACGCGCGGCAGCTCCGTTGCCACCTCAGGATGGCGCTCCTGAGGCCTCGACTACCTCGTCAGACGGCAAGGCTCCCAAGGCTCTCTCTCCTCAAGTAGGGCTAGACATCGCCGACACCTCCTCCGACGTCGAGCATCCCATGTACTTCATCAGCACGGTGTTGCGTGACGCACACTCGCACTACCCCATGCCACAGAAGCTCCTGCTCACACTCCTTGTCGCCTCCAGGAAGCTACGTCACTACTTCCAAGGCCACCCCATCAAGGTCGTCTCTACATACCCCCTAGAGAAGGTGCTCCGGAGCCCCAATGCCGAGGGGGAGGGTTGCTGAGTGGAACATCGAGCTGCAAGCATTCCACCAGGGTCATCAAGGGCGCGACCCTTGCTGACTTTGTGGCGGAATGGACCGACGCTCCTGACCGAGGGATGGGTGAAGACCGCTCCCTCATGCCCGGAGACGAGGCGGCTGACGGCTGGGTCATGTACTTCGATAGCGCGTTCGCGCGCCAGGGCGCGGGGGCCGGAGCCGTACTCATCTTGCCTACCCAGGACAAGCTCTACTACGCCGTGCAGCTCTGCTTCCAGCATGGCGAGAAGGTCTCCAACAACATCGCGGAGTATGAGGGCCCGATCGCTGGCCTCAGGGCTGCGGCGCCCTGGGGTTCAAGCGTCTCACCATCAAGGGCGATTCTCACCTCCTCGTCAACTTCTCCAACAAGGCATACAAACCTAAGGACGAGCACATGGAGGCATACTTAGAAGAGGTACGCAAAATTGAAAAACGATTCTTGGGCTTGGAATTCCAGCACGTGCCGCGCGACACGAACCAGGAGGCGGACGGCATTGCCAAGAGGGCGCCCCGACGTTAGCCCCAGAAGCCTAATGTCTTCGAGGAGTGGCTCTTCAAGCCATCGGTGGCTCCCCCCGCCGCAGGCCCTGCGCTATTTCGGGAGGAGCCGCCCCTAGCCCCTTCAACGGGTGCCCCGGCCTGCGGTCCGACCTCTGTAGCCCGCCTGCTCCTGGCGCTCGAACCTGAGGAGGGCTGCTGGACTGAAGAGCTCAAGGCGTACCTGCTCCAATGCACTCTGCTGGAGAAGGAGGAAGATGCAAAATGCGTGGCCCGTCAGGCCACCTCTTACTGCTTGCCGGACGGCGAGCTCTACTAAAGACGCCCAAACGATGTCTCACTACGATGCATCTCCAAGGAGCAAGGGTGCGAGTTGCTGGCTGACATCCATGGCATGGATTGTGGGCACCATTCTTCATCGCGCACCCTCGGGGGCAAGGCATTCCGCGGCGGGTTCTATTGGCCCACGGCGCTCAACGACGCCACCGAGCTGGTGTGATCCTGCGAGGCCTGTCAATTCCACGCCAAACATATCTACCAGCCCGCTCAGGGCCTGCAGACCATCCCGCTCTCATGGCCGTTCGCGGTCTGTGGGCTGGATATCCTAGGCCCGTTTCCCCGAGCAGCCGGGGGCTATCACTACCTCTATGTCGCCATCGACAAATTCACCAAGTGGGCGGAGGTGGAGCCCATGCGCACCATCCCAGCTGGCTCAGCTGTCAAGTTCATCAAGGGCCTCGTGAGCCGCTTCGGGGTCCCCAACTGTATCATCACCGACAATGGCTCTCAGTTCATGAGCAATCTCTTCAAAACATATTGTGCTAATCTTGGAACGCAGATATGCTACGCTTCAGTGGCGCACCCACGGAGTAACGGCCAAGACGAACGCGCCAATGCGGAGGTCCTAAGGGGCCTCAAGCCAAGGAGCTTCAAAAAGAAACTCGAGGCCTGCGACAGGGGTTGGCTCGATGAGCTTCAGTCCGTGCTGTGGTCCATCCGCACCACCGTGATAAGCCCACTAGCAAGACCCCATTCTTCCTCATCTACGGGGCTGAGGCGGTCCTCCCTCACGAGGTCAAACATTGCTCCCCGCGGGTCTTGGCATTTGACGAGGCACGCCAGGATGCCTCGTGGGGGATGGACCTCGTGCTCGGGGAGGAGGGCCGCCGCCAAGCATCGCTCCGTGCCGCGAGGTACCAGCAGGCGCTGCGGCGGTATCACTGCCGCAGCATCCGCTCCAGGACCCTAGAGGTGGGTGACCTCGTCTTGAGGTGGTTGCTCTCCAGGGAGGGGCTTCACAAGATCTCACCCATGTGGGAGGGCCCATTCAGGATCACCCGTGTCTCCAGGCCTGGCGCCGCGCGCCTGGCGACGCGGGACGGGGTCCCATCTAGAATGCCTAGAACATCCAGCACCTCCGGAAGTTCTATCCGTGATCAACAAGCGCCATGCGCCTCTCAAGTCTCCGCTCGTGACACTCTCACGTAATAATGAGTGGGGTTGTACACGCCCCGGAGTCTCCTGAGTGCTGCCCCTGAGCCTCACTGGGCTCCCACCCATGTCCTAGTGGAAGCCCCATGCTCCGCGCTGGCGGGAAGACCAGAAGACTAGTGTAGGTGCCGGACGCGGCTGTTCTTTTGCTTGCTTTCTGTAGCTGATTTGCCACTTCTTGAAATGAAATTCGAAACTCTCACGTCTTTATTTGAAAGGGTGGGACTTTTTCTCCTTGCAGCGTTTTAATCTCTCGAATCTCGCCTTAGGGAGAGTGGCAGTTGCCCGTCGCTCTTTCCCGCGTGTCTCATGATCGGGGGTTGGGTACGGTCTGTACGCCTGGGCTCGCCCATGAGCACACCTCGCCAAAGCCTTCGTGACCTAATCTTTGGCATCCTAACCCTCATGCGACGCCCTTAAACGAGCCGACGGGCATGTACGCCCTCCTGAGTCCGCACATCCTGGTCTCGCCGGGCATCATGACCCAGCGTACCAGCGGCAGTTGGTCCTCGCTCGTGGGCTCGCACGGGGCGTGGCACCCTGAGGGGCAGCCTCAGAGGCCCCATATCCTCATGACCCATTGGAGACCCCGCGGCCACTGAGAACCTCCTGAGGCCGGAGAACCTTCGGGTCAATGAGAAGGAAACCCCTGGCAAGATCTCTCTGGAATGAGAGGCACGCAGAGGACCCAAGTTCCGGAGGAACACGCCCTTGCGGCGCAGGTGTCTACCGCAAGCACACTAAGCTAAGTTATCCTAATCACGATCAGCAAGAACCCATCAATTAGTAGTGACACGAATGCCAGGATGCGATATAAATGTTAATATAACGGCGCAAGCGCCATGGTTCATTACATGACCCGGCAGGGCCTTCTACTTCTTGATGCAGGAAAAAAGAAGAAGCAAAAGCGTCCTCGTGACCACCACGGCTCCTGAGACCTGGCTCCAGCGACGCCCACGCCTAGTCAGAGTCCTCCTCCTGCTTCACCGGGGTGCCATGGCGTGGGGGCTCGTCACCCTCCCCGGTCCAAGCACGGCGGCGTGGCGGCTCGTCGTAGTCACCGTCGCTCGTGCTCTCCCAAGTGGAGGACCGCCGCTGCTAGAAGCGTCGCGACCGTCGCCAAGGGCAAGTTCACCGCCGGAGATGCTACCACCCCTCCGGCCGTCATCGTCAGAGGGGTGGACGTCATCGTCATTGCTGTCGCTCTCCGGGTAGCACCCCAGGCGCCTACCATCCTCCCCGCAGACACTGACATAGAGGGTCGCAGCGCCGTCATGCCTTAAGTGGAGGGTACACCTCCCCTGCAGGCCACGCGCGCGGGCGAACGGCTGCCACCTGTGGTTCAGGAACACATTGCCAGCGGGGGTGACCTCGACCTCCACCCACTAAACCTTGCTGCAGCAACCGTTGGCCTGCAGCCAAAGGCCGCGAGGTCCCCTGGCCGACAGCGCACCCGCGAAGAAGTGCGGGAGCTGAAACCAGATGCCTGTAGGCCTCTCCGCCCACACCATGAACTCCGAGGGTGCAGCGGCCGAATGGGACCGTGGGCGTGGTGGCCGAATGGCTGCCACATGCCTCCCTCCTTCGCCGTGCCCACCTCGGCTGTGGCAGCTTCCGGCACCGGAGGGAACCCTCCCAAGACCACCAGAAGTGGCACCGACCTTCGAGGGGGTGCGCCCGTGCCGCCGGGGAGCCACTGCCGGCATCACGGCGTGCTTGCGGGGACGGCCGCGACCCCTCTTGGGCGGTGGCGCGCCTGGTCCTTCCTTGGGGGCCTTTCCCTTCTCGGCGGCCGAGAACCTCCACACTGGCGCCATGGATGCTCTGGCGAGATGGCGGCATGGTGAAGAAGAAGAAGGAGCAAGCAGCAAGAAGATGAATATAAGCTGGGGGCTCCGCCCCTCCTTCCCCCATTTATACCTGGAGGAAGGCTAACTGGCGGCCTCCCACGCTCCAAGCCATGATGGCCCCGCTGCACGCGCCAGGCAGTTGTCAATTCGGGCATTAGCCGAGGCGTCTTGGGGAAGCGGAGACGTCCATGTCCCATCAAGCACCACGTGTCAACCTGGCCCCCAGGCGATTGGGGCCCATGGCGCTTCGCCCTTGCCCTTTGGCTTCGCCTCGAAGCCAAGTCCGAGCGCGCCTTGGGACCGGGGGCTACTGTCGGCGTTCTGGGAACCAGGGTACCCAGACTTGCCTGCCTGCGGCCAACGGCGTGCCTCCGTCGACAGCCTAGTACGGCCCACCTCCAAGGCCACCAAGACAAGACCCTCGCGTGGGGCCAAGCCTCGTGAGGGGGATGACACCAAGACCTCCCGAGGGAGCGACCTCCCCAGGTTGCCTCCTGAGGAGCGGAGATTTCTATGCAGGTACCCAACCTCAGGAGGTTGCGATGATGCAAGCCGTGACAACCAAGGCCAGGCGGGCGCCAGCAGGCGCAGAGGAGGCAGTTTCCTCTTTGGTGCTAAAAAGGCAAACACAGGCGTGGGTTCCTAAGGAGCCCGGCAAAGGTTTCTATTCCAGTGCTACAAGACCAAGACCGCCAGGACGGTGGGACGGATGTCATCGTCGAGCCCACTGCTGCGTCCCAACCAGAGGCTTTGCAGGCGAAGACCAACTTTCGTCAGGATAAGATGTACTACTTGTCCCCTTTCAAATTGGCCACTGTGGGATCCCTTCCCGCCTACGATTTGGGGGAAGAGGACCGAGGCCACTATAAGTATAGGCTAGCCACCACCGTAGGCGGGATCTGATCGGATCGATTCCACCCTCACCCATAGACCTCGCGAGGTTGTTCATCCTTTGTACTAGCTCATCCTCAGCCCCTCGTGAGGCCAATCCACCACAAAGCAGGAGTAGGGTCTTACACCACAAGGTGGCCCGAACCTGGGTAAACTGCCATGTTCATGTTCTTCCTTGTTCGTGTGCATCGAGCTAGGCCGTAGGGCGACGAGCTGGTTGGCTGGATAGGTTCAGTTCTTCGCACACGCCCCAGAGTTCGAACCTTTCTTGGGTCTGCGGAGCCCTGAATGCGACAATCACTACTTTGCTCGACAACGAGAGAGGTTAATTTGACTTAGGAGGGGATTATTTTTTGGTTTGTATTACAGTATATATATAGATCATGCTCTGGGATGACATGGTATATATAGATTGAGCACACATGCATGTGTACGCATGAATCCCTCCCACTAAGTCGAAGTGGGCAGTACCACGACACTACATGAACCGACCTCGCTCTGTGTGGGGACTGTACGATTTTCGACGCACGCGCCACATCAATGTGCATGGTATTCAAACATGCACGCATCACCTCCATACATACATATGCATGCAGTGGTTGTCTTCGAACGGTACACTCCCTCACATGGTTATCGGTGACAAGCCTATATATTCGTGGGCCCGTGTGGACATCCATGATCACTTTGACCGACAATGAGATAGGTTACCATGGTGGATTCTTGCTTTGGTTTGTGTAATTATAGTAGGTCATGTCCACAGACCTAAGTTTGAGCGCATACTATGCATGCATGCATGAATCCCCGTCATCGGCTTGAAGTGTGGTGTGGCATACATGCATAAAATGCGTCGTTGTAATGGGTGGACACGATCACCTATGGGGCCATCAGCCCCTTATGGTTCGGCATGGGGGAGATCACGTTGCACAAAGAGCAGAAGCCATGGGGCAGCATGATGACGAGGACTCTGGTCGTTTTTACCCAGGTTCGGGCCGCTGAGAAGCGTAAAACCCTACTCCTACTTTGGTGGATTAGATGAGGAAACACAAGAGCATGCAACGCTCAAGCTAGGCAAGGTGGCCTCGGGGAGAGCTGCTATGCGCGTACAAGTGTGCTAGGGTCCGAATCCCTTGTAGGTTGCCTTGGGCCGCCTTTTATAGCTCAAGGGGTAACCACAGTGGTAAAATAGTCATTATCTTGTGATTAGATAGCTGAGAGTGTTATCATACCTAACTCTGGCAGTTAGGACAAAGTGCATTAAATGCACTGCTAGGTGTCGCGCTGAGGGTGAAGCCCGGCAAGCTTGCCGTGCCACTTAATCATCTTCAGCTTATCATCTTGACACGCCTCTGCACGGGTGTCAAATGGGTGTGATCTGTCTTCCAATGAGCTGCCATGTGCTTAGTTGAAGCCACTTAACCACTTGCGGGCTCAACACCGCACCGATGAGTGACTTGCGTCGCTGTGCGGTGGAGCGGTGGTGCCTTGGCGGTATTTTCGGTCTTGGCGACCTCGGCAGGCCTGCCAGGGTTATCCTGGATTTGCTTCTAGGGCGGTCTCGACCTGGCCGAGCTCTCCTGCTCGGCAAGGAAGGCCTCCCCAAGGTGATGTCTTGCTGTCTTGACACTCTTGATGCGCTCCTTGATCTCACGAAGGGCGGTTTTTCTGGCTTGGCCTTGCTTTGTATGCTTAGCTTGATCTTCTTGATATGCTCCTCGATCTAACGAAGAGCAGCTTCTCTAGTTTAGTTTTGTGTTTACCCAATGGGTGCTGGATCTATGGCCGTCAGCACGCTTGTGCATGGGTCTGGTTAATAACTTCGAATGTTTGTTGCACCGGCAGGAGCCCCCGGGCCTGGCCCATACGTGTTGCCGGGCATGTTGGGGTAGGCCCTAACAAATGCACAGGCGAACACTTTGGCCATACCACCATGGGATCCACGTCTTCCTTGATATCTTCCTTGCTTCTTCATTAACATGCGACTGGATCAGTTTCTGGTTTTCCCATGAGTCGTTCTAAACGACGTGGGGCTACCCATGTAATGGTTCGTGGGCTGCCCACGTTCACGGGGAGGTAACTGCCATTTTACTCACCCCACTACTGATGCCGTTTCCACCATGTACGCCACATGCATTGCACAGAGTTGATGGTGAAGGCGCAGTGCGCGGGAATGAGTGCCATGGCAGAAAGCTCGACGCCGTGGATAGGCGCAGGAGGGTGGTCTGAGATTCCAGATGTTGTCAGTGACGCTGATGGACCGGATTGGTCGATCGTGGTGGTTGCCATGGGGTAGTGGGGAGCCAGCCCCCTGCCACGCTCCGCTATAAAAGGGAGCGCTGAGGCGGGCAAAGGGACTCACCCACACACCTTGTTCTTCTTGTGCTCTCTTCCACCATGGTGTGAGGGAGAGGGCATAGTCGTTCTCCTGCAGTGGCGACGAGGACCTCTTCTCAGCAGTGCATTCCTGCCCCGGCCAAAGATGCGGGGGCAGAATCCAGCGTACAAGGATGTGCTGCTGGACGTGGACATGGTCGGTGAGGCCCTCCGGGCCGGGGAGGACGTGGTGGTACACTGATCGCCCCTCCTCCAACCCATGGCTCCGATGGAGGGCCATATCAGGGACACGCTGCTGGAGTTCATCGTTAGGCTGCGCGGGCCCCCGCGCAGCCGCCTTCGGCTCCCTACCCCTTTCGCAAGGGTAATGGAGTTGGAACAGCCGCACGGGTTGAAGTTGCACATGAGGAGCTGCTGTAATGGCAGCATGCAGGAAGACGTCGACTTCCCCGCACCTCACATGATGCTTCTCCAACGTGGCTAGAAAACTTCTGCACGTGCCCACAGCTTGGCAGGGGGGCACGTACTCCATTTGAAGTTAATGGATGCAGATCTGCTCTCCATCAAGGTCTTCAGGCGTTCGGGTGCTCGCTTAGGGTGCTGCGCGGAGAGCTCGACCGATGACGAAAGCTCCTCTTCGAGCGACAGCGACGAAGAGGACACCGATGATGAAGACGACGGCACCGAGCGGGAGTACTGCAGCTCGGAGTCTAGCTGAATGCCGGACGGACCGTCACCGTCTGCTAGGCGCCAGCGGCACCGTCATCTGCACCTGGCCTTTTCCCTGGTAGAGCGATTTGCCGGGGTGTTGGGTGTGGATGCCTCCGTCTCCTCCAACTAAACCCCTGCAGGCTTCCCTGTGGACTCCGACTTCGTCTTCCCTGCCGGTGTCCCTCCTGCCGTGTTCCTGTGGTCCTGGCGGTGGTGACTAGGGCATCGCCTGGCCACTCCTTCCGTGCTTCTTGCTTCGCCCCTGCCCTCTCGATCTTGTCAGGCTGCGTCCCACGGGCACTGACGGGGTTAGGCTGGGCTTCTGCCTAGGCACCCCTTTTGCCCTCTTCACCTCCCTCTGTAGCTCCTAGGAGGAGAGGGACAAGAAAGGCATTACGGGGCACTTATCTTTTTTCAATCTAAAAACTGCAGGCACTTGCCAAACTTTAGCTTAAATTACGTACCTTTTCATCCATACTTGTACCCTGTATGGTTTGTACTTGTTTATCCACGTATTAATGAAAAAAGATATGCTTGCCGGGCTCTTGTGCATGTATTATGTCCATGCTGAGGAATGATTCCCCTATACTCCCAAGTAAACAAGGTTTTCGGCAAAACATCTTGCCGGTCCCTTCCATTGCTGCCGCAGGGTTCAGCCTGGCGGGTTAGAAATGAGGAAGAGAACCGGCCCCTTGTCAATCCCTTTTTTCAAATGCGACTGCGAAGAGCCTGACTAAACTGATATTCGAATCAAGGGATGGGAGCACAAATGTTTGAGGGTGACCAGGTTTTTCTACGCACTAGTTTTTCACACAGGGGTATGCGATGGATGGGCGGGGGAACTTATCTGCGTTACGCTGTCGGGGATCGATACGCCAGCTTGTTCCCACTTCTCCCTTTCGAGAAGTTTATCCACGGCAGGAGCCCTATTTGTTAGTACAGGGGAAAACAGCAGCATATGATCTCATCTATATGATTTAAGGACTATAGCGAAGTCAGACTTAAATAAACATGCATACAAGTTTTAGGCGCCAGTGCTTCGTTTTATTATCTTTGCACAAGGTCCGCGCCTGGCTTTGTACAAAGGGTTATGCGCATCGGCAAGGCTTGTACAAAAGGTGGTTGTCAGGAGCTGAGCCGGCAACCGCGCCTAACAGGTAGAACTTGCGAAGATGCTCAATATTCCATGAGTTTTGCAATTTAATGCCATCTTCGGTCTCCAGACGGACTGCGCCAGGTCTGGTGACTCGTACTACCCGGTAAGGGCCTTCCTACTTCGGCGTCAACTTGTTGGAACCCTTGGCGGACTGAACACGCCTAAGGACAATGTCACCTTCCTCAAGGCTTCGGGCATGAATCCTACGGCTATGATAGCGGCGCAGGGCTTGCTGGTAGCGTGCAGCACGCATAGCGGCCCGGAGATGATCTTCCTCAAGGAGCACGTCATCGTCATGCCGGAGATGCTTTTGCTCTACTTCATCGTAGGCAAGTACTCGAGGTGACCTGTATAAGAGTTCCGTGGGGAGCACTGCTTCTGCCCCATACACTAGGGAGAAGGGAGTCTGGCCGGTGGCTCGATTTGATGTCGTCCGGAGGGACCAAAGAACCACCGGCAGCTCATCAATTCATCGTCTGCCGCATTTCTACAGCTTGTCAAAAGTTCTCTTCTTGAGCCCACGCAACACTTCAGCATTCATCCTTTTCGCTTGCCCATTTCTCCGAGGATGAGCAATAGAGGCAAAGGAGACCTTACTCCCAAGGCTTTGGACATACTGCTGTCGGCGTTCTGGGATCGGGGGTACCCAGACCTGCCTGCCTGTGGCCCGCAAAGTGGCTCCCTCGACGGCCCTGTACGACCGAGCTGCGACAACTCCAAGACAAGACCCTCGCGAGGGCCCCCTGGCCTCGTGAGGTAGACAACACCGAGACCTCCAAGGGAGCGGCCTCCCCAGCCTACCTCCCGAGGAGCAGAGATTTCTATGCAGGTACTCAGCCTCACGAGGCTGCGATGACGTGAGCCATGACGACCATGTCCTGGCAGGCGCCAGCGGGCGCAGAGGAGGTAGTTTCCCTTTCGGTGCTAAGGGAGCAAGGACAGGCATAGGTTCCTGAGGAGTTTCCCAAAGGTTTCCATTCCGGTGCCACAAGCCAAGACCACGAGCTCGGTAGGACGGATGTCATAGCCGAGCCCACCGCTATGTTACGACCAGAAGCTTTGCAGGTGAAGACCACCTTTCGTCAGGATTAGATGTACTTCTTGTCCCCTTTCAAATTGGCCGTTGTGGGATCCCTTCCCGCCTATGTTTTGAGGGAAGAAGACCAAGGCCAATATAAATATAGGACCACCGTAGAAAAGGGGACAAGGAGGAACTGGGATTAGATCCATTCCACCCTCAACACCGAGCCCTCGTGAGGTTGTTCATCCACTGTACTTGTTCATCCTCAGCCTCCTCATGAGGCCAATCCACCAAAAAGCAGGAGTAGGGTTTTACACCGCAAGGTGGCCCAAACCTGGGTAAACTGCCGTGTTCGCCTTCTTCCCCGCTCGCATGCGTTCGGTGAGGCTAGGCTGTAGGGCGACGAGCTTGAGACTTGAGTGGTTGAGATCTTCGCACATGCCCCAGAGTTCGAACCTTCTTGGGTTTGCGGAGCCCTGAATCTGACATTTGGCGCGCCAGGTAGGGGCGTGTCGAAGCTCCGCCTCTTCACCAACCATGCTGTGCCCTCGCTTCGTCGTTTCCATGGCGGATGTTGCCCCGCCAGTCTGGCCGCCCGAGTCCTACGGGGGTGTTGCGGGCTGCCCGGCCTTCACTTCCGACTTGTGCCGCGTGCGGTGGCCCGCGAAGTTCAGGCCAACGCTGCCCCCGTGGTACGATGGCGTTGCAGACCCCAAGGAGTTCCTCCGGATGTACGTGTAGGCCATCCAAGTGGCTGGCGGCGACGACAAAGCCATGGCGAATTGGCTTCCCCTGACCCTCACGGAGGTCCCTCGGTCTTGGCTCCGCGGCCTCCCGGACGCCTGGATCTCCTCCTGGGAGGAGCTCCGTGGCCGATTCATTGTGCACTTCACAGCTCCAGTGCCCCAAGCGGTCGCATGCATCATCAGCGGGTCACCGGCGCCTGTCTCTAGCCGCCACATCAAGCAGTTCTTCCATCGGCCGGGTGCCGCTCGACCGCAGCGTGAGGCTTCCCGGGGGCGCGCCGGGCCAGAGGTCGACATCACCTTCGACTTCAAGGATCACCCCAAGACTACGGTCACAGCGGGCGCGCTCCCCATGCTATGCACGCCCACCATCAGCGGCGTCGCGGTCACCAAGACCCTCATCGACGGTGGTGCCGGCCTCAACATCCTTTCCCTGGAAGCCTTCAATATGCTCCAGGTGCCTCATGACCAGCTCGTACTATCGGTGTTCTGGGAACCAGGGTACCCAGACTTGCCTGCCTGCAGCCCACGACGTGACTCCCTTGATGCCCTGGTACGGCCCATCTCCAAGACCACCTGGACAAGACCCTCGTGAGTGGCCTGGCCTCGCGAGGCGGACGACACCAAGACCTCCCGAGGAGCGGCCTCCCCAGGCGGCCTCCCGAGGAGCGGAGATTTCTATGCAGGTACCCAGCCTCACGAGGCTGCGATGATGTGAGCCATGATGACCAAGGCCAGGCGGGCACCAGCGGGCGTAGAGGAGGCAGTTTCCTCTTTGGTGCTAAGGAGGCAAGAACAGGAGTGGGTTCCCAAGGAATCTCCTAAAGGTTTCCATTCCGGTGGTACAAGACCAAGACCACAGGCTCGGCAAGGCGGAGGTCATCACCGAGTCCACCGCTGCATCATGACCAGAATCTTTGCAGGCGAAGACCACCTTTCGTCAGGATTAGATGTACTACTTGTCCGCTTTCAAATTGGCCGTTGTGGGATCCCTTCCCACCTGAGTTTTGAGAGATGAGGACCAAGGCCACTATAAATATAGGTTAGCCACCACCGTAGAAGGGGATCCGATCCAACCCTTTACACCCTCACCAGAACAGCCCTCGCGAGGTTGTTCATCCTCTGTACTAGTTAATCCTCAGCCCCTTGTGAGGCCAATCCACCACAAAGCAGGAGTAGGGTTTTACATCGCAAGGTGGCCCGAACCTGGGTAAACTGCCGTGTTCATCTTCTTCCCTGCTCACACGAATGCGGCTAGGCTAGGCTGCGGGGCGACGGGCTCTAAGCATGAGAGGTTGAGATCTTTGCACACGCCCTAGAGTTCGAACCTTCTTGGGTCTGCGGAGCCCTGAATCTGACATTTGGCGCGCCAGGTAGGGGCGTGTCGAAGTCCTTCTTCCACTGTTCGCTTCGCCTCCGTTCCGTCGCCCCCATGGCCGATGCATGCCATGTCCGTGCCGAGTGCCGGGCCGCTCGTGTCGCCCAGACAGCACCCGTGGGCAACAGTGCTCCTCGCTGCTCTGCCTCCCCCGTGGCTAACGCTGCCACTGACCCCGCTGCTCGCGGGCAGCAGGATTCGTCGCTGCCACCTTCCGTGCAGCGTGATGGCCACACCGCAACTCCATCGCCCACTCCAGCCACGGCATCATCTTCCCATGCTCGCCGCGGGCCGGCAAACGCGCAGGCTACACTACTCATGGCGCGTGAGCTCCTGTGTTACCACCCGGCCAACGACCTCTACAACGACAGGCTTGGCCGCATCGCTGAGCTCGTCAGCGCCGTCGGCGAGGCCCCCACACCATCCCTCTCACTCCTTCCCACACCATCACAGGCGGGCGACGTGGCTCATGGTGCACCTCCTCCTCCTCCTCTGCCCAGCGCCGACCCTAAGCCCATGCGTGATGCGCCCCAGCGCGACCCACCGCGTGCGGCGCCGGCGCGCGATGAAGCAAGCTGCCAGGTGATCCAGCTCCCGCAAGATGATGCGCACACGCTCCCGACACCACAGCGCCAGCACCAGGACCGCGCGCCGCAGGAGGTCATGGCGCGCGGGAGTCAAGACCGAGCTGCACCCATGCAGCCCGCACATGTGAGTGCGGCGGGCTGCCATGCTTTCACCCTGGAGCTGCGCCGTGTCGTCTGGCCCGACAAGTTTAAGCCGAATTTGCCTCCGCGCTACGATGGCACCCCTGACCCCATGGAATTTCTCCAGCTCTACGCGCTGAGCATGGAAGCGGCAAACGGCGATGACAAGGTCATGGCGAATTGGTTCCCCATGGCCCTCAAGGACGGCGCGCGCTCTTGGCTCCTAAACCTCCCGGTGTGGTCGATCTCCTCCTGGGACGAGCTTCGCGAGTGTTTCATCGCCAACTTTCAGGGTACCCGTGACCACGCTCCTGCAGTGGGCGACCTGCGGCGCGTGAAGCAGTAGCCGGGCAAGACCTTGCACAAGTACATACAGTGCTTCACGAACGTCCATCTCAGGATCCCAAAGGCATCCAACGAATCCATCATCTCGGCGTTCTCTGAAGGCTTCCGGGACATCAAGAATAAGGAGGAGCTCACCATCAACGAAGACCTGTGCTTAGCCCTGGAGATGTTCAACCTAGCGAACAAATGTTCAAGGGCCGAGGAGGGCTGCCTCTCTCTCCTGGAGCTTCCCGAGGCAGACCCCGAGGACAAGAAGGTCAAGGCTAAGGAGGCGAAGCGCAAGGGTCCTGCCGTGCTTGCGGCTGAACCTGAGATGAAGCGCGGTCGTGACCACGATGAAGCCCCCAGGGGCAACCGCCCGTTCTACATCTTCCACAATGTACACAGCCACAACACCAACGACTGCCAAGAGCTCAGGGCCCTCTGTGATGGGTGCCTTGGTTGCCACCCCAAGCATGGTGACTGGGGCTACGACTGCGGAGGAGGCTGCAGCGGAGGCCGTTGGGACAACCGTGACCCCCGTCAGGACTGGCGCGATCAGCCTCATGAGGACCACTGGCGCGACGAGCCTCGTGGCGGGTTCTGGCATGATCAGCCTCGTGAGGCCCGTCCTCAGGGAAATGCTGATCTCCCTCCGCTGCCACCACCACCAAGGAGAAATGACGACAACCGGCAGGACGATGGGGTTGGGGGCTTCAAAGAACCTTGTGCTATCGCTTGCATCCTGGGTGGTGCGCAGGTGCCAGCCTCGCGGCGCATCTTCAAGCAGTTCGCTCATGAGGTGAATGCAGCACTCCCGAGGCTCGAAGCTGTGCGTCCCCTGAAGTGGTCGCAGTACGCTATCACCTTTGACTCCAAGGATCACCTCAAGTGCTCGGCCGACGGAGGCATGCTTCCCATGCTCTGCACGCCCATCATCAGCAACGTCCTCATCACCAAGACCCTCATCGACGGTGGCGCGGGGCTCAATGTTCTCTCTGTCGAGATGTTCAAGACACTCCAAGTGCCCTATGACCAGCTTCTTCCAACCAAGCCTTTCTCAGGGGTGACCGACGGCTCCACCACCCCCTGGGACAGATACGCCTCCCGGTCACCTTCGTCTGCCACAACAAGTACCACACCGAGCTCATCGACTTCGATGTCGCTCACATTGGCCTCCCGTACAATGCCATCCTAGGGTATCCGACCCTTGCCAAATTCATGGCGGAAACTCACCACGGCTACAATGTCCTCAAGATGCCAGGGAGTGGCAGCATCATCACCGTCGCCTGCGATAAGAAGGATGTGGTGTGCTCCCACGAGCGTGCCTACCAAGCCGCGGCAGCTGACAACCCAGACGATGAGGGCGCCGTCCTGCCTCCTGAGACCACACCCAAGAAGAAGAAGCAGCTCCTCCTCAAGAATCGTCAGGGGGCTGATGCACCTGCCGACGGTACTTCAAGCCCCGCACCTGCTGCTGGGGCGCCTATTCCTCCCGCATAGGAAGGCGTGCCCAGCGCCTCCCTCAGGACGGGCTTGGGGGCTCCTATCTAGAGAGCCTCTGACCTGACCAAGGTGACGAGGGAGGTGCTCGGGCACCATTTGGAGGCGTGCTTCGATGCACGCCCCCGTGAGCAAGGCACTTGGCGCGAGGCGCCAGGTACACGAGAGTTCATCGTCAAGTCGATCAAGGAGCTTCAGGAGGCAAGGGCCATGCGCGGCGGGCGTCGCCCCACGCGGCCTCCCAGTGCAGCCACAACCCCCGACGTGGGCAGCAGGCTGCGTGTCTGTGTCGACATACCAGGCCTCAACAGGGCTGCTTCGCAGGACCTCTTCTGGCCATCCCGCGTCGGCCGGAGTGGGGGCTAACCCTGCAGCTACGTTCGCATGTCGTTTGGCCTGCTGAACGTGGCCGCCTCGTACCAGCGCTTTGCGCAGAGTGCCATGGCGGCTCACGAGACCAGGCGCCAGGCAGTCCTGTCGGAGGAAGTGCCGAACCCTCGCAAGCTCCCCGCGCCTCAGGAGCCGCCCAGCTCATGAGGAGCAGCTTCTGCGGCATGTTTCTTCAACTACCCCAATGCTCCTGCGACAATGGTGCCAGGTGACTTTTTGGTTTGTTCAGATTGAGGGCGCCCCCTGGGCTGCATCATCCTCAGGCTGCTAGGGCCCGCCCCCGCAGTTGCATCATTTCGATTCATGTATTATGGACTAGTTATGCATGCTTGAGCTGTTAGGGTTATTAACATTATGCCTGACGGTCTGTCACTTCTGGAGTTACCCTTGCGGCCCTCGCACGTTGCTAACCCGCCCCATGCTCATCCGGTGATGGGGGCTACCGGTACGGCGCCTGTGCTTGGGTGTGTCCCTGCAGCGCTGACAAACCTAAGAGACTCAGCTCTGGCTCGTGGGCCGGCCCCGCGCACGTCACCGCACCAGGTCCTTAGTGCTTTCGTCTTCTCGCGGAAAGATCATGGGCGGAACAGCAAGCGTGGCTACCCTTTGTACTTCATGACTGACTAATGCGTAGGAGCCTCCGGAGACAGGACCTCGAGTAGCTTCGCCAACACCTCACCACTTCAGAAGGATGATACACCATGTACTATTGGGCACAACCCCTCCTAGGCACCCCCGCGGGGCGAGCCACTCCTTTCTCGCGCAAGTCGCTTGCACGTTAAAAGGGGGGCCCTTGAGCACCGCGCCTCAGGGGATCCTACTGACTCTCGAGCCCTCACCCCTGGCCTTGACCACGGCATCGCGACCTGGCATACCAGCGGCGGCTGAGCCCTGCTCGAGGGCCGGGTCCTGAGAACGTAGAGCACCATGATGAGTGAGAGAAGTGGGGTCGCAAAACCTTGCGGAGGAGTACCAAGGGAGGGGCGCGACCCGACGCAGGTGGCGCTCTCCTCTCGAAATATAATGGACATCAGTGTTCTCTCACGCCCCTCATGGGGTTTGCCTTAATTTATTTCAGGACAGGGAGCATGCTCAAAATCAAAGGCTGAAAAGTTCGCCCTTGAGGCAAAGGAACCACCGCGGGCCACAAAAGCTAAGCTAAGTTATCTCGCACACATCAGCGCGAGCCTTGCTCCCGACACTTTGCTTTCCCACGACCCCACTCGGGCAAGGAATTCCCCTCGTGATCTTTCGGGAGCTGCTTGCATGCCTAAGGGGACCCCCTGAGCATCGCGTCTCGGGGGCTCTTACCAGACCTCGGGCCGCTCGCCTCCTAGCCTTGACCACGTCATCATGACCTGGCATACCTGCGATGGACGAAGCTTGCCTGGGGACTGGGTCCTGTCGGCGTAGGGCACTAAGCTACCGTGAGAGTAAAAGGGGACCCGTGCCCAAGCGGGAGACGTAATCATGACATAAGTTGGGAATGCTAACACTAAGGCGCAAACGTCACGGTTCTTACACACCCCCGCGGGGCCCTTCATGATTTTTCATGCAGGAATGAAACAAAAGAAAAGGTCTCTCGAGGACCATGGCTCAGGCAGCACTGCCCACAACGTCATGACGCCTTGTCGACGCCATTCCCCTCCTAGGCCCGGGCGCGGCGACGCGGCGGCTCGTAGTAGTCGTCGTCGCTTGAGCTTGGTCCGGAGGAAGCGCCACTGCTGCTGGAGGAGCTATAGCCAAGGGCAAGTTCACATCGGGAGGCCTCGCTGCCACTGCTGCTGCCCTGGGGGCAGCACTCCAGGCATTTGCCATCCTCCCCGAAAACCCTGAAGAAGAGCATTGACGCCCCGTCATAGCTGAAATGAAGGGCGTGCCTCCCCTCCGAGCTGCATGTGCGGGCAATCGTCCGCCATCCTCGGGTCATGTAGACGTCGCCGGGGGAGACGCCTCGACCTCTGCCTGGGAGGCTTGGCCGCAGTAGCCGTCGTGCTAAAGCCATAGCTCAACGGGCCCCCGCGCTGGCAGCTCCCCCGCTAGGGTGCGTGCGAGTCGGATCCAGGTGCGAGGCGGCATCGTTACCCACACCACTAACTCGCGGGCTGTGCCGTCGGCATTGTCCCGTGGGTGAGGTGGTCGGGCGACCGTCACCCACTTCCCTCCCCGTCCTCGTCCTCCACAATGCTCGCGGCCTCCTCCGTCTGAGGGGCCCAGTGCACAGATGATTGGGCCTGTGTGGGCCCTTGGCGGCACGTGCTCGCATCGAGGAGGAGCGACCATGGGTGTTGCGGCAACCCGTCGAGGGCGACCATGACCCCTCTTCGGTGGGAGCGGCTCCAGCGCCTCCTGTGGAGCCTTTCCCTTCTCGGCGGCGGAGAACCTCCTGATCGGCGCCATGGACGCTGTAGCAAAAATGCGAGGCGGGAATACAAAGATGGGCTAGGGGGATCCGTTCCCTCGCCCATTTATAGGCGGAACAAGAACAACCGGCGTCCCCCCACATTCCGAGTGAGGATGGCCCTGCTGCATGCATCAGGCTGCTGTCAACTCGAAACGGTTGCCGAGGCAACATGGGAAAGCAGAGGCGTCCGTGTCCTGTCAAGCGCCACGCGTCAGCCTGGCCGCAGGCGCCCGCGGCGCTTCACCCTTATCCCTTGGCTTTGCCTCAAAGCCAGCCCGAGCGCGCCTTGGGTCCGGGGGCTACTGTCGGCATTCTAGGAAGTAGGGTACCCAGACTTGCCTGCCTGCAGTCCACGGCGTGACTCCCTCAACGGCCTGGTATGGCCCATCTCCAAGACCACCAGCACAAGACCCTCGCAGGGGCCTAGCCTCGCGAGGTGGACGACACCAAGACCTCCTGAGGGAGCGGCCTCCCCGGGCGGCCTCCCGAGGAGTGGAGATTTCTATGCAGGTACCCAGCCTCACGAGGCTGTGATGATGTGAGCCATTACGACCAAGGCCAGGCGGGCGCCAGCGGGCGTAGGGAAGGCAGTTTCCTCTTTGGTGCTAAGGAGGCAAGGACATGAGTGGGTTCCCAAGGAATCTCCCAAAGGTTTCCATTCCGATGCTACAAGACCAAGACCACGGGCTCGGCAAGGCAGAGGTCATCACCGAGCCCACCGCTGCGTCACGACCAGAAGCTTTGCAGGCGAAGACCACCTTTCGTCAGGATTAGATGTACTACTTGTCCCCTTTCAAATTGGCCATTGTGGGATCCCTTCCCGCCTGAGTTTCGAGGGAAGAGGACCAAGGCTACTATAAATATAGGTTAGCCACCACCATAAAAGAGGATCCGATCCAACCCTTTCCACCCTCACCAGAACAACACTCGCGAGGTTGTTCATTCTCTGTACTAGTTCATCCTCAGCCCCTCCTGAGGCCAATCCACCACAAAGCAGGAGTATGGTTTTACACCGCAAGGTGGCCCAAAGCTGGGTAAACTGCCATGTTCATCTTCTTCCCTGCTCATGCGAATCCGGCTAGGCTAGGCTGTGGGGCGACGGGCTCTAAGCTTGAGAGGTTGAGATCTTCGCACACGCCCCAGAGTTCGAACCTTCTTGGGTCTGCGGAGCCCTGAATCCGACACGCACCCACCAGACCCTTCTTAGGGATTACCAGGGGCTCTGCCACCACCATGGGGCAGGTGCGCCTTCCTGTCACATTCGGCAAGTGCGACAATTACCGCACTGAGATGATCAACTTCGATGTGGCCCACATCGGCCTCCCATACAACGCCATCCTGGGGTACCCAACTCTTGCCAAGTTCATGGCGGCAACTCATCAGGGCTACAACGTCATCAAGATGTCGGGCAGCGGTGACATCATCACGGTGGCCGGGGACACTAAGGACGTGGTCCGAGCTCTAAAGCTCGCCTACGGGGCCGCGGCGGCCTCTCGACCAGGTGCTGAGGATGCCCCGGAGGGCCTCAGAGCCGCGCCCATGAAGAAAAAGCAGTTGTTCTCTCAGGACCGGGCCGAGACGAAGCAGGTGCCTGTTGACGACAAGAATCCAGGCCCCACCTTCACCATAGGAGCTGGTCTCCCCGCGGAGCAGGAGGAGGCACTAATTGGCTTCCTCCGGGCAAACAAGGATGCGTTCGCTTGGGAGGCATCGGACCTGGTCGGCATCCCAAGGGAGGTGATCGAGCACTACCTGAGGGTATGCCCCGGAGCGCGCCCCGTGAAGCAAAAGGCGTGACGTCAAGCGCAAGAGAAGCAAGCATTCATCATCCAAGAGGTCTGCAAGCTACAGGAGGTCAGCGTTATTCGGGATGTGTGGCACCCGGATCGGCTGGCCAACCCAGTGATCGTCCCCAAAAAGGGGGGAAGGAGCGTATGTCCGTCGATTTCACAACCCTCAACAAGGCTTGTCCTCAGGACCCCTTCCCGCTTCCATGCATCGACCAGATCATGGACTCCACCGCCGAGTGCGATCTGTTGTGTTTTTTGGACGCTTTTTCTGGATATCATCAGATCAAGATGGCGACAGAGGACGTCGAGAAGACAGCCTTCATTTCTCCGTGTGGCGTGTACTGCTACACCTGCATGCCCTTCGGGCTGCGGAACGCCGGTGCAACCTTCTAGCGGCTGATGCACATCACGTTGGGGCCGCAGCTGGGGTGAAATGCAGAGGCATATGTCGACGACATTGTGGTCAAGTCACAAGAAGCAAGGACCCTCATCGTAGACCTGGAAGAAACTTTCGCCAACCTGCTCCAGTTGAACCTGAGGCTCAACCTAGAAAAGTGCGTTTTCGGGGTCCCGTTCGGCAAGTTGCTGGGTTTCCTTGTATCGCACCAAGGGATCGAGGCTAACCCCAAGAAGATCAACGCAATTGAAAAGATGCGCCCGCCGCAGAACCTCATGGAAATGCAAAAGCTCGCGGGGTGCGTGACCTCACTGGGGCGCTTCATCTCCAAGCTCGATGAGCGTGCCCTCCCTTTCTTCAAGCTGATGAAGAGGAAGGGCCCCTTCGCTTGGACTTCGGAGGCTGAGGCAGCTTCTGAAGACCTCAAGAAGTACCTCACGAGCCTGCCCGTAATGGTGGCGCCTCGACCTCTTGAGCCTTTGGTTCTCTACTTGGCCGCCACCACCCACTCGGCCAGCGCAGCGCTCGTGGCGGTTAGGGAGGAGCACGCCTGCGCGGGCGCAAAGCGAGGCGCCCCTGCGAAGGGTCGCGCCATGTTCACTACCTCAGGGTGGCACTCCTGAGGCTCCCATCACTTCACCAGACGGCGAGGCTCCTGAGGCCCTCTTTCCCCATGAGGAGCAGGGCATCAATGATGCCTCGCCCCTCGTAGAGCACACGGTGTATTTCGTTAGCACTGTGCTGCGTGACACACGTATGCGCTACCCCATGCAACAAAAGCTCCTGCTCATGCTCCTCGTCGCCTCTAGGAAGCTGCGTCACTATTTCCAAGGCCACCCCATCAAGGTCATCTCCGCGTACCCCCTGGAGAAGGTGCTCTGCAGTCCCAACACTGCTGGAAGGGTGGCAGAGTGAAACATTGAGCTGCAGGCCTTTCAGCTAGAGTTCAGCACCACCAGGGTCATCAAGGGCGCGGCCCTCGCTGATTTCGTGGTGGACTAGACGGATGCTCCCGACTGGGTGCTGGACGAGGGCCAGTCCCTCACACCCGGCGATGAGGCGCCCGACGGCTGGATCATGCAGATCGATGGAGCCTTCGCGCGGTGAGGCGTGGGGGCTGGAGCTGTACTCATCTCACCGACTAAGGACAATTTCTACTATGCCGTGCAGCTTTGCTTTCAGCACGGCGAGAAGGTCTCCAACAACATCATGGAATACGAGGGCCTGATCGCCGGCCTCAGGGCCACAGCCGCCCTGGGGGTCAAGCGTCTCACCATCAAGGGCGACTCCCAGCTTCTCGTCAACTTCTCCAACAAGGAATACAAGCCAAAAGACAAGCACATGGAGGCATATCTGGAAGAGGTACGTAAAATCGAAAAGCGCTTCCTGGGCTTAGAGTTGCAGCACGTCCCGCGCGGCATGAACAAAGAAGCAGACGACATCGCCAAGAGGGCATCTCACCGCGAGCCCCAGAAGCCTGGCATTTCGAGGAAAGGCTCTTCAAGCCATCGGCGACGCCCCCCGCCGCAAGCCCAGCGCTGCTCCGGGATGAGCCGCCTCCGGCCCCGTCCTAGGGCACCCCGGCCTGCGGTCCGACCTTAGGAACCCGCCTGCTCCTGGCGCTGGAGCCTCAGGAAGGCTGCTGGACCGAGGAGTTTAGGGCGTACTTACTCCGCGGTGCCCTGCCAGAAAAGGAGGAAGAAGCAGAACACGTGGTTCGTCAGGCCACCGCTTATTGCTTGCAGGACAGTGAGCTGTACCGAAGACACCCCAACGACGTCTCACTGCGGTGCATATCCAAGGAGCAAGGGCGCGAGTTGTTAGTCGACATCCATGGTGGAGAGTGTGGACACCACTCGTCGTCACGCACCCTCGTGGTCAAGGTGTTCTACAATGGGTTCTACTAGCCCACGGCGCTCAATGACGCCACTGAGCTGGTGCGATCCTGCGAGGCCTGCCAGTTCCATGCCAAGCAGATTCACCAGCCTGCACAAGGTCTCCAGACCATCCCGCTCTCATGGCCCTTCGCGGTCTCGGGGCTCGATATTCTCGGCCCGTTTCCTCGGGCAGCCGGCGGATACCGCAACCTCTACGTCGCCATCGACAAGTTCACCAAGTGGGTGGAATTGGAGCCCGTGCGCTCCATTCCCATCGGCTGGCCATCAAGTTCATCAAGGGCCTCGTGAGCCGTTTCGGAGTCCCAAACCGCATCATTACTGACAATGGCTCTCGATTCACGAGCAACCTCTTCAGGACATATTGTGCTAACCTTGGAAAGCAGATATGCTACGCTTCAGTGGCGCACCCATGGAGCAACTACTAGGCTGAGCGCGCCAACGCGGAGGTCCTGAAGGGCCTCAAGGCAAGGAGCTTCAAGAAGAAGCTTGAGGCCTGCGGCAGGGGTTGGCTCAGTGAGCTTCAGTCCGTGTTGTGGTCCATCCGCACCACCGCGACTAAGCCCACCGGCGAGACCCTGTTCTTCCTCATCTACGGGGCTGAGACGGTCCTCCCGCACGAGGTCAAGCACCACTCCCTGCGGGTCCTGGCATTCGACGAGGCGTGCCAGGATGCCTCACGGGGAACGAATCTCGTGCTCGGGGAGGAGGCCCGTCGCCAAGCCTCACTCCGCGCAGCAAGGTACCAGTAGGCGCAGCGGCACTACCACTGCCGCACCATCCGCTCCCGGACCCTCGAGGTGGGTGACCTCGTCCTGAGGTGGGTCATCTCTAGGGAGGGCCTTCACAAGCTCTCGCCCATGTGGGAGGGCCCGTTCAAGATCGCCCGCATCTCCAGGCCCGGTGCCGTACGCCTGGAGACGCAGGACGGGGTCCCCATCCAGAATGCTTGGAACATCCAGTATCTCCGCAAGTTCTACCCATGACCCTCTCACGTAATAATGAACGGGGCTGTACACGCCCCGGAGTCTCCTTGAGCGCCGCTCCACGGCCTCACGGAGGCTCCCACCCACACCCAAGTGGAAGCCCCATGCTCCGCGCTGGCGGATGACACGGTCAATCAGCGACTATGCCCACGCCTAGTGGAGGCCCCATGCTCCGCGCTGGCGGGAAGACTAGAAGACTAGCGTAGGCGCCGGACGCGGCTGTTCTTTTGCTTGCTCTTGTAACCAATTTTCCACTTCTTGGAATGAAATTTGAAGCTCTCGCGTCTTTATTCAAAAAAGGGGGGAATTTTCTTTCTTTCTTCTTACAGTGCTTCCTCTCTTGAATTCTGCCTTTAAGAAGTGTGGCCGCTGCCCGTGGCTCCCTCCATCGCGTCCCACGAGCGGGGGCTGGGCACGGTGTGTACGCCTGAGCCGGCCTAGGCTGTGCTAGCGGCAGGCCTGCCCATGCGCGCACCTTGCTAAGACTTTGGTGACCGAATCCTCGCGCCATGCTCTTGAGCGAGCCATCGGCCCCCCGGACTCAGGAACGCTCACCTCCTGGCCTTGCCGAGCATCTTGCCCCGGTTCATTGCTTGGTGAAGACATCCCCGGAAGCTCCGGCCCTCGTGAGTCCCCCAGAGACCTCGCGGGTAGCATGCCCCTCAAGGCTCTGGAGCTATCGGGTCATGAGAAGGAAGGTCCCTCGACAAGCTCCATAGGCCGCGCTGGCACCCCAACCGCATCGTCAATAGAGGAAGGGACCTACATGGGGTCAAAAGCTCCGGAGGGATGCGCCCCCGTGACGCAGGAACCCGCCAAGGGCCACGAACGCAGCAAGCTAAGTTGTTCTACTCGCAACAATTTTGATCAGTAACGATATAAATGCTGGAACACAAACCGGAAATACTTATATAGGGGCGCAAGCGCCGCAGTTCATTACACGCCCCCGCGGGTTTCTTTTCCATAGTTCTTAATGCAGGAGATAAAAAAGACGAAGAGGCGGCCTCCCGAGGACCGCTGCTCCTGAGGCCTGGCTCCATCGCCGTCTGCGCTTAGTCAAAGTCCTCCTCCTGCTTGACATGAGTGAGGTGGTGAGGCGGCTCAACGTCCTCCTGAGCAGGGGCAAGGCGGCGTGGCGGCTTGCCTCCCTCCTGGGTCCGGGCGCGGTGATGGGGCGGCTCATCATAGTCATCGTCGCTCGAGCTTCCCCCGGAGGAGGCACCGCTACTGCTGGAGGTGCAGCGGCCAAGGGCAAGTTCACCGCCGAGGACGCCGCCGCCGCGCTGGCCGTCGTCGTCAGAGGGACGGTCTTTGTCGTCGTTGTTACCTTCTGGGCAACATCCTAGGCGACTGCCGTCCTCCCCGAAGACCCTGACAAAGAGCGTTGCCGCCCCGTCTTACCTGAAGTGGAGGGTGCGCCTCCCATTCAGGCCGTGGGCGCAGGCAAATGACTGCCATCCGTGGGTTAGGAACACATGGCCGATGGAGGTGACCTCGACCTCTGCCCACAAGGACCCGTTGCTTTAGCCGTCAGGCTGCAGCCATAGCCCATAGGGTCCTACCACCGGCAATTCCTCTGCGAGGGAGGTTGGAGGCAGAAGCCATGTGGGCCCTCTACCCGCGCGGTGGCCGGACGGCCATGGCACGCCTCGCCTCTTGGCCGCAGCTGCTAGGACCCCCACAGCCGCCCCTGTGGGAGAGGCCCTTTCCCCGGTTGCTAGCGCTGGTGCGGGCCGTCAGAGGCGGGCGCCCGTGCCCCCGTGACGATGCCGCTGGTGCGGCCGCAGACTTGCGGGGACGGCCACGCCCTCTCTTTGGTGGCAGCACCCCCGACCCCTCCTGGGGAGCCTTGCCTTTCTCTTCGGCTGAGAACCTTCTCATGGGCGCCATGGATGCTGCTGCGAGAGTGTGGAATGGGGAAGCAAGGAGATGAAGATGGGCTAGGGGGCTCCACCCCCCTCCCCTTTTATAGGCGACAGAAGGCTAACCGGCACCCTTCCACGTTCCGAGTGATGATGGCACTGCTCCATGCACCAGGCTGCTGTCAATTGGAGTAGTTGCCGAGGCGACGTGGGGGAGCAGAGGCGTCCGCGTCCCGTCGAGCGCCACACGTCAAGCCTGGCCTGCAGGTGATTGGGGCCCGTAGCGCTCCGCCCTCTCTCTTTCGCTTCGCCTCGAAGCCAGCCCGAGCGCTCCTTGGGCTTGGGGGCTACTGTTAGCGTTTCGGGATCGGGGGTACCCAGACCTGCCTGCCCTGTACGGTTCCTGTACGGACCAGCTACGACAACTCTAGGACAATACCCTCGTGAGGGCCCCCTGGCCTCGCGAGGCAGACAGCACCGAGACCTCCAAGGGAGCGGCCTCCCCAGGCTGCCTCCCGAGGAGCAGAGATTTCTATGCAGATACTCAACCTCATGAGGCTGCGATGACGTGAACCAGGACGACCATGGCTAGGCGGGTGCCAGCGGGTGCAAAGGAGGCAGTTTCCCTTTCGGTGCCAAGGGAGCAAGGATAGGAGTAGGTTCCCGAGGAGTTTCCCAAAGGTTTCCATTCTGGTGCCACAAGACCAAGACCACGAGCTCAGCAGGACGGATGTCATCGCCGAGCCCACCGCCGTGTCACGACCAGAAGCGTTGCAGGCGAAGACCACCTTTCGTCAGGATTAGATGTACTTCTTGTCCACTTTCAAATTGGCCGTTGTGGGATCCCTTCCCGCCTAAGTTTTGAGGGAAGAGGACCAAGGCCACTATAAATATAGGTTAGCCACCACCGTAGAAAAGGGGACAAGGAGGAACTGGGATCAGATCCATTCCACCCTCACCACAAGCCCTCGCGAGGTTGTTCATCAACTGTACTTGTTCATCCTCAGCCTTCTCGTGAGGCCAATCCACCATGAAGCAGGAGTAGCTAGGGTTTTACACCGCAAGGTGGCCCGAACCTGGGTAAACTACCATGTTCGCCTTCTTCCCCGCTCGCGTGCCTTCGACAAGGCTAGGCTGTAGGGCGACACGCTTGATACTTGAGAGGTTGAGATCTTCACACACGCCTCAGAGTTCGAACCTTCTTGGGTCTGCGAAGCCCTGATTTCGACAACTACATGAAGGTGCGGCTCATGAACTGGGTGCCGTTGTTGGTGATCACTCTGTTGGGTACTCCAAAATGGCACACCAATCCTTTCAAGAACTCGACAGCTGACTCTGTGGTCACCTTCCTCACTGGCTCCACCTCAGGCCACTTTGTAAACTTGTCGATTGCAACGTACAAGAATTCAAAGCCCCCGGTAGCACGGGGGAAGGGGCCCACACTACTAGGAAAAGGCCTGCTAGTGGCACACCAGTTTTGCCTACTAATGGCGCACTACTGGTGCGCCACTAGCACCACGCCATTAGAATTAAATACTAATGGCGCACCCCTGGTGCGCCATTAGTATCTGGTATACTAATGGAGCACCACGCAGTGCGCCATTAGTATAGCCCACCGTGCGCCATTAGTATGCCTCCGAGGGGGCCATATGTACCCATGTGCTTTGGCATACTAATGGCGCACTAGTGGGTGATGCGCCATTAGTGTCATTTTTGCAGTGCGCCATTAGTGTGCTGAGTGGTGGGCCACTAGTATGAATATTAGGGATTTTTTTTTCTTTTCTGATATTTTCACAGGTTACAAAATATATTATTGGACAGAATATAGACAGCACCACACAGCAACAGCAGATTCATCGAATACAATAGAAGATTAGTCTCCGAATACAATTCATCATATTAGTCTCCGAATTCAAAAGACCGAACAAAGATAGAACATTACAAGTCTCGAGACCACGAGTAGCGAGTTTGTCTTCACATTACAAGTCGATATCGATCATCTAAACTACCATCACATAGAAGAGAGCTACGGTCATCACGATGAGCATAATCGCGATGAAACTGGTCTTCATCCGGTTCCTCCAACGCTCCCTCCTCTCTCCCGCTAGATAGCACGCGTATCTAGATTCCGCTTCCGCCCTAGTGGTGTACCCTTTGTAACTGTTACCGCTGAAACGGTGAACCTGTCTCCGACACTCCTCCCAGTTGTCGTAGACTCCGGGAACCTTACCCTTGTACATGACATACGACGGCATCTCTATGCACTAGCCAAACAAAACGTTAGTAGCAATTCACAGACAATACATAAGCAATATATAAGTATGCAACAAAAGGATCGGAAGAGAAAAGCAAGACATTAATAGCATCGATTACGTCTAAGTTGAATGACTGTCCAAACCAAAGAGACATACAAGTTCATTAAAGTTTAATTACAACATGAGCCAATTGATGTTTCAGAACTACACATAGCATCACTACTTTCGACTCGACTCAAGGGACCGGAGCGTGGATGTCTTGCTGCCCTTCCTCATTTCTTGCCCGCCCCCCATGGACGACTTCATAGTCATCTTCATCACCTTGCCACCGATAGCCATCCATGAAACCACGCAAGAGCAGGTGGTCCCGCACCTGCCCGGAATCCGGGTCCGCAATAAGGCTCTTCAGCTTGCATCTTCGACACAGACATCTTATCTCTGTCTCGTTCTTTTGAAGCATCTCGGCCTTCGCGAAGCTCAATAACCTATTCACGATGCCTTCGGTCATCGTGCGGACCATGGTCGCCTGCGGGGTAGAGCAAAATGATATTTTAGAACCAAGAAAAAATTTGGCATGACTTTCCCTAAAAATAGGACCAAAAAGAATGCATAGTGCCAAAATTCTCGCCGAAACGGAAATGAATCAACATTCCGGCAAAATATTGGCAACTATCGCATTTCAAATACCGGTACCTACAAACACAAACATATATGCAACACCACAAACATACATAGATCTAGCTAGGCCATAAAAAGTGCATGTGCACGTTGTTGGAGGGAGAAAAAAAGTAGATCTAGCTACAACATAAAGATAGCTTTCCCCTTACTTACCTATCAAAAAAAGGTAATTTAACCACTTAATTTTGATGAATCTATGGTGCAAATGAGGTGAGGAGGAGGAGGCAGCCGACACAAGCTTGGAGGAGGAGGTGGAGAGAATGAAGTGGGGAAAGTGAGTGTGTAGGTGTGGCTGTCCAAAATATCTAGCTGGTCCTAGGTTACTAATGGCGCACCACCTACAAATGCGCCATTAGTAACCCTGGTTACTAATGGCGCACCAGCTGGTGGTGCGCCATTAGTAGTTTTGCAAAAAAAAAATAAAAAAAAAAATATAGTAGTGGCGCACTGTGTGGCTGGTGCGCCATTAGTATTTTTGGAAAAAAAAAATTGTTACTAGTGGCGCACTCTGTGGCTGGTGCGCCATTACTAGTTAAAACTAGTAATGGCGCACTCTGGCATGGTGCGCCATTAGTATTTTTGGAAGAAAAAAAATTTATTACTAGTGGCGCACCATGGGTCTGGTGCGCCATTAGTGTCTTTCACACTAATGGCGCACCAACACATGGTGCGCCACTGCTATATAGTAGTGGCGCACCACATGTCTGGTGCGCCATTAGTGGCCATATCATCTATAGCCCTTTTCCTAGTAGTGCCAAGATATCGAGCCCCCAGACCGAGAATGTCGAAGATAAAGGGATCGTCTGACGAGCTTGAGCTGGTTGATGAATGTTTATGGAGTGGAACTGGCAGGCTTCACACTTGGTGACTAGCTCAGTTGCATCCTAGAGGGCTATGCGCCAGTAGAAACCCTGCCAGAAAGCTTTTCCAACCAGGGGTCTTAATCCAATGTGAGAGCCACATATAACCCCATGTATTTCCACCAACAGCTTCAGCCCATCCTCCCGACAAATGCACTTCAATTTCACTCCGTTTGGCCTCTTTCTTTATAGAGTGTCATTGACAAACTGGTACATACTGGACCGTCGGGCTACTTTTTCAGCTTCTTCATGCTCTTCGGGAAGTTCTCCTATTTGGAGAAAACGGGCTATGTGTTGCACCCAAGTTGGAGCCTGTGGCTCGACAACAAGGACTAAAGGCACCTCCTCATTCGTGGGAGCGCTCCCTTCCACTGCAAGAACTTGTGGTTCTGCGGGAGGGTGCAGCTCACCAACCGAAGCGAGACTACCCCCGCCAGCCTCTCCACCCATTGCTTTGGGGAGTTCTGCCAGGAAATGCTTGTCGGGGTTCAACTTTCTTCTTTTTCTGACCATCGTTGAAGGGGATACTGATGGTTGAGTTAGATGGAGAACAAAAGTTCCTGGTTCCACAGGGGTCTTTTGTGCAGCGCACTTTGACAAGTGATCGGCGATGCCATTTTCTGCTCGTGGCACGTGCTCTGCTTGTAATCCATCGAAGTGCTCTTCCAACTTTCTCACTTCCTGCACATATGCCTCCATCAACAGACTCTGATAATCTTTGTTGACTTGCCTCACCACTAGTTGAGAATCTCCACGGATAATCAGTTTCTTGATTCCCAACTCCACCGCAATTCTGAGTCCGGCAAGGAGCCCCTCATACTCAGCAGTGTTGTTGGTGGCCTTCTCCCGGGGAAAGTGCATTTGGATTGCGTATTTGAGATGCTCTTCGTTGGGTGCAATAAGAAGCACGCCGGCACCGGCACCCTGTAGTGAGAAAGCACCATCAAAATACATGATCCACTCTTGGGGTGCCTCTTTGCCGGGGAGAACTGTTTTTGGCACTTCTTCGTCTAGAGTGGGTGTCCACTCTGCAATGAATTCTGCCAATGCTCTGCTCTGAATAGTTGAGGTTCTTTCATATTCCAAGCCAAAGCTTGACAGCACTAGTTCTCACTCTACTATTCTGCCTGTGGCTTCGTGGTTCCTCAATATGCGTTGCAGCGGAAAATGGGTGACAACTGTGATCTCATGGGCTTGAAAGTAGTGGCGCAGTTTCCTCGAGGCCATGATGAGGCCGAAGATTAGCTTTTGCACTCCAGAGTACCTTGACCTAGCCCCCTGTAATAGGGAGCTGACAAAGTAGACTAGCCGTTGCACCACTTTCTTCCTTGCCGCGGTTTTAAGATCGCCTTCGCTGGCTTGCTCTGCCTCTTTCTGATTTGCTTCTGCCATGACGGTTTCAGTTCCATCTCCGGAGGGTGCAGTTGCTGCAACTACTTCCTCATCCACTTCTTGCTGTGCCACCAGTGCTGCACTAACCACTTGATTCGTCGCAGCTAAATATAGCAACAATGGCTCTTGTGGTTTAGGCACGACTAAGGTGGGAGCAGAGGAAAGGTAGGTTTTCAGGTCTTGCAGCGCTGCTTCTGCTTCCGGGGTCCACTTCATCGGGCTAGCCTTCTTCAAGATTTTGAAGAAAGGCAAGGCACGCTAGGCAGACTTGGAGATGAACCTACTTAGTGCAGCAACGCATCCAATCAAACACCTCACATCTTTAACAGTCTTGGGTGCTTGTATCTGCTCGATCGCTTTGATCTTGTCAGGATTGGTCTCTATCCCCCGCTGGGACACAAAGAAACCAAGGTGCTTGCCGGACGGAACACCAAACACACATTTCTCAGGGTTTAGTTTCAAGGTTATCTTGCATAGGTTTGCGAAGGTCTCTTCTAAGTCTTGAATGAGTGTTGATCTATCCTTGGTCTTGACCACTATATCATCCATATAAACTTCTACATTCTTGTGCAGATGGGGCTCAAAACCAACTTGTACTGCTGTTGCAAAAGTGGATCCAGCGCTCTTTAACCCAAAAGGCATTCGTACAAAGCAGTACGTGCCACATGGAGTTATGAACGCGGTCTTCTCTTCATCTTCTTTGGCCATAAATATCTAATGGTACCCGGAGTACGCATCCAAGAAAGATAGCAAATCACATCCGGAAGTGGAATCAACAATTTGATCAATGCGCGGCAAGGGGAAAGGGTCTTTTGGACATGCTTTGTTCAGGTCCGTGAAATCAATGCATAGCCTCCATTTCCCGTTTGCCTTGCGCACCACCACTGGATTCGCCAACCAAGTTGGATGCGGTACCCCTCTGACCAAACCAGCTGCTTCAAGTTTATTGATTTCCTCGGCAATAAACTGCTGCCGCTCCAAGGCTTGCTTTCTAACCTTCTGCTTAATAGGCCGAGCATGAGGGCAGACAGCAAGGTGGTGCTTGATTACCTCCCTGGGAGCACCAGGGATATCAGATGGTTGCCTAGCAAACACATCGATATTCGCTCGCAGGAAGGTAACGAGCGTGCTTTCCTATTTGTTGTCAAGGGTGGAGCTAATGGTAAATGTACCATCAGCGTGGCCGGAACCTTCTTCACAGCAGGTGAAGAAACCTTGGGTCTCTTGCTAGTGGAACTCTCTGGCAGGTCATCAACAGGCGCGGCGCACTCCGAAGAGGCGCGCTTCCCGGAGTCCTTGCCGGCATCTCTTCTAGCCTTCTTTTCCTTCTTTGTATCCTTGGCGGGGGCTGGGGCGTCAGCCGCCTCAGCCGCTATCGCGTCCCGATACAACTGGTCCACACATATGATCACATCTTTTTTATCTGATGGGATGGATATGACACCCATCGGCCCTGGCATCTTCAAGGTATTGTAGGCATAGTGGGATGTTGCCACAATTTTTTCCAAACCTGTACGTCCAAGAATCCCATTGTAAGGGAGAGGAAGCTCAACAACGTCAAACACGACCCTCTCGGTCCGGTAGTTTAGTTCCTCGCCAAACGTCACAGGTAATGTGATCTTCCCTTTGGGCCGGCTCCTGCCGGGGTTGATTCCTTGGAATGTGCCCGTGGCCTTGAGTTCTTCATCAGGGATCTGCAGTTTGCCTACCACTTTAGGCGAGATCAGATTCAACCCAGCCCTGCCGTCAACTAGCATCCTACCGTGATAGTGCGGATTGTTGGGGAGACCAACAACGGCAAACACCCTACCGCGATAGTGCGGTCGGGGTGGTCCTCTTCGTCAAAGATGATAGGCGTGCGGGACCACTTAAGTGGCCTTCGGGAATCCTCAGTTGGCTCCACGGCATTGACTTCACGTGCCCATTGCTTGAGCTGCCGATGAGAGGAGTGCAAGGATGCACCCCCATCAATGCACATGGCCTGAGTTGCCTTCTGGAACTCTTGCTCACTAGTTTCTTCCTCATCCTCTTCATCACTTCCGTCATCTTCTTCTTTCTTTTCGTGGCCCATGGCAGGCTTTTCTTTCTACTGCGGGGTCTTGCCGCGGTGACCTCCTCTACTGCCACGGCCTTTCCTGCCAGCACTCTCTTGGCCTCTCTCCCTATAGTGCTTCTCCTATTTAGCCTTCTGCTTCTTGACAAGCTGCTCAACTTGATATTCTTGGAGGTCATGGCCCTTGGTGCGGTGGATTTTGCAGTACAGCCCTCCAGATTGACCGGCTTTTTCTGCTGCCGCAGCCTCCAGCAATCAGCGCATGTAGCAGCTCCCTTGCCTAGGGCCTCGGTCTTAGTCTTCTTGCTGGCACTAGGATCACCTGAGCTCTCAACAACCAATATTGTCTTCTCTTTGCGCTTCCTATTGCGCCTCCGGTTCCTCCCCTTCGAGTTGGCGACACCGTCATCGACATCTGAATCAATTTCGATGCCAGCCTCTTCTCTGGGGAGTCGCCTCCCTTCTTCAGTCCGAGCACACTTATCCGCGAAGGTGTACACCTCGTTGACGGTTTTGGGTAGTCGGACATTCATCTTGGCACGTTCGAATGGAACGCGACAATTACGGCTGCGGGGTGTATCTCTGGAATGTTACGATGCACTCGACTGAACCTCTGGATATACTTACGCATATCCTCCCCTTCCTTTTGTGGAAGGACCTACAGATCACTGGGCTATCCAGGCTCTTCGTGGCCACCCGTGAAGGCACCAACAAACTCATTGCATAAGTCTGCCCATGATAAAATGGAGTTTTCTGGCAGGTGCATCAGCCATGATCTCACATTTGGCTTAAATGCCAAAGGGAAATAGTTGGCGAACACCTTCTCATCTCTGCCCCGGCGGCTTGAACGGAAATCGTACATAAGCTTAGAAACTCCGCCGGGTTTAACTTTTCGTCGTATTTTTCTGGTAGCTCAGGCTTGAAGACGCGGGCAGATGGCCAGCGGACCTGTCGCAGCTCACGAGTGAAGGTAGGGCACCCAACCTCAAAAGGCAAGTACTCGCTCGCACTAGGTGCTGGCCGGTCATCGTCTGGGCCATTGCGCCTATCAGACTGATGACATGCCTCTCAGCGTTGCTCTATGGTGCGCGCGCATCTTCCTTCCACCGTTCTTCCGGAACTTGCCGCTGATCGTGATGGGTTTGAGGGTCAGACGAAGCCGTCGATGTCTTGTCGGGCTCGTCGGCCCGTTGAGCTTGTCGAGGTTGTTGCTAGGCCTGCTGTCGTGGAGGGGATTGTGCTGTTGGTGCAGCCTCCTCAACACAGCCATCACCGCGGGGTGCCGGTGCTGCTCGCCGGCATCGTGATGGCTCCGCACGCTGTGATTTACCGGTCTTAGCAAAGCCAATCAAACTCTGGATGATGGCCCTCCACTTATCCATCTTGTCAGGTGTTGGCAAAAAGTTCAACAGGAGCTGGGCTCGTGTCATTGCTTCCGCGGTCTTGCTTGGCATGGCCAACGAAGCGGACCGCCACGTCTCTCAACTCCCGGTAGAACCAGCAGGAGCGTTGCCGCGTTCTTACCATCGTGGACTAGTCACCAAGGCGGTCTGGTGGTGAGTGGGGCGCGTCTGGGGGTCGATGGCCTCGTTCGGCGCCTCGCCCTGCCCATCTCACTCCGGGCAAGGTGTGCGCTTCGAAGCCGCGCCCGTAATGGGCGGAACTGGAGAATCGTGGCTTGCGCCTGAGCGGGTGTCACCGTTGCGACTGCGTCTGGTAGTGCGGCGGGGAGGTGGAGACTGTGTGTCCCCTCCACCCGCAGCTTCCGGGCCAAGCTCGTCAGGACGCTATTGGTGCTGCCCATCCCCGGCGTTCCCCGCTCCAGCTTCGGCCGCGGGGGACTGCTACTGTTGTGTCACCAGCGGCACCTGCCTCACCTAACACCGCCATGGTGCCGACGGCGTCCGCGGCTGTGTGCGAGGGGGCCTTTGAAGTGGAGGGATGTGCGGTCGCCAGGTTTCTTCTTGGGCGCCATGGACGAAAAAGTTGATGATGAAGATGACAATGATGAAGATCAACGCACTGCTCACAACTTCTGGTTCGCACAAGCGATTCCCCCTACCAGGCACGCCAAAGATGTCGTGGGTGGACACGATCACCTATGTAACACCTTGGTTTCCGCTCCCTGTTTTTTTTTCTTCGCGGGATTTGACTCCCGTCTTTTTTTCTCGGTGATATCGGATTTTCTCAAGCTCTTGGGTATATGAAGATGGTCATTTAGCCTTGCCTTTCCTATCCAACCGGAGATTCTCTCAAGACCAATCCTACCACCTAAGATTTATTCTCAGGGTTTTGCCGTCGAAACCCTACCTTCCGAGTTACCGGAAGGGAAACCCTAATTCCTTCCGTTACAAAGGAATCCCAATTTACTTTGATCTGTTACCTCCCAAACTTCTCCCAGTCATCATCCTTCATCTATAAACCCTGGATATGCAAAAATATTGCCAAGTTATTTGCAATATTTTTCATTTATAATTAATTCCTTTTTCTGCCAGTTAAAGGAATTAAATCCAGGAAAATAGCTATCCATCTCCAAAGTTCATGAAAACTTGTGGAGATATTCTTTGTGATCATATTGAGCTCCCATAAAAATATTGGCCATAATTAAATAAGGGAAATTGCATTTTCCTATTTAATGCCAATATTGCATTTTGGGCACTTTCTAAAGGAACTACCATTTTGGTAGCCAGGAAAAATCCCAAATAAATTGTGGAGCTTCTCATATCCATATATTCGCCATTTCCATCAAAATCCAAGTCCCATAGTTCAAGGTTTGAGCACAACATCCATTTGCAAATTCTGTCTAGATTTTCAGTTTGCAAAGGAAGTGCTTGAACCCTTGATCCATTTGAGCTGAAATTTTCCATGGTGGTTAACATTAACAAATAACTCATGGAAACCAAAAATCAGCTCAATCCATCTATCCATTTGTCCACAGCATTTTTCTCAAGTTTCTGTCCATTTGGAAGCTCTGTGAAGGAAGTACCTTCATAGTGTATCCAAATGAGCTGAAATTTTACCAGCTCACTATATTCTCTAAATCATTGGCCTCCACCAAAATTCAGCTCATTTCATCAAGTCAGTTGAGCACAACTTCAAATTCTAGTTTCTGGACCAATTTGGTAGTTGTGAGGGAAGTATATGCAAATGGGGTCTAAATGACTTCAAATTTTGTGAGCATATAGTCCTTCCTACAACATAACACTGTGACAAAGTTTCAGTTCCATATCTCTATCCATTTCTCCACAAAATGTCAGCCAAGTTTGCTGTTAAAGTCTGTTTCTGCAAGGTTCACTCATCCTAGAGCTATCCAGGTGGTTCCAGCCACTTGTCTCATCTATTTGAGCAGTGATGCATCCAATTGACAAGGTGTGACGAGCAGAGCCGTACCAGAACGTGCGGTGCCCGTGGTGACCACGCAATGAGCATCCAGAACCCGCGCTCTGCGCCTCTGTCGTCTCCGTGCCATCACCTCCGGCTGGCCCTCGCTTGTTTAAGCATGTCTAGCGGCTCCGCGGCGTCCACTTGCTCCTCTCTAGACCCTTCTCCCCTCCCCTATCATCCTCCTCGCGCCACGACGGTCGCCGCCGCGGCACTGTCACCCCCGTGACCCTCGAGCTGTCGCCTCCTTCTTTGGTTTCTTCCTCCCGGAGCCATCGCATCGCCTTGAATGCCGTCAGGTCGGCCGCTCCGCGACACCAGCAAGGCTCCAGCCACGTCGCCCGCAGATCCAGTAAGCCGATAAGTCTGCCACGGCGGCCGTGGCTATCTGCTCTCGTCGGCCGGCTATATATAGCTCGCTCCTGAGTCTCCCTCGAGCTCACCCCACCCCCTTTTCCCTCCCTCTCCCTCCTAGATCCTTCCCTGCTCGAAGGAGCAAGCTCTGGCGCCCAATCTCTCCTCTCCGGCCGCCATGGCCGCCGGCCTCTCCTGCCTAAATTCACTCACCTCCCGCCCCCATTTCTGCTCCAGTCGCCGTGGCCGACCACCGCCACCGTCAGCAGGCCCTCCCCGCCTCCATTTCCTTTCGGGGTAGGCCAAAGCTCCGGCCCGAGCTCACCACCGCTGCCTTCTGCCACCACCTCGACCGGCCGCCTCAGTGCACCCCCGCCTCCGCCTTGACTACCCACAGGCGCGGGAAGAAGCCGCGAGCTCATCCCCTCCGCTGGCCGAGCCCGCCGTGCCCTGCCTCGCCGGCATCAGCCGCGGCCGGCCACCCCTATTGCCCTGTCGGGAGGAGGAAGAGAAGGAGTGGGGAGGAGAGAGAAAGCGGTGTGGGGCCCAGCTGTCGGTGACTAGGGGCCCTCCACGTCAGATAAGTGGAGGCGCCCAGCGCTGAGTGCATTTTCCCCACTAGAAAACGTATTCACAGAGAAGCCGCCAGCCACAGTACTACCAGGGGCCCTGGTGCAAATATTTTCTTTGTAGATAGGTCCCTAGCAGAAAAACCTTTGTAACTTTTCATCCGTAACCCCGATTCAGGTGAATCCAATGCCTACGTCTTCGTCCCGTCGAGCCCGTTCCGATGAGGTCACTTTCGTAATGTGTTCACACAGTGGAAATGACCATTTTGCCCTTGCCCTCTATCAGCCCCTCCGAGAGAGAACTATTCTGGCGAATTCTTCCGCCGCTTCACCGCACTTCTTCCCGGAGTAATTCTTCGACCCCAGGCAAGCCAACCATCTGATATATGCCCTAAAGCATTGCTCTATGATATTTCTTGCATGTTTAAATTAATATGCTTGCGCTTCTCTGAGTAGTAGTGAGCTGTAGGTGACGCTGACGAACCCTTGCTTGCACTTTCTTTGGTGACGGCACCACGTCTGTGTTCTGAGCTGTTTCCGGCCGTCTGAGGTGGATGCCGACTTTTATTTATTTTTCAGCAACTGTCCGTGTTCTGAGCTGCTTTTCGGCCGTCTCGGGCAGCTGTTGAATTTCTTTCCGTAGCGGTGACCCTATGCTCTGAGCTGTTTTTCAGCCGTCTTAGGGAACTGCTACATTCTTCTTATCAACACCGTCTCATGCTCTGAGCTGCTTTCCAGCCGTCTTGAGCCGGGGTTGAGTTATTCTGGTAATGTCCCAGATCTGAGTTGTAAACACCGTTCTGGTGGCTACTGGTTTCTTTGTCGGTTTTATGCAAAGGTTCCGATGGTCGTAACTTACAGCTTGAACTTATAAAGCAATAACTTGCCATTTAAATCTTGTTTCACTAAGGACATGTCGTGATATCATATGGAGATAGGTTGTTATGTTCGTGCATAGCTACTACCATCTCAAGTTATTGCGATAAACAACCATGCTGGTTAAATAATGGCTAAAACTGAACATAGTTGGTTGATCTTGAGTCACCTGTCCAGGCTTATTCATGCAACCAAATTTGCCGGTATGGGACGGCCTTGACTTGGTTTGGCTCTGTGCTCTTTCACCGGTACCTCCATGTAGGGAGGGTTATGCGTGCGTGCTACCCTGATCAGGTAGACGGCGATAACCCTGTGAGCCCAGTTGGTTGTTTGCGCGCAGTCCTCGTTTGGGACAGTTTAGGCCAAGACGGTGGCAGGTGTCACGAGGTGACACAAGGGCCACTCAGGGCTTGACTCCGGGGGAGGATGATTGCCGGTGGTACGATGGGAGAGTCACGGGTCATGCGGGTTTCGTTGGAGCAACGCTGGTCCACCCGAATGGGATCACGAGGTCACGTGCTCCATGGTGTGGGTAAAGTGTACAACCTCTGCAGAGTGTAAAATCTATTCGAATAGCCGCTTCCACATTATTGGACAGCCCGTCCAGACCTCACTAGGTGGTCAACCATAATGATGATAATAATGGTGGAAGAACCTGTCCTGCATAGACATCAGATGTTGTCAAGAATATGGTATGTTAGCCATGGGATGGCTATGGAAGAGATGGTCAGATGACCACATGATTTGGATTGGACTTGGATTAGTTTCAGATTGGATCATGAGAATGTTCGGAGTATGGATTATATACTTAATACGCTTTAGTTTACTGTACTTTACTTCAGTAGTTATCTTGCTAGATAACCCTGTTATGTCATGATGATCAATGTTGCTAGATGTCTAATCATGCTGGATAATCTTGCTATGCCATGATAATTAATGTTGCTCTAATAACAAATACATGCTTGAATGCCATGGATTGCTTTGCTTGGTGTATATGTCAGTTTGGTTTGCTTGTGAGTACATTCAAAAGTACTCAGCGGCCTTCAATGTGGCCAGGTTCACATAAGGATTTGTAATCGAGGAGCCGAGGTGTTCGCGGCTAGGAGACTAACCCAGTCAGATCCCTGTGGATTGGAGCCGCACCAAGACCAAGCTTCCTTAGATAGAGCTTTTCCGCTGCCATCATTCTTGTAATATATCCTGTAAGACTTATATGTCCATTAATAGAAATGTCGGTGTTCATGATACTTGTTGTAAAAGCGCATGCCAGAGTGATTTCCTGGGCTGGTATGCGTGGCGACTGTCTGGCTACAGCGGTAATCAGGCGGGGCGCCACAACGGATGGTATCAGAGCAGCCAGGCTGACTTTAGGCTACCCTAGCCAGACTTCATTGTCTTGTGCTCAGTAGAAAGCCCAGATGGATTTCAGCCATCTTTTGCCAAGCTGGCATGGCTACTATTGATCATAAGGCAACCCCCTAGGTTTTTGGCTCCATCAGACCCCAACTCTCATGGCCTTGCCTCCGGTGTGAAATATCGCACCCGGCAACGACCCGTGAGCCCTGAAGCCCCTAGGTAAACCAGATATCCTTACCCTGCTTGCTAGCCATGGTATTTCTCTCCTTAACTCTAGTTTCCTTTGGAACGCTTATAAATTCTATCTCTCCCTAACAACCCTAGAATCGCACGACAATAGCCATCATGCATCGAGTGTGATGTTCCCTCGGGAAGTAGTAGAAGCTTGACACCATTGCTACCAGGAGCATTGTGTGGTTTCGCTTCTAAATCCTCAGAGGTGCATCGAGTGCGCTATACTAGTTATACTAGTGAATCCTCGGCCACGTGTGTAAGGTCAGCAAAATTTGAGCTATGTTTGCTTTTTGGTTTTCGCGGTTTTTGTTTCCTTTATCGGTTCTGTTTCTTCGTCCCTACTGGATCCATCCGCAAGAGCTGCCCAAGAAGACTAGCATACAACTTGGATAATACCCAATAATCCAAATTCAGCAAGATCCAAGACAAGTCAATTGCCTGATATTCAGAATAGCAACACCGGATCTGTCAACAATAAAGAATGGGTCAGAAGCAGAATCTGTGTGCAACAGACAAGGCTAGAACATACCTGAGAAGATTGACCTCAGAACAGATCACGCCTAAGGAGCAGTCAGATGAGCTACGAAGAATGAACATCAGTAAGGACAAATGGTTCCGTCCTTGACACAAGGATTATTTTCGTTAGCGGGGTGAACCGAGCCTTTTCTCAATGGACTCAAGAATCATTTACTACCTGCGGAAGAAATATTTCAAGAATACAATTATGCCAAGAGCAGCAACAAAATTCCGGTACGTTGGTACAAATTTCAAAGCAAATCTTGAAGTTCACCGATGCAAATACAAAATTTTCTGTGCACTGTGACAAGGTTTGCAAGGAATATGGATGAGTTCATGGTTGCCCAGAATCACCGAGCTTCCAAGCATCCAGAATCAAGGAGCACCTAACATGATTGGAAACTCAGCTGAACCGAATGGAATTATCGGCAACACTTGGTTTGGATACAAAGGGTGTTCCGAATTAATTATCAACATGAAGTCTGCATCAGTTCTGCAACCTTTATAGTGGCAATGAGCAGACCAGCAGAAGGACAAGCGCTGTGTGCGACCAATGGAATATCTTCAGTCAAGGTATGGCCTATACCAAATTTGGCTCCGCCATGGAGTAAATTCCGGATACTTCTGAAAGAAGCCAGAATAGGCCATAGATCCGACCACGTATCGCCGTAAAAGACTTCTGGTGTATGAGACCCAGCCTTCCTCCACAAGCTACCGAGAGAAGCTTATGCCACTTGGTGAAAAAAAATCTTCTGGGGTACGACACTCCCATCTTCCACAGTGTGCTACCACGGAAAGCTTCTGGCATAAGGCACCTAACCTTCCGCAGTAAGCCACATGAAGGAAAACTTCTGAGGTACGATACCCAGCCTTCTTCAGTACACTACTCTGGCAAAAGCTTCAAGCATAAGGAATTCATCCTTCTTCAACACGCTATCATGCCTACAACAAGCTTGTCAGAAGGAAGAACTAGTCTGGACACACATCCGCCTCAGAACTCAGTGGTTATAAAAGGATTCATCCTACACCTGCAAATGTTGCGAGCATGCAGTCCAGTGAATCAGTTCATGCGAGCCACTCGTAGACGGGAATGAATGTGTTCAAAGAATCATTGGCCCCATATTTCAAGAAAGGATATGAGCACAGCAATCCCTACGAGGTATGCAAGAGTAAGCTGTGAGAACAAGCCCAACAAGCCGAGAAAACAATCAGGAAGCCGTGTTGGCAAGTCATCACAGGTCCATCATAGGAATCCTCAAGAACAAAGAAGTTGAGGACAAACAACCTCCGTGATGGTCAGCAAGACACAGTTTCACAGACAAGGTATTACCACCAATCCTTGCCAGACTCTTGCATATACGGCCACAACAATGCAGCCAACATGTCATACCCACACTAAATACAGGCCACCAACCAAGACAAGAGGCTATACTCCGAAAGATACACCGGATGATAGTGATATTATGTTCAGCTCAGTGGTCAAAGCAAGGACTACAGAGGCTATGTATGACAGAACTATCTCCATGAATGACGGAGTTTGAAAAAGGACATTCAGATGAAATAGCTCAAAGCACATCAGCACCAACAGCTCGTAGACACCATGAAATCATTGGAATAAGAAGTTAATGTCTATGATTACTTTGTGATCATGCCTGATATTTCAGTCGAGGATATAGCAGCAATGGCTCGGTTATATTGTACCTTGAATTGTGAATCACCTAAGGACAACGCCCGAATGCATAAGACAGAAGGAAACATCAGCATGGAACCCACAGCCAGACTGAGCATTCTGACATGCTAAAGAGAAGGTCACCTCTAGCCATCAAGGCCATACGAGCAAGTGGGCCTGGTACTAGGAAAGGATGTCTTGCCATGACTGTCAGAGTACGAAGTATCGCAATAAAACCTGAAGCAGTTGCTTCCGGACAATGGAAACTAAGCTGTTTGTTGATATTACCGCTACCCCACTACCAGGACAAGAGGTTCACCTGACAGGAAGGAGAAGGACTCAAGGAAACTGTGTGCAGAGACAACACCTGGTCCATCAGAAGAGGCAGTTAAAAGGCCCCGTATTCCAGCCAAGTCTTCTGGAATACTGCACCGCTGGCATAGGACGAATCAGCTCTTCGTTACTATGGATAATGTTACAAGGGTACAAGGATCACATCAGCACGGCGGCACTACGCCTGCCCAGGGTAGCCCTATGCCAGCAGCGGAACAACCCGAGGAAGCGGAATGACTCTCGGCAATGGAACGATGACTGCGGTAAAGACAAGATCGCTGATGGATCCAAGTCGCAGACAGGTAAGTCCCCCTTCCCCGGGAGGTAAGCCCAGAAATCTCGAGGACGAGATTTTCTTAAGGGGGGTAGGTTTGTAACACCTTGGTTTCCGCTCCCTGTTTTTTTCCTTCGCGGGATTTGACTCCCGACTTTTGTCTCGGTGATATCGGATTTTCTCAAGCTCTTGGGTATATGAAGATGGTCATTTAGCCTTGCCTTTCCTATCCAACCGAAGATTCTCTCAAGACCAATCCTACCACCTAAGATTTATTCTCAGGGTTTTGCCGTCGAAACCCTACCTTCCGAGTTACCGGAAGGGAAACCCAAATTCCTTCCATTACAAAGGAACCCCAATTTACTTTGATCTGTTGCCTCCCAAACTTATCCTAGTCATCATCCTTCATCTATAAACCCTGGATATGCAAAAATATTGCCAAGTTATTTGCAATATTTTTCATTTATAATTAATTCCTTTTTCTGCCAGTTAAAGGAATTAAATCAAGGAAAATATCTATCCATCTCCAAAGTTCATGAAAACTTGTGGAGATATTCTTTGTGATCATATTGAGCTCCCATAAAAATATTGGCCATAATTAAATAAGGGAAATGCATTTTCCTATTTAATGCCAATATTGCATTTTGGGCACTTTCTAAAGGAACTACCATTTTGGTAGCCAGGAAAAATCCCAAATAAATTGTGTAGCTTCTCATATCCATATATTTACCATTTCCATCAAAATCCAAGTCCCATAGTTCAAGGTTTGAGCACAACATTCATTTGCAAATTCTGTCCAGATTTTCAGTTTGCAAAGGAAGTGCTTGAACCTTTGATCCATTGGAGCTGAAATTTTCCATGGTGGTTAACATTAACAAATAACTCATGCAAACCAAAAATCAGCTCAATCCATCTGTCCATTTGTCCACAGCATTTTTCTCAAGTTTCTGTCCATTTGGAAGCTCTGTGAAGGAAGTACCTTCATAGTGTATCCAAATGAGCTGAAATTTTAGCAGCTCGCTATATTCTCTAAATCATTGGCCTCCACCAAAATTCAGCTCATTTCATCATGTCAGTTGAGCACAACTTCAAATTCCAGTTTCTGGACCAATTTGGCAGTTGTGAGGGAAGTATATGCAAATGGGGTCTAAATGACTTCAAATTTTGTCAGCATATAGTCCTTCCTACAACATAACACTGTGACAAAGTTTCAGTTCCATATCTCTATCCATTTCTCCACAAAATGTCAGCCAAGTTTGCTGTTAAAGTCTGTTTCTGCAAGGTTCACTCATCCTAGAGCTATCCAGGTGGTTCCAGCCACTTGTCTCATCTATTTGAGCAGTGATGCATCTAATTGACAATGTGTGACGAGCAGAGCCGTACCAGAATGTGTGGTGCCCGTGGTGACCATGCAATGAGCATACAGAACCCGCACTCTGCGCCTCTGTCGTCTCCGTGCCGTCACCTCCGGCCGGCCCTCGCTTGTTTGAGCATGTCTAGCGGCTCCGCGGCGTCCAGCTGCTCCTCTCCAGACCCTTCTCCCCTCCCCTATCATCCTCCTCGCGCCACGACAGTCGCCGCCGCGGCACTGTCACCCCCGTGACCCTCGAGCTATCGCCTCCTTCTTTGGTTTCTTCCTCTCGGAGCCATCGCATCGCCTTGAATGCCGTCAGGTCGGCCGCTCCGCGACACCAGCAAGGCTCCAGCCACGTCGCCCGCAGCTCCAGTAAGCCGATTAGTCCGCCACGGCGGCTGTGGCTATCTGCTCTCGTCGGCCGGCTATATATAGCTCGCTCCTGAGTCTCCCTCGAGCTCATCCCACCCCCTTTTCCCTCCCTCTCCCTCCTAGATCCTTCCCTGCTCGAAGGAGCAAGCTCTGGCGCCCAATCTCTCCACTTCGGCCGCCATGGCCGCCAGCCTCTCCCACCTAAATTCACTCACCTCACGCCCCCATTCCTACTCCATTCACCGTGGCCGACCACCACCACCGTCAGCAGGCCCTCCCCGCCTCCATTTCCTCTCGGGGTAGGCCAAAGCTCCGGCCCGAGCTCACCACCGCCGCCTTCTGCCTCCACCACAACCGGCAGCCTCAGTGCACCCCCGCCTCCGCCTTGACTACCGACTGGCGCGGGAAGGTGCCGCGAGCTCATCCCCTCCGCTGGCCGAGCCCGCCGTGCCCTGCCTCACCGGCATCAGCCGCGGCCGGCCGCCCCTGTTGCCCTGTCGGGAGGAGGAAGAGAAGGAGTGGGGATGAGAGAGAAAGCGGTATGGGGCCCAGCCGTTGGTGACTAAGGTCCCTCCATGTCAGATAAGTGGAGGCGCCCAGCGCTGAGTGCGTTTTCCCCACTAGAAAACGTATTCACAGGGAAGGCGCCAGCCACAGTACTGCCAGGGGCCTAGATGCAAATATTTTCTTTGCAGATAGGTCCCTAGCAGAAAAACCTTTGTAACTTTTCATCCGTAACCCCGATTCAGGTGAATCCAATGCCTACGTCTTCGTCTCGTCGAGCCCGTTCCGATGAGGTCACTTTCGTAATGTGTTCACACAGTGGAAATGACCATTTTGCCCTTGCCCTCTATCAGCCCCCTCCGAGAGAGAACTGTTCCGGCAAATTCTTCTGCGGCTTCACCGCACTTCTTCCCAGAGTAATTCTTCGACCCCAGGCAAGCCGACCATCTGATATATGCCCTAAAGCATTGCTCTGTGATATTTCTAGCATGTTTAAATTAATATGCTTGTGCTTGTCTGAGTAGTAGTGAGCTCTAGGTGACGCTGACGAACCCTTGCTTGCACTTTCTTCGGTGACGGCACCACGCCTGTGTTCTGAGCTGTTTCCGACCGTCCGAGGTGGATGCCGACTTTTATTTTTCTTGTCAGCAACTGTTCGTGTTCTGAGCTGCTTTTCGGCCGTCTCGGGCAGCTGTTGAATTTCTTTCCGTAGCGGTGACCCTATGCTCTGAACTGTTTTTCAGCCGTCTTAGGGAACTGCTACATTCTTCTTATCAACACCGTCTCATGCTCTGAGCTGCTTTCCAGCCGTCTTGAGCCGGGGTTGAGTTATTCTGGTAATGTCCCAGATCTGAGTTATAAAGACCGTTCTGGTGGCTAATGGTTTCTTTGCCGGTTTTATGCAAAGGTTTCGATGGTCGTAACTTACAGCTCAAACTTATTAAGTGATAACTTGCCATTTAAATCTTGTTTCACTAAGGACCTGTCGTGATATCATATGGAGATAGGTTGTTATGATCGTGCATAGCTACTACCATCTCAAGTTATTGCGATAAACAACCATGCTGGTTAAATAATGGCTAAAACTGAACATAGTTGGTTGATCTTGAGTCACCTGTCCGGGCTTATTCGTGCAACCACATTTGCCGGTATGGGACGGCCCTGACTTGGTCTGGCTCCGTGCTCTTTCACCGGTACCTCCATGTAGGGAGGGTTATGCGTGCGTGCTACCCTGATCAGGTAGACGGCGGTAACCCTGTGAGCCCAGTTGGTTGTTTGCGCACAGTCCCCGTTTGGGACAGTTTATTTTGGCCACGATGATGGCAGGTGTCAGGAGGTGACACAGGGGCCACCCAGGGATTGACTCCGGGGGAGGACGATTGCCGATGGTACGATGGGAGAGTCACGGCTTAGGCGGGTTTCATTGGAGCAATGCTGGTCCACCCGAATGGGATCACGAGGTCACATGCTCCATGGTGTGGGTAAAGTGTACAACCTCTGCAGAGTGTCGAATAGCCGCATCCACGGTATTGGATAGCCCGTCCAGACCTCACTAGGTGGTCAACCGTAATGATGATAATAATGGCGGAAGAACCTGTCCTGCATAGACATCAGATGTTGTCAGGAATATGGTATGTTAGCCATGGGATGGCTATGGAAGAGATGGTCGAATGACCACATGATTTGGATTGGACTTGGATCAGTTTCAGATTGGATCATGAGAATGTTCGAAGTATGGATTATATACTTAATATGCTTTACTTTACTGTACTTTACTTCAGTAGTTATCTTGCTAGATAACCCTGTTATGTCATGATGATCAATGCTGCTAGATGTCTAATCATGCTGGATAATCTTGCTATGCCAGGATAATTAATGTTGCTCTAATAACAAATACATGCTTGAATGCCATGGATTGCTTTGCTTGGTGTATATGTTAGTTTGGTTTGCTTGCGAGTACATTCAAAAGTACTCAGCGGCCTTCAATGTGGCCAGGATCACATAAGGATTCGTCGTCGAGGAGCCGAGGTGTTCGCGGCTAGGAGAGTAACCCAGTCAGATCCCTGTGGATTGGAGCCGCACCAAGACCAAGCTGCCTTAGATAGAGCTTTTCCGCTGCCATCATTCTTGTAATATATCCTGTAAGACTTATATGTCCATTAATAGAAATGTCGGTGTTCATGATGCTTGTTGTAATAGCGCATGCCAGAGTGATTTCCTGGGCTGGTATGAGTGGCGACCGTCTGGCTACAGTGGTAATCAGGCGGGGCGCCACAACGGATGGTATCAGAGCAACCAGGCTGACTGTAGGCTACCCTAGCCAGACTTCATTGTCTTGTGCTCAGTAGAAAGCCCAGATGGATTTCAGCCATCTTTTGCCAACCTGGCACAGCTACTATTGATCATAAGGCAACCCCCTAGGTTTTTGGCTCCATCAGACACCAACTCTCGTGGCCTTGCCTCCGGTGTGAAATATCGCACCCGGCAACGACCCGTGAGCCCTGAACCCCCTAGGTAAACCAGATATCCTTACCCTGCTTGCTAGCCATGGCATTTCTCTCCTTAACTCTAGTTTCCTTTGGGAAACGCTTATAAATTCTATCTCTCCCCAACAACCCTAGAATCGCACGACCATAGCCATCATGCATCAAGTGTGATGCTCCCTCGGGAAGTAGTAGAAGCTTGACACCATTGCTTCCAGGAGCACTGTGTGGTTTCGCTTCTAAATCCTCAGAGGTGCATCGAGTGCGCTATACTAGTTATACTAGTGAATCCTCGGCCATGTGTGTAAGGTCCGCAAAATTTGAGCTATGTTTGCTTTTTGGTTTTCTCGGTTTTTGTTTCCTTTATCGGTTCAGTTTCTTCGTCCCGACTGGATCCATCTGCAAGAGCTGCCCAAGAAGACCAGCATACAACTTGGATATTAGCCAATAATCCAAATTCAGCAAGAGCCAAGACAAGTCAATTGCCTAATATTCAAAATAGCAACACCGGATCTGTCAAGAATAAAGAATGGGTCAGAAGTAGAATCTGTGTGCAATAGACAAGGTTAGAACATACCTAAGAAGATTGACCTCAGAATAGATCACGCCTAAGGAGCAGTCAGATGAGCTACCAAGAATGAACATCAGTAAGGACAAATGGTTACGTCCTCGACACAAGGATTATTTTCGTTAGCGGGGTGACCCGAGCCTTTTCTTAATGGACTCAATAATCATTTACTACCTGCGGAAGACATATTTCAAGAATACAAGTATGCCAAGAGCAGCAACAAAATTCTGGTACGTTGGTACAAATTTCAAAGCAAATCTTGAAGTTCACCGATGCAAATACAAAATTTACTGGGCACTGTGACAAGGTTTGCAAGGAATATGGATGAGTTCACGGTTGCCCAGAATCACCGAGCTTCCAATCATCCAGAATCAAGGAGCACCTAACACGATTGGAAACTCAGCTGAACCGAATGGAATTATCGGCAACACTTGGTTTGGATACAAAGGGTGTTCTGAATTAATTATCAACATGAAGTCTGCATCAGTTCTGCAACCTTTATAGTGGCAATGAGCAGACCAGCAGATGGACAAGCGATGTGTGCGACCAATGGAATATCTTCAGTCAAGGTATGGCCTATACCAAATTTGGCTCTGCCATGGAGTAAATTCCGGATACTTCGGAAAGAAGCCAGAATCGGCCATAGATCCGACCACATATCGCCGTAAAAGACTTCTGGTATATGAAACCCAGCCTTCCTCCACAAGCTACCGAGAGAAGCTTACGCCACTTGGTGAAAAAAAATCTTCTGGGGTACGACACTCCCATCTTCCACAGTGTGCTACCACGGGAAGCTTCTGGCATAAGGCACCTAACCTTCCGCAGTAAGCCACATGAAGGAAAACTTCTGAGGTACGATACCCAGCCTTCTTCAGTACACTACTCTGGCAAAAGCTTCAAGCATAAGGAATTCAGCCTTCTTCAACACGCTATCGTGCCTACAACAAGCTTGTCAGAAGCAAGAACTAGTCTGGACACACATCCGCCTCCGAACTCAGTGGTTATAAAAGGATTCATCCTACACCTGCAAATGTTGTGAGCATGCAGTCCAGTGAATCAGTTCATGCGAGCCACTCGTACCCGGGAATGACTGTGTTCAGAGAATCATTGGCCCCACATTTCAAGAAAGGATATGAGCACAGCAATCCCTACGAGGTATGCAAGAGTAAGCTGTGAGAACAAGCCCAACAAGCCGGGAAAACCATCAGGAAGCCGTGTTGGCAAGTCATCACAGGTCCATCAAAGGAATCCTCAAGAACAAAGAAGTTGAGGACAAACAACCTCCATGATGGTCAGCAAGACACAGTTTCACAGACAAGGTATTACCACCAATCCTTACCAGACTCTTGCATATACGGCCACAACAATGCAGCCAGCATGTCAGACCCACACTAAATACGGGCCACCAACCAAGACAAGAGGCTATACTCCAAAAGATACACCGGATGATAGTGATATTATGTTCAGCTTAGTGGTCAAAGCAAGGACTACAGAGGCTATGTAAGACAGAACTATCTCCATGAACGACAGAGTTCGAAAAAGGACATTCAGATGAAATAGCTCAAAGCACATCAGCACCAACAACTCGTAGACACCATGACAGCATTGGAATAAGAAGTTACTGTCTATGATTACTTTGTGATCAAGCCTTATATTTTAGTCGAGGATATAGCAGCAATGGCTCGGTTATATTGTTCCTTGAATTGTGAATCACCTAAGGATAACGCCCGAATGCATAAGATAGAAGGAAACATCAGCATGGAACCCACAGCCAGACTGAGCATTCTGACATGGCAAAGAGAATGTCACCTCTAGCCATCAAGGCCATACGAGCACGTGGGCCTGGTACTAGGAAATGATGTCTTGCCTTGACTGTCAAAGTACAAAGTATCACAATAAAACCCGAAGCAGTTGCTTCCGGACCATGGAAACTAAGCTGTTTGTTGATATTACCGCTACCCCACTACCAGGACATGAGGTTCACCTGACAGGAAGGAGAAGGATTCAAGGAAACTGTGTGCAGAGACAACACCTGGTCCATCAGAAGAGGCAGTTAAAAGGCCCCGTATTCCAGCCAAGTCTTCTGGAATACGGCACCGCTGGCATAGGACAAATCAGCTCTTCGTTACTATGGATAAGGTTACAAGGGTACAAGGATCACATCAGCACGGCGGCACTACGCCTGCCCAGGGTAGCCCAATGCTAGCAGCGGAACAACCCGAGGAAGCGGAATGACTCTCGGCAACGGAACGATCACTGTGGTAAAGACAAGATCGCTGATGGATCCAAGTCGCACACAGGTAAGTCCACCTTCCCCAGGAGGTAAGCCCGGAAATCTCGAGGACGAGATTTTCTTAAGGGGGGTAGGTTTGTAACACCTTGGTTTCCGCTCCCTGTTTTTTTTCCTTCGCGGGATTTGACTCCCGTCTTTTTTCTCGGTGATATCGGATTTTCTCAAGCTCTTGGGTATATGAAGATGGTCATTTAGCCTTGCCTTTCCTATCCAACCAGAGATTCTCTCAAGACCAATCCTACCACCTAAGATTTATTCTCAGGGTTTTGCCGTCGAAACCCTACCTTCCGAGTTACCGGAAGGGAAACCCTAATTCCTTCCGTTACAAACGAACCCCAATTTACTTTGATCTGTTGCCTCCCAAACTTCTCCCAGTCATCATCCTTCATCTATAAACCCTGGATATGCAAAAATATTGCCAAGTTATTTGCAATATTTTTCATTTATAATTAATTCCTTTTTCTGCCAGTTAAAGGAATTAAATCCAGGAGAATATCTATCCATCTCCAAAGTTCTTGAAAACTTGTGGAGACATTCTTTGTGACCATATTGAGCTCCCATAAAAATATTGGCCATAATTAAATAAGGGAAATTGCATTTTCCTATTTAATGCCAATATTGCATTTTGGGCAATTTCTAAAGGAACTACCATTTTGGTAGCCAGGAAAAATCCCAAATAAATTGTGGAGCTTCTCATATCCATATATTCACCATTTCCATCAAAATCCAAGTCCCATAGTTCAAGGTTTGAGCACGACATCCAATTGCAAATTCTGTCCAGATTTTCAGTTTGCAAAGGAAGTGCTTGAACCCTTGATCCATTTGAGCTGAAATTTTCCATGGTGGTTAACATTGACAAATAACTCACGGAAACCAAAAATCAGCTCAATCCATCTGTCCATTTGTCCATAACATTTTCTCAAGTTTCCGTCCATTTGGAAGCTGTGTGAAGGAAGTACCTGCATAGTGTATCCAAATGAGCTGAAATTTTACCAGCTCATTATATTCTATAAATCATTGGCCTCCACCAAAATTCAGCTCATTTCATCATGTCAGTTGAGCACAGCTTCAAATTCCAGTTTCTGGACCAATTTGGCAGTTGTGAGGGAAGTATATGCAAATGGGGTCTAAATGACTTCAAATTTTGTCAGCATATAGTCCTTCCTACAACATTAACACTGTGACAAAGTTTCAGTTCCATATATCTATCCATTTCTCCACAAAATGTCAGCCAAGTTTGCTGTTAAAGCCTGTTTCTGCAAGGTTCACTCATCCTAGAGCTATCCAGGTGGTTCCAGCCACTTGTCTCATCTATTTGAGCAGTGATGCATCTAATTGACAAGGTGTGACGAGCAGAGCCGTACCAGAACATGCGATGCCAGTGGTGACCACGCAATGAGCATACAGAACCCGCGCTCTGCGCCTTTGTCGTCTCCGTGCCGTCACCTCCGGCCGGCCCTCGCTTGTTTGAGCATGTCTAGCGGCTCCGCGGCGTCCACCTGCTCCTCTCCAGACCCTTCTCCCCTCCCCTATCATCCTCCTCGCGCCACGACGGTCGCCGCCGCGGCACTGTCATCCCCGTGACCCTCGAGCAATCGCCTCCTTCTTTGGTTTCTTCCTCCCGGAGCCATCGCATCGCCTTGAATGCCGTCAGGTCGGCCGCTCCGCGACACCAGCAAGGCTCCAGCCACGTCGCCCGCTGCTCCAGTAAGCCGATAAATCTGCCACGGCGGCCGTGGCTATCTGCTCTCGTCGGCCGGCTATATATAGCTCGCTCCTGAGTCTCCTTTGAGCTCACCCCACCCCCTTTTCCCTCTCTCTCCCTCCTAGATCCTTCCCTGCTCGAAGGTGCAAGCTCTGGCGCCCAATCTCTCCTCTTCGGCCGCCATGGCCACCGGCCTCTCCCGCCTAAATTCACTCACCTCCCGCCCCCATTTTTTCTCCAGTCGCCATGGCCGACCACCACCACCGTCAGTAGGCCCTCCCCGCCTCCATTTCCTCTCGGGCCAGGCCAAAGCTCCGCCCCGAGCTCACCACCGCCGCCTTCTCCCTCCACCTCGACCGGCCGCCTCAGTGCACCCCCGCCTCCGCCTTGACTACCGACGGGTGTGGGAAGGAGCCGCGAGCTCATCCCCTCCACTGGCCGAGCCCGCCGTGCCCTGCCTCACTGGCATCAGCCGCGGCCGGCCACCCCTGTTGCCCTGTCGGGAGGAGGAAGAGAAGGAGTGGGGAGGAGAGAGAAAGTGGTGTGGGGCCCAGCCGTCGGTGACTAGGGGCCCTCCATGTCAGATAAGTGGAGGAGCCCAGTGCTGAGAGCATTTTCCCCACTAGAAAATGTATTCACAGAGAAGGCGCCAGCCACTGTACTGCCAGGGGCCCAGATGCAAATATTTTCTTTGCAGATAGGTCCCTAGCAGAAAAACCTTTGTAACTTTTCATCCGTAACCCCGATTTAGGTGAATCCAACGCCTACGACTTCGTCTCGTCGAGCCCGTTCCGATGAGGTCACTTTCGTAATGTGTTCACATAGTGGAAATGACCATTTTGCCCTTGCCCTCTATCAACCCCCTCCGAGGGAGAACTGTTACGGCGAATTCTTCCGCGGCTTCACCGCACTTATTCCCGGAGTAATTCTTTGAGCCCAGGCAAGCCGACCATCTGATATATGCCCTAAAGCATTGCTCTGTGATATTTCTTGCATGTTTAAATTAATATGCTTGTGCTTGTTTGAGTAGTAGTGAGCTGTAGGTGACGCTGACGAACCCTTGCTTGCACTTTCTTCGGTGAAGGCACCACGCCTGTGTTCTGAGCTGTTTCTGGCCGTCCGAGGTGGATACCGACTTTTATTTCTCTTGTCAGCAACTGTCCATGTTCTGAGCTGCTTTTCGGCCGTCTCGGGCAGCTATTGAATTTCTTTCCGTTGTGGTGACCCTATGCTCTGAGCTATTTTTCAGCCGTCTTAGGGAACTGCTACATTCTTCTTATGAACACCGTCTCATGCTCTGAGCTGCTTTCCAGCCGTCTTGAGCCGGGGTTGAGTTATTCCGGTAATGTCCCAGATCTGAGTTGTAAAGACCGTTCTGGTGGCTACTGGTTTCTTTGCCGGTTTTATGCAAAGGTTCCGATGGTCGTAACTTACAGCTAGAACTTATAAAGTGATAACTTGCCATTTAAATCTTGTTTCACTAAGGACCTGTCGTGATATCATATGGAGATAGGTTGTTATGATCGTGCATAGCTACTACCATCTCAAGTTATTGCGATAAACAACCATGCTGGTTAAATAATGGCTAAAACTGAAGATAGTTGGTTGATCTTGAGTCACCAGTCCGGGCTTATTCGTGCAACCACATTTTCCGGTATGGGACGGCCTTGCCTTGGTCTGGCTCCGTGCTCTTTCACCGATACCTCCATGTAGGGAGGGTTATGCGTGCGTGCTACCATGATCAGGTAGACGGCGATAACCCTGTGAGCCCAGTTGGTTTTTTGCGCGCAGTCCTTGTTTGGGACAGTTTAGTTTGGCCACGACGGTGGCAGGTGTCACGAGGTGACATAGGGGCCACCCAGGGCTTGACTCTGGGGGAGGATGATTGCCGGTGGTACGATGGGAGAGTCACGGGTCAGGTGGGTTTCTTTGGAGCAACGCTGGTCCACCCGAATGGGATCACGAGGTCAGGTGCTCCATGGTGTGGGTAAAGTGTACAACCTCTGCAGAGTGTAAAATCTATTCGAATAGCCGCGTCCACGGTATTGGACAGCCCGTCCAGACCTCACTAGGTGGTCAACTGTAATGATGATAATAATGGTGGAAGAACCTGTCCTGCATAAACATCAGATGTTGTCAGGAATATGGTATGTTAGCCATGGGATGGCTGTGGAAGAGATGGTCGGATGACCACATGATTTGGATTGGACTTGGTCAGTTTTATATTGGATCATGAGAATGTTCGGAGTATGGATTATATACTTAATATGCTTTACTTTACTGTAATTTACTTTAGTAGTTATCTTGCTAGATAACCCTGTTATGTCATGATGATCCATGCTGCTAGATGTCAAATCATGCTGGATAATCTTGCTATGCCTTGATAATTAATGTTCCTCTAATAACAAATACATGCTTGAATGCCATGGATTGCTTTGCTTGGTGTATATGTTAGTTTGGTTTGCTTGCGAGTACATTCAAAAGTGCTCAGTGGCCATCGATGTGGCCAGGTTCACATAAGGATTCATCGTCGAGGAGCCGAGGTGTTCGTGGCTAGGAGAGTAACCCAGTCAGATCCCTGTGGATTGGAGCCGCACCAAGACCAAGCTGCCTTAGATAGAGCTTTTCCGCTGCCATCATTTTGTAATATATCCTGTAAGACTTATATGTCCATTAATTGAAATGTTGGTGTTCATGATACTTGTTGTAAAAGCGCATGCCAGAGTGATTTCCTGGGCTGGTATGCGTGGCGACCGTTTGGCTACAGTGGTAATCAGGCGGGGCGCCACAACGGATGGTATTAGAGCAGCCAGGCTGACTGTAGGCTACCCTAGCCAGACTTCATTGTCTTGTGCTCAGTAGAAAGCCCAGATGGATTTCATCCATCTTTTGCCAACCTGGCATGGCTACTATTGATCATAAAGCAACCCCCTAGGTTTTTGGCTCCATCAGACCCCAACTCTCGTGGCCTTGCCTCCGGTGTGAAATATCGCACCCGGCAACGACCCGTGAGCCCTGAACCCCCTAGGTAAACCAGATATCCTTACCCTGCTTGCTAGCCATGGCATTTCTCTCCTTAACTCTAGTTTCCTTTGAGAAACGCTTATAAATTCTATCTCTCACCAACAACCCTAGAATCGCACGACCATAGCCATCGTGCATCGAGTGTGATGTTCCCTCGGGAAGTAGTAGAAGCTTGACACCATTGCTACCTGGAGCACTGTGTGGTTTCGCTTCTAAATCCTCAGAGGTGCATCGAGTGCACTATACTAGTTATACTAGTGCATCCTCGACCACGTGTGTAAGGTCCGCAAAATTTGAGCTATGTTTGCTTTTTGCTTTTCGTGGTTTTTGTTTCCTTTATCGGTTCTGTTTCTTCGTCCCGACTGGATCCATCCGCAAGAGTGCCCAAGAAGACCAGCATACAATTTGGATAATACCCAATAATCCAAATTCAGCAAGAGCCAAGACAAGTCAATTGCCTGATATTCAGAATAGCAACACCGGATCTGTCAAGAATAAAGAATGGGTCAGAACCAGAATCTGTGTGCAACAGACAAGGCTAGAACATACCTGAGAAGATTGACCTCAGAACAGATCATGCCTAAGGAGTAGTCAGATGAGCTACCAAGAATGAATATCAGTAAGGACAAATGGTTCCGTCCTCGACACAAGGATTATTTTCATTAGCGGGGTGAACCGAGCCTTTTCTCAATGGACTCAAGAATCATCTACTACCCGCCGAAGACATATTTCAAGAATACAAGTATGCCAAGAGCAGCAACAAAATTCCGGTACGTTGGTACAAATTTCAAAGCAAATCTTGAAGTTCACTGATGCAAATACAAAATTTTCTGGGCACTGTGACAAGGTTTGCAAGGAATATGGATGAGTTCACGGTTTCCCAGAATCACCGAGCTTCCAAGCATCCAGAATCAAGGAGCACCTAACATGATTGGAAACTCAGCTGAACCGAATGGAATTATTGGCAACACTTGGTTTGGATACAAAGGGTGTTTCGAATTAATTATCAACATGAAGTCTGCATCAGTTCTGCAACCTTTATAGTGGCAATGAGCAGACCAGCAGAAGGACAAGCGAAGTGTGCGACCAATTGAATATCTTCAGTCAAGGTATGGCCTATACCAAATTTGGCTCCGCCATGGAGTAAATTCCGGATACTTCGTAAAGAAGCCAGAATCGGCCATAGATCCGACCACATATCGCCGTAAAAGACTTCTGGTATATGAAACCCAGCCTTCCTCCACAAGCTACCGAGAGAATCTTACGCCACTTGGTGAAATAAAATCTTGATGGGTACGACACTCCCATCTTCCACAGTGTGCTACCACGGAAAGCTTCTGGCATAAGGCACCTAACCTTCCGCAGTAAGCGACATGAAGGAAAACTTCTGAGGTATGATACCCAGCCTTCTTCAGTACACTACTCTGGCAAAAGCTTCGAGCATAAGGAATTCAGCCTTCTTCAACACGCGATCGTGCCTACAACAAGCTTGTCAGAAGCAAGAACTAGTCTGGACACACATCCGCCTCAGAACTCAGTGGTTAAAAAATGATTCATCCTACACCTGTAAATGTTATGAGCATGCAGTCCAGTGAATCAGTTCATGCGAGCCACTCGTACACGGGAATGACTGTGTTCAGAGAATCATTGGCCCCATATTTCAAGAAAGGATATGAGCACAGCAATCCCTACGAGGTATGCAAGAGTAAGCTGTGAGAAGAAGCCCAACAAGCCGGGAAAACAATCAGGAAGCCGTGTTGGCAAGTCATCACAGGTCCATCAAAGGAATCCTCAAGAACAAAGAAGTTGAGGACAAACAACCTCCGTGATGGTCAGCAAGACACAGTTTCACAGACAAGGTATTACCACCAATCCTTGCCAGACACTTGCATATACGGCCACAACAATGCAGCCAGCATGTCATACCCACACTAAATACGGGCCACCAACCAAGACAAGAGGCTATATTCCGAAAGATACCCCGGATGATAGTGATATTATGTTCAGCTCAGTGGTCAAAGCAAGGACTACAGAGGCTATGTATGACAGAACTATCTCCTTGAACGACGGAGTTCAAAAAAGGACATTTAGATGAAATAGCTCAAAGCACATCAGCACCAACAGCTCGTAGACACCATGACATCATTGGAATAAGAGGTTACTGTCTATGATTACATTGTGATGATGCCTGATATTTCAGTCGAGGATATAGCAGCAATGGCTCGGTTATATTGTTCCTTGAATTGTGAATCACCTAAGGACAACGCCCGAATGCATAAGATAGACGGAAACATCAGCATGGAACCCACAGCCAGACTGAGCATTCTGACATGGCAAAGAGAAGGTCACCTCTAGCCATCAAGGCCATACAAGCACGTGGGCCTGGTACTAGGAAAGGATGTCTTGCCTTGACTGTTAGAGTACAAAGTATCACAATAAAACCCGAAGCAGTTGCTTTCGGACCATGGAAACTAAGCTGTTTGTTGATATTACCGCTACCCCACTACCAGGACAAGAGGTTCACCTGACAGGAAGGAGAAGGATTCAAGGAAACTGTGTGCAGAGACAACACCTGGTCCATCAGAAGAGGCAGTTAAAAGGCCCCGTATTCCAGCCAAGTCTTCTAGAATACGGCACCGCTGGCATAGGATGAATCAGCTCTTCGTTACTATGGATAAGGTTACAAGGGTACAAGGATCACATCAGCACGGCGGCACTACGCCTGCCCAGGGTAGCCCTATGCTAGCAGCGAAACAACCCGAGGAAGCGGAATGACTCTCGGCAACGGAACAATGGCTGCGGTAAAGACAAGATCGCTGATGGATCCAAGTCACACACAGGTAAGTCCCCCTTCCCCGGGAGGTAAGCCAGGAAATCTCGAGGATGAGATTTTCTTAAGGGGGGTAGGTTTGTAACACCTTGGTTTCCGCTCCCTGTTTTTTTTCCTTCGCGGGATTTGACTCCCGTCTTTTTTCTCGGTGATATCGGATTTTCTCAAGCTCTTGGGTATATGAAGATGGTCATTTAGCCTTGCCTTTCCTATCCAACCAGAGATTCTCTCAAGACCAATCCTACCACCTAAGATTTATTCTCAGGGTTTTGCCGTCGAAACCCTACTTTCCGAGTTACCTGAAGGGAAACCCTAATTCCTTCCGTTACAAAGCAACCCCAATTTACTTTGATCTGGTGCCTCCCAAACTTCTCCCAGTCATCATCCTTCATCTATAAACCCTAGATATGCAAAAATATTGCCAAGTTATTTGCAATATTTTTCATTTATAATTAATTCCTTTTTCTGCCAGTTAAACAAATTAAATCGAGGAAAATATCTATCCATCTCCAAAGTTCATGCAAACTTGTGGAGATATTCTTTTTGATCATATTGAGCTCCCATAAAAATATTGGCCATAATTAAATAAGGGAAATTGCATTTTCCTATTTAATGCCAATATTGCATTTTGGGAACTTTCTAAAGGAACTACCATTTTGGTAGCCAGGAAAAATCCCAAATAAATTGTGGAGCTTCTCATATCCATATATTCACCATTTCCATCAAAATCCAAGTCCCATAGTTCAAGGTTTGAGCACAGCATCCATTTGCAAATTCTGTCCAGGTTTTCAGTTTGCAAAGGAAGTGCTTGAACCCTTGATCCATTTGAGCTGAAATTTTCCATGGTGGTTAACATTGACAAATAACTTATGGAAACCAAAAGTCAGCTCAATCCATCTGTCCATTTGTCCACAGCATTTTTCTCATGTTTTTGTCCATTTGGAAGCTCAGTGAAGGAAGTACCTTCATAGTGTATCCAAATGAGCTGAAATTTTACCAGCTCACTATATTCTCTAAATCATTGGCCTCCACCAAAATTCAGCTCATTTCATCAAGTCAGTTGAGCACAGCTTCAAATTCCAGTTTCTAGACCAATTTGGCAGTTGTGAGGGAAGTGTATGCAAATGGGGTCTAAATGACATCAAAGTATGTCAGCATATAGTCATTCCTACAACATAACACTATGACAATGTTTCAGTTCTATATCTCTGTCCATTTCTCCACAAAATGTCCGCCAAGTTTGCTGTTAAATTCTGTTTCTGCAAGGTTCACTCATCCTAGAGCTATCCAGGTGGTTCCAGCCACTTGTCTCATCTATTTGAGCAGTGATGCATCCAATTGACAAGGTGTGACGAGCAGAGCCGTACCAGAATGTGCGGTGCCTGTGGTGACCTTGCAATGAGCATCCAGAACCCGCGCTGTGCGCCTCTGTCGTCTCTGTGCCATCACCTCCGGCCAGCCCTCGGTTGTTTGAGCATGTCTAGCGGCTCCGCGGCGTCCACCTGCTCTTCTCCACACCCTTCTCCCCTCCCCTATCATCCTCCTCGCGCCACGACGGTCGCCGCCGTGGCACTGTCACCCCCGTGACCCTCGAGCCGTCGCCTCCTTCTTTGGTTTCTTCCTCCCGGAGCCATCGCATCGCCTTGAATGCCGTCAGGTCGGCCGCTCCGCGACACCAGCAAGGTTCCAGCCACATCGCCCGTAGCTCCAGTAAGCCTATAAGTCCGCCACGGCGGCCATGGCTATCTGCTCTCGTCGGAAGGCTATATATAGCTCGCTCCCGAGTCTCCCTCGAGCTCACCCCACCCCCTTTTCCCTCCCTCTCCCTCCTAGATCCTTCCCAGCTCGAAGGAGCAAGCTCTGGCACCCAAACTCTCCTCTCCGGCCGCCATCGCCGCCGGCCTCTCCCGCCTAAATTAACTCACCTCCCGCCCCCATTTCTGCTCCAGTCGCCGTGGCCGACCACCACCACCGTCAGCAGGCCCTCTCCGCCTCCATTTCCTCTCGGGGCAGGCCAAAGCTCCGGCCCGAGCTCACCACCGCCGCCTTCTGCCTCCACCTCGACCGGCAGCCTCAGTGCACCCCCGCCTCTGCCTTGACTACCCACGGGCGCGGGAAGGAGCCGCGAGCTCATCCCCTCTGCTGGCCGAGCCCGCCATGCCCTGCCTTGCCGGCTTCAATTGCGGCCGGCCGTCCCTGTTGCCCTGTCGGGAGGAGGAAGAGAAGGAGTGGGGAGGAGAGAGAGAGCGGTGTGGGGCCTAGTCGTCGGTGACTAGGGGCCCTCCACGTCAAATAAGTGGAGGCGCCCATCGCTGAGTGCGTTTTCCTCAATAGAAAACATATTCACAGAGAAGGCGCCAACCACAGTACTGCCAGGGGCCTAGATGCAAATATTTTCTTTGCAGATAGGTCCCTAGCAGATAAACCTTTGTAACTTTTCATCCGTTACCTCGATTCAGGTGAATCCAACGCCTACGTCTTTGTCTCGTTGAGCCCATTCCGATGAGGTCACTTTCGTAATGTGTTCACACAGTGGAAATGACCATTTTGCCCTTGCCCTCTATCAGCCCCCTCCGAGAGAGAACTGTTCCGGTGAATTCTTCTGCGGCTTCACCGCACTTCTTCCCGGAGTAATTCTTCGACCCCAGGCAAGCCGACCATCTGATATATGCCCTAAAGCATTGCTCTATGATATTTCTTGCATGTTTAAATTAATATGCTTGTGCTTGTCTGAGTAGTAGTGAGCTGTAGGTGACGCTGACGAACCCTTGCTTGCACTTTCTTCGATGACGGCACCACGCCTGTGTTCTGAGCTATTTCCGACCGTCCGGGGTGGATGCCGACTTTTATTTCTCTTGTCAGCAACTGTCCGTGTTCTGAGCTGCTTTTCGGCCATCTCGGGCAGCTGTTGAATTTCTTTTTGTAGTGGTGACCCTATGCTCTGTGCTGTTTTTCAGCCGTCTTAGGGAACTACTACATTCTTCTTATCAACACCATCTCATGCTCTGAGCTGCTTTCCAGCCGTCTTGAGCCGTGGTTGAGTTATTCCGGTAATGTCCCAGATCTGAGTTGTAAAGACCGTTCTGGTGGCTACTGGTTTTTTTGCCGGTTTTATGCAAAGGTTCCGATGGTCGTAACTTACAGCTCAAACTTATAAAGTGATAAATTACCATTTAAATCTTGTTTCACTAAGGACCTGTCATGATATCATATGGAGATAGGTTGTTATGATCGTCCATAGCTACTACCATCTCAAGTTATTGCGATAAACAACCATGCTGGTTAAATAATGGCTAAAGCTGAACATAGTTGGTTGATCTTGAGTCACCAGTCCGGGCTTATTCGTGCAACCACATCTGCCGGTATGGGACGGCCTTGACTTGGTCTGGCTCCATGCTCTTTCACCGGTACCTCCATGTAGGGAGGTTTATGCGTGCGTGCTACCCTGATCAGGTAGACGGCGATAACCCTGTGAGCCCAGTTGGTTGTTTACGCGCAGTCCCCATTTGGGACAGTTTAGTTTGGCCACGACGGTGGTAGGTGTCATGAGGTGACACAGGGGCCACCTAGGGCTTGACTCCGGGAGAGGATGATTGCGGTCGTACGATGGGAGAGTCATGGGTCAGGCGGGTTTCGTTGGAGCAACGCTGGTCCACCTGAATGGGATCACGAGGTCAGGTGCTCCATGGTGTGGGTAAAGTGTACAACCTCTGCAGAGTGTAAAATCTATTCGAATAGCCTCATCCACGGTATTGGGCAGCCCGTCCAGACCTCACTAGGTGGTCAACCATAACGATGATAATAATGGTGGAAGAACCTGTCCTACATAAACATCAGATGTTGTCAGGAATATGGTATGTTAGCCATGGGATGACTATGGAAGAGATGGTCGGATGACCACATGATTTGGATTGGACTTGGATCAGTTTCAGATTGGATCATGAGAATGTTCGGAGTATGGATTATATACTTAATATGCTTTACGTTACTGTACTTTACTTCAGTAGTTATCTTGCTAGATAACCCTGTTATGTCATGGTGATCAATGCTGCTAGATGTCTAATCATGCTGGATAATCTTGCTATGCCATGATAATTAATGTTGCTCTAATAACAAATACATGCTTGAATGCCACGGATTGCTTTGCTTGGTGTATATGTTAGCTTGGTTTGCTTGTGAGTACATTCAAAAGTACTCAGCGGCCTTCAATGTGGCCAGGTTCACATAAGGATTCATCGTCGAGGAGCCGAGGTGTTCGTGGCTAGGAGAGTAACCCAGTCAGATCCCTGTGGATTGGAGCCGCACCAAGACCAAGCTGCCTTAGATAGAGCTTTTCCGCTGCCATCATTCTTGTAATATATCCTGTAAGACTTATATGTCCATTAATAGAAATGCCGGTGTTCATGATACTTGTTGTAAAAGCGCATGCCAGAGTGATTTCCTGGGCTGGTATGCGTGGCAACCGTCTGGCTACAGTGGTAATCAGGCGGGGCGCCACAACCTATGGGGCCATCAGCCCCTTGTGGTTTGGCATGGGGGAGATCACATTGCACAAAGAGCAGAAGCCATGGGGCAGCACGACGACGAGGACACTGGTCATTTTTGCCCAGGTGCGGGCCGCTGAGAAGCATAAAACCCTATTCCTGCTTTGGTGTTTTATATGTGGAAACACGAGAGCATGCAGCGCTCAAGCCTGGCAAGGTGGCCTCGGGGAGAGGTGCTACGCGTGTACAAGTGTGCTGGGGTCCGAATCCCTTTCTAGGTTGCCTTGGGCCTCCTTTTATAGCTTGAGGGGTAACCACAGTGGCAAAATAGTCATTATCTTGTAATTAGATAGCTAATAGTGCTATCATACCTAACTCTGGTAGTTAGGACAAAGTGTGTTAAATGCACTGCTAGGTGTCGCGCTGAGGGTGAAGCACGGCAAGCCTGCCTTGCCGCTTAATCATCTTCAACTTATCATCTTGACACGCCTCTGGACGGGTGTCAAATGGGTGTGATCTGTCTTCCAATTAGCTGCCACCTACTTAGTGGAAGCCACTTAACCACTTGCGGGCTTGACACCGCACCGATAAGTGACCTGCGTTGCTGTGCGGTGGAGCGGTGGTGCCTTGGCGGGATTTTTGGTCATGGCGACCCCGGCAGGCCTGCCGGGGTTATCCTGGATTTGCTTCCGGGGCGGTCTCGACTTGGCCAAGCTCTCCTGCTCGGCAAGGGAGGCCTCCCCAAGGTGATGTCTTATTGTCTTGACACTCTTGATGCGCTCCTTGATCTCACGAAGGGCGGCTTTTCTGTCTTGGCCTTGCTTTGTATGCTTAGTTTGGTCTTCCTGATACGCTCCTGGATCTCATGAAGAGTGGCTTGTCTAGTTTGGTTTTGTGTTTACCCAATGGGAGCTGGATGTATGACCGTCAGCACGCCTGTGCATGGGTCTGGTCAACAACTGCGAATGTTTGTTGAACCGATAGTCGTCAACTAACCCTCGCTCCGTGTGGGGATTTCTCGTTCCAAAGCACGGTGCCACAATAAAGTTGTTCCATTGTGTATTCAAACATCAACACGATCCATACACATGTTTGGGCCACATGCAGGCAGTGGTTGTCTTCGGGGACTAGCTACTTGCATGATTATTGGCGAGCTAGCCCATCTCTGGGGTCGCATGGATGTCCATCACTTTGACCAACAACAAGAGAGAGGTTGTACGACGAAGGTGGATTCTTCTTTGTCCGTTTTACGGTACATCTTGGTGAGATGCCCTCTCCCGCTGACTGAAAGTGTGTGTGTCTGTGTGATGGGGGAAACTGCTACTCCGCACTTTGGTAGGTGAACCTCCATGGGGGCGGACATGCGTTCATAGCTTAGGATTCCCCTCCTGCTGACACGAAGGGGGGGGGGGGGACAAGCAATACCGTGCGCTTTGTGAGATAGGTGCCACATCGAAGTTGTGCATTTGGTATTTGAACATCAAACAACCCTTCATACATATATTTGGTCCACATGCAAGTGTGTTCGTGTTCTGACCCTTTCCCGCGTCATTTTCGCCAAATTTATGAACATTAGAATAGTCGGATGACACAACAGACACGGTTCACTCACACTAACCGTGTGCCACACTGGTGCCCCTATCACGCACATCAACATAGTACATTGGGCTCCACGAGGCTTCCCCTCTCAAAAATATCTACCCGCCTGCAGGGTTTTCCTGTTTGATAACACACGATTGTTATGTTTTGACCGTGTGCGATGTTTGTTGTTCCCGCTCCCGCCTGCATCCCTCAAAAATATCTGCCCGGCTCGAGGGTTTTTCTATTTCATAACACACGGTTGTTATTTCGGGACCGTGTGCAATGCACCATCATCCAAATTTTCAATAGTCCCGGCATTTTACTCCCGTGTTTGACTCCTGCGTAGTAAAATTTTCAGTAGCCGTGTCATTTCCTCAAACACCCCCCCTCCACACACACACCCCAAAAACTCCTCGGGCGTGCTTGCATGCGCGCGCACACACACACCCCCCCACAGGAACCCCTCCCTCGCTCAAAACCCTAGCAATGTTGCCGCCGCCACAAGGCCTCCATTATCTACATCAACCGGTTTACCCGTGTAGCTTACCCACCGATCTCCATACCCTAGCCGCCCTGAGTTTCTTAGATGACGCCAGCCAAATGCCCCTTTACCACAGATCCCCACCCCCATCCCCCACCCTAGAGCATCGCAGCCTAAGCCCGGCTACTCTTCCCATGGAGCTCGAGGAGCGACTGGCCCAAAAGAGGTGTATCACGCCCTCTTCGCTCGACGACGCCGAGGTGGCCGCCGAGGAAGCTGACGACCATTACTGGCCGTAGGCTCTCAATCAGCGGGCTAGAGTATGCGGGTATGTCGTGGACGCCGGCTATGACATCGAGGTCATCGACAGCGATGGCCTAACGCGGGCTATGTCACAGGTTAAGTGGCCCACCCCCAACCCCTCGGGTTCAACCATCGTTGATCTCTTCCATGGCCCCGCCGCTGATCTCCTCTAGCTCGCTGTCAAGAATTTGATATCCTACATCGCCATCGAGCCCATTTTGTCATTTCTGAAGGACATGTTCTGCGACGCTGGCTTGGTATCCACAGCTTCCAAGTCAAACCTCATCAACGGCAACCACGAGGAGGGCACCCTCTTCGGCTCTTCCAAGGGGAAAGAGCCCATCTGCGACATCAGGGAGGGCACCCTACAGCCGTGCTCTTCCAAGGGGAAGGAGCTCATCTGCGACAACATGGAGCGCACCCAGGGTCCGTGCTCTTCCCACGTTAATGAGCCCATCTGTGACAAGTGAGGAAACCCATGATTTGTTTTGTCGTGCCTCTTCACAGGGGGGAACCTGTCGGATTCAGGGCTCCGCAAACCCAAGAAGGTTCGAACTCTGGGGCATGTGCAAAGATCTCAACAAACCCAAGTATCAAGATCGCCACCCTATGGCCTAGACTCATCAAGCACACGCGAGCGAGGAAGAAGATGAACATGGCAGTTTACCTAGGTTCGGGCCACCTTGCGGTGTAAAACCCTACTCTTGCTTTGTGGTGGATTCGCCTCACGAGGAGGCTCAGGGTGAACAAGTACAGTGGATGAACAGCCTCGTGAGGGCTCGGTGGTGAGGGTGGAGTGGATCTGATCCGGTTGGTCCCCCTCCTACGGTGGTGGCTAGCCTATATTTATAGTGGCCTTGGTCCTCTTCCCTCAAAACTTAGGCGGGAAGGGATCCCACAATGGCCAATTTGAAAGGGGACAAGAAGTAAATCTAATCCTAATGAAAGGTGGTCTTCGCCTGCAAAGCTTCTGGTCGTGACGCAGCAGTGGGCTCGACGATGACATCCGTCCTGCCGAGCTTGTGGTCTTGGTCTTGTGGCACCGGAATGGAAACCTTTGGGAGATTCCCCGGGAACCTACACCTGTCCTTGCTCCCTTAGCACCGAAAGGGAAACTGCCTCCTCTGTGCCCGTTGGCGCCCGCCTGGCCATGGTCGTCATGGCTCACATCATCACAGCCTCGTGAGGCTGAGTACCTGCATAGAAATCTCTGCTCCTCGGGAGGCATCCTGGGAGGCCGTTCCCCTGGAGGTCTTGGTGCTGTCCGCCTCGGGAGGCCAGGGGGCCCTCGCGAGGGTCGTGTCTTGGAGTTGTCGTAGTTGGGCTGTACAGGGCCGTCAAGGCAGCCACGCCGTGGGCTACAGGTAGGCAGGTCTGGGTACCCCCGATCCCAGAACGTTGACAGTATCCTCTGGCCTAAGGCGCGCTTGGGCCGGCTTCGAGGCGAAGCCGAAGAGAGAGGGCGGAACACCGCGGACCCCAATCACCTGCGGGCCAGGCTTGACATGTGGCGCTCGATGGGACACGGACGCCTCCGCTCCCCCACGTCGCCTCGGTAACCGCTTCGAATTGACAGCAGCCTGGCGCATGCAGCAGGGCCATCATCACTCGAAACGTGGAAGGGCGCCGGTTTGCCTTCTTTCGCCTATAAAAGGGCGAGGGGGGTGGAGCCCCCTAGCCCATCTTCATCTCCTTGCTTCCCCATTCTGCACTCTTGCAGCAGCATCCATGGCATTGGTGAGACGGTTCTCAGCCGAAGAGAAAGGCAAGGCTCCCCAGGAGGGGCTGGGGGCGCTGCCACCTAAGAGATGGCGCGGCCGTTCCCGCAAGTCCGCGGCCGCACCAACGGCGTCGTCACGGGTGCACGGGTGCCCGCCTCTGACGGCCCGCACTAGCTCTAGCAACCGGGGAAAGGGCCCCTCCTGTGGGGGCGGCTGCGGGGGTCCTAGCAGTTGCGTCCAAGAGGGAAGGCATGTCGTGGCGGTCCGGCCACCGCGCCCACGCGCCTACTCGAGCGACATGGCCGGCGAGTTTGTCGTACGGGTGGAGGGCCCTCCTGGCACCTGGCTTCTGCTTCCAACCTCCTTCGCGGAGGAGCTACCAGCAGTGGGACCGTTGGGCTGTGGCTGCAGCCTGACAGCTGCTGCAATGGGTCCTCATGGGCGGAGGTCGAGGTCACCTCCATCGGCCTTGTGTTCCTGACCCGCAGATGACAGTCGTTTACCCGCGCCCGAGGCCTGAAGGGGAGGCTCACCCTCCACTTGAGGTATGACGGGGCGGCAACGCACTTTGTCAGGGTCTTCGAGGAGGACGGCAGTCGCCTGGGGTGCTGCCCAGAAGGTGACGACGACCACCGCGCCCCCGTCAAGCAGGAGGAGGACTCCGACTAAGCGCGGGTGGCGGTGGAGCCAGGCCTCAGGAGCAGCGGTCCTCGGGAGGCCGCTTCTTTGTTTTTTATCTCCTGCATTAAGAACTTGTCGGGACCCCAATCCTAAGTATGCATGAGGTACCGGAATTTGTTTCTCCTAGTCATTCAAGAATAGAATGGCTTGACGGACCATAGGAATAATAGGCATTGATGAACACGAATGCACAACTACTCCTGACTATCAACTGATAGACTAGGGTCAGAATACAGCTGGAGAGGGACAACTCAAAGGAACATATGGTTTTTCTGAGTTGTCCCTCTCGAGCTATATTCTGACCCTAGTCTATCAATTGATAGTCAGGAGTAGTTGTGCATTCGTGTTCATCGGTGCCTATTATTCCTATGGTCCGTCAAGCCATTCTATTATGGAATGACTAGGACAAACAAACTCCGGTACCTCATGCATACTTAGGATCGGGGTCCCGATAGCTTTGGTATCAGAGCTTGACTGCCCGTAGAATTACCAAGCCAAACTGGTCAAAGTTGAGTCTAGAAATGCTTTAGTTATATAAGGGAATTGATTGTGGAAGGAAACATAAGGCTCTTTTTACTCCTTATCCTTGTGTCATTCTGATTCTGAGTCACCCTCTTCTTTTCTATCAGGTTCACATGTTACTAATTGGTAGACTCATAGGATTGATGAATTGAAGTCTCAGTTCAGTTTCTAGTACTTCTGTGTGGTAACAGTTGGTCTTGGAACCTTGATATTGTGATGTTGAGTTGCTATGCCACCATTGTCGGGGGGATGAACCCCGGGCAGGCAACGGAACCCGAATCCTTTTCAAAAACATTGGGGCCAGCATCGCCCCTCAATTCGGCTTGTCCTTGGCCAGGTTCCTCAACCCGGCCAAGTCCCGCAACCCGGTCAAACGCGTTGGCGCATGCTGGCCAGTCCCGGCAAGTCAAGACTTATTCGACAAGTAAGCGCAACCACGGTGCGCCCCTCAACCTGGCCACGGGTCAGCTCCCGTCCCGTCCGGGGCATACGACGGAACAAGTCCCCATGAAGGGATGAGCATGGCTATAGTGGCTCACCAACCCCGCTGACCGGCAGGAGCGTGGCAACAGTGGCCCACCTACTCTGCTGACCAGGGCCAGCATGGCTACAATGCATCTGTCGTCCTGCTGACGTAAGCCGATGGTGACCAGGCGGCGCGCCACTATAGCCGATCCGGCCCAACCACTCCGTGACGCACGACAAGATGGAGAATAGTGTCCCCTGGCGCATGGAGCCCATGCCCAGAGGACCCGGCGTATCCTGGTACCCGGTGGGCCCCAGCGCCGGCTTCCCAGACGCTGACATCCTGGCCCCACAGCCGCGTAACTTTACCATTGTAACCCTGGGGGGTTGACCTATAAAACCCCCAGGAGCCCTCCATGTACATGGGCGAACACTTGAGAGAGAGATCTAGTAGAACACACACACACAAGGAGAAGGAGCAGCCTATGCTTGGGTCTGTCTTCCTTCCTCCCCAAAACAGCTCCAGGAGCAAGCTTGTAACATCCACATATAAACCACACTCGGCAGGACTAGGGGTGTTATCTCTCCGGACAGCCCCGAACCTAGGTATATCTTGCGTCTCTCGCTTGCTCATGCCGACCTCGCCATTGGAGCCCACCGGTGCCCTCGAGCATGTCCCTCTCTTTAGCCATCCTTTGCCTTCTGCCGTGCACCCACCACGACAGTTGGCGCCCACCGTGGGGTAGCTCGAGGTCCCTGCCGGAGACATGTTCCAGACGGGGCCCTTCATCGACTTCTGCGAGCACATCGCGCACTGTGCATTCCCCGCGACCGGCGTGCCTACGGCTGGCCTCACCGACTCGCTCGTCGCCTCCTTCGGCGCGCTGCGCATCTCCGACGCGTCTGCAGCCGACGAGTACCCTGGCGAGGTGCTCGACATCACCGACTCGCCTGTCCCCCTCGACGACGTCACCTCCACCGACGTGGCGGATCTCTGCGTCCGGGAAGAGGTGTTAGTCAGTAGCTCCGGCACTGCTTCGTCCAGCGCCTCGAAGAAGGCCGCAACAAAACGCGCCAGCATGGCCGACCCGCTGCAGGCCACGATGCAGAACCTCATCATCCCCATCGCCACCAACATCGACGCCACCGACACCGCGGAGGCCCGGGCCCAGCTCGAGGAGGAGCGCATTCGCCTACTAGACAAGGCCGAGACGCTCGCTGCTACGCAGCGCCGGCTGGAGTCCGCCCAGTGGGAGTGCTACGCCGCGTGCGGCTTCACTCCAACCGCTGCCGAGCCCAGCCGGGTAGGCGAGGTACGAGTCCGTGGCGACACCATCAGCCGCGTGCTAGGCGCGGTCCCACCCGTCTATGACACCTTGGTCAAGAACATGCGCGCCACAGAGGTGACCACTGTTGGCATGGAGCAGCTGCAAGGCGAGGAGCTGCAGGAGCGCCTGTGGCACGTGAACGAGCTTCTCGGCGCTGCGAACGCGCAGCAAGACCGCCTCGACCATCCCGCCATGTCTGACTCGCGCTGCTGCCACCTGCGTCATCGTTCCGTCATATGAATGCTGGATAGCGTTCAGCAGCACCTCCCTTGTCGCATCAGGACGAAGATAGAGATGGCACATAGCAAAATATGGAGACCAAGGGCTCACCGCCGGCACGGGGTTCCCGTGGCTATAGGGCGCCTTCCCAAAGTTCCACTCCTCCGGCATCCCGGCCTTCGAGATGTCGTTGACCCAGCCGGTGATCTGTTCCTGCGTCAGCCGCCGGGATGACATCCGGTTCGGGTCCTGGAGGCTAGTCATCTGGCCGATGATGTGCGTCCGGCGCTGCTGCGGCAGCACCCGACGAGCGAAGAAGGCGGCAATGAGGTCCGTCCCGGTGAGCCCCTCGCGCGTCGTCATCTCCACCACCCGGTTGCTCAGGTTCAGCACCTCCTGCACCGGGTTCTTGGGGCAGTAGGTCCAGTTGGTCTTGGCGTGCGGCGTCACGTCGGCAAAGAGCGGCAGATTGATGCGGTCCACGCCAAGGTTGCGGACGTAGAAGAAAGAATTCTGCCACTTCTTGGCAGAATCCTCTAGCGGCATCTTGGGGCACGCCCCATGCGGCCGGGTCGAGACAATGGCGGCCCCGCAGGCAGACATCACACCGGGCTCGACGCCCAGGAAGCCCTCGCACAGGGTGAAGAACCCCGAGAGCTGCAGCACTGCGTTCGCCCCCAGGTGATGCGGCTGAAGCCCGAAGAAGTCCAGGAACAAGCAGAAGAAGTCGCTCGCAGGGAGGTCGAACCCACGCTTGAAGTGGGAAAAGAAGACCACGCACTGAGTCCCCTCCGACCGCGGCGCTAGCTCGCTGCCCGGCAGGCGCACGGCCACCTTCGTTGCCGGTGGCAGCCGCGTGTCACGCAGATACTGAAGATCCTTCACGGTAACCACCGATCCCTCCCACGAACCCTTGGGCCTCTCCATCGGTGGAATGCAACAAGAGAAGAAACGCGCGTCGGCTAAGGCGAGGAGTAGGAGCGGCTGCTGGGCGCTGCCGAGCGGTGGTAGTGCTTCGCTCGTAAGCGGCAGGGCGTTGCGGCTTGCAATGGGAGTGGGGGGGCATGTGCGTGAATGGTTTCCGCCACCCCCTCCCTCCGATTTATAACCACGGACAGAACATGGGGAAGTGGGATTGGTTGCGCCCACCCTTTCCACTTCCCCGCATTGTGTGGGCATGATCCACACGCGAATTAACTGCATCGAGAAGGGCAACCGTTCGCGGCCGCCACATTAAATCCCCGCGCAGGGGCCGAGGGCGCGGAGTGGCGGGCCCCAACCCGCTGTTACCTCCCATCCCGCGCGTGGCCTATCAGGGCCTCTTCAGCTACTTTCTGCCATGTGGTGCCCGCACCAAAACCAAGGAGGCGCGTCCCTTCCCCTTCAAGATTCGGTGGACTCCTTGGTTTTCCGCCCGTGCCGAGATGCCGCGATCCGGCTTCCGGAAGCCGGCACACAGTGGATGTTGCCGGACCCGGCGGCCACTAGCCTCAACAACATCAGCCGCCTCCTCAGGGGGTGAAATTGCGATGGCCCCCCTGCTTGAAGCCAGCGAGCCTTCACTGCTTCGGGGACTACTGTCGGGGGTATGAACCCCGGGCAGGCAACGGAACCCGGATCCTTTTCAAAAACATCGGGGCCAGCATCGCCCCTCAATCTGGCTTGTCCTTGGACGGGTTCCTCAACCCGGCCAAGTCCTGCAACCCGACCAAACCCGCAGGCGCATGCCGGCCGGTCCCGGCAAGTCAAGACTTCTTCGACAAGTAAGTGCAACCACGGTGCGCCCCTCAACCCGGCCACGGGTCAGCTCCCGTCCCGTCCGGGGTGTACGATGGAACAAGTCCCCATGAAGGGATGAGCATGGCTACAGTGGCTCACCAACCCCGCTGACCGGCAGGAGCGTGGCAATAGTGGCCCACCTACTCCGCTGACCAGGGACGGCATGGCTACAGTGCATCCCTTGTCTTGCTGATGCAAGCCGACAGCGACCATGCGGCGCGCCACTATAGCCAAGCCGGCCCAACCACTCCGTGACGCACGACAAGATGGAGAACAGTGTCCCCTGGCGCACGGGGCCTGCGCCCAGAGAACCCGGCGTATCCTGGTACCCGGCGGGCCCCAGCGCTGGCTTCCCAGACGCTGACATCCCGGCCCCACAGCTGCGTAACTTTACCATTGTAACCCTGGGGGGTTGACCTATAACCCCCCCAGGAGCCCCCATGTACATGGGTGAGCACTTGAGAGAGAGATCCAGTAGAACACACACACAAGGAGAAGGAGCAGCCTATGCTTGGGCCTATCTTCCTTCCTCCCCAAAACAGCTCCAGGAGCAAGCTTGTAACATCCACATATAAACCACACTCGGCAGGACTAGGGGTGTTATCTCTGCGGAGAGCCCCGAACCTGGGTATGTCTTGCGTCCCTCGCTCGCTCATGCCGACCTCGCCACTGGAGCCCACCGGTGCCCTCGAGCCTGTCCCTCTCTTTAGCCAACCTTTGGCATCTACCGTGCACCCACCACGACAACCATTTTGCAGGATGTCTCAAATCCTTTTTGAGCATTTACAGCTGTTATGCTGTCCGAGTCATCCCAGGTTTCCAAATAGTCTGATGCACTTGCAAATGTTTCCTCCATGTTCCCGATGTCCTTTTGGGTCAGATTAAGCACACTAATCGATGTGTTGAGGTACTCCATTACCTCGACATAAATGTTGAAGCTATTATTATGAACACTAGGGTATCTTAGAGAGCCACCCAGTAATCTAGCAATGCTTTGTATTCCCAGTGTGAGAATTCTGGCCATTATTTTCGAAAGTATCCCGTGATGCCATTTAGTTAGTAGGTATTCTACTCCTGGGTTGTTGACCCAAGATTCACTCTACTTACCTCGTGTTGATAGTGTTTGCTCATTCCTTTAGGCTATTAGTAACCCTTGTGATAGTTCTTGAGGTCCATGGTATATCAATCTTCCAAATACCATGAACCATCCTTGGCAGAAGTTCTTTTGAACCAAAAGATCACAATAAGAGTACTCTTGATGAGTTCTCGATTCTATATTGTGACTGTGCCAGTTCTACCTTTCTGCATGGGTTATCCGAAAGAAATATGTTGAACTCATTCTACATGCGAATCTATGCATGTACATTCTTGGTAGCCTTCCTTATGGGGAAATGCCTCCTAGTGCTTCCACTGAGCCATGTAGCTTGCTACTGCTCCGGAACACATGGATTGACCGGCATGTGTCTTTGTTTGCTCCTGTGTCTGTCCCTTTGGGGAAATGTCACGCGGTATCTACCGGATTCCTGATAGCTTGCTACAGCCCGGTTGCACTCGCTGCTGATCGACACGTACATTGTTGGATCATGTATGCCCATCCCTGTAAGTTTGTGCCACCTTGGGTTTATGACTAGTCATGTCGGCCCGGGTTATCTGTCATATGGATGCTAGCGACACTATCATATACGTGAGCCAAAAGGCACAAACGGTCCCGGCCTAGGTAAGGCTGCAGCCGTGGGAATACCATGCGTGAGGCCGCAAAGTGATATGATGTGTTACATGCTAGATCGGTGTGACTTAGGATCGGGGTCCCGACAGAACTATGGAAAAAAAACCCCGCGGGAGTGTATAATGAACTGCGGCGCTTGCGCCCCTATATAAGTATTTCCTGTTTGTGTTCCAGCATTTATATCATTACTAATCAAAAAGTTCTCGCCTGGCGCGATTAGGATAACTTAGCTTGGTGCGTTCGTGGCCCTTGGCGGGTTCCTGCGTCGCGGGGGCGCATTCCTCCGGAGCTTTTGACCTCATGCAGGTCCCTTCCTCTATTGACGATGCGGTTGGGGTGCCGGAGCGGCCTAGGGAGCTTGTCGAGGGACCTTCCTTCTCGTGACCCAATAGCTCCAGAGCCTTGAGGGGCATGCTGCCCGCGAGGCCTCTAGGGGACTCACGAGGGTCCGGAGCTTCCGGGGATGTCTTCACCGAGCAACGAACCCCGGGAGGCGCTGAGACGCAACTTACGTAGGGTTCCTTGACGATGAGCCAAACCGTGGCTGTTGATCATCTTGAGTCTGGAGCCCCCGAACGAGAGCCGACTGCCGCTAGCACGCCGGGGTGTGATGCAAGGCAAGGCCAGGAGGTGAGCGTTCCTGAGGCTGGGGTGTTGATGGCTCGCTCGAGAGCGTCGCGCAAGGGCTTAGTCGCCAAGGTCTTGGCGAGGTGCGCGCATGGGCGGGCCTGCCGCTGGCATAGTCTAGGCTGGCTCAGGCATACACACCGTGCCCAGCCCCCACTCACGGGACGCAATGGAGGGAGCCACGAGCAGCGGCCACAGTTCTTAAAGACGGATTTCAAGAGAGGAAGCACGACAAGAAGAAAAAGAAAATTCCCCCCTTTTCGAATAAAGACGCGAGAGCTTCAAATTTCATTCCAAGAAGTTGCAAATTGGTTACAAGAGCAAGCAAAAGAACAGCCACGTCCGGCACCTACGCTAGTCTTCTAGTCTTCCTGCCAGCGCGGAGCATGGGGCCTCCACTATGCATGGGCATAGTCGCTGATTAACTGTGTCGTCCGCCAGCGCAGAGCATGGGGCTTCTAGTTGGGCGTGGGTGCGAGCCCCCATGAGGCCGGTGAGCGGCGCTCAGGGAGACTCCGGGGCGTGTACAGCCCCACTCATTATTACATGAGAGTGTCATGGGTAGAACTTGCGGAGATGCTAGATGTTCCAAGCATTCTGGATGGGGACCCTGTCCTGCGTCTGTGGCGCCCCACCTGATTACCACTGTAGCCAGATGGTCACCGCACATGCCAGCCCAGGAAATCACTCTGGCATGCGCGTTTACAACAAGTATCATGAGCACAGGCATTTGTATTAATGGATATATAAGTCTTACAAGATATAATACAAAGGTGATGGCAGCGAAAAAGCTCTATCTAAGGCAGCATGGTCCTGGTGTGGCTCCAATCCACAGGGATCTGACTGGGTTACTCTTCTAGCTCGCGAACGCTCCGGCTCCTCGATGACGGACGACGGATCCTTATGTGAACCTGGCCATGTTAAAGGCCGTTGAGTACTTTTGAATGTACTCGCAAGCAAACCAAACTAACATATACACCAAGCAAAGCAATCCATGGCATTCAAGCATGCATTTGTTATTAGAGAAATATTAATTAATATAACGTGGCATAACTAGCTAGCAATATCAATGATCATGTTATAGCAGGGTTATCTAGCAAGATAACTACTATGTAAAATATAGTAAAGTAAAGCATATCCAGTAAGTAATCCATACTACGAACATTCTCATGATCCAATCCAAAACTGATCCAAATCCAATCCAAATCATGTGTTCATCCTACCACTCCTCTTATAGCCATCCCATGGCTAACATATCATATTACTGATATCATCTGGTGTCTAGACAAGATGAGTTCTTCCATCATTATTATCATTGTTACAGTTGACCACCTAGTGAGGCCTGGACGGACTGTCCAATACCATGGACGCGGCTATTCGAATAGATTTTACACTCTGCAGAGGTTGCGCACTTTACCCACACCATGGAGCACCTGACCTCGTGATCCCATTCGGGTGGACCAGTGTTGCTCCAACGAAACCTGCCTAACCCGTGACTCCTCTACCTTACCACCGGCAATCACTCTCCCCCGGAGTCAAGCCCTGGGTGGCCCCTGTGTCACTCCTGACACGTGCCATCGTCGTGGCCAAACAACTGTCCCAAATGGGGACGCCGGCAAATAACCCAACTGGGCTCACAAGGTTATCGCCACCTACCAGGCCAGGGCAGCACGTGCGCATAACCATCCCTGTGTTGGTGGTACCGATAAAAGAGGACGCGATCAGAGCAAGTCAAGGCCGTCCCATACCGGCAAATGTGGCTGCACGGATAAGCCCGGACAGGTGACTCTGATCAACCGACTAGGTTTAGTTTTAGCCAACATTTAGCAAGCATGGTGGTTTATCACAGTAAGTTGAGGTGGCAGCAATTATGCATTTGAATAAATTACTTTGAATTACCACATAGCAACCTCATGCAAGTAATGTAAACAGTAAGTGCAGTCTAACAGAAGTTTACTTATTTCTATCACAGGCATAATCATTAATTAAACACATAAGAATAACACAGAGCAATGCTTTAGGGCATATATCAGATGGTCGGCTTGCCTGGGGGTCGAGGAATACTCCGGAAAGAAGTGCGGAGAGTCCGCGGAAAGGATCGCCGGAAACCGTTCTCTCTCGGAGGGGGCTGAATGAAGGCAAGGGCAAAATGGTCATTTTTAGAATGTGCAAACATTATGAAAATGGTACCATCAGGACGGGCTCGATGAATTGAAGACATGAGCGTTGGTTTCACCTGATTCGGAGTTGCGGGCGAAAAGATATGAGAGGTGGACTGCAAAGGACCTATCCTATAAATATTTAAATTACACAGAGGTCCTCAACAATTTTTTTTCTGGAAAAGAATAAATGAGACTGTGCCGCTGGGCCGTGCTGGGCCGAAAGTGGCCAAGCCAGCCAGGTCGTGAGGCGGCTGTTGTAGCTGGGCTGGCCTACCCATACCCCCACCACTTATCCAACATGGCGAGGGCGGGACCCGGCCTCTGCCGCTGACCGATGGGGCCGAGGGAATGGCGGGGCCCGCCTGGCCAGGGTCGTCGTCCTCAACCTCCATCACCCGCTCCTGGCCGTGGTCAGGGCCGACTCCGGCGACGGTTGCCGGCCACTCCGGCCGTCTCCCGCTGCACACGGCCTACCAGCGTGCTCGGGAGCTCACGCCGCATCCATCTTGGGGTAGCACGGGCAGCGAGGAGGTCGGAGTAGGGCACGCCCTTGATGGCGGCGGACGGTGGCTTCGAGCATGGCGCCATGGCCACGGAGAGGAGAAGGAGCAGAGCGCCCGAGCTACGCCGGATCCTAGCGGTCTCGTTGAGGAAGAAATGAAGAGGGGACGGGCTCGGGCATGATCGAATTTGAGTGAGGTAGTGCAGCGGCCATGGCGATGGTGGAGACCAACTGGAGCTCCTCGAGCTCGGCCGAGGGGCTAGGGAGGATGCTGGGGTGTAGGAGAGGCCGCTATTGATTAGAGACGCGGCCGGGGAAGGCTATTTATAGCCGAACGGGGCGAGGTGATAAGGACGGCCACAGCGGTGATCTTATCGGTGTACTGGAGCTCGGGGGGACGTGGCTGGACGTTTGCGGCATCGAGCAGATTCGTAGAGGAGTGGAGGGGTCTCGGGGGTGCTCCAGAAGGCTTCAGGGAGGGCCCGGGAAGGAGCTGGACAACGGCCGGGGCTTCGAGATGGCCAGCGTCGTGGCGGCACTCTGGTGGAGCACCTCCTGTCAGCACGCCCGGCCAGGGAGCTAGGGGACGAGGTGGAGCAGAGGATCAGGCGACGTGGGTGAGCAAGGGGAGCTGGGCGGCGAGCTGGGGACAGCTAGAGGGGACCGGTCGGCGACTGTTGCCACAGTTCGCGCCGGCTGCCGACTAAAGTCGTGGTCACCACCGGCTCCACGTGTCCAAGGCATTGTAGCAACCTCAAATCATGTCAAGTAGATAGATCAGAGGTCAGTGAGTTAACCTGAGGTGGTTTGGAGGGAAGTGGGGGCAGGAGATGACAGATGAGAGCTCACAAGTGTTCTGACCAGCAAGTGTTTGACATGTGGTGTGGCCACCACAATGCTCACCTTGGCCTAATCTTGGGCAAGGGTTAATCATACAATAAGGTGAACATGATTACAAAGTTTCAACACAAATGGACAACTCCATATGGTACTTCTTTTGTAACCATGCACTCTGGCCAGAAATGGAGATGAATTTGCTGGGACAAAATGGTTAAATGGATTGGGCTGAAATTTGGTGGAGAGTCATGATTTGGATATATGAAGCCACTGTAAAAGTTTCATACCATTTGGATACACCAAAATGGTACTTTCTTCACAGAGGTTTCAAATTGACAGAAACTTGAGAATATTGATGTGGAAGAATGGATAGATGGATTGAGCTGGTTTTTGGTTTCCATGAGTGATTTATCATTTTTAATCACCATGAAAAATTTCAGCTCAAATAGATCAAGGGTTCAAGCACTTCCTTTGCAAACTAAAAATCTGGACAGAATTTGCAAATGGATGTTATGCTCAAACTTTGAACTATGGAACTTGGGTTCTGATGGAAATGGTGAAGATATGGATAGGAGAAGATCCACAATTTATTTGGGATTTTTCCTGGCTACCAAAATGGTAGTTCCTTTAGAAACTGCCCAAAATGCAATATTGGCATTAAATAGGACAATGCAATTTCCCATATTTAATTATGGCCAATATTTTTATGGGATCTCAATATGATCACAAAGAATATCTCCACAAGTTTTCATCAACTTTGGAGATGGATAGATATTTTCCTTGATTTAATTCCCTTAACTGGCAGAAAAAGGAATTAATTATAAATGTAAAATATTGCAAATGACTTGGCAATATTTTTACATATCCAGGGTTTACAAAGATAGGATGATCACTGGGAAAAGTTTGGGAGGCAGAAGATCTAAGGAAATTGGGGTTCCTTTGTAACGGAAGAGATTAGGGTTTCCCTTCCGACAACTCGGAAGGTAGGGTTTTGGTGGCAAAACACTGAGAATATATCTTGGGTGGCAAGGTTGGACTGAAGAGAATGTCTCATCAGATAGGGAAGGCAAGGCTAGATGACCATCGTCATATACCCAAGAGCTAAAGAAATCCGATAACACCGAGAAAAAAGACGGGAGTCAAATCCCGCGAAGGAAAAAAAACAGGAGCAAAAACCAGGGTGTTACAAACCTACCCCCCTTAAGAAAATCTCGTCCTTGAGATTTCCGGGCTTACCTCCCAGTGAAGGGGGACTTACCTGTGTGCGACTTGGATCCATCAACGATCTTGTCTTCGTTGGTTTACTGACCTTTCAACTGCCTCTTCTGATGGACCATGTGTTGTCTTTGCACACAGTTTCCTTGAATCCTTCTCTTTCCTGTCAGGTGTACCTTTTGTCCTGGTAGTGGTGTTGTTGGGTGGGGTAGCGGGTAATACCAACAAACAGCTCGGTTTCCATGGCTTGGAATTAACTGCTTCGGGTTTTTATTGCGATACTTTGTACTCTGACTGTCATGGGTAAGTCATCCTTTCCTGGTATCAGGCTCACATGCTCGTATGACCTCGAATGAGTGGGAGTGGCTTTCTTTTTGCAGTGTCAAAATGGTCAACCTGGCTGTGGGTTTGTACTGATGTTTCTTACTATCTTATGCATTCTGACTTTGTCCTTAAGTGATCCACAATGCAAGGAACAACATGACCGAGCTATTGCTGCTATATCCCTATCTGAAATGTCAGGCATGATCACAAAGTAATCATAGATAGTAATCTCTTATTCCAATGATGTCATGGTGTCTATGAGCTGTTGATGCCGACGTGTTTTGAGCCATTCTATCTGAATGTCTTGTTTCTAACTCTGTTGCTCGTGGAGATGGCTCTGTCATATATAGCTTCCGTAGTCCTTGCTATAACCACTGAACTAAATGTAGTATGGCTATCATCCGGTGTATCTTTCGGAGTATAGCCTCTTTATCTTGGTTGATGGCCCATCTTCGTGATAAGTGCGGCAATCTCACTTCAAACCGCAAGTAGTGCGTTGTTGTGGCCGCATATGCAAGAGTCTGACCAGGATTGGTAATACTATTCTGTCCGTAAAGCTGTATCTTGTTGACCGTCACAAAGGTTGTTTATCCGAAATTGGGTTCTGGAGGATTCCTTTGATGGACCTGTCATGCCCTGCCAACACGGCTTCTTGATTGTCTTCCTGGTTTGTCGGGTTTGTTCTCACAACTTACTCTTGCATATCTCGCAGGGGTTGCTGCGTTTATATCCTTCTTTGAATTACGGGGCCAATGCTTCTCTGAACACAGTCATTCCCGTGTACGAGTGGCTTGCATGAACTGATCCATTGGACTGCATGCTCACAACATATGCAGGTGTAGGATAACTCCTTTCATGACCACTGAGTTCTATGGGGGATGTGTGTCTGGGCTAGTTCTTGCTTCTGACAAAATTGTCGTGGGCACGATGGTGTGTTGAAGAAGGCTGAATTCCTTATGCTCGAAGCTTTTGCCCGAGTAGCATGCTGAAGAAGGCTGGATATCGTACCTTAAAAGTTTTTCCTCATGTTGCTTGCTGTGGAAGATCAGGTGCCTTATGCCGGAAGTTTTCCGTGGTAGCACACTGTGGAAGATGGGAGTGTTGTATCCCAGAAGATTTTCTCACCAAGTGGCGTACCGAGGAAGATTGGCAGTCTGGTGTCGTAAGCTCTTCTCGGTAGCTTGCGAAGGAAGGCTGGGTTCCTTATACCAAAAGCCTTTCATTGTGTACGCAGTCAGGTCTATGGCCGATTCTGGCTTCCTTCCAAAGTATCTGGAATTTTACTCATAGCGGAGCCAAACTTGGTGTACGCCATACCTTGACTAAAGATTTCTGTTGTCATGCACACCGCTTGTCCTTCTGCTGGTCTGGTCATTGATGCTGTAAAGGTTGCATGATGGATGCAGACCTTATGTTGACAATTAATCAGAATACCCTTTTCATTCAAACCAAGTGTTGCTGATAATAAGCAGTTGACGGTTAATTCCATTTGGTTCAGCTGAGTTTCCAATCATGTTAGGTACTCCTTGATTCTGGATGCTTGGAAGCTCAGTGATTCTGGGCAACTACGAACTTATCCATTTTCCTTGCGAACCTTGTTACAGTGCCCAGAAAATTTTGTATTTGCACCGGTGAAGTTCAAGGTTTGCTTTGCAATTTGTACCAATGTACCAGAGTTTTGTTGCTGCTCTTAGCACATTTACATTCTTGAAATATGTCTTCGGTGGGTAATAAATGATTCTTTAGTCCATTGAGGAAAGACTCAGTTCACCTCGCTGACTGAAATAGTCCTTGTGTCGCGAACGGAATAATTTGTCCTTACTGATATTCATTCTTGGTAACTCATCTGACTTCTCCTTAGGCATGATATGTTCTGAGGCACACTCTCTCAGGTATATTCTGGCCTTGTCTGTTGCACATAGATTCTGCTTCTGACCCATTCTTCGTCCTTGACAGATCCAGTGTTGCTATTCTGAATACCAGGCAGTTGGCTTGGATTGACCCTTGCTGAATTGGGATTATTGGGTATTATCCCAGTTGTATGCTGGTCTTCTTGACGGCACTTGCGGATGGATCCAGTCGGGGCGAAGAAATGAAACTGATAAAAGAAATAAAAACCGCGAAAACCAAAAAAAAATAACGCTCAAATCTTTGCGGACCTTACACACGTGGCCGAAGATTCACTAGTATAACTAGTATGGCGCACTCGATGCACCTCTAAGGATTTAGAAGCGAAACCACACAATGCTCCTAGTAGCACCGGTGTCAAGCTCCTACAACTTCCTTAGGGGACATCAAACTCGACGCATGACCATAGCCAAAATGGCATAGCCAACGATCCTAGGGTTGTCGGGGAAAGATGGAATTTATAGGCGTTTCCCAAAGGAAACTAGAGTTAAGAAGAGAAATGCCATGGTTAGCAAGCAAGGTAGGGATATCTGGTTTACCTAGGGTTTCAGGGCTCACGGGTCGTTGCCGGGTGCGGATATTTCGTACTGGAGGCAAAGGCCACGAGAGTTCGGGTCTGATGGAGCCAAAAACCTATGGGGTTGCCTTATGATCAATAGTAGCCGTGCCAGCTTGGCAAAGATTGCTAAAATCCATCTGGGCTTTCTACTGAGCACAAGACAATGGAGTCTGGCTAGGGTAACCAATAGTCAGCCTGGCTGCTCTAATACCATCCATTGTGGCACCCCGCCTGATTACCACTGTAGCCAGACGGTCGCCGCACATGCCAGCCCAGGAAATCACTCTGGCATGCGCGTTTACGACAAGTATCATGAACACAGGCATTTCTATTAATGGATATATAAGTCTTACAATATATAATACAAAGGTGATGGCAGCGGAAAAGCTCTATCTAAGGCAGCATGGTCCTGGTGCGGCTCCAATCCACGGGGATATGACTGGGTTACTCTTCTAGCTCGCGAATGCTCCGGCTCCTCGACGACGGACGATGGATCCTTATGTGAACCTGGCCATGTTATAGGCCACTGAGTACTTTTGAATGTACTCACAAGCAAACCAAACTAACATATACACCAAGCAAAGCAATCCATGGCATTCAAGCATGCATTTTTTATTAGAGCAATATTAATTAATATAACGTGGCATAACTAGCTAGCAATATCAATGATCATGTTATAGCAGGTTTATCTAGCAAGATAACTACTATGTAAAATACAGTAAAGTAAAGCATATCCATTAAGTAATCCATACTCCGAACATTCTCATAATCCAATCCGAAACTGATCCAAATCCAATCCAAATCATGTGGTCATCCGACCACTCCTCTTATAGCCATCCCATGGCTAACATATCATACTCCTGATATCATTTGGTGTCTAGACAAGATGAGTTCTTCCATCATTATTATCATTGTTACGGTTGACCACCTAGTAAGGCCTAGACGGACTGTCCAATACCGTGGACGCGGCTATTTGAATAGATTTTACACTCTGCAGAGGTTGCGCACTTTACCCACACCATGGAGCACCTGACCTCGTGATCCGATTCGGGTGGACCAGTGTTGCTCCAACGAAACCTGCCTAACCCGTGACTCCTCTACCGTACCACCGGCAATCACTCTCCCCCGGAGTCAAGCCCTTGGTGGCCCCTGTGTCACTCCTGACACATGCCACCGTCGTGGCCAAACAACTGTCCCAAACGGGGACGCCGGCAAATAACTCAACTGGGCTCACAAGGTTATCGCCGCCTATCGGGCCAGGGCAGCACGCGCGCATAACCTTCCCTGTGTTGGTGGTACAGATAAAAGAGCACGCAATCAGACCAAGTCAAGGCCGTCCCATACCGGCAAATGTGGTTGCACGGATAAGCCCGGACAGGTGACTCTGATCAACCGACTAGGTTTAGTTTTAGCCAACATTTAGCAAGCATGGTGGTTTATCACAGTAAGTTGAGGTGGCAGCAATTATGCATTTGAATAAATTACTTTGAATTACCACATAGCAACCTCATGCATGTAATGTAAACAGTAAGTGCAGTCTAACAGAAGTTTACTTATTTCTATCACAGGCATAATCATTAATTAAACACGCAAGAACAAAACAGAGCAATGCTTTAGGGCATATATCAGATGGTCGGCTTGCCTGGGGGTTGAGGAATACTCCGAGAAGAAGTGCGGAGAGTCCGCGGAAAGGATCGCTGGAAACCGTTCTCTCTCGGAGGGGGCTGAATGAAGGCAAGGGCAAAATGGTCATTTTCAGAATGTGCAAACATTATGAAAATGGTACCATCGGGACGGGCTCGATGAACTGAAGAGGTGAGTGTTGGTTTCACCTGATTTGGAGTTGCGGGCGAAAAGATATGAGAGGTGGACTGCCAAGGACCTATCTATAAATATTTAAATTACATAGAGGTCCTCAATAGTTTTTTTTCTGGAAAAGAATAAATGAGACTGAGCCGCTGGGCCGTGCTGGGCCGAAAGTGGCCGAGCCAGCCAGGTCGTGAGGCGGCTGCTGTAGAGGCGAGGGCGGGACCCGGCCTCTGCCGCTGACCGATGGGGCCGAGGGAATGGCAGGGCCCGCCTGGCCAGGGTCGTCGTCCTCAACCTCCATCGCCCGCTCCTGGCCGTGGTCAGGGCCGACTCCGGCGACGGTTGCTGGCCACTCCGGCCGTCTCCCGCTGCACACAGCCTACCAGCGTGCTCGGGAGCTCACGCCGCATCCATCCCGGGGTAGCACGGGCAGCGAGGAGGTCAGAGTAGGGCACGCCCTTGACGGCGACGGACGGCGGCTTCGTGCGGTTTCGGGCACGGCGCCACGACCACGGAGAGGAGAAGGAGCAGAGCGCCCGAGCTACGCCGGATCCTAGCGGTCTCACTGAGGAAGAAATGAAGAGGGGACGGGCTCGGGCATGCTCGAATTTGAGCGAGGCAGTGCGGTGGCCATGGCGATGGTGGAGGCCAACTGGAGCTCCTCGAGCTCGGTCGAGGGGCTGGGAAGGATGCTGGGGTGTAGGAGAGGCCGCTGGTTATCAGAGACGCGGCCGGGGAAGGCTATTTATAGCCGAACGGGATGAGGTGATAAGGACGGCCACAGCGGTGATCTGATCGGCGTACTGGAGCTCGGGGGGACGTGGCTGGACATTTGCAGCGTCGAGCAGATTCGTAGAGGAGTGGAGGGGTCTCGGGGGTGCTCCAGGAGTCTTCGGGAAGGGCCCGAGAAGGAGTTGGACGATGGCCGGGGCTTCGAGATGGCTGGCGCCGTGGCGGTACTCCGGTGGAGCACGTCCTGTCGGCACGCCCGACCAGGGAGCTAGGGGACAAGGTGGAGCAGAGGATCAGGCGACGTGGGTGAGCAAGGGGAGCTGGGCGGCGAGCTGGGGACAGCTAGAGGGGACCGGACGGCGACTGTTGCCACTGTTCGCGCCGGCTGCCGACTAAAGTCGTGGTCACCACCGGCTCCACGCGTCCAAGGCATTGTAGCGACCTCAAATCGTGTCAACTAGATAGATCAGAGGTCAGTGAGTTGACCTGAGGTGGTTTGGAGGGAAGTGGGGGCAGGAGATGACAGATGAGAGCTCACAAGTGTTTTGACCAGCAAGTGTTTGACATGTGGTGTAGCCACCATAGTGCTCACCTTGGCCTGATCTTGGGCAAGGGTTAATCATACACTAAGGTGAACATGATTACAAAGTTTCAACACAAATGGACAACTCCATATGGTACTTCTTTTGTAACCATGCACTCTGGCCAGAAATGGAGATGAATTTGCTGGGACAAAATGGTTAAATGGATTGGTCTGAAATTTGGTGGAGAGTCATGATTTGGATATATGAAGCCACTGTAAAAGTTTCATACCATTTGCATACACCAAAATGGTACTTCCTTCACAGAGGTTTCAAATGGACAGAAACTTGAGAAAATTGCTTGGAAGAATGGATAGATGGATTGAGCTGGTTTTTGGTTTCCATGAGTGATTTATCATTTTTAATCACCATGAAAAATTTCAGCTCAAATAGATCAAGGGTTCAAGCACTTCCTTCGCAAACTGAAAATCTAGACAGAATTTGCAAATGGATATTGTGCTCAAACTTTGAACTATGGAACTTGGGTTCTGATGGAAATGGTGAAGATATGGATATGAGAAGATCCACAATTTATTTGGGATTTTTCCTGGCTACCAAAATGGTAGTTCCTTTAGAAACTGCCCAAAATGCAATATAGGCATTAAATAGGAAAATGCAATTTCCCATATTTAATTATGGCCAATATTTTTATGGGAGCTCAATATGATGAAAAAGAATATCTCCACAAGTTTTCATCAACTTTGGAGATGGATAGATATTTTCCTGGATTTAATTCCCTTAACTGGCAGAAAAAGGAATTAATTATAAATGCAAAATATTGCAAATGACTTGGCAATATTTTTACATATCCAGGGTTTACAAAGATAGGATGATCACTGGGAAAAGTTTGGGAGGCAGAAGATCAAAGGAAATTGGGGTTCCTTTGTAACGGAAGAGATTAGGGTTTCCCTTCCGACGACTCGGAAGGTAGGGTTTCGGTGGCAAAACCCTGAGAATATATCTTGGGTGGCAAGGTTGGACTGAAGAGAATGTCTCGTCTGATAGGGAAGGCAAGGCTAGATGACCATCGTCATATACCCAAGAGCTAAAGAAATCCAAAAACACCGAGAAAAAAGACGGGAGTCAAATCCCGTGAAGGAAAAAAAACAGTAGCGAAAACTAGGGTGTTACAGCGTCTCCAGGCGTACGGCGCCGGGCCTGGAGACGCGGGCGATCCTGAACGGTCCCTCCCACATGGGAAAGAGCTTGTGAAGGCCCTCCTTGGAGAGGACCCGCCTCACGGACTGAAGCTCACCGAACCAACCCCTGCCGTAGGCCTCAAGCTTCTTCTTGAACCTCCTTGCCTTGAGGCCACTCAGGACCTCCGCATTGGCGCGCACAGCCTGGCCGTTGCTCCATGGGTGCACCACTGAAGCATAGCATATCTGCGTTCCAAGGTTAGCACAATATGTCCTGAAGAGGTTGCTTGTGAATTGGGAGCCATTGTCAGTAATGATGCGGTTAGGGACTCCGAAACGGCTCATGAGGCCCTTGATGAACTTGCTGGTCGAGCCGGCGGGAATGGAGCGCACGGGCTCCACTTTCGCCCACTTGGTGATCATGTCGATGGCAACGTAGAGGTAGCGGTATCTGCCGGCTGCCCGAGGAAACGGGCCCAGAATATCCAGCCCCCAGACCGTGAAGGGCCATGAGAGCGGGATGGTCTAGAGACCTTGCGTGGGCTGGTGAATCTGCTTGGCGTGGAATTGGCAGGCCTCGCAGGATCGCACCAGCTCGGTCGCATCGTTGAGTGCCGTGGGCCAGTAGAACCCACTGCGGAACACCTTGCCCACGAGGGTGCGCGACGAGGAGTGGTGTCCACAGTCTCCACCATGGATGTCGACCAACAGCTCGCGCCCTTGCTCCTTGGGTATGCACCGCAGCGAGACGTCGTTGGGGCGTCTTCAGTATAGCTCACCGTCCTGCAAGCAATAGGCGATGGCTTGACGAACCACGCGTTCTGCATGTTCCTCCTTCTCTGGCAGGGCACTGCGGAGTAAGTACACCTTGAACTTCTCGGTCCAGCAGCCTTCCTGAGGCTCTAGCGCCAGGAGCTGGCAGGCTCCTGAGCTCGAACCACAGGCCAGGGCGCCCGAGGACGGGGCCGGAGGTGGCTCTTCCCGAAGCAGCACTGGGCCTGCGGTGGGGGGCGCCACCAATGGCTTGAAGAGCATTTCCTCAATGACGCTGGGGTTCTGGGGCTCGCGGCGAGATGCCCTTTTGGTGATGTCGTATGCTTCTTTGTTCGTGCCGCGCGGGACGTACTGCAACTCTAAGCCCAGGAAGCGCTTTTGAATTTTACATACCTCTTCCAGGTATGCCTCCATGTGCTCATCTTTTGGCTTGTATTCCTTATTGGAGAAGTTGATGAGAAGCTGGGAGTCGCCCTTGATGGTGAGACGCTTGACTCCCAGGGCGGCCGCGGCCCTAAGGCCGGCGATTAGGCCCTCGTCTTCCACGATGTTGTTGGAGACCTTCTCGCCATGCTGAAAGCAAAGCTGCACGACGTAGTAGAGCTTGTCCTTAGTCGGTGAGATGAGTACAGCTCCAGCCCCCGCGCCTTGCCGCGCGAAGGCACCATCGAATTGCATGATCCAGCTGTCGGGCGCCTCATCACCGGGTGTGAGGGATTGGCCCTCGTCTAGCCCCTGGTCGGGAGCATCCGTCCACTCCACCACGAAATCAGCTAGGGTCGCGCCCTTGATGACCCTAGTGGTGCTGAACTCCAGCTGAAAGGCTTGCAGCTCGATGTTCCACTCTGCCACCCTTCCAGCAGCGTTGGGGCTCCGGAGCATCTTCTCAAGGGGGTACGCGGAGACGACCTTGATGGGGTGGCCTTCGAAATAGTGACGTGGCTTCCTAGATGCGACGAGGAGCGCGAGCAGGAGCTTCTGATGCATGGGGTAGCACGCGCGCGTCGCGCAACACAGTACTGACGAAATACACCGGGTGCTCGACGAGGGGCGAGGCATCAACGATGCCCTGCTCCTCGTGGGGCAAGAGGGCCTCGGGAGCCTCGCTGGCTGGTGGAGTGATGGGAGCCTCAGGAGCGCCATCTTGAGGTAGCGAACATGGAGCGACCCTCCACAGGACGCCTCGCTTTGCTGCCACGCCGGCGTGCTCCTCCCTGACCGCGACGAGCGCTGCGCTGGCCGAGTGGGGGGTGGCTGTCAAGTAGAGCACAAAAGGCTCAAGAGGACGAGGCACCACCATTATGGGCGTGCTTGTGAGGTACCTCTTGAGGTCTTCAAAAGCTGCCTTAGCCTCCGGAGTCCACTCAAAGGGGCCCTTTCTCTTCATCAGCTTGAAGAAAGGGAGGGTGCATTCACCGAGCTTGGAGATGAAGCGCCCCAGTGAGGTCACGCACCCCGCGAGCTTTTGCATTTCCTTGAGGGTCTGCGGCGGCCGCATTTTTTCAATTGCCTTGATCTTCTCGGGGTTAGCCTCGATCCCTCGGTGCGATACGAGGAAACACAGCAACTTGTTGGATGGGACCCCGAAAACGCACTTTTATGGGTTGAGCCTCAGGTTCACTTGGCACAGGTTGGTGAAAGTTTCTTCCAGGTGTTCGATGAGGGTCCTCACTTCCCGCGACTTGACCACGATGTCGTCAACGTATGCCTCTGCATTTCGCCCCAGCTGCAGCCCCAACGCGATGTCCATCAGCTGCTGGAAGGTTGCCCCCGTGTTCCGCAGCCCGAAGGGCATGCACGTGTAGCAGTACACGCCACATGGAGAGATGAAGGCCGTCTTCTCGACGTCCTCTGTCGCCATCTTGATATGATGATATCTAGAAAAAGCGTCCAAAAAACACAACAGATCGCACTCAGTGGTGGAGTCTATGATCTGGTTGATGCGTGGAAGCAGGAAGGGGTCCTGAGGACAAGCCTTGTTGAGGCTTGTGAAGTCGACGCACATACGCTCCTTCCCCCCCTTTTTGGGGACGATCACCGGGTTGGCAAGCCAATCCGGGTGCCGCACTTCCCGAATAACGATGGCCTCCTGTAGCTTGCGGACCTCTTGGATGATGAATGCTTGCTTCTCTTGCGCTTGACGTCGCGCCTTTTGCTTCACGGGGCACACTCCGGGGCATACCCTCAGGTGGTGCTCGATCACCTCCCATGGGACACCGACTAGGTCCGACGCCTCCCAAGCGAACACGTCCTTGTTCGCCCTGAGGAAGCCAATCAGTGCCTCCTCCTGCTCCGGGGGGAGACCAGCTCCTATGGTGAAGGTGGGGCCTGGATTCTCGTCGTCAATGGGCACCTGCTTCGTCTCGGCCCGGTCCTGAGAGAACAACTACTTTTTCTTTGTGGGTGCGGCCCCGAGGGCCTCCGGGGCGTCTTCAGCACCTCGTCGAGAGGCTGCCGCGGCCCCGTAGGTGAGCTTGAGATCTCAGACCACGTCCTTTGTGTCCCCGGCACCGTGATGATGCCGCCGCTACCCGGCATCTTGATGACGTTGTAGCCCGGATGAGTTGCCGCCATGAATTTGGCGAGGGCCGGATACCCGAGGATGGCGTTGTATGGGAGGCCAATGCGGGCCACGTCGAAGTCGATCATCTCGGTGCGGTAACTGTCACGCTTGCCGAAGGTGATGGGAAGGCGCACCTGCCCTACGGGGGTGGCAGAGCCCCTGGTCACCCCCAAGAAGGGTCTGGAGGGTGCGAGCTGGTCATGAGGCACCTAGTTCATATTGAAGGTTTCCACGGAAAAGACGTTGAGGCCGGCGCCTCCATCGATGAGGGTCTTGGTGACCGTGACATTGCTGATGGTGGGCGTGCATAGCATGGGGAGCGCGCCCGCCATGACCATAGTCTTGGGGTGATCCTTGAAGTCGAAGGTGACGTCGACCTCTGGCCCGGCGTGCCCCCCAAAAGCTTAATGCTGGGGCTAGAGGCAGGCATCGATGGAAGAACTACTTGATGTGGCGTCTAGAGGCAGGCGCCTGTGACCCACCGATGATGCATGCGACCGCGTGGGGCACCGGAGCCGCGAAGTGCGCAATGAACCGGCTACGGAGCTCCTCCCAGGAAGAAATCGAGGCATCCGGGAGGCCGTGGAGCCAAGATCAAGGGACCTCCGTGAGGGCCAGGGGAGCCAGTTTGCCCTGGCTTTGTTGTCGCCGCCAGCCACTTGGATGGCCTGCGCGTACAGTCGGAGGAACTCCTCGGGGTCCGCAACACCATCGTACCGCTGGGGCAGCGCTGGCCTGAACTTAGTGGGCCACCGCACCCGGCGCAAGTCGGGAGTGAAGGCTGGGCAGCCCGCAGCGCCCCCGTGGGCTTCGGACGGCCAGACCGGCGGGGCAGCGTCTGCCATGGAAACGACGAAGCGAGGGCAGAGCGTGGTTTGTGAAGAGGCGGAGCTTCGACACGCCCCTACCTGGCGCGCCAAATGTCGGATTCAGGGCTCCGCAAACCCAAGAAGGTTCGAACTCTGGGGCGTGTGCAAAGATCTCAACCAACCCAAGTCTCAAGCTCGCCACCCTACGGCCTAGACTCATCAAGCGCACGCGAGAGGGGAAGAAGATGAACACGGCAGTTTACCCAGGTTCGGGCCACCTTGCCGTGTAAAACCCTACTCCTGCTTTTTGGTGGATTCGCCTCACGAGGAGGCTGAGGGTGAACAAGTACAGTGGATGAACAGCCTCGCGAGGGCTCGGTGGTGAGGGTGGAGTGGATCTGATCCGGTTGGTCTCCCTCCTACGGTGGTGGCTAGCCTATATTTATAGTGGCCTTGGTCCTCTTCCCTCAAAACTTATGCGGGAAGGGATCCCACAACGGACAATTTGAAAGGGGACAAGAAGTACATCTAATCCTGATGAAAGGTGGTCTTTGCCTGCAAAGCTTCTGGTCGTGACGTAGTGGTGGGCTCGACAATGACATCCGTCCTGCCGAGCTCGTGGTCTTAGTCTTGTGGCACCGGAATGGAAACCTTTGGGAGACTCCTCGGGAACCTATGCCTGTCCTTGCTCCCTTAGCACCAAAAGGGAAACTGCCTCCTCTACGCCCGCTGGCGCCTGCCTGGCCATGGTCGTCATGGCTCATGTCATCGCAGCCTCGTGAGGCTGAGTACCTAGAAATCTTCGCTCCTCGGGAGGCATCCTGGGGAGGCCGCTCCCTTGGAGGTCTTGGTGCTGTCCGCCTCGCGAGGCCAGGGGGCCCTCGCGAGGGTCTTGTCTTGGAGTTGTCGCAGCTGAGTCGTACAGGGCCGTCGAGGCAGCCACGCCGTGGGCCGCAGGCAGGTAGGTCTGGGTACCCCCGATCCCAGAATGCCAACAGAACCCATGATTTGTTTTGTCGAGTCCCTTTTGTAGTGTCGTGAGAATATGTCCAGTTTTAATTGCTATATTTGGTTGTTTGCAGTATGCCTTATTTATTTCAGTTGTTCACAATCTGATGCTCTATATGTGCAACTATTTACTATGCAGCACATTTTTATCAATACCTGTTTTAAACATACCGATATGAATGCATATATTTGCTTGCTGTTAAGCTTGTTATAGCTAGCATATGGCTCTTTCAAAGTTTTTTGGTTGTTCGGTTGTTTGTGGTTAGCATATGTCTAGTTTCAAATGCTATCTTTGGTTGTTCGTAGTATGCCTTGTTTATTCCAGTTATTCACAACTTGATGTTCTACATGTGCAAGTATGAACTGTGCAGTTCAATTTCATCAATACCAGTTTCAACAATACCACTATGAATGACTACATTTGGTTGCCGTTAAGCATGTTGTAGTTAACATGCCTTTCCATTTTTATTTAACAATAAGCAGTGTACTTAGACCGGCACAATACCAGTTTGGATGACTATATTTGCTAGTTGTTAAATGCTAGGCCTGTTGCAGTTAACACACCTTTCCACTTCTTGTTTTGCTTAACTAGCGTACTTAAACCTGCACACTGAAGCTATCGTTTGGAGATTATTTTGTCTGCCATGGATATATTTGGTTGATGTTTATCCTGTTGTGCTTAACATGCCTCTTGATGTACTTACACAGGACAATTTTGGGAATGACTGTTGTTTTCCATCGAGGTTAGTTTCATCCCATGGCTTATATATACTCACTGTTCAGAATATCAGTAGCTGGTACCATATAGGCCGGGGTCTGATAACGGACTAATCGGTGAATCAGACTTTTAACTGAATATATCTGTAACCCATTTATCGGTAGGTTAACTAGGGCCATATCTAATATATCTGAGGCTACATAGCAACATGCACTGTACTGAATGTCTAAATATGCAATCCTAGGCTGCATAGCAACAAGGAAGAGTGTTACCTTAATGTTCTGATGATGTCTAGATATACGTAGAAGAGCAGCAGCAGCAGCAACAGCAGCAACAACAACAACATAGCAGCAGTTAATCAGCTGATAATTTGTAAAAATGCAATAAACTCCCTTCGGTCCATAATATAAGATGTTAATTCATCCAATATGTGAGTATATTGGATGTTATAAGATATTATATAATGGGATGGAGGGAGTGTTGTACTACATCATTGTGCAATTGCTATTTAGCTTCTAATATTAACTTGGTGCTTTTAGGTATATATGTCATTGGTAAAGATCCTTGCTTCGACCCTTTCTGCATATGGGGCAATGAGATATTGATGAACTAGCATCAAGTGAGGAAGCTGATAAGATAGTTAGTAAAATGGGTCAAAAGATGGCAATTAAACTATTTGTTTACACTTTATCCAAGACAACAACGAACTATAGGATGGTAAGTAAGAACTCTGCTGTCGGTGTCAAAACCGGCTGATCTCGGGTAGGGGGTCCCGAACTATGCGTCTGAGGATCGAAGGTAACAAGGGACAAAGGGAACACGATGTTTACCCAGGTTCGGGCCCTCTTAATGGAGGTAAAACCCTACGTCCTGCTTGATTGTATTTGATGAGTGTGGGGGTTACAAGAGTTGATCTACCTCGAGATCGTGATGGCTAAACCCTAGATGTCTAGCCTATCGGAGTTATGATAGCCTCTACAGACAAAACCCTCCGGTTTATATAGACACCGGAGGGGGCTAGGGTTGTACAAAGTCGGTTTACAAAGGAAGGAAAATATACATCTGGACGCCAAACTTGCCATCCACGCAAAGGAGAGTCCCACCCGGACACGAGGAAAGGTCTTCTGCCTTGTATCTTCACGGCCCATCAGTCCGGCCCATGTTAGATAGCCCGACCACCCGAGGACCCCTTAATCCAGGACTCCCTCAGTAGCCCCTGAACCAGTCTTCAATGGTGATGTATCCGGCATGTAGATTGTCATTGCAAGGCGGGTTCCTCCTCCGAGTACTTCAAAGCAATCTTCTGAATAAAAGAACTATATCCGGCTTTGCATGTCAGTCACAACCCTCAACCACGGAGGTAAAATGCTTAGTTAAAGTAATGTCTATCAACTGATAGCTTTCTCGGTGAAATGTCACATCTAGCCTCTTTATCATTCCGAACCATTTTTTGGCCTCCCGCTTCGCATTTCATGATACGGCCTCTATCGACATGTCTCGTCAAAGCGGAGATCGTGCCCACTTATTGCGGGATCCTCATCAATACGGGTTTGGGTAATCCAACCGTGCCATTCGCATGACCCCTTGGGAACAGGCGAGTTTTAAGGCTTGAGGGGGGGGGGCGCCTGATATTAACTGCCTATATAAGTGGATAAAGATCCATCTTTTCTCCCTACGCCTTCTTCCTTCTCCCGTTTTCCCATCCTCAAGATCCAGCGCCCAAGCTTCAATCTTTCCCACCGCCGCCAACCTCTACAGTCATGTCCGGATCTGGCTCGAAGGGCAAGTGGAAGGCCTCCTCCGTCACGAAGAAGGACATCAAGGAGCTCCGGGGGGCGGGATATCTGTCCGCGGAGATCACGCACAGGCTCCCTGTCAAGGATCAAGTCACACCCACTTCGGAGCCCGGCGAAAGGGTTGTATTCATCCCCCATTTCCTCCGCGGACTAGGGTTTCCCCTCCACACCTTTGTCCGCGGCCTCATGTTCTACTACGGGCTAGATTTCCATGATCTAGCCACAAATTCTTTCCTCCACATCTTGGCGTTTATCGTCGAGTGCGAGGCGCTACTCCGCATCCCCCCACACTTCGGCCTATGGCTAAAAGTCTTCAATGTGAAGCCGAAGGTGGTTGACGGGCAACATGCGGAGTGTGGCAGCGCCATGGTGAGCAATCTCCCCAACACCACCTGGCCTAAAGGGGCCTTCGTGGAGACCGTCAAGGTGTGGCAGCAGGAGTGGTTCTATATCACCGAACCTCGCAGCGCCAGGTGGGCGGTCACTCCTTAGTTTAGATCTGGACCCCCAATGCGGCTCGCGTCGTGGACCAACAAGGGTCTGGACTGGGGGTCGACCACGGAAGTGATGATGCTGCAGAAGCGCATAAAAAATATGATAAGCAAGAATACCAGTCTCACTGACATGGTTCAGGTGATGCTTTCCCGCCGGATCCTCCCTTGCCAACTCCGGCCTCTCCATATGTGGGAGTTCAATCTGGAAGGTCCCCAGACCCTGCGCTTCTTCGGTACAACGCACGAAGAGATCTTGAAGCTGCTCTTCAAGGCCCAAAAGACGTGGCCGAAGAAGACCGAAGACATCGGTCTTGACATCGAGAATCCGGCCACACCGGTAAGTATTTTAGTTCCGAACACAATTTTCAGTAAATAAATCAAAGTTTATACTGAGATTTTCATTCTTTCATTCAGGGCTGGACAGTGAAGGCAGAGCGGATCAAGTGTCTGGCTCCACTACCTGAAGACCCAGCCAATCCTCTGCTGACGAGGATGCTGGTTCCGGTGCCGTATCAGGCGCCGGAGAAGAAGACCAAGAAGAAAGGCAAGGAGGCCAAAGGCGGCCTCCGCCGTAAAGGTACTTCGGATGCAGTGTCCAGAGAAACCGAAGCCCACTCCTCCCACGAGGGGGATGAAGATGAAGAGGAGGAGAAGGCGGAAAGTAGTTCTCCACTAAAGGGGGGAAAGAAGAAAAGGGCCGCCTCCGCAGACCTGGAGGAGGGGGCGTCCAAGAGGGAGAAGATAACCCTCTCGGACGATTCGGATACAGACGCCGAGCACACCCCCAAGAGGCGCCTCAGGGAAAAACCCCTGGCCGAATCGTAAGTGTCGAAAAGGATACTTAGCAAATATTCGGTCTGTTATGGTTGTAATATAACATATCATTTTGTGTGTATCAGCCCAGCCCGCGACCTCCCCCAACCATCGCTGTCTAAAGGGAGTTCTCTGCCGCCCGAGATGGTAGAGAGCGAGACGCCACCGCGAGCCCCTTCACAGATCACCGTGGATGACACCGAGGTGTTGTCCCAAAGGACCTCTCCTGGCCACGGAGGGGCGAGCGAGGCTGCCGAGAAGGCGCCCGAGGACAATACCTCGGCTGCCAAAGACATGGAGGGGGCGACCCTCATGGCGACAGACGACAGAGGCCCTGAGCAATCTGGCCCCCAGTCGGACATCATTTCGGAGACCAATGTGGCCCCGGAGTTAGGCGAGCAGCCCCCTTTGAAGGAGGGGGGAGCATCAGCTCCGATGGCGGCCTCCACTAATCCAGAGGCGCCGAATACCTTGGTGGAAGCACTACGATGTGCTGCCATCGTGGAGGAGCACCGCACCCTTATGGGTGTGGTGGTTGAGAAGATTCAGTCCGCCAAGAGCGGGCTGAACGAAGCCTTCACCAGCCTGTTAACAGGCTTCGAGGTATGCGACATAATGCTCTAGACGCTTTTATAACGGGACAGACCTATGCATAGATAGTAGCCCCTGAGACTCTGTCTGGTTTTGAAAAAACCAGACAGAGGATCATATAGTATTCAGAAGAGGTGACGCACTTTTATATTGTATGACAGGCTACCATGTTGGCGGTAACCGCCCAGGCCACTGAAGTTTCCGATCTTAAGCGAATGCTGCAGCTGGCTGATGATGATATCGACCGCATGAATAAGCAGTTCGATGAGGCGCAAGGTATGTTTGAAATATCTTGCACATGCCTGAATTAATATGCAAATTCTGAGTTTAGACTCATGCGCTACTATGTGTATGATTGCAGGCAGCGCGGCCAAGGTCGAAACCCTCAAGAGTGCCCTTGCCCAAGCCAAGGAGGAGGCGAAGGCGAGCAAAGTGGCCGTAGACAAAGCGGCTGCAGATTTAAAGTCCGAACAGGTCGCCCGCCATCAGTACGAGGAGAGGGTGACCGAAGTGGAGCAAGAGCTCAAGGACGCCGCCGGCCAGTGTGAGTCCTTGGAGGAGAAGAATAAGGCCCATGCGGCTGAACTCACCAAGGCCCTCCAAGAGGCCAAGGAGGCGAGGACCGAGTCCCTGGCTGCTCGAGAGGAAATCCGGCAATCCGAACAGATAGCGGCTGGTAAGCCCTTTCTTTTGCAGACTATATTTGGCGGTCAAAGATATGCCTTGCTCACTCGACTGTGGAGTTCTCCAGACGCCTTTGCGGATCTTTTGAAGAGTGCCGCCGATGCCGCGCAGTTCTTCCGGGCCCAGGAGGGGCACACGACGGAGAAGCTTTTCTGGTCACAGTTCGCGGCATCGGAGCGTCCGGCACTATTGAACAACCACATGATGCAACTGGCAGAGCTGCACAGGATGTCTGGATTGGCCATGAAGGACGTCATAGTCCGGCTGTGGCCAACCGAACCCATTCCTAGCAGCTACTTCGGCCTGGTGCAGCGACTTGCGACGCGCTGCCCCGGATTGAAGCTGTCAAGCGCTCGGCGTGCATAGAAGGTGCGCGGATGGCCTTTGCCCGTGTCAAAATGCACTGGGCAAAGATGAAGGCCGCCGTCGTGGCGGTCGAGGGCCCACCCAAAGGCAAGGACCACCGCAAGCCATAGCAGTATTTTGAAGATGTCCTTGAGGGTGCCCGATTAATAGAGGGCCAATGCTCAAAGGATATCATATTTGAGTGAATGTATCCGAGCTACCCAGACGTTGTTTTATAAACCAACGCTTTGTAATATATTTATGTCTTTATCTGGAATTGCTTGCCTCCTGTGCGGCCGTATTTTGTTATCTTGAAAGTTTGACAGTCGTTGGCTTCAGCCCCCACGTAGATACTAAGGGGTGTTCGGAATAACGCATGACCACTCTTGACCCAACGTCTTGGTCCGTGAAGGAGGTGTCTGCGTAAGGCAATCAGACTATGGGGCTTTATCACTTTCACTTAGCCATAGGAGTTTGACGGTGGGGCTAAGTACTAGCCCCTAGTGCGTATGCGGCTATCCAAACTGGGATGCCTTAAGCACATGACCGGATAGAGGCCAGTCCTTCGCATAATACGGAAGAAATCGCAAAAGATTTATAGCAAGTCGCCGAACAGCTGACCAGCTCTCGCCACACCATGGCAGTCAGTTTTCGGCTTTCTCTACTGAGGTGTTTGACCGGGCGAACCAGAAACACAATCACGGTAGTTCTCCCTTTACTACCCTAGCCGAACGAGCAGAATGTAAGGTAGTAACCATAGGAGCCGGGCAACCCAACTATTGACCAAAGACATGATTCGGAGCTGATGCATATAATGCAATGTTCGGGACACCGAAGTGCACTCTAAAAGCGTTCGGACTTCTTTTTTTTTGTTGTTGAAAATATAGGTGGCCGAATAGAGCCCCTGTCATTTTAAGCTATGCCGAAGTGTATACACCAATCTGACATGAAGAGGGAATACAGATTATGAAATAAACCAATACCGAATAGGGTTGGTAAAAACTATTTTCCATTATAGTCTGATTGATGTGTCAAAACGTGCTTTTTACAGATGATGCGATAAGCATCAGGGCTATTTTACATGCCAAGAATTTGAAAACAAGGGAAAGCTGTATACAGGTCCTAAAAAGGTATCATGAAGATCCTTTGGACATCCTGCCGCACGTCTGCGCCGCTTTTCGCCTTGGTGGAGGATCCTTTGAAAGGATCGACAATCGTGTATATAGCAGGGGCCTGGGAAAGGGCCCTGCGCCACCGTAAAGTGACTTTAGGTTTTAAAGAACCTGTAATATTAGAGAAAAGAGAAAAAAGAAGAGGGAGATTAAGGTCCGAATAAGGTTGAGCCGTATTTATGGACCTCGTCCGCGGAATGCCTCCGTCGTTGCCCAAGGTATTTTGAGTGCGTAGTTATGCACACGCGGTACATATGCCGCTATTAGATGGGGCGGTGGACGGAGGCAAAACTGCTAATCCAGCGCCGGATTGACCGAGCTGTCGTTCTGCAGAGTAGGCCGGACTCGTTTAATAGTGTCCGGAGGCTTGATGGCTGATGAAGTGTTCGGCTTGATAAGGCCGCTCTGTACCTCGGCTGCAAGGGCCGCGGTGTGCTCCTCGGTACGGAGGGAGCGTTCCATGTTTCCATTGACTGTGATAACGCCGTGGGGTCCAGGCATCTTGAGCTTTAAGTAAGCATAATGCGGGACTGCATTTATGCGGGCGAAGGCAGTACGTCCGAGCAGTGCGTGATAACCACTACCGAAGGGGACGATGTTGAAGATCAAGTCTTCGCTTCGGAAATTGTCCGGTGAATCGAAGACTACTTCCAATGTTAATGAGCCCGTACAGCGGGCCTCGACGCCGGGTATCACTCCTTTAAAGGTGGTGTTACTAGGCTTGATTCTTGACAGGTCAATACCCATTTTGCGGACAGTGTCTTGATAGATCAAGTTGAGACTGCTGCCGCGGTCCGTAAGGACTCGAGTCAGATGATAGCCGTCAATGATTGGTTCGAGGACCAGGGCCACCGAACCTCCGTGACGGATACTGGTCGGGTGGTCCCTACGATCGAAGGTGATCGGACAAGCCAACCATGGGTTGAATTTGGGGGCGACAGGCTCTACGGCGTAGACATCCCTTAGTGCGCGCTTGCGCTCCCTTTTGGGGATATGCGTGACATATATCATGTTTACTGTTTTCACCTCAGGGGGAAATTTCTTTTGTCCCCCTGTATTCGGTGGGCGGGGCTCATCATCGTCCTCGCTTGGCGGCCCTTTCCCCTTATGTTCGGTATTTAACTTACCGGCCTGTTTGAAGACCCAACAATTTTTGTTGGAGTGGTTGGCAGGCTTGTTGGGGGTGCCATGAATCTGGCAAGGCCGATCGAGTATTTTGTCCAAATTAGATGAACCATCCTTATTTCCTTTGAATGGATTCTTCCGCTGACCGGATTTAGAGCCACTGAATCCGGCGTTAACCGCTATGTCTTCAGTTTCTTCGTTATTGTTTCGATGGTTGTGTTTGTTGCGTCGTGGCCTGCCATTGTCGTCCCTAACTTCGGAGGTGCCAAGGTCGCTGGTACTATTGCTTCTACGAGCCAACCAGCTGTCCTCTCCCGCGCAGAAGCGGGTCATGAGTGCAGTAAGAGCTGCCATAGACTTCGGCTTTTCCTGACCAAGGTGTCGGGTGAGCCACTCGTCGCGGACGCCATGTTTAAAGGCCGCGAGTACTTCGGCATCCGGACAGTCGACGATTTGATTCTTTTTAATCAAGAACCTAGTCCAGAGTTTGCGAGCTGACTAACCGGGTTGCTGGACTATATGACTAAGGTCATCGGCATCCGGAGGCCGGACATAGGTACCTTGGAAGTTATCTCTAAAGGCATCCTCCAAGTCTTCCCAGCTACCAATAGAGTTCTCTGGTAGGCTGTTTAACCAATGCCGCGCTGGTCCTTTCAGCTTTAGGGGAAGGTATTTGATGGCGTGGAGATCGTCGTCGTGGGCCATGTGAATATGGAGAAGAAAATCCTCAATCCATACCGCGGGATCTGTCGTTCCATCGTATGATTCGATGTTTACGGGTTTAAACCCTTCTGGAAATTGGTGCTGCATTACCTCATCGGTAAAGCACAAGGGGTGTGCAGTGCCCCTGTATCGGGCAACGTCACGATGGAGTTCGGATGACATCCGTGTTTGGTTTTCGGACCGAGTTTGGTTATGCAGCTCGCGCCCAGCTTGAAGGCCGTCGCTTCTCATCGGAGCACGCTCCCTTGATCCGTATATTGATCTAGTCTTGCCGGCTCTATTGTCCAGGTCCTGACGTAAGTCGTAGGTGCAGCCCTGAGCTGCTGCCTCTTTGCCTTGATGACGAGGTGGCATGGGCTGGTGTTCGGTACGAGTGGTCGCTTTGTCCCGTCCACGTGGTGGTCGGTCTGGTTCATCAGCATGATTATATCTTGACGGTATTGGCTCTAGGGCCTCGTCATCGAATTGTGGCAGTAGCCGATGCCTCGGATAGTTCTTTGTTGGGCGTCCGAGGCCGTATTCCTCGGCAGCTAGGACCTGGGTCCATCTGTCGTTGAGCATATCCTGTTCGGCTTGAAGCTGTTGCTGTTTCTTTTTTAGGCTCCTCGCAGTTGCGATGAGCTGTCGCTTAAAGCGCTCTTGTTCGAGGGGTTCCTCTAGCATGATGAAGTCTTCGTTGCCAAGGCTAGCATCCTCCTCGGAGATCGGTAGATAGTTACTATCCTCCGAATCCTCATTCCCGACTGGCTCGTCGGGGTTAACTTGTCCCTCTTCCCAATTATCCTGCTCTACGGTAGGCTCAATGGGTTTGTCAGAGTCTTCGGCATTCTCCGGAGTGTCAATGTCTCCAGTGCCGGTATTACTTTCTTTTTCCCGCCGCGATCATGAACGGCGCCGCTGACGTCGACGTTTTGGTGGTACATCGACGGGCTTGTCCTCGATCGGATCTTGATTGCCATCGTCGTCCTCTTTGGGTGTATCCACCATGTACACGTCGTACGTAGAAGTGGCAGTCCAACGTCCGGTGATGGGCGAGTTTTGGCCTGGTTCGGCTCCGGCATCGTCGTCCATACCGTCGATGTCTTCGGAGGCGTAGTCGAGTATATCGGTTAAGTCCTCGACAGTGGCTATCAAGTGGGTGGTGGGTGGGACGTAAAATTCCCTGCACTCAGCCCCTAGTTTGGGTTGTGCGTAATTCGGAGGAGATACCTTTGTGATAGCGAGAGATTGAATTAAGTCCAGGGCCTCGCTTAAGAGTGAAGGCCGGACGGGAAACCGAGGACCTGCGGAGCTGGGGATGGCAGACTCTTCCAGGTTGTGTTCACCAGACGCAGGCCTTGAGAGTTCGGAGTTGGCCTCTAGAGGTGAGTTTGGCTCTCCGATGACAAGGAGGGTCCTGCTTGATTCTAGGCTCTCCGAACATACAGTTGCTTCTGGGTCTTCGACAAAAGGCTCCATGAGAGGAGAGGGTCCGATGGGTTTTAAGATCCCATCTTCGGATGAGGTGGCCTGCCCTGGATCTATGGCCAGGGCAGGGGTAGTAGTTGGTCTTTGAGCGGCGCCTGATGATGGATCTGATGGGTTACCTTCTTGAAGATGACGAATAGTGGTTGAGGCCGTGAATCCTTCGAAGATCAAGTCTCCTCGGATATCAGCGACGTAATTCAGGCTCCCAAATCTGATCTGATGACCAGGGGCATAGCTATCGATCTGCTCAAGGTGACCAACTGAATTGGCGCGCAGAGCGAAGCCGCTGAATACAAATAGTTAGCCGGGGAGGAAGGTCTCCCCGGAAACAGCGTCGTTGTTGACGATCAAATGAGCCATCGATCCTTCTGCCGATGACACAGTGGAACTCTCAATGAAAGCACCAATGTTGGTGTCAAAACTGGCTGATCTTGGGTACGGGGTCCCAAACTGTGCGTCTGAGGATCGAAGGTAACAAGGGACAAAGGGAACACGATGTTTACCCAGGTTCGGGCCCTCTTAATGGAGGTAAAACCCTACGTCCTGCTTGATTGTATTTGATGAGTATGGGGGTTACAAGAGTTGATCTACCTCGAGATCGTGATGGCTAAAACCTAGATGTCTAGCCTATCGGAGTTATGATAGCCTCTACGAACAAAACCCTCCGGTTTATATAGACACCGGACGGGGCTAGGGTTGTACAAAGTCGGTTTACAGAGGAAGGAAAATATACATCTGGATGCCAAACTTGCCATCCACGCAAAGGAGAGTCCCACCTGGACACGAGGAAAGGTCTTCTGCCTTGTATCTTCACGGCCCATCAGTCTGGCCCATGTTACATAGCCCGACCACCTGAGGACCCATTAATCCAAGACTCCCTCATCTGCAGCCTTCTTTTTACTGCCCATAATGAGTTGCGTTAGATGACAATGTCTGAATGTTTTTCCTTTACAGTGGTTCCCAAAGCAGTTTACTCAAGATTACCTCTCAAACTACATGATTGGTGGGCATGCAAAGGTTGAAGTATTTCTACCAGAACACGATGACTATCTAGATGTGTTCATGAAGATAGTGAAGGATGGGCGGTCGGCCATCACAAGGGGTTGGACTAGAGTCGTGTGTGCCTTCTGCATGGAGGAGGGCACAATATGGGTATTCCGCTTCACCTTGTTCAACAACCAGAATGTATTTCGCCTCTTTCTTTACCGTCTTTAATAGTACAAGTATACAACCGTGGTTCATCATTCTTTATTTGGTGCTTATGTAATTCTTGATACTTTGTACCTGTGAATCGAATAATGCATTGGTTGTTTGAACCTGATGGATATGAATAAAGCTATAGCATACTTTGAAATTCAAATCCGGTACAATTTTAAATAGCAACAATTAAATTATGGTGAAATTACGCTCTGCAGGTCGTTATAGCGCACACGGTCGGTAAAACACAAACGTTTGTGATATACACCATAATCCGACATGGTTCATAGAGAGGAAATGTGTGCGATCATGCACATAGTTGCCGTTTGCAAAGCGTGTGTGATGTGAGACAATATCACAAACGGTGCGGGAAAACTAAACATTTGTGATAGTTGCCTTATCTTACACGATTTGCAATCATGAACTGTTTCTGATGTGGTACGCATCGTAAACGTTGCACCACAGAATAGCGTGTGCAATAGTTATCATGTACGACGATGTTACGACGGTCCGACGTTTCGTAATCCTATCCGACACTCGTACGATGATTAGCTAATCTTCTTAATTAGTTATCGCATACAGTTCGGGAAAGGTGAATGTGTGTGATTGTCTGCTTATCATACACGTTCTATAATCGTGAACTGTTTGTGATGGGCCGCGCATCGTAAACGTAGCACCACAAAATACCGACTGCGATGGCAATGCGAGCACAAACGAGTAGCAAGGATGGAGTGTTTGGGATATTCGAGATATCAGAAACAATTTTATAGGGACAACTGTATGCACCAAGGCTCCCTATCCCCGACGGTTTCTGGGTCGTGTGGGAAGGAGCCCCCTATTGCACACACTCACTTGGCGACGGTTCAAAATGCCGTCGCGGAAAGGGGTTAAAAACCGTTTGTATAGCACCTCGCTGTACCAGTGCCCGCTAGTTGAGGCAACTCTATTTCTGTCCAGTTGGGCTGTCTGTAAGTTTTTTTCTGTGCATCTGAATTCTGAACTTATTAACTTCTCTTTGTCTTATCCCTCAGAGCTGCCAACTAATGATCTCCCAAGTGCCGCCGGTCAATTGGTCCCCGGAGGACGTGACGAGTGATACATAGCAGCAGTATTCGGAGGCAAGTGATGAGGATGATGAGGAGAGTGACGAGGAGGAGAGCACCGAGGAGGGCGAAGAGGCCGAGTCCTCACCATCATTCGATGGCCCTAGAGAGCCCCGCAGCAAGGTGCACCACAACTCGAGTGGTCAAGCAGGGGGTGCTCCACAACCGACTGCCTCCGGTCACACCACGCGCAGCTCGAAGTGCGGACGATCGGAGGTGGAGAGCTCCGCCGAGAAGTAGCCCAAGAAAATCAATGCCAAGCCCCAGAAGGCTGCTGTGCCAAGGATCAAGGTGGTGGCATCTACGTAAGTGTTGAAGATCATGCACCTTCTTGATATAATTTCCACTCATCTGACGTTCGAGTGTTTTTGCAATTACATCAATGAGACATCGACGACATCGTCGGATCCGAATGCCCCCAAACAGGGTCAGGGCGAGGCTGATGCGGCAGACATTGCCACCTCCAAATGTATGGAGACGCCGATTGATCTGGACTTCTGTATCCCCATCTGATTGACTTTGTATTGATAATTTAGTTCGTGTGTTCGTGCAGCGCCGACTGAGGTCATCCAGCTGGACGACGTCAGTAAGGCCGACCCACCTAACCCGGAGGCTAACAAGGTGACAACGACCAATGTCAATGTGGTCATGCAGGAGGCCTCTCCCAGCCGAATGGAGCAGGTTTCACCCACTAAAGCCACCGTGAAGTCCGTCGGACCGAGTCCTCTAGCCCAGGGCATCTCTGCGTCCACGATGACCACAGCTCCAACACAAAGGCCTATGCTCCCATTGCAGTCGACCTCTATCACCGCTTTCCCCCTATATAGGGTCTTGGAAGACCAAGTGGGGGAGAGTAAGGAAGCTCTCATCTAGGTGAAGTTGATGAATGAGCGGCTGAAGGAGGCATATGACGCCAGCGAGGCGCTGCAAACCAACGTCTGAGTAAGTACCATTGTGAGTACGATTTCCAATCGAAGTTTTTGAGTCTTTGGATTTTCCTTTGTCTTCTTGTTAGTGGGTTTGCGCAGGGCACACCCACTAGGTGTTTTGATTCTACTGGGGCACGCTGAGTGCACCCAGTGGGTGTAGTCCCTGATGCTCTCGTGGACTGGAAGCAGTCGGTGGGAGTCTTTAGAACTAAAAAAAGTTATTAACATTTTTACTCGGATTTAGCCAGGGCGTTTCTGAGTCCTTTCAGTTCCAGTGGGGGCACGCTGAGTGCACCCACTGGGTGTAGTCCCCGAGACTGCCATCGACTGGAAGCGGTCGGCGGGAGTCTTAGAGATGTTTTTTTGTGAACCATCTAAGTGGATGTCCTATAGTGCGGGCACGCTGAGTGCACCCACTGGGCATAGTCCCCGAGGTTGTCGATGATTATGGGCAATCGATGGTAGTCTTTAGAACTGTACCCATTGCATAGAACTTAGGGTGCGTCACCGCACTCGGCTGACCAAGCGGGTTGCCCGGTAATATGAAGACCAGTGTGTTGTTGTCCTCGATCTTCTTCATTGCCGACTTGGTGGCAAGCTGGTAATTAAAGACTAGTGTGTTGTTGTCCTCGATCTTCTTCATTGCCGACTCAGTGGCAAGCTGGTACTTGAGGATTTGATGCTGGTCTAATTTGTTCCTTCCAACTGACTGTCTTCTTTTATTGTAACACAGATCCTACGAGCTAGGGTCCCACTACGTCGCCCTGGAGAAGGAGTTATTGCAGCTCCGAGTGGACCTGAAGTCCAAGAAGCACAAGAGTGACTGCCTTGAGAAGGAGAAGAAAGCCCTAGGAGGCAAGTTTCCACGTCCGACTGTTTGTTAACTCCTGTTTTCCCCTTGATCCGAGTCAATTCGCTTTAACAGATGTTCGTAGCGAGAATGTTGAACTTGTAAAGAGGCTCACGACTTCTATTTCTTTAGAAACCATGAAGCAGGCCCTGGAGGACAAGGACAAGGCACTGGCGCTGATGCAGAAGGAGGCCAGGACCAAGACCCAGACTGCTGAGGAGAAGCTAGCATTAGTCAGCAAACTGGAGGAGGAGATCAAGACCTTGAAGGCCGCTACTGAGGCGGCGAAAGGTGAGGCCTCGGAGTGGGAGAACAAGTGTAAGGACCAGACTGGTGCCTTCGAGCAGGAGAAGAAGACCTTGGAAGAGAAGGTCGCCCAGCTCCTCGAGAAGAAAGCCGCACTTGAGTAGTACATTGACGGCTTCTGCACGGAGATGAACGAGAAGCTCGCTAGTAAGTCTTTCATCCGAATGAAACTCATCTGCACTCGGGTTCCTTTGATTGCTGATTTTTGTGTTGTTTCCTCCCCGACAGATTATTGCCCCAACGAGGAGCTGGAGACTGAGAGGATCGGGAGGGATCTGAACCCCACAAGGCAGCTCATCAGCGACAAGGCCGCCCTCAGCGTCCTCCGACTGGATGATGGTCTCGACAACGCCTTGGGCTATATCACTCGGCTGACGGGTGCCATAGAAAGAATCGACAAGGAGCTACAGCCTGAGGGGTCGGTCTAGATGGATCTGGAGTCCATGTTGGCACGGTTGAATGAGATCCCTGCCCGAGTGCATGCGTGGAAGAAGTCGGCAGCTCGCAGTGGTGCCGATGTGGCCTTATCACTCGTCCGCATCCACTGCAAAGATATGGACGAAGAGAAGATGAAGACTCTCCGAGTGGTCCACAAGAAGACCTCAAGTTTGAGGACTTCATGGAGACATTTGATGAGTCCTCCACACGGATTGCTAATGGCAGTGATTTGGAGACCTTCGTTGAGCCGACCAGCCCTCAGCCAAACGCATAAAAAACTTCTTTGAATGAATTTGCCCCGGAATGCCGGGTGGTTGCTGTAACAATAAACTTTGATGAGCCTCGGGCTCGTTTACTTTGCTTTTGCTTCTGAACACTCGAACGGAAATCTGGTTCACAGCTAAGCCCCCGAGTGTGCACCATGTCCGCACTCATAATGTTTTTAACTTAGGCGAAAGCTGGTTCGCAGCTAAGCCCCAGAGTGTGGGCCATGTCCGCACTCGGAATGTTTTTGACTTAGGCGAAAACTATTTCACAGCTAAGGCCCCGAGTGTGGAGTGTGTCCGCACTAGGAATGTTTTTAACTTAGGCGAAAGCTGGTTTGCAGCTAAGCCCCCCGAGTGTGGACCATGTCCGCACTCGGAATGTTTTTAACTTAGGCGAAAGCTGGTTCGCACCAAAGCCCCCGAGTGTGGAGCGTGTCCGCACTCGGAATGTTTTTAACTTAGGCGAAAACTGTTTCGCAGCTAAGCCCCCGAGTGTGGACCATGCCCACACTCAGAATGTTTTTAACTTAGATGAAAGCTAGTTCGCATCTAAGCCCCCCGAGTGTGGACCATGTCCGCACACTGAATGTTTTTTAACTTAGGTGAAAACTAGTTCGCAGCTAAGCCCCCGAGTGTGGGCCATGTCCGCACTCGGAATGTTTTTGACTTAGGTGAAGCTGGTTCGCAGATAAGCTCATTCACCCGCTGAGGATGTGTTAGTTTCCGAATGTTGTTAGTCACCAGAGTGAAAACACGATACTAGGCCGAACTAGACAATATACTGGAAGAGTAAGACTTTTATTCATCTAATTTCATTCAGAAAGCTATTACAATGATGGTTTCATTCTAAGTGTAAAACTTGCGGAGCAGGTCCGTGTTCCAAGCTCTAGGCTCTTCTATATCCTTGCTAAAGTTGTAGAGTCGGTAGGCTCCATTGTTCAGGACCTTCGATATGGCAAAAGGCCCATGCCACGTGGGTGCTAGCTTGTCAGGATTCTGCTGATCCATTCGGAGGGCCAGATCACCTTCCTGAAAGGCACGCCCTCTGATGTGTCTGTCGTGATAGCGATGCAGATCCTGCTGGTATGTAGTCGACCTGATGAGTGCTAATAAATGTTCTTCCTCAAGGAGGTTGAGGCCATCCCGTCGTGCTTCTTCAGCTTCGGCCTCCGAGTACAAATCCACTCAAGAGAATTGTGAAGTAAATCACTCGGCAAGACCGCTTCTCACCCGTATACCATAAAGAATGGAGTGTGATTTGTGGATCGATTCACGGTCGTCCACAAGCCCCGGAGGACCAATGGCAAATTAGTGACCCAGCCCCCTGCAGCATGCGTTAGGTCGCGCATGAGGCGTGGCTTCAGCCCCTGGAGTATTAACCCATTCGCCCGCTCCGCCTGGCCGTTCGACTGCAGGTGAGCCACGGAGGCGTAATCGGCCCAAGTGCCCTGAGAGTAGCAAAACTCGTGGAACTCGTCCGATTTGAATTTTGACCCATTGTCCGTGATGATGCTATGAGAAACTCTGAATCTAGAGATGATCTCCTTGATGAACTTGATGGCAGTCGGCGAGTCTAGTGTCTTTATGGGCTTCACTTCAATCCACTTGGTAAACTTATCCATTGCCACCAACAGGTGAGTGAATCCGCTCGCTTCGGTCCGGAGGGGCCTAATCATGTCGAGTCCCCAGACGGCAAACAACCAGTTGAGGGGGATCGTCTTTAGCGTGGATGATGGCTTGTGCGACTGGTTCGTGTAGAACTGGCATCCAACGCATTGGTCGATTATGTCTCAGGCGGCATCGTTGGCACGGGGCCAATAGAAGCCCGCCCGGAACGCCTTGGCGACCAGCGGCTGAGAGGACGCGTGCTGCCCACAGGTCCCCGAGTGAATCTCTTGCAAGATTTGCTATCCTTCTTCTAGTGAAATGCAACGCTGAGTGATCCTGGAAGTGCTTTTCTTGTAGAGCTGATCGCCCATGACGCTGAAGGCCTTCGATCGACGGATGATCTGGCAAGCCTCAATCTCATCTTTTGGGAATTCCCGCCTGAGCAAGTATGCAATGTACGGCTCAGTCCACTTGGGGGTGATCACAAGAATCTCCTGGACCTAATCAATCACTTCGGGAATGTCAACTTCAGTTGGATTAGATGGTTCAACCTGTTGCGGGGCTCTTCCATGAAAGTGTCTTATTTGATCGTGGGCGAGTGCAGGTGCTCTAGCAACATGTTCTTTGGGACAGCCTTCCAAGTGGAGCCAATTTTGGCTAGGTCATCAGCTGCCTGGTTCTTGAGTCATGGAATGTGGTGGAGCTCCAGTCCTTCAAAGTTCTTTTCCAGTTTTCTGACGGCGTTGCAGTAACCTGTCATTGCTAGACTTTGAATATCCCACTCCTTCATGACTTGGTTCACCACTAGATCAGAGTCGCCATAGACCATCAGTCGGCAGACCCCGAGGAAGATCATCATGCGTTGCCCATATAGAAGAGCTTCATACTCTGCCTCATTGTAGGAGGAATCAAAGTGAATCTGAAGCACATAGTTGAGTCGGTCACCTTTAGGGGACACCAGGACCACTCTGGCTCCTAATCCGTGGAGCATCTTAGAGCCATCGAAGAACATAGTCCAATGCTCGGGGAGACTCAGGGCAGGCTGCTCCTGTTCAATCCACTTGGCCAGAAAATCCACTAGGGCCTGCACCTTGATGGCTTTCTTGGCCTCAAACTTGATGTCCAAAGGGAGGAGCTCAATGGCCCATTTGGCCACTCGACCTGTGGCATCTCTGTTGTTCATGATCTTGGGCAGAGGGGCGTTGCTTATCACCATGACTGAGTGCTCTTGAAAGTAATGAGCCACCTTCTTTGCGGTCAGATATACCCCGTATACCAGCTTCTGGTAGTGTGGGTACCTTTGCTTGGAGGGGGTCAAAACTTCCGAGATGTAGTAGACCAATCATTGGAGCTCGAAGGCTTTGCCTTGTTCTTCACGCTGCACAATGAGCATAGTGCTAACAACTTGGCTCATGGCCGCGATTTAGAAGAGCAAAGGCTCTTTGCTACACGGAGAAACAAGCACCGACTGGGTGGAAAGCAGGGCTTTGAGTTCCTCGAATGCATCCTACGCTTCAGGTGTCCACTTGAAACTGTCCGATTTCTTCGTCAATTGGTAAAGCGGCAGGGTTTTTCACCTAGTCGTGAGATGAATCTACTCATGGCTACCAGACAGCCCGTGAGTCTCTGTATGTCGAGTAGACGCTCTGGCTGTTTCATTCGGACTATAGCACCGATCTTCTCGGGATTGGCATCGATCCCACGTTCCGAAATGAGGAAACCGAGTAACTTGCCAGCAGGAACCCCAAAATTGCACTTAGCCAGGTTGAGATTTATCCCGAAGTGGCGCAGGTTCGCGAAGGTCTCGGCGAGGTCTGTCAAGAGGTCAGAACCTTTCCTGGACTTGACCACCATGTCATCCCTGTAGGCCTCCATGTTCCTGCTGATATGCTTTTGCAAGCATTTCTGAATCATGCGATGGAACATAGCTCCGGCATTTTTTCAGTTCGATGGCATTGTGATATAACAAAAACACCCGAATGGGGTGATGAATGCTATTTTTATTTCATCTAGACGATACATTCGGATCTGGTGGTAGCCGGAGTATGCATCCAGAAATGATAATCGCTCACACCCGGCAGTAGAGTCTACTATCTGATCTATGTGGAGGAGAGGAAAATGGTCCTTCAAGCAGGCCTGATTGATGTGCTTGAAGTCGATGCATATCCGGAGGGAGTTATTCTACTTTGGCACCATGACGTCGTTGGCGAGCCACTCGGAGTGGTACACCTCTCGGATGAACTCGATGGCTAAGAGTCACATGATCTCCTCGCCGATCGGCTTGCGCTTCTCGGTGGAAGAGCATCGGAGGTGCTCTTTGAGAAGCTTCATCTTCAAGCTGACACAAAATCGATGCTCACCTAGTTCTCTGGGAACACCCGGCATGTCAGAAGGCTTCCATGCAAAAATGTCCTAGTTCTCATGAAGGAACCAGATGAGCTCACCTTGCTATTTGCTGTCAAGCGTGGTGGAGATGTTGGTCGGGGCAGCATTCGAATCCTCAGGGTGAACATGCTCCAACTTTGTGTCGTCAGACGACTGGAAAGTGGATTCCACAGTCAGCTTCTTGGACTTTAGTAGATCACTCAAATCCACTGCCTTCTTGTACTCGTCCAATTCTACCAATGCCATTTGCTCGTCAGCAATCTGGGAGCCCTTCTGCAGGCACTCTTTGGCTAACTTCCGGTTGCCCATGATGGTTATCACACCATTCAGTCCTGGCACCTTAAGTTTAAGATAGACGTAGCATGGTCTGACCATGAAACTTGCGTAGGCGGGCCTACCCAGGATGGCATGGTAGGCACTCCAGAAGTGCACCACCTCGAAGGTCAGTTGCTCCTTTCTAAAGTTCTTCTCTCCGCCGAATACAATGTTGAGGGCGATCTTCCTGAGTGACTTGGTCGTCTTCCCGGGGATTACCGCGTGGAATTGCATGTTGCTCTTGCTAAGTCGGGACATCAGAATGCCTATCGCCTCCAATGTGTCGGTGTAGATGATGCTGAGACTGCTGCCGCCGTCCTTGAGGACCTTGCATAGTTGGACCCCTCCTACAGCCGGATTGACCACCAGAGCCTGTCGCTCAGGGGTCGGTACGTGGGCTGGGTGATCTGACTGATCGAAAGTGAGGGGCGTCTTGGCCCCGTCGAGATATTTTGTGACAGTCGGAACTACCATATTGACCTCTCAGTTTATAACCTTGAGGCAGCTCTTGCTCTCGGCATCGGCAAAGATCATCAGGATCTTCTCGACATTGGGGTACCCGAAGGTGCCCTTGCCTCTGTCATCGTCGTCATCCTCATCCTTGCACCCTGAGGGGTCTTGCCGCATCTCTTGCTTGAGGAGCCGACACTCCCGAGTGGTATGCTTTGGCAAAATTAGGTTGCCTTCCTCATCTGTCTTCGTGTGGGTCTGGCAAGGCTGGTCGAGGATGTCACTTTTCGGAGCGACTTTCTTCTTGCCAGCCCACACCTTCTTCTGTTTTGACTGGCCTATGCCTTTGCCTTGGCCGACCATGGCCGCGGCCTCGGCATTTCTAGACGCCTTGGCCTTTCGCTTGTGCTTCTTGCCCTTGTTATTATCTGACTGATTAGCATCACCCGCTCGGTTCTTGCCACTTCCCAGTCGGTCTTCCTCTTCGCCATTGGCGTACTGACTAGCTATCTCCATAGCCCGATAGAGAGTCAGAATCTCTGCATGGACGAACTTCAAATTCAACTCTCGGTACCTGACGCCGGCCTTAAAGGCGCAGATTGCTTGGTTCTCGGCGACATTTTCCATCGTGTTGTGCAAGGTAGTCCACTGCTGAATGTACCCTCGGAGAGTCTCATTTTCCCTATGGACACAATGTTACAACTCCGCCAGACCACACATCCGCTTGTATGTGCCCTCAAAGGTCTTGATGAAGACTCAAGCTAGGTCATCCCAACAAAATATACTGCCTGGAGAAAGCTGGGTGAGCCAAGCCCGAGCGGATCCCTTGAGCATCAGTGGAAAATGCTTCCTAGCAACATTGTCATTGCTGCCACCAATCTGGACTGCCACTCGGTAATCTTCCAACCTGATTTTTGGCTTTGACTCACCAGTGAACTTGCTGATCCTCATTGCCAACCTGAAGTTGTTGGGGATCTCTATAGCCCGAATGTATCTGCTGAAACACTCGGGACCGGAACGCGCTGAGCCATTCGGCACATCAACATCGAGGCCCGCTCTCAGAGCCCGACCCCTGTTGACCAGATTTTGAGCAAGAACAAATCTCGCATTGAGCTGCGGGTCTCGGATGTCTCTCGTATGGCATGGTGGACTCGGCCTCCGATCATCACCAGGCGGATGCCTGTCGTCAGAGGGCTGGTGCCCGTATGAGACGTCTCGCGGTGGGGGCATGAGGGTGCGATCGTACTCATCGTGCCGCTGGGGCGAGGCGACTCGATCACGCCTCCGATCTTCGTAATGATCCCTTGAGGAGAATGACACCCGGCGCCTCCTAGAGCCGAGTGGGCTATGGGCCGACTGAACGGTCTCGGAGTGCACCCGACGCACTGTGGATGCAATCTCTTAACTGTGATACCGCCGCGTTCTGCGACAGCGCCATCTTCAGGAACACTTGGATCTGGTGGATCCCTTCCCCTGTGATGACCCACAAGTATAGGGGATCTATAGTAGTCCTTTCGATAAGTAAGAGTGTCGAACCCAACGAGGAGCAGAATTAAATGACAAGCGGTTTTCAGCAAGGTATTTTCTGCAAGCACTGAAATTATCAGTAACAGATAGTTTTGTGATAAGATAATTCATAATGGGTAACAAGTAAAAAATGTAACAAAGGTGCAGCAAGGTGGCCCAATCCTTTTGGTAGCAAAGGATAAGCCTGGACGAACTCTTATATAAAGCAAAGCGCTCCCGAGGACACATGGGAATTGTTGTCAAGTTAGTTTTCATCATGCTCATATGATTCGCGTTCGTTACTTTGATAATTTGATATGTGGGTGGACCGGTTCTTGGGTACTATCCTTACTTGGACAAGCCTCCCACTTATGATTAACCACTCTCGCAAGCATCTGCAACTATGAAAGAAGAATTAAGATAAATCTAACCATAGCATGAAACATGTGGATCCAAATCAGCCCCTTACGAAACAACGCATAAACTAGGGTTTAAGCTTCTGTCACTCTAGCAACCCATCATCTAATTATTACTTCCCAATGCCTTCCCCTAGGCCCAAATCATGGTGAAGTGTCATGTAGTCGACGTTCACATAACACCACTAGAGGAAAGATAACATACATCTCATGAAAATATCGAACGAATACCAAATTCACATGATTACTTATAACAAGACTTCTCCCATGTCCTCAGGAACAAACGTAACTACTCACAAAGCATATTCATGTTCATAATTAGAGGGGTATTGAATATCATTAAGGATCTGAACATATGATCTTCCACCGAATAAACCAACTAGCATCAACTACAAGGAGTAATCAACACTACTAGCAACCCACAGGTACCAATCTGAGGTTTTGAGACAAAGATTGAATACCAGAGATGAACTAGGGTTTGTAGAGGAGATGGTGCTGGTGAAGATATTGGTGGAGATTGACCCCCTATCGATGAGAGGATCATTGGTGATGACGATGGCTTCAATTTCCCCCTCCCGGAGGAAAGTTTCCCCGGCAGAATAGCTCCGCCGGAGCCCTAGATTGCTTCTGCCCAGGTTCCGCCTCGAGATGGCAGCGCTTCGTCCCGAAAGCTTCCTTATGATTTTTTCCAGATAAAAACCCTTCATATAGTAGAAGATGGACACCGGAGACCTGCCAGGGGGCCCACAAGCCCTAGGGGTGTGCCCAGGGGGGTAGGGCGCGCCCCCTAGGCTTGTGGCCACCTGGTGGGTCCCCCTCTGGTATTTCTTCGCCCAGTATTTTTTATATATTCCAAAATAATTCTCCGTTAATTTTCAGGACTTTTGGAGTTGTGCAAAATAGTTCTCTCAGATTTGCTCCTTCCCGGTCCAGAATTCCAGCTGCCGGCATTCTCCCTCTTTGTGTAAACCTTGTAAAATAAGAGAGAAAAGGCGTAAGTATTGTACCATAATGTGTAATAACAGCCGACAATGCAATAAATATCAACATAAAAGCATCATGCAAAATGGATGTATCAACTCCGCCAAGCTTAGACCTCGCTTGTCCTCAAGCGGAAACCGAAATCGATAATCATGTCCACATGTTTAGAGATAGAGGTGTCGATAAAATAAAATACGGACATGCAGGCATCATGATCATCTTTAGAACAACAACATATATTGCCATATAATTTCTTATGCTAAAGTAACAATTCATTCACAAGGTAAAGTATGAAACAAGAACTTTATTGAAAACCAACAAACTATGATCTTGGTCAGTGAAACAATTGTAATTTATCATAACATCGGAAAGAGTCAATGTAAGAGCTTTTGTTTAGCAAGTTTCACATATTCAACTATCATTTAGTCTTTCACAATTGCTAACACTCACGCGATACTTATGAGATCAATGTTTCAATCGGACACAGAGAACGATACGGGCTTATAACTTCGCCTCCCAACCTTTTACCTCAAGGGTAACGTCAACAATAATAGTTCATGAATATCTACATCCGAGTGGATATATATTTCTGGATCTCCACCCAACATATAGTGCTTGCCAAAAAGAAAAAAGTATAAAAAGAAGAGGTGATGATCACCATGACTCTTGTATAAAGGTAGGAGGTAAATAAAAGATAGGCCCTTCGCAGAGGGAAGCAGAGGTTTTCATGCGCTTTTATGGTTGGATGCACAAAATCTTAATGCAAAAGAACGTCACTTTATATTGCCGCTTGTGATAAAGAACTTTATTATGCAATATGTCGCTTTTATTTCTTCCATATCACAAGTTCATATAAAGCTTATTTTCCTCACACTAAAAGATCATACATATTTAGAGAGCAATTTTTATTGCTTGCACCGATGACAACTTACTTGAAGGATCTTACTCAATCCATAGGTAGGTATGGTGGACTCTCATGGCAAAACTAGGTTAAGGGATTTTGGATGCACAAGTAGTATCTCTACTTGGTGCAAAAGATTTGGCTAGCATAAGATGAGAAGCAAGCTCAACATGTTGGAGGATCCATGACAATATAACTTCTATTCGGATATAAAGAAACATAACCCATTATGTTGTCTTCCTTGTCCAACATCAACCTTTTAGCATATAATATTTTAATCAGTGCTCACAATCACAAAATATGTCCAAGATAGTGTATTTATATGTGAGACCTCTCTTTCTTTATTACTTCCTATTAATTGCAACAATGGCCAAAACTATGTTTGTCAACTCACAAAAAGTTTCATGCGACATACTTCTTATATGTGAAGTCATCACTTCCCATAAGATCATTATATAATCTTTTTTTTTCTTTTATTTCTTTATTTCTTTTACTCAAGATCATGGCAAGAAAGCAAAGCCCTCAACTCAAAACTAAACTTTATTATATAACTCTCGGACTCGATTACATAGAGGGAACACAAAGCAAAACTCAAAGCTAGATCATACTAAAACTTTATTCTACTAAACCAAGATATAACCAAAAGGATCGAACTAAGAAAAACGATAAAGGTAAAGATGTGATGGTGATACGATACCGAGACACCTCCCCCAAGCTTGGCACTAGCCAAGGGGAGTGCCCATACCTATGTACTTAGGTCTCTTTCTTCGAAGGTGGTGATGCAATATTCTTGGCAATAATGCCCTTCAGGATGCGATTTTCTTCCTCGAGCCTATTGACTTGCTGTTTGAGATCCATTATTTCCTTACGGAGTTTGCCTATGACAGTTAGAGCTCCTATCACCCATGGATGCTTCCTGGCTGCGGCGGAAAAAGCAACACTCTTTTTCATGTTATTATAAGAGAGAAATCTAGCAGTGGGAGGTATGACCGAATCTGGTATTGCTGAGCTCTGGAGCTCCTCAAGCATGGCTCCAGGTTGAGGGGGAGAGGTAACTTCTTGATCCTCCTCCATGGCATCCACTCTTTTCAGGTCAGCCTCCATCTCTTCCTCCAATGACCACCCAAAGTGGTCAGCTTCGCTGTATGCTCTAGTGTTCGGTATCGGGTGGGAGACACGACTCTCCCCAACCGACTCTTACGAAGACATCTTGCTCCAAATCTGCTGCAGAATTAGCTAAACACAAGAACAGAGGATATTGCCATGATACGGTGGTCAAAACCTTCGGGAGATTATATAATGAATTTTTACGGACCAAAAGAAGTGTACTACAAGAAAACGGAGTCCGGAGGGCACACGAGGTGGCCACAAGCCTGGGAGGCGTGCCCGGGGGGTAGGGCGCCCCCCAAGGCTTGTCGCCTCCTCGTGCACTTTTCGGATTACTTTTTATTTTCCTAATTTTTTAAACATTCCAAAACGGAGTAAATTTGCTTATGGAAAAGCTTTGGAGTCGGTTTACTTACCGTATCACATACCTATTCCTTGTCGGAGTCTGGAGCGTTCTGGTAGATATCCCTTATGTACTCCTCCGGTGTTATGGTATTAATAATATTGGTTTCAACATTTATGGGAGTACCTAAAATATATTGGTTGATTCTTTGCCTGTTTACCACCTTCAGGTTAGTGCCTTCGGTGTTGTTGATCTTGATGGCACCGGAACGATAAACTTCCTCGATAATGTAAGGCTGTTCCCATTTAGAAAGAAGCTTTCCTGCAAAAAATCTTAAACGAGAATTGTATAGCAAGACAAGGTCACCTACATTGAATTCACGCTTTTGTATCTTTTTATCATGCCATCTTTTAACCTTTAATTTAAATAGTTTGGCATTCTCATAGGCTTGGGTTCTCCATTCATCAAGTCAGCTAATGTCAAATAACCTCTTTTCTCCGGCAAGTTTGAAATCATAGTTGAGCTCTTTAATTGCCCAGTAAGCTTTATGTTCTAGTTCAAGTGGTAAGTGACATGCTTTTCCATAAACCATTTTATATGGAGACATACCCATAGGGTTTTTATAGGCAGTTCTATAAGGCCATAATGCACCATCATGTTTCTTAGACCAATTCTTTCTAGATCTGTTAACAGTCTTTTGCAAGATCAATTTTATTTCTCTATTACTTAATTCTACATGACCACTAGACTGAGGATGATATGGAGATGCAATTCTATGGTTAACAATATACTTAGCAAGCAATTTACGGAAGGCACCATGAATAAAGTGTGAACCACCATCAGTCATTAAATATCTAGGGACTCCAAACCTTGGGAAAATAACTTCTTTAAGCATTTTAATGGAGGTGTTATGATCAGCACTACTAGTTGGAATAGCTTCTACCCGCTTAGTAACATAATCAACAACAACCAAAATGTGTGTATACCCATTAGAGGAAGGAAAAGGTCCCATATAACCAAATCCCCAAACATCAAATGGTTCTGTCGGCGTTCTGGGAACGGGGGTACCCAGACCTGCCTGCGGCCCACGGCGTGGCTCCATCGATGGCCTGGTACGGCCCAGCTTCAGCGACAACAACTAAAGACCCTCGCGAGGGGCCAAGCCTCGCGAGGCGGATGACACCAAGACCTCCACGAGGAGCGGCCTCCTTAGGCTGGCTCCCGAGGAGCGAAGATCTCTATGCAAGCCTCAGCTCATGAGATCCGGATGACGTGAGCCATGACGACCAAGGCCAGGCGGGCGCCAGCGGGCGTAGTGTACCAGTTTCCTCTTCGGTGCTAAAGAGGCAAGCGCAGGCGCGGAGTCCCGAGGAATCAGCCAAAGGTTTCCATTCCCGTGCAACGAGACAAAGACCGCCAGGACAGCAGGACGGAGGTCATCACCGAGCCCACCACGGCGTCACGACCAGAGGCTTTTGCAGGCGAAGACTACTTTTGTCAGGATAGCATGTACTAGCTATCTCCCTTAGAATTTGGCTGTTGTGGGATCCCTTCCCGCCTTTCATTTGGGAAGAGGAGCAAGGACACTATAAATAGGACTTAGCCACCACCGTAGAAGGGGATCGGATCGGACATCGAGTCAACGGATCATCTAGATCACCTTCACTCCACCAGTTCACTTGAGCTCAAGAACACCTCTCCTCTTGAGGCTATTCGCCACTATACTAGTTCATCCTCAGCCCCTCGAGGCCAATCCACCACAAAGAAGGAGTAGGGTTTTACACTGCAAGGTGGCCCGGACCTGGGTAAACTGCTGTGTCTCTTTTCCTTACAGTTCGCTGACCTAGGCTGTGAGATTAGCGAGTAGGCAGACTGGGGAGGACGAGTTCTTCGCATGCACCCCAGAGTTCGAACCTCTCAAGGGTATGAGGAACCCAAAATCCGACATTTGGCGCGCCAGGTAGGGGTGCGTCGGAGCCTCTCTTCCGCTGATCGATCAGCCATCGCTCCACCGCTTCCATGGCTGACGCTTGTCGAGCTCGTGCTGAGCGCCGGGCCGCCCTCGCCGCCCGCGTCGCTCAGACGGCGCCGGCGGGTGATGGCTGCCCTCGCCATCCCCCGTCTCCAGTGGAGAACGCCGCCACCGGACCCGCGGGGCATGAGCAGCAAGCTTCGTCGCTGCACCCTTCTGTGCGGCGGGATGGACGCACCGCCACCCCGTCGCTGACTTCGGCTTGTTCGTCGTCTCATGCTCGTCGTGGGCCGGCGAACGCGCAGGCTGCGTTGCTCATGGCGCGCGAGCTCCTACACTACCGCCTCGTCGATGACCTCTACGAAGAAAGGTTGGACCGCATCGCCGAGCTTGTCAGCGCCGCCGGAGACTCTCCTGCACCGTCTCGCTCGCTGCCTCACCCTCCGCCTGCTGCGGGTGACGTAGCCCACGGAGCACCTCCTCCACCTCCCCGTCAAGACATCGCCCTCGAGCCAAGGCGCGAGGCCCCGCGGCGCGACCCGCCGTGCAGGGTGCCGGCGAGCGAAGAAGAAAGCTGCCAGGTGGTGCAGCGGCCGCAAGAAGATGCTCGTGCACTCCCAGCACCGCCCCGTCAAGACAGCGCGCAGCCTGCAGCGATGGCGCGCGAGCGCCAAGACCAGGATACACCTCCACGACGGGCTCCCGTGACCACAGCGGGTTGCCGCGCATTCACTCCGGAGCTTCGCAGCATCGTCTGGCCGGGGAAGTTCAAGCCTGACCTGCCTCCGCGCTACGACGGCACCCCCGACCCTGCCGAGTTCCTGCAGCTCTATGAGCTGAGCATCGAGGCAGCCAACGGCGACGAGAAGGTTATGGCGAACTGGTTTCCCATGGCCCTCAAGGATGGTGCGCGCTCGTGGCTCCTGAACCTGCCCATGGGATCGATCTCCTCCTGGGACGAAATGCGAGAGCGTTTCGTCGCCAACTTCCAGGGCACTCGCGACCGTCCACCGGCTGCGGGTGACCTACGGTGCATCAAGCAGCAGCCAGGAGAGACCTTGCAGAAGTACATCCAGCGCTTCAACATTGTCCGCCTCAAGATCCCCAAGGTGTCAGACGAGGCCATCATATCGGCGTTCACTGATGGTGTCCGCGACGTCAAGATGAAGGAGGAGCTCACCATACATGAGGACCTGTGAATGGCTCTGGAGATGTTCAACATGGCAACCAAGTGTGCGAGAGCTCAGGAAGGTCGCCTCTCTCTCCTGGAGCTCCCAGAGGCTGACCCAGAAGACAAGAAGGCCAAAGCCAAGGACGTGAAGTGCAAGGGACCGGCCGTGCTCATGGCCGAGCCAGAGATGAAGCGCGGCTGCGACCACCCAGAGTCATCCAAGGGCAGCCGCCCGTTCTGCGTCTTCCACAACGTGCACAACCACAACACCAATGACTGCCATGAGCTCAAGGCCATTCGCGACGGGCGCCTTGGTCGTCGCCCCAAGCGTGGCGACTGAGGCTACAGTCGCGGAGGAGGCCGAGGTGCAGGACGCTGGGACGGCCGCGACCCCCACCAAGAATGGCGCGATCAGCCCCGTGAGGACCGCTGGCAGGGCCAGCCTCGCGAGGGCCCCTGGAGAGACCAGCCTCATGAGGACCGTCCTCAGGGTAACGCTGGCCTTCCTCTGCTGCCGCCACCACCAAGAAGGAATGATGACCACCACCAGGACGAGGGGGCTGGGGGCTTCCAGGAGACTCGTGCCATCGCCTACATCCTGGGTGGTGCTCAGGCCCCTGCCTCTCATCGCATCTTCAAGCAGTTTGCCCATGAGGTGAATGCGACCCTCCCCAAGCTCGAGGCAATGCGTCCGCTCAGGTGGTCCAAGTGCACCATCATCTTCAGCTCATCCGATCAGCTCAAGTGCGCGGCAACTGCCGGTGCTCTCCCGATGCTCTGCTCGCCTACCATCAGCAACGTGCTTGTCACCAAGACTCTCATCGATGGTGGTGCGGGGCTCAACATTCTCTCCATCGAGACATTCGACCGACTCCAGGTGCCCTACGATCGGCTGCAGCCTACCAAGCCTTTCTCAGGAGTGACCGATGGCTCCACCACTCCGATAGGGCAGATCCGCCTCCCTGTCACCTTCGGCAAGCGTGACAACTACCGCACCGAGCTCATCAACTTTGACGTTGCCCACAATCGCCTTCCATACAATGCCATCCTTGGGTATCCGGCCCTGGCCAAGTTCATGGCGGTAACTCATCATGGTTACAATGTCCTCAAGATGCAAGGGAGCTGCAACGTCATCACGGTCGCCTGCGAGGAGAAGGACGCGGTGTGCTCTCTCGAGCGCGCCTACCAGGCTGCGATGGTCGAGAACCCAGACGATGAAGGCGCCGCCTACCCTCCTGAGGCTGTCCACAAGAAGAAGAAGCAGCTGCCCCGCCAAGGACCCCAGGAGGGTGGGGTGTCCAGCGGCACCACCTCAGGCCCGGCGCCCACTGACGGGGCGCCTCCTTCTCTTGCATAGGAAGGCGTGCCCGGAGCCCCTCTCAGGCTGGGCTCGGGGGCTCTCCTCTAGAGGGCCTCTGACCTGGCCAACGTCACGAGGGAGGCGCTCGGGCACCATGTGGAGGCGTGCTTCAGCGCGCGCTTCCGCCAGGAGGGTACAAGGCGCAAGGTACCAGGTGCTCAGGAGTTCATCACCAATGCAATCAAGGAGCTTCAGGAGGCAGGAGCTATGCGAGGCGACCATCGCCCACCACCTGGCGTGGCTCCTTGTCCCGGCGAGGACAGTGAGCTGCGCGTCTGTGTCAACATCCCAGGGCTCAACAGGGCCGCATCTCAGGAGCGCTTCTGGCCGTCACGCGCTGGCCGATGCGAGGGTCCCCCTCACAGCTATGTCCGCATGCCTTTGGGCTTGCCGAGCGCAGCTGCTGCATTCCAGTGCCACATGCGGGGCGTCCTGGTGGCTCATGAGGCCAGAAGCCAGGCAATCCTGTCAGAGGAGGAGATTGATCCTCGCGAGCCCCCTGGGCCCCGAGAGCCTCCCGAGGTTCAGGGCCTGGGTGGCTCATGAGGAGCGACTTCTGCGGCACGCATCTTCAGCTACTCCAACATCTCTTCAGCAACGGTGCCAGGTGACATTTTCTGGTTTGTTCAGATGGGGGCGCCCCTCGGGCTGCATTATCCCCAAGCCGCGTGGGTCCGTCCCTGCGGCATGTATCATTTTGCATCTATCAGACCTAGCTCTACTTTATCCATGAGTTCATTTATGTTATCACCAGCTTGCCTGGTGTTCTATTGCCTCCGCGGCCTCCCGCATTATTGACCAGCCTCCTGCTCATTCCGCAACGGGGCTACACATGCTGGCATGGCGCTTGTGCTCGGGTCCATCCTTGCAGCGCTGACAAATCTGAGAGATCGAGCTCTGGCTCGCGGCCTGCCCCATGCACGTTACCTCACCAGATCCTGAGTGCCTTCATCTTCTTGCGGAAAGATCAGCGGCAGGATAGCAAGCGCGATTATGAGCTATACTCTCCTCTCGAACAAACCCACAGGAATCCATGGAGTTTAGCCACGGGTGGCCCCGCCGGCCGTCCCTTTTTCACGCAATTCGCTTGCACGTTAAAGGGGGGCTCCTGAGCATCGCGCCTCAGGAGCTCTTACTGACTCTCCAGCCCTCACCCCCTGGCCTTGACCACGGCATCGCGACCTGGCATACCAGCGGCGGCTGAGACGCGCTCGAGGGTCGGGACCCGAGGACGTAGAGCACCTAGATGAGCGGGGAGAAGGGGAGGTCGGCGTGAGCCCTACCTGGAAGCATCACTGCCAAGGCACAATCAGGCGCCGCGCAAAGGAATCACTTTAGGCCTACTAAGATAAGTCACCCGTGCATATCAGAGTGAACCTCATCGTCCGGTATTTTGATTTTCGCAATCTCGCTTCGGCGATGCTGCTTCCCTTTTCGGCCTCTAGAGAGCTGCTTGCACGCCAAAGGGGACCTCTTGAGCATTGCGCCTCAAGAGCTATTACCGGACCTCGGGCCGCTCAGCTCCTGGCCTTGACCACGGCATCGCGACCTGGCATACCAGCGACGGCTGAAGCCTGCGTGGGGACTGGGACCTGCCAGTGTAGAGCACTAAGCTACCGCGAGAACGAAAAGGGGGAACCATGCCGAAGCAAGATACGTGGCTGCAACATCATACTAGGAATAATAAACATTGGAGCAAAAGCATTATAGTTTTTTACATACCCCCACGGGGTTTGTCACAATTCCGCGCAGGGAAACAAAAGAAGGAAACGTCAAGGGACCCCGGCTGCTGGGCATCACCGACGACGCCGAGCGGACGCCACTGCCGCGCTCCAGGCACGGCGAGAGCTCGGCGGCACGTAGCTGTCGTCATTGGACTCCGGAGAATCGCTGGGCTCGGGAGAGTCGCTCGATTCCCAGGAGTCGTCGCTGCTGCTGGAGGAGCTGCCGGAGGCAGGCTCGACGTCCGCGGCTGCGCCGCACGGACTGCTTCCCCCGGGGCAACACTCCAGACGCTGGCCCTCCTCATCGAAGACCTTGAAGAACAACGTAGAGGCGCAATTGTACTCAAAGTGGATGGCGAGGGCCCCCTCTGAATAGCAGGCGCGGGCGACCTCGCCCAATCCTCGAGTCATGAAGATGCGCCTGGGGGGACGACTTCAACCTCCGCCCTCATGGCTAGGCCACAACACCCGGTGTGCTGCAGCTGCAGCTCAAGCGGCCCCCTCAGCGGCATCTCCTCAGCGAAGAACCTCAGGAGCCGGATCCACGTGCGCGGCGGTGTTGCCGCCCACACCACGAACTCGCGCGAGGTCCCCTCACCATGGGTTCGCCGGCCTGCTGGCCACGCGGCCTCGGTCAGTCCGCCGAGACCCCGGCCCGCGCGGCGCTGGGCATTGCCGCCCTGTTTGGGGCCCTACGCGCGGGCGTACAGAGGAAGCGGGAAGCCAGGCGGAGGCCGCTCGTACCAAGGTCGCGTCACCTCTTGCCCTTCGCCGGCGTCATGAGGGCGGCCGAGCCTCTTCTTCGGCGGAAGTGGCCCTGGCTCCTCCCAAGGGGTTTTTCCCTTCTCCACTGTAGAGAATCTTCTGATCGGCGCCATGAATGCTGCTGCAAGATGGCGAGACAAAGAAGAAGAAGAAGGAGCGGGCAGTGAGAAGATGGAGATGAGTGAGGTGGGGCTCTGCCCCTCCCCTCATTTATAGCCGGAGGGAGGACAACCACCGGCCTCCATGATCCCATGCAATGATGGTTCTTCTCTGCATGCAGCGGAGTCTCGTCAAGTCGAACGGTTGCCGAGGCAGCGTGGGGAAGCGAAGGCGCCCACGTCCCATCAAGCGCCACGCGTCGACCAAGGCCGCAGGCGGTTAGGGCCCACAGTGCTCCGCACATGCCCCTTTGCTTCACCTCGAAGCCAAGTTCGAGCGCGCCTTGGGCCCGGGGGCTACTGTCGGCATTCTGGGAATGGGGGTACCTAGAATTGCCTGCCTGCGGCCCACGGCGTGGCTCCATCGACGGCCTGGTACGGCCCAGCTTCAGCAACAACAACTCAGGACCCTCACGAGGGGCCAAGCCTCGCGAGGCGGACGACACCAAGACCTCCACGAGGAGCGGCCTCCTCAGGCTAGCTCCCGAGGAGCGAAGATCTCTATGCAAGCCTCACCTCGTGAAATCTGAATGACGTGAGCCATGATGACCAAGGCCAGGCAGGCGCCAGCGGGCGGAGTGTACCAGTTTCCTCTTTGGTGCTAAAGAGGCAAGCGCAGGCGCGGAGTCCCGAGGAATCAGCCAAAGGTTTCCTTTCCCGTGCAACGAGACCAAGACCGCCAGGACGGCAGGACGGAGGTCATCACCGAGCCCACCACGGCATCACGACCAGAGGCTTTTGCAGGCAAAGACTACTTTTGTCAGGATAGCATGTACTAGCTGTCTCCCTTCGAATTTGGCCATTGTGGGATCCCTTCCCGCCTTTCATTTGGGAAGAGGACCAAGGCCACTATAAATAGGACTTAGCCACCACCGTAGAAGGGGATCGGATTGGACATCGAGTCAACGAATCATCCAGATCACCCTCACTCCACCAGTTCACTCGAGCTCAAGAACACCTCTCCTCCTGAGGTTGTTCGCTACTGTACTAGTTCATCCTCAGCCCCTCGAGGCCAATCCACCACAAAGAAGGAGTAGTGTTTTACACCGCAAGGTGGCCCGAACCTGGGTAAACTGATGTGTCTCTTTTCCTTACAGTTCGTCGAGCTAGGCTGTGAGATTAGCGAGTAGGCAGACTGGGGAGGACAAGTTCTTCGCACGCACCCCAGAGTTCGAACCTCTCAAGGGTTTGCGGAACTCAAAATCCGACAGGTTCAGTAACAAGTGAATAATTCATAGGGATTTCCTGACATCTACTAATATTACCAATTCTTTGACATTCATCACAAGACAAGACAAACTTACGAGCATCTTTAAAAAGTGTAGGCCAATAAAAACTAGATTGTAATACCTTGTGTGTAGTTCTATCACCAGCATGTGTCCTCCGTAGGCCTCGGAGTGACACTTGCGTAGGATCTGTTCCTGTTCATGCTCAGGTACACAATGTCTAATAACACCATCTACTCCTTTATAAAGGTGTGGGTCATCCCAGAAGTAATGTCGTAAATCATAGAAAAACTTTTTCTTTTGTTGGTACGTGAAACTAGGTGGTATAAATTTAGCAACAATATAATTAGCATAGTCTGCATACCATGGAGTACTACGAGAAGCATTTATGACAGCTAATTATTCATCAAGAAAGCTATCATCAATAGGCAGTGGGTCATCAAGAATATTTTCTAACCTAGACAAGTTGTCTGCTACGGGGTTCTCAACTCCCTTTCTATCAATAATATGTAAATCAAATTCATGCAACAAGAGAACCCATCTAATAAGTCTAGGTTTAGCATCTTTCTTTTCCATAAGATATTTAATTGCAGCACGATCAGTGTGAACAGTTACTTTGGAATCAACAATAAAAGATCTGAACTTATCACAAGCAAATACAACTGCTAAAAATTATTTTTTGGTAGTAGCATAATTTCTTTGAGCACTGTCTAGAGTTTTACTAGCATAATGTATAACATTTAATTTCTTATCAACTCTTTGTCCTAAAACAGCACCAACAGCATAATCACTAGCATCACACATTATTTCAAAGGGTAGGTTCCAATCAGGTGGTTGAACAATAGGTGCAGAAATCAAGGCTTTCTTAAGTATTTCAAATGCTTCTACACATTCATCATAAAAAACAAATGGAACATCCTTTTGCAAGAGATTAGTAAGAGGCCTAGAAATTTTAGAGAAGTCTTTAATAAACCTCCTATAGAAACCAGCATGGCCAAGGAAACTTCTTATACCTTTGATATCTTTAGGACAAGGCATTTTTTCAATAGCATCAACTTTAGCTTTATCAACTTCAATACCTCTTTCGGAGATTTTATGCCCCAAGACAATACCTTCATTAACCATAAAGTGGCACTTGCCCCAATTCAAGACAAGATTAGTTTCTTCACATCTCTGCAGACGAAGAAATCATCCATGAAAACCTCAACAATCTTTTCACAAAAGTCATAGAATATAGCAGTCATACATCTTTCAAAGGTAGCAGGTGCATTGCATAAACCAAAAGGCATACGTCTATAAGCAAAGGTGCCGAAAGGACAAGTGAAAGTAGTTTTTTCTTGATCCTCTTGTGACATAGGTATTTGGGAAAAACCAGAATAACCATCTAGAAAGCAAAAGTGTGTATGTTTTGATAGTCTTTCTAGCATTTGATCAATAAAAGGTAGAGGATAATGATCTTTCCTAGTAGCTTTGTTTAATTTTCTAAAATCAATAACCATTCTATAACCTGTGACAATTCTTTGCAGAATCAATTCATTTTTATCATTAGGAACAACAGTAATACCTCCCTTCTTAGGGACACAATGAACATGACTTACTCATCTACTATCAGCAATAGGATAAATTATACCTGCTTCCAGAAGCTTTAGTATTTCATTTCTTATGACTTCTTTCATCTTTGGATTCAACCGTTGCTGGTGATCAACGACTGGTTTAGCATCAGGTTCCATATTAATTTTGTGCTGACATAGAGTGGGACTAATGCCCTTAAGATCATCCAGAGTATATCCAATAGCTGCTCGGTGCTTCTTCAGAGTTTTCAATAATTTCTTTTCTTCATGCTTTGAAAGGTTAGCACTAATAATAACAGTATATATCTTTTTCTCATCGAGATAAGCATATTTCAAAGTATCAGGTAATTTTTTAAGATCAAACACAGGATCACTCTTGTGTGGTAGAGGATCTCCAAGAGTCTCAATAGGCAAATTGTGTTTCAAAATAGGCATTTGTTTAAAGAAAATCTCATCTAATTCCTTTCTTTCATTCATGAACATATCATTTTCATGGTCTAGCAAATATTGTTCTAAAGGATCAGTAGGAGGCACGACAAAAGAAGCAAGACCAATAATTTCATCTTTACTAGGTAATTCTTTATCATGGGGTTGTCTATGAAATTTGGAGAAATTAAACTCATGAGACACATCCCCAAAACTTACACTAACAGTTTCTTTTTCACAATCTATTTTAGCATTAACAGTGTTCAAGAAAGGTCTACCAAATATAATGGGGCAAAAATCATCTTGTGGAGACCCAAGAACTAGGAAATCAGTAGGGTATTTTATTTTCCCACACAAGACTTTAACATCTCTAAGAATCCCAATTGGTGAGATAGTATCACTATTGGCAAGCTTAATAGTGACACCAATATCTTCTATTTCAGCAGGTGCAATATCATTCATAATTTCTTGATATAAATAAAAGGGAATTGCACTCACACTAGCACCCAAATGACATAAGCCATGTGTCGGTGTTCTGGGACCCAGGGTACCCAGACTTGCCTGCCTGCAGCCCACGGCGTGGCTCCGTCGATGGCCTGGTACGGCCCACCTCCAAGGCCACCAAGACAAGACCCTCGCAAGGGGCCTAGCCTTGCGAGGCGGACGACACCAAGACCTCCCGAGGGAGCGGCCTTCCTAGGCTGCCTCCTGAGGAGCAGAGATTTCTATGCAGGTACCCAACCTCAGGAGGTTGCGATGACGCAAGCCATGACGACCAAGGCCAGGCGGGCGCCAGCAGGCGTAGAGGAGGCAGTTTCCTCTTTGGTGCTAAGGAGGCAAGCGCAGGCGTGGGTTCCCAAGGATCCCGGCAAAGGTTTCTATTCCAGTGCTACAAGACCGAGACCGCCAGGACGGCGGGACGGATGTCATCGTCAAGCCCACTACTGCGTCACAATCAAAGGCTTTGCAGGCGAAGACCACCTTTCGTCAGGATAATATGTACTACTTGTCCCATTTCAAATTGGCCACTGTGGGATCCCATCCCGCCTACGATTTGGGGGAAGAGGACCGAGGCCACTATAAGTATAGGCTAGCCACCACCGTAGACGGGATCTGATCGGATCGATTCCAGCCTCACCCATAGACCTCGCGAGGTTGTTCATCCTTTGTACTAGCTCATCCTCAGCCCCTCGTGAGGCTAATCCACCACAAAGCAGGAGTAGGGTCTTACACTGCAAGGTGGCCCGAACCTGGGTAAACTGCCGTGTTCATCTTCTTCCTTGTTCGTGTGCATCGAGCTAGGCTGTAGGGCGACGAGCTGGTTGGCTGGATAGGTTGAGTTCTTCGCACACGCTCCAGAGTTCGAACCTTTCTTGGGTCTGCGGAGCCCTGAATCCGACATTTGGCACGCTAGGTAGGGGCATGTCGAAGCCTCTCTTCCACCGTTCGCTAAACCGCCATTCCGTTATTCCCATGGCCGACGCTCGCCGTGTCCGTGCCGAGTGCCAAGCCGCTTGCGTCACGCAGACGGCGCCCGTGGGTAACGGCGCTCCTCGCCGCTCTGCCTCCCCGGCGGCTAACACCGCCACTGACCCTGCTGCTTGTGAACAGCAGGATTCGTCGCTGCCGCCATCCGTGCGGCGCGATGGCCGCACCGCAACTCCATCACCCACTCCAGCCACGGCGTCGTCTTCTCATGTTCGTCGTGGGCCAGCGAATGTGCAGGCTGCACTGCTCATGGCGTGAGAGCTTCTGCGCTACCGCCTGGCCAACGACCTCTACGACGACTGGCTCGACCGCATCGCCAAGCTCGTCAACGCCACCGGTGAAGCCCCTGCACCGTCCCGTAAGCCCTATCCCCCACTGTCCCTGGCGGGCGATGTGGCTCATGGCGCACCACCTCCTCCTCCTCCTCTGCATGGTGTGGACCCCTAGCCCAGGCGAGAGGCACCCCAACGCGACCCGCTGCGCAGGGCGCCGGCGCGCAATGAAGAAAGCTACCAGGTGGTGCAGCGGCCCTAAGGAGAAGCGTGTGCGCTTCCAGCGCCACTGTGTCAAGACCGCGTGCCGCCGGAGGCGGTGGCGCGTGGGCGATAAGATCAAGCTCCGCCCATGAGACCGGTACCTGTGAGTGCAGCAGGCTGCCGTGCTTTCACCTCGGAGCTGCGCCGCGTCATCTGGCCCGGCAAGTTCATGCCGGATCTGCCTCCATGCTACGATGGCACTCCTTACCCCACTGAGTTCCTCCAGCTCTGCGAGCTGAGCATTGAGGCGGTGAACGGCAACGACAAGGTCATGGCGAACTGGTTCCCCATAGCCCTCAAGGATGGCGCGCGTTCTTGGCTCCTGAACCTTCCGGTGGGGTCGATCTCCTCCTGGGACGAGCTGTGCGAGCGCTTCATCGCCAACTTGCAGGGCACTCGTGACCGCATTCCTGCAGCAGGCGACCTGCGGCGCATAAAGCAGCAGCCGGGTGAGACCTTGCACAAGTACATACAGCGCTTCATGAATGTTCACCTCAAGATCCCGAAGGTGTCTGACAAGGCCATCATCACGGCTTTCTTCGATGGCGTCCGTGAAGACAAGATGAAGGAGGAGCTCGCCATCCACGAGGACTTGTGTTCGGCTCTGGAGATGTTCAACATGGCAACCAGATGCGCGAGGGCTGAGGAAGGTCGCCTCTCCCTCCTGGAGCTTCCGGAGGTCGATCCTGAAGACAAGAAGGCCAAGGCTAAGGAAATGAAGCGCAAGGGCCCCGCCGTGCTGGCCGCGGAGCCCGAGATGAAGCGTGGCCGTGACCATGATGAGCCTCCCAGAGGCAACCGCCCGTTCTGCGTCTTCCACAACGTCCACAGCCACAACACCAATGACTGCCAGGAGCTCAGGGCAATCCGCGACGGGCACTTTGGCCGCTGCCCCGAGCGCAACGACCGTGGCTACGACCGTGGTGGAGGCCACTGGGACAAACGCGACCCCCACCAAGACTGGCGCGACCAATCTCGTGATGGTCCTTGGAGAGACCAGCCTCGTGAGGATCGCCCCCAGGGCAATGCTGGCCTCCCTCCGCTGCTGCCACCGCCAAGGAGAAACGATGACAACCGCCAAGATGATGGGGCCAGGGGCTTCCAAGCGCCTTGCGCGATTGCCTGCATCCTGGGTGGCGCTGAGGCCCCCGCTTCTCATCGCGTCTTCTAGCAGTTCGCTCATGACTTGAACACGGCCCTCCCCAAGCTTGAGGCGTCGCGCCCCTAAGGTGGTACAAGCATGCCATCACCTTTAACTCCATGGACCAGCTCAAGTGCTCAGCCGCCGCCGACACGCTCCCAATGCTCTACACGCCAACCATCAGCAACATCCTTGTCACCATGAAACTCATTGATGGCGGCGCGGGGCTCAACATTCTCTCTGTCGAGACGTTCGAGATGCTCCAAGTACCATACGACCAGCTTCTGCCCACCAAGCCTTTCTCAGGGGTCACCGATGGCTCCACTGTCCCCATAGGGCAGATCCGCCTCCTTGTCACCTTCGGCAAGCGTGACAACTACCACACCGAGCACGTCGACTTCGACGTCGCCCACATCCACCTCCCGTACAATGCCATCCTCGGGTATCCGGCCCTCGCCAAGTTCATGGCAGCAACTCACCATGGCTACAATGTCCTCAAGATGCCAGGAAGTGGCGGCATCATCATGGTCGCCTGCGACGAAAAGGATGTGGTGTGCTCTCCCGAGCGCGCCTACCAGGCTGCGGCAGTCGAGAACGGTGATGATGAGGGTGCCGTCCTGCCTCCTGAGGCCATCCCCAAGAAGAAGAAGTAGCTCCTCCCAAAGGGCCGTCAGGAGGCTGGGGCGTTCGACGGTCGTGCCTCAGGCCCCTCGCCCTCTGTTGGGGTGTCTTTCCCTCTCGCATAGGGAGGCGCACCCGGCGACCCCTCAGGATGGGCTCGGGGGCTCTCCTCTGGAGTGCCTCTGACCTGATCAGCGTGACGAGGGAGGTGTTCGGGCACCACGTGGAGGCATGCTTCAATGCATGCCTCCATGAGCAAGGAGCAAGGCGCGAGACGCCGGGCGCTCAGGAGTTCATCATGAAGGCAATCGAGGAGCTTCAGGAGGCGCGAGCCATGCATGGCGAGCGACGCCCCGCACTACCCGGTGCAGCTGCCACCCATGACATGGGTGGCGAGCTGCGCATCTGCGTCAACATCCCAGGCCTCAACAGGGCTGCTTCGCAGGACCTCTTCTGGCCGTCCCGCGTTGGTCGGAGTGGGGGCTACCCTTGCAGCTACGTCCGCATGTTGTTTGGCCTGCTGAACGTGGCCGCCTCGTACCAGCGCCTCACGCAGGGAGCCTTGGCGGCTCACGAGGCAAGGCACCGGGCGGTCCTGACCGAGGAGGTGACGGATCCTCGCGAGCCCCCCGTACCTCCGGAGCCTCCCGGGACTCAGGAGCCGGTCGGCTCGTGAGGAGCGATCTCTATAGTACACATCTTCAGCTACTTCAACGCTTCTACAACAATGGTGCCAGTTGACTCTTTGGTTTGTTCAACTGAGGGCGCCCCTCGGGCTGCATTATCCTTAGGCTGCTTGGGCCCAACCCCGCAGCTGTATCGTTTTGTGCATGTATCGGAACTGACTTTGCTTTCATGAGTTTCCTAAGTATCTCAACTGCCTGTCCAGTGCTTCGTCACTATGATGTCGCTGCGCCCTTGCGAGCCCGCCTGTGACCGCCTCACGATTAAGGACTGGCACGGCATCTATGCTCGGGTTCGTCCCCGCAGCGTCGACAAACCCAAGCGATCGAGCTCTGTCCCGCGGGCCAGCTCCCGTGCGCGTCACCTCCTGTGGTCCTTGGTGCCTTGTTCTCGCATGAGCTAATCGCGTGTGGGCAAGTGCGGGCGCACAGCCCGGTTCGTACAACCGCAGTTCGGCGCTTCGCCGCAGCGAGAGCCATGCACCGGCTGTCTTTTCGTGGGATCGTTGCATGAGAAGACTTGGCACGGCGTCTGTGCTCAGGTCCATCCCTACAGCCTCGATAAAACCAATGGCTGAGCTCTGTCTGGCTGGCCGGCCCCGTTCACGTCACCTCCTGGGGTCATTGGTGTCCGTCCTTCTCGTGCGATAACCTCCAGAGGGGCATTCAGCGTAGTCCCCCCCATCGACCCGCAGGTTTCTTACGCGCGCCCGGCGCCGCAAAAATCAGGCGCAACCTGCCTTGAGGTAGGGCCTCGTGAGTCCCGTGCTAGCTCGCGAGTGCCTAGATACACCTCCTCCAGTTATGTCGTGCTAGCCACATGTTTGAACGGGGCTGTACACGCCCCGAAGTCTGCCCCAATGGGAACTCCCACCCATGCACCAGTGGAAGCCCCATGCTCTGCGCTGGCGGATGACACGGTCGAGGAGGGACTATGCCCATGATAAAGTGGAAGCACCATGCTCCGCGCTGGTGAATAAACAACTGAGGGCGCCCTCGCGGCCGCACCAACCTCAGGATAGCCTCTCGGCTCTACGACCGGCAACACCCCACAGCTTCCCCCTCGGGAGGATCACGCGAGGAGGCTGGACATGGGGGTTGTGCTCAGGCCCCGCCTGGCACTCGCTACCCTACCAGGTCCGGGTACCTAGTCTTCTCGCATTCCCCCCAGGCGAAAGCTGGTGGTCAAAGGTATGAGGGCTGCTTGCACGTCAAGGGGGACCTCCTGAGCATCGTGACTCAGGGGCCTCACTGGTCACGTAGCCCCTCACCCCTTGGTGTCTTCCTGGTGATCTGGACGCCCCAACGGCGGTCTAGGTATGCGCGGGGCTGGGCCCGGCCGACGCAGAGCGCGAAGTCCTACACCCCGGCGTCCATGTTTCCTTCATGAGGGCTGCTCGCACGTCAAGGGGGACCTCCTGAGCATCGCGACTCCGGGGCCTCACTAGTCATGTAGCCCCTCACCCCTTGGTGTCGTCCTGGTGATCCGGACGCCCCAACGGCGGTCGAGGTATGCGCGGGGCTGGGCCCTACCGACACAGAGCACAAAAGCAAGCACGAAGGAAACTTGGTGCAATTAGGAAACCACGGGGTCCTAATGATTATTACAAGCACAGATTGTTCCACAGGCTTAAACGGAAACCTTACGCCTCCACGAGGCATGGTAAATTTTGCAGGGTAAAACTAAGAAGGAACGCCACTGCCGCCAGCCGCCCCGCTCGTTGGTAGCCCCTCATCGACAATGCTGCCACCGTCCTCACCACTTTCGACTTCTGCTGCTGGAGCCTCGGAGATGGGAACGCAGAGGAACTTCCCCAGCAGCGCGTCCACCTAGCCCCTCACGGCCTCTGCGGCAGCTTCGCGTGACTCGAGTGCCACTAGGTCAATCAAGGCGTTGAGGTCGAAGCCGGGGTCCTAGAGGTAGAGGTGGCTGAAGACGTGCATCGCAGCCGCAGTGAAGAGCGAGCGGCACTCCACCTCTAGGTAGGAGTCCACCGCAGCGGCGGCACCCTTGAGCGCCTCGGCAAGCTTGGGGAGGAGCCCTACAAGACCGTCTTCAGGAATCGCCAGCGGCTCTTTGTACCTTCCCCCATTGATGGAGTGCAGCGCCTTGCGGAACCCGAGCTCGAGGGCCAGGAAGGTCTCGCGGTCCGTGGCCACCCTCTGCTCGGCGGCAAAGAGGGCCTTCTCCCTGGTCTCCAGCTGGGCTTTGTCTCAGAGACATGCCAGGCGTGGGACACGTGGGCTGCGTCCGCCTCTGCCTTCAGCTTGGCCAGGCGGTCGCGCTCCGTCGCCTGGTCGACAGACAGCTGGGCTAGCTAGGCATCTTGATCGGCGAGCTTCGCCTCACGGGCCTTGAGGCCCTCCTCCTGTTGGCGGAGCCGCGACGTAGCCGCTGCTTGCTCCTCCTAAAGGGCCTTCAAGCTCTCCTCCGCCTCCCTGTAGCGCTTCGCGGCAGACGTAGCCTCAGCCTGCACCGTGTCGCGAGATGCTCTGGTGTCGGCATCCTCCTTCCTGCTCTTGGTGCTGGCGGCTTTAGCCCGGCTCCAGGCCTTCTCAATGGAGGAGTTGGCCTAGGCCCACCCCGAGAGAAGCCCCAGGCGCTCCCTCATGAAGTACCTGTCAGCATCCTGAAGGTCTGCCCGAAGACGACCAAGCGCAATGTAGGCCTCATCCATGGCCCCGGGCCTGACCATGGGACCGCAGTACACAAGCGCAAGGGTTGGAGGAGAAGGCGGCGCGAGCGCAGTGAGTTGCTCCGCGGCTCCAGAGAAGTTGGCGAGGTCGGCTTTGGTGGCCGCGGGCTCCGAACCTTTCCCGAGCGCAACGGACGTGGACAGCTCCACTGCCTGCTGGCCCACGAGGACCGGCCCCTCCAAGGGCTGCACCACCACGTCCTGAGAGGCCCACTCCGTTGCGAGGGGGCGAGGAACGTCCTACCCCACCCTCGCCGGAGTCGCTGCACCTGCAGTAGGAGGTGGCATCTCCGGAGCCCGAGCTTCCTCCTTCCTCTTCTTCACCACGATGCCCACCCTGGTCATCGGGGCGGGAGCACTGTGAGCAAGGTGAGAGTATATGCTGAGCAGAAACAAGGTAAGATGCTTACTCATTAGGATCGATGTATGCCCTCCTCTTCTCCCTCTTAGCCAGGGCAGGGCATCCCCGCTCTTCTTTGGCGCGGCCTTGGTCAGGCCGGGGGAGCTGGCGTGGCGCTCTTCAGCCGGCCTCGGGGCGGCGCTGCCTTTCAAGGCGGAGGAACCGCCCTGAGGAGCCGCAGGGAGCAGGGCCACGTCTGCCCCGCTCTTCTTCGGCGTCGCCTGGTCCGGCCTGCCGAGTGCCCGAGGGGTGGCCCCCGACCTCGTGAGGACCCCAGAGGAGCCCGGGGGTTTCACGGCCGGGGGCTCGTCGGCGTCGTCGTCAGGGAGGCCTCGGAGGAGTTCGCCTCATGACGGGGGAGAGATCTCTGCTACGTCATCCTCGGTCGCCTTCGAGTCCTCCTTGCCTTCTTCGCCGACGCTGTCGCCGGAGGACACCAGCACCGGGGCGTCGGAGGAGCTCAGGCGGCACGAGCCCTAGCTCGTTGAAGATAGGCATGGCGGCGACCAGCACCTCCCTGTCGGCGCGGTGGTACAGTGGGGCGTAGGCCTCCAGGAGATTGCCCGGCTCACCCTCGAGTAGGGTGTTCGTGGCCTTGTCCAGCTCCTCGTCCGTCAAGCCCTTCGAGCGTAGCCTGATGTCGTCCGTCGCGCCCTAGTACTCCCACATGGGCACGCGTGTGCGACTGGAGCGGGGCCAAGTGCCACACCAGGAACTCCTTCACGAGCATGCCCCCCATTAGCACCCTGGCATCCAAATATGCGGTCATCCTCCTCTGGACAGGTGCCGCCCGTGGGTCAGAGAGCTTCTTGTGACCCCACCTGTCAAGCTTCTCCTGCAGCTGGGTCGGCAGTTCCAGCCGCGCGTTGAGGCCCTTAGCGTCCATGAAGACCCACTGGCGCCAGAAGTTGTCCACCTTCTTTCCAGCCCTCTTAAAGCAAGTTATTCTTGTGGACCGCGCTGAAGGACACGCAGCCAGAGCATTGGGCCAGATCATGCAGTCGCAGGTAGAAGAAGTGCCGGAGGAGCGGAATGGAGGGCCTCACGCCCATGAATGCCTCGTAGTAGAAGGCAAAAATAGACAGGAGAAGGATGGAGTTGGGTTGAAGATACAGGGCTTGAACCTGGTAGTGGTTGAGGACGGCGGCGAAGAACTCGGAGAAAGGCGGAACGAGCCCTACAAAGACGCTGTGGAGGAAGAAGGGGTAGAACGTTTCCGCCAAGGTCCTTTGCTTGGCGGAGCCGGCCAGGAGTGTGGTCTCTTTCCAATCGTTGTGATCACTCGCCGTCAATGGGAGCGCAGCGGCGAGGTGCCTCTCCTCAGTGATGGAGGACATGCCGAGGGCCAGCGCAGGAGAGGGGGAAGGGCTTGAAGCCTGAGCAGCCGGCTTCATCCTCCTGAACGCCATTTGTGAGATCTTGAAGGAAGGGGGAGGAGCGCGGCCGGATCTGGAGATGTTCTCGGCTGGGAGAAAGGGGATCTAGAGCGGGCTGAAGGGAGAGCAATGATGGCTCGGTAGCAGGCACCAGCCTTTTGTCAGCCTGGGCAGTTGCCGAGGCGTCGTGTGAAGTGGAGACGCCCGCATCCCATAAAGCGCCACGCGTCAGCCTGGCCCACAGGCGATTGGGGCCCGTGGTGCTTCGCCCTTGCCCTTTGGCTTCGCCTCGAAGCCAAGTCCGAGCGCGCCTTGGGCCCGGGGGCTACTGTCGGCATTCTGGGAACCAGGGTACCCAAACATGCCTGCCTGTGACCCACAGCATGGCTCCGTCGATGGCCTGGTATGGCCCACCTCCAAGGCCACCAAGACAAGACCCTCGCGAGGGGCCAAGCCTTGCGAGGTGGACGACACCAAGACCTCCCGAGAGAGCGGCCTTCCCAGGATGCCTCCTGAGGAGTGGAGATTTCTATGCAGGTACCCAACCTCAGGAGGTTGCGATGACGCAAGCCATGACGACCAAGGCCAGGCGGGGGCCAGCAGGCGCAGAGGAGGCAGTTTCCTCTTTGGTGCTAAGGAGGCAAGCGCAGGCGTGGGTTCCCATGGAGCCTGGCAAAGGTTTCTATTCCAGTGCTACAAGACCGAGACCGCCAGGACGGTGGGACGGATGTCATCGTCGAGCCCACTGCTGCGTCACAACCAGAGGCTTTGCAGGCGAAGACCACCTTTCGTCAGGATAAGATGTACTACTTGTCCCCTTTCAAATTGGCCACTGTGGGATCCCTTCTCGCCTATGATTTGGCGGAAGAGGACCGAGGCCACTATAAGTATAGGCTAGCCACCACCGTAGACGGGATATGATCGGATCGATTCCACCCTCACCCATAGACCTCGCGAGGTTGTTCATCCTTTGTACTAGCTCATCCTCAGCCCCTCATGAGGCCAATCCACCACAAAGCAGGAGTAGGGTCTTACACCGCAAGGTGGCCCGAACCTGGGTAAACTGCCGTGTTCATCTTCTTCCTTGTTCGTGTGCATCGAGCTAGGCCGTAGGGCAATGAGCTGGTTGGCTGGATAGGTTGAGCTCTTCGCACACACCCTAGAGTTCAAACCTTTCTTGGGTCTGCGGAGCCCTGAATCCGACACCATGATAACAATGATCTCCTATTTTAACAGAAACAATAGGCATGCCAACAACAGGTCTATGTTTATCTTTATTATCGGGTCTAGCAATTCTAGCAGCTTCATCACAGAAGTAAATAACATGCCCATCAATATTATCGACCAAGAGATCTTTTACCATAGCAATACTAGGTTCAACTTTAATTTGTTTAGGGGGTGTAGATGTTCTAGTATAACTCTTACAAACCACAACTGAAGCTTTAGCATGTTCCTTTATCCTAGCAGGGAAAGGTGGTTTCTCAATATAAGCAGTAGGAATAACAGGATCAACATTATAAGTAATAGTTTCCTCTTCAGCTTTAATGTGTTCTACTATTTTTACTTTAATGGGAGGATGATATTTAAACCACTTCTCCTTAGGGAGATCAACATGAGTAGCAAATGATTCACAGAAAGAAGCTACTATCTCAGAGTCAAGTCCATATTTAGTGCTAAATTCACGAAAACCATCGGTATCCATAAAAGATTTAACACAATCAAACTTAAGGTTTATACCTGACTCCTTACCTTCATCGAGCTCCCAATCTTCAGAGTTTTGTTTAATTCTTTCCAAGAGATCCCATTTGAATTCAATAGTCTTCTTCATAAAAGAACCCGTACAAGAAGTATCGAGCATGGATTGATCATTACGAGAAAGCCGAGCATAAAAGTTCTGAATAATAATTTCTCTTGAGAGCTCATGATTGGGGCATGAATATAACATAGACCTAAGCCTCCCCCAAGCTTGAGCGATATTTTCTCCTTCACGATGCCAAAAATTATATATATAATTCCGATCACGATGAAACAGATGCATAGGATAAAACTTCTGATGAAATTCCAATTTCAATCGGTTGTAATTCCAGGTCCCAATATCATCGCATAGCCTATACCATGTCAATGCCTTCTCCTTCCAAGATAAAGGTAAGACCTTCTTCTTGACTTCATCCTCGGGCAAACCTGCAAGCTAAAATAATCCACAAACTTCATCCACATAGATTAGATGCATATCACGATGTAATGTTCCATCTCCTGCATAAGGATTACCTACCAGTTTCTCTATCATACCCGAAGGAATTTCATAATAAATATTTTCAGTAGGTTCAGTAGGTTGAGGAGCAACTCTTTGTTCTTCCGGTCGGGGTGAAGATACCCCGAACAGACCCCTCAAAGGATGATGTTTCATAGTGACAAGTGACAGTAAATTTCAGCACGTAATATAAATGATTCCTTACCAAATTCCACTTACCAAAGGCGCTTCACTCCCCGGCAACGGTGCCAGAAAAAAGTCTTGATGACCCACAAGTATATATGATCTATCATAGTCCTTTCGATAAGTAAGAGTGTCAAACCCAATGAGGAGCAGAAGGAAATGACAAGCGGTTTTCAGCAAGGTATTTTTTGCAAGCACTGAAATTATCAGTAACAGATAGTTTTGTGATAAGATAATTCTTAATGGGTAACAAGTAACAAATGTAACAAAGGTGCAGCAAGGTGGCCCAATCCTTTTTGTAGCAAAGGATAATCCTGGATGAACTCTTATATAAAGCAAAGCGCTCCCGAGGACACATGGGAATTGTTGTCAAGTTAGTTTTCATCATGCTCATATGATTCGCGTTCGTTACTTTGATAATTTGATATGTGGGTGAACCAGTTCTTGGGTGCTGTCCTTACTTGGACAAGCCTCCTACTTATGATTAACCACTCTCACAAGCATCCACAACTATGAAAGAAGAATTAAGATAAATCTAACCATAGCATGAAACATGTGGATCCAAATCAGCCCCTTACGAAGCAACGCATAAACTAGTGTTTAAGTTTCTGTCACTCTAGCAACCCATCATCTAATTATTACTTCCCAATGCCTTCCCCTAGGCCCAAATTATGGTGAAGGGTCATGTAGTCGACGTTCACATAACACCACTAGAGGAAAGACAACATACATCTCATGAAAATATCGAACGAATACCAAATTCACATGATTACTTATAACAAGACTTCTCCCATGTCCTCAGGAACAAACTTAACTACTCACAAAGCATATTCATGTTCATAATCAGAGGGGTATTGAATATCATTAAGGATCTGAATATATGATCTTCCACCGAATAAACCAACTAGCATCAACTACAAGGAGTAATCAACACTACTAGCAACCCACAGGTACCAATCTGAGGTTTTGAGACAAAGACTGAATACAAGAGATGAACTAGGGTTTGGAGTGGAGATGGTGCTGGTGAAGATGTAGGTGGAGATTGACCCTCTCAAGATGAGAGGATCATTGGTGATGACGATGGCTTCGATTTCCCCCTCCCGGAGGGAAGTTTCCGCGGCAGAATAGCTCCGCCGGAGCCCTAGATTGCTTCTGCCCAGGTTCTGCCTCGAGACGGCAGCGCTTCATCCCGAAAGCTTCCTTATGATTTTTTCCAGGTAAAAACCCTTCATATAGTAGAAGATGGGCACCGAAGACCTGCCAGGGGGCCCACAAGCCCTAGGGGCACGCACCCAGGCTTGTGGCCACCTGGTGGGTCCCCCTCTGGTATTTCTTTGCCCAGTATATTTTGTATATTCCAAAATAATTCTCCGTAAATTTTCAGGACTTTTGGAGTTGTACAGAATAGGTCTCTTAGATTTGCTCCTTTTCTGTCCAGAATTCTAGCTGTCGGCATTCTCCCTCTTTGTGTAAACCTTGTAAAATAAGAGAGAAAAGGCATAAGTATTGTACCATAATGTGTAATAACAGCCCATAATGCAATAAATATCAACATAAAAGCATGATGCAAAATGGACGTATCACCCTGCCACAGAGCCAGAGGGCTGGATGGAATCGGCGATCCTGGTAGCCGCCACCGGGTTTTGCAATGGGGTACTGAGTACCTGGTACTTTCGAGGTTGGTCACTCAGGAACAACCGGTGTTTGTGCCGACTGGAACTAGCCTAATGGCAAGCACGGTCGTCCAGCTCCTTCTGTAGCCGCTCGAGTCGATCTCACTTGGCCGGAGTGGCCAAGCGTGTCGACTCCATGGCGTTGGCCTCGGGAGTTGTCCCAGTGATGGGAGTGTGCAGGGCCTGCTCATTCTTTCGATGGAGCTCCTCGCGTTGCTCCTGAGTGAGATGCTGAGGAACGTATGGCTCATGATGGGGTGAACGGTCATCCCCCTCGCCGTCGTTTGCGTGCCCACGCGAAGTGTCTGCGCGGCCATCCCGGGGACCTGTATACCCCGGGGGTGCTTGATGCTTCGTGTTGTCGGCCATGAGGACCTCGGTCGTTGACTCAACACTCTTGCAGTTGTACTCGTCAGTGGTGTCCTCGTGGAGCCCGTTGAAAAGGTCAAGAGTGGGCTCATCACTCTCGAGAGCCACCACATGCCCAGAAGTGGCCTGAAGGGCCACAGCGTGCTTGATCCAGTGCTGTAGTCATGAGCGCCCGGAGCGCTTGCGATGGCGTCTAGCAGGAAGGAGGGGAGCCACTCAGTATGGGATCGACGGCTGTTGGAGTAGGACTCCGAATGAAGACGCGCGGAAGTGTGCCGCGCCACAGATGGGCAGCGCCTCCATGTCTAGCGGGGCCTCTCAGAGCCACGCTGAGTCATCGGCAATGAAGCTGAGTGGTCCAAAATGGATCTCGCCGCTGACTAACATGATGATGACGATGAAATTCCACCTGCGCTGTAAAATCGCTAGACGCGCAGCCCCACGATGGGCGCCAACTGTCAGGGTTATGATCCTAACAATGGGTATTAGGGGTATGAAAGAGGGGCAGAGCCTAGCTACGGCATAGGTGTAACACTCGGCGTTTACGAGTTCAGGTCCCTCTCGAAGGAGGTAACAACCCGACGTCTCGTGCCCGGAGGCTTGTTTCCTCTTGGGGGGAGGGGGGGTATGATTACAGAGAGTGCTTAACCCTTGGCCAGGAGGGAGAGGGTGGCTTATATAGAGTGCGCCACAGTCTCACCACCTCCATGTTGCGAGGGTGAATTAAGTGCCATAACTAAGACAGTTACTAAAGTAAATAGCCACAACTACGGCTATTACAGGTAACGGTAGCCTTGACAATGCTTAAAGCCTCACTTAATACTACTCGACCATTGCAACTCCCACGTTGTCCCTTCATCTTCCTTGTTTGAGTGGTGATGGCCGGGCCGACTGGAGGGATCGAAAGACATTCGAGTGCCGTCGGTGCGTCTGAGTGGACTCCCTGCCACACGCATCCGAATGCGTCTATGGTCCAGAGACCTACCAACGATGGTGTGGGGCCCTAGGTTGGCCTTAGATGTTAGGTCCTTGACCCTACCTATAGTAAGTGAGCTCATCAGCTACTGATCATGTGCTACTATTTTTCTACTGTCATGACAGAGTAATAATGCTATTGTTCTGCATATTAATCTCTACCATCATTAATCTAGCACCAGTGTTGATGTGATGTGATGCCACTTCTTATTTAATGGCACTTTTTCATACTGTCAATGTAATGCCATTCATACCCATGATATATTCTTGATAATCATATTATACTGCAAAAAAAATGACAATGCTTAAATAACTATATCACATATTTGTGCAAACAGGGATGTCTATCTCCATATCGTTTCTATTTGTGAATCCGAAGCACACACCTCAATTTTAGTACAACAACACAAAATCTGATGGTTGTTCCTACATGTTGTCCTCTAGCCACCCGTCTACAAGGTAATCCTACATTCGTAACTAGCTAGAATGGACAAGCAAGATAAAGGAAGTTGATTCGTATGTGGACTTGATGATTGCAGTGTAGGAACGAGCATGTCATGCATGTGGGTGGCGTAGGAGCGGTGGAGGTGCGAATAAGCACTGCAAATGTCACCTAGACGGCTACAAAAAACACGGCTGTGCTAGACCCAGATCCCTGTACAAGCGGCATGGCTGCACACTGCTTTGATCATTACATATTTCTGCAAAGAACGATGCTTAATTTCAGTGGAACCGCACAAAATAGATATGAGAGTTACTTGGACAAAAATTTCTATAGCCTCATGGAAGGAATTGCACTAATCCATTGGATCAAATCTCCTCCATGGAAACATATTAGCCCCAAGATGAAAATTTACAAACCACTTACAAAAATATAGATAATCTTCCTCAAACAGATAAGTACGGGCCTTCATCCAGATGTTTGCTACTATTTTGCAACATCGTTTAAGTACAACTATTTATCACTATGTTTTCACATTCAGGACAATGAAAATCCTTTTGCTTATGAGTGTATGTTTCATGAAGTAGTGCCGCTATTTAGTAATCACATTTTTTAGTATTTGTGCAAACATGGATTCTTGATTTCGGTGGAACTGCACAAGAAGTTCAGATGGTAGTCCACCGTGAGGTTCAGTTCAATATTCCAACTAAGAACACACTTATATTTTGTTATTATGGAATAAGAGAACCTAACCCTGGATGGTTGCAAGAAGAAAAAATAGAGTGAACCCCAGTAAATTAAAGCGTGCCTAGAGAGGCCCTTTGCTCAGAGAAGCATCGATTGATTTTTCCTGATTTGTAAACTGATATGTCCCAAACATATCTACTTTTCCAGACACTTTTGCTCTTGTTTTGCACTCTAATTTGCATGATTTGAATGGAACTAACCCGGACTGACGCTGTTTTCAGTAGAATTGCCATGGTGTTGTTTTTGTGCAGAAATAAAAGTTCTCGGATTGGGCTGAAAATTTACGGAGAATATTTTCAGAATATATAAAAAATAATGGCGAAGAGAAATACCAGAGGGGGGCCACCAGGGCGCCACAAGCCAAGGGGGCATGCCTGGAAGGTTTGTGGGCCCCTGGCAGCTCCCGCAACCCTAACTCCAACTCCGTAAGTACCTATTTGTCCAGAAAAAATCAGAGAGAATGAATCATCACGTTTTACGATACAGAGCCACCGCCACCTCATGTTCTTCATCGAGAGGGCTGATCTGGAGTCCGTTCGGGGCTCCGGAGAGGGGGATTCGACGCTGTTGTCATCATCAACCATCCTCCATCACCAATTTCATGATGCTCACCACCGGGAGTGAGTAATTCCTTTGTAGGCTTGCTAGATGGTGATGGGTTGGATGAGATTTATCATGTAATCTAGTTAGTTTTGTTAGGGCTTGATCCTTAGTATCCACTATGTTCTGAGATTGATGTTGCTATGACTTTGCTATGCTGAATGCTTGTCACTAGGGCCCGAGTGCCATGATTTCAGATCTTAACCCTTTATGTTTTCATGAATATATTTGTGTTCTTGATCCTATTTTGCAAGTTATATGCACCTATTACGTGTTATGATCCACATACCCCAAGGTGACAATAATTGGGATTCTTTCCGGTGATTACCGTAGTTTGAGGAGTTCATGTATTCACTATCTGCTAATGCTTTGTTCCGGTTCTCTATTAAAAGGAGGCTGCAATATCCCTTAGATTTCCTTATGGACCCCGCTGCCACCGGAGGGTAGGACAAAAGATGTCATGCAAATTCTTATTATAAGCATGTATGACTATATTCAGAATACATGCCTACATTACATTGATGAATTGGAGTTAGTTCTGTGTCGCTCTAGATTATGACTGTTACATGATGAATGTCATCCAACATAATTATCTATCACTAATCCAATGCCTGCAACTCTCTCATATTGGTTTCTGCTAAGTTAATTTCGTTGCTGCTACTGTTACAATCACTATAAAACTGCTATTGCTACTGTTACCACTGCTATCAAACTATCATACTACTTTGCTACTGATCACTTTGCCGCAAATATTTAGTTCTCTAGGTGTGGTTGAATTGACAACTCAACGTCTAACACTTGCAAATATTCTTTGGCTACCCTTGTGTCGAATCAGTAAATTTGGGTTGAATAATCTATCCTCGAAAACTATTGTGATACCCTATACTTGTGGGTTATCAAGACCTTTTTCTGGCGCCGTTGTCGGGGAGCATAGCTCTATTTGCTAAGTCACTTGGGATTTATATCTGTTGATCACTTTGAAGAATCTGAAAGATACTAGAACCAAGGTCGTTCCCTCTAAGACGAGGGGAGGTAAGGAACTGCCATCACACTCTGCACTTGATTCACCTTCTGTTTTGAGTAGGCTTGCGCCACAACCACCTTCTATTAATTCTGATATGTTGCAAGTAATTGATGATTCTACTTCTACTATGAATGATGTTTATGATGATGCTAGTACTCTGCTTAATGAAATTGTGCCACTAGGTGAATTTCTTGATGAACAACTTGCTAAAGCTAAAGAAATTGAAAATGTTGAAACTAATGAGATTTACGATTCACCTATTAGACCTAGCTCTCCTAGAATTGAAATTTCTAAGGTACCTGATGGTTATGTTATGGATGGGGGGATTGCTAGAGAATTTCTTGCTTGTAATGATAGAGATGTTAAGAAACTGCTATGTAGGCTGAAAGAAAAATCTATGATGGAGAAAATGAAATAGGATCCTAAGTTTGCTACTTCTCCCATCTTTGTTACTGATAAGGATTGTGAATTCACTATTGATCCTGAGTTAATTACTTTGGTTGAATCTGATTCTTTCCATGGTTATGAAACTGAAATTGTTGTGGCACACCTTACTAAATTAAATGATATAGCCACCCTATTTTGCTCATGAGGAAAAGATTCACTACTACTATATTCTTAAGTTGTTTCCTTTCTCATTAAAGGGTGATGCTAAGATATGGTTTAATACTCTTGCTCCTGGTTGTGTGTGTAGTCACCAGGATATGATATATTACTTCTCTGAAAAATATTTTCCTGTTCATAAGAAATAAGCTGCCTTACAAGAAATATTTAACTTTGTCCAAATTGAAGAAGAGAATCTCCCTCGGGCTTGGGGGAGGCTTCTCCAATTGCTTAATGATTTGCCTGATCATCCTCTTAAGAAAAATGAAATACTTGATATCTTTTATAATGGACTAACCAATGCATCTAGGGATTACCTAGATAGTTGTGCTGGTTGTGTTTTCATGGAACAAACTGTTGAACAGGCTGAAGAACTATTGAATAATATATTGAGAAATGATAATGATTGGACCCTTAATGAACCACCACCTAAACCAACACCAAAGACGAGAGGTATTCTATTCCTCAGTCCTGAAGATATGCAAGATGCAAGGAAATCTATGAAAGAAAAGGGTATTAAAGCTGAAGATGTTAAGAATTTACCATGTATTAAAGAAATACATGGGCTCGACACCCCGACACAGGTAGTAAAGGTAAATTCTCTTATAAGATTTGATGAAGGTGATATTCCTTATAATAAATCTGCTAGTCAATGCTTGGATGAATTTGATAACTACATTGTTAAGCAAGAACATTTCAATGCATATGTTAAGAAACAATTGAAATGCAATGCTTTCATGATTGATCCTTTGAGTGACTTGATGTTTAGAATTGATAATGATGTTTAGGGTCTTGGTAAACAGTCATCCATGGTTCAAACTCAGCTAGGACAGGTTGCTAAGTCACAAAATGATTTGCTTAATGAGATGAATAATAATATGAATGATCATGTTGTTAGAGTAATGACTAGAGGAGGTAGAATGACTCAGGAGACACAATATCCTAAAGGTCACCCTGAAATAATTGAACAAGATTCTCAAAGAATTAATATAGATACACCTAGTCCATCTAAGAAGAAAAAGAAAAATAAAAGTGATAGAACTTTGCATGCTCCTAGTGAACCTGAGGTAGAAAAACCTTCTAAGAATAGTAATGATATTTCCATTTCTGATGTTGAGACACAATCTAGTGATGAACACACAATGATTACGATGTTCATGATGATGCTCAACCAGACAAGGATAAAGAACCTAAAGATGATGTAGAAATAGAACCTAATGTTGATCTTGATAACCCACCTTCTGGGAATAAAAGATAAGATAAGAGAGATTTCATTGCTAGAAAGCATGGTAAGGAAAGAGAGACATGGGTTAAAAAAACCCATGCCTTTTCCAACTAAACCACCTAAGAATAAGGATGAGGAACAATTTGAACGCTTTGTTGAAATGCTTAGACATGTTTTCTTGCGTACTCATTTGACTGATATATTGAAAATGCCTCCATATGCTTAATACATGAAATATATTGTCACTAATAAAAGAAATATACCTGAAGCCAAAATTTCCACCATGCTTGCGAACTATTCTTTTAAGGGTGGAGTACCCAAGAAGTTAGGAGATCCAGGAATACCCACCATACCTTGCTCCATTAAAAGAAGTTATGTTAAAACTACTTTATGTGATTTAGGAGCTGATGTTAGTGTTATGACTTTCTATTTATATAGAAGACTTGATTTCAATAAGCTCACACCTATTGAAATATCTTTGCAAATGGCTGATAAATCTACTGCTATACCTATTGGAATTTGTGAGGATGTGCCCGTTGTTGTTGCAAATGTTACTATCTTGACAGACTTTGTTATACTTGATATGCCCGAGGACGACAACATGTTGATTATCCTTGGTAGACCCTTTTTGAATACTGCAAGGGCTCTTATTGATTGCAACAGGGGAAAGGTTACCTTTCATGTCAATGATAATGAGCATACAGTTTATTTCCCAAAGAAACAATTTCAAGTGAATCATATCAACATTATTGAAAAAACTGCGATAATCACTATTGGAGGTTCTCAATTCCTCTTCCTTCAGTGAAAAAGAAATATGAAACTCTTATTATTGGGGAGATGCATATCCCAGTTGAGGTAACCTAGTGTTATATGAAGATTCTTCGGTTTCATGTCATTCGAAAATGGTTTGTTAATAAGACTTGATCAACCTTATTAATGGATTCTTTTTTATGGGCATGTGCTTGATGAATTTAGTAAGCACAACCTACTGTACCTACTATTTTATCTCTATTATTTAAATTTAATAAAGTAGAAATGCCATGATTATCCTATTTTCTGAATTTTTCGTGCAATAAAAAATGACCCAAAAATAAAAGTTCTCAGAATGCCCTAAAAATTTGGTATGATTTTTTCCACAATATTTAAGAAATTTTTAGCACAGAACACACCCCAGGGGGGGTGCACCTATCAGCCACAAGCTCATAGGGCGCGCCACCCCCAGGGCATGCCTAGTGGGCTTGTGGGTCCCACAGGGACCCACTTACTTATTCCAGCCGCCCACTGCCTTCTTTGACCTCCAGAAAAAATCACTAGCTTGTTCAAACCCGTGTTCTTGCTCCTTTGCCTGCAATTTTCGATATCCTTGCTCGGAACTCCATTTCTGAAACTGTTTTGCGAGATTACTCTTTGGTATGTGACTCCTCCAATGATCTAATTAGTTTTTGTTCTAGTGCTTTATATGTTGCAATTTTTTTCTACTGTGGTGACCATGTTCTTGAGCCTGCATGTTGAATTTATATGGTCCAAAGTAGTTTTGATGCATGATATAGCTTCTAGACACTTATGGGAGTAGTTGCTATCAATTTGGTCAAGTTTTGTTCACTTTTATTTTGAGTCACTAAATATTTCAGAAACTTTTAGAGGGAGAAAATGCTTAGGAAAATGTTACAAGGTGGTTCCTCGAGCAAGAGCTCTCCAAGGCTCGCTATACGTGAGATGGACCTTGAACCGCCATGGGCAGCTCTTGTGCACCCGTGTGAATGGCCGTCAGATTCCTTCATGGCTCGAGCTGGTATTAACGAGGAGTTTGACATGTATGTGCACAATGCCGGGTTGACGGACTTCATGCCAGATAAGTGCCCACAGTACTATAATCTTACTGACGCTTTTGTGCGGAAATTTGAGTATGTGTCTCATCGCAATTCACATGCTGTTATCTTCAACTTATATGAAAATTCTTTTCGCATGGATATCGAGGAATTTAGTGAAGTGTGTAAAATTCCTTGCTAGGGGACATGCATTGGGCCTCGTAAATCTGATTGCAATGATTTTTTGCTAAATATTACTAGGGGTGAAACTAAAGGCATAACACAAGCCACTATAGGGAGCATTCATTTTCCTGCTATACATTATTTTTCTCTGTTCATATAGGTAGATGCATTAATGGTAAACATGATCCTAGTCATCTTTGTGCCCCTGATTTGAGCATTCTTAAGAGTGCAGTGTTGAGAGATGACAATTTAACACGAAGGGCATTATTGCATGTCGTTTACATAATAATGCCTCAGTTGGTGATTTCTTTGGTGGAGTTTATGCTACTCGCTTAGCTGCTCATCTTGGCGTACCCATTAGAGAAAATGATATATTGGTACCACCTAGTTTTCTTGATTATGAGGCTATGGAGCATCACCAGTTTCTTGAGAGGAATGACCGACCATTTAGTTACAGGCTAATCTTTAAAAGGCATCGTGTTTTCCATATTACTTGAGGAGGAGGCTGAGGAGTATGAGAGGGCGGTGGAGACAGCTCACCTTAATGAGGCAGCCCGCCAAGCTGTGGCAGTTGCATTCCAGTACAATCCAAACTATGACTACGGATATTACCCAGGCCATCAGGGGCCATAGACCAACTTAGGCCAAAAGCCTAAGCATGGGGGAGCACATATTTCTCACCGACATTACATTCATGTTCACACATTTTATTCCAGTTGTCGGTGTTCATCCTTTTTCATTTGTATATCCATGCTAGTTTTATTTTCTGCCTTTTTCTTGTGCATTTGAAAAACTTTGAAAATCCAAAACTATTTCTCATTTCTTTTTGGTTTTTCTTTTTTGTTTAGTAGTATATTGAAGGAAATATGCCCTAGAGGCAATAATAAAGTTGTTATTTATATTTCCTTATATCATGATAAATGTTTATTATTCATGCTAGAATTGTATTAACCGGAAACTTGATACATGTGTGAATACATAGACAAAACACTGAGCCCCTAGTAAGCCTCTACTAGACTAGCTCGTTGATAAAAGATGGTTAAGTTTCCTAACCATAGACATGTGTTGTCATTTGATGAACAGGATCACATCATTAGGAGAATGATGTGATGGACAAGACCCATCCGTTAGCTTAGCATAATGATAGTTAAGTTTTATTGCTATTGCTTTCTTCATGACTTATACATATTCCTATGACTATGAGATTATGCAACTCTCGAATACCGGAGGAACACCTTCCGTGCTATCAAACGTCGCAACGTAACTGGGTGATTATAAAGATGCTCTACAGGTGTCTCCGAAGGTGTTTGTTGGGTTGGCATAGATCGAGATTAGGATTTGTCACTCCAAGTATCGGAGAGGTATCTCTGGGCCCTCTCGATAATGCACATCATGATAAGCCTTGCAAGCAATGTTACTAATGAGTTAGTTATGGGATAATGCATTACGGAATGAGTAAAGACACTTGCCGGTAACGAGATTGAACTAGGTATGGAGATACCGATGATCGAATCTCGGGCAAGTAACATACCGATGACAAAGGGAATAACGTATGTTGTCATAATGGTTCGACCAATAAAGATCTTTGTAGAATATATAGGAACCAATATGAGCGTCCAGGTTCCGCTATTGGTTATTGATCGGAGAGGTGTCTCGGTCATGTCTACATAGTTCTCGAACCCGTAGGGTCCGCACGCTTAACGTTCGATGATGATTTTGTATTATATGAGTTATGTGATTTGGTGACCGAATGTTTTTCGGAGTCCTGGCTAAGATCATGGACATGACGAGGAGTCTCGAAATGGTCGAGAGGTAAAGATTGATATATAGGACGATGGTATTCGGACACCGAAAGTGTTTCGGGATGCACCGGGTAATTATCGGGTCACCGGAAGGGGTTCCGGGCACCCCCGACAAAAGATATGGGCCTTATGGGCCAAGAGGGAAAACACACCAGCCAAAAAGGGGCTGGTGTGACCCCACCATATGGGCTGGCCAAATTGGAGAAGTAAAGGGGAAGAAGGAAAGGAAAAAGGGAATAGGATTCCCCCTTCCCCCTCTTCCCTTCCTACTCCGAATAGGAATAGGAAATGGGGAGGACGAATTGGGAGGACCCCAAGTAGGATTCCTCCTACTTGGGGCACCCCCTTGGCTGCCTCTCCTCCCCTCCAACCTATATATATGGGGCACCGCTAGAACACACATCAAACATTGTTAGCCGTGTGCGGCACCCCCCTCCATAGTTTACGCCTCCGATCATATTCACGTACTGCTTAGGCGAAGCCCTACGCAGATAACTTCACCATCACCATCACCACGCCGTCGTACTGACGGAACTCTCCCTCGACACTTTGCTGGATCAAAAGTTTTTGGGACGTCATCGAGCTGAACGTGTGCAGAACTCGGAGGCGCCGTACGTTCGGTGCTTTATCGGTTGAATCGAGAAGACGTTCGGCTACATCAACCGCGTTAAGTGAATGCTTCCGCTTTCGGTCTACAAGGGTACGTGGACACACTCTCCCCCTCTTGTTGCTATGCATCTCCTAGATAGATCTTGCATGAGCGTAGAATTTTTTTGAAATTGCATGCTACGTTTCCCAACAGTGGAATCCGAGCCAGGTCTATGCGTAGATGATTTGCACGAGTAGAACACAAAGAGTTGTGGGCGATGATAGTCATACCGCTTACCACCAACGTCTTATTTTGATTCGGCGGTATTGTTGGATGAAGCAGCCCGAACCAACCTTACATGAGCACGTTCATGAGACCGGTTCCACCAACAGACATGCAACTTGTTTTGCATAAAGGTGGCTGGCGGGTGTCTGTTTCTCCAACTTTAGTTGAATCAAATTTGACTACGGCCAGTCCTTGTTGAAGGTTAAAACAGCAAACTTGACGAAACATCGTTGTGGTTTTGATGCGTAGGTAAGAACGGTTCTTACTAGAAGCCCGTAGCAGCCACGTAAAACTTGCAACAACAAAGTAGAGGACGTCTAACTTGTTTTTGCAGGGCATGTTATGATGTGATATGGTCAAGACATGATGTGATATACGTTATTGTATGAGATTATCATGTTTTGTAAAAGTTATCGGTAACTGGCAGGAGCCCTATGGTTGTCGCTTTATTGTATGAAATGCAAACACCATGTAATTGCTTTACTTTATCACTATGCGTTAGCGATAGTTGTAGAAGCAATAGTTGGCGAGACGACAACGACACTACGATGGAGATCAAGGTGTCAAGCCGGTGACGATGGAAATCATAACGGTGCTTTGGAGATGGAGATCAAAGGCACAAGATGATGATGGCCATATCATGTCACATATTTTGATTGCATGTGATGATTATCTTTTATGCATCTTATTTTGCTTAGTACGGCGGTAGCATTATAAGATGATCCCTTACTAAAATTTCAAGGTATAAGTGTTCTCCCTGAGTATGCACCATTGCCACAGTTCATCATGCCGAGACACCACGTGATGATCGGGTGTGATAAGCTCTACGTTCACATACAATGGGTGCAAGACAGTTTTGCACATATGGAATACTCGGGTTAAACTTGAAAAGCCTAGCATGTACAGACATGGCCTCGGAACATTGGAGACCAAAAGGTCGAACATGAATCATATAGTAGATATGATCAACATAGAGATGTTCAGCATTGAAAACTACTCCATCTCACGTGATGATTGGATATGGTTTAGTTGATTTGGATCACGTGATCATTTAGATGACTTGAGGGATGTCTATCTAAGTGGGAGTTCTTAAGTAATATGATTAATTAAACTTAATTTATCATGAACTTAGTCCTGATAGTATTTGCATATCTATGTTGTAGATCAATAGCTTGCGTATAGCTCCCTTGTTTTATTTTTGATATGTTCCTAGAGAAAACTAAGTTGAAAGATGATAGTAGCAATGATGCGGACTGGGTCCGTGATCTGAGGATTATCCTCATTGCTGCACAGAAGAATTATGTCCTTGATGCACCACTAGGTGATGAACCTGTTGCAGGAGCAGATGCAGACGTTATGAACGCTTTGCAAGCTCGGTATGATGACTACTTGATAGTTTAGTGCACCATGCTTTACGGCTTAGAACCGGGACTTCAAAAATGTTTTGAACGCCATGGAGCATATGAGATGTTCCAAGAAGCTGAAAATGATATTTCAGACTCATGCCCGTGTTAAGAGGTATGAGACCTCTGACAAGTACTTTGCCTACAAGATGGAGGAGAATAGCTCAGCTAGTGAGCATGTGCTCAGAATGTCTGGGTACCACAATCGCTTGAATCAAGTGGGAGTTATTCTTCCAGATAAGATAGTGATTGACAGAGTTCTCTAGTCACTATCACCAAGTTACTAGAACTTCGTGATGAACTATAATATGCAAGGGATGACGAAAACGATTCCCAAGCTCTTCGCGATGCTGAAATCGGCGAAGGTAGAAATCAAGAAATAGCATCAAGTGTTGATGGTTAACAAGACCACTAGTTTCAAGAAGAATGGCAAGCAAGTTGCTACTCCCGTGAAGAAGCCCAAAGCTAGACCCAAGCCTGAAACTGAGTGCTTCTACTGCAAAGGAAATGGTCACTGGAAGCGGAACTGCCCCAAATACTTGGCGGATAAGAAGGATGGCAAAGTGAACAAAGGTATATATGATATACATGTTATTGATGTGTAATTTACTAGTGTTCATAGCAACCCCTGGGTATTTGATACTGGTTCAGTTGCTAAGATTAGTAACTCGAAACAGGAGTTGCAGAATAAACAGAGACTAGTTAAGGGAGAGGTGACGATGAATGTTGGAATTGATTCCAAGGTTGATATGATTAGCATCGCACGCTCACTCTACATTCGGGATTAGTGTTGAACCTAAAATAAATGTTATTTGGTGTTTGCGTTGAGCATGAATATGATTAGATCATGTTTATTGCAATACGGTTATTCATTTAAGTCAGAGAATAATTGTTGTTCTATTTACATGAATAAAACCTTCTATGGTCATACACCCAAGGTGAATGGTTTATTGAATCTCGATCGTAGTAATACACATATTCATAATATTGATGCCAAAAGATGCAAAGTTGATAATGATAGTGCAACATATTTGTGGCACTGTCGTTTAGGTCGTATTGGTGTAAAGCGCATGAAGAAACTCCATGCAGATGGGATTTTGGAATCACTTGATTATGAATCATTTGATACTTGCAAACCATGCCTCATGGGCAAGATGACTAAAACTCCGTTCTCCGGAACAATAGAGCGAGCCAATGACTTATTGGAAGTAATACATACCGATGTATGCGGTCCAATGAGTGTTGAGGCACGCAGCGGGTATCATTATTTTCTAACCTTCACAGATGATTTGAGCAGATATGGGTATATCTACTTAATGAAACACAAGTCTGAAACATTTGAAAAGTTCAAAGAATTTCAGAGTGAAGTGGAGAATCATCGTAACAAGAAAATAAAGTTTCTACGATCTAATCGCGGAGGCGAATATTTGAATTACGAGTTTGGCCTTCATTTAAAACAATGTGGAATAGTTTCACAACTCATGCCACCTGGAACACCACAACATAATGGTGTGTCCGAACATCGTAACCGTACTTTATTAGATATGGTGTGATCTATGATGTCTCTTACCGATTTACCACTATCATTTTGGGGTTATGCATTAGAGACAGCTGCATTCACGTTAAATAGGGCACCATCTAAATCCGTTGAGACAACACTGTATGAACTGTGGTTTGGCAAGAAACCAAAGCTGTCGTTTCTTAAAGTTTGGGGTTGTGATGCTTATGTGAAAAAGCTTCAGCCTAATAAGCTCGAACCCAAATCGGAGAAGTGCGTCTTCATAGGATACCCAAAAGAAAATGTTGGGTACACCTTGTATCACAGATCCGAAGGCAAGATCTTTGTTGCTAATAATGGATCCCTTCTAGAGAAGGAGTTTCTCTCGAAAGTAGTGAGTGGGAGGAAAGTAGAACTTGATGAGGTAATTGTACCTTCACTCGAATTGGAAAGTAGTTCATCATAGAAAATAGTTCCCGTGATGCCTACACCAATTAGTGAGGAAGCTAATGATGATGAGCATGAAACTTCAGATCAAGTTACTACCGAACCTCGTAGGTCAACCGGAGCACGTTCCGCATCAGAGTGGTACGGTAATCCTGTTCTGGAAGTCATGTTACTAGACCATGATGAACCTACGAACTATGAGGAAGCGATGATGAGCCCAAATTCCGATAAATGGCTTGAGGCCATGAAATCTGAGATAGGATCCATGTACGAGAACAAAGTGTGGACTTTGGTGGATTTGCCCGATGATCGACAAGCCATTAAGAATAAATGGATCTTCAAGAGGAAGACGGACGCTGATGGTAGTGTTACTATCTACAAAGCTTGACTTGTCACAAAAGGTTTTTGAGAAGTTCAAAGTGTTGACTACGATGAGATTTTCTCACTCGTAGCGATGCTTAAGTCTGTCCGAATCATGTTAGCAATTGCCGCATCTTATGAAATCTGGCAAATGGATGTCAAAACTGCATTCCTTAATGGATTTCTTAAAGAAGAGTTGTATATGATGCAACCAAAAGGTTTTGTCGATCCTAAAGGTGCTAACAAAGTGTGCAAACTCCAGCGATCCATCTATGGACTGGTGCAAGCATCTCGGAGTTGGAATATACGCTTTGATAAGATGATCAAAGCATATGGTTTTATACAGACTTAAGGTGAAGCCTGTATTCACAAGAAAGCGTGAGTGGGAGCTCTGTAGCATTTCTGATATTATATGTGGATGACATATTGTTGATCGGAAATGATATAGAATTTCTGGATAGCATAGAAGGATACTTGAATAAGAATTTTTCAATGAAATACCTCGGTGAAGCTGCTTACATATTGGGCATCAAGATCTATAGAGATAGATCAAAATGCTTGATAAGTTTTTTCAATGAGTACATACCTTGACAAGATTTTGAAGTAGTTCAAAATGGAACAGTCAAAGAAGGAGTTCTTTCCTGTGTTGCAAAGGTGTGAAGTTGAGTAAGACTCAAAACCCGACCACGGCAGAAAATAGAAAGAGAATGAAAAGTCATTCCCTATGCCTTAGCCATAGGTTCTATAAAGTATGCTATGTTGTGTACCAGGCCTATTGTGTACCTTGCCATGAGTTTGGCAAGGGGGTACGATAGTGATCCAGGAGTGGATCACTAGACAGCGGTCAAAATTATCCTTAGAGGACTAAGGAAATGTTTCTCGGTTATGGAGGTGATGAAGAGTTCGTCGTAAAGAGTTACGTCGATGCAAGCTTTCACACTGATCTAGATGACTCTAAGTCTCAATCTAGATACGTATTGAACGTGGGAGCAATTAGCTAGAGTAGCGCCATGCAGAGCATTGTAGACATAGAAATTTGAAAAATACATACGGATCTGAATGTGGCAGACCCGTTGACTAAACTTCTCTCACAAGCAAAACATGATCACACCTTAGTACTCTTTGGGTGTTAATCACATAGCGATGTGAACTAGATTATTGACTCTAGTAAACCCTTTGGGTGTTGGTCACATGGCGATGTGAACTATGGGTGTTAATCACATAAAGATGTGAACTATTGGTGTTAAATCACATGGCGATGTGAACTAGATTATTGACTCTAGTGCAAGTGGGAGACTGAAGGAAATATGCCCTAGAGGCAATACTAAAGTTGTTATTTATATTTCCTTATATCATGATAAATGTTTATTATTCATGCTAGAATTGTATTAACTGGAAACTTGATACATGTGTGAATACATAGACAAAACACCGAGTCCCTAGTAAGCCTCTACTAGACTAGCTCGTTGATCAAAGATGGTTAAGTTTCCTAACCATAGACATGTGTTGTCATTTGATGAACAAGATCACATCATTAGGAGAATGATGTGATGGACAAGACCCATCTGTTAGCTTAGCATAATGATCGTTAAGTTTTATTGCTATTGCTTTCTTCATGACTTATACATATTCCTTTGACTATGAGATTATGCAACTCTCGAATACCGGAGGAACACCTTTCGTGCTATCAAACATCACAACATAACTGGGTGATTATAAAGATGCTCTACAGGTGTCTCCGAAGGTGTTTGTTGGGTTGGCATAGATCGAGATTAGGATTTGTCACTCCAAGTATCGGAGAGGTATCTCTGGGCCCTCTCGGTAATGCACATCATGATAAGCCTCGCAAGCAATGTGACTAATGAGTTAGTTATGGGATGATGTATTACGGAACGAGTAAAGACACTTGCCAGTAACGAGATTGAACTAGGTATGGAGATACCGATGATCGAATCTCGGGCAAGTAACATACCGATGACAAAGGGAATAACGTATGTTGTCATAATGGTTCGACCGATAAAGATCTTTGTAGAATATGTAGGAACCAATATGAGCGTCCAGGTTCCGCTATTGGTTATTGACCGGAGAGGTGTCTCGGTCATGTCTACATAGTTCTCGAACCCGTAGGGTCCGCACGCTTAACGTTCGATGACGATTTTGTATTATATGAGTTATGTGATTTGGTGACCGAATGTTGTTCGGAGTCCCGGCTAAGATCACGGACATGACGAGGAGTCTCGAAATGGTCGAGAGGTAAAGATTGATATATAGGACGATGGTATTCGGACACCGAAAGTGTTTCGGGATGCACCGGGTAATTATCGGGTCACCGGAAGGGGTTCCGGGCACCCCCGGCAAAAGATATGGGCCTTATGGGCCAAGAGGGGAAACACACCATCCAAAAAGGGGCTGGTGTGCCCCCACCATATGGGCTGGCCAAATTGGAGAAGGAAAGGGGAAGAAGGAAATGAAAAAGGGAATAGGATTCCCCCTTCCCCCTCTTCCCTTCCTACTCCGAATAGGAATAGGAAATGGGGAGGCCGAATTGGGAGGACCCCAAGTAGGATTCCTCCTACTTGGGGCGCCCCCTTGGCTGCCTCTCCTCCCCTCCCTCCTATATATATGTGCGGGGGGGGGCACCGCTAGAACACACATCAAACATTGTTAGCTGTGTGCGGCGCCCCCCTCCATAGTTGACGCCTCCAATCATATTCACGTAGTGCCTAGGCGAAGCCCTACGCAGATAACTTCACCATCACTGTCACCACGCCGTCGTGCTGACGGAACTCTCCCTCGACACTTTGCTGGATCAAAAGTTTTTGGGACATCATCGAGCTGAACGTGTGCAGAACTCCGAGGCGCCGTACGTTCGGTGCTTTATCGGTTGAATCGAGAAGACGTTTGACTACATCAACCGCGTTAAGCGAACGCTTCCGCTTTCGATCTACAAGGGTACGTGGACACACTCTCCCCCTCTTGTTGCTATGCATCTCCTAGATAGATCTTGCGTGAGCGTAGAAATTTTTTGAAATTGCATGCTACGTTTCCCGACAGTGGAATCCGAGCCAGGTCTATGCGTAGATGATTTGCACGAGTAGAACACAAAGAGTTGTGGGCGATGATAGTCATACTGCTTACCACCAATGTCTTATTTTAATTCGGCGGTATTGTTGGATGAAGCAGGCCAAAACAAACCCTACATGAGCACGTTCATGAGACCGGTTCCACCGACAGACATGCAACTTGTTTTGCATAAAGGTGGCTGGCGGGTGTCTGTTTCTCCAACTTTAGTTGAATCGAATTTGACTACGGCCGGTCCTTGTTGAAGGTTAAAACAGCAAACTTGATGAAACATCGTTGTGGTTTTGATGCGTAGGTAAGAACGGTTCTTACTAGAAGCCCGTAGCAGCCACGTAAAACTTGCAACAACAAAGTAGAGGACGTCTAACTTGTTTTTGCAGGGCATGTTATGATGTGATATGGTCAAGACATGATGTGATATACGTTATTGTATGAGATGATCATGTTTTGTAAAAGTTATCGGTAACTGGCAGGAGCCTTATGGTTGTCGCTTTATTGTATGAAATGCAAACGCCATGTAATTGCTTTACTTTATCACTATGCGTTAGCAATAGTTGTAGAAGCAATAGTTGGCGAGACGACAACGACACTACGATGGAGATCAAGGTGTCAAGCCGGTGATGATGGAAATCATAACGGTGCTTTGGAGATGGAGATCAAAGACACAAGATGATGATGGCCATATCATGTCACATATTTTGATTGCATGTGATGTTTATCTTTTATGCATCTTATTTTGCTTAGTACGGCGGTAGCATTATAAGATGATCCCTTACTAAAATTTCAAGGTATAAGTGTTCTCCCTGAGTATGCACCGTTGCGACAGTTCATCGTGCCGAGACACCACGTGATGATCGGGTGTGATAAGCTCTACGTTCACATACAATGGGTGCAAGACAGTTTTGCACATGCGGAATACTCGGGTTAAACTTGACGAGCCTAGCATGTACAGACATGGCCTCGGAACACTGGAGACCGAAAGGTCGAACGTGAATCATATAGTAGATATGATCAACATAGAGATGTTCACCATTGAAAACTACTCCATCTCACGTGATGATTGGATATGGTTTAGTTGATTTGGATCACGTGATCATTTAGATGACTTGAGGGATGTCTATCTAAGTGGGAGTTCTTAAGTAATATGATTAATTAAACTTAATTTATCATGAACTTAGTCCTGATAGTATTTGCATATCTATGTTGTAGAACAATAGCTCGCGTATAGCTCCCTTGTTTAATTTTTGATATGTTCCTAGAGAAAACTAAGTTGAAAGATGATAGTAGCAATGATGCGGACTGGGTCCGTGATCTGAGGATTATCCTCATTGCTGCACAGAAGAATTATGTCCTTGATGCACCACTAGGTGACGAACCTGTTGCAGGAGCTGATGCAGGCGTTATGAATGCTTTGCAAGCTCGGCATGATGACTACTTGATAGTTTAGTGCACCATGCTTTACGGCTTAGAACCGAGACTTCAAAAATGTTTTGAACGGCATGGAGCATATGAGATGTTCCAAGAAGCTGAAAATGATATTTCAGACTCATGCCCGTGTTAAGAGGTATGAGACCTCTGACAAGTACTTTGCCTACAAGATGGAGGAGAATAGCTCAGCTAGTGAGCATGTGCTCAGAATGTCTGGGTACTACAATCGCTTGAATCAAGTGGGAGTTATTCTTCCAGATAAGATAGTGATTGACAGAGTTATCTAGTCACTATCACCAAGTTACTAGAACTTCGTGATGAACTATAATATGCAAGGGATGACGAAAACGATTCCCAAGCTCTTCGCGATGCTGAAATCGGCGAAGGTAGAAATCAAGAATATGTAGGAACTAATATGAGCATCCAGGTTCCGCTATTGGTTATTGACCGGAGAGGTGTCTCGGTCATGTCTACATAGTTCTCGAACCCGTAGGGTCCGCACGCTTAACGTTCGATGACGATTTTGTATTATATGAGTTATGTGATTTGGTGACCGAATGTTGCTCGGAGTCCTGGATAAGATCACGGACATGATGAGGAGTCTCTAAATGGTCGAGAGGTAAAGATTGATATATAGGACGATGGTATTCAGACACCGGAAGTGTTTCGAGATGCACCAGGTACTTATCGGGTCACCGGAAGGGGTTCCGGGCACCCCCGGCAAAAGATATGGGCCTTATGGGCCAAGAGGGTAAACACACCAGCCACAAAGGGACTGGTGCGCCCCCACCATATGGGCTAGCCAAATTGGAGAAGGAAAGGGGAAGAAGGAAAGGAAACAGGGAATAGGATTCCCCATTCCCCCTCTTCCCTTCCTACTCCGAATAGGAATAGGAAAGGGGGAGGCCGAATTGGGAGGACCCCAAGTAGGATTCCTCCTACTTGGGGTGCCCCCTTGGCTGCCTCTCCTCCCCTCCAACCTATATATATGTGGGGGGGTGGGGCACCGCTAGAAAACACATCAAACATTGTTAGCCGTGTGTGGCGCCCCCCTCCATAGTTTACGCCTCCGGTCATATTCACGTAGTGCTTAGGCGAAGCCCTGCGCGGATCACTTCACCATCACCGTCACCATGCCGTCGTCCTGACGGAACTCTCCCTCGACACTTTGCTAGATCAAGAGTTCGAGGGACGTCATTGAGTTGAACGTTTGCAGAACTCGGAGGCGCCGTACGTTCGGTGTTTGATCGGTTGAATCGAGAAGACGTTCGACTATATCAACCGCGTTAAGCTAATGCTTCCGCTTTCTGTCTACGAGGGTACGTGGACACACTCTCCCCCTCTCATTGCTATGCATCTCCTAGATAGATCTTTCATGAGCGTAGAATTTTTTTGAAATTGCATGCTACGTTTCCCAACATATATAGTATTAAAAAGAAAACCCAAAAAGATTTCTCGTTCTTCTTTTACTTGTTGGGAGCTTTCCCATGTAAATATTTTTTCTCGTTTCCGTTTCGTTTCCTTCGTTAATTTGCTTTCTTCAAAAAAACAAAAACTCCAAAAATGTTTCAGTGTGTTTCTCTGATTTTTTTTCTTTTCTTTGAGTTGTCGTAAGGAGAAGACCACGATGAAATTGTTGAGTGACTCTCATATGCATTATTGTTGATCTAACAAAGAGCCCATATTACCTTGTCTTCTTCTTTGAATATAATGTTTGCAGATTCCAACTTAGTCCACGGCACACTTGCACTATTATTGTTTTCATATCATTTGGTCCTGCATGTGAAAGGCAATAATGACGATGATTTGATGAAGTGATTGAGGTGAAGGAAAGCTGGTATGAACTCCTATTGTTTTTGTTTTTGTTAATATGTTTAGCTCATCGTTCTTGATTCAGCTTATTATGAGTAAACATGTTTGTGATGAAAATTAGAGATTATAGTTGCTCATGCCATGCTTAAATAGGTAGGAGTGGATAATGATTTATTTTGAGTGTCAACATGCATTAAAATGGTTTCGGTGTAGTATGATGTTAGGGTATCTTCCTCTGAACAATTCAAGTGGCTTGACTTGGCACATGTTCATGCATGTAGTTGATTCAAAACCAACATAGCCTCCACGATATTCATGTTCATGGTGTTTATATCCTACTCATGCTCGTACTTGATGTTGATTATTCTCAATGCATTATTATGACCATTTTCGCTCTCTAGCTGGTCGCTTCTCAATCTATTTGCTGGTCATCACCTATACTAAGCGAGAATACCGCTTGTGCATCCAAATACTTAAACCCAAAGTTGTTCCAGATGAGTCCACTATATCTACCTATATCCGGTATTACTATGCTGTTCCAAGTAAATTTGTATGTGCCACCTCTAAACATTCAAATAAGCATCTTTTTTGTGTGCCCTTACCGCTCATGGAGCGGTAGTGGGCGGTCAGTAGCTTCCATGCTAAGCTGGTTATTCTCACGATAAGTGTTTATTCACTTGTCCTTACACGAGAGGGGCTGGTATTCGGGATGCACAGTCCCATGATCAAAATAAAAAATAATGCAACAAACTCCCCAGAAAGTTGTTGGTACGGAGGGTACCCGAGGATTCGGCTAGCCATTGTATGGTTGAGGGGGAGTAAAAATTTACCTTTTAGTTTGGGAACCGATGCTAATGTGTTTTGCATGGAAGAATTGAAAACTCTCGGTCATGACGCTGACAGGAAAGGCATACCTCTCAAAATTATATTCATCTCTGTTTTAAGCTTCGAGCTCTAGCACCGCTACAAATCAATGATTCCCTCTGCGAAGGGCCTATCCATTTACTTTTATGTTATTTTACTTTTATTCTTGAGTCATCACCTTCTCATTTAAGCACCAGCTGTAGAGCACTATTGTCATTCTTATGCATTGAGTATAGTTAATGTTGGGTGTCACTTGACTGGATCTCTCCTACCATGAATTACAATATTTAGTCGCTACTCGAACTTCAGAGGAGCTCATCATTTATGTTTTGCGGTCTCAGAAAGGGCTAGCGAGATACCATGTTATCATATTATATCATAATTGTTTTGATAAATTGTTGGCATCTGCGATATTTTATTATTGCTCGCTAGTTGGTTATATTATTGACATGAGTAAATGTGAGACCTAAATGTTATCATGCACATGGTTAGTTCATAATATTTGCTGAAAACTTCAGACTTAGTTGAGCATGTATACAACAACAACAAAAAGAGTTTGTAAAAGTTTTTCTTTATCACTTTCATTTTGCCAACTGAATTGCTTGAGGACAAGCAATGAGTTAAGCTTGGCGGAGTTGATACGTTCCAAACGTATCTAATTTTTCAAACACTTTTGCTCTTGTTTTGGACTCTAATTTGCATGAACTAACCCGTACTGACGCTGTTTTCAACAGAATTGCCATGGTGTTGTTTTTGTGCAGAACTAAAAGTTCTCGGATTGGGCTGAAAATTTACAGAGAATATTTTCAGAATATATAAAAAATACCGGCGAAGAGAAATACCAGAGGGGCGCCACCAGGGCGCCACAAGCCCAGGGGGTGTGCCTGGCAGGCTTGTGGGCCCCTGGCAGCTCCCGCAACCCTAAGTCCAACTCCATAAGTACCTATTCATCCAGAAAAAACCAGAGAGAAGGAATCATCGTGTTTTAAGATACGGATCCGCCGCCACCTCCCGTTCTTCATCATGAAGGATGATCTGGAGTCCGTTTGGGGATCCGGAGAGGGGGATTCGACACCGTCGTCATCGTCAACCATCCTCCATCACCAATTTCATGATGCTCACCATCGGGAGTGACTAATTTCTTCGTAGGCTTGCTGGACGGTGATGGGTTGAATGAGATTTATCATGTAATCGAGTTAGGTTTGTTAGGGCTTGATCCCTAGTATCCACTATGTTGTGAGATTGATGTTCCTATGACTTTTCTATGCTTAATGCTTGTCACTAGGGCCCGAGTGCCATTATTTCATATATGAACCCTTTATGTTTTCGCGAATATATTTGTGTTCTTGATCCTATCTTGCAAGTTATATGCACCTTTTACGTGTTATGATCCGCATACCCCAAGATGACAATTATTGGGATTCTTTCCGGTGATTACCGTAGTTTGAGGAGTTCATGTATTCACTATGTGCTAATGCTTTGTTCCCGTTATCTATTAAAAGGAGGCCTTAATATCCCTTAGATTTCCTTATGGACCCCACTGCCACCGGAGGTTAGGACAAAAGATGCCATGCGAGTTCTTATTACAAGCACGTATGACTATATTCAAAATACATGTCTACATTACATTGATGAATTGGAGCTAGTTTTGTGCCGCTCTAGGTTATGACTGTTACATGATGAATCTTATCCAACACAATTATCAATCACTGATCCAATGCCTATGACTCTCTCATATTGGTTTCTGCTAAGTTACTTTCGTTGCTCCTACTATTAGAATCACTATAAAACTAGTATTGCTACTGTTACCACCACTATCGAACTATCATACTACTATGCTACTGATCACTTTGCCGCAAATATTTAGTTCTCCAGATGCGGTTGAATTGACAACTCAACTACTAATACTTGCAAATATTCTTTGGCTCCCCTTGTGTCGAATCAATAAATTTGGGTTGAATACTCTACCCTCGAAAACTATTGCGATCCCCTATACTTGTGGGTTATCATAAACCTTCTCACAATTTTGTCTTTTGTTGTGAACCTATAAATGTTGGTTAAGTTATATGAATCATTGAGATGCATAAACATGTTGAACTTCTGCTTTTGAATGTTTTTGTGTGTCTGCGTGTGTGTGGGGTGGGGGGGGGGGAGGGATATATGCTAGAATGTTGGCTACAAATATGAATGTATTTTATGAAGCTGAGTTTAATGTGAATGTTGAACATGAATGCTGGACTAGCGTGTGAACATTTGGCATGTATATTGTGGGCTCGTTTAACTGCATGAACCACTCTCACAAGATATTTGGTTTTATGTCAGACAGAAGAGTACGAGAGTGAGCTGGTCGATAGCCAATTTTCTATTGTTGAAGGAACTTGCACCATTGTGTGTTGTATTTGCACCAACAGTGTTTACAAGTGGGTTTGCACCAACTATGTTTACAAGTGGGGTTTTGCACCAACGGTGTTTACAAGTACTTAACCAACATTACGTACCCTATGTACACGCCGCCGCACCAAGAGTTGTCAAACAAGTATTTCATCAGACACACTCTGCTCATATGATAAAATAGTGGCAACTTATATCTCACCATGCCATATTACATAAAAAACTCATAAGGACGAATCTGTTTCAGCAACACTTAGAGAGGGGCCTCACATGATTCACAGACACACAAACGTAGCAGTAGTGCCCCTAGAGGGGTCCATAAAAATTATGATATGTTTCTGATGTATTTAGAATTTTTGATTGTTTCATCCTATTATATTATCATTCTTGGATGCTTTATATGCATTTTATGCTATTTTATATCATTTTTTGGGACAAACCTATTAACCCAGTGCCCAGTGCCAGTTCCTGTTTTTGGCTTTTCTGAAAATCAGTACCAAACAAAGTGCAAACACTTTAAAACTTTACGGTGATTTTTTATGGACCATAAGGGACCCTAGAAGGTTCGGGAGGAGGCCAGGAGCCTTACGGGAGAGCCACGAGCTCACATGATGCGCCCCAGGGGGATAGGCGCACCCCCTGAGCTCGTGAGTCCCACGCAACTCCGTTTGACCTAATTCCACCTCGATAAATTCCCAAATATTCCCAAACCAACAGAGAGCCACCCGAAACACTTTTTCCGGCGCCGCAAGCTTCTGTTCTTCCATGATCCCATCTGGAGGCCTTTTTCGGTACTCTGTCAAGGGGGAATCGATCACGGAGGGCTTCTACATCATCCTTGTTGCCTTCTGATGATGCGTGAGTAGTTCACAACAGACCTACGGGTCCATAGCTAGTAGCTAGATGGCTTCTTCTCTCTCTTTGATCTTTAATGCCATGTTCTCCTCGGTCTTCTTGGAGTTCTATCTGATGTAATCTTCTTTTGCGGTGTGTTTGTTAGGATCCGATGAATTGTAGGTTTATGATCAGATTATTCATTGAAAGTAATTGAGTCTTTTCTAAACTTTCTTATGCATGATTATGATAGCTTTGTATTTCTCTCCGATCTATCTGTTTGGTTTGGCCAACTATATTGATTTATCTTTAGTGGGAGAGGTGCTTTGTAATGGTTCAATGTGGAGTGTGCTCATCAAGTGACAGAAGGGGTAGCGAGGCACGTAGTTGTATTGTTGCCATTAAGGGTAAAATGTGGGGTTTATTCATATTGATTGAGTTTACTTTCTCTACATCATGTCATCTTGCTTAAGGCGTTACTCTGTTTGTCATGAACTTAATACCACAGATGCATGCTGGATAGCGGTCGATTGGTGGAGTAATAGCAGTAGATGCAGGCAGGAGTCGGTCTACTTGTCACAAACGTGATGCCTATATATGTGATCATTGCCATGAATAATGTCATAACTATGCACTTTTCTATCAATTGCCCAACAGTAATTTTTCTACCCACCGTATGCTATGTGTTCGAGAGAGAAGCCTCTAGTGAAAACTATGGCCCTCGGGTCTATTAAATCATATTATAAAAACCAAAAATACCTTACTGCAATTTATTTACTTTCCTTTTACTTTTCTTTTTATCTATCTACCAGTATCATAATTAATCCTTGCAAGTAACGAGTTCAATGGGATTGACCACCCTCTTGCCCTTGTTGGGTGCAAGTGTTTGGTTTTGTGTGTGTAGGTGCTGACAACGAGAATTTGTGTGGTTCTCCTATTGCTTCGATAACCTTGGTTCTCATTGAGAGAAATACTTATCTACTACTATATTGCTTCACCCTTCCTCTTTAGGCAAAATCCCAACGCAGCTCACAAGTAGCAAAGTACTAGCCCAAGAGGGCTCGACAATACGCATGGTACAGGTAATTAAACACAATCCAAACTATGAAACACTAGCTGGGCCAAGTATTTCGTGCCATCGATCTCTTTGGAGATGGCCACAAGATGGAAATTTCCATGAACCCGTCAAGGACGTCGACAGCGACTCAATCCTTTTAACCTCCTTTCCACTCATAAACGTATTTGTTGAGGCATGCCACATCATCTTAGTGGATAAGCTTGACAAGAACAGTATGCCTCACAAAACAAGTCACATCTTTGAACTTGTTGTGCTTCAGTACACCCTGGACAACACGCCTCACAACAGCATGGATGGAATACACTTCATCTTTATCATAACTGCAAATGGCTTCCAGGATCGAACAACTAAATAAATTTGTTTTCCTAGTGCGTATAGTCAGGCCATCCAGCTCATAGGGAGTGACATGTACAACTACACAATCCTTGTCTGCATCAGGGCTCTAATTGAAACACAAACAGATTCGGAATTACTTTACCATATAAAAAACATAAGTTATTTAAACCACTATGTAGAGTCAAAAGTATGCATGGCAGGGAAGGTAGCATGGCATCGGAGCTAATTAATCTTGCATTATTTATCACCACATACTACACATAGAGTAAAAACCCTCTAATATAGATAAGAAAACCACAATGAAGATCGTCAAAGAAACAAAATCACCTTGGGTAGCTCACAGAGGGGCACATCCATGAAGGGGTCCATCTTGCCGAGGAAAAACTGCTCCTCCACGGCCACAGGCGCTACCACCTGATGTCTACTACACAACTTATTCTTGTAGACTCGTGTTGGGCCTTCAAGCGCAGAGTTTTGTAAGACAATAGCAATTTTCCCTCAAGTGGATGACCTAAGGTTTATCAATTTGTGGGAGGCGTAGGATGAATATGGACTCTCTCAAACAACCCTGCAATCAAAAACAAAAAATCTGTTGTGTCCCCAACACACCCAATACAATGGCAAATTGTATAGGTGCACTAGTTCGGCAAAGATATGGTGATACAAATGTAGTATGGATAGTAGATATTGGTTTTTGTAATCTGAAAGTAAAAAACAGCAAGGTAGCAAGTGTAAAACAGAGTACAAATGGTATTGCAATGCTTAGAAACAAGGCCAAGGGTTCATACTTTCACTAGTGCAATCTCTCAACAGTGCTAACATAATTGAATCATATAACAATCCCTCAACATGTGATAAAGAGTCACTCCAAAGTTCTTATCTAGCGGAGAACGTAAGATGAAATTGTTGTAGGGTACGAAACCACCTCAAAGTTATCTTTTCCGATCAATCTATTGAGCTATCCCTATAAGTGTCACAAACAACCCTAGAGTTCGTACTAGAATAACACCATATGATACACATCAACCAACTCTAATGTCACCTAGATACTCCAATGTCACCACAAGTATCCGTGAGTTGATTATTCGATATGCATCAAACAACTTGAGATTCATAATATTCAATCCAACATAAAGAACTTCAAAGAGTGCCCCAAGGTTTCTACCGGAGAAAGTAGGACGAAAACATGCATCAACCCCTATGCATAGATTACCCCAATGACACCTCGGGAATCCATGAGTTGAGTGCCAAAACATACATCAAGTGAATCAATATAATACCCCATTGTCACCACGGGTATTCATATGCAAGACATACATCAAGTGTTCTCAAATCCATAAAAGTATTCAATCCGATAATAGTGAAACCTCAAAGGTAAAAACTCAATTCATCACAACAAGATAGAGAGGGAGAAACACGATATGATCCAACTATATTAACAAAGCTCACGATACATCAAGATTGTGCCAAATCAAGAACATGTGTGAGAGAGAGATCAAACACATAGCTACTGGTACATACCCTCAGCCCCGAGGGTACACTACTCCCTCATCATCATGGTTGCCGACGGGATGATGAAGATGGCCTCCGGTGATGATTTCCCCCTCCGACAGGGTGCCGGAGAAGGCCTCTAGATGAGATCACTTCGGTACAGAGGCTTGCGGCAGTAGAGTAGAAGTTTTAGGTTTCTTTCCGGGGTTTTGGCATTTATAGGAATTTTTTGCGTCTGTCTCGTGTCAAGGGGGCCCACAAGGGAGCGACAAGCCTGCCCCGCGCGCCCTAGGGGGGCGCGCCTCTCAGGCTTGTCGCTTCCTCGTGAGGCTTCTGGTCCTTCCTCGAAGCTTCGGGGTCCTCTTTTGGTCCACAAAAAATCACCGTAAATTTTTAGCCCATTCTGAGAACTTTTATTTCTGCACAAAAAACAACAGCACGGTAGTTCTGCTGAAAACAACGTCAGTCCGGGTTAGTTCTAATCAAATCATACCAAAACCATATAAAATTGCTTTAAACATGGCATGAATACTTCATAAATTATATATACATTGGAGACGTATTAGCATCCCCAAGGTTAATTCCTGCTCGTCCTCGACTAGGTAAATGATAAAAGAAATAATTTATGAAGTGTGAATGCTAGCTTAGTGCATAAGTTTGATCAATGATAATTTTAATCACTTTTCCTAGCATCATAACAACAACTTTTCCTCATAAAACTCATCAGAATAAAGTAGCAATCAATTCACATGTTATGGTTCAAACAATGCATTCTCTTGAAACTTAACAACCTATGTTCTTAGTCACCAAACAATTGCAATTCAACTTATCTTCAAGAAATTCTAAGGAAGACCTCCACATACTCAACTATCATATAGTATTCTATGATTGCTAGTACTCAAAGCATATTTTTAGAACAAATGGCATCCATTGAACACAGATAAAGATAGGGGCTTAATGTTTCGCCTCCCAACTTATTTATGATAGAGATAATTGTCAACAATAATAAATCATGATCAAATATATTTGAATGGCCATATGTGCTTCGATCTTTCCCCACCACATGATGCTTGCCAACTAAACAATAGGTTGGAATAAGAAGAAATACTATTGACTCTTGCATGAAAGTAAAAACTAAAAAGTAAAATATAGGCCCTTCACAGAGGGAAGCATGGATTTACAGAGGTGCCAGAGCTCATTGCTTAAAACAGGGATGAATATAATTTTGGGAGGTATGCCTTTCCTTTCAACATCACGACCGAGAATTTCAATATCTTCCATGGTAAACACATTATAAGCGGTTCCCAAGTGGAAAGGTAAAGTTTACTCCCCCTCAACTGTTCAAACACAAGCCATGGCTAGCCGAATCCTCGGGTGCCCTCCATACAATCAACTTTTCGGGGGAGTTTGTTTCATTATTTTTTGTATTGATCGTGGGACTAGGCATCCCAACTACTAGCCTCTCTCGTGCAATGACAAGTGAATAAACACCCATCGTGAGAATAACCCGCTTAGCATGGAAGATACTGACCACCCCCTGTCACTCCATGATCGGTACGTGCACACAAAACAGATGCTTATTTGAATTTTTAGAGGTGGCACATGCAAATTTAGTTGCAATGATAGGGTAATACCATATATAGGTAGATATGGTGGACACTCATGGGAGAAACTTGGTTCAAGGATTTTGGATGCACAAGCAGTAATCCCGCTTAGTATAGAAATTTTGGCTACCAAAAGATTCTAAACAAGCACCACATGTTGGAGAATCCATAACAATATATAACTTCTATGCAAATATACCCAACCATAACTCAGTACATTGTCTTCCTTGTCCAACTTCAACTAATTTACTCAAGTTTGAAAATAATTAATGGGTATTCACAATCATAAAAGATGTCCAAGATAATATATTTATATGTGAAAGTTCTCTTCCTTATAGTAATCATTCATTAATTGCTTGTATGACCAATATTGTGATTGTCAAGCTTCAATAGATTTCACTTTCTAAAACCAATGTGAAACTACTACTAGGCATGATACAATCATATGAAGCACATATAATTTCAACTTTATGATATTCAATTCATTCAACAATTCACTCTTAGGATATAAGTGAAGCACAAGAGTGAATGACAAACTACTCCAAAAGATATAAGTGAAGATCAAATGAGTAGTTAAATACTTAAGTATCTGTGTGAGGACTCTCTCTCATTTAAAAAAATTTAGATCTTAAGTATTTTATTCAAACAACAAACAAAAATAAAAAATAGCACTCCAAGAATAGCACATATCATGTGAACAAGTAAAAACTTAGGCTCAACCAAAACTAATCGATAGTTGTTGAAGAAGAACGGTGGGATGCCTATCGGGGCATCCCCAAGCTTAGATGCTTGAGACTTCTTGAAATATAAACTTGGGACGCCTTGGGCATCCCCAAGCTTGAGCTCTTGTGTCTCCTTAATTCCTCTTATATCACGGTTTCTCCTAAATCTTAAAAACTTCATCCACACAAAACTCAACAAGAACTCGAGAGATAAGTTAGTATAAATCAATGTATAACCTTGTCATTCTCTACTATAACAATTTACTAAAATTATAATTTGACATTGCATACTAAATGCCTCTGCATATTTAATACTCCCATCCTCAAATAGAATCATTAAACAAGCAAACATAATAGCAATCTATCTTAACAGAATAGTCTGTAAAGCATGAAGAAAGATTCATACTTGTTTAACTACAAAAATTCTAAAAAATTACCACACTATAGAAAAATTGTTATAGCTTACTGTGTAAAATTTTTAAGATTTAAGAATGTTTTGACTTTTCTAAAGAATTCGGATAACAATAGAAAACTTTATGTTTTCAAATAGCAACATATAGACTTGCAAAATAAGCATGGTAAAGGCTATACTTGACATTTTTACTAAAATAAAAGATTCAAAACATTATCTATTTATATATTAAAAGTAATTGATGGATTAACCAAATAAAAGATAATTATCCTAGAAATCCCACAATAATTAGAAATATATGTCCATTGACTAAATTAACTAGGCGATCACAACCATTGGATCACCCAAATAGTGTACTGTCATTAGAGTTCAAGAAAATTAACCACAAATGCCTTCTATTAAGTTTTACATACCCCTTCAACGTCCAGGATGAAAATATATAAAAAAGGGAAACAAAAAAAAACTAGGTTAGCCTCTACTCTATTTATTCCTCCGCATGGCCAACATAGGCATATTTGCACTGTCACCTGCTTGTAGGTGCCAGTGAAGTTGTGCACGAACGCCTGCTCGAAGTCAAGCAAGGAGTTGATGCTGCCAGCCGGCACGCTGTTCAGCCACGTCCGGGCCGAGCCTTGCAGCATGAGGGGAGTTTAGCGCACGGCCAGGCACCGGTTGCCGCCCGCGATGCCGACGGTGGTGGTGTAGTCAATGAGCCAGTCCTCCAGCTTGGAGGTCCCGTTGTACTTGGGGGTATCACGAGGGAGCGTGAACCCTTTGGTGAAGGGCTTGTCGCGGATGCGCAGGCCAAAACAGCTTGGGCCGACCGCGTCGTCCTCCTCCAGCTTGAGGGAGAGAGCCAGCTGCTTGATGCGGTGGCGAGTGTCGTCGTTGTTAATGTCGCGCGGGCCCAGCCGGCTGGAGACTGGACCAAGGGGTGCCGGCCCGGCTAAAGCCGGCCCGGTGCGGTGGCCGGGTGGAGGGGATAGATCCTGCCAGCGCTGGCCCGCCGTCTTGACTGTCGGCGATGGTGATGGTGTCACGTCGGGTTCGGCCGCTCCGGGTCCTTACGGACTGGCCCTCGCTGGGATGCTGAGAAGACGCTGTGTTCTGCTGCTCGGGTTCTTTGGAGCGGTGCGAAACAGACTCTGCGGGAGCCTCCGGGGGGAGTCGAGGCGCTTCTGTTGTGCATTCGCAGCAGCGAGGAGCTCGCGCATACGTTGCTGCTGCAGCTCCTTGCCCTGCAGGAGCTCTAGGCCCTCCGCGGCGCGCATGTTCTTGACGGGGGTGTTGTAGATAGGTGGGACCACGCCCAGCATGTGACCGAGGGGTTCGCCCCGGACAGGCACCTCGACGACTCGGCTGGGCTCACCCACGGCCGGCTTGAAGCTGTACGCGGCGTCACGCTCCCGCTGGATGGACTCCAGCCAGCGCTACATAGCAGCAAGCGTCGTGGCCTCGTCCAGAAGGCGCATGCACTCTTCGTTGAGTCGGGCTCTAGCCTGAGTGGCGTCAACGTTGGTGGTGATGGGGATGCTGAGGTTCTGCAGCGTCACACGCAGCGGGTCGGCCTGGTCGACGCGAGCTGTTGCGGTCTTGGCGGCGACAACCTTGGTGCTGGCAGAGGTGGAGGTAGAGCCGGTGGTGAGCACCTCCAAGTGGGTGCAGAGATCCGCCACGTCGCTGGAGACGGCACAACCGATGGGGACGGGGGAGTCGGTGACATCGAGCACCCCTCTGGGGTACTCTTCGGGGACGAGCACGATGGAGACGCGCAACGCGCCAAAGGGGACGATGGAGCTCACGGCGCAACCGTCGGCGCCCACGCCGGATGCGGGAACCACGCCATGCATGATGCGCTCGCTGGAGCAGGTGAAGGGCCTCGTCTAGAACTTGACTCTGGACGACACCGCGAGCAGCCCCACGGTGGGCGCCAACTGTCATGGTGATCTCACGGTAGATGCCATGGGATGGATAAAAGTGGGGGGCTACGTGAGGACGCTGGTGGGCTCCAGAGGCGAGGTTGGCATGCGCTGGTGTGTGACACAAGACGTACCCAGGTTTGGGGCCCTCCGTGGCAGATAACACCCCTATTCCTGCCAAATGGATGATATGTGATAGGTTATAGAGTTGCTCCTGGAGCTGTTTGGGTGGAGGACGAAGAGGGAACTGGTCCTCTGCCCTGCCTCCTTTGGGTGTGTGTGTGTGTGTGCTACTAATGATTGCCTCTTGGCTACCTGCATACATGGAGGGCTCCTGGGGGGTCTTATAGGCTGACCCCCCAGGGTTACAATGGTAAAGATACAAAGGTGCGGGTCCCTGGTGTCATCCCCTAGGAGCCGGCTGTAGGGCCCACCGGGCTGCCGGACCTACGGGGTCCGCCGGGCGCGGGTCCCGCTGGCAGCTCTGCACTATGGCTTGTCTCATATGGCGTCATGGAGTGGTTAGCGCCATGTGGCTACAGTGCCGCGTCGCCCGGTCGCCGTCCGCCTCGGTCCGCAGTACAGGGGAGCACTGTGGTCATGCTTGCCTCAGTCAGCATGGGTAGGTAGCGCACTATAGCCACGCTCGCCCCGGTCAGCGCGGGTAGGCAGCACACTGTAGCCATGCTTGCCCTATCGTGGGGAGTTGTCTTGTCGTACGTCCCAATGGGGCGACTTCTGTCATGCGGCTGGCCGGCATGCGGCCAGTCGGCCGGCCGGGTCGCTACGCCCAGGCGGCTCGCGCTAGGGAGCTAGCCTGCGGATCACCGGGTTGAGGGGCGCCTGCCGCCCCAATGTTTTGAAAAGGGATCCAGGTTCCGTTGCCTGCCCGGGGGCCATCCCCCCGATAGTAGTCCCCGAAGCTGTGAAGGCTCGCCGGCTTCAAGCAGGGGCGTTCGAAGCTTACCCCTCGAGGAGACGGTTTTGTTGGTGTAGTGTGCTTGTCTAGCCGGGTGGCGCTGGGCGCCCAGATGCTGGCTTTGAGGTTGCTGGTGCCAGGAACACCCACTGGATGCCGGCTTCCGGAAGCCAGATCGTGGCGGCCCGGTTCGAGCGGGAAACTGGAGCGTTCGCCCGCCCAGTCTTGGTTTCGGAATGGGCACGCACCTCCCACGGCCCGACGTGCCACCACGCGCCTCCCTGCCAGGCCACGCGCGTGATGGGACGGGACGACGGGCCGGGCCCCACCGCACCACGCCCTCAGCCCGCACGTGGGGTATTTATTGCAGCGATGGTGGGCGGTTGCGTTTCTCGATGCAGTTAAGGCATACGGGAAACGTGCCCGCACAATGCAGGGAAGTGGGATCGTGGGCGCAAACGATCCTGCTCCCCCATGATCTTCCGTGGTTATAAATGAGGTAGGAGGGGGCACGGCGGTAACACCGACGCACGCACCCCCGCTCCATCCTCCATCTTCTCCTTCTCCTCTCGCGGCACTTGAGCGAACCACCGCCACAGTGCATGGCCGCCGCCCGAGCGCCGACATGCAGCACCCGACGACCGCCACGCGCATGCGCACGCCGTACTTTCTTCTCCATCGCTACGCCCACGCCCTTGGAGGACTCTGTCGATGGCGCGGCCGAAGGGATCTTGGGAAGGCTCCGAGACTAGTGAGGCCGACATACAGTACCTTCGCGACACCAGGCAGCTACCACCGACGACGACGGTGGTGGCGTGTGCGGCTGGCGGGGAGATGGTGCCTGCTCCGCAGGAGGGCGAGCGCGTGGTGTTCTATTCCCACTTCACACACTGGCTCGGCCTCCCTGCGAGCCTCTTCTTCTGCTCCTTTCTCAATTTCTTCGGGTTGCAGCTGCACCACTTGTGTGCCAACGCCGTGCTGCAGCTCGCTGGCTATGTCACGCTCTGCGAAGGCTATTTTGGTCTGATGCCGGACACGGAGCTGTGGGCCAGGCTCTTCTTCCTCAAGCAGCAAGGGCCGATGGCCGGCGTCATGTCTGACTGCGGGGCCGCTGTGATCTCAGGCCGGCAGAACGGGTCGTTCCCCAAGATGCCAATTGACGATTCTGCCAAGAAGTGGCAGAATACATCCTTCTACGTGCGCAACATCGACCCGAATGTGGACTGCATCAACCTACCGTCGTTCATCGACGAGCTGCCGTTCGCCAAGGCGAACTGGGGCTACCATCCCAAGAATCCACCGCGGGAGATGCTGAACGTCTGCCGCCGGGTCACCGAGATGACGGTGCGGGAGGGGCCCACTGAGATGGAACTTATTTCCACCATCATCGCGCGCCGGGTGCTATCGCTGCAGCGCCGGGCACACAAGATCGCCGAGATAAGTGACCGACATGACCCCTGCTGGATGTCGACCCGGGAGCTGACGTCAGAACAAGTCGCCGACTGTCGGCGTTCTTGGATCTGGGGTACCTAGACCTGCCTGCCCACGGCCCAGCACGTGGCTCCATCGACGGCCCGGTACAGTCCAGCTACAAGATTCCACGGACAAGACCCTCGTGAGGCCCTTTCCCCGCGAGGAGAACGACACTGAGGCCCCCCGAGGAGCGGCCTCCCGAGGCTGCCTCCCGAGGAGCGGAGATCTCTATGCAAGCCTCCCGCCTCGCGAGGCAGGCGATGACGTGAGCCATGACGACCAAGGCCAGGCGGGCGCAGGAGAGGACAGTTTCCTCTTTGGTGCTAAGAGACAAGGACGTATGCGGGTTCTAGAGGAATCCCCCAAAGGTTTCCATTCTAGTGCAACAAGACCAAAGCCGCTGGCTCGGCAGGACGGAGGTCATCACCGAGCCCACCACGGCATCACGACTAGAAGGTTTGCAGACAAAGAACACCTTTAGTCAGGATAGGGTGTACTCCTGTCCCCCTTCAAATTGGCCGTTGTGGTATCCCTTCCTGCCTAAGCTATGAGGGAAGAGGACAAGGCCACTATAAAGATAGGCTGGTCTCCACCGTAGAGAGGGAGAGTTCTGAGATCCTATAAAATCCCTCGGCCATTGAGCTCTCCCGAGGCAGCTCACACTTGTACTAGTTCATCCTCACCCTCCTCGTGAGGCAATCCACCACAAAGCAGGAGTAGGATTTTAGACCGCAAGGTGGCCCGAAAGTGGGTAAACCACCGTGTTAACTTCTTCCTCTCGCTCGCACGAACTTGTCGGAGTCAAGCCGTGGGGTGTTGAGCAATGAGTCGCGGCTAGGCAAGATCCTTCGCACACGCCCCAGAGTTCGAATCTTATTTGGGTCTGCGGAGCCCCGATCCCGACATTTGGCACGCCAGGTAGGGGCATGTCGAAGTTCTCCCTTCCGCTTCGCTCCTCCTCGCCTCATCGCTTCCATGGACGACCCTGTTCGCCTCGCTGCTCGATCCGCCATCCCTGGGAATCCCGCGAGTTACCCGACCTTCACTCCTGACCTGCACCGAGTGCGATGACCGGTCAGGTTCAGGCCAGTGCTGCCCCCGCACTATGACGGCATGGTCGACCCCAAGGAATTCCTCCAGCTGTATGCCCAAAGTATTCTAGTAGCAGGAGGCAATGACAAGGCCTGGCGAACTGGCTCCCTCTGGCCCTCACAGAAGCTCCGCGCTCTTGGCTCCACGGCCTTCTGGAGGCCTTGGTGTCCTCTTGGGGAGAGCTCCACGGTCAGTTCATCGCACGCTTCGCAGCTCCGGGGCCCCACGTGGTCGCTTGCATCCACGGCGGGTCGGAGGCGCGCCTCGGCGGGTCAGAGGCGCCGACATCTGGTCACCACGCCAAGCAGCTCTTCCGCCAGGCGAACGTCGCTCGGCTTCAGCCTGAGACCCCGAGGAGCCGTGCGCAGCGTGAGGTCATCATCACCTTCAACTCCAGGGACCACCCCGAATCTATGGCCGCTGCCGATGCGCTCCCCATGCTGTGCACGCCCACCATCAGCAACGTGGCGGTCACCAAGACTCTCATCGATGGTGGCGCTGACCTCAACGTGCTCTCCGTGGAGACCTTCGAGATGCTTCAAGTGCCGTATGACCTGCTCCTACCTACTAGGCCATTCTCAGGGGTGACAAAGGGCTCCGCCACCCCCCTGGGACAGGTGCGCCTTCCCGTCACCTTCAGCAAGCATGACAACTACTGCACTGAGTAGATCGACTTCGACGTGGCCCGGATCGGCCTCCCTTACAACGCCATCTTGGGATACCCTGCTCTCGCCAAGTTCATGGCGGTGTCCCATCCGAGCTGCAACATCATCAAGATGCCAGCCAGCAGTGGTGTCATCACTGTGGTTGGGGATAGGAAGGTTGCCGTCCGAGCCCTCAAGCTCGCATAAGGGGCCATGGCGGCCTCACGCCCAGACGCTGAAGACACCCGGGGCTTCGGAGGCCGTGCCCGCAAAGAAGAGGCAGCTGTTCTCTCAAGACCGCGCTGATACGAAGAAGGTGCCTGTGGACGACACCGACTCAGGCCCCACCTTCACCATCAGTGCTGGCCTGCCCCCGGAGCAGGAGCAGGCGCTCGTCCGCTTCCTCCGGGTGAACAAGGATGTGTTCACATGGAAGGCGTCTGATCTGGTTGGCGTCCCGAGGGAGGTGATCGAGCACCACTTGGCGGTGTGCCCCGACGCGCGTCCAGTAAAACAGAAGGCACGGCGTCAGGCGCAGGAAAAGCATGTGTTCCTTGTCCAAGAAATACGACAGTTACATGAAGCAGGGGTCATACGAGAGGTACGGCATCCGGAGTTGCTCGCCAACCTGGTGGTTGTCCCCAAGAAAGGCAGACAGGAGCGCATGTGCGTCGACTTCACGAGCCTCAACAAGGCCTGTCCTCAGGATCCCTTCCCGCTCCCACGCATCGACCAGATCGTGGACTCTACCGCGGAGTGTGATCTGCTGGGCTTTCTGGATGCGTTCTTGGGTTATCACCAGATCAAGATGGCGGCGGAGGATGTTGAGAAGACGGCCTTCATCTCCCCGTGTGGCGTGTACTGCTACACCTGCATGCCCTTCGGGTTGAGAAGCGCTGGCGCCACCATCCAGTGGCTGATGGATCGCGCTGGGGCCATAGTTGGGGAGGAACGCGGAGGCGTACGTCGACGACATTGTGGTCAAGTCCCGCACGGAAAGAACCCTGATCAAGGACCTCGGGGAAATGTTCGACAACCTGTGCAGGGTGAACCTGAGGCTCAAACCTGAGAAGTGCGTTTTCGGGGTCCCATCCGGCAAGCTGCTCGGCTTTCTTGTTTCGCACCGAGGGATAGAAGGCAACCCTGAGAAGGTCAAGGCTATCAAAAGGATGCACCCTCCTCAGACCCTCAAGGAAATGCAGAAACTGGCGGGATGTGTGACGTCCCTGGGGCGCTTCATCTCCAAGTTGTGCGAGGGCGCTTTGCCGTTCTTCAAGTTGATGAAGAAAAAGGGGGCCCTTCGAATGGACCCCTGAAGCGGAGGCGGCCTTCAAGGACCTCAAAAAGTACCTCACGAGCCCGCCTATCATGGTGGCACCCCGCTCTCGCGAGCCCTTGGTGCTCTACCTAGTGGCCACCCCGCACTTGGCCAGCGTAGCCCTCGTGGCTGTTCGGGAAGAATGCGTGAGCACCCGAGGGAGGTCCGACGGCCCGCGCGAGGTCATGGAGTCCCCCAGCCCTCATCGACAAAGGACGGCACCCCTGGGGGCTCTGCCCCTCGGTCGCCTAACAAGGCACCAGGGCCCCGTGCACCCCCGCGGGGAGCAGGCCGCCGCCGATGCCCCACGCCTAGTCGAGCACCCGGTGTACTTCGTCAGCACAGTGCTGCGGGACACGCGCATGCTACCCTATGCAACAGAAGCTCCTCCTCACGCTCCTGGTCGCCTCAAGGAAGCTGCGCCATTATTTCCACGGCCATCCCATTAAGTTTGTGTCCGCATACCCCCTAGAAAAGGTGTTGCGCAGCCCCAACGCTGAGTCATCGAGTGGAACATCGAGCTGCAGGCTTTCCATCTAGAATTCGGTACGACCAGGGTCATCAAGGGGGCGGCGTTCGCCAACTTCATGGTGGAGTGGATAGATACATGCCACCAGGAGCTACGCGAGGACCGATCCCTTACGCCGGGCGATGAGGCGCCCGACAGCTGGGTCATGCACTTAGACGGAGCCTTCGTTCGGCAAGGTGCGGGAGCCAGCGTCATGCTCGCTTCTTCGGCCAAAGACAAGCTTTACTACGCCGTCCAGCTTTGCTTCCAACACGGCGAGAAGGTCTCCAACAACATCATGGAATACGAGGGCTTGATCGCTCGGCTCAATGCCGCGGCCGCCCTGGGGGTCAAGCGCCTCACCATCAAGGGCGACTCCCAGCTCCTCGTCAACTTCTCCAACAAGGAGTACAAGCCAAAGGACGAGCACATGACGGCATACCTGGAGGAGGTACGTAAAATTGAAAAGCATTTCTTGGGCTTGGAGTTGCAGCATGTCCCTCGAGGCGCGAACAAGGAAGCGGATGACATCGGCAAGCGGGCATCACCCCGCGAGCCCCAGAGCCCTGGTGTCTTCGAAGAAAGACTCTTCAAGCCGTCAGCCACGCCCCCGATGGCTGGTGCAACGCTGCCTCAGGAGGAGCTGCCTCCCACGCAGCTCACAGGCGCCCAGGCCTGCGGCCCGACCTTAGGAGCCCGCCTGCACCTGGCGTTGACACCTCAAGAGGACAGTTGGACCAAGGAGTTCAAGGCGTACCTGCTTCACGACACCCTGCCGAAAAAGGAGGAGGACGCAAAGCGCGTCGCTCGCCAGGCCACCGCTTACTTCTTGCAAGATGGTGAGCTGTAACGCAGGCATCCTAACGATGTCTCACTAAGGTGTATTTCAGAAGACCAAGGACGCGAGCTGCTGGTTGATATCCACGGGGGAGACTGCGGGCACCACTCTTCCTCGTGCACTCTCGTGGGTAAGGTGTTCCGTAGCGGCTTCTACTGGCCCGCAGTGCTTCACGATGCCGCTGAGCTGGTTTGGTCTTGCAAGGCCTGCCAATTTCACACCAAGCAGATCCACCAGCCGGCGCAAGGGCTCCAGACAATTCTGCTCTTGTGGCCCTTTGCGGTCTGGGGGCTGGACATACTGGGGCCGTTCCCTCGGGCGGCCGGCGGCTACCGTTATCTCTACGTAGCCATCGATAAATTCACCAAGTGGGCGGAGGTGGAACCTGTGCGCACCATTCCAGCAGGCTCAGCAGTCAAGTTCATTAAGGGCCTCGTGAGCCGTTTCGGTGTCCCCAACTGCATCATCTCCGACAATGGGTCCCAATTTACAAGCAACCTCTCCAGGTCATATTGTACTAACTTTGGAACACAGATATGCTACGCTTCGGTGGCGCACCCGCGGAGCAATGGCCAGGCCGAGCGCACCAACGCAGAGGTCCTAAGGGGCCACAAGGGCAGAAGCTTCAAGAAGAAGCTTGAGGCCTCCGGCAAAGGTTGGCTGGATGAGCTGCAGTCCGTGCTGTGGTCTATCCGCACCACTGCGACTAAGCCCACTGGTGAAACTCCATTCTTCCTCGTCTATGGGGCCGAGGCGGTCCTCCCGCTTGAGATCAAGCATGGTTCCCCACGGGTCTTGGCGTTCGACGAGGCGTGTCAAAATGCCACGCGGGTAACCGATCTTGTGCTCGCCGAGGAGGCCCGCCACCAGGCCTCTCTCCGCGCCGTGAGGTACCAGCTGGCCCTGCGGCGCTACCACAGCTACAATGTTTGCTCCCAGACTCTTGAGGTCGGAGGCCTCGTCCTGAGGCGGGTCCTCTCCAGGGAGGGCCTCCACAAGCTCTCGCCCATGTGGGAGGGCCCGTTCAGGGTTGCCCGCGTCTCCAGGCCTGGCGCCGCGCGCCTGGAGACGGAGGACGGGGTCCCCGTGCAGAATGCCTGGAACATCCAAAACCTCTGCAAGTTCTACCTATGATACACTCACATAATAATGAGTGGGGCTATACACGCCCTGGAGTCACCCAGTGCATCGTCCTACGGCCTTGTGGGAGCTCCCGCCCACCCCCAAGTGGAAGCCCCATGCTCCGCGCTGGCGGAACGGTCGAACAACGACTATGCTCACGCCCAAGTGGTGGCCCCATGCTCCGCGCTGGTGGGAAGACTAATGTAGGCGCCAGACACGGCAGCATTTCCCCTATTTCTGGTAAACCGTTTCGTGATTTCCCTGAATGAAATTTGAAGATTTTGTGTATTTGCTCAATGAAGGGTGGGGGTTTGCTTTTCTTGCGGTGTTTCATTTTCTTGAGTTTTCCTGAAAACAGCAACGGCCGCCTATTGCCCACTCCCGAGTGTCCCGCGAGCGGGGGCTGGGCATGGTGTTACGCGCGGGCCAGCCCCAGCGGTGTGGGGGCCCGGCCCACGGCAGCTGCGGGTCTGCCCCTATGCACACCTCACCAAGACTCTGGTCTCCAAGTCCTCGCGCAATGCTCTTGAGCGAGCCAACAGGCATGCGTTGCCCTCGGTCACCTCAGGAGCGCTCATCTCCTAGCCTCGGCCGGGCATCGCGACCTGGCGTACCAGCGACGATCAACCCTCGCTCGGGGGTTGTGGGTACTGTCGGGATCGGGGCTCCGCAGACCCAAATAAGGTTTGAACTCTGGGGTGTGTGTGAAGGATCTTGCCTAGCCGTGGCTCACTGCTCACCACCCCACGGCTTGACTCCAACGAGTTCGTGCGAGCGAGAGGAAGAAGTTGACACGGTGGTTTACCCAGGTTCGGGCCACCTTGCGGTGTAAAACCCTACTCTTACTTTGTGGTGGATTGCCTCGCGAGGAGGGTGAGGATGAACTAGTAAAGGTGTGAGCTGCCTCGGGAGAGCTCAATGGCCCAGGGATTGGATCGGATCTCTCCCTCTCTACGGTGGAGACTATCCTATCTTTATAGTGGCCTTGGTTCTCTTCCCTCATAGCTTAGGCGGGAAGGGATACCACAACGATCAATTTGAAGGGGGACATGAGTACACCCTATCCTGACTAAAGGTGGTCTTCGTCGGCAAAGCTTCTGGTCATGACGTCATGGTGGGCTCGGCGATGACCTCTATCCTGCCGAGCAAGCGGCCTTGGTCTTGTTGTATTGGAATGGAAACCTTTGGGGGATTCCTTGGGAACCCGTGTATGTCCTTGTCTTCTTAACACCAAAGAGGAAACTGTCCTCTCCTGCGCCCGCTGGCGCCCACCTGGCCTTGGTCATCATGGCTCACATCATCGCCGGCCTCGCGAGGCAGGAGGCGTGCATAGAGATCTCCGCTCCACGGGAGGCAGCCTCGGGAGGCCGCTCCTCGGGGGGCCTCGGTGTCGTTCTCCTCGCGGGGCGGGGGCCTCGCGAGGGTCTTATCCGTGAAATCTTGTAGCTGGGCTGTACTGGGCCGTCGATGGAGCCACGCGCTGGGCCGCAGGCAGGCAGGTCTGGGTACCCCCGATCCCAGAACACCGATAGTAGCCCCCGGGCCCAAGGCGCGTTTGGCCTGACTTCGAGGCGAAGGAAGCAAAGGGAGGGCAAAGCGACGCGGGTCCTCACCGCCTGCGGGCCAGGCTTGACGCATGGCGCATGATGGGAGGCGGATGCCCCCACTTCCCCATGTCGCCTCGGCAACCGCCCAGACTGGCAAAAGCCTGGACACATGCCGTGGGGCCATCATTGCTCCGCCACATGCCCGACTTCTGCCCTTTCCTTCCCCAGCAAGCTCGCACCTCGCCCACCTGATCCTGCATCGCCTTAGAGTCATCGCATCACCATGGCCTGTGGGAGGAAGACAAGCAGGGCTGTGGCGATGAAGGACCACCAAAAGGGATCGGAACCCGCCCTGGGTCAGTCCACCGTGATCAATCTCTAGGGGTTGGACAAGATCTTACCCGTGATCACAGCGGATTCCAACGAGTGGAAGGCAATGAAGGTCTGGCCTGCCTCTCGGCCCTCCATCGATTTGGAGGCCACCACCATCACCCTTCACCTTCCTGCCCTCTTTTTAGGCTTGCTGCCACCATTTTCAGATTTATTCAACGTCGTGCTTTCACACTACCAGGTCCACGCGCTGCATTTTGACCTGGAATCCATCATCCTCCTTTCTGCTTTCACGTTCTTGTGCGAAGCCTTCGTGGGCATCGCCCCCTCGGTGGCGCTACTACGCCACTTCTTTTCTCTACGACTGGTCGCCGGCATGCAGTGCTCCTGGTGCGTGGTGCTCCACGTAGTGAGCACGGCGGTGGGCGAGGGTATCGACATGGAGATCCATTCAGATGCAAGGGGCTTCCGGAAGCAATGGTTGTACGTCGACGCAGCCCAGTTCAGCCCCCTGCTCCAGACTTCGTCGTCTCCGGCGAAGGCGAGCTCCGGGTGGGAGCACGAAAGGCTCGCCGACCCGAGGCTCTCGCGATTCATGGAGAGGATTGCCGACCCGAGGGCGGCAGGCGTGTCGGTGGCGATGGTGGTGAGGGAGTTTGTCCGACGGCGGGTCGCCCCGTTCCAGCGCCACTCCCGTTCGGTGTGGGCCTTCTCCGGCCGCGAGGACCCTATGAGGCTCCAAGTGGCCTCTCTGCCTTCCAGCTTGCTGTGGGGAATCGTCCGCCTCCTGATTGGAGGTGAAGCCAACGCGCTCCCTCAGGAAGGGCTCCCTCTTTACGACTACATAAGCGGGGGAGACTTCGCCAGGGGGATACCTCGCTTCGACGAGTGGGGGTTGCCTCCCAAAGGGCACAAGGGGCCTCGGGACAACCCCTTCCTGGTGGTGCCGTCCCCCGAGGGCGTCGGGGGTGAAGCATCCCCGGCGACCAAGCCTGCCTCCGCGCCTTCGAACGTCGGTGGCATCATCTCACCTGGGGGCGCAACGACCGCCGCGGGTGCGCAAGGAAGCCGGCCGTGCCCCGGGGCGCCTTCCCGTGGGGTTCGCGGCTCCTTGAAGAGGAAGCGGCTTGAGGGCGGCGCCAGCTCGCCTCCGCGGGCCATGAAGAGAAGAAAGTGGGTCACCATGGACGAGTAAGTTCTCTGCTTCCGTTGATCTTTGTGTGGCAATCCTTCTTGAGCTCCTATGTAACACCCCCTTGTAATGACCACAGTGATCAACTGCTAATACTGCCATGTCATCATCATTTGCAGTGCCAAGTCATTTGGGTTAATTATTCAATTCAAATGCAAATCTGAAAATCAACTTAAATTCTAAAGTGAAATATAAAGCTGGTCTAACTCTGTTGGAAAAATGTTCATTAAATGGGAAATAATCTAGGAACATTTCTAAAATTAACAGCAAAATGTTTGGAGTTGGATAAATGACTCAACCGAGATGAAACAGCCCTAGAAACGGAATATTTGATATATTTAAAATGATATCAAATTCAAATGGAATTCAAATTTGTCCAAACCACTTTTTGGTGAGAGATAATATTGCATTGCAATATTTGGGACAACTCTCATATTTTACAAAAATGCAAAAGTGCTCTAACTATTTCAAGACAGAATTGATATAAGAAAAAGAAAGTAGAAAAAGAAAAAGGGGAGAGATGGGCCACTGTGCACAGGCCTAAGTGCACAGTGCCGGGTCCCAGCCCATCAGCCCACCTAGCTCCCTCTCTCCTCCCCGTGTCGATGCCGCCGTGGTCAGGGACGAGCTCGCCGGTCGCTGGCCGACACCGCGGCGCTACAGGGGCCGTCGAGGGGATAAGGGCGACGCCCTCGGCCCCGTCACCACTCCCCTCTCTCCCTTGCTCTGCGGCGCCTCTTTTTCCCCTCCAGATCCGACGCCCGAGCGCTGCCGTCGCCGCGCGTCGTCACCACCGTGGCCACCGTCGACACCTCGCAGCCCCACCGTGTCCACACGCTCCGCCGAGCTCGACCACGTCGTCTGCAGCAAACTACGGGAACCGAGGAGCACCACATCGCCCACACGCGCCTCGTCTTCTTCCTCGGGTCGCCGGCGCCTCTCCGTCGATCCCCGGCGCAGCAGCTACTAAACCACTCGCCGGGCCTACGTGTGAGCCTGCACGTTGAGCTTCTCCCCCTCCTCTCTCTCGCTGCGCCATAGGAACCGCCGTAGCTAGCCGCCACCATAGTCGTGCTTTGGCCGCCGCCGACGAGCTCGTGCTCGTGGCCATGGCCGCTTCCGTGCTTGGCTAAGCACCGCGCTGTGCTCCTGGCAACCCCGGGAGTCGAACGCGCACTCGCACGTACCCCCTCGAGCCGCGCAGCCGCGATCCTGTCCGGGCCCGAACTCCGGCGCCCGCGTCGCCGCTCGCCGTCGACGCCATGTTCCATCTCCGGCCGCGCCACCGCCCAGGATCGACGCGGCGTTGCACGCACGTTCGAACGCGACCAACCCCGTCCGTTTTGGTGCACTATGGGCGAAACCCGACGCCGGCCCGAGCCCTCCGCCGCGTCTGGAGGCCACCGGCGACCTGCCGCCGGCCGCCGCTGACGTGGTGCCGCTGGGGCCACTCCCAGGGTTGCTGCCTGGTGGTCCCCAGGGCCCAGCTGACCCCGTTGACCGGTCAGCTCTGCTGACTGGACCGGGCCCAGTCACTGACTGGTAGGCCCCACCTAATTAACCAGCTAAATCACTAATTAGTCAACCCTAATCAGTCACTGACAGGTGGGGTCCGCTGCTAACTAACACTTTTTAGTTAAAATAAACACTGTTAGTCTCTGTGAGTATGACAGGTGGGGTCCCTGTTACTATTCCCCCGGATAAGATTTGCTAACTGGGCCGCTGAGTCAGCCTCTGGGACCCACATGTCATACACTAAGGCTACCTCCCTCTGAGTATAAAAAGTAATTACACTGTTTTGGATAATTCGGTTTAGATAATTAAAAATAATTCCAAAATTCAAATAATCTTTAAAAATTAATAACTTTTAAACCGTAGCTCGGATCGAAAAAGTTAAAACATGAAAGTTGCTCAGAACGACAAGACGAGTCTGATCGTGCCGTCTGTTTCTCCATCGGAACCTCCTACGTAGAAGAACTCGTAACTCCGGACCCGAATCCGGCAGATGAATAGTGCACACACGTCGGATATTAAATCCTAGAATAATTCTAAAAATAACTAAAATGACTTAGATGCATAATTAGGCAACCCTGCACTGCATCATAGCATCACACGCACCGTATTGCATCTGTTTGCATTATGTTTACCTGTTTCTTCCCCCTCTTCTCTCTCGGTAGACCCCGACGTTGACGTAGCTCCCGAGGCAGACGCCGCACAGGAGTACGACTACGTCCCCGACGATACTGCTGAAAACCTTGCCCTTGCCCCCGAGCAAACAGGCAAGCACCCCCATTTTGAGCTTGCCTATATCGCCTACTCTCTTCTCTCTTATGCTTGCATTAGAACTGCTACTGCTACTGTTTTCCTATATCTGCTGCATAGCCTGATTATTGTACCCTGCTTTGTTACCTTACCGGTTATCCTAGACTGCTTAGTATAAGGTGGGTAGAGACACGACCGAGACCCCCACTTGATCCCGACTGCCCTGCTGGACATCAGAAGACCCGATCATCGGGATTGAAGACTAGACCCTGACACCGCACATCACTTCCCCTTAGTTGCCGACACTGCTGGGTTAACAATGAGTGCCGAGGGTGATACCTCGTCAGCACTTCTGATGTTAATCTTGTAGGTTAGTTACTCGGTCGTGGTAAGCGAGGGTGATTCCTCCTACACCACCCCCGATAACGACGTCGTCGCGCAACTCCTCAAGGTGGACCTCGAGGGTGATTCCTCCTTCGTTCACCTTGATGATAACATCGAGCGGGAATTCCATCGAGGGTGATTCCTCAGGGTTCCCTTCGGTGTCAGACACACAGTTACCTTGGATATTATGACTTGCACTAAACTATGATACTAAAGACGGGTCGGCCCTGAGGGGTACCCGCGCGAGCTTATTGCGAAGTGATGTGGAGTCGGGTTGACCTGGATGGTGCCCGCGAGATAACTACGAGGCGTGGCCGGGCATTCTTAGCCCTTGCCGCAAGTCCTCGAGACGGGGCGACGGGGTCACATCGATCGTGAGTCTCTGCTCGTTTCCGCGCGCTCCTAATCCACTACGGTTTGGATATTTGATCCGAGGGGCCTCTGGCCCGATAGCACTAACCATCACGTGGGCATAGTATGGGCGTTCTGCGTCGTATACTTCAGCCGAAGCTTAATAGACGTTAGCAACTGAGCGGCACACGCTGGGTTGGACTGGGAACGCAACCGCGCTTGTACTAAGGGGTTGCTAGGTCTGCTCACCGGCGGTGTACGTAACGTGCAGGAGCGTCCGGGGCGATGGCCCAAGACCCCTGGGGGCATAGGTTAGTCCGGCGTGCTGACCTCTCTGTTAAGTATTTGGTCGGGTTGCGGCGTGTTGCTTAGCCGAGGCCGGGCATGACCCAGAAAAGTGTGTCTGGCCGGAGTTAAGCGAGCGTGGTGGGTAAGTTGGTGCACCCCTGCAGGGAAGAAACTTCTATCGATAGCCTGTCCTACGGTAACGGACACTCGGAGTTGTATCCCGATCGGTACAACTAGAACATGTGATGAGAATTGGATAGTACGGCTCTAGGATTGCTTTCTCGCAGGGAGTCGAGAAAGGATCTCAGGTCGAGGTTGATGATATTACTACTACTACTTTACATTATGTTCATCTGCTCTCTCCTGATGCTGCAAGACTGTCGAAGAATGTTGAAGATGCTAGTCTTCGATAGGACTAGGCTTTCCCCCTCTACTCTGGCATTTCTGCAGCCCAGTCCACAAATACAGCCATTCCTTTGACAATGATGCATATGTAGTGTAGATCCTTGCTTGCTGAGTACTTCGGATGAGTACTCACGTTTGCTTTATTTTCTTTTTCCCCCATTTTCCATTTGATGCCACCAGACGACGGAGCCCCTGAGTCAGAAGCCCCAGCCGACGACCAGTACTACTATCCGCCTGGCGAGTACTACTACTACGAGGAGCCGTTCGATGACCAGGAGTAGGATCGGAGGGTCCAGGGCAGGAGGCCTACGCCTTTCGATCGTAGTTTTTATTTTTACCCCGCCTCTGTGAAGGCTTACCTCTCTCTCTGTAATATATCTGTACTCAGATATCTAATGCTTCCGCTGACGCTTGTATGCCATCGAGCTTGTATTCGAGCCCTCGAGGCCCTGGCTTGTAATATTAAGCTTGTATGACTTTATTTATATTTTAGAGTTGTGTTGTGATATCGTCAAGTGAGTCCTTAGGCTTGATCGTGCGCATTTGCGTGTATGATTAGTGCACGATTAAGCCGGGGGCGTCACAGGTTGGTATCAGAGCCGACTGCCTCTAGGAGTCCCCCCTTTCCAACTCTTTGGCCGAAGTTGAGTCTAGTGGTCAAAAACTGTTTTACTAACTTGGCTGTGTGGCTTACGGGCCCACGTCGCCAACTGGGTGGTATTAGGATCTTTTATTCCTCGTCTTTACTCTGGGATTCTAATCTCTCATCTATTCGGGTTTAATAAAATTTACTAACATCGACATTTAGGTTCTCGTTAATTCTATCCACCCGGAGAGCTGGATTCAGTGCGATTTCCCTGACGTTGATCTGATTAGTCTGATAATCATTTTCCTTTCCATTGTTTTGTTTAACCTTTCTCTTCGAGTTGTATTATACTCCGAGTTGTCATTCGATAAGACCAGATTCTGCATCAGAGTGCACACGGAAAGTAGGATCCAGCAAGTTGATCGATCTTCGGTGTTCTCTAAACTCGACTTGAGGTTGGGTTATCACCAGATCCGTGTCCGCGAAGAGGATATTCTGAAGACTGCATTCGTTACTCGTTATGGCTCTTACGAGTACACAGTCATGTCGTTTGGTTTAACAAACGCTCCAGCTACATTCTCCCGCCTAATGAATTACATATTCATGGATTACCTCGACAAATTCGTCGTGGTATATCTGGATGATATTCTGGTTTATTCGAAGAACAAAGAAGAACATGCTGAGCACCTTCGACTAGTTCTGGAGAGACTTCGAGAGCACCAATTATATGCCAAGTACTCTAAGTGCGAATTCTGGCATTCTGAGGTAACCTACCTTGGACATGTCATCTCCAAGGATGGTATTGCCGTTAACCCGGAGCGTGTTCAGGCTATCCTTGACTGGACTCCTCCGAAGAATGCCAAGCAGGTCCGAAGCTTTCTCGGTCTAGCCAGCTATTGTCGCCGATTCGTCGAGAACTTCTCCAAGATCGCCAAGCCCCTGACTAATCTGCTTCACGAGGGCGTTAAGTTTGAGTGGACAGACATGTGTGAGGAAAGTTTCCAGACCCTCAAGGACAAGCTCACTTCTGCTCCAGTGCTTGCTCCTCCTGATTCTCGCAAGGACTTTGTCATATATTGCGACGCCTCTCGTCAGGGATTAGGCTGCGTCCTAATGCAAGAGCGGCGAGTAATTGCATATGCTTCACGTCAATTGCGTCCACATGAAGAGAATTATCCAGTGCATGATCTTGAACTTGCAGCAGTGATGTATGCATTGAAGTTATGGCGACATTATCTTCTGGGTAATCGGTGTGAAATTTATACCGATCACCAAAGTCTGAAATACTTATTCACTCAACCGGATCTTAATCTCCGACAACAATGATGGTTAGAAGCTATTGCGGATTATGACTGCGGTATTTCTTATACCCCGGGCAAAGCTAATGTAATGGCCGATGCCCTGAGTCGCAAGTCATATTGCAATAACCTCATGGTTAGGCAAGCTCAACCCCGTCTTCACGCAGAACTAACTCAGCTAAATCTGCGAATTGTTCCCCAGGGTTCTCTTAATAACCTTGTGGTACAGCCAGACCTTCTGAAGGCTGTTAAAGAAGCGCAAGCCAAAGATGCTGAAATTGACTTGATGAAGAAGGAGCTTCACCTTGCTAAGTATCGGGATTTCTCAGTTGCTGAAGATGGTACATTATATTTCAGAGACCGCATAGTAGTACCTCGCTTCGAACTGATGACTGACAAAGTCATGAAGGAGGCCCATGATACACCGCTATCTATCCATCCGGGTAGCACTAAGATGTATCGAGATCTACGTCAAAGGTACTGGTGGTCTAGGATGAAGCAGGATATTGCTCGTTATGTTGCCGAGTGTGACGTTTGCCGTCGCGTGAAAGCAGAACATCAGAAACCTGCTGGAATTCTGCAACCGCTCCCTATTCCTCTATGGAAGTGGGATAAAGTACAAATGGACTTCATTACTGGTCTTCCCAAGTCTCAGAAGGGTCACGATGCCATTCTTGTCGTCGTCGACCAACTCTCCAAGGTTGCTCATTTCCTACCTGTTAAGGAGACTATCACCGCTAGCCAACTAGCAGAACTGTACATTGCCAGAATTGTTTCTCTCCATGGTATTCCGAAGGAGATTAGTTCAGACCGTGGTGTTCTTTTCACTTCCAAGTTCTGGGAAAGTTTCCAAGAAGCCATGGGAACTCATATTACCTGGAGTTCCGCATATCATCCTCAGTCCCAAGGCCAAGTTGAGCGTGTTAATCAAGTGCTTGAAGACATGCTTCGAGCTTGTGTTATATCCTTCGGTAAGAAATGGGAGGAATCTCTCCCGTATGCCGAGTTCTCCTATAACAACAGTTATCAAGCCAGTTTGAAAATGGCCCCCTTCGAAGTTCTTTATGGACGTAAATGTCGAACCCCTCTGAATTGGTCAGAAACTGGGGAACGACCTCTTGTTGGACCGGACATTATTCAGCATGCCGAAGAACAAGTTAGAATTGTCCGGGAAAATCTCAAGGTGGCTCAAGACCGTCAGAAGAGTAATTATGATCGCAAGCGATGGGGTGTGATCTATCAACCTGGTGATCAAGCCTATCTTCGTGTCACTCCAATGAAGGGCACCCGTCGTTTCGGAATCAAGGGCAAGTTAGCTCCTCGCTATATTGGTCCTTTTCGCATAGTTGCCAGACGTGGACAAGTGGCTTATAAATTGGAGTTGCCACCGCAATTCTCCCATATCCATGATGTCTTCCACGTGTCGCAACTTCGTAAGTGCTTCAAGGAATCTCCGCACCGCGCAGTGGATCACGAGATGCTCGAGCTACAAGATGATCTTTCCTATAAGGAGCATCCGATCCGCATCCTCGACGAAGCTGAGCGTCGTACTCATCAGAAGACGACCAAGTTCCTAAAAGTGCAATGGTCGAATCATACTGAAGATGAAGCCACTTGGGAACGCGAGGATCATCTTCGGGAAGAATATCCCGAACTCTTTCCTTCTACCTCCTAAATTCTCGGGACGAGAATTTCTTTTAGTGGAGGAGAATTTGTAACACCCCCTTGTAATGACCACAGTGATCAACTGCTAATACTGCCATGTCATCATCATTTGCAGTGCCAAGTCATTTGGGTTAATTATTCAATTCAAATGCAAATCTGAAAATCAACTTAAATTCTAAAGTGAAATATAAAGCTGGTCTAACTCTGTTGGAAAAATGTTCATTAAATGGGAAATAATCTAGGAACATTTCTAAAATTAACAGCAAAATGTTTGGAGTTGGATAAATGACTCAACCGAGATGAAACAGCCCTAGAAACAGAATATTTGATATATTTAAAATGATATCAAATTCAAATGGAATTCAAATTTGTCCAAACCACTTTTTGGTGAGAGATAATATTGCATTGCAATATTTGGGACAACTCTCATATTTTACAAAAATGCAAAAGTGCTCTAACTATTTCAAGACAGAATTGATATAAGAAAAAGAAAGTAGAAAAAGAAAAAGGGGAGAGATGGACCACTGTGCACAGGCCTAAGTGCACAGTGCCGGGTCCCAGCCCATCAGCCCACCTAGCTCCCTCTCTCCTCCCCGTGTCGATGCCGCCGTGGTCAGGGACGAGCTCGCCGGTCGCTGGCCGACACCGCGGCGCTACAGGGGCCGTCGAGGGGATAAGGGCGACGCCCTCGGCCCCGTCACCACTCCCCATCACTTCTCCCCTCTCTCCCTCGCTCTGCGGCGCCTCTTTTTCCCCTCCAGATCCGACGCCCGAGCGCTGCCGTCGCCGCGCGTCGTCACCACCGTGGCCACCGTCGACACCTCGCAGCCCCACCGTGTCCACACGCTCCGCCGAGCTCGACCACGTCGTCTGCAGCAAACTACGGGAACCGAGGAGCACCACATCGCCCACACGCGCCTCGTCTTCTTCCTCGGGTCGCCGGCGCCTCTCCGTCGATCCCCGGCGCAGCAGCTACTAAACCACTCGCCGGGCCTACGTGTGAGCCTGCACGGTGAGCTTCTCCCCCTCCTCTCTCTCGCTGCGCCATAGGAACCGCCGTAGCTAGCCGCCACCGTAGTCGTGCTTTGGCCGCCGCCGACGAGCTCGTGCTCGTGGCCATGGCCGCTTCCGTGCTTGGCTAAGCACCGCGCTGTGCTCCTGGCATCCCCGGGAGTCGAACGCGCACTCGCACGTACCCCCTCGAGCCGCGCAGCCGCGATCCCGTCCGGGCCCGAACTCCGGCGCCCGCGTCGCCGCTCGCCGTCGACGCCATGTTCCATCTCCGGCCGCGCCACCGCCCAGGATCGACGCGGCGTTGCACGCACGTTCGAACGCGACCAACCCCGTCCGTTTTGGTGCACTATGGGCGAAACCCGACGCCGGCCCGAGCCCTCCGCCGCGTCTGGAGGCCACCGGCGACCTGCCGCCGGCCACCGCTGACGTGGTGCCGCTGGGGCCACTCCCAGGGTCGCTGCCTGGTGGTCCCCAGGGCCCAGCTGACCCCGTTGACCGGTCAGCTCTGCTGACTGGACCGGGCCCAGTCACTGACTGGTAGGCCCCACCTAATTAACCAGCTAAATCACTAATTAGTCAACCCTAATCAGTCACTGACAGGTGGGGTCCGCTGCTAACTAACACTTTTTAGTTAAAATAAACACTGTTAGTCTCTGTGAGTATGACAGGTGGGGTCCCTGTTACTATTCCCCCGGATAAGATTTGCTGACTGGGCCGCTGAGTCAGCCTCTGGGACCCACATGTCATACACTAAGGCTACCTCCCTCTGAGTATAAAAAGTAATTACACTGTTTTGGATAATTCGGTTTAGATAATTAAAAATAATTCCAAAATTCAAATAATCTTTAAAAATTAATAACTTTTAAACCGTAGCTCGGATCGAAAAAGTTAAAACATGAAAGTTGCTTAGAACGACGAGACGAGTCTGATCGTGCCGTCTGTTTCTCCATCGGAACCTCCTACGTAGAAGAACTCGTAACTCCGGACCCGAATCCGGCAGATGAATAGTGCACACACGTCGGATATTAAATCCCAGAATAATTCTAAAAATAACTAAAATGACTTAGATGCATAATTAGGCAACCCTGCACTGCATCATAGCATCACACGCACCGTATTGCATCTGTTTGCATTATGTTTACCTGTTTCTTCCCCCTCTTCTCTCTCGGTAGACCCCGACGTTGACGTAGCTCCCGAGGCAGACGCCGCACAGGAGTACGACTACGTCCCCGACGATACTACTGAAGACCTTGCCCTTGCCCCCGAGCAAACAGGCAAGCACCCCCATTTTGAGCATGCCTATATCGCCTACTCTCTTCTCTCTTATGCTTGCATTAGAACTGCTACTGCTACTGTTTTCCTATATCTGCTGCATAGCCTGATTATTGTACCATGCTTTGTTACCTTACCGGTTATCCTAGACTGCTTAGTATAAGGTGGGTAGAGACACGACCGAGACCCCCACTTGATCCCGACTGCCCTGCTGGACATCAGAAGACCCGATCATCGGGATTGAAGACTAGACCCTGACACCGCACATCACTTCCCCTTAGTTGCCGACACTGCTGGGTTAACAATGAGTGCCGAGGGTGATACCTCGTCAGCACTTCTGATGTTAACCTTGTAGGTTAGTTACTCGGTCGTGGTAAGCGAGGGTGATTCCTCCTACACCACCCCCGATAACGACGTCGTCGCGCAACTCCTCAAGGTGGACCTCGAGGGTGATTCCTCCTTCGTTCACCTTGATGATAACATCGAGCGGGAATTCCATCGAGGGTGATTACTCAGGGTTCCCTTCGGTGTCAGACACACAGTTACCTTGGATATTATGACTTGCACTAAACTATGATACTAAAGACGGGTCGGCCCTGAGGGGTACCCGCGCGAGCTTATTGCGAAGTGATGTGGAGTCGGGTTGACCTAGATGGTGCCCGCGAGATAACTACGAGGCGTGGCCGGGCATTCTTAGCCCTTGCCGCAAGTCCTCGAGACAGGGCGACGGGGTCACATCGATCGTGAGTCTCTGCTCGTTTCCGCGCGCTCCTAATCCACTACGGTTTGGATATTTGATCCGAGGGGCCTCTGGCCCGATAGCACTAACCATCACGTGGGCATAGTATGGGCGTTCTGCGTCGTATACTTCAGCCGAAGCTTAATAGACGTCAGCAACTGAGCGGCACACGCTGGGTTGGACTGGGAACGCAACCGCGCTTGTACTAAGGGGTTGCTAGGTCTGCTCACCGGCGGTGTACGTAACGTGCAGGAGCGTCCGGGGCGATGGCCCAAGACCCCTGGGGGCATAGGTTAGTCCGGCGTGCTGACCTTTCTGTTAAGTATTTGGTCGGGTTGCGGCGTGTTGCTTAGCCGAGGCCGGGCATGACCCAGAAAAGTGTGTCCGGCCGGAGTTAAGCGAGCGTGGTGGGTAAGTTGGTGCACCCCTGCAGGGAAGAAACTTCTATCGATAGCCTGTCCTACGGTAACGGACACTCGGAGTTGTATCCCGATCGGTACAACTAGAACATGTGATGAGAATTGGATAGTACGGCTCTGGGATTGCTTTCTCGCAGGGAGTCGAGAAAGGATCTCAGGTCGAGGTTGATGATATTACTACTACTACTTTACATTATGTTCATCTGCTCTCTCCTGATGCTGCAAGACTGTCGAAGAATGTTGAAGATGCTAGTCTTCGATAGGACTAGGCTTTCCCCCTGTACTCTGGCATTTCTGCAGCCCAGTCCACATATACAGCCATTCCTTTGACAATGATGCATATGTAGTGTAGATCCTTGCTTGCTGAGTACTTCGGATGAGTACTCACGTTTGCTTTATTTTCTTTTTCCCCCATTTTCCATTTGATGCCACCAGACGACGGAGCCCCTGAGTCAGAAGCCCCAGCCAACGACCAGTACTACTATCCGCCTGGCGAGTACTACTACTACGAGGAGCCGTTCGACGACCAGGAGTAGGATCGGAGGGTCCAGGGCAGGAGGCCTACGCCTTTCGATCGTAGTTTTTATTTTTACCCCGCCTCTGTGAAGGCTTACCTCTCTCTCTGTAATATATCTGTACTTAGATATCTAATGCTTCCGCTGACGCTTGTATGCCATCGAGCTTGTATTCGAGCCCTCGAGGCCCTGGCTTGTAATATTAAGCTTGTATGACTTTATTTATATTTTAGAGTTGTGTTGTGATATCGTCAAGTGAGTCCTTAGGCTTGATCGTGCGCATTTGCGTGTATGATTAGTGCACGATTAAGCCGGGGGCGTCACATCCTATTCCTCAGGTCCTCTAAGGGCGAAGAGACAAGGGCGCTTCCGCTGCCGCCTCCTGGGATTTCAAGGCATGCAACAACCACGCGCTCCATGAGCCCGGCGGGCAAGCCTATGCACGCTGGAGAGGACGTGCTTCCCCCGAGGCGTTCCCTTGTGGGCCTCGGTCCTGCACCCCCAGCGTCCCCCGCCGGGGGCAGCATCAGGTTTGTGTCGGTGATACCACCGCCTGTCCCGCCATCTCTCACCGGCAGCCAAGCCCGCCATGAGCCGTCGGCTAGCGCAGTGTCCAGCCCCCGCGGGGCCGCGCCTCGGGCCAAAGGAGTGGGCGCAGGGCCGGCAGGCCCCAGATCTCCGCCGAGCATGGCCGGACCTTCCCGGGCCTCTAGCGTGGACTGGGGCGTAGAATGGAGCCCGGGCCAGGTGTTGGAGCTCATGCGCGGCCAAGACGCCGCCCGGCATGGCCTTCTTCGGGACGCGAGGGGCGCGCTGGACCGGATCGAATCAGAGCTTTGCGATGTCGACTCGCGCCTCAAGGCTGACACTACAAAAAAAATACACTTCCGAGATGATACGTGTTTGTCACAGTAGGTCACATTTTCTGTCATGCATGTACATCCATGATGATTTTATGACAGAATCAAGATAGTCATATATGTGCTATCGTAGAAGTGTTCCATGACAATACCAAAATTATCATCACGGAAGTGTTCACTTCCATAACAATAAATTATGCATCATGGAAATGCTTTCGGTAAGGGTAACCGACACGTGGCATCCACCGTAACGGGTCGCCATTAAGCTATTAGGTCCGGTTTTGGATCCGATAACCATTTAACAGCAATTACAAATGGGGATTTTCCACGTGTAAAATTGTCATTCGCCGGTGGATCCACGTGTCGGCTCAGCGTTGGGACAGATGTCATCCAGCGAATGGATGGGATGCGCCTATGATACGTCGACACGTGGCTCGGTCCAACAATGGCCCATTCAGGTTAAAATGCCGACCCATTTGACCTTGTCAAAAGGTAACGGCCCAGCCCACTGAAAGCCTGTTAATGGCCTGTTCGCATATAGCCCATTTACAGCCCACTAACACATGGCCCACTATGGCCAATCCGAATTAGGCCCAGTAGCGTCATCTGGGCTATCCAATATGATTTCAGCCCATTGTAACTTCTGGCCCATGTATGGCCCATGACGTCTTTCGGCCCATATGAGGCCCTGTGTAACTCTTGGCCCACTAACGGCCCGTGGTGAAACTGGCCCAAAATGAACAGTATATCACTTTATGCCCATTAAAGGCCCATTATTCTGTTGGGTCGTTTCCGGCCCGTGTTATCTTTCGGCCTTCTAAGGGCCCATTTATTCTTGGGATGATTTGCAGCAATCAATTACTTACAGTCCGTTACTGGCCTGTTCCGGTTGTGGGCCAAATTCAGCCCCTGGTTAAAGTCGGCCCGCTTGTGGCCCTTTAATCCGTTGGGCCGTTTTCATAGCGTCATCAAATACGTCCCATTAATGGCATGTTATTCCTATCGACAGAATTAAGCTTGTTATACTCATCGGCCTATTAATGGCCCGTTATGGTCGGCCCATGAACGGACGATTCTCACTCTAGCCCATTTCTGCCCACAATGCGGTCCGTTATTGGCCCACGTTTGGCCAATCGATCATATGGACCGTAGAAGGCCCATTGATTCTACGGCCCATAGAAGGCCCGTAGGAGGCCCATGGTTACTAGAGCAGATACCAGGACCATGGTGGCAACGGTCCGAATGTTGCCCATGGTTATTGTGGCCTAGTTTTAAAACATAGGTTATTGCGACCACTAGCAAACCACGGAAAAAGAATTGCACTGACTACAAATAAACAAGATAACAAGGAAATAAATAAGCAAGCAACTTACACTAGGCTATTACGGCTATTACACATATTACATCCACTGGGCATCAAAGTTCGCCACTAGTGCAAATATGGGGAACAAAGCAGCATATTACATACACTGGTTGTCAAAGTTGGCGGCCAGTGCAAATAAAGGCCACAGCAAAACAAGTCCAGAACTGAAACCACTTCACAAGAGCTCAAGAAACAATATCCTGGGTATCCACCATGTTGGCAAGACGCTTAGCAAGCTTATTAGCTTTCTCTTGTTTGGCGCTTAAATCCTCCAGCGCTTGCTGTTGCACCAGAAAGTATGCATCTGGATTCTGTAGGGACTTCCTCAGTCCTTCGGCTTTGTTTCACAGCACATCTGATTGATGTCTTTCAACTTGAAGTTGAGACTCAAGAAGCCGAACTGACTCAGGTAGCAAGTTTGAAGAGCTTGTGCCAGCAGTAGTGGCCAGTAACTCGAACACTACATCAAGACAGGACTTTGCGGTTGTCTCACTGTCTTCAAGATAGTTTTTATCAGCTTTCTTGGAGACCAATAGGGATGTCTCACTATCTTGAACCTTATCTGCATTACTTCCTTTACCATTGCATAATAGAGTACTCTTCTCCAATATTTTGTCCGCATTCTAAAAGAGAAACAAGCAGACACCTCACAGCTTTACCATGTTGTATATGAAACTCATTTTGGTAACCACTTCAGTAGAAAGGTGGACAGGATAACAACATGAAACAAATCACTATATGGTCTATATCATTCTAGTTTATGTTGCCAAATCAAGATAGAGACAGTTCAAATGTAACACCCTGGATTTTGCCCTTTTCTTTTTCTGATGATTTTCTTGGATTTCTTGTTTTGAATTGTTTTTCTGTGGCTATGTGGTTCTGAAACTTGGGAAGATCATGTCTTCCTAGGTTTTATAGTGGCTTGTCATTCTCATCATCATCCCAAGATCATGTCATTTTCATCCTTGACCCAATTCCAATATTCATTTTCTTGGGAATATTCCTTTTCTATTAAAGGAATAATTCTTTTTAACCCTAGGTTGTGAAGCAACCTATATTTCTGTCACTCCCAAAATTCCCAAATAATTCTCATAAATTTTTTGGGTCATATCTTCCTCAAATATGTCAAAATCCTTCCTTGGCATCATCAAAGATAATTCACAAATATTCCTTTTCTGATTCTGCCCTAAGTGGCTTTTTGAAAAGGAAGTGTCATTTATCTTTGCTTGTTTGACCCCAAACTTTTTGGACACCTTTTCCTGTCCATATAATTGCCCCATGCCAAAATTCAACTCAATTTGCTTAGTAAATATTCCTGAGCAATTTTTCAAAGTTCCTGTTTGAGGGAAGCCTGTGTGAAGGAAGTACAAGCTAGGCATATCCAAATGAGTTGAAATTTCGCAAGGTCCTTCATATGATCAAATCATCACTCTCCACCAAATTTGAGCTCATGTAACTCATCTACGTGAGCCCAGATCCAAATCTTGGTTTCTGGTTAGATTTTCAGTTTGTGAAGCAACCATATTTTATATTGCTTCATTTAAGCTAAAAATTTACCAGGACATTATCCTATCCATATCAACTCTCTCCACCAAGTTTTGGCCCATTTCATTGATCCATTTTCCGTATGCAATTTTTCCAAGTTTCTGTCCAGGGAGATGCTTTATGAAGCAAGTGCTAGTTTGGTTCATCCAAATGGCATGAAACTTTGTGAGCATCTTCGTTTCTCCAAATCATTATGCCATGCCAAATTTTCAACTCATTCCCAGCAATTATGTGAGTGCTACTTCATCATCTCTTAATCTGGCCCTTATGATGCTTTCTACAGCAAGTACCCTCTAAACCTCTCCTCTTAAGCTGATTCTTGGTAATCTCAGTCATATTAGTATGTGATCATCACCAGACAAATCCATTCATTCATTCCCAAGCTTGTGTCCCCACAGCACAGCACAAACACTTTTGCAGCTGACATGTTTTGGAACCTCCTGCCAATCTCTTCTTTGCCCCTGGACCGAATTATTTCTTCGTTTGGACTAAGGCTAGCAAGGTCCATCCACTGGACATGGTCGTCCCGGCCAGAACGCGCCGCTTGCACTAGTGCACGCGGTGATCACCCTTGCGTCACGCTAATGGCAAGCTCTGGCTCGTTCTGGCCACTGTTCTCGTCTGCTCCCTCATTGTCTCGATGTCCAACCTTGTCCAGGAGCTCCCCCGTGAGCCTCTGCATCGTCCCATGCCCGGGCCCCCTCCTGGTTCGCCATGAATGCACCGCAAATGCCATGCCCGTGCCACAAACCGTCCCTGTCCTCCATTAGAGCCCAGCGTGAGCTCGCCCGTGATGCTCTAGAGGCTTCTTCCACGCCTATTTAAGGTGCCCCGAGGTCCTCCGCAGCTCACCCACTCCTCCCTCGCCTCATTTGATCACCGGAGTCGCCACATCTTGCCGTTTCCTCATCGTTCATCCTCGGCCATCACCGGAGTCTACTCCTCCCCGGCCACCTCAAGCCCCCTCTCACCTCCCTGACCTCTCCACCGCCTCCTCCTCACCTCCGCGAGCCGCCCCACCCCCTTGCCCCCTCGCTGGAGCGCCTGCATCGCCGTAGAACCACCACCGCCCACCTCTGCCTTCTCCTGGCGCCGCCCGTCGCCGCTCCCCCAGGTCTCCCCGGCGCCTCCTTCGCCTCTGAACGGGACCCCCTCGCCATCCCGCACCCGCCGGTGGCCTCGGCTCGGCTGGAGTTGGCCGGAGCCGGCCGGCCCCCTCGCCGCTTCCCTCCCGTGTCCTCCTCTGCTTCACGAGAGCACAGGAGCGGGAGGAAGGAGACGAGCCCGATCGGCCCCTCCTCTGCCTCTGGGCCCCACGCGCCAGTGGCACACCCCCCTGCCAGCTCAGTTAAGTGAAAACATATTCTGGCAAATACGTTTTCTTTTATCTGAAAACATATTCTTGAAGTGCTTCAGAGAGAAAGGGGTTTTCTCTTCTGGAAAATGTATTTTTCTCTACTGCGGCCAAGAACGAGCTTTCTTTGTTCCGAAAACCTATTTTCTCAAGTCCGTTTCTGTCTTATCCACTTAGGGACCCGTTGGTGATAAACATATTTACAGATAGGTCCCTGATCTTCTTCACCCCATATCTTCGCGACCGTAACTCCGATCGAGGTGAAACCAACGCCCACTTCTTCGTCTCGTCGAGACCTTTCTATTGGTAACATTTTCACTAGGTGGTCCCATAGTGAAAATGACCATTTTTCCCGTGCTCCTAATCAGCCCTTTCCGAGAGAGAACCGTCCGGCGTTTCGTTCCGCGGCTTCACCGTACTTCTCCCCGGAGTCTCTGTCACCCCCAGGCAAGCCACAAGAGCCACTTGCATGATAGCCATGTAGTAGCCATGGTTTCTACTTGAATATTTAATAAAAGTTTGCCCGTTATCTGTCTGCTTGTTTGCTACTACTGTCGTTGTTTCGGTTATGCTCGTGGATTCATGTTCACCTTCATGCTATGTTCCGATGCATCTTGTTAGCTTGTACTACTTGCTAGTATCATGTTCACATGTTATGCTTGGTAGTAGTATTACATGCTGGTAGCAGAGGTGTTCATCCTGATGCATGCTGGTCGTCTGTTATCCAGTACCGTTGCTATGCATGTCCCTTTGCATCTAGCTGGTTACATGCTTACTTGGTAGTGTTCTTGCTATGTTCTTGCATGGTATTTATTTATGATGCTAGTGGTCATGCTATGCTCCTGTGTAATGTATGCTTATGCTCGTCAGTATGCCATTTTCATTTGGTTAAATGTTTCATTGCTGTTATGCTCAATGATATTGTTGCACCTCCATGCATATGTTGATATCATGCTCATGCATTGTAGTTGCATCATGTTATTTTAATATGGCTCAGCTTATTGCATTCAAGTTTAAACGGATAATAATGAACTTGAACAACTGTTGGCTGAGTCATGGTGCCACCAAATCGAATTGACCAGTGCAGCCACATTTGCCTTTTATGGGAAGGCCCTAATGCGGTCTATTGTCATGCCTCTTGCCGGTGCCTCCAACGAGAGAAGGTTATGGGCGCGCGCTACCCTGATCAGGTAGGCGGACATAAACCTTGTGTGCCCGTTGTTGTTGTAAGGATCCTTGTCCCCGTTTGGGACCGTTTATGTTTTGCCACGACGGTGGCCGTTGGATGTCACGAGTTGACACGGGGCCACCCAGGACTTAGCCCAAAGGGGAGTTTGTCAGAGTGGCTGGGAGAGTGTGATGGAAATAGATCGGTTTTGTCGAAATGCCATTGGTCCACCCGAATGGTAGCACGAGGCCACGGATTCCATGGTGTGGGTACAGTGTACTAACCTCTGCAGATTGTGTGTTTAATCTATCGATAGCCGCGCCAGCGGATATGGGCCCAATTCGTAGTCGGTCACACTATGAGCCAACTATAATAATAACTTGGGTTCAATGATGAGAAAGAGATTGGTTGTGATCAAGAGAGGATCACGGAGGTATCATGCATATCGAAGTTGGTTGATCTTATTGTGATCGTGAGATGATCACGGAGGTATCATGGATACCGATGTTGGTAAGTTGATGCATGAGATGGTTACGAGGTAACCGCCGAGCAAGAGTAAGTTGGTGCATGATAATGTTAACCTGTTACATGTAGTATCATCATGTTCATATGCTCCTGCTATGCTTGTTCTAGCCGTATCATGTTCAGTTTATGCATGCCATGTTGTTCTGTTAGTATCATGCTCATGATTGCTTTAACCTGCTAATGCCATGTTGTTGTTTGTCTTGACTGCTTTTTGTTATTGTGAGCTTGCAAGTACATTAAATGTACTGACCTGGCGTGTCATGCCAGTTTGCAGGTCGTGCCGAGTTTTCTTGCTTGTTTGGTGTGGTTCCTGTGTTCGCGAGCTAGGATAAACGTTCCAGCCAGAGTCCCTGCGGATTAGAGTCCATCATCGTCGTTCGTTGTTCCGCTGCTAGTAGAGGTTCCGCTGCCTCGAGTTGTTATCCTGCTTGCATAGAGCAACTATGGTTGGTGTAGCGTCGCTGTGCCGGTGTTATTCATTGTAATATCGGAGATCTTGTATTCATATTCGTGTTGTAATAGAGAGCTGGTTTGTTCTATGCTAAGCAGTGCCGTATTCCAGAAGACATCACCTCAATCTCTGGGCTGGAATATGGGGCGTTCCGGTTTCTCTGAGTCGGGGTGCCACAGGGCTTGGTATCAGAGCAGGTCTGGCTGTAGAGTGTCCTATTCCGCTGGAACGTTAGAAAACAGTAGTATAGGGTCTGGTTGTTGCCCTTGCTTGCTGCATTTGGTTGTTGCATTTGTTTGCTTGATATAGTCTTATTCGGTTACCCCTAACCCCTGTTTCGTGTGTAGATGGCGGTCAGCTTTCATGAGTTCAGTGCCCTCCCCAGAGCTCCCAGTGTTGTTCCTATTGCGTTCAGTCCCACTCCTGCACCTCTCAGCATTGCCACCCTCCTTGGCGATATGTGGCGTAGCATTTATCCCCATGGAGATCCACCCCATTACCAAGTATTCCAGTTTTCTGCCGGAGGAAGAATTCTGGAGTATGTTGCTCATGTCCATCTGCCAGCCTCGATTCCTTTTGGTAAGTGCACCTACAGTTTCCACGGTGGTTACGGCGCTACACCCCAGCGTGCTGTTCAGCTTGCCGCAATGGCAGGAATCACCGTTCTTCGTCATCAAGAGTGCATGGTGCAAGAGAACCGTGCTTATCAATATTATCCCACCATCGTCGAGAATCCTATGCGGATCAAGTTCCCCTCTGTCAACCCTCAAGATGACCAGGCTATCCTCGCCATGTCCCGTTACATGACGGCCGAGTGTCTTCTTATTTCCGAGTTAGTCCGAGACGCCATTCGAACCAGGAGATTGCTTGGTGTTTCCCTACCTCAGTCTCCGCCAGCTTCTCCAACCCCTCCACCTCATCCCTCCGGAGTTTCGGAGTCAGCAGTTCCACTCACTACTCCCTTAGCTTCTTCGTCAGCTCCGAAGCTATTGCTCAAGCGTAGGGTGTAGTCCTTCATGTGGTGCATGTGCATCTGCTGTAGTATCATGCTTGTGTGTGCCTGTGTGGAGTAGTTTTGTAGCTTGTTTGATATGTGCTTTGTTGCAATAAATCATTTTCTCGTGCTTCTTTATTTGAATCTTCGGTGTTACCCCCTTATAGAAAATTGCTCATCAACCGACACCGGATCAGAAGAAGCCATGAGAAGTAAAGATATACACCAAGGAACTCAGTTAAAAACAATGAGATTTTCAGCTGACAGCATTGTATTGCAGACATCCGGTCTGAATACAAGTTATATTCTGCTCAGACTTTCAGTAACAAGCACCCATCAGAGATACATCTTTATTGCAGCAATGATTAAACCAGCAGGAGAACAAAATTGGACCCAAGTCCAACATGCATTTCAAGTCAAAGGTATGGTCCGTACACAATGATTGATTCTACCGTGAGTCAGATTTAAAACATGTGACACCCAAAAGTCAGTCCAAAGACGCAATGAATTCATTAAGCAAGGATGGTCAGAGAATTCTTGTCATACAAGTTATCAGCAGCCGGAATGACAAGGATATATATATGTCATTCCGTTTGCAAGAAAAGTAGCACAGTATTTCTCAGCGAAGCGTACAAGGCAAGATTCCTCAGTCTGCATCAGCAAGGTATGAATGGACTCCCGTGCAAGATATTCAGTCTTCTCGATAAGGTACTGTAAAAGCTTCTGGCATAAGGTACCGAGTCTTCCCTAGCAAGTCTTTAAGGGGGGAAGCTTCTAAGGTACGCTACCCAGTCTTCCCCAGCAAGCTATCCGTCGAAGGCTTCGAGCACAAGCCATCCAGTCTTCCTCAGCACGACATCCCGATGGTTTCCAATGCAAGCAACCCAATCTTCTTTAGTACGGCACTGGTACAAGATATTAAACTATGAGTTGTCAGCATATGACAGTGTTTCCAAGTGGCAGATCTGCAACAGTTAAGTCAGAAACAAGAATCAGTCAGAACAAAGGTATGCCTCAAGAATCAGATAGTTCTTCATACAATGAGTATGCTGTCAAGTTCATGGAAGTCCCTCGCACAAGGAAGAATTCATGGTACGCATCCGACAACCTCATTGGATATGCAAGTGAAGGAAAACCAGTGGGTGATGCAAGAATCGACAAGTCTTGAAGAAAGACAACATTGAGACACCATCTCAGCAGTAAATATCAAGATCAGCCCCGCGCATCCGACAAGGTGATGTTATTAATCCTGTCACTGCGAGGCATAGTCGACAACAGTAATGAGATCCGTACAATCGCACGTGAACCGGATAAATATCCCGAGACTCGAGACCAAAGTATGAATTGCAAGATATTGCGCATGACAGTACTCAAAGCCGCGAAAATAGTAAAGGATATATAAGGGCCCACTCTTTCAGTTAAAGATCTAGATAAAGAAAATGAAAATGAAGAATCAGAGTATTAAATCACAAAGCATGTGCTCTCACATATGGGAATAAATTAAAGAATAGCCTGCCGTGTATGGGATCACCGCCAGTCAAGTCTGCAAATGTTATCATCAGGAGATGGTGCATTTTTCTATCAGTCACGTCAAGCGACAGTCAAACCTTTGGTACAGATTGAATACTCAAGATTGTGAAGACAGTCAAGATAAGTCAGAAACTCTTCCAAGATGTCAGAATCCATTAGAAGAATAGGTATGATTCACATCAATGTGTTGAACCCAGAAGGCATGCATATATTCGAGGAACCCAATGCCTGGATAGAAGAGACTCCTTGTTCCACGGGAAGATGTGTTCCCCACTCCATGGAATATTCTCGATACTCGATACGAGAATAACATCTCCAGCAAGGATCAATATCGAGAAGGACACGTATGTCAGTAATGATAATTTTTCGGACCTCAGCTAAGCCAGCAGATTTGAAAGAAAATTTGGTTCAGTATGAACAGGAACATATGAGGGAAGTCCTGTCAGTATGTCAGATACGGTGAAGCAAACCACCCCAGATCAAGGCAGTCAGTCAGATGTAATTCGGGGGGAACATAATATAAGGAAATAGGAGAAGCCCGAGTTGGAAACGGTTTCTTCAAGTCAGAATATTTATTTATCCCTGAGCAACCAAATCTCGAGGATGAGATTTCTTTAAGGGGGGAAGGTTTGAAACACCCTGGATTTTTCCCTTTTCTTTTTCTGGTGATTTTCATGGATTTCTTGTTTTGAATTGTTTTCTTGTTGCGATGTGGTTCTGAAACTTGGGAAGATCATGTCTTCCTAGGTTTTATAGTGGCTTGTCATCCTCATCATCATCCCAAGATCATGTCATTTTCATCCTTGACCCAATTCCACTATTCATTTTCTTGGGAATATTCCTTTTCTATTAAAGGAATAATTCTTTTTAACCCTAGGTTGTGAAGCAAACTATATTTCTGTCACTCCCAAAATTCCCAAATAATTATCATAAATTGTTTGGGTCATATCTTCCTCAAATATGTCAAAATCCTTCCTTGGCGTCATCAAAGATAATTCACAAATATTCCTTTTCTGATTCTGCCCTAAGTGGCTTTTTGAAAAGGAAGTGTCATTTATCTTTGCTTGTTTGACCCCAAACTTTTTGGACACCTTTTCCTGTCCATATAATTGCCCCATGCCAAAATTCAACTCAATTTGCCTAGTAAATATTCCTGAGCAATTTTTCAAAGTTCCTATCTGAGGGAAGCCTGTGTGAAGGAAGTACAAGCTAGGCATATCCAAATGAGTTGAAATTTCGCAAGGTCCTTCATATGATCAAATCATCACTCTCCACCAAATTTGAGCTCATGTAACTCATCTATGTGAGCCCAGCTCCAAATCTTGGTTTCTGGTCAGATTTTCAGTTTGAGAAGCAACTATATTTTATATTGCTTCATTTAAGCTAAAAATTTACCAGGACATTCTCCTATCCATATCAACTCTCTCCACCAAGTTTTGGCCCATTTCATTGATCCATTTGCCCTGTGCAATTTTTCCAAGTTTCTGTCCAGGGAGATGCTTTATGAAGCAAGTGCTAGTTTGGTTCATCCAAATGGCATGAAACTTTTTGAGCATCTTCATTTCTCCAAATCATTATGCCATGCCAAATTTTTAGCTCATTCCCGGCACTTATGCGAGTGCTACTTCATCATCTCTTAATCTGGCCCTTATGATGCTTTCTACAGCAAGTACCCTCTAAACCTCTCCTCTTAAGCTGATTCTTGGTCATCTCAGTCATCTTAGTATGTGATCATCACCAGACAAATCCATTCATTCGTTCCCAAGCTTGTGTCCCCAGAGCACAGCACAAACACTTTGCTGCTGAGATGTTTTGGAACCTCCTGCCAATCTCTTCTTTGCCCCTGGACTGAATTATTTCTTCGTTTGGACTAAGGGTAGCAAGGTCCATCCACTTGACATGGTCGTCCCGGCCAGAACGCGCCGCTTGCACTAGTGCACGCGGTGATCATGCTTGCGTCACGCTAATGGCAAGCTCTGGCTCATTCCGGCCACTGTTCTCGTCCGCTCCCTCATCGTCTCGACGTCCAACCTTGTCCAGGAGCTCCCACGTGAGCCTCTGCATCGTCCCGTGCCCGGGCCCCCTCCTGGTTCGCCATGAATGCGCCGCAAACACCATGCCCTTGCCGCAAACCATCCCTGTCCTCCATTAGAGCCGAGCGTACTCGCCCGTGATGCTCTAGAGGCTTCTTCCACGCCTATTTAAGCTGCCCCGAGGTCCTCCGCAGCTCACCCACTCCTCTCTCGCCTCATTTGATCACCGGAGTCGCCACATCTCGTCGTTTCCTCGCTGTTCGTCCTCGGCCATCACCGGAGTCTGCTCCTCCCTGGCCACCTCGAGCCCCCTCTCGCCTCCCTGACCTCTCCACCGCCTCCTCCTCACCTCCGCGAGCCGCCCCACCCACTTGCCCCCTCGCCGGAGCAGCTGCATCGCCGGAGAACCACCACCGCCCGCCTCTGCCTCCTCCTGGCGCCGCCCGTCGCCACTCCCCCAGGCCTCCCTGGTGCCTCCTTCTCCTCTGAACGAGACCCCCTCGCCGTCCCGCACCCGTCGGTGGCCTCGGCTCGGCCAGAGTTGGCCAGAGCCAGCCGGCCCCCTCGCCGCTTCCCTCCCCTGTCCTCCTCTGCTTCACGGGAGCACAGGAGTGGGAGGAAGGAGACGAGCCCGATCGGCCCCTCCCCTGCCTCTGGGCCCCACGCGCCAGTGGCACACCCCCCTGCCAGCTCAGTTAAGTGAAAACGTATTCTAGCAAATACGTTTTCTTTTATCTGAAAATGTATTCTTGAAGTGCTTCAGAGAGAAAGGCGTTTTCTCTTCTGGAAAACATATTTTTCTCTACTGCGGCCAAGAACGCGCTTTCTCTATTTCGAAAACGTATTTTCTCAAGTCCGTTTCTGTCTTATCCACTCAGGGACCCGTTGGTGATAAAAATATTTACAGATAGGTCCCTAATCTTCTTCACCCCGTATCTTCGCGACCGTAACTCCGATCGAGGTGAAACCAACGCCCACTTCTTCGTCTCGTCGAGACCTTTCTGTTGGTAACATTTTCACTAGGTGGTCCCACAGTGAAAATGACCATTTTTCCCGTGCTCCTAATCAGCCCTTTCCGAGAGAGAACCGTCCGGCGTTTCGTTCCGCGGCTTCACCGTATTTCTCCCCGGAGTCTCTGTCACCCCCAGGCAAGCCACAAGAGCCACTTGCATGATATCCATGTAGTAGCCATGGTTTCTACTTGAATTTTTAATAAAAGTTTGCCCGTTATCTGTCTGCTTGTTTGCTACTACTGTCGTTGTTTCGGTTATGCTCGTGGATTCATGTTCACCTTCATGCTATGTTCCGATGCATCTTGTTAGCTTGTACTACTTGCTAGTATCATGTTCACATGTTATGCTTGGTAGTAGTATTACATGCTGGTAGCAGAGGTGTTCATCCTGATGCATGCTGGTCGTCTGTTATCCAGTACCGTTGCTATGCATGTCCCTTTGCATCTAGCTGGTTACATGCTTACTTGGTAGTGTTCTTGCTATGTTCTTGCATGGTATTTATTTATGATGCTAGTGATCATGCTATGCTCCTGTGTAATGTATGCTTATGCTCGTCAGTATGCCATGTTCATTTGGTTAAATGTTTCATTGCTGTTATGCTCGATGATATTGTTGCACCTCCATGCTTATGTTGATATCATGCTCATGCATTGTAGTTGCATCATGTTATTTTAATATGGCTCAGCTTATTGCATTCAAGTTTAACCGGATAATAATGAACTTGAACAACTGTTGGCTGAGTCATGGTTCCACAAAATCGAGCTGACCAGTGCAGTCACATTTGCCTTTTATGGGAAGGCCCTAATGCGGTCTATTGTCATGCCTCTCGCCGGTGCCTCCAACGAGGGAAGGTTATGGGTGCACGCTACCCTGATCAGGTAGGCGGACATAAACCTTGTGTGCCCTGTGTTGTTGTAAGGATCCTTGTCCCTGTTTGGGACCGTTTATGTTTTGCCACGACGGTGGCCATTGGGTGTCATGAGTTGACACGGGGCCACCCAGAACTTAGCCCAAAGGGGAGTTTGTCGGAGTGGCTAGGAGAGTGTGATGGCAATAGATCGGTTTTGTCGGAATGCCATTGGTCCACCCGAATGGGAGCACTAGGCCATGGATTCTGTGGTGTGGGTACAGTGTACTAACCTCTGCAGAGTGTGTGTTTAATCTATCAATAGCCACGCCCGCAGATATGGGCCCAGTTCGTAGTCGGTCACACTATGAGCCAACTATAATAATAGCTTGATTAATAATAACCCCGGTTCGATGATGAGAAAGAGATTGGTTGTGATCGAGAGAGGATCACGGAGGTATCGTGCATACCAAAGTTGGTTGATCTTATTGTGATCGCGAGATGATCACGGAGGTATCGTGGATACCGATGTTGGTAAGTTGATGCATGAGATGGTTACGAGGTAACCGCCGAGCAAGAGTAAGTTGGTGCATGATAATGTTAACCTGTTACATGTAGTATCATGATGTTCATATGCTCATGCTATGCTTGTTCTAGCCGTATCATGTTCAGTTTGTGCATGCCATGTTGTTCTATTAGTATCATGCTCATTGTCGGTGTTCTAGGAACCAGGGTACCTAGACTTGCCTGCCTGCGGCCCATGGCGTGGCTCCATCAATGGCCTGGTACGGCCCAGCTTCAGCGACAACAACTCTAGACCCTCGCGAGGCGGACGACACCAAGACCTCCACTAGGAGCGGCCTCCTAAGGCTGGCTCCCGAGGAGCGGAGATCTCTATGCAAGCCTCACCTCGTGAGGTCCGGATGACGTCAGCCATGACGACCAAGGCCAGGTCCTCTTCGGTGCTAAAGAGGCAAGCGCAGGCGCGGAGTCCCGAGGAATCGGCCAAAGGTTTCCATTCCCGTGCAACGAGACCAAGACCGCCAGGACGGCAGGACAGAGGTCATCACCGAGCCCACCACGGCGTCACAACCAGAGGCTTTTGCAGGCGAAGACTACTTTTGTCAGGATAGCATATACTAGCTATCTCCCTTCGAATTTGGCCATTGTGGGATCCCTTCCCGCCTTTCATTTGGGAAGAGGACCAAGGCCACTATAAATCGGACATAGCCACCACCGTAGAGAGGGGATCGAGTCGACGGATCATCCAGATCACCCTCACTCCACCAGTTCACTCGAGCTCAAGAACACCTCTCCTCCTGAGGCTGTTCGCCACTGTACTAGTTCATCCTCAGCCCCTCGAGGCCAATCCACCACAAAGCAGGAGTAGGGTTTTACACCGCAAGGTGGCTCGAACCTAGGTAAACTGCTGTGTCTCTTTTCCTGGCAGTTTGTCGAGCTAGGCTGTGAGATTAGCGAGTAGGCAGACTGGGGAGGACGAGTTCTTCGCATGCACCCCAGAGTTCGAACCTCTCAAGGGTTTGCGGAACCCGAAATCCGACATTTGGTGCGCATGGTAGGGGTGCGTCGGAGACTCTCTTCTGCCAGCAGATTCGCCACCACCCAGCAGTTCTCATGGCCGACGCCCCGAGGGCGCATGTTGAGCACTGGGTTGTTCGGCCTGCCCGAGAAGTGCCGTCAGCCCAAGAGGATCTCCACTCCGCGCTCCTCGCCGCCCGCTCACCGCCCGGTGCTATCGGTCGCGGGCGGCGGGGGCTGTCATTGCCTGCCCTCGCGCCATGCCGCAACCGCGCCACCAAGCGATCTTCGAGCTACGCCGCGGCGACGGCGCCACACTCTCGCTGGGAGCAGGCGAACATGCGAGCCGTGCTCATCGTGGCACGGGAGCTGCTATGGTGCCGGTTGGCGGAAGGCGGACGCGATGCCCTGCTGGAGCGGGTCGCCGAGCTGCTTGACGCCGCCTGTAGGGGCGCGGTGCCTTTCTGCACCCTGCCTAGGTCGCAGGCTGTGACAGGGGCGCGCGGGGGCCCCTGCCGCGCCCGCGCCCCCCTCCCTGGAGCACCTGAAGGACCTAGCGGCGCCAACCCGGCCCGCAGCACTGATCGTGTGACACCCTGATTTTGATAACTTTTTTTTGAACTTTTCCTGGTTTTATTTGGAATTTGAATGGATTTTGAATCTTTCACTTGGTCTTAGGACATTCTTGAATCTTCTTGCAGGTGATCCAAAGCCTCATCACCTTACCAAAACCCTGCCAAGTATCTCAAGGACTCAAATTCCAATTTAAATTATTTTCAATAACTCTTTTCTTTTATTTGAGGATTTAGGGAATTACTATGGGTTGTGAAGCAACCTATAGTTTGGATGGCCAGAATATTCTCAAATAATTCCCTAAAATACCTTGGACTATATCTTGCTCCAATATCCAAAAACATTTCATGGTCTAGTTCAAATATTTTGCAAAATAATTCATTTTAGCTCCTGGTCAGACTGAACCATTGTGAAGGAAGTGTATGCTAGGATTGTCCAATTGCTCTCAAATTTTTACAGCATGAGGACACCTCCAAACAACCTTCCTCCACCAAGTTTCAGCCCCAGGGGATCAACTAAGTGAGCAATACCTCAACATTTCCATTCTGGACCAGTTTTGCAAGTTACACATGAACTACCCTCAATTCTTATCCAAACCACCTCAGACTTGGCCAGTTTGTAGTTCTTCCAACATGGATCACTCTAGACACTCTCTTTCGCTCAGTCTCCACCTCATCTCTTCTCTGGAACCTCCCCAAGTTTGCTGTCAGAAATTGTTGCTGATCATACTGCACATCTCTGCGTGAACCAAGACAAACCAAGGCTGTGGGTGATCTGAGGGATCGATGGTCGACGTGCTGGACAAGCTTGGCTAGACCTGCGTGGCCTCCTGGTGCCAAGCACCATGGTGAGCACGGCGCTGGCATGCTTGTTGCCACGCTCTGTCCCGCGCCAGCCTCGAGTCATGTCGGGACTGAACGCTCGCGCAGCTGTGCGTTGTCTAGGCATGCCGACATCGACCCTGGGTGACACACAGCCCCTCCAGAACCCCCCTCCTCGCCGGAGATGCCCTCACCGGCCGCCACGCCATCGCCGCACTGTGAGACCTGTGCGGTCACAGTGGAGACCTCGTCGTCGTCTTCCTCCCCGTGCTGTCTCCTCCCGCATTGAATGCCCCTGCTCGCTCAAGTCTTCTCGCCCGCAAGCGGCCAGCCAGCGAGGCGTACTTCGCCGGCGACGTGGCCCGCTTCGAGCCGCGTCCAGAGAGCTCGCCGAGCACCTCCGCCCGGCTATAAATAGCCCCGCCCAGTCCCTCCTCGCTTCACCACCTCTCCACCACCTCCCTCATCCACCTCCAGAGCGCCCAAGGAGGGCCGGGAGCTCGTCTCCCTTAGTTCTGGCAGAAGCTCTGCCGCTCGATCCCCTTCCATCGCCAGCCCTCTCCAAGCCATCCCAGCTCCGCCTGAGCCCACTGTCGAGTTCGTAGTGTTCCACTGGTGCTTCCAGACCCCTCCCCGAGTCGAACAGCTGCCGGAATCATCGCCTCCGTCGACCACCGTAGCTGCTGTCCACCAGAGAAGAAGGGCGCGCCATCGTCCGACCGTCTCCGGGAGAGCTACGACTACATCGAGGACCGTCTTCGAGTGGCCGATCTATTCCCGTCGTTTCCCAGCCCAACCGCCGTCCCTATTGCTGGTGAGCGTCGCCGGAGCCCCGCCTCCCTCTGTTCCCTCTCTTCCTCCTCTGTTTAAACGGGCCGGGCCCCACTTGCCAGCGACTGGTCGAAGCGGTAAGTGGAGGCGCCCGGGGCAAATACGCCTTCGACGTGGCCCGTTTCTGTTTTCTAATTTTGATTTTTATTAAACAGAGTTGACTAGTAGGTTTGACAGTGAATAACTTTTTACAGAAAAGTCCAATTGACCTGATTCTTTTTGCATTGTGTTTGTAATGAAGCCCTTTATTTTTCCACCAAGTTTGGTATTTTTCCAATACTCACAGAATTGTTGGGGAATAAAAAGGCTTTATGTGACATTTTCCTTTCGTATTTAAAAATATTTTCAGAAGGAGATTCTTGTGGATTTGAAGACCAGGAGTTTCTGAACACCCCAACTGATCAAGGCAAGCCAGGACATCCATACTATGAAGCATTTCATAGCATTGCATAACCCATATTCATTTCTTGCATTTAATTAATATGGATAATTCAAGTGAAGTATTTAAAGGCCTATTGTTGACAACTTAAATTGATGACCATGATTGCTAAGTGAAACTTAGCTGGTTGATCAAGAGTCACCTGTCCGAGCTTACCCGTGCAGCCACATTGGCCGGTATGGGACGGCCTTGACTTGGTCTGGCTCCGTGCTCTTTCACCAGTACCTCCGTCTAGGGAGGGTTATGCGCGCGTGCTGCCCTGATCAGGTTGACGGCGATAACCCTGTGAGCCCAGTTGAGTTATTTGACGGTGTCCCCGTTTGGGACAGTTAGTTTGGCCACGACAGTGGCAGGTGTCACGAGGACACAGGGCCACCCAAGGCTTGACTCTGGGGGAGTGTGATTGCCGGTGGTACGATGAGAGAGTCACGGGTCAGACAGGTTTCGTTGGAGCAACACTGGTCCACCCGAATGGGATCACAAGGTCAGATGCTCCATAGCGTGGGTAAAGTGCGCAACCTCGGCAGAGTGTAAAATCTATTCGAATAGCCGCGTCCACGGTATTGGACAGCCCGTCCAGACCTCTCTAGGTAATCAACCATAATAACTATAGTAGTGATTAAAGAACTTCTCTTATGAGCAAAAGTACTCGTTGAGATCGAGTATTCTGGGGTTGTGAGACAACCCGGATATGAGTAAGTGGAGCCAGTAAGTGAATCATTTAGAGTTTAACCTGTTCATTGCCATGCTATTATTTGCTGCATATTTGGTTGTCATGTGCTTGCGAGTACATTCAGAGTACTCATCTGGCGTATCATGCCAGATGCAGGAGAAGACTGAGACTGAGTTCCCGAGGTCCGTGTTGCGATATCTAGGATGTGTCCTCAGTAGTGTCCCTGTGGATGGAGTTACTATCATGTTCCGCTACGCAGTAGTCTTCCGCTGTAGTATTCCGCAGTAATACCGAGGCCCGGATATGTTAGCTAAATAATGTAGATATTGTCATAGCACTAGATGTGTTTTTGGCCTCGATGAGCATGTAACATATAAGCCTGTACTCGACTATTATCAATAAAAGTTCAGCTATGTTCTGTCCCAAGTTGTTGTGTGTTTCCAGAAGACATGATCTCTGGGTTGGAAACACTAGTAAACCGGTTCTCTGAGCCGGGGTGCCACAACACTTGGTATCAGAGCCATGCTGACTGTAGGACACCCTAGGTAACCCGCACTAGGACTGCGATTAGCATAGGACTTTGAGGCCCTGTTTGTTTGGGCTTTTGCTTATGCTTTTGCAGCTTTTCCACTTTGGCCAAAAAGCCATAAAAGCTCCTAAATAGGTGTTTTTGGGGCTTTTAGGGCTTTTGATGAATCAATATAACAATATTTCACTGCAAAAGCCATAAAAGGTCGAAAAGCACCTATTTAGGAGCTTTTGTGGCTTTTTGGCGAAAGTGAAAAAGCTGCAAAAGCAGAAGCAAAAGCCCAAACAAACAGGGCATGAGTGTACATCCTGCCTGTTGCATTTGATTGTTGCATGCCATGCCTCATGCATCATAATTCATTATGTTACTAACCATTGGCATTGTGAGTGTAGATGGCACCAGTTCCATATCATTTCCATCATGAGCTAGAACCCCACACTTTTCCAGCTCTGCTTCGTAACGTCTGGCTTCGGCTGTATCCCAACGGTGACGACCCAGTATACCAGGTGTTTCGGGAGCAGTTGGGCGAGTCAGTATATGAGTACCATGCAGTGGCTTACATGACCGCGACTTCGGATATTAGAAGCTCTTCCCGCACTTCCAAGGGCGGAGTGGCTTCTACTCCGGAGTTGGCGATCCAGTTTGCTGCCATGGAGGCTATTACTGATTTGCGCTTCCACAAGGTTGAGATGCAGACCCATCCAGGTTTTTTCCACTATCCCACTCTGTCACCTACGACAGGGCGAGTCCTTTTCTCGCCTGTTGACTCGTCGTGTGATCATGCGGCTGGTGTTTTGTCTCGCTACCTGAACGCCAGTTATCGTATGATCATTTCATTGGCTGAGGAGCTATGTCGTGTTCAGGGGGCACTTGCAGCAGTGACTCCAGCACCTCCTCCTCCTGTAGTTCCACCCAGTTATCCACCACTAGTTCCACCACCGTGTGTTCTTGATACCCCTTCGGGTTTTTCTGGACCATCAGGCTCATCGTCTGCTAGTCGACTCGAGACCCCAGCTAAGTGGGCCTCACTCTTAGCCACTCCTGCTCCGCCGATGCTGAGGCGACGTGCTCTTTCTCCCGCGGAAGGAGAGCCATCTCGGCAGCGACGTCGCGTTTCCTTTAACCCGGTGACTCACATCATCAGTTCTGATTCTGACTCAGGATCTGATGACGAGGACTCTTCAGATGGGCAGTGTTCGTGTCACCGACGCACTAGACTGGAGTTTGAGTAGTAATGCATGCATCTTTGCATATGCCGACTGTCGTATGAATAGTCTAGCCATGTTATTCCCCTACTAGCTTGCCATGTATGATGTTGGGTTATCTTGTATTCTTTATTTGCCTTTTTCATGAATTTCCTTTTGGTATCATATTACTGTATTTCTCCTTATGGATGTTGCTCATCAATTCGCTATTTGCCATGGGAACAAAATTAGGATGAAGAAAGGAAGTAGCAGTCAAGGCGGCGATGGAAACCCCGTCCGTCGATCCGCCAGGCAGGCAGGGCAACCGCCCGAAGACTTACCACCACCACCTCAAGCACCAACCACAGATCAGATAATGAGAATGTTTGAGGAAAATAGAAACCAAGACCTCATGGAATTTCTCAAGAGTATGCAGACAATAGTAGGTCAGAACAATGGCAATGGGGTGCATTCCAAACTGTCTGACTTCCAGCGTACAAAACCACCCAACTTTAATCAGGCTGCGGATCCTATTGAGGCTGATGATTGGTTAAGAACCATGTTAAAGGAATTGGACATCGCTCGTTGTGAGGAAGCAGATAAAGTCCCATTTGTTACCCATTATCTCGAAGGCCCGGCAGCCATTTGGTGGGACAACACCAAGTTAATGTGGCATGCTAAAGAGATTTCTTGGGAGAAATTCAAAGAGCTGTTCCGAAAGTATCATATCCCCACGGGAATCATGAAAGTGAAGCAGAGAGAATTCCTGGCTCTCACACAAGGAAACATGTCTGTGGGAGAATACCTAAACAAGTTCAACAACTTGGCCCGGTACTCTCCTCACGATGTGGCTACCGAAGAGAGGAAAATAGACCGGTTCCTCGGAGGACTTAATCACGCCCTCCGATGTCAGCTATGCATGTTGGACTTCCCCGATTTCCAGACCTTGGTGGATAAGGCCTTCATCGCTGAACGAGAACACAAGTCTAGGAATGATGATCGTAAGAGCAAGTTCGAGCGCAAGAAGGACAACAAGGAACCATATGGGCAAAAGCTACGCAGTTGGCAGCCAGGGTCATCTAAGAACAAACCAGTGTGGAACAATGGTGGCAACAACAGCAAGCCAGGCAACCAGAACAAGACCTTCGGTAAGAAGCCAGTCATAGAGGACTGCCGCCGCAACAACACCTGTTTCACTTGTGGCCAGAGTGGACACTACGCCAAGCAGTGCCCTACCAATAACGGAAAGCAATCAGCTGACCACAAGCCACAAGTCAATCACCTTGGACGTCATCCCAACCACAACTTCAGCCATGGATGCATCCACCACATCTCTGCCGAAGAAGTCTGTGAAGCTCCAGACATTGTCCTTGGTATGTTTTCTATCAATAACATACCTACCGTAATTTTATTTGACTCTGGGGCTTCCCATTCGTTTATTTTGTGAAGTTTTGCCACCTTGCACAAGTTTTCTCCTTCGCTTTTGGACAAAATCATGGTGGTACAATCCCCTGGCTCTATGCTAAGAACAAATATAATATATAAGGATCTAGAAATTTCAATCCATGGAGTCAAATTCCCGGCCACCCTTGTTGCTATTGACTCCCCAGGACTGGACATAATACTGGGGATGGACTGGTTGGCACCGCACCAAGTGTGTATCAACTGCACCACCAGTATGGTGACAATGGTGAACCCCGCCGGACAGACCGTCCAATTTCTGGCCAGAAAAATGATAACAAGAAAGGGCACAGCATACCAGGCCACAGTTACGGATATGAATCTGATTCCGGTAGTGGGTGAATTTTCGGATGTGTTTCCTGAGGAATTACCAGGAATGCCATCCGACCGAGAATTGGAGTTCGCCATTGAAGTAATTCCTGGTACAGCTCCAATATACAAGAAATATTATTGTATGCCAGGCCCAGAGCTGGCAGAGCTAAAGAAGCAGTTAGACAAATTGCTACAGAAAGGATATATTCGTCCAAGCATCTCGCCATGGGGGTCACCAGTATTATTCGTCAAGAAGAAGGATGGAAGTCTATGAATGTGCGTAGACTATCATCAGCTTAATGAGGTCAGTATCAAGAACAAGTACCCGCTCCCTCGAATTGATGACTTATTCAGTTGAATGGGGCATGGGTATTTTCTAAGATCGACCTCAGAACGGGATATCATCAATTGAAAATCCGAAAGGAGGATATCGCCAAGACAGCATTCACCACTCGATATGGACTGTATGAATTTATAGTTATGGCGTTTGGATTAACCAACGCTCGAGCCTACTTCATGAGTATGATGAATAAAGTCTTCATGGACTTTCTGGACAAGTTTGTAGTAGTGTTCATTGACGACATCCTTATATACTCTAAGGATGAAGAAGAACATAAGCAACATCTCAGAGCTATCTTGGAAAGGTTGAGAACCCATCGCTTATATGCCAAGTTCAGTAAGTGCGAATTTTGGCTAAAAGAGGTGGGATTCCTTGGACATATCCTGTCAGAGAAAGAAGTAGTTGTTGATCCTAGTAAGGTTACTGTGGTCTTGAACTGGAAGACACCAGCCACGGTGACCGAAGTCCGTAGTTTACTGGGCTTGGCAGGCTACTACCGTCACTTCATTGAAGGCTTTTCTAAGATAGCCAAGCCACTGACGGAATTGTTGAAAAAGAACCAAAGGTTTATTTGGACAGACGAGTGCGACAGCAGTTTCCAGGAATTAAAGACAAGGCTAACCACAGCCCCTGTCTTAGTCCTCCCAAACATTCACAAGAGTTTCGACATATATTGCGACGCATCCAGGCGTGGAATTGGATGTGTGCTAATGCAAGAGGGGAAGGTTGTAGCTTATGCATCATGACAGCTACGACCCCATGAGGAGAACTATCCCACCCATGACTTGGAGCTAGCTGTTGTGGTTCATGCCCTGAAGATTTGGAGGCATTATCTTATTGAACAACGATGTGAGATATACACATACCATAAGAGTCTCAAGTATATTTTCACTCAACCCGACCTGAACCTCAGGCAGCGAAGATGGCTTGAGCTAGTCAAGGACTATGATGTTGGAATAAACTATCATCCAGGGAAAGCGAATGTGGTCGCTGACGCCCTGAGTAGGAAACAAGCTGCAGTGAATGCACTATTTGAGGGCATGCATCCGAGCTTACAAGAGGAGTTTGTCAAGCTCAATATGGTGCTATGCAGCCCAATGACCCCAGATACGTTGGAAATTACTCCAACCCTCATGGAGGAAATCCAGGAAACACAGAAGTCAGATGAAGAAATTCGGAAGATCAAGGAGTTAATTCAGCAAGGGAAGGCCAAATCCTTCCGTATAGATGAACAAGGTACCGTGTGGTTCAAGAAACGAATTTGTGTGCCGAATCAGAACAACTTGAGGCAACAAATACTCAAGGAAGCACATGAGTCCGCATATTCGATCCACCCAGGAGGTACCAAGATGTATCAGGACTTGAGAGAAACTTTTTGGTGGTCTGGAATGCGGAAAGATATAGCATACTATGTCACCTGCTGTGACATTTGCAACAAGGTCAAAGAAGAGCATCAGAAACCCACTGGGCTGCTACAGCCTTTACCAGTGCCTCAGTGGAAGTGGGACGACATATGTATGGATTTTATTGTGGGATTGCCCAAGTCCATGAGAGGCAATGATGCTCTTTGGGTCATTGTAGACATACTCACGAAAGTGGCTCACTTTATCCCAGTAAAGACCACTTTCAACGCAAATCAGCTGGCACAACTCTACATGTCCCAGATAGTCAGTCTGCACGGAGTACCCAAGTCTATCACTTCAGATAGGGGTTCCCTATTTACCTCAGCATTTTGGCTACGGCTACATCAAGCTTTGGGAACCATGCTGAAACACAGCACAACATACCATCCGCAGACAGATGGACAGACCGAGCGAGTAAACCAAATATTAGAGGATATGCTTCGGTCATGCGCTCTCTCCCATGGACCCAAATGGGAGGATAGTTTGCCGTACACTGAATTCTCCTACAACAACAGCTATTAGGAAAGTCTCAAAATGTCGCCTTTTGAGGCATTGTACGGACGGAAGTGCCGCACACCATTGAACTGGTCTCAAACAGGAGATAGTCGCATCTTTGGTACAGACTTGATGCTCGAGCCTGAAAGGCAAGTCAAGGATATTCAAGAATGACTTCGAGAAGCCAAGTCCCGACAAAATAGCTATTACGACCCAAAGCACCGGGAAGTAACTTTCGAGCCCGGAGACTATGCTTACCTACGGGTAACTCCTATGAAGGGAGTGAAGAGGTTTGGCACAAGGGGAAAGTTAGCCCCAAGATACATCGGTCCCTTTCCAGTGATTGCTAGAAAGGGCAGGGTCGCATATCAGTTGGAATTGCCACCAGCATTGTGAGACGTTCATGATGTTTTTCACATCTCACAATTAAGGAAATGCATTGCACCCCCAGCCAAGCAAGCGGATATAAGTGAATTAGAATTGGCTAAGGATTTGACTTACGAGGAAAAACCTATCAGGATCTTGGATGAGATGGAAAGAACCATGAGGAGTAAGGTGATAAGATTTTACAAGGTGCTATGGAAGCACCACACTGAGGAAGAGGCCACTTGGGAAAGAGAAGATTTTCTTAGATCCGCTTACCCATATTTGTTCCCTGAGCAACCGAATCTCGAGGACGAGATTCATCCTAAGGGGGGTAGGTTTGTGACACCCTGATTTTGACAACTTTTCTTTTCGAACCTTTCCTGGTTTTATTTGGAATTTGAATGGATTTTGAATCTTTCACTTGGTCTTGGACATTCTTAAATCTTCTTCCAGGTGATCCAAAGCCTCATCACCTTGCCAAAAACCTGCCAAGTATCTCAAGGACTCAAATTCCAATTTAAATTATTTTCAATAACTCTTTTCTTTTATTTGAGGATTTAGGGCATTACTATGGGTTGTGAAGCAACCTATAGTTTGGATGGCCAGAATATTCTCAAATAATTCCCTAAAATAACTTGGATTATATCTTGCTCCAATATCCAAAAACATTTCATGGTCTAGTTCAAATATTTTGCAAAATAATTCATTTTAGCTCCTGGTCAGACTGAACCATTGTGAAGGAAGTGTATGCTAGGATTGTCCAATTACTCTCAAATTTTTACAGCATGAGGACACCTCCAAACAACCTTCCTCCACCAAGTTTCTGCCCCAGGGGATCAACTAAGTGAGCAGTACCTCAACATTTCCATTCTGGACCAGTTTTACAAGTTACACATGAACTACCCTCAATTATTATCCAAACCACCTCAGACTTGGCCAGTTTGTAGTTCTTCCAACGTGGATCACTCTAGAGACTCTCTTTGGCTCAGTCTCCACCTCATCTCTTCTCTGGAAACTCCCCAAGTTTGCTGTCAGAAATTGTTGCTGATCATACCGCTCATCTCTGCGTGAACCAAGACAAACCAAGGTTGTAGGTGATCTGAGGGATCGATGGTCGACATGCTAGACAAGCTTGGCCAGACCTGCGTGGCCTCCTGGTGCCAAGCACCATGGTGAGCATGGCGCTGGCATGCTTGTCGCTGCGCTCTGTCCCGCGCCAGGCTTGGGTCGCGTCGGGACTGAACGCTCGTGCAGTTGTGCGTTGTCTAGGCATGCCGACATCGACCCTGGGTGACACGCAGCCCCTCCAGAACCCTCCTCGCCAGAGATGCCCTCACCGGCCACCACGCCATCGCCGCACTGTGAGACCCGTGCGGTCACAGTGGAGACCTCGCCGTCGTCTTCCTCCCCGTGCTGTCTCCTCCCGCATTGAATGCCCCTGCTCGCTCAAGTCTTCTTGCCCGCAAGCGGCCAGCCAACGAGGAGTACTTCGCCAGTGACATGGCCCGCTTCGAGCCACGTCCAGAGAGCTCACCGAGCACCTCCGCCCGGCTATAAATAGCCCCACCCAGCCCCTCCTCGCATCACCACCTCCCTCGTCCACCTCCAAAGCGCCCAAGGAGGGCCGGGAGCTCATCTCCCTCAGTTTCGGCAGAAGCTCTGCCGCTTGATCCCCTTCCATCGCCAGCCCTCTCCAAGCCATCCTAGTTCCGCCCGAGACCACCATTGAGTTCGTAGTGTTCCACTGGTGCTTCCAGACCCCTCCCCGAATAGAACCGCTGCCGGAATCATCGCCTCCGTCGACCACCGTAGCTGCTGTCCGCCGGAGAAGAAGGGTGCGCTGCCGTCCGACCGTCTCCGGGAGAGCTACGGGTACAGGGAGGACCATCTTCGAGTGGCCGATCGATTCCCGTCATGTCCTAGCCCAACCGCCGTCCCTATCGCTGGTGAGCGTCGCCGGAGACCCGCCTCCCTCTGTTCCCTCTCTTCCTCCTCTGTTTAAACGGGCCGGGCCCCACTTGCCAGCGACTGCTAGAAGCGGTAAGTGGAGGCGCCCAGGGCAAATACGCCTTCGACGTGGCCCGTTTCTGTTTTCTAATTTTGATTTTTATTAAATAGAGTTGACTAGCAGGTTTGACTGTGAATAACTTTTTACAGAAAAGTCCAATTGACCTGATTCTCTTTGCATTGTGTCTGTAATGAAGCCCTTTATTTTTCCACCAAGTTTGGTATTTTTCCAATACTCACAGAATTTTTGGGGAATAAAAAGGCTTTATGTGACATTTTCCTTTGGTATTTAAAAATATTTTCAGAAGGAGATTCTTGTGGATTTGAAGACCAGGAGTTTCTGAACATCCCAACTGATCAAGGCAAGCCAAGAAATCCATACTATGAAGCGTTTCATAGCATTGTATAAATCATATTCATTTCTTGCATTTAATTAATATGGATAATTCAAGTGAAGTATTTAAAGGCCTATTGTTGACAACTTAAATTGATGACCAAGATTGCTAAGTGAAACTTAGCTGGTTGATCAAGAGTCACCTGTCCGGGCTTACCCGTGCAGCCACATTCACCGGTATGGGACGACCTTGACTTGGTCTGACTCCGTGCTCTTTCACCGGTACCTCCGTCTAGGGAGGGTTATGCGCGTGTGCTGCCCTGATCAGGTAGACGGCGATAACCCTGTGAGCCCAGTTGAGTTATTTGCCGGCGTCCCCATTTGGGACAGTTAGTTTGGCCACGATGGTGGCAGGTGTCATGAGGACACAGGGGCCACCCAAGGCTTGACTCCGGGGGAGTGTGATTGCCGGTGGTACGATGAGAGAGTCCCGAGTCAGACAGGTTTCGTTGGAGCAACGCTGGTCCACCCGAATGGGATCACGAGGTCAAATGCTCCATAGTGTAGGTAAAGTGCGCAACCTCTGCAGAGTGTAAAATCTATTCGAATAGCCGCGTCCATGGTATTGGACAGCCCGTCCAGACCTCTCTATGTGATCAACTATAATAACTATAGTAGTGATTGAAGAACTTGTCTTATGAGCAAAAGTACTCGTTGAGATCGAGTATTCTGGGGTTGTGAGACAACCCGGATATGTGTAAGTGGAGCCAGTAAGTGAATCATTTAGAGTTTAACCTATTCATTGCCATACTATTATTTGCTGCATATTTGGTTGTCATGTGCTTGCGAGTACATTCAAAGTACTCACCTGGCGTATCATGCCAGATGCAGGAGAAGACTAAGACGGAGTTCCCGAGGTCCGTGTTGCGATATCTAGGATGTGTCCTCAGCAGTGTCCCTGTGGATGGAGTTACTATAATGTTACGCTACGCAGTAGTCTTCCGCTGTAGTATTCCGCAGTAATACCGAGGCCCGGATATTATAGCTAAATAATGTAGATATTGTCATAGCACTAGATGTGCTTTTGGCCACGATGAGCATGTAACATATAAGCCTGTACTCGACTATTATCAATAAAAGTTCAGCTATGTTCTGTCCCAAGTTGTTGTGTGTTTCCAGAAGACATGATCTCTGGGTTGGAAACACTGGTAAACCGGTTCTCTGAGCCGGGGTGCCACAGATCATACTTTCCCGACCACGCTACCGCCGGGCGAGGCGAGCTCGGGCGGTCCCTCCTGGGGCCGCACCGGGGTGCCATCCTGCGGCCATCAGAGCCTGGCACCGAGCCTGGTGGCCAACAGCGCGCGGCACCCAGATAACGACCCTGGCGCGGCAGTCCCAGATGCCTACGTACCCCCCATGATGGATCTACAGTATGCGTCAAGAGAATGCCCCGGCGGGTTCTCCTCATCAGGCTGGGCGTCGGGGGCACATGAAGCCGAGGCTCTCCGTGAGCCGCCCCGGAACTTCACCGACACCTTCAAGGACAACAGCCACTGGGTACAGCCGATATCTCAGGAGCACGATTACGCTAACCATGGACCGCAGGTGAACCAAGCCACAGCAGCGGCCAGGGACCCCAGGGTAATGGCCCTGCTGCCGGCGGGCGAAGCACACTGGGGGCTCCGCGGGGGGAGCCCAGGGCCAGGGCCTCTCCCCCGCACCGCATGGAGCAAGGCGCTGCATGGAGGTAGGTCCTCCACCCGGGAAGGCGCCGGCAAGCCCTTCCCCTCGGCGGAGGGCCTGCGGTCGCCGAGGGCGCCGCTAGCGTCCCCCTTGCCCCTTCGTCTCGTCCTGGTTCCCGGACGCCCCAACGGTGGTCGGGGGAGGCGCAAGGCGGGGCCCTCATCAGGCGAAGTGAAGCAAGGCCCCGTGCCTGTGAAGGTCTCCACTCGTGACACTCTCACGTAATAATGAGTGGGGCTGTACATGCCCCGGAGTCTCCTGAGTGCCGCCCTCGGGCCTCACGGGGGCTCCCACCCACGTCCAAGTGGAAGCACCATGCTCCGCGCTGGTGAGAAGACAAGAAGACTAGCTAGGTGCCGGACGCGGCCATTTGATTCCGCCTTTCTTTCTGTAACTCGTCTTGCCACCTTTTGAAATGAGATTTGGAATTTCGCGTGTTTATTAAAAGAAAAACGGGGGGAATTTTTCTCGTCTCGTGGCGATTTCTTGCCTTCTGGATTTGTGTTTTAAGAGTGAGGCTCGCGCCTGCTACCCCTCCCCACGAGCGCCATGCGAGCGGGGGCTGGGCGTGGTATGCGCACGTCCAAGCACGCCCGGGCTGGCTCCAGAGATGCCAAGGCCCCCAGGGGGCTAGAGCGCGATCACCGTAGGATCATCGTACGCACACCTTGCCGTGCTCCGGCAAGCGGCTCCTCGTGAGGCCCTCTTGGGCGGGCCAACAGGCTTCTCGGGAGACTTAAAACCTCGCGAGCCTCCGCGGGCTCGCCTCAGGAGGAAGGCGCGTCCGCGACCTCAGGACTCGCTCAAGACCTATGGAGCCAAGATAAGTTGCAACAACTACCCCGCTCGGGAGCCTGCGGGCTCGCGACGGCATATTCCAAATCCTTTTTTTGAAAGGCGTATCATCATTTCATACATCATAAGGGGCCCCCCTTCAAAAATGCTTTTACGCCCCGCAGGGCTGTGCCCGAAGGTTTTTTGCATACAGATTAAGGCAAAGGGAAAGGCAGGCCTAGCCAGAGGCACTGCCTTCAGCGCCGTCCTCGCCACGTTCATCCGCGCCACCTGCGCTGTCACTGGCGTCGTCTTCATCATCGTCATCCGTATCGCCTTCCTCGGTCGTGATCACGGCCGTATCGTCCTAAGGAGCAAACTCTGTGACCAGTTCGTCGACATGAACGTCCACCCATTCCGCCAGATTACCCTGGATGACCCGGGGCACAGGGGCTATTGCGGCGTCGAAATCAAAATGGGGATCAAGGCTCTGGAGGTGACTAAAGACGCGTGAGAACACGCGCCCCAGGAGGACCCAGCTTCTCTCTGCAACGAGCTCGCGAACACTCGCCGCTTGGTCCTCCAGGCGGGTCACGATCAGGGTGAACAAGCGGAGGTGGCTGGCTTTGTCGTCCTCGTGCGGGCATGCGACGCTCTCCTCGCAGATCATGCCCAAAGCTTGGTTGGCCCTCACCCTGAGGTCCTGAAGCATCGAGGAGCGCTCACACTGCATCGTCCGGTGGCAGTTTTCTTCGTTCGCGGTCTTCTCTGCAAGGGACATGACGGCCTCAACTTGCGGCTGGAGTGAGGACAGCTCGGCCCGAGAGGAGGCCAGGTCAGCTTGAGCAGAGGCCTAAGCTTCCTTGGCGGCCCTCTCGTGCTGCTCCGCCTCGTCCAGCTTTGTCCTGAGGGCAACGGTCCTGCCCTCGACCTCGGCCTTCAGTAGCTTCAACTTTAGGCGGTACTCGTTGGCGAGAGCTGCGCGGTCCTTTTTTACCCTCTGGTCAACCTCCTCCTGGATCTAGGCCTCCCGTGCGGCAACGGCATCCTCAGCCGTGGCTACCTGGCGCTCCCTCACCTCCAACTGCTCAAGCTCTAGGCTGCGCTCCAAGACCTCCAGCGCCAGCGTCTCCTCGCATTCCTGGACCACTTTCTCATCGGAAGTGGCCTCGCTTGGTGATGCTGCTAGGGCGGCCCTACGTGCTTTGATCTGCTGCTCAAGGGCGGCGTTCAAAGCTTGGAGCTCCTGCTCCCGCTCCTCGGCCACCTCACGACGGCGGTCGGCTGCTCTGGCCTCCTCCAGGGCACAGGCGCAAGCCTCGTGAGAAATTGCAAGGGACGCGGTGGCGCTCGCGCTGGCGCGCTCATGCTAAAGATGCCCGAGGTTGATGGCAACCTTCAACTGGTGCCACTCGTGCGCCAAGCGAAGGTCCTCCGTCTCGAGGCGGGCGTCGACGTCAGCAAGCTCTTCTCCGAGCCGGCTCAGCGCGCCCATCGCCTCCCAGAAGAGCTCATGATGGACGATGCTGCGCCCGCGCGCAAGCTCTAATGCGTGGCCAAGCCCATCCTTCACGCCGGGGGTTGTCGAAGGGGCTTGGAGCGGCTCGCCTGCCTCTGGCGGGGGGCCGGAGGCCGGTGTCATCCCAGCCGCTCAAACTGCCTCGGCGAAGGTGCTGGGCGGAGCGGTCTTGCTGCTGGAAGATGAAGCCGACACCGAGATCGCCTAGCCGCCGGTGATGACCAATGGAGGAGCCCTCGGCACGCCTCCTGCGCCCCAAGCAGACCGCAAAGGAAGGATGCTGGAAGCACCGGCTCACGGCCCCTCAGCGGCGCATCCACCTCTCGGACCAGCCCCGTACTTCAAGCGGGGGTCTAGTGCGGGGGGCTTGGAGTCGAGGACGGGCCAAGGACTTCTGGAGATCGCTTCTCAAGAGGTTTCGTCGCCTTAGCTGAAGGGATCCTGAGGAGCCATTATCAAGAAAGAATGCGATTCGCGGGAAATCACGAAGATAAGGTACTTACTTGTCTACAGCTATGTACTTCCTCTGCTTCAGCGGCCGGAAGGCGTCACCACTGCAGCTTGGAGGCCCCTTCCTCTTGCGGAGCGCTTTAAGGTTCAGTCGAAGCTGGCCGAGATTTGTGGCGCAACTCTCAGCAGCCGAGGGGCCCGGCGAGGCTTCTGGGTCAGTGGCCTTAGGGGCACCAGGCCGCGCCTGCCCACCAGGCGCTACCTCAGGACCGCTCGCCCAAGCTGCGGGGGTAGCATCCTCAGGAGCGTCGGGTCGCACCAGCTCTCCGGTGACCTCCTCAGGAGCACTCACCAGAACCTCAGAAGCCAACACCTCAAGAGCACCTAGCGACACCCACTCCCCCGCAGTCGCCCCAGCAGTACCCGGTGGCGCTCGCCCCCCTGCATCCACATCTGGGGTGCACGCCGTAGGGTCGACAAGCAAGGGAGCCACCAAGATGGGGTTCTCGCGGGGCCCTCCAAGGCCCTTTAGGCGCAGCCCCCAGTCGTCAAAGGGGGGCATCTGCCTCACGAAGTCCTCCTTGTTCGAGCATTGGTACAAGAGGGAGCCCTCCTCAGGAAGCGCGGCCGGTGCCAGTCGCCCGTCAGGAGCTCAAGCATCGCGCGCAGCGTCTTGGAAGGAAGCGAAGGCACCTAGAGCCTCATGCGGTCCTTGCTGCCTGTGAAGGCCTACATTGGACTGGAATGGTGCTGGAGCAGGGCAATGCGCCACCGAACGAACTCCCTCACCACCATCGGCGCCGTCACCCCGACCTTCTTCAACATGGTCAGCCTGGACCAAACATGGGCGAGCCGACTATCGGTGAGCCTCAAGTGCCCCCAGCCGGAGCTGGGCACCGCCGACGCTCGCGGGAGCAGAAGCAAGGAGTTGCGCACGCCGACATCCACGAACACCCATTGCTTCCAGAATCTCCTCGCATCCGGGCGGAGTGTGAAGTCGATGCCCGATCCAGTTGTCGCCGCCATGACCTGGAAGGCCACGCACCCCGAGCACTGACGGTCATCGATCATCTAGAGCGAGAAGAAATGGCGGAACAAGGTGACAGACGGGGCAATGCCCACGATGGCTTCGCACAGGAAGGCAAAGACAGCAAGGAGGATGATGGACCGAGGGTCCAGATGCAGCACTTGGATCTGGTAATGCAAGAGTATGGCATTGAAGAAATCGGAGAAGCGGGGGACCAAGCCGGCCGAGAGAGCATGAGGATGGATGGGGATCTCGGTGGCCTCCATGTCAATCAAAGCACGAGAAGTAGGCCAGACCTTCCTCGCCTTCCACTCATTGAAATCAGTGGCAAGGGCCGGCCGGACCTTATCCAACCCCTCCTGATTGACCACCAACGACCGATCGAGAGCGGGCTCCAGGCCCGGCCGGGATTCGACAGGAGCGCAGGCCTTGCTCTTCTTCTTCGACCTTGGGGCCATGGCCTCAAGGGAGGATTGGCGCGGCGCTGGATCCAGGAGAAGGAGCCGCGAGTTCAAAGAAAGGAGGGGGAGTCAAGGGTGAGCACGGCGGGCAGCAATGGTGAAACTACGCGTACAACAGGCAGCCGTCAAGTCAGGTAGTTATCGAGGCCACGCGGGAAGTGGAGGCGCCCATGTCCCATCAAGTGCCACGCGTCGACCGGGCCCGAAGGCAGTGGGGACCCGCGGCGCTCTAGACTGGCCCCTTGGCTTTGCCTCGAAGCCAACTGTGAGCGCGCCTTGGGCCCGGGGGCTACATGGAGGCCAGGTCAGCTTGAGCGGAAGCCTGAGCTTCCTTGGCGGCCCTCTCGCGCTGCTCCGCCTCGTCCAGCTTTGTCCTGAGGGCAACGGTCCTGCCCTCGACCTCGGCCTTCAAGAGCTCCAACTTCAGGCAGTACTCGTCGGCGAGAGCCACGCGGGCCTTTTTCACCCTCTGGTCAGCCTCCTCCTGGATCTGGGCCTCCCGTGTGGCGACGACATCCTCAGCCGTGGCTACCTGGCACTCCCTCACCTCCAACCGCTCAAGCTCCAGGCTGCGCTCCAAGACCTCCAACGCCAGCGTCTCCCCGTGTTCCTGGAACTCTTTCTCATCGGAAGGGGCCTCGCTTGGTGATGCTGCCAGGGCGGCCCTGCGTGCTTTGATCTGCTGCTCAAGGGCGGCGTTCGAAGCTTGGAGCTCCCACTCCCGCTCCTTGGCCACCTCACGATGGAGGTCGGCGGCTCTGGCCTCCTCTAGGGCACGGGCGCAAGCCTCGCGAGAAATTGCAAGGGACGCCGCAGCGCTCGCGCTAGCGCGCTCATGCAGAAGATGCCCGAGGTTGATGGCAACCTTCAACTGGTGCCACTTGTGCGCCAAGCGAAGGTCCTCCGTCTCGAGGCGGGCATCGACATTGGCAAGCTCTTCTCCGAGCCGGCTCAGCGCGCCCATCACATCTCGGAAGAGCTCATGACGGACGACGCCGCACCCGCCCGCAAGCTCCAATGCGCGGCCAAGCCCATCCTTCACGCCGGGGGTTGTCGGAGGGGCTTGGAGCGGCTCGCCTGCCTCTGGCGGGGGCCTGGAGGACGGCGCCTTCCCGGCCGCTCTCCCGGCCTCAGCGAAGGTGCTGGTCGGAACGGTCTTGCTGCTCGAAGACAAAGCTAACGCCGAGATTGCCCAGCTGCCGGTGATGATCAATGGAGGAGCCCTCGGCACACCTCCTGCACCCCAAGCAAGACCGCGAAGGAAGGATGCTGGAAGCACCGGCTCATGGCCCCTCAGCGGCACATCTGCCTCTCAGACCAGCCCCGTACTTCGCGTGGGGGTCTGGTGCGGGGGGCTCGGAGTTGAGGACGGGCCAAGGACTTCAGGAGATCGCTTCTCACGAGGTTTCGTCACCTTAGCTGAAGGGATCCTGAGGAGCCATTATCAGGAAAGAACGCGATTCACAGGAAATCACGAAGATAAGGTACTTACTCGTCTACAGCTATGTACTTCCTCTGCTTCAGCGGCTGGAAGGCGTCACCACTACAGCTCGGAGGCCCTTTCCTCTTGCGGAGAGCTTCAAGGTTCAGGCGAAGCTGGCCGAGATTCGTGGCACAACTCTCTACAGCCGAGGGGCCCGGCTGGGCTTCTGGGTCGGTGGCCTCAGGGGTACCAGGCCGTGCCTGCCCACCAGCCGCTACCTCAGGACCGCTCGCCCAAGCTGCGGGGGTAGCATCCTCAGGAGCGTTGGGTCGCACCAGCTCTCCGGTGACCTCCTCAGGAGCACTCACCAGAACCTCGGAAGCCAACACCTCGGGAGCACCTAGCGACACCCGCTCCCCAGCAGTCGCCCCAGCAGTACCCGGTGGCACTCGCCCTCCTGCATCCACATCCGGGGTGAGCGCCGCAAGGTCGACTAGCAAGGGAGCCACCAAGATGGGGTTCTCGCGTGGCCCTTCAAGGCCCTTCGGGAGTAGCCCCCACTCGTCAAAGGGGGGCATGTCCCTTGTGAAGGCCTCCTTGTTTGAGCATTGGTACAAGAGGCAGCCCTCCTTAGGAAGCGCGGCCGGTGCCGGGTCGCCCGTCCGGAGCTCAAGCATCGCGCGCATCGTCTTGGAAGGAAGCGAAGGCACTTGGAGCCTCATGCGGTCCTTGCTACTCGTGAAGGCCCACATTGGGCGGGAATGGCGCGGGAGCAGGGCAATGCGCCACCGAACGAACTCGCTCACCACCATCGGCACCGTCACCCCGACCTTCTTCAACATGGTCAGCCTGGACCAAACATGGGCGAGCCGACTATAGGTGAGCCTCAAGTGCCCCCAGCCGGAGCTGGGCACCACCGGCGCTCGCGGGAGCAGAAGTAAGGAGTTGCGCACGCCGACATCCACGAACACCCATTGCTTCCGGAATCCCCTCGCGTCTGGGCGGAGTGTGAAGTCGATGCCCGATCCAGCTATCGCCGCCACGACCTGGAAGGCCACGTGACCCGAGCACTGACGGTCATCGATCATCTAGAGCGAGAAGAAATGGCGGAACAAGGCGGTAATCGTTGGCGAGAGCCGCGCGGGCCTTTTTCACCCTCTGGTCAACCTCCTCCTGGATCTGGGCCTCCCGTGCGGCGACGGCATCCTCAGCTGTGGCTACCTGGCACTCCCTCACCTCCAACCGCTCAAGCTCCAGGCTGCTCTCCAAGACCTATAGCGCCTGCGTCTCCTCGCATTCCTGGACCTCTTTCTCATCGGAAGGGGCCTCGCTTGGTGATGCTGCCAGGGCGGCCCGGCGTGCTTCGATCTGCTGCTCAAGGGCGGCGTTCGAAGCTTGGAGCTCCCGCTCCCGCTCCTCGGCCACCTCATGACGGAGGTCGGCGGCTCTGGACTCCTCTAGGGCACGGGCGCAAGCCTCACGAGAAATTGCAAGGGACGCCATGGCGCTCGCGCTGGCGCGCTCATGCTGAAGATGCCCGAGGTTGATGGCAACCTTTAACTGGTATGACTCGTGCGCCAAGCGAAGGTCCTCCGTCTCGAGGCGGGCATCGATGTCGGCAAGCTCTTCTCCGACGGAAGAGCTCATGACGGATGACGCCGCACCCGCGCGCAAGCTCCAACGCACGGCCAAGCCCATCCTTCACGCCGGGGGTTGTCGGAGGGGCTTGGAGCGGCTCACCAGCCTCTGGCGGGGGCCTGGAGGACGGTGCCTTCCCGGCCGCTCTCCCGGCCTCGGCGAAGGTGCTGGGCAGAGCGGTCTTGCTGCTCGAAGACAAAGCTGACACCGAGATCGCCCAGCCGCCGGTGATGACCAATGGAGGAGCCCTCGGCACGCCTCCTGCACCCCAAGCAAGACCGCGAAGGAAGGATGCTGGAAGCACCGGCTCACGGCCCCTCAGCGGCGCATCCGCCTCTCAGACCAGCCCCGTACTTCGCGTGGGGGTCTGGTGCGGGGGGCTCAGAGTCGAGGACGAGCCAATGACTTCTGGAGATCGCTTCTCAAGAGGTTTCGTCGCCTTAGCCGAAGGGATCCTGTGGAGCCATTATCACGACAGAACACGATTCGCGGGAAATCACAAAGATAAGGTACTTACTCGTCTACAGCTATGTACTTCCTCTGCTTCAGCAGCCGGAAGGCATCACCACTGCAGCTTGGAGGCCCCTTCCTCTTGCGGAGCGCTTCAAGGTTCAGGTGAAGCTGGCCGAGATTCATGGCACAACTCTCAGCAGCCGAGGGGCCCGACGGGGCTTCTGGGTCGGTGGCCTCAGGGGCACCAGGCCGCGCCTGCCCACCAGCCGCTACCTCAGGACCGCTCGCCCAAGCTGCGGGGGTAGCATCCTTAGGAGCGTCGGGTCGCACTAGCTCTCCGGTGACCTCCTCAGGAGCACTCACCAGAACCTCGGAAGCCAACACATCGGGAGCACCTAGCGACACCCGCTCCCGAGCAGTCGCCCCAGCAGTACCCGGTGGTGCTCGCCCCCCTGCATCCACATCCGCGGTGCGCGCCGCAGGGTCGACAAGCAAGGGAGCCACCAAGATGGGGTTCTCGCGGGGCCCTTCAAGGCCCTTCGGGAGTAGCCCCCACTAGTCAAAGGGGGCATCTGCCTTGCGAAGGCCTCCTTGTTTGAGCATTGGTACAAGAGGCAGCCCTCCTCAAGAAGCGCGGTCGGCGCCGGGTCGCCCATCCGGAGCTCAAGCATCGCGCGCAGCGTCTTGGAAGGAAGCGAAGGCACCTGGAGCCTCATGCGGTCCTTGCTGCCCGTGAAGGCCCACATTGGGCGGGAATGGCGCTAGAGCGGGGCAATGCGCCACCAAACGAACTACCTCACCACCATCGGCGCCGTCACCCCGACCTTCTTCTACATGGTCAGCCTGGACCAAACATGGGCGAGCCGACTATCGGTGAGCCTCAAGTGCCCCCAGCCGGAGCTAGGCACCACTGGCGCTCGCGGGAGCAGAAGCAAGGAGTTGCGCACGCCGACATCCATGAATACCCATTGCTTCCAGAATCCCCTCGCGTCCGGGCGGAGTGTGAAGTCGATGCCCGATCCAGCTGTCGCCGCCATGACATGGAAGGCCATGCACCCCGAGCACTGACGGTCATCGATCATCTAGAGCGAGAAGAAATGGCGGAACAAGGCGACAGATGGGGCAATGCCCACCATGGCTTCGCACAGGAAGGCAAAGACAGCAAGGAGGATGATGGACCGAGGGTCCAGATGCAGCACTTGGATCTGGTAATGCGAGAGTATGGCATTGAAGAAATCGGAGAAGCGGGGGACCAAGCCGACCGAGAGAGCATGAGGATGGATGGGGATCTCGGTGGCCTCCATGTCAATCAAAGCACGAGAAGCAGGCCAGACCTTCATCACCTTCCACTCATTGAAATCGGTGGCAAGGGCTGGCTAGACCTTATCCAACCCCTCCTGATTGACCACCATCGACCGATCGAGAGCGGGCTCCAGGTCCGGCCGGGATTCGGCAGGAGCGCAGGCCTTGCTCTTCTTCTTTGACCTCGGGGCCATGGCGTCAAGGGAGGATTGGTGCGGTGCTGGATCCAGGAGAAGAGCCGCGAGTTCAAAGAAAGGAGGGGGAGTCAAGGGTGAGCACGACAGGCGGCAATGGCGAAACTGCGCATACAACAGGCAGCCGTCAAGTCTGGTAGTTATCGAGGCCACGCGGGGAAGTGGAGGCACCCAAGTCCCATCAAGCGCCACACGTCGACCGGGCCCGAAGGCGGTTGGGGCCCGCGGCACTCCGCACTGGCCCCTTGGCTTCGTCTCGAAGCCAACTACGAGCGCGCCTTGGGCCCGGGGGTTACATGGAGGCCAGGTCAGCTTGAGCGGAGGCCTGAGCTTCCTTGGCGGCCCTCTCGCACTGCTCTGCCTCGTCCAGCTTTGTCCTCGACCTCGGCCTTCAGGAGCTCCAACTTTAGGCGGTAATCGTTGGCGAGAGCCGCGCGGGCCTTTTTCACCCTCTGGTCAACCTCCTCCTGGATCTGGGCCTCCCGTGCGGCGACGGCATCCTCAGCCGTGGCTACCTGGCACTCCCTCACCTCCAACCGCTCATGCTCCAGGCTGCGCTCCAAGACTTCCAGCCCCAGTGTCTCCTCGTGTTCCTGGACCTCTTTCTCATTGGAAGGGGCCTCGTTTGGTGATGCTGCCAGGGTGGCCCTACGTGCTTCGATCTGCTGCTCAAGGGTGGCGATCGAAGCTTGGAGCTCCTGCTCCCGCTCCTCGGCCACCTCACGACGAAGGTCGGCGGCTCTGACCTCCTGTAGGGCACGGGCGCAAGCCTCGTGAGAAATTGCAAGGGACGCCATGGCGCTCGAGCTGGCGCGCTCATGCTGAAGATGCCCGAGGTTGATGGCAACCTTCAACTGGTGCCACTCGTGCGCCAAGCGAAGGTCCTCCGTCTCGAGGAGGGCACCGATGTCGGCAAGCTCTTCTCCGAGCCGGCTCAGCGGGCCCATCACCTCCAGGAAAAGCTCATGACGAAAGACGCCACACCCGCACGCAAGCTCTAACACGCGGCCAAGTCCATCCTTCACGCCGGGGGTTGTCGGAGGGGCTTGGAGCGGCTCGCCTGCCTCTGGCGGGGGGCTGGAGGACGGTGCCTTCCCGGCCGCTCTCCTTGCCTCGGCGAAGGTGCTGGGCGGAGCGGTCTTGCTGCTCGAAGACAAAGCTAACGCCGAGATCGCCCAGCCGCCGGTGATGACCAATGGAGGAGCCCTCGGCACGCCTCCTGCACCCCAAGCAGGACCGCGAAGGAAGGATGCTGGAAGCACCAGCTCACGGCCCCTCAGCGGCGCATCCGCCTCTTAGACCAGCCCCGTACTTCACGTGGGGGTCTGGTGCGGGGGGCTCAGAGTCGAGGACGGGCCAAGGACTTCTGGAGATCGCTTCTCAAGAGGTTTCATCGCCTTAGCCGAAGGGATCCTGAGGAGCCATTATCAGGAAAGAACACGATTCGCGGGAAATCACGAAGATAAGGTACTTACTCGTCTACAGCTATGTACTTCCTCTTCTTCAGCGGCCGGAAGGCGTCACCACTGCAGCTCAGAGGCCCCTTCCTCTTGCGGAGCGCTACAAGGTTCAGGCGAAGCTGGCCAAGATTCATGGCACAACGCTCAGCAGTCGAGGGGCCCGGCGGGGCTTCTGGGTCGGTGGCCTCAGGGGCACCAGGCCGCGCCTGCCCACCAGCCGCTACCTCAGGACCGCTCGCCCAAGCTGTGGGGGTAGCATCCTCAGGAGCGTCGGGTCGCACCAGCTCTCCGGTGACCTCCTCTGGAGCACTCACCAGAACCTCGGAAGCCAACACCTCAGGAGCACCTAGCGACACCCGCTCCCCAGCAGTCGCCCCAGCAGTACCCAGTGGCGCTCGCCCCCCTGCATCCACATCCGGGGTGTGCGCCGCAGGGTCGACAAGCAAGGGAGCCACCAAGATGGGGTTCTCGCGGGGCCCTTCAAGGCCCTTCGGGAGTAGCCGCCACTCGTCAAAGGGGGCATCTACCTTGCGAAGAATCCTTGTTCGAGCATTGGTACAAGAGGCAGCCCTCCTCAGGAAGCGCGGCCGGCGTCGGGTCGCTCGTCCGGAGCTCAAGCTTTGCGCGCAGCGTCTTGGAAGGAAGCAAAGGCACCTGGAGCCTCATGCGGTCCTTGCTGCCCGTGAAGGCCCACATTGGGCGGGAATGGCGCTGGAGCGGGGCAATGCGCCACCGAACGAACTCCCTCACCACCATCGGCGCCGTCACCCCGACCTTCTTCAACCTGGTCAGCCTGGACCAAACATGGGCGAGCCGACTATCAGTGAGCCTCACATGCCCCCAGCCAGAGCTGGGCACTGCCGGCGCTCGCGGGAGCAAACGCAAGGAGTTGCGCACGCCAACATCCACGAACACCCATTGCTTCCAGAATCCCCTCGCGTCCGGGCGGAGTGTGAAGTCGATGCCCGATCCAGCTGTCGCCGGCATGACCTAGAAGGCCATGCACCCCGAGCATTGACGGTCATCGACCATCTGGAGCGAGAAGAAATGGCGGAACAAGGCGACAGACGGGGCAATGCCCACCATGGCTTCGCACAGGAAGGCGAAGACAGCAAGGAGGATGATGGACTGAGGGTCCAGATGCAGCACTTGGATCTGGTAATGCGAGAGTATGGCATTGAAGAAATCGGAGAAGGGGGGACCAAGCCGGCCGAGAGAGCATAAAGATGTATGGGGATTTCGGTGGCCTCCATGTCAATCAAAGCATGAGAAGCAGGCCAGACCTTCGTCGCCTTCCACTCATTGAAATCGGTGGCAAGGGCCGGCCGGACCTTATCCAACCCCTCCTGATTGACCACCGTCGACCGATCAAGAGCGGGCTCCAGGCCCGGCCGGGATTCGGCAAGAGCGCAGGACTTGCTCTTCTTCTTCGACCTCAGGGCCATGGTGTCAAGGGAGGATTGGCGCGGCGCTGGATCCAAGAGAAGAGCCGCGAGTTCAAAGAAAGGAGGGAGAGTCAAGGGTGAGCACGGCGGGCGGCAATGGCGAAACTGCGCGTACAACAGGCAGCCGTCAAGTCTAGTGGTTATCGAGGCCACGCGGGGAAGTGGAGGCGCCCACGTCCCATCAAGCGCCACGCGTCGACCGGGCCCGCAGGCGGTGGGGGCCCGCGGTGCTCCGCACTTGCCCCTTGGCTTTGCCTCGAAGCCAACTGCGAGCGCGCCTTTGGCCCAGGGGCTACTGTCGGTGTTCTGGGAACCAGGGTACCCAGACTTGCCTGCCTGCAGCCCATGGCGTGGCTCCATCAACAGCCTGGTATGGCCCAGCTTCAGCGACAACAACTCAAGACCCTCGCGAGGGGCCAAGCCTCGCGAGGCGGACGACACCAAGACCTCCACGAGGAGCGGCCTCCTCAGGCTGGCTCCCGAGGAGCGGAGATCTCTATGCAAGCCTCACCTCGTGAGGTCCGGATGACGTGAGCCATGACGAACAAGGCCAGGCGGGCGCCAGCGGGCGCAGTGTACCAGTTTCCTCTTTGGTGCTAAAGAGGCAAGCGTAGACGAGGAATCCCGAGGAATCGGCCAAAGGTTTCCATTCCCGTGCAACGAGACCAAGACCGCCAGGACGGCAGGACGGAGGTCATCACCGAGCCTAGCACGGCGTCACAACCAAAGGCTTTTGTAGGCGAAGACTACTTTTGTCAGGATAGCATGTACTAGCTGTCTTCCTTCGAATTTGGCCGTTGTGGGATCCCTTCCCGCCTTTCTTTTGGGAAGAGGACCAAGGCCACTATAAATAGGACTTAGCCACCACCGTAGAGAGGGGATCGAGTCGACGGATCATCCAGATCACCCTCACTCCACCAGTTCACTCGAGCTCAAGAACACCTCTCCTCCTGAGGCTGTTGCCACTATACTAGTTCATCCTCAGCCCCTCGAGGCCAATCCACCACAAAGCAGGAGTAGGGTTTTACACCGGAAGGTGGCCCGAACCTAGGTGAACAGTTGTGTCTCTTTTCCTTACAGTTCGTCGAGCTAGGCTGTGAGATTAGCGAGTAGGCAGACTGGGGAGGACGAGTTCTTCGCACGCACCCCAGAGTTCGAACCTCTCAAGGGTTTGCGGAACCCGAAATCCGACACTCATGATTGCTTTACCCTGCTAATGCCATGCTATTGTTTGTCTTGATTGCTTTTGGTTATTGTGAGCTTGCAAGTACATTCAATGTACTGACCTGGCGTGTCATGCCAGTTTGCAGGTCATGCCGAGTTTGCTTGCTTGTTTGGTGTGGTTCCTGTGTTCACGAGCTACGATAAACGTTCCAGCCAGAGTCCCTGTGGATTGGAGTTCATCATCGTTGTTCGTTGTTCCGCTGCCAATAGAGGTTCCACTGCCTCGAGTTGTTATGCTGCTTGCATAGAGCAACTGTGGTTGGTGTAACGTCGCCGTGCCGGTGTTATTCATTGTAATATCGGAGACCTTGTATTCATATTCGTGTTGTAATAGAGAGATGGTTTGTTCTATGCTAAGCAGTGCTGTATTCCAGAAGACTTCACCTCGATATCTAGGCTGGAATATGGGGCATTCCGGTTTCTCTGAGCAGGGGTGCCACATCAAATCATATCTGTTTAAGACAAAGTAGCATAGACATAATATAAGTGTGGGAAACTACACAGCACTAACAACACTTGTAATGTGCATGGCATGAGAACATAACTATTTATTCAATTGAAACTGAAATCAACATAGAGCAAGTTACAACAGCAAACCAGTTAAAGAAATAGGTTTAAAACATACCTGTTGTGCCATTGTATTTTCAATTGCATCCTTCAAATTTGGAATTAGTTGTTATGAGTAAATATAGTGATGCAAGAGCAATGGAGTATGAACCATAGCTACGGAACCTGACCTAAGAACAATTATTCTTCAACTTTAAGCGTTGACTTGGGGTTCAGAGTGGTGGTCCTCGTGCTTTGGGCACTGCAGTTGCCTTACTAACTGCTCGTGTTTGGGTGCTCTGTGGTGGAGACGGTGCTGTGTCAACTGGAACTGGGTTACTATCTGCTGGGGTTCGAAGGGGTGTAACTGGTTCTCTGTCCAATTGGGTAGGGGTACAATCTGCGTGAGTCTGGGTTATATGTGGTGGGGCCGGTTCTTGGGCAAGTACAACTGTGGTTCTATCTGCATCGACGGGTAGCACTATCTTTTCTGAAGACCGTGTTTTTACTCCCATAGATACTGCCATCACCCCCTCCAATTCAAATGGCTGATAAAAAAGAAAAGTAATTGAATGTACAAACATTGTATGATAGACAAGGTGCAATGGATAGTAGGGAAGAAAACAAGGCATGAAATAATTCACATTTATGTTGTCTAACCAAACAGGATAGCATGACACAATTTCACATATATGATGGTAACTAAACCGGATAGCATGACACAATTTCACATATATGATGGCTAACTAAACATGACAGAATGACATATGTAACGCCCAAGATGCAATTCTATCCCAATCACGTCATGAAATCATGATTGGGGCACAATCGCATTTCGGATGCGTAGCAAGGTGGCATACAAATTCATACAACCAAGTGAATAGATAGAATACGAGATCCAGGCAACACTTACCCCAGAATAGCATAATTATGACAATCATCATACAATCATCCATACAGATAGTAGAGTCCGACTACGGACTAGATAAAAAGAAAACACCACCCTGCTACTATCCCCGGATACTCCGACTAGGTCCTCTACTGATCGTCCGGATAAGTAACATAGAAACGACCATGATCCTCATCAAACTCCCACTGGAGCTCAGTGGCATCTCCTGCATCAGACTCAACGGTACCTGCAACTGTGGTTATAGTATTCTGTGAGCCACGGGGACTCGGCAATCATATCACCCATGGTAGCAAGACTATCAAAGCTTAAATAGGTATGGCATGGTTAAGTGGTGGAGTTGCAGCAAGCACTAAGCATATGTATGGTGGCTGACTTACGAATATAAGAATAAGGTGAGAAACTACGCAAACGGTCGCAAGCTAGTAATGATCAAGAAGTGATCCTGAGCTACATACGTTCAAACATAACCCCACCGTGTTCTCTTCCCGAACCTCATCGAAAAGAGACCATCACGGTTACGCACGCAGTTGGTGTATTTTAATGAGTTTAGTTACAAGTTCACTACAACCGGATATTAAAAACTCCTATCTGCCACATAACCGCGGGCACGGCTCTCGAAAGTTTAAACCCTGCAGGGGTGTCCCAACTTAGCCCATGACAAGCTCTCACGATCAATGGTGGAAAATCCTCCTCTCAGAACAACCCGATCAAGCTCGGAATCCCGGTTCACAAGACATTTCGACAATAGTAAAACAAAACCAGCAAGACCTACCGATGTGCCGACACCCTGATAGTAGCCGCGAGTATCTCATCTGAGGCCACGATCGGATGGGTGAAGCTACGAGTAAAACCAGACCTCGAGTTTCCCCGTGGTGGCCCTGCAGGCTGCCTGGTTTGGGCCAACACTCATGAGGAGCACTGGCCCGGGTTGTTGATTAAGGATCCTCGGGTTAATTACTCCCTATGCAAGTTTTAGTTGTTATTAGGCAAATGGTAAAACCAAAGTTGGGCCTTGCTGGAAGAGTTTTATTCAAAGCGAACTGTCAAGGGGGGCCCATAAACCCCGACCGTGTTAGGAACGCAAAATCAAGGAACATAACACCAGTATGACGGAAAACTAGGGCGGCAAGAGTGGAACAAAACACCAAGCAAAAGGCCAAGCCTTCCACCCTTTACCAAGTATATAGATACATTAATTAAATAAGAGATATTGTGATATCCTAACATATCTATGTCCCAACATGGAACAACCTGCAGTGCACCTGCAACTAGCAACGCTATAAGAGGGGCTGAGCAAAAGCGGTAACATAGCCAAACAACGGTTTGCTAGGAAGGTGGGTTAGAGGCTTGACATGGCAATATGGGAGGCTTGATAAACAAGTGGTAGGTAGCGCGACATAGCGATAGAACGAACAACTAGCAAGCAAAGATAGAAGTGATGTTGGGGGTAATGATCATCTTGCCTGAAATATCCTCAGTGGGAACGAAAGCTTGCTCCTCGTGAATGTACTCGACAGGGTCCTCGGTCACGAACTCGTTTCCCGGCTCTACCCAAAGCAAGAACACAAACAACGGAACAACGATCAACCACGGTGTAATGCGCAAGAAACATGATGCAAGACATGGCATGTGAAGCAAGATGTGATGTGCAATGCATACGAGGAGCCTCGGAAGGGGTGCAATCGAGCCGGACGGAGAAATGATGAACATGGCACAATCTTGGTAATCCAAGCATGAAACTGTATAGAGTGGAAGACTTCGGTTGAAATTGATATAAAGAACACGAGGAACGGATGCACACAACTCAAACGGTGAGCAAAACAATAACAATGCAAAACTGACATTAACAGCAACATGGCACTTAAGATGCAACATCTAAATATGCTATAGCACTCCAACATGATAACAAATGGCATGGCAGTGAATTACATGTCAAGCACTACAAAACATGATTACTGAGCTACAGCTGGAAACCACTAGAACATGCTTAAAGCATCATGGCAAGATTGCAAATGATAACAGGGTTACAGACTTGGCAGAATTTCACTGAACATGCAAAACAGATTCATGTGGGCATGTTTACAAGCTTGTGGCACTAATCACATTGCACTTTATGGCACGGAATAAAATCTAGCATGAAGTGGACATGAAAAAGAAGTTATACATGTGCCAAAATACCACATAGCATGTTTGAATTTAATCACACAAAAATGACAAAACAGCAACATAATGTAAAATGGCATTTGTGAAAACTTTTTCAAATGATGAAATGGATGCCACCAATGGATTCAACGGATTTTTTTGGCCCAAAAACATATATAATATGTTGGGGTCCCTATAGAAAAATCACCACAATTACTCAAGGGATAATTGTATTCATACCCTTAGTTGTGTCCCCCTCAACCAAATTGCCCCTAGTTTTTGAAAACACGTGGTCTTGCCCAACCCACTTTGTCGTCTTGTGCTTTTGCCCTTTGACCGTTTGACCGTCACTTTGAAAACTTCATCACTAATTCATACTAAATCAGAAAAATGCAAATAAGATACCAAAACGTTTGGAAAAACATCACCTGTATGTCAATGTCACTTGCATTCATGACAAAAGTGTTGGTAAGTGCCCATCCGAGTTTTAGCTCTTATCATACCACCATGAACAGGAAAATCTAATTTTTTTTGAAAAATTCAAGAAAAATTTGGTGGCAAAGAATTGCAAATGTTTTAAGTGCTTGCCAAGTTTCATGAGGGAATGACATTCATGGAAGTCATGGCAAAAAAAACAATGAACACTCGAAAATAGATTGTTTTTTTTGCCACGACTTCCATGAATGTCATTCCCTCATGAAACTTGGCAAGCACTTAAAACATTTGCAATTCTTTGCCACCAAATTTTTCTTGAATTTTTCGAATTTTTTTAGATTTTCCTGTTCATGGTGGTATGATAAGAGCTAAAACTCGGATGGGCACTTACCAACACTTTTGTCATGAATGCAAGTGACATTGACATACAGGTGATGTTTTTCCAAACATTTTGGAATCTTATTTGCATTTTTCTGATTTAGTATGAATTAGTTATGAAGTTTTCAAAGTGACAGTCAAACAGTCAAAGGGCAAAAGCAAAAGACGACAAAGTGGGTTGGGCAAGACCACGTGTTTTAAAAAACAAGGGGTAATTCGGTTGAGGGGGACACAACTAAGGGTATGAATACAATTATCCCATTACTCAAATATGCAATCTGCCTAAAATGGCTATGACAGAATTGGCATTTTCCATATTTGGAAACGTCCAGAAATGGACTTGCCCGAAATGGAATATGACATCTTCCAGAAATGGAATATTCGTTGGGTCTAAAGAAAATAAGAAAATAAAAAAAGGAAAAGCTGCTGAGTATGACAAGTGGGTCCTGGGGGGAAGTGAGTATGACCAGTGGGGCCACCCACTCGGACTTGTTGCAAAAAATATTGGGGGTTTTAACCCGCGCCCACGGGGATCGAACCCGGGACTCCCTGGTGCGGGCTTGCGTGGTCAACCACTGGGCTAGCTAGGTGGGTTCAAAAGAAGAGGTGTTCCTCTTCTTTTGAGGTGGCCCGACGAGGCCGAACAAAGGAAAAACAGGGGCGACCGGGGGAAGCTCATCGGAGCTGCTCCGGCGACCCAATCGAGCGGCGGAGGGTGGCAACGGACACGCACGGGGAATCGGCATGCGTGACTGGGACGTGCTGCACCTAACGATAACTACGGCGACGCCGACGACATGCCACAGAGGCGGCAACGGCGACGAGCACGAGCTCGAAACAGAGGTCTAAGCAGGCGACAGAGTGCATAGTCCGGACGCGCGCGACGCGGGGACCTACTAGACACGAGCATCTATGCGGAAGGGGCTCGAAGCACTCGCCGAGGCGAGGTCCGATGACGGCGAGGACATGCGCATGCAGCTACGGTGGCAGAGAGGCAGAAAGGCAACGAAAAAAATGTTCAGGAGACGGTGTGGCTCACCACAAGCACGGCGGTGTGCTTGGCTGCCCGGGAGGCGGACGAGGACACCGGTGAAGACGACCGATCACCTGCGCGGCCGGAGATGAATACGAAGATGGACTTGATGCGACAGGGGCCCTCGGGTCCGTGTAGTCGACGTCGCGGAAGTAGACGACGACGGGGAAGAAGTTCAGCACGGTTGGCGAGGCGAAGACGGGCAGGGAGCACGCCGGCGACGAGGCCGTGCTCTCAGATGCGCTCGGGTAGGGCAGATTGCGGCGGATCTGGTGGTCTAGACGCCTGGCGGCGGCGGGGTGAGGAAGAGAAAATCCTAGGGGGTTTGATGGACAAGGGGAGAGGTTAAAAGGGAGGCTAGGGCGAGCGGGTGGAGCACGCCGTCGCGCTCGGCCACGCCATGTGCGTGCTCGCGAGGGGGACCGAGGAAGGGGAAAGGTGAGTTAGGGCGCGGCGGCAGTCGCTAACGGATGGGGCCGGCTTAGCCACGTGTTGGGGAGCCAGAGGGGGATGAGCGAGCGCGCGAGTGAGAAAGGGAGAGAGGGACGTGTGCAGGTGCTAGCTGGGCTGGCTGGCACGGGGTTAGCTGGGCCGGCCTGGTGGACGGGGCCCAGGTAAGCTGCTGCTGCGGCTGGGCTGCTGCTGCTGCTTTCCTTTTCCTTTAATTTTCTTCAAATAGAAAACAAAGAGAAAAGCACAGGGTGGAAGGAGAGGAGTTAGAGAAATATAAAAATAACCCCATGCTCCTGGAATTATGCCCTATTTTAATAAATTGGTTTGGACAATTTTAGAGGTAGAAAAATAAAACAAGTTTGGATATAATTCGAACTTTGGGCATTTTTGAACCCAACCAAAACAACTTCAAAAGAGGTGAAATTTGGCAGAGAGGTTTAGGACATGGATCAAGATTGCTGGGGAGAAATTGAACATTAATGGAGAAGGGAAAAGTGGCACATGCAAATACAAAGGAAGGAGGAACGGAGGGGTGATGATGCAAGATTCATGCATGAAACATGCAACAACATAACATGTATGAAAACACACCATGCACATGATGAGGATGGAATGCAAGATGACATGAGATGAAATGCATGATATGAACAAAAATGCAAAATGAGAAAACCCAACCACGGATGATTTAATATAGCAATGCCGAAAATGGCAAGAGTTGGAGGTACAATTATGGAATGTTACATCCGGGACGTTACAACATACTTCAAAATATGATGACTATGTAAACAGGATGACATGATATAACTATACGATGTGTCTATTAAAGTAGTTGGCATGCCATAATTCACATACATGCCTTCGATGGAAACATGATGGCATGATATAATTCACGGATAGAATGCCATAATTCAAAATATGATGACTATGTAAACAGGATGAGATCATAATATTATGTCTTTAGAAAATGGGTTGGCATGCCATAATTCAGATCCATGCTATCTATGTAAACATCATGGCATGATATAATTCAAATATATGATTTATATACTAAGCAAGTAAGCAGAGGGCAATCGCATATATGATGTGTAAATTAAGCAGATGGCATTCAATATTGTGTATATGATGTAAAAACTAAGCATTGCAAGACAACATATGCATGATATGAGTAATATAACCCTGCCAAGTTTGAGCATACACCTCAGGGGCGAAATAGGAATGGTCATCTGTCTCTGAATCCTCCTGTGAGGAGCTATCTGTAACCAGCAAGATATCTGTTTCAGCAGGTAGCATTGTCTACTCTAAAGACCTTGTTTTCACTCCATATTTGTCCATCACCAATTCAAATGGCTGATGCACAGGTAGCGTAGTTGAATATGCAAACATTGTCGACAAATGGAATACGTAATACAAAAAAAGGATGGCATGATATAATTCACAGATATGATGCTTGGCTAAATAGCATGGCATTGCATAATTCACATATATAATGCCTTGCAACAAGATAGCATTGCATAATTCACATATATAATGTCTTGCAACAAGATGGCATTGCATAATTCACATATATGGTAATTAGACACTACAGGTGGCATTCACACAAAGCATGTCTAAACTAAGCAAATGACATAGCAATGCAAGACACCATATGCACGATATGAGCAATATAACCCTGCCAAGTTAGAGCATGCACCTCGGGGGGGAAATAGGACTGGTCATCTATCTCTGAATCCTCCTCTGAGGAGCTATCCGTAACCAGCAAGACATGTGCTTTGTCAGATAGCATTATCTGCTCTGAAGACCTTGTTTTCACTCCAGATTTTTCCATGACCGTGTCGAATGGCTGATGCACAGGAAGAGTAATTGAATTTACTAACATTGTTGACAAATTTAATACATAATAAAAAAGGATGGCATGATATAATTCACATATAAGATGACTGGCTAACCAGGATGGCATTGCAAAATTCACATATATGATGCCTGGCTAAACAAGATGGCATTACATGATTCACATATATGATATAGAAACTAAACAGATGTCACTCACACAAAGCATGTCTAAACTAAGCAGATGACATATTTTATGTATAAAGTAAGCAATGCAAGGCACCATATGCATGATATGACCAACATCAGCATGCCAAGTTAGAGCAAAATACCTCAGGGGGTAAATAGGAGTGGTCTGCTCCCTCTGAATCCCCCTGTGAACAGTTATCTTCCTCTTGATTACAGTCTGGAATGGGGGGAGGGGGGTTGCTTTTGCGCCCACCATGGAGCGATGTCTGCATGAAATTTTATTGCCACGCAAGGCTCGTCTCTTTTGCTTTACATCTTCAGTAGCATTGTGTACAATAACTGACATGCATAGGAATAAAACATAGTGAGATTATCTAAGGAGTGCATGCACAAATCCAGAGTGATGGTAGCAACCTGTGGATAGACCCAAAACCAATGATAGCAGGCAGATAATAGCTTCAGTTAAAAAATAGAGATAATGGTTCCTTTAAAGTTTGTTTCCCACCCAATATGAAATTTATAGTAGACACCCGAGATTAAGCAGATAGTAGACATATACTATTGATTGCTGCCCCAATATGTACCCCACAACCATTTAAAAACTCAAGTTTGAGCATTCGTTTGGACCTGACTCAGAGTCTAATCGGTGAACAGGACAATAAAGTAGCATGCCATATTAAATGATGCATAACGTAAGCAGACACGAAAGAGTGCGACCTCTCTTCTGGACCCGTGTAGTCCTCAAGGTCATCTCCCTAGTTGATGATGGTAACGCAGTTATCGTGTCTGCTGGCGGCAGGGAAGAATATCTGAGGCCGCGAAAGACAGTCTGGAGGGCGGATCCCTGCTGTGGTGAACCCTTCTTTCGTTGGAGCACCTGAGCTGGGGTGGACGACAGTGCAGCAGGAGGGGCACAAACCACACAAGGTTTTCTTTGACACATATCTGTAACAGAAGTAATTTTGTAAGGGCTTGTTTGACTTGGAGGATTCTAACAATGCAGGGATAGGAAATACACAGGAATAGGATAGGAATGCACGTGCAAAATAGATAATTTAAAAACACAGGATTTCTGTTAATCTGGGTGTTTGGTTCACAAGGATTGGAAGATCACAGGAATGCAAAGCATGGTGAAATTAAGTCAAACCACAAGAAAATGTACAGTTATAATGTTATTATGCTACTATATCCTAGTCTTGTGCTTCATGAATAGGAATTTGGAAAGGAGGCCAAGTGGATATTAAAATTCCTAAGGTTTTTCGTTGAAGGAGACACTAAAGGAACAAATCATACAGTTTTCCTTTGCTCCATTCCTTTGAACCAAATGCATGAATAGTAGTACCATAGGAAACTTTCCAAATCCTATGTTTTTCCTTCACTTTTCCTTTCAAGGAGTGGCGATTCTATAGGCAGGCTTGAATAGGAAAAAGCCTACACTCCATAAATGTTTTTGTGCTACTTCTACTACTTTGGACCCAGGCCACTGCCCTACTAGCTGAACTCCCAAGCCCATCTACAAATGCACATCTCAAACGCGTAGAAATAAATAATGATGGCATGATGGCTTTCGAGAGAGTCCATCACGGATAGCTAAGTTGCCTGGTACCTCACTGCTTGTCATATAGTAGGAGAAACTAATCATATTTCACGTTACTGCATGAGCTCAGTGGACAATATATATATATATATATAAAACATGTAGAGTAAAAAAGCGATGCAACAAGTGTACAACCTCTTTGGCGAAGCCATGTAGATCTCAGCATCATTGGGTTGGTCGCTGAGGATCTTGCGGCTGATGTGGCTATCGGAGAAGGGGAAGAAGATCTTAGGCGTCTAGAGATGGAGCCGACGGTACTGCTCCACTGTGATGGAGGGTTTCGTTGTTGGAGCAGCTCCGGTGAGTTGTACGACGACGAGGCTAAAGCAGGATAAGAGAGACAACGTAAACTTGAGAGGAATTCTAATACCATCTCCAATAGATGATGTAAAACACATAACCACAAAGTGCTAGATGTACAATACATCAGCGGCTCATCTCTGAACTTAACTGTCGAAACTGAATTTAAATGTCAAAACTGAATTTTACTGTCGAAACTGACTTTTGCTGTCGAAACTGAATTTTACTGTCGAAACTGAACGCACTAGTAGCAGAAAAGCACTGCACTAATAGTTTTGCCCCCTCAAGCACTACTGGCAGAGTAGCAGTGATCTAAATCGGTAGCCACTCTGGCAGGGAACGTAGTACCAGATAGCAGCCGGGGTAGCTGGTTGTGCAGCAGCAGCAGCGCCCAGAGCAGCAGCGCGTGTGAGACCCGGGGTAGCTGGTCGTGTAGCAGCATCTCGGGTAGCAGCAGCAGGAGCTCGAGCGACAGCCGGAGCAGACCAGGCAGGAGACCGAGAGCAAGAGCAAAGCAGCAGCACGAGCGAGAGCCAAAGCAGCAGCAGCAGTGCCAGCGAGTGCCGGAGTAGCAGCAGCAGCTCCTACTGATGTCGATGTCACCGCCGAGGGAGAGACGCCGTGGAGGAAGTAGCCGGCGACACCACCGTAGATGGAGCCGCGCCATGGTGGCTCAGGACCGAGCGCCGGCAATACCGTGAGATCGAATCAAGAAGAAAATGCAGCGATTAGTGTAGAACCTCTTTGGTGGCGCCGATTAGGCCTCAGTTTCATCCGAGGAATCGGTGATGGTGCTGCTCTTCTGGTGGTGCAGGTGAAGACGGCGATGTGGGAATGGAGGTGGCGCGATAGACGAGGCAAACGTCAGGGCAGCTCCTTGGAGGTGGAGGACGGGGTGGCTGAACTGGCGGGATGATGAGATCGATGATGGATCCTCATCCGGTGCAGTGGATGAGGGACGTCGAGCTGTTGCGGTGGACGATGTCGTGGGGAAGAGGCTCCGGCTGGGTGGTGGACAAAGGAGGGTGTAGGGCTTCGCGGGTTTTCGCGGCCTTGGTGTACGAATGGGGGCGGAGGGGATGGGAGGGGGGAACCATGGCTTAGAGACGTGCTTGTCCGAAATGTGGGGTAAGTTACGAAAGTACCCCTACCAATTTGAACAAGGCGGTTCTTTCGGTTCAAGGGTATCACGGGAATTTCTAGTGTCGGGATTTCGCAGGAGGTGGGAGTTTTCGCGCGCGTTGTAATTTTGGGATAGCAAGGCGCAGGTTGAGATAGAGGGAGTTTTCGGAGCACAACGAGACAATGAGATATCTTAAAATTTCAGGATAACAAGGTGCGGGTTGAAGAGGCGAGAGTTTCGCAGCACGATAGACAGAGATGCTAGCCTGAAATTTCGGCATAACAAGGCGCGGCTTGAAATTTGGGGAGAACAAGCTTAACGTGTACAAAAAAAACAAAAAAGACAATTCGCACCCCACTAGAGAGAGCCATGTCCCGTTTTACTATATTATTACTAGAAATGCCATTCAAAAACAACATCAAAAAACTAAAAAAATCGGGACAACAAGCTTAACGTGTACAGTACCAAATCAATTTGCAGTTCCCTCAACAATAAAAAAACATTTCCTATTGTCTAGCATATGGACTAAATTTGAGTACATTTTCCCTGTTCGAATGGGATTGTACTCGTGTTAGTTATACAACCATCTAAATATTATCTTCACAACACATGACATGAATATGAGAGTAGTAAATTCCCATATAAATATGAACTACATGGACATACAATCTTGAATTCAAATATATGTATCCATTTTATGTTGAATTCAAATCATAGTACATGTATGCTCTAGCTAGATGTTCGGAACCTAAACCATGTATGATACTATGTACAATGTGTTTAACACGCACAACACACACACACACACACACACACACACACACCATTTAGATATGTGCTGCGAACGCCACCCATCATCTCCAATTTGAATTGTGTGTCCATGCATGGATGCAATGTCGCCAAACGATGCCTCCCATCGGTATATCAAATTCAAATCAGTTTGACCTTGTTCAATGTGTATACAGTATAGCATGCTCGTTTCAAAACCACACCACGCATATCTCAATTATATTCATGCATGCATGGGTTTCAAACATCATGATCTCTTATTCAAATATTTGAATTCAACTTTACATCGATTATGACCTCACCAAGTCTTTTACACCCACACAGTTGTCTTCTCTTTATAGTTGTACCACTTACTTTCTGTCGTGCATGCATGCACACACACTACCACTCGGCATTATCCATCGCACACACGCAATATTTTTCTTCAGGTCGGTCTCCCATGCATGCACACACACACACCTCCCCCTCTTCATCACTTCAGCCATTCTTTATCTCTCACATGCATGCACAATGATCGATGTTCCTCTATGTGTGTATATATATAGTTAGGTCTTTCCCAGTTTTCCACACAAACCGATCGATCTATATCTCTAGTCAGGTCTCACCCTGCTCTTTCCCATGTACACATCGATCAAATCTACCTCTCTATATAGGACTACACAGCTAATACATACACATTATCTATCCATCGTCTCCCTCTCATCATACATGCCTTCCGCTTCATCTCTCAGACGCGCGCACAGTGGCGAAGACAGGGCAACAAGGGCCCTGGCCCCCCTAACATCACTGTATTGAGGCTAATATGAATGTGATCAGTATATCAATTGCTGGTAAAATGGTTTAAGTTGATGAATTAGCCCTCCCCATAAAGAATTAGCAATGCTTGCCCCCCCTAGATCATTTAATTTTCATGGCTCTGCCACTGTGCGCAACCGCGCATGTTCTCGGCCCCTCTCTTTAAATATCGATCTCGCACTTATGCACTCCTTCCTAGTCTCCCTCCAGTTGGCCCCTCGCACCATCTTCCAGCACCCCCCATATCCCAGTGCTTCTACGCTCGTAGAGCTCTTCCCTCTATCTGTCGCTATCGATATCTCGCGCAGTCGACCCCTTCCCTCCCTTCTCGTATATCACCCCGGCCCCATGCACATACATGTATGTATATAGGCCTCTCCTTCACAAAAATTGCATTGACACGTATTCCCTCACCATATCTCAGTATCTCTCACATACACGGCCTACGTGTACGAAATAGAAGAGGTGCACACATGCACTCATTCCCACATACAAACACGCGGGTGCACGGTGGAGCACATTTGTACAAAAAATGAGCGTGTAGAAAGGATTTAGAAGATGTGCCACTAGTCTATTTATCTATATCTATACCCCTATACAGTGTGTGAATAACTTTGAAACATGGTCGTTGGATGAAGCCAATCCGATGGTGCAGAGATGGCAAATCCGAGCACTACCAGCCGTTGGATATCATCTACATTCCACCAGATTCTGCCACATGTACAATCTAGAATACTCCATGGTTGAACTTAAGCATAATGCACAAACCTCAAAACACAAGCACTTCTCCTTTGTTCTAGAATCTTCCGTATCATAATTGCCTAATTTTTTTCTAGATGAATTGCCATTATTTGTTTTTACTTTATACTTTGCAACACACAATTCCATGAATCTTAAAATAGATTAAATTTTTTTATAAAAACTAATTGGTTTTGAATGGGATGAACTATAAGAATTAAACGAACATCTACATCATGCATATACGACTCAAAGCTTACATGCTATAGTGTGGTGTTTATTCATAATTTGGTTGCCAAATCTCATGCGTGCAATGCACGTGTACCTTACTAGTACTTCCAGTATGTGCAAAACACGTAAAATTAGAATTCCAATGGCATGCTACACAGTGTCTCTCCCTTTTTCATTAAAATGATGTAGGGGCATCCATGAAGCCACGTGGCACATGTGGAGGCGTCGTCGCGACCTTCTTGTGTGGATTGATCACAGTGACGTGCTGTTGGTTCCAAAAGAATGTACCGTCCTCTCTCAGGCACACGGGCAGTACGTGCACGAAGCGAAGATGTGCATGCACGCACTCTTTCCCTCGCACGCACATGCGGGTACACGGTGGGATGCATTTTTGTACGAAGATCCACCCCATTGATAATTTGACACGTGTAAAGTCGTTCACTTAATTAATGGTCAATTAATACAGCGCATCCAAATTGAGTGGACGTGAGGGAGGAAGTAGTTGAGAATGACATTACTACTCCACTGCGTGCATGCGAGTAGTTAAATCATGGGTTGCTACTTCCATTGATCTCCTTCGTATTTTGTGCCAATTTTTGACCATATTTTTAAGTAACATAATATTTATGCATGTCATAAAAAGTATATCATCGAAAACTATGTTCAAATGCGATTCTAATGATATAATTTTTGGTGACATGCATTAACATTTTCTTATTTAAATTTTTGGTCAAAAATTGGCACAAAATAAAAATGGGGCCAATAAACCAGGACGCAGGCAGCATGATCATTTTTTGCCTGGGCTACTGTTGGTGGCCCTTGTATTTAAATATGGACGGAGTGGAGTAGTACTATCTTTATCTTAGCCTCGTAGGGCTCTCCCAGCACCAAGGCTCGCCTCCCCACCTCACCCGCCGGATCCAGCCATGGATAATCCCTTAGATCCCAGGATCCCGTGGGCTGCCCTCTCGCTGCGGCCCGCAGCACTGCCGCCTTTGAGCGAAACCCACATGTGTTTTAGAGGGGATCCATTGCCCTGGAATCACAGATCGGTGGCGCCGGAGGACATGCCAGGGCTGCGTTTTAGGTGGTGGGCAGCAAGGGCAAATCGGATCGCGGAAGCGTCACATCGATTGGAGACAAGTTCCAAGGAGCTGCGCCTGGCGAAGCACAAGGCGGAGGCTCAAGATGATCTCAGGGGAGAGATGCTGAGGGATGTTAGCATCTGGCAGCGTCGCGTTGATTTCGAGCTGGGGCTAATGGTGGAGATCATATTCATGGAGTCGACTGCAGAGGAGAGAACGTGCATGCCTGCGGGATGGGATGAGCAGCCGGTGGAACTGTTCAAATGGGCGGTAGGAGAAGCCAAATCACGGAGCCAACTGCGGCGTCGGCGCTAGGCATGCATCGTAGGCGAGGTGAGCTGCCCTCCTTCCCCGCCAGCGATGCAGTGACCTACTCGGTTGCTGCTGCAGTGAACTTGCGGTGCCATGGCGGTTTGCAACCACGACAATCACTCCATATATATGTATTGTATTCCTGTGAAAATACTTGGTCGTTTGGAAAAAGATGGTAGGAGTAATTGATTTATCACTAGTTTTTGAATGCTTGGTCGTGACAATCACCCGAAGCCACAACCACAAGCCTCCATCGCGTAATACTTACGGTCGGTCGCACCAACAGATGGTCGATCGCACCCGCGTCTCACCGAAGGGACACGCATCGGCTTGGTCTGACATGTACGACCAGTTACATCACTGACTTGTGCGACCGCATTTGAGCAGTAGTAGTTGAAATTTGTGTTCCAGGAAACTCATCGGGAGCCGTTTCGTGCCTCGAAACCAAAACCATCAATTAATCTTTAGCTTGTTCCCATCACATTCCAAAGTAGTATTAGCCGGGAGTAGTATCAAACCTGAACGTGTTCCCACTATGCAGGTTTTAGTACTAGTGCTAGTACTAGGTTATAAAAAGGGGAACTACCTAGCCGAAAATTACTCTACTTTCCTCCTCATAAGTCTTTCTTGTTCGTCCTTCCCTGCCATGGCCGGTGTGCAGAGCTCTAGGTCGAGAACTACTAGTAAGAAGGGAGCGGCAACCAAGGCGGCGGAAAAAAAAGAGAGGGCTCGCCACCTTGCGGGTGGCTCGAAAGATCTCTCACGGGCAGGCGAGGGCTCCCAGGAGCGCCCTAGCCGCAGAGGCGAACATGCCGAGCTGGCGGTGCTGGAGTCGTTATCCCTCGATGACATGCCCGCTCAGATCAATAAGCAGAAGGAGTTGATCGACGGCTTGGTGAAGCTACTGAAGGAGAGCCTCGACGACATGACCGCTGAGCTCAATAACCAGGAGGAGTTGACCGCCGGCTTGGTGAACCTGCTGAAGGAGAGCATTGCCTTTGGTAAAAAGGCGACCGGTGAAATCCTGCAACTTCAGGAGGACAAGGCGAAGCTCCGCCATGAGCTCAACCTACTGAAGGAGGAGAACGCCAGCTGGAAGAAGCTGCATGAGAAGAGTAGTTCCTCGGTGAAGATGCTGCACGCCCTGGTCATCGAACAGAAGGAGGAGTTGCTGAAGCTCCGCATCGAGCACCAGGCTGCTGTCAAGGTACGTAATGCGGCCGGGGAAGAGATGATGAACGCTCGCGTCGAGAAATCCCACGTCATGGATAGAATGAAGAAGATGGCGGAGGAGACGAGCGACGAGATGATGGTCGTGGAAGCGATGAAGAAGCAGTTAGGACTCCGCAGTCAACTCTTCATGGAGTAGAGAGCAGCGCCCCAGACATGTGTCTGCGTCTTCCTTCTTTCTTCGGGGGGTTAATCTTTCTTCTTCTTTTTCCTCCTGTGTTTCTTCTTTTGCTTCGGGTGTTTCGCCGCATGTGTCACGTTCTCTGCGAGGCACGAATAAAACAATGCTAATGATGAGCGGTGCCGTGGGATCGATGACTAGCAAATTAAATCATTTTTTATCTCCATATCGCACTGGGCTTCTGTGTTTCACGCTCCTCCGTCGTACTAGTACTCAAGTGGAAAACTTGAGTATACCGCACGGTTCTTTGCTCCTGCTCAGGTCGTCGGCAACATTTATACGAGCAGTCAAATCACAAGGCCCCACCTTCCAGCAGTAATGAGCCGTCAAATCACAAAGGCCCTGGCCTCTCGTGAAACGGACCAAGCGAAACTGCCCCGCCCTCTAGCCTTTTAAATGTACTACTTTTGTACATTAGTAGTATCACTGGATTGCACCATGGAGCAAAACTAACAAGATGAAATTAAAGAAAAAAGGCGGTACATATAGAGAGCGCTCGTCGCCAAATTATGCATATAGTACTATTAAAAAAGCTAGTACGTGCTTCGATGGGATGCTAAAGTCTATTAAAGAAATTAGCATACATATTTAATTATTTGACAACTAAACTCCTTCATGCTTTGGGTAAACTTCTCTCATTTATGTTTTTTTTAAATTACTTATCTCATTTAAGTGTTTTGCGTATGTGCCTTGCTTAGAGCATGGTTATAGTATAGCCAATATGATGTTGGCCATATCATATATAGTACGTATATAATGTGAAGAAACGAGTGGTAGTACTACCAACTACAAGATGAACTAGAAGAAATACTAGTATGTACGTACTTAAGAGTTAAAGTAACTAGAAGGAACATAACATAGTTATGCTGGGGGCTCACCACAACACACCCCTCAAATAAAACTAAGCACCCTGAAATTAAATTAAGCAACTAATCCGGTAGACACTGCATTAGAACCACAATGAGCAACGACACTGCCACCTGACTCAGACTCCTCGTCCACGTGCTCGACTTCGTCCTTGTCCCTCTTCCTCTTGGCCAATACTTCTTTGCTTGAACTGCACACTTGGCTTTCGCTCTTCATCCAACCCTTGTAGATATTAAAACAAAGGTAGGCATCCATTGCAGCGTACTGGATGTGGTCTCTATCTAGTACATTCCACTGCCATGCAAGATGAAACTTGGGCGGAGGTTTCGTCAGTTTACCATACGAAGGATCAACCATGGCTCCTGCCAGGGTCAGCATTGAAGGCTGACGGGAGGACACCAGCCCATTCTTCTGGAGGTCGAAGGGCTGGCCTACAATGAGGCCTATCAGATCCATGACTCTTCTGTCGTTCGTAAAGTCTATAGTAACGAATTTGACTTTGCCGCCCGTGAGGAAGTTCTTAAAATCCTCGCACTCAACGTCGGCATGGCATATGTGGTAGACCAAGCACAAGTTATGCACGCAAACCTGGATCACGACAAGCTTCTTCCTCTCTTCCTCCTTTAGATTCTTCTCTTTTCCTAGGACTGTGGTGTACTCAACATCTAGCCCAGCGACCCACTCATCACCATTTGACTTTTCGAACATGCGTCTGAAGCGAGCAAGGCATCCTTTCACCGTCGCGGAAGAATGGGTGTAGATGACGTCGAACTCATCGTCGGTGATGGTTCTAACCTTGTACTCCCCGCCGATCATGGAGATTTGGGACGCCATGGATTTGGGAGGAGGGTTAGGATTAGTGGAACTGCTGTAATGTGAAACGACGGGACGACTAGGAGCTAACTGCCGTAATGTTAACGGACGGCCGGGGATGAGTAGGAGCGAACTACTAGCGGTTTTACGATTGTAAAAATGCTGAATGGGGCGTGCGAACGGCAGGGTAGTGGCTTGCCCGGTGGATAAATGGCTTCATGCACAGTACTATGGGGGCCCAATTAGATGTCATGTCTACTAGATGCCCAATTAAATGGCTTCATGCATCTGCGTGTTCGCACATCAAGCGTCGGGAAAATTACTGGTGATACGAAGCTTTCCATGCTCCCATGATACGGGCTTCCTAGAGCCCTTGGAACTGAGATCGAACGGTTGCATGGCGTGATTCTAGACCTATGGGTGAATATCCTATCCTGGAGGGTTATTCTGCAAATTTTCAGCAACTTAGCATGCGACCGTTCGAACTTAGATCCAAGGGCTATCAGCAGCCCGAATCATGGTCGCACCGACCACGACCGTCACCTCACTCGCACGATCGCGCCCTTGGAGATTTCAGACGGCTATAAATGAGCTTTTTTTTCTACAGTACTTCACATGCATGAAACTACTTCCTTCGTTGGTCAGTCCAGGTGTGTTAGGCTATCTGATGTTGGCATGGCACCTGCATACCATGGAGGGGATCAGGGGAGACTCACCCCGGTCGTATCGCCGCAGTAATAATGATAATGTCAAGTCAAATCACAGAGCCCGACCTATTCAGCAGTAACGAGCCGTCAAATCACACAGCCCTACATTTGCAGCAGTCTACTCCCTCATCTTCTCGCCTCTCTGTCGAACCGACTAGGCGGAACTGCCCCGCCTACCACATGGGAAAAGCCCCGCCATTGACTTTTAAATATAATTTTGTATCCATGGATTTTGCCATGGAGCAAAGCCTGAAGAAAACGGCGGTACACATGTATACAACACGCCCGTCGTGTTCACATCGCACCCCAGACGGTCGGTCGGTCTGGCACGCCGCTCACCAAATGGAACGCGCGTCATATTGCGTTTGCACACACATGTGGGACCGCAATTGAGAACCGACCATAGGCACACCCCCCGTCCCCGCAAGTCGGCTGAGTTAATAGAAGAGAGAGATGAGTGATAGTACGGGAGCAGTGATGTACACACGTCGGTGCCTGGATGATCCCTGCACGATACGGGATATCAGTTCGTGCATGTTGTGTTGTATAGGGCTGTAGTTCTGATTAGAAATCTAAAAAAAAGGTTTCTTGTCATCTCACAATAATAGTTGCCATGTGCTTCAGATCACTGCGAGGATTAAACAGCGACAACTGCGTTCCTCCAAGGCGCTAGTCATTGGGGGCACATGCACTCGGTTGCCATCTAGGTCAAGCCGGCTATGTTAACTAACTTATCTACGAGTTTGTCTGTTAAGTTGAGCTTTGACCGTCGTCTAGTTTGTCCGTCGGGATGCATGTTTTCTCCTTGGGGCAGTGAGGTTATTGTTTCTTGTCATGTGGCATTTTTTCGTGTTATATGTTAATCCGGTGCTTCAGATCAAAATGATGACAACTGCACCTCCGGGGCACGTGCATGAAGACTTCTCGATAGTCATTGACGAGGTCAAGCTTGCTCCGGTAGAAAAAATAAAACTACTACACTATATAGGCAGGAGCCTCCGCGCTTTCTTGCTAGTGTTGCTCTCTTCACACTCTCTCGTCCTCTCCAGATCTAAACACGGTAGCGGTGGCCACACTCTCTCTCTGCTCACTGCTGGTCACAGATCCGGGCGGATCCCCTCCGCCGGGGAAGGTGAGAAGGTGCAACGTTCACGCGGTCATCCTCGGCGATGACTCTAACCCACTACCGGCACGTCCTGATCAGCTTGCCTTGCCGTTCTCTCCCACGCAGCACCGGCTAGGGAGGGCCTCCGACCCCTTCTTCCTCGCTGCCGTAGTGTGGGCAGATCCGGCCTCCCGCCGCCCATCTAGCGACATCCCGGCGACCCTCAGGTATAACTTCCTTCGAAACCGGCCTTGCTCTACTGCCCCAGCTCCACACATCGCTGCATTTGTATCTTTTACTATTTTTGAGGCCCTCGTAGATAGGATCGATCGGCTGTTCGAAATCCACCTAAATTTTTACTATTAAGAGGTAAAACTGCTTCATGCAGTCGCATCTAGTAGTACTACGTCATGCAGTTGAATCTAGTACTACTTGGTTCAAACAGGGAAGAAAGGGGGTGGGGGTTGGGGGAAGATTTGTTACCTGAATCGAGGACTTGGTCGAAAGAGGAAATAATGGGGGCGAAAAGTAGCAGAGACTGGCTATCCAACTGGTCTCTTGGTCTAATAGGGAAATAAAGAGAAACGCAGTACAAACTCGATATAAACCGATCTATTGGTTGAAAAAGGAACGAAAGTGCGGACTGGGGGACAAGTCAATAGAGTATGTCCAGCACTAGATTTGCTAGCCTCACATAGTATAAGGTGGCTATATCGAACAAAAATGGGACCAACCCAGATATCCTGTTTGGATGTTTGTTCCCTCGAGCCCCTCTTATGTAATGCCACCGGTAAAATGTAGCAGTCCCACTGTTAAAGCAAGGACACATTAAACCAATGTTGTTTTCAATGTAATGCCTCAGTAATATGAATCTATGGCACTGTTTTTCATGTCCTGCTAAATTTCCCTTTAAGATAAGTTGCTTCTTTTCGTTAGAAATGCAACTGTTCTGGTCCGCCTACTCTCCCGTGCCCAAATATCAACTCTTTAGCAGCTGTTAATGTAATGTTGCTAGTAAAATAAAGCAATGGCACCATTAAAGTAATGTCGTATTTAACGGTTGTCATGGTTAATCCTAATGCCCACACTAATATCTAGCAATGTTGCTGCTTTAGAAATTGCTACTGTCCTTGTAGGATCGCCATTCAGATAAGGAACATGCTTCTTTTCATTTGATGTATGTTTCATCACTTGTTAGTCACCCTCCTTTCCACCTTTTTGTCCAAACAGAGATATACATTTCATGCTTGATCTTAGTTGAACTGCACAAAATGATATCCAAATTATAGTTGAACATTCCACGAGCTTCATGACCAACCTTGATGTTGCTCAATTTTATTGCAACTAATGAAGAAGAAGCTGCTAGCTCATGGGACCAAGTACTTGTTAACTGCATGATGCAAGCATTGCTTCATTTTAGGTGAACTACACAAAAAGGTCCCATGAATTGAATCATCCATGTTGGTGACTGGTGTCATCCCTTCTATGATGGCGTTGACTGCAGATATGGTTCCCATCATGAGGTATGTTCCTTTTTGGTCCAACCGTTTGCCAAAGATCCTGCATGTTGACTCTGCTCTTTTGCTACTATTTTGGCACTGCCATGATAAAGCAGTAATGTTATTATTTTGCACATTAATCTAGTGGCACTATTAATTTGAGGCAATGTTTTGGCATCGCCAGCACCACTGATTTTTTATATATCAAAAGAGGGGATTTCCTTCGATTTCATTAAAGAAACCCAACCATAGAGAACCATTATCCGACAACATCTCAGTGTAAACGGGCAGTTATGCAACTACTACTAGAACGGACTGAGTACTAGCAGGAGACAAGTTCGCCACATAAGCTAGGCAGGTAGGGGGACGCAGCCCCAGCTCGACCAAGTTTGGATTACAACCCAAAAGCTACCACCAAAACATCAAGGGGGAGGATAGGGACTGAAAGAGCCAGCTTCAGCATCCCAGTCTAAGCACTCCCGGCCTCCATCCTTGGAACGCATGGTACACCTCGCTTGCCACCTGCTCGACCCTAGTGCCACTGATAAAATGAAGTAATAATATGTAACACCCTGGTTTTCGCTCTTGTTTTTTTCCTTCGCCGGATTTGACTCCCGTCTTTTTTTCCCCGAGGTTATGGGATTTTCTCTCGCTCTTGGGTATATGAAGATGGTCATACAACCTTGCCTTCCCTATCCAACCCGAGATTCTCCTCAGTCCAACCTTGCCACCCAAGCTATGTTCTCAAGACTTTTCCGCCGAAACCCTACCTTCCGAGTTATCGGAAAGGAAACCCTAATCTCTTCCATTACAAAGGAACCCCAACTTCCTTTGATCTTTTATCTCCCAAACTTTTCCCAGTGATCATCCTATCTTTGTAAACCCTGGATATGTAAAAATATTGCCAAGTCATTTGCAATATTTTTCATTAATAATAAATTCCTTTTTCTGCCAGTTAAAGGAATTAAATCCAGGAAAATATCTATCCATCTCCAAAGTTCATGAAAACATGTGGAGATATTCTTTGTGATCATGTTGAGCTCCCATAAAAATATTGGCCATAATTAAATAGGAAAAATTGCATTTTCCTATTTAATGCCAATATTGCATTTTGGGCACTTTCTTAAGGAACTACCATTTTGGTAGCCAGGAAAAATCCCAAATAAATTGTGGAGATTATCCAATCTATATATTCACCATTTCCATCAAAATCCAAGTCCCACAGTTCAAAGTTTGAGCACAGCATCCATTTGCAAATTCTGTCCAGATTTTTAGTTTGCAACGGAAGTGCTTGAACCCTTGATCTATTTGAGCTGAAATTTTTCATGGTGATTAATATTGCTAAATCACTCATGGAAACCAAAAACCAGCTCAATTCATCCACCCATTCAGCCACATCAATTTTCTCAAGTTTCTGTCCATTTCAAAGCTCTGTGAAGGAAGTACCACTTTGGCATTTCCAAATGAGCTGAAATTTTACCAGCACCTTCATATATTCAAATCATCACTCTCTACCATAATTCAACTCATTTCATCAAGCCATTTGAGCACAGCTTCAAATTCCATTTTTTGGGCCAAAAATTGCATTGCAAAGGAAGTATATGCAAATGAGGTCCAAATGACTTCAAACTTTTCCAGAACCTAGTACTTCCTACCACATGTCATTTTGACAAAGATCTATCTCCTCTCCTTCATCCATTTCTCCAGCAAGATCCAGCCAAGTTTCTGTCCAGAATCTGTTCTGGATCCCCTAGACCCCTCCAAAGCTTCCTGTTCCTGTCTGATGGGTTAATTCATATATTTGAGGGGGGATGAACATGCCAGACACGATTTGAGCTCTTAATAGTGCCTGGTCCATGTGGTGCCGGTGGTGACCGCGTGAGACCTAGCCAAAACAGAGCTCTGCTCAGTCTTCGGTCGATTCCCTCCCCTGTGCTCTCACCGTCGCCTTCTGCCGACGTCTGCGGCGATGTACGACACCCTATCCATCCCTAGATGGCCTTGGAGCCAAGCTCGTTGGCAGCTGCTGCCGACATCGATGCTCCACCGGAGCACCGCCACCTCGTCGAGCTCCTGAAGCTTCGGCCGTCGTCCAACTCCTTCCCGAGTCCTCCCTCGAGCTCCTCCTCCTCTCCAGCAGCCTCAGCTCTCTCTCCCTCGAGCTCCGGAACCCCCCTCCCCTCCCACAACAACCATGGCAGAGGTTCTGCCGCCGGCGCCCGTAAGGAATCCTAGCGCCCCGGCCGCTCCCCTTCCTCCTGTCCATGGCTGCGGCCTCCCCTAGGTGTCAGCAAGCCGCTGCCGTCTCCATTTTCGTCAGGGAGGTCCTGCTAGCATGGCCCCCCTACTGCTGTTCGGCCACCGCGCTTCGAGAAGCGGCACCAGCGCCGTAGGCTGTCCCAGGCGACCGTTCGGCCACCTACGGGTGCGGTAAGGAGCGGCCAGGCCTCCTCGCTCGCCGGCCGACCCTGTGGAGCGGCGAGGCAGCGGCTACGCCGGCGACCGAGCGCCCTGCTCCCCTCCTCTGTCCCACGCGAGAAGAGGAAAAAGACAGAGAGAGGGAGATAAGGTGGGCCTAGCCCTTCAGTGGCCCACCATTTTTTTTAAAAGTGGGGAGTAGCAGCAGGTGGGCCGGCCCAGTGGAGCAGCGGCAGCCACGGCATCTTTTGGCCTGAAGTAGCCCAAGATCAACAGTGCCACTTTGCCTTTTCCAGAAAAAACTATGGAGGACCCATAAGTAAATACTTTTCTTACAGAAAGGTCCTTCTACAGTCAACCCCTCATAACTTTTCGCTCCTAACTCCGATTCAGGTGAAACCAACGCCCACTTCTTCAGTTCATCGAGCCCGTTCCGATGGTACCATTTTCATAATGTTTCCACACAGTGGAAATAACCATTTTGCCCTTGCCCTCTATCAGCCCCCTCCGAGAGAGAACTTTTCCGGCGATCCTTTCGCGGCTTCACCGCACTTCTTCCCGGAGTATTCATCGACCCCCAGGCAAGCCGACCATCTGATATATGCCCTAAAGCATTGCTCTGTGTTATTCTTGCATGTTTAAATTAATATGCTTGTGCTTGTCTGTGTAGTAGTGAGCTGTATATGACTCTGACGAACCCTTGCTTGCACTTTCTTCGGTGACGGCACCACGCCTATGTCTGAGCTACTTTTGGCCGTCCGAGGTGGATGCCGACTTTTATTTCTCTTGTCAGCAACTAGCCCGTGTTCTGAGCTGCTTTTCAGCCATCTCGGACAGTTGTTGAATTTCTTTCTGTAGTAGTGACCCTAAGCTCTGAGCTGTTTTTCGGCCGTCTTAGGGAACTGCTACATTCTTTTCATCAACACTGTCTCATGCTCTGAGCTGCTTCCAGCCATCTTGAGCCGGGGTTGAGTTATTTCGGTAATGTCCCAGATCTGAGTTGTAAAGACCGTTCTGGTGGCTACTGGTTTCTTTGCCGGTTTTATGCAAGGGTTCCGATGGTCGTAACTTACAGCTAGAACTTGTAAAGTGATAACTTGCCATTTAATTGTTGTTTCACTAATGACTCATTGCGATGTTATGTGAAGATAGGTTGTTATGTTTCCACAGTTGTTACCTCATACATAGTTACCACCATGTTAAGTTATTCGTGATGAATATCCATGCTTGCTAAGTACTGGCTAAAGCTAAACCTAGTCGGTTAATCCAGAGTCACCTGTCTGGACTTATCCGTGCAACCACATTTGCCGGTATGGGACGGCCTTGACTTGGTCTGATCACGTGCTCTTTTATCGGTACCGCCAACTAGGGAAGGTATTGCGTGCGCGCTACCCTGGCCCGGTAGGCGGCGATAACCTTGTGAGCCCAGTTGATTGTTTAACCCGGGACTCCCCGTTTGGGACAGTTTAGTTTGGCCACGATGGTGGCAGGTGTCACGAGGTGACACAGGGGCCATCCAGGGCAGGACTCCGGGGGAGGATGATTGCCGATGGTACGGAAGAGGAGTCACGGGTTAGGCGGGTTTCGTTGGAGCAACCCTGGTCCACCCGAATGGGATCACGAGGTCAGGTGCTCCATGGTGTGGGTAAAGTGCGCAACCTCTGCAGAGTGTAAAATCTATTTGAATAGCCGCGTCCACAGTATTGGACAGTCCGTCTAGACCTCTCTAGGTGGTCAACCATAATAGTGATAATAATGATGGAAGAACTCGTCTTATGCCCTGAAATACTCAGTGGATTGTGAATATTCTGAGGGTTGTAAGGCAACCCGGAAGAGAGTAAGTTGGATCTGGTTAAGAGTTGGATTGGATCCTGAGATTATTCGGAGTATGGATTATATACTTGATATGCTTTACCTTACTGTATTTTACTTTAGTAGTTATATGGCTAGATAGTTATCCATGTCATACTAATTAATATTGCTCTAATAACAAATCCATGCTTGAATGCCATGGATTTCTTTGCTTGGTGTATATGTTAGTTTGGTTTGCTTGCGAGTACATTCAAAAGTACTCAGCGGCCTTCAATGTGGCCAGGTTCACATAAGGATCCGTCGTTCGTCGTCGAGGAGCCGGAGTGTTCGCGGGCTAGAAGAGTAACCTAGTCAGATCCCTGTGGATTGGAGCCGCACCAGGACCCTGCTGCCGTAGATAGATCTTTTCCGCTGCCATCACCCTTGTAAAAATATCATGTAAGACTTATATATCCATTAATAGAAATGCATGTGTTCTTGATACTTGTTCTAAATGCGCATGCCAGAGTGATTTCCTGGGCTGGTATGCGTGGCGACCGTCTGGCTACAGTGGTAATCAGGCGGGGCGCCACATAATATAGTTAAAATAGAGCTAGTGTCCTCTCTACCATTTCATTTCCAATGTAGATAAAGAAAGTGCTTCTCTTTGTTAGTATATGTTTCATCAACTAGTCCCATTGTTAATGTTTAAGTGTTTCTGCAAACTGGGGTGCTTAATTTTAGTTGATCTCCACAAAAATAGAGATTGGAATGTCTCAAGGCCCCTCTTTGTACTACCGCGGTACACTGATGTTCATCACTGGCAGAAGGTGTATCGGGGAGAATTGGGTCGATTTCGAGTATGAGGCATACCGTATGAGGCGTCGTAGGGTCCATCTCGCCCTCGCAGCATGGCATACTGTGATACTATCGCAATATTTTCCCATTAAGAAAATGAAATTTCTTCTATTTATTACTGTATGCTTCATCAACTAGTGTCACTATAATGTAATCACGCTTTTTTATTATCTGTGCAAACAGGGTTATTCAGCTGCATTTTGGTGGAACTACACAAATGTATGGATGGAACCGGCATATATGCAGAGTGCGAGGTGCTAAGTAAAAATTATCGACACCAACCATGCTCCATCTAAGCATTGGCATCCACCACCGGTGGGATGGGTGGCACTCTTTGTGGACGGATCTTTCTCGGCAGCAAATCCTCTAATCAAATACTAGTAGCTTATATTGGCACTTTTCTAGGGAGTACTCTTTTCTGAAAGAAGCACCAATCGATTTTTCATTGTTTGTACACATTGTCACAACTTTATTTTTGGTCCAGAGCTATTTTAGGGTGATTGGTGTAGTACTCAGAGACTCGGAGTACTACCTAGTACTTACCCGTATGATTTTCATTAGCTGTCACACTGATTGTAAGCATGAGCAGATGGAAGATTAGGCTAGTGCGAAGCTTACCTTAAACCCTACCTCTGCCGTTGAAATGAGGTGAGCGGCGAGGGAACACTAGAGAATGGCGGGGAAGTGACGTCGCGCCATCCGGCCTCCTCTTGCGGTGGGAGAATGAATACTCCTGTGGCTCCGGCTGGCACTGCGCCCTCACGAATGGCACACCATACTCGATCGATTCGTTATCCTTTGGATGCTCGACCTTCGACCTGTACGCCCACCACCTCCACTTGACTTTCGCCTCGGGCGAATCTGTCTGCTCCATCGCCCAGAGGAGATACTCGATGAACTCGAAGGACTGCGGCGTGACTGCCACCGGGGAGTACATCACCGCCCTCATCGCCGCCGTCTCGCTCTTTCGCATACATTGCCACATGGCCCTCACCGTCCTCAAAATCTCCCACTCATTGTCAAACCAAGTAAGGATCTCCTTCAACCTAGCTAACTTCACTTGGTCGCCGCTGGAGATCTGCCTGATTCGCTGCTCCATCCTCTCCATAGATGTCCTTCTGAGAGGTCTGGTGCTAGCTTTGGAAGATGGGAGGAGAGACGGTGGTCTTTCAATGGAGAAGAGGGAGAGGCGAGACAGTGGTTTTGCAATGGAGAAGATGGAGAGGAGAGGGGGTGGTTTTGCAATGGAGAAGAGGGAGAGGAGCGTGCAGCAGCGATTTACAGGATTGGACGAGAGGGCCGGCGCACTGTGACTGGATCAAGATCAAAATCAATTTACCCTTAAATTAAGAAAGCATCCCCACATTAGCTAGTCTCCCTTGTATTCTGGGTCATATTTGACCATGATTTTAACAAATAAAATATATGTTATATGTTGAAAAAATAATATAATTTGAAAGTACATTCAGATACGAACCAAACGATACAATTTTTGATGACATGCATTCACATTTTGCTTGTCAAATACAGTACGTGGTCAAACTTTGACCCAAAATGCGCAAAACAAAAAAAATACTTCCAAGACCGGCGCTGCTCCTCTCCTCTTAAACCACCACCGCTCCTCTCCTGTTCCAATCCAAAACCAGCATCGCTCCTCTCCTCTTCCATTTCAAAACCACCGCCGCTCCTCTCCTGTTCCTATCCAAAACCAGCGCCGCTCCTCTCCTCTTCCATTTCAAAACCACCGCCGCTCCTCTCCTGTTCCAATTCAAAACCAGTGCTGCTCCTCTCCTCTTCCATTTCAAAACCACCGCCGCTCCTCTCCCATTATAATCCAAAACCAGTGCTGCTCCTCTCCTCTTCCATTCAAAAACCACCGCCGGCGAGTGAAGGTGCTGTGGAGAAGTAGATCGATGGAGGAGTACAACCGATATGTGTGGCTCACAGGCGGCGACCCTGTGAAGCTAGCTAGAATGTTGGAGATACAGTCTTGGTTTGACAACCCGGAGCAATTAGCGGCGACGGTGACAACGATGGCCAAATATCTGGAAAAGAGCGAAAAGGAGGCGATACACCGGGAGGGAGTCATGCGGAAGTACATAGAGCAGCTCCTCTAGGCCATGGAGCAAACAGATTCACCGGATCCGACCGTGAGGCTGCGGTGGTGGGAGTATCGATCCAAGATGGAGCATCCACCCGAGATTGAAGGATCGAGAATCTACATGGTGCCATTTGTGAGGGTGCTGTGGTAGAGCGAGCCGGTGGAATCTTCGTCGACGGAACCCAACTACAAGAGGAGAAAAACAGTTGGCGCGACGACGCTTCCCCGCCATCCTCTCCCTCGCCGTTCACCTTGTCCCACGAGGTGGCTGTCTGCCACCGAGGAATAGGAGGGGACTCCCCCCCCCCCAAATAGTCTGAGGAGGAGCTTAGGTTTGTCAGTATTTGTAGGTTGTGAATTATGTTTTGTGTTGTGTATTTTGAGAGTACTTTCAGATATGAATGTCTTTTGAAATTCAGATTTGCAGTATTGAGCATATGAAGTATTTTATGAATTCTAGAGATCTATTTTTAGCACTTTAAAAAATGTAGTTTCATATAAAAGTGTAGACAATGTGAGTCTCAGAGAAGAAACTGCAAGTTTCAGTTTCAGATTAAAAACTGCAAGTTTCAGAGGCAGAGCATTTATATTAACATGCCCTTTTCAAATAGGGATAACATCATGTTGGAAGTTTTATTCATGGTCGAAAATGTTACTACCAGCCAGTTAACATCATGATGATCAACATTCATGCATAGCACATCTTCATATGATGCACAGTCAGAAAGATATGCTATTTTGAAAATGCCCACACAATGTTGAGTGTGCGAAAGACAGAAATCGAGGGATGAAGTTTTGGCAAGTGTTGGAGGTGGTGTGTGTAGATGACAATGGGCACCCACATGTCAGACGCGAAGGCAAAATTTTGTGGATATTTTCACTGCATCAGGTGGAATTGAACCCGGGCGGAGCAACGGTTGGGGAGTGGAAATTGACCACTGGGCTACTCCAGTACTTTCGCTGGAAATTAGGCACAACATCTACCACTACTGTAGCATGTCTTCCCCGGCTCCGGTGCGTTCTCGTCTGGGGCCTGGACGTCATCCTCCGCCTTTGTGCGCTCGCTGCGGCGCCGCTATCTGCCGTTGTGGACATGCTCAACAACCGAGAGGAATCTGGAGAGGACTGTACGTGGAGAGGCAGACAGTCGGGACCCACCAGGTCCATGGCCGTATGCAAGCAAGTGCCAAATTGAAAAAATATACTTCCTCCTAATGCTATACTGACGTTGGGGGCCACGTGTTTGTCAATGTAGTTACTAAAGGAGATAAATTTACAACGAAGCTAGTCATCGGGGAGCTGGCAGGTATCATTTATTATCAGTGGGCCAACAAGTATCAGCTGGGTTGTGGGCTGCCCAGTCTAGGCTTTCTTTTTTAACATGTGCAGCCCACTACATGCCGGTTTGTATTTTTTTAGGGCCGTCATGTATCGACCGGCCTATGGCCCTCCCATCCTAGGTTTTATTTTTTCTTAAACATCCGCAGCCCAACTTATGTATTTTTTTGAAGAAAACACAAAGGTCTGTTCTATTTTTCTATATAAGAATAGGAACGCCAGGTCCAACTTATGTTTCCCTTCTAACTATATTATATATATTTATATTATTTTATATGTCATTATATATTATTATTATCATCATATATTTAATAGATACTTACATATATAAGAAAAAATATCCCACGTATTACGAACTTATAAAAATAAATGTTTAAGAATAAAATCCTGGGTTTTTTTACATTAAGGTCAACGAAAATCCAGGTGATTGTGTACAAAAGCTTGGTAAGATTTAAGAACCAATGTAAATAAAGCACTTATTATTTAAATATATTTATAACAAATTGCTCAGCCCCTGTTTATTTTTTGATAACATTGCTGCGCCCAACCCAACATTATAATTAGAACCAGCCCAGCAAAATCGTGTATTTCGAGAAAGTGCAAATGGGCTGTAATTTTTTAGGAAAAAATAAATGGGCCGCATGGATACTACATTATTTGTTCACCCAGCCCAGCAAATTCATGTTTTTCAAGAAAGTGCAAATGGGCTTTAGTTTTTGAGAAAAAAAATGAGCCGCATGGACGCTACATTATTTGTTCACCCAGCCCAGCAAATGGGCTGTAAATTCTAAAAAACTGGGTTGAATATGTGCGACATTTTTGGAGGCTGAAATGTGGGCTAATAGGTGTTGTCAACTTAGTCAACAAATGATTCTGACATTGATAGTCGTTGGATGTAAATCCAACGGTCGGCATTCATCTTTAATCTCTCGTCTTCTTCCTCCAGCGCCATCGGGACCACCTGCTCCCGTCTCCGGCTGCTAGCAGCTCTACTTAGCACGCTTCACTGCAAAGCGCTACCCCACCACCGCCCAAGCCATCCCTCCACCCCTCCACACCTCCTGTTATTCTCCACCGACTGTAGAACCATGCCGCACCAGAACCAGTTAACCCTCGTACACCTCTTCGTCTGTGACTCCACTGCCGCGTCTTCCCATCATAGGCTCGTTGTCGTCCGGGGCCTCGCCTTGGTGCGCTCGGTGCGGCGTGGTCAACAAACAAGAGTCATCAAAAGAGGACTGTACGTGGAGAGGCTGACAGTGTGGACGCACGCATGCAACCGCCTCCTTATTAATTGAAAATAAAATTATTCCTCCCCCTGAAAGCTGGGGCCCACCACGTATATCTTCGCAAGGAAGGAAGTGCCTCATTATTCCTGCCCCTAACAGCTGGAACCCACCAACAACATCTTTGCACGCAAGGAAGTGCCTCCTTATTTTGGACAAAAAATATATGATTCTGCCACTGACCACTGGGACCCGCCAGCTATATATTCGCACGCAAGGAAGTGCCTCCTTGTCCTCCCTGACAGCTGGGACCCACCCGGTCGAAGCATACGTATTGTTGTCTGTGTACATACCGGTTGATCGGTCTGTCTGCCACGATGAACCGTGGCCGAGTAAGGAGCTGTAGCAGTTCAGGCAGTCCCGTCTAAATCCTGTACACATACGACAGCTACGCTGCAAAAAAGACGGCCACGTACGTACATATAGGCGTGGTCTCGAACGCGTATAGCGACAGCATCCTGTTCATCGGCAGCCAACCAGCTAGGTCAGAACGGAAGAAACACTGTCATGTTCATTGAGAGGCAACCGACTGGGTCGGAATACGTCATGTTAATCGGGAGTCAACCGGCTTGGACGGAACAGCCGAAATGAGGTCTGGCGTACCGCAGAACGGAGGAAACGGCCTTTTGTTCAAGTGGCTGCGGTTGAAACAGGGTGCTGTTGATCGGGAGGGGTGTGGCGTACCACAAAACACAGGAAACAGACTTGTGTTGGAGCACCTATGGTTGAAGCGGGGTCCTGTTGATCGGGAGGGGTGTGGCGTACCGCAAAACGGGACTCCACGGGCTACTATTCATCCACCGTCTACTGCCTTGCTCCAGCCTCCACGACCTACTGTTCATCCACCGTCGACTTCCTCCAGCCTCCAACTGCTACTTTTCATGCACCGTCGACTTCCTCCACCCTCCACCAGCCACTGTTCATCCACGGGCTACTGTTCATCCACCCTCCACCGGCTACTGTTCAACCAGCCCTCCACGGGGTCCTCTTCATCCAGCGGCAACGGCCTCTACTACCACGGGGTCTTGTTCATCTAACCCCCACCAAGAACTATTCATCCAACCCCCATCGGGGACTGTTCATCAAGAGGCAGCTTCGATCGGCTTCAGTTAGCAGCAGTAGCGAAGGAATCACTCGAGTTCAGTTAACAGCCAAGGGATCGATCGGGGTTCAGTAACATAGCTAGTGCAATTCTCGGGTTCAGTTAGAGCCCAACGCCTCACACACACGCGCGTACATGTACTAGAGAAATGCACAAACCAACATGCATCGCTCGGCCCCGACCACCCACAGTAACCAGGAACTCCCCAAAAATTTCCTCGCCCTCGCTTCTACCATGATTTTTTCCGTCATGGACGGCCCAAAGAATTTCATGCAGGTGTGTCCCCGGCCCGCCCAGGACGAAAAGCCCATTTTCTGTCATGATTTTTTATCATAGAAGTAGGAGCCCACCACATCTATGATGATATGTGCTTTTGTCACAATTATCGTCATAGAAGTTTCATAAGCATGACAGAAAAAAAAAATCGTTCGGGCCAAAATGTCACGGATGTGTCTTTTTTTTTTGTAGTGCGAGCATCTGCAATTGGCATGCGATTGGCACCGTCTTGAAGTAGCCGTCAACTTGAGCCGCTTAAAGCACGAGGCCACATGCTCGAAGGACAAGGAGTCCTCCGTTGCGGCGAAAGAGGCCCGCGACCGTGCTTTAGAGGAGGCCGAGGCCACGGGCCGACAATGCAAGGCCACCGAAAGGCGTGAGCGGGAGCTCTTGGACTCCATCGGCGCCCTGGAGCGGCGGGCTTAGGTGCATGGGGCCGTCATGACCACCTCCGCAGAAGTGCCGTCGGCCCGCGAAGCGAGGCTTCACGCCCTTGAAGAGGCGTTGGAGCTGGTGGCGTCCGAACAGAACCTGGAGTGCGAGCGGCTGGAGGTGATGGAGCATCAAGTGATGGCCACCAAGGATTCACTAGCCTCCTGGGAGGCAAGGGTCCAGGCGGAGATCAATGAGGGGATCACGGGAGCCCGCCAAGACCTCGTCCAGGACCACCGCTAGAAGCTGGAACTTCAGGAGGCCTGCTTCCGCACTCGGCGTAAAGACCTGACAGATGAGATTGATGGCCTCAAGAAGCAATTGGCTGGGGCGGACAAGCGCCAGAAGGCCACCCTCGAAGACCAAGCCACGGCTGAGGCTGAGCTGGTGTCCCTTTGTCAGCAAGTGGCAGACGCCACCTCCTTGGTGGAGCGGTCAGCAGACGAGGCGAATCAGGCCTGGGGTTTGCAGCATACATGCTCCGTGATGTTCCAAGACCTCGAACGGAGGGCCAGCCATGCCCTTAGCTCCATCTGCAAGGAGAGCGTCTCCAGCCCCCTTGTGGCTGACGACGCTGGCTACCTCGCCTTTTTTACCAAGATTGTGGAGCGGCTTGAGGGGGGTGCAGAGAAAGTGCACAAGCTTGTTGAAGAAGAAAGCCGTGACCTCCTTGCACAGGCGTCGACGCTTGTCTTCAGCCACCTCCTTCGCTCCGACCCCGATTTCGATTTTCAGGCTGCGATCGATCATGTTCCCAAGGTCATCCGCGATGCCATGGGGGAATGGGTGGAGGATAATGTGGATGAACTAATCGCTCGGTTTGCCCCCGACAACCATGAAGATCAGCACGGGGCCGATGAGCACGGGGCTGCCGTCGACGACAATGGCACGTCCCCTTAGGTCACCTTTCTTCTATTTTACCTGCTGACATTTTAAGTAAGGCCCCGCGGGGATGTAAAGGGTACCGGTGGGAACTTCTTAATGATGTATGGAACAATGCTGCACTCCCTTAGGCTGCTTTTCCTTTTCTGCTTATTCTGTACCCCCAGCCCTCGAGCGAGGGTTGATCATCGCTGGTACGCCGGGTCATGATGCCCGACCGAGGCTAGGAGAAGAGTGCTCCTGAGGTCAGAGACCAAGGGCAACGCATGCCTGTTGGCTCGCTCGAGAGCGTCGCGCGAGGACTTGGACACCAGAGTCTTGGTGAGGTGTGCACAGGGGCAGACCCGTGGCTGCCGCGGCCCGAGGCCCCACGACGCTGGGGCTGGCCCGCGTGCAACACCGTGCCCAGCCCCTGCTCGCGGGATGCTCGGGAGTGGGCAGTAGGCGGCCGTTGCTATTTTCGGGAAAACTCAAGAAAAGGAAACACCGCAAGAAAAGCAAACCCCCCACCCTTCATTGAGCAAATACACAAAAACTTGAAATTTCATTCAGGGAAATCACGAAATGGTTTACAAGAAATAGGGAAAATGCTGCCACGTCCAGCGGCTACATTAGTCTTCCTACCAGCATGGGGCCTCCACTTGGGCGTGGGCATAGTCATTGTTCGACCGTTCCGCCAGCGCGGAGCATGGGGCTTCCACTTGGGCGTGGGCGGGAGCTCCCGCGAGGCCGTGGGCCGGCGCACTGGGAGACTCCAGGGCGTGTACAACCCCACTCATTATTACGTGAGAGTGTCATGGGTAGAACTTGCGGAGGTGTTGGATGTTCCAGGCGTTCTGCACGGGGACCCCGTCCTCTGTCTCCAGGCGTGCGGCGCCAGGCCTGGAGATGCGGGCAACCCTGAATGGGCCCTCCCACATGGGCTAGAGCTTGTGAAGGCCCTCCCTAGAGAGGACCCGTCTTAGGATGAGGTCTCCATCCTTGAGAGTCCGGGAGCGGACATTGCGGCTGTGGTAGCGTCGTAGGGCCTGCTGGTACCTGGCGGCGCGGAGGGAGGCCTCGCGGCGGGCCTCCTCGCCGAGCACAAGATCGGTTTCCCTGTGCGGCATCCTGACGCGCCTCATCGAATGCCAAGACCCGTGGGGAGCCATGCTTGATCTCAAGCGGGAGGACCGCCTCGATCGTGTAGACGAGGAAGAACAGAGTTTCACCAGTGGGCTTAGTCGCGGTGGTGCGGATAGACCACAGCACGGACTGCAGCTCGTCCAGCCAACCTTTGTCGTAGGCGTCAAGCTTCTTCTTGAAGCTTCTGGCCTTGAGGCCCCTTAGGATATCTGCGTTGGCGTGCTCGGCCTGGCCATTGCTCCACGGGTGCGCCACCGAAGTGTAGCATATATGCGTTCCAAGGTTAGCACAATATGACCTGAAGAGGTTGCTTGTAAATTGGGACCCGTTATCAGTGATGATGTGGTTGGGGACACCGAAACGGCTCACGAGGCCCTTGATGAACTTGACTGCCGAGCCTGCTGGAATGGTGCACATAGGTTCCACCTCTGCCCACTTGGTGAATTTGTCGATGGCTACATAGAGATAACGGTAGCCGCCGGCCGCCCGAGGGAACGGCCCTAGTATGTCCAGCCCCCAGACCGCAAAGGTCCATGAGAGCGGAATTTTCTGGAGCCCCTGCGCCAGCTGGTGGATCTACTTGGCGTGGAATTGGCAGGCCTCGCAAGACCGAACTAGCTTGGTGACATCGTGAAGCGTTGTGGGCCAGTAGAAGCCGCTGCGGAACACCTTACCCATGAAAATGCGCAATGAAGAGTGGTGCCCGCAGTCTCCCCCGTGGATATCAGCCAGTAGCTCGCGCCCTTGGTCTTCTTAAATGCACCTTAGCGAGACGTCATTAGGACACCTATGGTACAGCTCGCCATCTTGCAGGCAGTAACCGGTGGCCTGGTGAGTGACGTGCTCCATGTCCTCCTCCTTTTCTGGCAGGGTGCCGTGAAGCAGGTACGCCTCGAACTGCTTGGTCCAACTGTCCTCCTGAGGTGTCAAAGCCAGGAGCAGGCGGGCTCCTGAGGTTGGGCGGCAGGGCGAGGCGCCTGTGAGCGGCGTGGGAGGCAGCTCCTCTTGAGGCAGGGTTGCGCCAGCCGTCGGGTGTGCAACTAATGGCTTGAAGAGCCTTTCTTCAAAGATGCCAGGGCTCTGGGGCTCGCGGCGTGGCACGCGCTTGGCAATGTCGTCCGCTTCCTTGTTTGCGCCTCGAGGGACGTGTTGCAACTCCAAGCCAAAGAAACGCTTTTCAATTTTACGTACTTCCTCCAGGTATGCCGTCATGTGCTCGTCCTTTGGCTTGTACTCCTTGTTGGAGAAGTTGACAAGAAGCTGGGAGTCGCCCTTAATGGTGAGGTGCTTGACCCCCAGGGCGGCCGCGGCCTTGAGCCCGACGATCAAGCCCTTGTATTCCGCGATGTTGTTGGAGACCTTCTCGCTATGTTTGAAGCAAAGCTGGACGGCATAGTAAAGCTTGTCTTTGGCCAGAGAAATGAGCATGACGCTGGCTCCCGCACCTTGCCACGCGAAGGCTCCGTCGAAGTGCATGACCCAGCCGTTAGGCGCCTCGTCGCCCGGTGCAAGGGATCGGTCCTCGCGTAGCTCCTGGTGGCATGTATCCATCCACTTCGCCACAAAGTCGGTGAGCGCCGCCCCCTTGATGACCCTGGTCGTACTGAGTTCTAGCTGGAAAGCGTGCAACTCGATGTTCCACTCGGTGACTCTGCCGACAGCGTTGGGGCTGCGCAGCACCTTTTCCAGAGGGTATGCGGACACAACCTTAATGAGATGGCCTTGGAAATAATGGCGCAGCTTCCTTGAGGCAACCAGGAGCACGAGGAGGAGCTTCTGTTGCATAGGGTAGCGCGCTCGCACGTCCCACAGCACTGTGCTGACAAAGTACATCGGGTTCTCGACGAGGCGTGGGGTGTCGGCGGTGGCATACTCCGCACGGGGTACATGGGGCCCTAGTGCCTCATTAGGCGACCGAGGGGTAGAGCCCCCAGGGGTGCTGTCCTGTGGCAATGAGGGCTGGGGGGCTTCATGACCTCGCGCGGGCCATCGGACCTCCCTCGGGTGCTGACGCATTCCTCCCGAACCGCCACGAGGGCTGCGCTGGCCGAGTGCGGGGTGGCCGCTAGGTAGAGCACCAAGGGCTCGCGAGAGTGGAGTGCCACCATGATAGGCGGGCTCATGAGGTACTTTTTGTGGTCCTCGAAGGCCGCCTCCACTTCAAGGGTCCACTCAAAGGGCCCCTTCTTCTTCATCAACTTGAAGAACGGCAAAGCGCGCTCGCCCAGCTTGGAGATGAAGCACCCCAGGGACGTCACACATCCCGCCAATTTCTGCATTTCCTTGAGGGTCTAAGGAGGGCGCATCCTTTCGATAGCCTTGACCTTCTCAGGGTTGGCTTCTATCCCTCGGTGCGAGACCAGAAAGCCGAGCAGCTTGCCAGATGGTACCCCGAAAACGCACTTCTTAGTGTTGAGCCTCAGGTTCACGCTACACAGGTTGGCGAATGTTTCCTCGAGGTCCTCGATCAGGGTTCTTGCCGCGCGCGACATGACCATAGTGTCGTCGACGTACGCCTCCGTGTTCCTCCCCAACTGTGGCCCCAGCGCAATGTGCATCAGCCACTGGAAGGTGGCACCAGCGCTTCTCAACCCGAAGGGCATGCAGGTCTAGCAATACACGCCACACAGGGAGATGAAGGCCGTCTTCTCGACATCCTCCGCCGCCATCTTGATATGGTGATAACCCGAGAACGCATCCAGAAAGCACAGCAGATCACACTACGTGGTAGAGTCCACGATCGGGTCAATGCATGGGCGCGGGAAGGGATCCTCAGGACAGGCCTTGTTGAGGCTCATGAAGTCGACGCACATGCGCTCCTGTTCGCCTTTCTTGGGGACAACCACCGGGTTGGCGAGCCACTCCGGATGCCGCACCTCTCGTATGACCCCTGCTTCATGTAACTTGCGTACTTCTTGGACGATGAACACCTGCTTTTCCTATGCCTGACGCCATGCTTTCTGTTTTACTGGACGCATGTCGGGGCACACCGCCAAGTGGTGCTCGATCACCTCCCTCGGGACGCCAACCTGATCGGACGCCTTCCATGCGAACACATCCTTGTTCGCCGGAGGAAGCGGACAAGCGCCTGCTCCTGCTCCGGGGGCAGGCCGGCACCGATGGTGAAGATGGGGTCTGAGTCGGTGTCATCCACGGGCACCTTTTTCGTCTCAGTGTGGTCTTGAGATAAAAGCTGCCTATTCTTCATGGGCGCGGCCTCCGGAGCCCCCGGGGTGTCTTCGGCGTCCGGGTGTGAGGCCGCCGCGGCCCCGTATGCGAGCTTGAGGGCTCGGACGGAAACCTTCCTATCCCCAGCCACAGTGATGACGCCTGATACGTCTCCATCGTATCTATAATTTTTGACTGTTTCATGCGAATATTCTACAACTTTCATATACTTTGGCAACAGTTTATATCATTTTTTGGGACTAACATATTGATCCAGTGCAAAGTGCCAGTTCCTGTTTGTTGCCTATTTTTTGTTTCGCAGAATATCCATACCAAACAAATTCCAAACGCGATAAAAATTTATGGAGATTTATTTTGGAATATATGTGATTTTTGGAAAAAAGAATCAACGCGAGACGATGCTCGAGGGGCCCACAAGCCCTAGGGACACGTCCCCAACCCTGCGTACGGCCAGGAGGCTTGTGGGGCCCCTGTAAGGCGGTTGGTACCCTTCTTTCGCCACAAGAAAGATAATATCCGGATAAAAATTGTGTTAAAATTTCAGCCCGATCGATGTTACGGATCTCCGGGAATTTAAGAAACGGTGAAAGGCCAGAAAACGGGAACGCAGAAACAGAAGGAAACAGAGAGCGTGATCCAATCTCGGAGGGGCTCCCGCCCCTACTCCGCCATTGAGGCCATGAACTAGAGGGGAAACCCTCCTCCCATCTAGGGGGAGGCCAAGGAAGAATAAGAAGGAGGGGGGTCTCTCCCCCTCTCTCCCGGTGGCGCCGGAACGCCGCCGGGGCCATCATCGTGACGGCGATCTACACCTACAACTTCGCCACCGGCATCACCAACTCTCTCTCACTCTATGCAGCGTTGTAACACCTCTTCTCCCCGCTATAATCTCTACTTAAACATGGTGCTCAATGCTATATATTATTTCCAATGATGTATGGCTATCCTATGATGTTTGAGTAGATCCGTTTTGTCCTATGGGTTGATTGATGATCATGATTGGTTTGAGTTGTATGTTTTATTATTGGTGCTATCCTATGGTGCTCTCCGTGTCGCGTAAGCATGAGGGATCCCCGCTGTAGGGTTTGCAATATGTTCATGATTTGCTTATGGTGGGTGGCGTGAGTGACAAAAGCACAGACCTGAGTAAGTAGGTTGTTTCGTATGGGAGTAAAGAGGACTTGATACTTTAATGCTATGGTTGGGTTTTTCCTTAATGATCTTTAGTAGTTGTGGATGCTTGCTAGAGTTCTAATCATAAGTGCATATGATCCAAGTAGAGAAAATATGTTAGCTTATGCCTCTCCCTCATATAAAATTGCAATAATGATTACCGGTCTAGTTATCGATTGCCTAGGGACAAATAACTTGTGACAAAAAGCTCTCTACTAAAATTAACTTAATTATTTCTTTATCTAAACAGCCCCTAGCTTTTATTTACATGCTCTTTATTATCTTGCAAACCTATCCTATCACACCTACAAAGTACTTATGTCGGATTCAGGGCTCCGCAGATCCAAGAAGGTTCGAACTCTGGGGCGTGTGCGGAGATCTCAACCTCTCAAGCTTAGAGCCCGTCGCCCCATAGCCTAGCCTAGCTGGATTCGCGTGAGCAAGGAAGAAGATGAACATGGCAGTTTACCTAGGTTCGGGCCACCTTGCGGTGTAATACCCTACTCCTGCTTTGTGGTGGATTGGCCTCACGAGGGGCTGAGGATAAACTAGTACAGAGGATGAACAACCTCGCGAGGGCTCGGGGGTGAGAATGAGTCGCCCCTTCTATGGTGGTGGCTCACCTATATTTATAGTGACCTTGGTCCTCTTCCCCCAAAACGTAGGCGGGAAGGGATACCACAACGGCAGATTTGAAAGGGGACAAGTAGTACATCCTATCCTAACAAAAGGTGGTCTTCTCCTGCGAAGCTTCTGGTCGTGACGCAGCGGTGGGCTCGGTGATGACCTTTGCCTTGCCGAGCCTGTGGTCTTGGTCTTGTAGCGCCGGAATGGAAACATTTGGGGGATTCCTCGGGAACCCACGCCTGTCCTTGCTTCTTTAGCACCAAAGAGGAAACAACCTCCTCTACGCCCGCTGGCGCCCGCCTGGCCTTGGTGGTCATGGCTCACATCACCTCAGCCTCATGAGGTGGGGTACCTGCATAGAAATCTCTGCTCCTCGGGAGGCTGCCTGGGGAGGCCGCTGAGGGAGTCCTGGATTAAGGGGTCCTCGGGTGGTCGGGCTATGTAACATGGTCCAGACTGATGGGCCGTGAAGATACAAGGCAGAAGACCTTTCCTCGTGTCCGGGTGGGACTCTCCTTTGCGTGGATGGCAAGTTTGGCATCCAGATGTATATTTTCCTTCCTCTGTAAACCGACTTTCTACAACCCTAGCCCCCTCCGGTGTCTATATAAATTGGAGGGTTTTGTCCGTAGAGGCTATCATAACTCCGATAGGCTAGACATCTAGGGTTTAGCCATCACGATCTCGAGGTAGATCAACTCTTGCAACCCCCATACTCATCAAATACAATCAAGCAGGACGTAGGGTTTTACCTCCATTAAGAGGGCCCGAACCTGGGTAAACATCGTGTTCCCTTTGTCCCTTGTTACCTTCTATCCTCACACGCATAGTTCTGGACCCCCTATCCGAGATCAGCCAGTTTTGACACCGACATTAGTGCTTTCATTGAGAGTTCCACTGTGTCATCGGCAGAAGGATCGATGGGTCATTTGATCGTCAACAACGACGCTGTTTTCGGGGAGACCTTCCTCCCCGGTCAACTGTTTGTATTCGGCGGCTTCGCTCTGCGCGCCAATTCAGTTGGTCACCTTGAGAAGATCGACAGCTACGCCCCTGGTCATCAGATCAGATTTGGGAGCCTGAATTACGTCGCTGATATCCGAGGAGACTTGATCTTCGAAGGATTCACGGCCTCGACCACTATTCCTCATCTTCAAGAAGGCAACCCATCAGATCCGTCATCAGGCGCCGCTCAAAGACCAACTACTACCCCTGCCCTGGCCATAGATCCAGGGCAGGCCACCTCATCCGAAGATGGGATCTTAAAACCCACCGGACCCTCTCCTCTCATGGAGCCTTTTGTCGAAGACCCAGAAGCAATTGTATGTTCGGTGAGCCTGGAATCAAGCAGGACCCTCTTTGTCGTCGGAGAGCCGAACTCACCTCTGGAGGCCAACTCCGAACTCTCAAGGCCTGCGTCTGGTGAACACAACCTGGAAGAGTCTGCCATCCCTAGCTCCGCAGGTCCTCGGTTTCCCGTCCGGCCTTCACTCTTAAGCGAGGCCCTGGACTTAATGCGATCTCTCGCTATCACGGAGGTATCACCTCCGAATTACGCATAGCCCGAACTAGGGGCTGAGTGCAGGGAATTTTACGTCCCACCCACGACCCACTTGATAGCCACTATCGAGGACTTAACCGATATACTCGACTATGCCTCCGAAGACATCGACGGTATGGACGATGATGCCGGAGCCGAACCAGGCCAAAACTCGCCCATCACTGGACGTCGGACTGCCACTTCTACATACGACGTGTACATGGTGGATACACCCAAAGAGGACGACGATGGCAATCAAGATCCGATCAAGGACAAGCCCGTCGAGGTACCACCAAAGCGTCGACGTTACCGGCGCCGTTCACGATCGCGGTGGGAAAAAGAAAGTAATACTGGCACCGGAGACATTGACACTCCGGAGAATGCCGAAGACTCTGACAAACCCATTGAGCCTGCCGTAGAGCAGGATAATTGGGAAGAGGGACAAGTTAACCCTAATGAGCCATTCGGGAATGAGGATTCGGAGGATAGTAACTATCTACCGATCTCCGAGGAAGATGCCAGCCTCGGCAACGAAGACTTCATCGTGCCAGAGGAACCCCTCGAACAAGAGCGCTTTAAGCAACAGCTCATCACAACTGCGAGGAGCCTAAAAAAGAAACAGCAACAGCTTCAAGCCGAACAGGATACGCTCAACGACAGATGGACCCAGGTCCTAGCTGCCGAGGAATACGGCCTTGGATGCCCAACAAAGAACTATCCGAAGCGTCGACTACTGCCACAATTCGATGACGAGGCCCTAGAGCCAATACCGTCAAGATATAATCATGCTGATGAACCAGACCGACCACCACGTGGACGGGACAAAGCGGCCACTCGTACCGAACACCAGCCCGCACCACCTCGCCATCAAGGCAAAGAGGTAGCAGCTCAGGGCTGCACCTACAACTTACGTCAGGACCTGGACAATAGAGCCGGCAAGACCAGATCAATATACGGATCAAGGGAGCGTGCTCCGACGAGAAGCGACGGCCTTCAAGCTAGGCGCGAGCTGCATAACCAAACTTGGGACGAAAACCAAACACGGATGTAATCCGAACTCCATCGTGACGTTGCCCGATACAGGGGCGCCACACACCCCTTGTGCTTTACCGATGAGGTAATGCAGCATCAATTTCCAGAAGGGTTTAAACCCGTAAACATCGAATCATACGATGGAACGGCAGATCCCGCGGTATGGATTGAGGATTTTCTTCTCCATATTCACATGGCCCGCGGCGACGATCTCCACGCCATCAAATACCTCCCCCTAAAGCTGAAAGGACCAGCGCGGCACTGGTTAAACAGCCTACCAGAGAACTCTATTGGTAGCTGGGAAGACTTGGAGGATGCCTTTAGAGATAACTTCCAAGCTACCTATGTCCGGCCTCCGGATGCCGATGACCTTAGTCATATAGTCCAGCAACCCGGTGAGTTAGCCCACAAACTCTGGACTAGGTTCTTGATTAAAAAGAATCAAATCGTCGACTGTCCGGACGCCGAAGCCCTCGCGGCCTTTAAACATGGCGTCCGCAACAAGTGGCTCGCCCGACACCTTGGTCAGGAAAAGCCGAAGTCTATGGCAGCTCTTACTGCACTCATGACCAGCTTCTGCGCCGGAGAGGACAGCTGGTTGGCTCGTAGAAGCAATAGTACCAGCGACCCTGGCACCTCCGAAGTCAGGGACGGCAATGGCAGGCCACGATGCAACAAACACAAGCGTCAAAACAATAATGAAGAAACTGAAGACACCGCGGTTAACGCCGGATTCAGTGGCTCTAAATCCGGTCAGCGGAAGAAGCCATTCAAAGGAAATAGGATGGTCCATCTAATTTGGACAAAATACTCGATCGGCCTTGCCAGATTCATGGCACCCCCGACAAGCCTGCCAACCACTCCAACAAAAATTGTTGGGTCTTCAAACAGGCCGGTAAGTTAAATACCGAACATAAGGGGAAAGGGCCGCCAAGCAAGGACGATGACGAGCCCCGCCTACCGAACACAGGGGGACAAAAGAAATTTCCCCCTGAGGTGAAAACAGTAAACATGATACATGTCACGCATATCCCCAAAAGGGAGCGCAAGCGCTCACTAAGGGACGTCTACGCCGTAGAGCCTGTCGCCCCCAAATTCAACCCATGGTCGGCTTGTCCGATCACCTTCGATCGCAGGGACCACCCGACCAGTATCCGTCACAGAGGTTCGGCGGCCCAGGTCCTCGATCCAATCATTGACGGCTATCATCTGACTTGAGTCCTTATGGACAGCGGCAGCAGACTCAACTTGATCTATCAAGACACTGTCCGCAAAATGGGTATTGACCCGTCAAGAATCAAGCCTAGTAACACCACCTTTAAAGGAGTGATACCCGGCGTCGAGGCCCGCTGTACGGGCTCATTAACATTGGAAGTAGTCTTCGGTTCACCGGACAATTTCTGAAGCGAAGACTTGATCTTCGACATCGTCCCCTTCCGTAGTGGTTATCACGCACTGCTCGGACGTACTGCCTTCGCCCGCTTCAATGCAGTCCCGCATTATGCTTACTTAAAGATCAAGATGCCTGGACCCTGCGGCGTTATCACAGTCAATGGAAACATGGAACGCTCCCTCCGTACCGAGGAGCACACCGCGGCCCTTGCAGCCGAGGTACAGAGCGGCCTTATCAAGCCGAACACTTCATCGGCCATCAAGCCTCCGGACACTATTAAACGAGTCTGGCCTACTCTGCAGAACGACAGCTCGGTCAATTCGGCGCTGGATTAGCTGTTTTGCCTCCGTCCACCGCCCCATCTAATAGTGGCATATGTACCGTGTGTGCATAACTACGCACTCAAAATACCTTGGGCGACGACGAAGGCATTCAGCGGACGAGGTCCATAAATACGACTCGACCTTATTCTGACCTTAATCTCCCTCTTCTTTTTTCTCTTTTCTCTAATATTACAGGTTCTTTAAAACCTAAAGTCACTTTACGGTGGCGCAGGGCCCTTTCCCAGGCCCCTGCTATATACACGATCGTCGATCCTTTCAAAGGATCCTTCACCAAGGCGAAAAGCGGCGCAGACGTGCGGCAGGATGTCCAAAGGATCTTCATGATACCTTTTTAGGACCTGTATACAGCTTTCCCTTGTTCTCAAATTCTTGGCATGTAAAATAGCCCTGATGCTTATCGCATCATCTATAAAAGCACGTTTTGATGCATCAATCAGACTATAATGGAAAACAGTTTTTACCAACCCTATTCGGTATTGGTTTATTTCATAATCTGTATTCCCTCTTCATGTCAGATTGGTGTATACACTTCGGCATAGCTCAAAATGTCAGGGGCTCTATTCGGCCACCTATATTTTCAACAACAAAAAAAAGAAGTCCGAACGCTTTTAGAGTGCACTTCGGCATCCCGAACATTGCATTATATGCATCAGCTCCGAATCATGTCTTTGGTCAATAGTTGGGTTGCCCGGCTCCTGTGGTTACTACCTTAAGTTCCACTCGTTCGGCTAGGGTAGTAAAGGGAGAACTATCGCGATTGTGTTTCTGGTTCGTCCGGTCAAACACCTCAGTAGAGAAAGCCGAAAACTGACTGTCATGGTGTGGCGATAGCTGGTCAGCTGTTCGGTGACTTGCTATAAATCTTTTGTGGTTTCTTCCATATTATGCGAAGGACTGGCCTCTATCCAGTCATGTGCTTAAGGCATCCCAGTTCGGATAGCCGCATAAGCACCAGGGGCTAGTACTTAGCCCCACCGTCAAACTCCTATGGCTAAGTGAAAGTGATAAAGCCCCATAGTCTGATTGCCTGGTTCGCCTACGCAGACACCTCCTTCACGGACCAAGACGTTGGGTCAAGAGTGATCATGCGTTATTCCAAACACCCCCGTAGTATCTACGTGGGGGCTGAAGCCGACGACTGGCAAACTTTCAAGATAACAAAATACGGCCGCACAGGAGGCAAGCACTTCCAGATAAAGACATAAATATATTACAAAGCCTTGGTTTATAAAACAACGTCTGGGTAGCTTGGATACATTCACTCAAATATGATATCCTTTGAGCATTGGCCCTCTATTAATCGGGCACCCTCAAGGACATCTTCAAAATACCACTCTGGCTTGCGGTGGTCCTTGCCTTCGGGTGGGCCCTCGACCGCCACGACGGCGGCCTTCATCTTTGCCCAGTGCATTTTGACACGGGCAAAGGCCATCCGCGCACCTTCTATGCATGCTGAGCGCTTGACAGCTTCAATCCGGGGCAGCGCGTCGGCAAGTCGCTGCACCAGGCTGAAGTAGCTGCTAGGAATGGGTTCGGTTGGCCACAGCCGGACTATGACGTCCTTCATGGCCAATCCAGACATCCTGTGTAGCTCTACCAGTTGCATCATGTGGTTGTTCAACAGCGCCGGACGCTCCGACGCCGCGAACTGTGACCAGAAGAGCTTCTCCGTCGTGTGCCCCTCCTGGGCCCAAAAAAACTGCGCGGCGTTAGCGACACTCTTCGAAAGATCCGCGACTCGGTCGCCGCCTCCTTGGCCTCTTGGAGGGCCTTGGCGAGTTTGGCTGCCTGGGCCTTATTCTTCTCCTCCAAGGACTCGCACTGGCCAGCGGCGTCCTTGAGCTCTTGCTCCACTTCGGTCACCCTCTCCTCGTACTGATGGCGGGCGACCTGTTCGGACTTTAAATCTGCAGCCGCTTTGCTCGCCTTCGCGTCCTCCTTGGCTTGGGCAAGGGCACTCTTGAGGGTTTCGACCTCGGCCGCGATGCCTGCAATCATACACATAGTAGCGCATGAGTCTAAACTCAGAATTTGTATATTAATTCAGGCATGTGCGAGATATTTCAAACATACCTTGTGCCTCATCGAACCGCTTATTCATGCGGTCGATATCATCATCAGCCAGCTGCAGCCTCCGCTTAAGATCGGAAACTTCAGCGGCCTGGGCGGTTACCGCCAACATGGAAGCCTTTCATATAATATAAAAGTACGTCACCTCTTCCGAATACTATATGATCCTCTGTTCGGTTTTTTCAAAACCAGACAGAGTCTCAGGGGCTACTATCTATGCAAAGGTCTGTCCCCCGTTATAAAAGCATCTAGAGCATTATGTCGCATACCTCGAAGCCTATTAACAGGCTGGTGAAGGCTTCGTTCAGCCCGCTCTTGGCAGACTGAATCTTCTCAACCACCACACTCATCAGGGTGCAGTGCTCCTCCATGATGGCAGCACGTCGTAGTGCTTCCACCAAGCTATTCGGCGCCTCCAAATTAGTGGAGGCCGCCGCCGGAGCTGATGCTCCCCCTCCTTCGAAGGGGGCTGCTCGCCTAACTCCGGGGCCACATTGGACTCTGGAATGATGTCCGGCTGGGGGCCATATTGCTCAGGGCCTCCGCCATCTGTCGCCATGAGGGTCGCCCCCTCCGTGTCTTCGGCAGTCGAGGTATTGTCCTCGGGCGCGTTCTCGGCAGCCTTGCTCGCCCCTCCGTGGCCAGGAGAGGTCCTTTTTGGACAACACCTCGGTGTCATCCACGGTGATCAGCGAAGGGGCTCGCGGTGGCGTCTCACTCTCTGCCATCTCAGGCGGCAAAGAACTCCCTTCAGACAGCGATGGTTGGGGGAGGTCATGGGCTGGGCTGATACACACAAAATGACATGTTATATTACAGCCATAATAGACCGAATATTTGCTAAGTATCCTTTTCGACACTTACGATTCGGCCAGGGGTTTTTCCCTGAGGCGCCTCTTGGGGGTGTGCTCGGCATCTGTATCCGAATCGTCCAAGAGGGTTATCTTCTCCCTCTTGGACGCCCCCTCCTCCAGGTCTGCGGAGGCGGCCCTTTTCTTCTTTCCCCCCTTTAGGGTAGAACTACTTTTCGCCTCCTCCTCCTCTTCATCTTCATCCCCCTCGTGGGAGGAGTGGGCTTCGGTATCTCCAGACACTGCGTCCGAAGTATCTTTACGGCGGAGGCCGCCTTTGGCCTCCTTGCCCTTCTTCTTGGTCTTCTTCTCCGGCGCCTGATACGGCGTCGGAACCAGCATCCTCGTCAGCAGAGGATTGGCTGGGTCTTCAGGTAGTGGAGCCAGACACTTGATCCGCTCTGCCTTCACTGTCCAGCCCTGAATGAAAGAATGAAAATCTCAGTATAAACTTTGATTTATTTACCAAAAATTGTGTTCGGAACTAAAATACTTACCGGTGTGGCCGGATTCGCGATGTCAAGACCGATGTCTTCGGTCTTCTTTGGCCACGTCTTCTGGGCCTTGAAGAGCAGCTTCCAGATCTCTTCGTGCGTTGTACCGAAGAAGCGCTGCAGGGTCCGGGGACCTTCCGGATTGAACTCCCACATATGGAGAGGCCGGAGTTGGCAAGGGAGGATCCGGCAGGAAAGCATCACCTGAACCACGTCAGTGAGACTGGTATTCTTGCTTATCATATTTTTGATGTGCTTCTGCAGCATCATCACTTCTGTGGTCGACCCCCAGTCCAGACCCTTGTTGGTCCACGACGTGAGCCGCATTGGAGGTCCGGATCTAAACTCAGGAGTGGCCGCCCACCTGGTGCCGCGAGGTTCGGTGATATAGAACCACTCCTGCTGCCACACCCTGACGGTCTCCACGAAGGCCCCTTTAGGCCAGGTGGTGTTGGGGAGCTTGCTCACCATGGCTCCGCCGCACTCCACATGTTGCTCGTCGACCACCATCGGCTTCACATTGAAGACTTTTAGCCATAGGCCGAAGTGTGGGGGGATGCAGAGTAGCGCCTCGCACACGACGATAAACGCCGAGATGTGGAGGAAAGAATTTGGGGCTAGATCATGGAAATCTAGCCCGTAGTAGAACATGAGGCCGCAGACAAAGGGGTAGAGGGCAAACCCTAGTCCGCGGAGGAAATGGGGGATGAATACAACCCTTTCGCCGGGCTCTGGAGTGGGTGTGACTTGATCCTTGACAGGGAGCCTGTGCGCGATCTCCGCGGACAGATATCCCGCCCCCCGGAGCTCCTTGATGTCCTTCTCCGTGACGGAGGAGGCCTCCCACTTGCCCTTTGAGCCAGATCCGGACATGACTGTAGAGGTTGGCGGCGGTGGGAAAGATTGAAGCTTGGGCGCTGGAGCTTGAGGATGGGAAAACGGGAGAAGGAAGAAGGCGTAGGGAGAAAAGATGGATCTTTATCCACTTATATAGGCAGTAAATATCAGGCGCCCCCCCCTCAAGCCTTAAAACTCGCCTGTTCCCAAGGGGTCGTGCGAATGGCATGGTTGGATTACCCAAACCCGTATTGATGAGGATCCCGCAATAAGTGGGCACGATCTCCGCTTTGACGAGACGTGTCGATAGAGGCCGTATCTTGAAATGCGAAGCGGGAGGCCAAAAAACGGTTCGGAATGATAAAGAGGCTAGATGTGACGTTTCGCCGAGAAAGCTGTCAGTTGATAGACATTACTTTGACTAAGCATTTTACCTCCGTGGTTGAGGGTTGTGACTGACATGCAAAGCCGGATATAGTTCTTTTATTTGGAAGATTGCTTTGAAGTACTCGGAGGAGGAACCCGCCTTGCAATGACAATCTACGTGCCGGATACATCGCCATTGAAGACTGGTTCAGGGGCTGCTGAGGGAGCCCTGGATTAAGGGGTCCTCGGGTGGTCGGGCTATGTAACATGGGCCGGACTGATGGGCCGTGAAGATACAAGGCAGAAGACCTTTCCTCGTGTCCGGGTGGGACTCTCCTTTGCGTGGATGGCAAGTTTGGCGTCCAGATGTATATTTTCCTTCGTCTGTAAACCGACTATGTACAACCGTAGCCCCCTCCGGTGTCTATATAAACCAGAGGGTTTTGTCCGTAGAGGCTATCATAACTCCGATAGGCTAGACATCTAGGGTTTAGCCATCATCTCGAGGTAGATCAACTCTTGTAACCCCCATACTCATCAAATACAATCAAGCAGGACGTAGGGTTTTACCACCATTAAGAGGGCCCAAACCTGGGTAAACATCATGTTCCCTTTGTCCCTTGTTACCTTTGATCCTCAGACGCACAGTTCGGGACCCCTACTCGAGATCAGCCGGTTTTGACACCGACAGCCGCTCCCTCGGGAGGTCTTGGTGTCGTCCTCCTCGCGAGGCTTGGCCCCTCGCGAGGGTCTTGTCTTGGCGGTCTTGGAGATGGGTCGTACCAGGCCGTCGAGGGAGCCATGCCGTGGGCCGCAGGCAGTCAAGTATGGGTACCCTGGTTCCCAGAACGCCGATAGTAGCCCCCGGGCCGAAGGCGTGCTCGGGCTGGCTTCGAGGCGAAGCCATGGGGCAAGGGTGAAGCACCGCGGGCCCCAATCACCTGCGGGCCAGGTTGACGCGTGGCGCTTGACGGGACGCAGACGACTTCCGCCTCCCCACGTCGCCTCGGCAACCGTTTTGAGTTGACAACAGCCTGGTGCATGCAGCAGGGCCATTATCGCTCGGAATGTGGATGGCCACCAGTAAGCCTTCCTCCGCCTATAAAAGGGGAATGGGAGCGGAGCCCCCAGCCCATCTTCATCTTCTTGCTTCTCGCTCCTTCTTCATCTCTGCCGCGCCGCTGTCTTGCTGAAGCGTCCATGGCGCCAGTGAGGAGGTTTTCAGCCGAGGAGAAGGCCAAGGCCCCATGGGTGGAACCGAAGTTGCTCCCTCCAAAGAAGAGATGCGGTCGTCCCCGCATGGCCGCCGCAGCGCCCACAGCTACCCTGCCCTGGTGCGAGCGCACTCCGCCAGGGTTCCCCACCGGCGCTAGTGTTCGTGCCCAAGGTCCTGCTCGCGGGAGCGGCCGTGGGAACCGCAGAGGACGAAACCGGGAAGGGGAGCAAGCGACGGCAACTTCTAGTTTCATACTTGTTCTAGGTAAAGCAAACATAAAGTGTGCATAGAGTTGTATCGGTGGTCGATAGAACTTGAGGGAATATTTGTTCTACCTTTAGCTCCTCATTGGGTTCGACACTCTTACTTATCGAGAAAGGCCACAATTGATCCCCTATAATTGTGGGTTATCAAGACCTTTTTCTGGCACCATTGCTAGGGAGCAATAGCGTGGGGTGAATATTCTCGTGTTTGCTTGTTTGCTTTATCACTAAGTTGTTTTTAGTTTCTGTTCTAAATTGTTCGATATCTTTAGTTATGGATATGGAACACGAGATACAAAAAAATTAGGTGTACTTGCTACTCATGGAGATGGGGAACCTCCTAAAACCCTCGATGCTCATTATGTGAAAAATATTAAACACTACTTTGATAATCCTGAGAAAACAACATTCAACATGATAATGGGAGACACGTTGGATCAATGTGGGGATTATCGCTTGACTCAAAAAGGGAAACTGTTATGGGATCAAATTCATATGTTGCATTGGTATGCTTGGAATTTATGCTTGAGATATGATTATACTTGTTGCTCTAGGATGAAGGCTCCACACCTTCCCTTTTCATGTAAATTTAGTGATAATGAAACCTTGGCTTCTTATGCTAATGGTATATATGATTACTATGATGTGGAACGAATAGAAGAATCCGTTGCTTTTAAGGGTGCTTATGAAATTGAATCTTTGTTTGAAAACTGTGAAAATTATGATGATGTTGTTTACAGACCTGAAAATTATGCTTTACTTAAATATTGCTATTAGAATTATGAATATAATGCCGATATTGATGCATTTATTGAGAAAGTCTCCGCTATCCAAGAAGAGACTAATATTTTGCAGGAAACTATGGAAGAAGAAATTGATGACACTGTGACCTCATTAGATGAAAAAGATGACGAGGAGAACGAAGAACAAAAGGAGGAAGAGCAGATTATCTACCGATGCCCACCTTCTAATGAGAGTAACTCTTCAACTCATACACTGTTTAATTTCCCTTCGTGCTTACCGAAGGATGAATGCTATGATGATTGCTATGATCCCTTGGATTCGTTTGAAATATCCCTTTTTGATGAAATTGATGCTTGCTATGCTTGTGGCCATGATGCCAATATGAATGATGCTTATGGAGATGAACTTGCTATAGTTCCTTATGTTAAACATGAAATTGTTGCTATTGCACCCACGCATGATAGTCCTATTATCTTTTTGAATTCTCCCAACTACACTATATCGGAGAAGTTTGCGCTTATTAAGGATTATATTAATGGGTTGCGTTTTACCGTTACACATGATGATTTTGATGAATATAATATGCATGTTCTTGCTGCTCCTACTTGCAATTATTATGAGCGAGAAACTACATCTCCACCTCTCTATGTCTCCAATACGATAAAATTGCAAGAAACTGCTTATGCTATGTATTGGCCTTTACTTGATGTGCATCAATTGTTCTTTTATGACATGTCGATGCATAGGAAGAGAGTTAGCCTTCATTGTTGCATGGTATATATTACTATGTTCTCAATACTAAATTACAAATCATTGTTAATTAAAATTGGCTTTGATATACCTTGGGATCCGGGTGGATCAATTAGTTGAGCACTATATGCCTAGCTTAATGGCTCTAAAGAAAGCGCTGTCAGGGAGACAACCCGAAAGTTTTAGAGAGTCATTTTATTCTGTTGAGTGCTTTATAAAGTTTAAAAACAAAAAAATATAGAGGGGAACTTAAAACTTTTCAAGAAGAAAAGTGAAACTAAGAAATACGAGCACCGTTGAAGTGGGGGAGCTCCTTGAACTTTGTTCGTGCCCATGGAAACTTTGCAAATCTTGAATTACAGAAAAATTTCAACAAAGATAATTATTCCCTTGTACAAATCCATTTAATTATAAAAATGATGTGCCAAGATTAGCCTTTAGGATGATTAGATTGCTTGTTTGGTATGTGCAGTGCAAAAACAGAAACTTTGGCTGTGGTGCGTGAATTTACATTTTTTACTGGAACATCAAAAGTTTTTGAAATTTTTACATGGTACAGCTACGCAAATTGTTTATTTTATCCTAATTTCTCAGAATTGTTGCATATACCAAAGTATGGTCAATGTTCAGATTGCTACAGACTGTCCTGTTTTTGACAAATTCTGTTTTTTGATGCATTGTTTTGCGTGTTTTCATGAATCTATGTATTGTATCGTGATATAAACCATGGTGAAGTTTGAGTACAGTAGTTATAATGAAAAAATAAAATATGAATGAGTTTGCAACAGTACTTAAAATTAGTCATTTGCTTTATTATACTAACGGATCTCACGAGGGTTTTGTTAAGTTTTGTGTGATTGAAGTTTTCAAGTTTTGAGTGAGATCATGATGAATGAGGAAATAAGGAGTGGCAAGAGCCTAAGCTTGGGGATGCCCGAGGCACCCCAAGGTAATATTCAAGGACTCGCAAGCAACTAAGCTTGGGGATGCCCCGGAAGGCATCCCCTCTTTCTTCTAACGATCATCGGTAATTTTACTTGGAGCTATATTTTTATTTGTCACATGATATGTGCAAATTCTTGGAGCGTCTTTTGTTTTTATTTTTCGTTTTTATTTTATGCACCATGCTGGTATGAGAAAGTCCTTGGTTGATTTATAGAATGCTCTATGCACTTCACTTATATCTTTTGAGTATGGCTTTATAGAATGCTTCATGTGCTTCACTTATATCATTTGAAGTTGGATGCCTGTTTCTCTACATAGAAAACCACCATTTGTAGAATGCCTTTTGCTTCACTTATATTTGTTAGAGCATGGGCAAATCATTTGTAGAAATAATTAAACTCTCTTGCTTCACTTATATCTATTTAGAGAGTCAACAGGAATTGGTCATTCACATGGTTAGTCATAAAATCCTACATAAAACTTGTAAATCACTGAATATGATGTGTTTGATTCCTTGCAATAGTTTTGCGATATAGAGATGATAATATATGGGAGGTACTAGTGAATGATTCTGGTTTAGTAAGAATATTGGTGTTAAGGTTTGTGATTCCCGAAGCATGCACGTATGGTCTCCCGTTATGTGATGAAGTTAGAGCATGATTTATTTTTGATTGTCTTCCTTACGAGTGGCGGTCGGGGATGAGGGATGGTCTTTTCCTACCAATATATCCCCCTAGGAGCATGCATATTAGTACTTTGCTTTGATGGCCAATAAACTTTTGCAATAAGTATGTGAGTTCTTTATGACTAATGTTGAGTCCATGGATTATACGCACTCTCACCTTTCCGCAATTTGCTAGCCTCTTCAGCACCATGCATTGCCCTTTCTCAGCTCGAGAGTTGGTGCAAACTTCGCCGGTGCATCCAAACCCCGTGATATGATATGCTCTATCACACATCAGCCTCCCTATATCTTCCTCAAAACAGCCACCATACCTACCTATTATGGCATTTCCATAGCCATTCCGAGATATATTGCCATGCAACTTCCATCATTATCATATACATGACTTGAGCATTCATTGTCATATTGCTTTGCATGATCGTAAGATAGCTAGCATGATCTTTTCATGGCTTGTCTGTTTTTTGATATCTTTGCTATGCTAGATCATTGCACATCCTGGGACACTGCCAGAGGCATTCATATTGTTGTATCGAGTTGTAAGTAAATAAAAGTGTGATGATCATCATTATTAGAGCACTGCCCCAGCGAGGAAAGGATGATGGAGACTATGATTCCCCCACAAGCGGGATGAGACTCTGGACTTAAAATATAAAAAAAAGAGGACAAAGATCCCAAAAAATAAAAATAAAAAAAGAGGCCAAAGAGCCCAAAAAAAGAGAAAATTAACAAATTTAAAAAAATGAGAGAAAAAGAGAGAAGGGGCAATGTTACTATCCTTTTACCACACTTGTGCTTCAAAGTAGCACCATGTTCTTCATATAGAGAGTCTCTTGAGTTATCACTTTCATATACTAGTGGGAATTTTCATTATAGAACTTGGCTTGTATATTCTGATGATGGGCTTCCTCAAATGCCTGAGGTCTTCATGAGCAAGCAAGTTGGATGCACACCCACTTAGTTTTCAGTTTGAGCTTTCATACACTTATAGCTCTAGTGCATCCGTTGCATGGCAATCCCTACTCACTTGCATCGATATTAATTGATGGGCATCTCCATAGCCTATTAATTTGCCTAGTTGATGTGAGACTTTCTCCTTCTTGTCTTCTCCTTACAATCTCCACCATCATATTCTATTCCACCTATATTGCTATATCCATGGCTCACGCTCATGTATTGCGTGAGGGTTGAAAAAATCTTGAGAACATTAAAAGTATGAAACAATTGCTTGGCTTGTCATCGGGGTTGTGAATGATAAATAATTTGTGTGATGAAGATAGAGCATGACAAGACCATATGATTTTGTAGGGATAACGTTCTTTAGCATTGATATTTTGAAAGACATAATTGTTTGTTGGGATGCCTGAGTATTGATGTCTTTATGTCAAATTATAGACTATTGCTTTGAATCACTCGTGTCTTAATATTCATGCCATGATTAGATTATGTGATCAAGATTATGCTAGGTAGCATTCCACATCAAAAATTATCTTTTTAATCATTTACCTACTCGAGGATGACCAGGAATTAAGCTTGGGAATGTTAATACGTCTCCATCGTATCTATAATTTTTGATTGTTTCATGCCAATATTCTACAACTTGCATATACTTTTGGTAACATTTTATATCATTTTTTGGGACTAACATATTGATCCAGTGCCTAGTGCCAGTTCTTGTTTGTTGCATGTTTTTTGTTTCGCAGAAAATCCATACCAAACGAAGTCCAAACGCGATAAAAATTTACGGAGATTAATTTTGGAATATATGTGATTTTTGGGAAAAAGAATCAACGCGAGAACGCTGCTGCTGCCTGGCATCTTGATGACGTTGTAGCCCAGATGGGACACCGCCATGAGCTTGGCGAGAGCAGGGTATCCCAAGATGGCGTTGTAAGGGAGGCTGATCCGTGCCACGTCGAAGTCGATCATCTTAGTGCGGTAGTTGTCGCGCTTGCCCAAGGAGATGGGAAAGCGCACCTATCCCAGGGGGGTGGCGGAGCCCTTTGTCGCCCCTGAGAATGTCCTGGTAGGTAGGAGCTGGTCGTACGACACTTGAAGCATCTGGAAGGCTCCTCGGAGAGCACGTGAAGGCCAGCACCACCGTCAATGAGAGTCTTGCTGACCACGACGTTGCTGACGATGGGCGTGCATAGCATGGGGAGCGCACTGGCAGTGGCCGTATATTCGGCGTGGGCCCTAGAGTTGAAGGCGATGACGACCTCACGCTTCGCGCGGCTCTGCATGGCCTTGGGTTGAAGCCGAGCAGCGTTCGCCTTGTGGAAGAGCTGCTTGGCGTGGTGACCAGATGCGGGCGCCTGCGACCCGCCGACGATGCAAGCAACCACGTGGGGCCTCGGAGCTGCGAAGCGCGCGATGAACCGACCGCGGAGCTCTCTCCAAGAGGACACCGAGGCCTCTGGAAGGCCGCGGAGCCAAGAGCGTGGAGCTTCTGTGAGGGTCAGAGGGAGCCAGTTCGCCATGGCCTTGCATCGCCTCCCGCCGGCAAAATACTATGGGCATAGAGCTGGAGGAATTCCTCGGGGTCGACCGCGCCGTCATAGCGCGGGGGCAGCACTGGCCTAAACTTGACCAGCCATCGCACTCGGCGCGGGTCAGGAGTGAATGTCGGGCAACCCGCAGGGTTCCCAGGGACGGCGGATCGAGCAGCGAGGCGAACAGCGTCGTCCATGGAAGCGATGAGGCGAGGAGGAGCGAAGTGGAAGGGAGAACTTCGACACGCCCCTACCTGGCGCGCCAAATGTCGGGATCGGGGCTCCGTAGACCCAAATAAGGTTCGAACTCTGGGGCATGTGCGACGGATCTGGCCTAACCGTGGCTCACTACTCACCACCCCACGGCTTGACTCCGACGAGTTCGTGCGAGTGAGAGGAAGAAGTTGACACGGTGGTTTACCCTGGTTCGGGCCACCTTGCGTTGTAAAACCCTACTCCTGCTTTGTGGTGGATTGCCTCACGAGGAGGGTGAGGATGAACTAGTACAAGTGTTAGCTGCCTCGGGAGAGCTCAATGGCCGAGGGATTGGATAGGATCTTGGATCTCTCCCTCTCTACGGTGGAGACTGGCCTATCTTTATAGTGGCCTTGGTCCTCTTCCCTCATAGCTTAGGCGGGAAGGGATACTACAACGGCCAATTTGAAGGGGGATAGGAGTACACCCTATCCTGACTAAAGGTGGTCTTCATCTGCAAAGCTTCTGGTCGTGACGCCGTGGCGGGCTCGGAGATGACCTCCGTCCTGCCGAGCCAGCGGCCTTGGTCTTGTTGCACTGGAATGGAAACCTTTGGGGGATTCCTTGGGAACCCACGTACGTCCTTGTCTTCTTAGCACCAAAGAGGAAACTGTCCTCTCCTGCGCCCGCTTGGCCTTGGTCGTCATGGCTCACGTCATCGCTCGCCTCGCTAGGCGGGAGGCTTGCATAGAGATCTCCGCTCTTCGGGAGGCAGCCTCGCGAGGCCGCTCCTCGGGGGGCCTCGGTGTCGTTCTCCTCACGGGGCGGGGGCCTCGCGAGGGTCTTGTCCATGGAATCTTGTAGCTGGGCCGTACCGGGCCGTCGATGGAGCCACGCGCTGGGCCGCACACAGGCAGGTCTGGGTACCCCCGATCCCAGAACGCCGACAGGTACAGAATAAGCAGAAAAGAAAAAGCAGCCTAAGGGAGTGCAGCATTGTTCCATACATCATTAAGGAGTTCCCACCGGTACCAGTTACATCCCCGCAGGGCCTTGCTTAAAATGTCAGCAGGTAAAACAGAAGAAAGCTGACCTAATGGGACACGTCGTCATCGTCGCTGTCGGTAGCCCCGAGCTCATCGGCCCCGTGCTGATCTTCATGGTTGTCGGGGGCAAACCGAGCGATCAGGTCATCCACATGATCCTCCACCCATTCCCCCAGGGCATCGTGGATGACCCTAGGAACAAGATCGATCACAGCCTCGAAATCAAAATCGGGGTCGGAGCGAAGGAGGTGGCTGAAGACACGCGTCGACGCCTGCGGAAGGAGGTCGTGACTTTCTTCTTCAGCAAGCTTGCGCACCTTCTCCGCACCCCCCTCGAGCCACTCCATGATCTTGGTAAAAAAGGCGAGGTAGCCAGCGTCGTCAGCCACGAGGGGGCTGGAAACACCACGAGGGGGTTTACAGCATACACGCTTCATGATGTTCCAAGACCTTGAACGGAGGGCCAACCCCCTCATGGTATTTCCATGAGGAGAGGAGGAGCAAAGCGGAAGGGAGAACTTCGACACGCCCCTACCTGGCGCGCCAAATGTCGGGATCGGGGCTCCGTAGACCCAAATAAGGTTTGAACTCTGGGGCGTGTGCGACGGATCTGGCCTAACCGTGGCTCACTGCTCACCACCCCACGGCTTGACTCCGACGAGTTCGTGCGAGTGAGAGGAAGAAGTTGACACGGTGGTTTACCCAGGTTTGGGCCACCTTGTAGTGCAAAACCCTACTCCTGCTTTGTGGTGGATTGCCTCGCGAGGAGGGTGAGGATGAACTAGTACAAGTGTTAGCTGCCTCGGGAGAGCTCAATGGCAGAGGGATTGGATAGGATCTTGGATCTCTCCGTCTCTACGGTGGAGACTAGCCTATCTTTATAGTGGCCTTGGTCCTCTTCCCTCATAGCTTAGGCGGGAAGGGATACTACAACGGCCAATTTGAAGGGGGATAGGAGTATACCCTATCCTGACTAAAGGTGGTCTTCATCTGCAAAGCTTCTGGTCGTGACGCCGTGGTGGGCTCGGAGATGACCTTCGTCCTGCCGAGCCAGCGGCCTTGGTCTTGTTGCACTGGAATGGAAACCTTTGGGGGATTCTTTGGGAACCCACGTACGTCCTTGTATTCTTAGCACCAAAGAGGAAACTGTCCTCTCCTGTGCCCGCTTGGCCTTGGTCGTCATGGCTCACGTCATCGCTCGCCTCGCTAGGCGGGAGGCTGCATAGAGATCTCCGCTCTTCGGGAGGCAGCCTCGCGAGGCCGCTCCTCGGGGGGCCTCGGTGTCGTTCTCCTCGCGGGGCGGGGGCCTCGCGAGGGTCTTGTCCGTGGAATCTTGTAGCTGGGCCGTACCGGGCCGTCGATGGAGCCACGCGCTGGGCCGCACACAGGCAGGTCTGGGTACCCCCGATCCCAGAACACCGACAGGTACAGAATAAGCAGAAAAGGAAAAGCAGCCTAAGGGAGTGCAGCATTGTTCCATACATCATTAAGGAGTTCCCACCGGTACCGGTTACATCCCCGCGGGGCCTTGCTTAAAATGTTAGCAGGTAAAACAAAAGAAAGCTGACCTAACGGGACGCGTCGTCATCGTCGCTGTCGGCAGCCCCGTGCTCATCGGCCCCGTGCTGATCTTCATGGTTGTCGGGGGCAAACCGAGCGATCAGGTCATCCACATGATCCTCCACCCATTCCCCCAGGGCATCACGGATGACCCTAGGAACAGATAGATCACAGCCTCGAAATCAAAATCGGGGTCGGAGCGAAGGAGGTGGCTGAAGACACGCGTCGACGCGTGCGGAAGGAGGTCGTGACTTTCTTCTTCAGCAAGCTTGCGCACCTTCTCCGCACCCCCCTCGAGCCACTCCATGATCTTGGTAAAAAAGGCGAGGTAGCCGGCGTCGTCAGCCACGAGGGGGCAGGAAACGCCACGAGGGGGTTTACAGCATACACGCTCCATGATGTTCCAAGACCTTGAACGGAGGGCCAACGCCCTCGTGGTATTTCCATGAGGAGAGGAGGAGCGAAGCGGAAGGGAGAACTTCGACACGCCCCTACCTGGCGCGCCAAATGTCGGGATCAGGGCTCCGTAGACCCAAATAAGGTTTGAACTCTGGGGCGTGTGCGACGGATCTGGCCTAACCGTGGCTCACTGCTCACCACCCCACGGCTTGACTCCGACGAGTTCGTGCGAGTGAGAGGAAGAAGTTGACACGGTGGTTTACCCAGGTTCGGGCCACCTTGCAGTGTAAAACCCTACTCCTGCTTTGTGGTGGATTGCCTCGCGAGGAGGGTGAGGATGAACTAGTACAAGTGTTAGCTGCCTCGGGAGAGCTCAATGGCCGAGGGATTGGATAGGATCTCTGATCTCTCCCTCTCTACGGTGGAGACTGGCCTATCTTTATAGTGGCCTTGGTCCTCTTCCCTCATAGCTTAAGCGGGAAGGGATACTACAATGGCCAATTTGAAGGGGGACAGGAGTACACCCTATCCTGACTAAAGGTGGTCTTCGTCTGCAAAGCTTCTGGTCGTGACGCCGTGGTGGGCTCGGCGATGACCTCCGTCCTGCCGAGCCAGCGGCCTTGGTCTTGTTGTACTGGAATGGAAACCTTTAGGGGATTTCTTGGGAACCCACGTACGTCCTTGTCTTCTTAGCACCAAAGAGGAAACTGTCCTCTCCTGCGCCCGCTGGCGCCTGCTTGGCCTTGGTCGTCATGGCTCATGTCATCGCCCGCCTCGCGAGGCGGGAGGCTGGCATAGAGATCTCCGCTCCTCTGGAGGCAGCCTCGGGACGCTGCTCCTCGAGGGGCCTCGGTGTCGTTCTCCTCGCGAGGCGGGGGCCTCGCGAGGGTCTTGTCCGTGGAATCTTGTAGCTGGGCCGTACCCGGCCGTCGATGGAGCCACGCGCTGGGCCGCAGGCAGACAGGTCTCTGTACCCCCGATCCCAGAACGCCGACAGGTTCAAAATAAGTAGAAAAGGAAAAGCAGCCTAAGGGAGTGCAGCATTATTCCATACATCATTAAGGAGTTCCCACCGGTACCCGTTACATCTCCATGGGGCCTTGCTTAAAATGTCAGCAGGTAAAATAGAAGAAAGGTGACCTAAGGGGACGCGTCGTCATCGTCGCTATCGGCAGCCCCGTGCTCATCGGCCCTGTGCTGATCTTCATGGTTATCTGGGGCAAACTGAGCGATCAGGTCATCCACATGATCCTCCACCCATTCCCCCAGGGCATCGCGGATGACCCTAGGAACAGGATTGATCATAGCCTCAAAATCGAAATCGGGGTCGGAGCGAAGGAGGTGGCTGAAGACACGCGTCAACGCCTGTAGAAGGAGGTCGCGACTTTCTTCTTCAACAAGCTTGCGCACCTTCTCCGCACCCCCCTCGAGCCACTCTATGATATTGGTAAAAAAAGGCGAGGTAGCCGGCGTCGTCAGCCACGAGGGAGCTGGAGATGCTCTCCTTGCAGATGAAGCTAAGGGCGTGGTTGGCCCTCCGTTCAAGGTCTTGGAACATCACGGAGCGTGTATGCTGCAAACCCTGGGCCCGATTCGCCTTGTCTGCTCCCCGCTCCACCAAGGTGGTGACGTCCCCCACTTGCTGATAAAGGGATGCTAGCTCGGCCTCAGTCGCGGCTTGGGCATCGATGGCAGCCTTCTGGCGCTTGTCCGCCCCAGCCAGTTGCTTCTTGAGGCCGTCAATCTCATCTGTCAGCTCTTTTCGCCGAGTGTGGAAGCGGGCCTCCTGAAGTTCTAGCTTCTAGCGGTGGTCCTGGACGAGGGCTCGGCGGGCTCCCGTGATCCCCTCGTTGATCTCCGCTTGGACCCTTGCCTCCCGGGAGGCCAGTGAATCCTCGGCGGCCGTCACTTGACGCTCCATCACCTCCAGCCGCTCGCGCTCCAGGTTCTGTTCGGACGCCACCAGCTCCAACGCCTCTTCAAGGGCGCGGAGCCTCGCTTCGCGGGCGGACTACATTCTGCGGAGGCGGTTGTGACGGCCCCGTGCACCTGAGCCCATCGATCCAGTGCACTGATGGAGTCCAAGAGCTCCCACTCGCGCCTTTCGGCGGCCTCACGCCGTTGGTCCGTGGCCTCGGCCTCCTCGAAAGCATGGTAGCTGGCCTCTTTCGCTGCAAGGGAGGACTCCTCATCCTTCGAGCAAGTGGACTCGTGCTATAAGAAGCTCAAGTTGACGGCTACTTCAAGACGGCGCCACCCGCGTGCCAAGTGCAGATGCTCAGCCTCGAGGCGCAAGTCGACATCGCAAAGCTCTGATTCAAGCCGGTCCAGCGTGCCCCTCGCGTCCCGAAGAAGGCCATGTCGGGCGATGCCTCGGCCGCGCGCCAGCTCCAACGCCTGGCCTGGGCTCCGTTCTGTGCCTCAGTCCGCGACAGAGGCCCAGGAAGGTCCGGCCACGCTCGGCGAAGATCCGGGGCCTACCGGCCCTGTGCCCACTCCTTTGGCCCGAGACGCGGCCCCGCGCGAGCGGGACACTGTGCCAGCCGATGGCTCACGGCGGGCTTGGCTACCGGTGAGAGATGGCGGGGCAGGCGGTGGAATCACCCACACGAGCCTGATGCTGCCCCCGATGGGGGGCGCTGGGGGTGCAGGACCGAGGCCCACAAGGGAACGCCTTGGGGGAAGCACGTCCTCTCCAGCGTGCATAGGCTCGCTCGCCAGGCTCGTGGAGCGCGTGGTTGCCGCACGCCTTGAAACCCTGGGAGGCGGCAGCGAAAGCGCCCTCGTCTCTTCACCCGGAGAGGACCTGAGGAACAGGAGCTCAGGAAGGATTGCCACACAAAGATCAACGGAAGCAGAGAACTTACTCGTCCATGGAGACCCACTTTCTTAAGCCGCTTCGTCCTCAAGGAGCCGCGAACCCTAGGGGACGGCGCCCCAGGGCACCGCCGGCTTCCTTGAGCGCTCGCGGCAGTGGCCGCGCCCCCAGGCGAGATGATGCCACCGCCATTCGAAGGCGCGGGGGCAGGCTTGGCCACAGTAGGTGGCTTGGCGCGCCCCTCCATCGTTGCCGGGGATGCTTCACCCCCGACGCCCTCGGGGGATGGCACCACTAGGAAGGGTTGTCTTGAGGCCCCCTTGTGGCCTTTGGGAGGCAACCCCCACTCGTCGAAGCGAGGCATCCCCCTGGCGAAGTCTTCCCCGCTTGTGTAATCGTAAAAAGGGAGCCCTTCCTGAGGTAGTGTGCTGGCTTCCCCTCCAGTCAGGAGGCGGACGATTCCGCGCAACACGCTGGAAGGCAGGGATGGCACTTGGAGGCTCAAAGGGTCCTCGCGGCTGGAGAAGGCCCACATCAGACGGGAGTGGCGCTGGAGCGGGGCGACCCGCCCCATCGGACAAACTCCCTCACCACAATCGGCACCGACACGTCTGCTGCCCTCAGGCCGGCCATCCTCGCCATGAATCATGACAGCCTCAGGTCGGCGAGCCTCTCGTGCTCCCACCCGGAGCTCGCCTTCATCGGAGACGATGGAGTCTGGAGCAGGAGGCTGTACTGTGCTGCATCGATGTACACCCATTGCTTCCAGAAGCCCCCTGCGTCCGGATGGATCTCCATGTCGATGCCCTTGCTCGCCGCGGTGTTCACTACGCGGAGCCCCATGCACCCGGAGCACTGCACGCCGGCGACCAATCGTAGAGAAAAGAAGTGGCATAGGAGCGCCACCGAGGGGGCGAAGCCCATGAAGGCTTCGCACAAGAATGCGAAAGCAGAAAGGAGGATGATGGATTCCGGGTCAAAATGCAGCGCGTGGACCTGGTAGTGCGAAAGCACGGCGTTGAAGAAATCTGAGAATGGCTGCAGCAAGCATGAAAAGAGGGCAGGAAGGTGGAGGGCGATGGTGGTGGCCTCCAAATCGATGGAAGGCCGGGAGGCAGGCCAGACCTTCGTCGCCTTCCACTCGTTGGAATCCGCTATGATCACGGGTAAGATCTTGTCCAACCCCTAAAGATTGATCACAGTGGACCGACCCAGGGAGGGTTCCAGTCCCATTTGGTGGTCCGCCGTTGCCACGGCCCCGCTTTTCTTCCTCCCGCGGGCCATGGCGATGTGATGAGTCTGAGGTGACGCAGGATCAGGCGGGCGAGGTGCGAGCTTGCTGGAGAAGGAAAGGGCAGAAGTCGAGCGTGCGGCGGAGCAATGATGGCCCCGCGGCGCGCGTCCAAGCTTTTGCCAGTCTGGGCGGTTGCCGAGGCGACGTGGGGAAGAGCGGGCGTCCGCCTCCCGTCGTGCGCCACACGTCAAGCCTGGCCCACAGGAGGTGTGGGCCCACGTCGCTTCGCCCTCCTTTCGCTGCGTTCGCCTCGATGGCAGGCCGAGCGCACCTTGGGCTCGGGGGCTACTGTTGGCGTTATGGGATCGGGGGTACCCAGACCTGTCTGCCCACGGCCCAGGGCGTGGCTCCTTCGACGGCCCGATACAACCCAGCTACAAGATTCCACGGACAAGACCCTCGTGAGGCCCGCGCCCCTCGAGGAGAACGACACCAAGGCCCCCCAAGGAACGGCCTCCCGAGGCTGCCTCCCGAGGAGCGGAGATCTCTATGCAAGCCTCCCACCTCACGAGGCGGGCGCCAGCGGGCGCAGGAGAGGACAGTTTCCTCTTTGGTGCTAAGAAGATGTAACACCCCAAAAATCGGGTTATCGATTTTTGTGCTGTTATTCCTTCCTAGCTTTCCTCTCCCGAATTTTTCCTCTGGAATCTGGTGAGTGACCAAGTGAATCCAGGCAATCCTCAACCTCTCAGTGCCTTTCCCATGTTCTTGTGCTAGCCACCCTTCCGTCAGTAAACCCCGAACCTCACTGAAACCCTAGTTCCAAAATATCGGAACTAGAAATCATGCCTTTGTGTTTACAAAGGAGCTCTCATTTTCCTTGCTCTGTTAATCCTCCCAAAATTTCCAGAGATCCTTCTTCATCCATAAACCCTAGATGTGTAAAAATATTGCCAAGTCATATGCAATATTTCTCATCTAGAATTAATTCCTTTTTCTGCCTTTCTGAGGAATTAAATCCAGGAAAATATCTATCCATCTCCAAAGTTCATGAAAACTTGTGGATATATTCTTTGTGATCATATTGAGCTCTCATAAAAATATTGGCCATAATGAAATAAGGGAAATTGCTTTTTCCTATTTTAAGCCAATATGTCAATTTGGGGCCTTTCCAAATGAACTACCATTTTGGTAGTTAGGAAAAATCCCAAATAATTTGTGGAGCTTATCCTATCCATATCTTCACCATTTACATCAACATCACAAGTTCCACCAATTAAATTTTGAGCACAACACCACTTTGCAAATTCTGTCCAGATTTCTTGTTTGCAAAAGAAGTGATTGTTCCCTTGATCTTTTTGGGCTGAGATTTTTCAGGGTAGTTAACATTGACAAATCACCTCTGGATAACAAAAATCAGCCCATTCCATCTAGTAAATCTTCCTCAGTAAATTATCTAAGTTTCTGCTCAGATTGCATCATTGTGAAGGAAGTACCTTCATAGATGATCAATTTGAGCTAAAACTTTTCCATCTAGCTCTCATAACCAAATCATCACCCTTCAACAAAAATCATCCAAATCCATCCAGCCATTTGACCCCAACATCCTCATCTTCATTTTTGGTCAGTGGGCAAGGTTACAAAGGAAGCACCATCTAGACATGTCCATTTGTGCTGAATTTTTGCCAAGATGGTCATCCTAGTGGATGATTGACCCCTGCCCAAGATCATGCCAAGAGGTGCACTGTGGTGGCCACACCACATGTCAAACACCTTGCTGCTGGGAACTGTTTGACCTTGGTTTAGTCACTTCAGACCTCTCCGGTCGCTTCCAGCTACATAGGTAAATTCCAGGAAGAGAGGAGAACACTCCAGACATGGTTTTATTGCGTTTTGGCGCCAAGTGCACGTGGTGCCGGTGGTGACCGTGGACGTTGTCGGCAGAATCGGTGCTCTGGGCGCCAGATCTTTCGGGAGATCACTTCCTGCATGCCACAGCTCATCCGGTTGCGCCGACGAGCTGCCCACCACTCGTTTATGCCATCCGGTCACCTCTCCCCCTTGTCCCATAGCTCCTGGCCACCTCTACCGATGTCGATGCTCCGCTCGAGCTCCGCCACGGTGCCGTCCTCTTAGAGCTTCTCCCGGCGTCCAGAGCCCCTCCCCGCAGCTATTTAAGCGTCTGAGCCCCTCCTCCCTCCCCAGCAACCTCTCCCAGTCCTTTCCCCGAGCTCCCGAGCTCTTCTCCTTGCCCATGGCCGCACTCTGCCACCACCGATCCCCTCGAGCAGTCCGACGCCCCAGCTCTGCCCTCCCCCTCTCCTTTGTGCCTCGGCCTCCCCTGGTCCCCGCAAGCCGCCGTCGTTCCACTCTCCGCCGGGGAAGCCCTGCCGGCGCGGCCCCTCTGCTGCCCATCGGAAGCCGCTCTCCTGTCAGTGGCGGTGGTGGCACAGGCCGTCCCAGGCGAGGCTCCGGCTACCCTCGGGCGCGGCCGAGAACGGCGGTGCCCCTGCGTGCGCCAGCCGGCCCTCCCGCGCCGCCGTGCGGCTACTACGCCGGCGAAGCCGAGTGGCCGGGGCGCTCCCCTGTCTCTGTCGAGGAAGAAAGCGACCAGAGGGAGAGGAAGGAGATAAGGTGGGGCCCGCCTGTCATTCCCTTAGCGTTGACTCGGCTGGGCCCGTGTGTCAGGTTAAGTGAAAGCGCATTTCGAATAATACGCCTTCCACTTGTCAAAGCGTATTCACCCGCAGCTGCAGAAGAGTGTACGTTTTCTCTGTGCGGTAGCGCATTTCCAGAAGTACACTTTCATTTTCTCAGCTGCCGGCTGAACTGCCTAAATAGTGAACGTTCACTCGTTAAGCGCCAGAATGGACAGATTTTGTCTGTTTTATCGCTTAACGAACGAACGAACGGCCGTTTCTCCGTGACCGTAACTCCTATTGAGGTAAAACCAATGCCCATGTCTTCAGATCATCGAGCCCGTTTCGATAGCATCATTTTCATAATGTTTTGACACTATGAAAATGACCATTTTGCCCTTGCCCATCGATCAGCCCCTTTGAGAGGGAAACTTTTCCTGCAAAACTTCTCGGAGTTTTATCGCACTTCCAGCCGACATATTCCTTCACTCCCAGGCAAGCCAACCTCTTATCATGTGCTCCGGACTTGCGTGATGACTTTGCTTGCACCCTGTGTGTTTATCGCAATACATCTGTATCGCCTGTTAGTCTGCACTTGCATACACCTGTTATGTCATCTGTATTAGATGTTAGCATTACCTTTCATCTAATATCATGACTTGTTTTCATGCCATATCTTATCATGCTAGTAACAATATTTTGAATACCATTATCATGATGGTACCATGATTTGATCTCATGCCATGTTTGTCAACGTTGTTATGATTCTGCTATGCTGATGTTAAGTGATTGTTCACGCTTATAATTGTTGAGGTAATGGTGCGATGATGGAGATGTTAAATAGAATTTATAAACCAAACTTAGTTGGTTGATCCAGAGTCACCTGTCCGGGCTTATCCGTGCAGCCACATTTGCCGGTATGGGACGGCCTTGACTTGGTCTAGCTTTGTGCTCTTTCACCGGTACTACCAACTAGGGAAGGTTATGCGTGCGTGCTGCCCTGATCAGGTAGGTGGCGATAACCTTGTGAGCCCAGATGATTGTTTAGCCCGGGAGTCCCCGTTTGGGACAGTTGTGTTGGCCACGACGGTGGCAGGTGTCAAGAGTGACACAGGGGCCACCCAGGACATGACCCTGGGAGGGTATGATTGTCGGTGGTACGATGGAGGAGTCACGGGTTAGGCAGGTTTCGTTGGAGCAACGCTGGTCCACCCGAATGGGATCACGAGGTCAGGTGCTCCATGGTGTGGGTAAAGTGTACAACCTCTGCAGAGTGTAAAATCTATTCGAATAGCCACGTCCACGGTATTGGACAGCCCATCCAGACATCACTAGGTGGTCAACCATAACAAAGATAATAATGATGAAAGAACTTGTCTTATGTTCGAAAGTGCTCAGTGGATCATGAGTATTCCGAGGGTTGTGGGACAGCCCAGAAGAGAGTAAATTGGTATTCGGTAATAGTAAGTAGCGTAAGCATCTAATGTGATCATTGCCATGCTATGATATGTAGATTATATGCCTGATCCATGTTATGCCATGCTTGATCCATGTTTTCCTGTTGATTCCATGCCATGTTTAGAATAAATACTTTTAATAGCATAGGGCTTGCTTTGTCATCTGCTTGTTTGGATGCTATGTATTTGGTTGTCTTGTGAGTACATTCAAAGTACTCACCTGGCCTTGCACGTGGCCAGTTGCAGGAGAAGATCCGTCGTGCTAGATCGTAACCCAGCCAGTCCTGTGAGTTGTGGAGCCCAGCCAGAGACGTCGTTGCCGCTGAACCAAGACCTCCGCTGCCATTTTAGTTAGCCTTGGAGTCATGTAATATTGTTGTAAGCAACAGTATTGTAATACTCCATTTCATATAATAAAGCCATTTTTGTGCCTGGAATTGCGGTATCATGTCTTTGACATGCGCCAGGTCTTATCCTGGGGCTGGCATGCGTCGGCCCTCGATCAGGGTGCCACAGGACGTGGTATTAGAGCCAGGCTAGCTGTAGGTTACCCTAGCACCAAACCACCCCTAATTCGAACCGGTAGGGAGCCCCATAGAGTTGACCCATCGCTGGTATCCGACACGGCCACTGTTGATCAACAGGCGGCGCAGTCGGAATGGACGTGTCCCTACCCAGCTGTCCGCCCACCCAGCCATCCCGGATTAGACTGCGACCCTACCCAGTTGTCGGCCGTGCCGGCATATCTTCTACCCAGCATGAGAAGGATCCAGGCCATGCTGGTGTGTCCCAGCCCGACTGCCTATTTAACCCCTCCCGCCTGCAAGTCGCAGCCCTTCCCATTCAGCAAGCCAGATTCCCGCCAGAGAACCTAGACTAGTATCCTCCAACCAGCAGCCATGGCTAGTTCTTCCAGAACACCCACTTTCCATAGTCGAACCTTGGCTAATGGTTATCCTGGCTTTCCTCCCATCCTTTCAAGTATGCTCACTCAAGCCCTTGGCCGTAGTACTCCTCCAGTGTATCTGGTGTTCCAATCGGAACCCGTTCCCCACCTTTGTCGATTCTATGCGAAGGTGCATATCAATCCAGGTCCAGCAGCGGATGGGAAGCCCATGAATTTTCGGGGCAAACCCATGCCCACCCCCGCGTTGGCTGTCCAAATAGCTGCCATGGAAGCCATCACCCGTCTTCGTTTCCAGTTTCCGCAAGTAGCGGAGATGCAAGAGTTCCGCTACTTTCCCTCTTCGTCCGACGCAGGTTGCGAGTTCTCCAGCACAGTTGGAAATGCCGACCCGGCAGTGGCTCGCCTGGTTCAGTTCATTACTGCTCAGGGACTGCTACTTGCCGGCATTCTTAGAGAGTTCAAATCCGTTGACCATGACACCACTCGGGTTGTCACGGAAGCATACCATGCGGCCCGTTAAACTGCATCCCAGACTACCCGTTCCCTGCTGCCAAACCCAGTGCCACCTTCGCGGCTAGTACCACCCTCGCAATCCATGAACCCATGTCTACCCGGCATCATCCACCCAAATTCCATTCGAGGAGCTATCCGGCATCTTCGTCGATGGGATGTGTTCCTTCAGGTTCCGACTACAGCTCCAGCAATTGAGCCCCAACCTATAGAGGTGTCCGACGATGAAGATGGAAGTTGGCTCAGCCTTCATCCCCCAGGAGAGCCCCAGCCAGAGTAGGCCCATTTGTGGCTCCGGTAGTGAGTGTAGCCAAGGAATACCGCAAGTATGTGCGTGGCAAAGACTGTTTCTTTGCTCGCGTCTAGGATTAGGACCCTGTAGTTCGGAGTGAGTTGTTGTTGTTAGCTGCTTAGTAAGGTTGCACGTTGTTGTATGCTTGTATTGCTTGTGCCTGTGTGCTGTTGTAATGTTGTGTATGCCTGTTTGCTCTGTGTGTTTGGTCCATCTTCACTCTGTTAAGCAGAAATGTTTAACAGAGCTGGCAGTGGATTCTTAACAAGATTTTAGTCAGTAGAACACTTACACCTAATAACAATGGACTCGCCCGGAGTCCCTAATGAAATGCGAGCTGGTGTAGGTGTATGTACACCAGGAGTACATACACCCACTAGCATTAAAATACCTTAGTGTAATCTGCTCGATATGCTTCTTTCCTCTGTCTGTATTTTGCTACGATATGCATTCTGCATTTGCTTGCATATTAGTCTGAATAGATTGCATGTGTATCATGTGAGCAATGTCTGCACGCCAAGTTCTTTCTCCTGAGTAAAGCCGCTGCAGTACCCCGGTAGAATGCAAAGCCACCTATTCATACCCATCTATGCTTACTCCATTTGCCAGTTTTCCCGAACCCAGCATTCTAGAGAGCCAGTTCTCCCCAGTCCCAAAATCTTTTCCCAGAACCCGGTTGCAATCTCGGAGAAATTCTGAGAAATCTTATTGCAACATAAACCATTACAACCCCTCCAGTCTAAGATCTAAACCCCAATTCTACCCCAACACCCACTCATTGTGGACGATGCTCGATGAGGAGTTACCAGCAGCATGGTCTCTGCATTGGTGCCTAGTCCTCATGATCACCGCCGCCTCGGAGAGCCACCACTCAGGTAGCGGCATCCTAGCGATCATTGAGGATCATCGCACACAGCAGCAGCGAGAAGCCAACCAATGCTGCCAGCAGACTCACCAAGAGGATGGTGATCAGCTCCAAACCCACGTCCGCCATTAACGCCTTGCCTCGCGCTCCTACAACCAGAAGGAAAAGGAGAAGAGGAAGAAGAAGTGAGGTAAGAGTGCGAGGTGGAGGGAAGAAGAAGAAAATTGCAGTCATTTTATAGCCAAAGTCCGGTGTACGGTGAGCGAGGTCTAGGAGAACCGCGCGTCGCTCGACCACCGGCGTCCAGGAGACGAATCCGCGAGCAGTGCCGACTGGCGCTGGCCCGCGATGGGAGTGCTCTCTGCGTCGACCTCGTGCATGCCATGCACTATCGTCGTAGGGTGCTTTATGCCCCAAGAGCTAGGTGTGTGCAGTGCCTAGCCGCACTCAGGACAGCGCGGGACCGAGAGAGAGCCGTTGGCCGGAGAGAGAAGAAGGCTGCCAGTGGGCCCTAGGCCCACCTGTCAGCGAGAGAGGCCACTGTTCATTGTGGTGCCCTGAGCAGTTTTGGAAGAAGGAAATTCTGCTTTTTCTAAAAATGTCAGGGCTACCTAGCGGCCCCTACCTGAGGAGTAAATCTCGCGATATCCGTATCTCGATCTGTGTGTAGCAGTTTTTGGTACTTTTAACTCGGTTGTTTTCAACTGCTAGGTTAAGACCCAACCCAGAGGTTTTTCTCGGAGCATATTTTTGTTCTAAGCTAAAACTAGGAATCTCGAGGACGAGATTCTCTTAAGGGGGGAAGGTTTGTAACACCCCAAAAATCGGGTTATCGATTTTTGTGCTGTTATTCCTTCCTAGCTTTCCTCCCCCAAAATTTTCCTCTGGAATCTGGTGAGTGACCAGGTGAATCCAGACAATCCTCAACCTCTCAGTGCCTTTCCCATGTTCTTGTGCTAGCCACCCTTCCGACAGTAAACCCCGAACCTCACTGAAACCCTAGTTCCAAAATATCGGAACTAGAAATCCTGCCTTTGTGTTTACAAAGGAGCTCTCATTTTCCTTTCTCTGTTAATCCTCCCAAAAATTCCAGAGATCCTTCTTCATCCATAAACCCTAGATGTGTAAAAATATTGCCAAGTCATATGCAATATTTCTCATCTAGAATTAATTCCTTTTTCTGCCTTTCTGAGGAATTAAATCCAGGAAAATATCTATCCATCTCCAAAGTTCGTGAAAACTTGTGGAGATATTCTTTGTGATCATATTGAGCTCTCATAAAAATATTGGCCAAAATTAAATAAGGGAAATTGTTTTTTCCTATTTTAAACCAATATGTCAATTTGGGGCCTTTCCAAAGGAACTACCATTTTGGTAGTTAGGAAAAATCCCAAATAATTTGTGGAGCTTATCCTATCCATATCTTCACCATTTACATCAACATCACAAGTTCCACCAATTAAATTTTGAGCACAACACCACTTTGCAAATTCTATCCAGATTTCTTGTTTGCAAAAGAAGTGCTTGTTCCCTTGATCTTTTTGGGCTGAGATTCTTCAGGGTAGTTAACATTGACAAATCACCTCTGGATACAAAAATTCAGCCCATTCCATCTAGTCAATCATCCTCAGTAAATTATCTAAGTTTCTGTTCAGATTGCATCATTGTGAAGGAAGTACCTTCATAGATGATCAATTTGAGCTGAAACTTTTCCATCTAGCTCTCATAACCAAATCATCACCCTTCACCAAAAATCATCCAAATCCGTCCTGCCATTTGACCCCAGCATCCTCATTTCATTTCTGGTCAGTGGGCTAGGTTACAAAGGAAGCACCATCTAGACCTGTCCATTTGTGCTGAATTTTTGCCAAGATGGTCACCTTAGTGGATGATTTACCCCTGCCCTAGATCATGCCAAGAGGTGCACTATGGTGGCCACACCACATGTCAAACACCTTGCTACTGGGAACTATTTGACCTTGGTTTAGTCACTTCAGACCTCTCCTGTGGCTTCCAGCTACATAGGTAAACTCCAGGAAGAGAGGAGAACACTCCAGACATGGTTTTATTGTGTTTTGGTGCCAAGTGCACGTGGTGCCAGTGGTGACAGTGGACGTTGTCGGCAGAATCGGTGCTCTGGGCACCAGATCTTTCGGGAGATCACTTCCTGCATGCCGCAGCTCGTCCGGGAGCACCGACGAGCTGCCCACCACTCGTTTACTCCATCCGGTCACCTCTCCCCCTTGTCTCGTAGCTCCTGGCCACCTCTGCTGATCTCGATGCTCCGCTCGAGCTCCGCCATGGTGCCGTCCTCTTGGAGCTTCTCCCGGCGTCCAGAGCCCCTCCCCGCAGCTATTTAAGCGTCCGAGCCCGTCCTCCCTCCCCAGCAACCTCTCCCAGTCCTTTCCCTGAGCTCCCGAGCTCTTCTCCTCGCCCATGGCCGCACTCTGCAGCCGCCGATCCCCTCGAGCAGTCCGATGCTCCAGCTCTGCCCTCCCCCTCTCCTTTGTGCCTCGGCCTCCCCTGGGTCCCCGCAAGCCGCCGTCGTTCCACTCTCCGCCGGGGAAGCCCTGCCGGCGCGGCCCCTCTGCTGCCCATCGGAAGCCGCTCTCCCGTCAGTGGCGGTGGTGGCACAGGCCATCCCAGGCGAGGCTGCGGCTACCCTCGGACGCGGCCGAGAACGGCAGTGCCCCTGCGCGCGCCAGCCGGCCCTCCCGCGCCGCCGTGCGGCTGCTACGCCGGCGAAGCCGAGTGGCCGGGGCGCTCCCCTGTCTCTGTCGAGGAAGAAAGCGACCAGAGGGAGAGGAAGGAGATAAGGTGGGGCCCGCCTGTCATTCCTCACTGTTGACTCGGCTGGGCCCGCGCGTCAGGTTAAGTGAAAGCGCATTTCGAATAATACGCCTTCCACTTGTCAAAGCGTATTCACCCGCAGCTGCAGAAGAGAGTACGTTTTCTCTGTGCGATAGTGTATTTCCAGAAGTATGCTTTCATTTTCTCAGCTGCCGGCCGAACTGCCTAAATAGTGAACGTTCACTCGTTAAGCGCCAGAATGGACATATTTTGTCTGTTTTATCGCTTAGCGAACGAACGGCCGTTTCTCCATGACCGTAACTCCGATTGAGGTAAAACCAATGCCCACGTCTTCAGATCGTCGAGCCCATTCCGATGGCATCATTTTCATAATGTTTTCACACTATGAAAAAGACCATTTTGCCCTTGCCCTTCGATCAGCCCCCTCGAGAGGGAAACTTTTTCGGCAAATCTTCTCGGAGTTTTATCGCACTTCCAGCCGGCGTATTCCTTCACTCCCAGGCAAGCCAACCTCTTATCATGTGCTCCGGACTTGCGTGATGACTTTGCTTGCACCCTGTGTGTTTATCGCAGTACATCTGTATCGCCTGTTAGTGTGCACTTGCATACACCTGTTATGTCATCTGTATTAGATGTTAGCATTACCTTTCATCTAATATCATGACTTGTTTTCATGCCATATCTTATCATGCTAGTAACAATATTTTGAATACCATTATCATGATGGTAACATGATTTGATCTCATGCCATGTTTGTCAACGTCGTTATGATTCTGCTATGCTGATGTTAAGTGATTGTTCACGCTTATAATTGTTGAGGTAATGGTGCGATGATGGAGATGTTAAATTGAATTTATAAACCAAACTTAGCTGGTTGATCCAGAGTCACCTGTCCGGGCTTATCCGTGCAGCCACATTTGCCGGTATGGGACGGCCTTGACTTAGTCTAGCTTTGTGCTCTTTCACCGGTACCACCAACTAGGGAAGGTTATGCGTGTGTGCTGCCCTGATCATGTAGGCGGCGATAACCTTGTGAGCCCAGTTGATTGTTTAGCCTGGGAGTCACCGTTTGGGACAGTTGTGTTGGCCACGACGGTGGCAGGTGTCAAGAGTGACACAGGGGCCACCCAGGACATGACCCTGGGAGGGTATGATTGTCGGTGGTACGATGGAGGAGTCATGGGTTAGGCAGGTTTCGTTGGAGCAACGCTGGTCCACCCGAATGGGATCACGAGGTCAGGTGCTCCATGGTGTGGGTAAAGTGTACAACCTCTGCAGAGTGTAAAATCTATTCGAATAGCCATGTCCACGGTATTGGACATCCCGTCCAGACATCACTAGGTGGTCAACCATAACAAAGATAATAATGATGAAAGAACTTGTCTGATGTTCGAAAGTGCTCAGTGGATCATGAGTATTCCGAGGGTTGTGGGACAGCCCAGAAGAGAGTAAATTGGTATTCGGTAATAGTAAGTAGCGTAAGCATCTAATGTGATCATTGCCATGCTATGATATGTAGATTATATGCCTGATCCATGTTATGCCATGCTTGATCCATGTTTTCCTGTTGATTCCATGCCATGTTTAGAATAAATCCTTTTAATAGCATAGGGCTTGCTTTGTCATCTGCTTGTTTGGATGCTATGTATTTGGTTGTCTTGCGAGTACATTCAAAGTACTCACCTGGCCTTGCACGTGGCCAGTTGCAGGAGAAGATCCGTCGTGCTAGATCATAACCCAGCCAAACCTGTGAGTTGTGGAGCCTAGCCAGAGACGTCGTTGCCGCTGAACCAGGACCTCCGCTGCCATTTTAGTTAGCCTTGGAGTCATGTAATATTGTTGTAAGCAATAGTATTGTAATACTCCATTTCATATAATAAAGCCATTTTTGTGCCTGGAATTGCGGTATCATGTCTTTGACATGCGCCAGGTCTTATCCTGGGGCTGGCGTGCGTCGACCCTCGATTGGGGTGCCACAAAAGATAAGGACGTACGTGGGTTCCCACGGAATCCCCCAAAGGTTTCCATTCTAGTGCAATAAGACCAAGGCCGTGGCTTGGCAGGACGGAGGTCATCGCTGAGCCCACCACGGCGTCACGACCAGAAGCTTTGCAGACAAAGACCACCTTTATTCAGGATAGGGTGTACTCCTGTCCCCCTTCAAATTGGCTGTTGTGGTATCCCTTCCCGCCTAAGCTATGAGGGAAGAGGACCAAGGCCACTATAAAATTAGGCTAGTCTCCACCGTAGAGAGGGAGAGATCCGAGATCCGATCCAATCCCTCGGCCATTGAGCTCTCCTGAGTGTCATGGGAAACTGCAGACACCTATGGGGCCATGAGCCCCTTTTGGTTCAGCGGGGGGATGGGCACGTTGCACAAAGAGTGGAGAAGCGTCGCGCAGCACGGCAGAGATCACACGGGCAGTCTTTACCCTGGTTCGGGCCGCCGTGAGGCATAAAACCCTACTTCTGCTTTGGTGGATTGATGGTGGACAATGGTGGTGGACGTAGCACACTAGCCCGGCAAGGTCGCTCTGGGGGCGAGAGTGGCTATGCGCGTATGAATATGCGAGGGTCCAACCCTTTCTACGGTTGCCATGGGCCTCCTTTTATAGATTAAGGGGTCACCACAGTGGCAAATCAGTCTTTGCGTACTGATTAGATAGCTAACAGTGCTATCATATCTAACTCTGCAGGCTGACAGAGTGCATTAAATACGCTGCTCAGTGTCACATCGCAGCCCACCCGGCAGGTCCTTCCGGGCTGTTTTGCCAGCTTCACGCCTGCTCGTTTGACACGTCTCAGGACGTGTGTCATATGGAGGTATTTGCTGTAGGAAGTGGCTGCCATGTGGCAAAAATCAGCCACTTTGTCACCTTGGAGCTCGACACCGCTTCGATTAATGACTTGCGTCGCTTGTGAGGTGGAGCGGTGGAGTGGCTTGTCCTCGCCAGCCCTGGCAGGCCTGCCGGGACGATCTGGGAGCTTGCTTCCGAGGCAAAACCCAACCCTGCCGGGCTCGCCTGCCCGACAAGGTAGGTCCTTCCCTTAGCGATGCCTTGTCCCTCTGGCTCACCTTGGCCTTCTCGACTTGTACTTGGATCCTTCAAAGGAATTGATCCTCCTTGTTTGGTCAGATCTTGGTCTTGTAATCTTGTCTCTGGCCAATGCATAGTCCGTGCAATGGACCCAGGGTCTGTTGCACCGACAGGAGCCCCCGGGCCTGGCACGAACGCGCCACTGGGCATCGTCGGAGTTGGCCCTAACCAGTGCACAGGCAAAAATGTAAGGGCGGCTCCGCCCTTTGAGATCTTCTTTGCTTCTTCATTAACCTGAGCTCGGGTCAGTTTCTGGTTTTTCCGCGCGTCGTGCAAAACGTGTAGGGGAGAAACTGAACCACGATCTATGGGCAGCCTACGCCCCATGATCACGGGGTAGGAAACTGCCATCCCACTTGCCTCCTGCCCCAGGGCGCCTCCGCCACGTGTACCGCATGCATTGCACAGGGTAGGTGGTGGACGCGGAGGGCACGGGAACGGGCGGCATGGCAGAAAGCCAGGCGTCGCCGAGTGGTGTAGAGGGGCGGCTCTGGTTCCCCGAGCCGTTGGAGGCGCAGGGGAACCACATTGGATGAGCAAGGTGGTCACCTACTGGATGAGGCGGCAGCACCATCATTTGCACCTGTGTTTTCTCCCCGGCAAGGTGGTTTGCCGGGAAGTTGGATGTAGAGGTGGTGATGGTGCCCCCAGGCTCCTCCAGCAGTCCTCCAGCTGGACCCCGGCAGGCTTCCTTTCGGGTTGCAGCTCCATTAGCCCTGCCATGTCCTGCTGGCCTTGGTGGTGGCGGTCGACGGGTCGCCTCCGCCATGCTCTCCGTCGTCGTCTTCGTCCACGCCCTCCTGCCCCTGCCGGGCAACATCTCCTGGAGCCCAACAAGGTCAGGCTGAGCTTTTTCCCAGGCACTCCTTTTGCCCTCTTCGCCTTCTACCGTGGTGCCTAGGAGGAGAGGGACAAGAAAGGGCATTACGGGGCACTTATCTTTTTTTAATCTTAAACATGTAGGCACTTGCCAAATTTTAGTTCAAATAGTGTAATCTCGCGTATCCATTTTTATGTTCCGTGAGATTTGTACTTATTGATCAGCATATTAATGAAAAAGATAAGCTTTGCCGGGAAATTGTGCATGTACGATATCCATGCAGAGGTGAAACGCCTCCATACTTTCATGTAAACAAGTAGATCCCGGTAAGCTACCTTGCCGGCACCCCATAGGACTGCTGCCGTGAGGCTGAGCCTGCCGCGCGCAGAACCCATTGGGAGAGACTAGCCCCCCGCCAACCCCCTTTCAGCCAAAGACCACTACGACCATCTTGACCGAAGCAGCGTTCGTGTCAGTAGATGGGAGCACCTTTGTTTCTGAGACAGCGAGGTTTTCATATGCACAAGTCCTACTCACGGAACATGTATGGATAAGAGACGGAACTTATCTGTTTGGCTTGCCGGAGACCGCAGTGCTGGCTTGTCTTCGCATCCTCTTCCTAGGACTAAGTCCACGGCAGGAACCTGCAGTTTATGCAAATGAAGATGATGCCAGATGCAATCTATCTACATGATCATGCAATCTATCTACATGAATCATGCAATGCTTATGAGATGCTTATACATGCATGCAACTTGTCGGGGGCCCCCAGCACTTCATTTATCTGTTGCTCAGGGTCTGCGCCTGGCTTTGTACAAGGGGTTACATGCAGCTGAGGCAAGGCCTGTACAAAAGGGTGGCTGCCGGGCCCTGCCCGGCAGCCGCGCCTTACGGGTAGAACTTACGGAGATGCTCAATATTCCATGAGTTTTGCAATTGAATGCCATCTCCGGTCACCAGACGGACTGCGCCAGGTCTGGTGACTCGTACTACCCGGTAAGGGCCTTCCCACTTCGGCGATAGCTTGTTTGTACCCTTGGCGGACTAAACACGCCTAAGGACAAGGTCGCCTTCCTCAAAACACCGGGCATGAACCCTGCGGCTATGATAGTGACGCAGGGCTTGCTGCTAGCGTGCAGCACGCGTAGCAGCCCGGAGACAGTTCTCCTCAAGAAGCACGACATCGTCATGCATGTTCTGTTCCTGCGCTACTTCATCGTAGGCAAGCACTCGAGGTGACCCGTAAATGAGTTCCATGGGGATAACTTCTTCTGCCCCATAGACTAGGGAGAAGGGTGTTTGCCCGGTAGCTCGGTTTGGTGTCGTTCTGAGGGACCAAAGAACCACCGGCAGCTCACAAATCCACCGCCTGCCGTGCTTCCGCAGCTTATCAAACATTCTTGTCTTGAGTCCTTGTAGCACTTCAGCGTTCTCCCTCTCAGCTTGTCCATTGCTTCTGGGATGTGCGACAGAGGCAAATGAGATCTTGCTTCCGAGGGCATGAACATATTGCATGAAGGCGTGGCTCGTGAACTGGGTGCTGTTGTCGGTGATGATCCGGGCAGGGACCCGGAAGCGACACACCAATCCTTTCAAGAACTTGATAGCTGACTGAGCAGTCACGTTTCTCATGGCATCTACTTCTGGCCACTTTGTAAACTTGTCGATTGCAACGAACAAGAATTCAAATCCCCCGGCAGCTCGGGGGAAAGGGCCGAGGATATCGAGCCCCCAGACCGAAAAAGCCATGACAAAGGGATTGTCTGGAGTGCTTGGGCAGGCAGATGGATATTTTTGGAATGGAACTGACAGGCTTCACACTTGGTGACGAGCTCAACTGCATCTTGGAGGGCTGTGGGCCAATAGAATCCTTGCCAGAATGCTTTCCCAACCAAAGCCCTTGATCCAATGTGGGAGCCGCACATGCCTTTGTGTATCTCTGCCAGTAGTTCCTTTCCTCCTTCCCGGCAAACGCACTTCAATTTCACACCGTTGGGCCTTCTTCTATATAGTGTGTCATCGACAAACTGATACATACTGGCCCTCCGGGCTACTCTTTCAGCTTCTTCTTGCTCTTCGGGAAGTTCTCCAGTTTGGAGGAAATGGACTATGTGCCTTGCCCATGTTGGAGCCTGAGGCTCGGCAACGAGGACTAGCGGCACCTCCTCATTCGTGGGGGCGCATCCCTCGACCGCGGGGACTAGTGGCCCAGCAGGAGGGTGTAACCCGGCAATCGAAGGGGAGTTGTTTCCGGTAGGGTCCCTGCCAGGAGCCCCAAAAGGCTCTACCGGGAGAGGCTTATCGGAGTCCAGTTTCCTCCTCTTTCGGGCCATTGTTGTCGGGGATATGGAGGACTGAGTAAGATGGTGAACAAAAGTTCCTGGTTCCACAGGAAGCTTCTGCGCAGTGCACTGTGACAGGTGATCAGCAATGCTGCTTTCCGCACGGGGTACGTGCTGTGTTTGCAACCCGTCAAAGCGCTCCTCCAATCTTCTCACTTCCTCGACGTATGCCTCCATCAATGGGCTTTGGTAATCCTTGTTGACTTGTCTCACCACTAGTTGTGAATCTCCTTGAATGATCAGCTTCTTGATTCCCTATTCTGTGGCAATCCTGAGCCCGGCAAGAAGCCCTTCATATTGTGTTGTATTGTTGGTCGCCTCCTCCCGGGGAAAGTGCATCTGGACGATGTACCTCAGGTGATCTCCAGTGCGAGCCACGAGAAGCACGCCAGCCCCTGCACCTTGTAGGGAGAAGGCACCATCGAAATACATGATCCATTCTTGGGGCACTTGCTTGCTCGGGATAACTGTTTCCAATACTTCTTCATCAGGGGTTGGCGTCCATTCTTCAATAAACTCTGCCAATGCCCTACTCTGGATTGTTGATGTGCTTTCAAACTTTAGGCAAAAGCTGGACAACTCTAATGCCCATTCCATTATCCAGCCGGTGGCCTCTAGGTTTCGAAGTATCTTTTGCAACGGGAAGCGGGTGACAACCATGATCTCATGGGCTTGGAAGTAGTGGCGCAGTTTCCTTGAGGCCATGCCAAGGCCAAAGATCAATTTTTGCATGCCAGAATACCTGGATCTAGCCCCCTGCAATAGGGAGCTGACGAAGTATACTGGGCGCTGCACCAACTTCTCCCTTGCCGTGTCCTTGGGGTTGCTTCCACTGTCATGCTCCTCTTTGTCTTGATCCGTATCTAGCCTTGCCGGGCCGCTCTCTTTCTCTTCCCCGGGCGGGACACTTGCTGAGGTGGCTGCTTCTTCTACTTCCCGCTGCGCCACTAGGGCCGCACTAACCACTTGATTAGTTGCTGCCAGATATAGCAGCAACGACTCTTGTGGTTTGGGTGCGACCAAAGTAGGCACGGAAGACAAGTAGGCCTTTAAATCCTGCAGCACTGCATCTACTTCCGGGGTCCACTTCATGGTCCTGCCCTCTTCAAAATCTTGAAGAACGGCAAGGCGCGCTCGGCAGACTTGGAGATGAATCTGCTAAGCGCGGCAACGCATCCTGTCAAACACCTCACATCCTTAAGTGTCTTGGGTGCCTGTATCTGCCCAATAGCCTTGATCTTATCGGGGTTGGCCTCTATCCCAATGTGGGATACAAAGAAACCAAGTAGCTTACCGGAGGGAACGCCAAACACGCACTTCTCCGGATTCAGCTTCAAGTTGATCTTGCGCAGATTAGCAAATGTCTCTTCTAAATCCTGGATGAGGGTTGATCTGTCCTTGGTCTTGACCACAATATCATCCATATAGGCTTCAATATTCCTGTGCAACTGTGGTCCAAAGCCAATCTGGACTGCTCTTGCAAAAGTGGACCTGGCACTCTTCAACCCGAAAGGCATGCGCACAAAGCAGTATGTACTGTATGGGGTGATGAATGAGGTCTTTTCTTCGTCTTCCTTGGACATAAAAATCTAATCATATCCAGAGTATGCATCCAGAAAAGAGAGCAACTCACATCCTGAAGTAGAATCCATGATTTGGTCGATGCGCGGCAAGGGAAATGGGTCCTTTGGGCATGCCTTGTTCAGATCCGTGAAATCTATGCAAAGCCTCCATTTTCCATTAGCCTTGTGCACAACCACTGGGTTTGCTAACCATGTTGGATGCAGTACTCCTCTGACCAAACCAGCTGCTTCAAGTTTCTTGATTTCCTCAGCAATAAACTGCTGTCGTGCCAAGGCCTGCTTCTGAACCTTCTGCTTGACGTGTCGGGCATGTGGACAGACAGCAAGGTGGTGCTCGATTACCTCCCTGGGAACACCAGGGATATCAGATGGTTTCCAGGCAAACACATCGATATTTGCCCGCAGGAAGGCAACGAGCGCGCTTTCCTATTTGTCATCAAGGGTGGCGCTGATAGTGAGAGTACCATCAGCGCCAGCCAGCCCTGTCGTGACCTTTTTCACTTGGGGTGGAGCAGTCCTGGATCTCTTGCTGTTGGAACTTTCTCGCATGTCATCAACGGGCGCGGCACATTCCACAGCGGTACACTTCCCGGATTCCTTGCCAGTGCCTCTGCTATGCTTTTCCTTGGCCAGAACTATGGCTTCCGTGACCTCTGCCGCGACCGCATCCTGGTACATCTTATCCACGCAAATAATTGCGTCTTTCTTGTCCGACGGGATGGAAATGACGCCCATCGGCCCTGGCATCTTCAAGGTGTTGTATGCATAGTGGGATGCTGCCATGAATTTGGCCACGGCCAGGCACCCAAGGATCCCGTTGTACGGCAGGGGGAGGTCAACCACATCAAACACAACTTTCTCAGTCCTGTAGTTCAACTCTCCTCAAAATGTCACTGGCAACGTAATCTTTCCCTTAGGACGGCTCCTGCCAGGATTGACTCCTTGAAATGTGCCTGTGGCCTTAAGTTCTTCCTCTGCTATCTTGAGTTTGCCAATAACCTTTGGGGAAATCAGATTCAACCCGGCCCCGCCATCAACGAGCATCTTTGTGACCTTGAGGTTGCGAATTCTTGGTGAGACCAACAACGACAAGCACCCTACCGCAGTAATGCGGTCGGGGTGGTCCTCTTCATCAAAGATGATGGGCGTGCATGACCACTTGAGCGGCTTCCAAGAATCCACCATTGGCTCCATGGAATTGACTTCACGCGCCCACTGTTTAAGTTGGCGGTGAGAGGAGTGCAAAGATGCACCCAAGTCAATGCACAGGGCGTCAGTGGCCTTCTGGAATTCCTGCTCACTGGTTTCCTCTTCATTCCCTCCATCACTCTCATTGCTGCAATCCTCCTTCTCTCGGCCTTTGGCGGGTTTCCCTTGGTTCCGAGGAGCCTTGCCGGGGCGATTTGCTTCACCACCCCGACCCTTCCCTCCAGCGCCATTCTGACCTTTTTCCTTATCTCCCTTCTCATACTCAACCTTCTGCCTCTTGACGAGCTGCTCAACCTAATGACACTCCTGGAGATCATGGCCCTTGGTTCGATGAATCTTACAGTACGGTCCATCACTTTTCCCAGCTTTCTCGGCAGCCGCCGCCTCCCGGCAGTCAGCGCATACGGTAGCTTCCTTGCCGGGGGCTTCAGCCTTGGCCTTCTTGCCGGTACTAGGCATGCCTGACCCCTCAACAGTCATCACAGTCTTATCCTTGCGCTTCTTTTTGTGCTTCTTGTTCTTCTTCTTCTTACTGATGGTCTCGTCGTCATCTTCTGAGTCGATGTCGATGCAATCTTCCTCTCCAGGAAGTTTCCTCCCCTCCTCCACCCGAGCACATTTGTCCACCAAAGTGTAGAGCGCCTTCACAGTCTTGGGCAACCGAACATTCATCTTGGAACGTATCCTGCGGTTGCGCACGTTGGATTGGAAGGCAGCTATCACAGTGGCTGGGTGGATATCTGGGATATTTCTGTGGACTCGGCTGAATCTCTGCAAGTACTTCCATAGAGTTTCTCCCTCTTTCTGCTGGAGAAGCTGCAAGTCGCTGAGCCGCCCTGGTTCTTGATGGCCACCTGTGAAGGCACCAATGAACTCGTGGCACAGGTCAGCCCAGGTCGAAATGGAGTTCTCTGGCAGGTGCATCAGCCAAGACCTCACATTAGATTTGAGGGCCAAAGGGAAGTAGTTGGCGAACACCTTCTCATCTCTTCCCCCGGCAGCTTCAACAACGATGGTGTAGATGCTCAAGAACTCTGCCAGGTTTAGTCTCCCATCATACTTCTCAAGTATCTCTGGCTTGAACATGCGAGTGGACGGCCAACGGACTTGCCGCAGCTCACGGGTGAAGGCAGGGCACCCAACCTCGAAAGGCAGGCACCCGCCATCTCCGAACGCAGGCTCATCGACATTGGGGCCATCACACCCATTGGACCGGCGGGGGTTGTCGCAGCGCCGCTCGTCGATGACGCGTGCGCCTTCCCTTCGCCTGCCCTCCGGGGCATGCTGTCGGCCTTGACGTGCCTGAGGGTCTGATGAGGCCATCGAGACGTCATCGGATGCTTGGTTTTGCGGCTCTCGAGCGGCTTGCCGTGGTGGGGATTGCACCATGAGGGTGGCCCCTCCCGCACGACCAGCCGCACGAGCCATCGTTGCTGCCTGGGAAGGCCGTGGCGGTCTGGCCTGCTGTGATCCTTCCACTTCGGCAAAACCAATCAGACTTTGGATGGTGGCTTGCCACTCATCCATCTGGTCTGCCGTCGGTGGAAACCTCAATAGCAGTTGGGCTCGCACCATGGCCTCGGAGGCAGTTCTTGGCATAGGTGATGACAATGTAGATTATAGTGTTGCTCGGCTCCTGACGTTGCCGGTGGCGACCGCGCCGCGCCCCTGCTGCTGCGAACCAGCCATTTGGGCAGCATGGTGATGCGGCGGAGGCGCCTGATGGCCAGCGGCTCCGTTGGGCACAGTAGTTGGGTCAGCCCGCCCCGGGGGTGGCGCGTGCCCTACGGTCGCGCCCACAGCGGGGTCGGCCGGAGGGTTGCGATTCGCCCCAGAACAAGCATCATCACTGTGGCTGTGCCTGTTGGCGAGGAGAGGGGGTTCAAGCAGAATGATCCCTCCATCCGTACCTCGTGGAGCATGGCCGTTGGGATGTCGCTGATGCTGTCCTTCCCCGGTACCTCCCATTCCTGCTTCGGCCGTGGGGGAGGTGGTGACGGCGCCGCCTGCGCCGACCACGTCCCCCGTAGCATCCACACCCTCGTAAGCCCCCGCATTCCCCGCGACGTCGGCGGTCGCGGGCGGCGGAGCCTTCGAGGTGGACAGATGATTTGCAGCTCCGGGCTTCCTCTTGGGCACCATAGTCGATGATGGCGTCGGCGATGAAAATGTCGATGAAGATGACGCGCAGCGTATGCTTTCAGTTTTGTGCAAGTGATCCCCATACCAAGCGCGCCAAAGATGTCATGGAAAACCACGGCCACCTATGGGGCCATGAGCCCCTTTTGCTTTGGCGGGGTGATGGGCACATTGCACAAAGAGCGGACAAGCGTCGTGCAGCACGGCAGAGATCACACGGGCAGTCTTTACCCAGGTTCGGGCCGCAGTGAGGCGTAAAACACTACTCCTGCTTTGGTGGATTGATGGTGGATAATGGTGGTGGACGTAGCACACTCGCCCCGCAAGGTCGCTCTGGGGGCGAGAGTGGCAATGCGCTTATGAATATGCGAGGGTCCAACCCTTTCTACGGTTGCCATGGGCCTCCTTTTATAGATTAAGGGGTCACCATAGTGGCAAATCAGTCTTTGCGTACTGATTAGATAGCTAACAGTGCTATCATATCTAACTCTGCAGGCTAACAGAGCGCATTAAATGCGCCGCTCAGTGTCACATCACAGCCCGCCCGGCAGATCCTTCCGGGCTGTTTTGCCAGCTTCGCGCCAGCTCGTTTGACATGTCTCAGGACGGGTGTCATATGGAGGTGTTTGCTGTAGGAAGTGGCTATCATGAGGCAAAAAGCAGCCACTTAGTCACCTTGGAGCTCGACACCGCTTCGATTAATGACTTGCATCACTTGTGAGGTGGAGAGGTGGAGTGGCTTGTCCTCGCCAGGCCCGGCAGGCCTGCCGGGACAATCTGGGAGCTTGCTTCCGGGGCAAAACCCAACCCTGCTGGGCTCACCTACCTGGCAAGGTTGGTCCTTCCCTTAGCGATGCCTTGTCCCTCTGGCTCACCTTGGCCTTCTCGACTTGTACTTGGATCCTTCAAAGGAATTGATCCTCCTTGTTTGGTCAGATCTTGGTCTTGTAATCTTGTCTCTGGCCTATGCACAGTCCGTGCAATGGACCCAGGGTCTGTTGCACTGACACCAAGGCAGCTCACACTTGTACTAGTTCATCCTCACCCTCCTTGCGAGGCAATCCACCACATGGCAGGAGTAGGGTTTTACACCGCAAGGTGGCCCGAACCTGGGTAAACCACCATGTCAACATCTTCCTCTCGCTCGCACGATCTCGTCGGAGTCAAGCCGTGGGGTGGTGAGCAGTGAGCCATGGCTAGGCAAGAACCTTCGCACACGTCCCAGAGTTCAAACCTTATTTGGGTCTACGGAGCCCCGATCCTGACACCGGCCGGGTCAACATCATATCCAAGGCCGGGTTAACCGCCAACTGGCAATTCGAGAAGGCGCCCTATGACTGGCATAATCCGGCGCCAGTGATGAGTACCTGGTCCATGTTTTTTGCTATGTATGAGTTGTTTCTTTGTCCTCATGCGACAAGAGAGCCGTAGCTATTCGCGGCCCAACAGATCCGGGATGGGCCGAGGGCGCAGATCCTATTGGAAGATCTGCCTGACTCGGACGGGGGCGAGTCCATCACCGAGAACATGGAGGCGGCCAAGACGCAGCCGGCTGGCGCCGAGGCCGACGCGACACGCCACGCGGGTAAGTCTCCGCCCCCAGATGTTCTAAGCAACTGGCCGGACGACGATGAGGAGGGCCTGACGGGCGTTGGTGGTGCAGCGCCACCGCTGGGAGGAGACGGCGGCATCGACCCCCCAAGGCGGCTGAAGAAGATGGCCAGGACGGGGCAGTCCCGATAGCCGGCAGCCACACGCCGGCCGCACGGGAAGGAGTCGGTGGCGCCGCAGCCGACCACAAAATGCGCAGCGGAGGCACAGCTGGCACATGACAAGGGCGCCTCCAAGAAGGCGCGCCGGGTTGCCCCGGTCGTGGCACCGAGGCGGGCCATCCCGATAGCCATCGGGTAAGTGTAGCTCGTTGGTTTCTGTTCGATGTTCGTTTGCGCTTTTCTTACATTGTCTTCGCGGTGCGCAGGTCGACCCTCGAGCTGGCATTGGCGGCGACGGCGGCTGCGTCTGGCAATAAGGCCATCTGGAGGAAAACTCAGAGTAGCGTCATCGAGCACGAGCAGGACCAACCCTGGGAAGACCTTGGCCTGGACCCTGCCGACATGGAGCACGTCGCCAGGTGGGATCGGGTAGCGGCCGATAGGGCGGCGAGGTAGGCCTCGGCCCTGGCGTGGGCGAGGGCCGTCGAGGCGAGGGGGAGGACCACCATGGACCCGGCCTGGCCGGAGTGGGAGGCGGGCTCGACGCCGGTCGCTACGATCGTCGAGGCGCAGACGGACGAGGGGCATGACCCGGACGAGCAGGCGGAGCCGGCCGACGATGAGTCAGAGGCCGATGAGGAGATCGTCATGGACACTCCGCCCCAAATCGACCCGACGGGGGGGAATGAGGCCGAAGGAGGAGGTCTCGGCCGGGGCGCCACTTCGGCATTGGTGCTCGTGCCGCCGCAGGCCACCGGGAACCAGGAGCGGGCGCTGGAGAGCGGATCCGATGCCAGCCCACAGTAGCCTTGGGTGAACGCCGGTGAGGTTGTGGTTGGGCCGCCCACCCGGAAGGACACGCCGGCAGACTCCCTGCGCCAGCAGCTCCAGGGGCGCGAGAGCCATCTGCAAGCCTTCGTCTAGGACGAGAAGGAGTGGGCGCGGGATCTGGAGTGCGCGGTTGTGGTAATGACCTGTCGTTTTGCTTGCTTTTGCGGCCGGACAGCGGGGGCGCGCCAGCGCACCCACAGGTTGTAGCCCGCGAGGCCCGGGCGGGCTGTGGAGCGGCTGGGTCGGGTCTTCCCCTTGGCCCATCTCTGTCTTCTCGCCTCTCCGTTTCCAACTATCGTTGCCGTAGCCATGGCACCCTTGAGGAGGTTTTCCGCCGCTGAGAAGGGAAAGGCGACGCTGGAGAGAGCGAAGCAGCCACAGCCAGCGAGGAGGCGAGGCCGTCCTTGCAAGCCCGCCGCCGGGCCCGGGGCGCTTCCCCGGGGACGCGGGCGTCCTCCATTGTCTGCCTACGCCGGCCCGAGCAGCCGCGTGCAGAACTTAGCCTGCGGGCGCAGGAGCGGAGGCCGAGGCGGCCATGCCCGAGGGGGAGGAATGGCGCAGGCGTCCGGCCACCCTGTTCGTGGAGCCACTCCGCTGACCTGGCCCACGAGTTCATCGTGGGGATGGACGGCCATCCTCGGACCTGGCTCCGGCTCCTAGACTCCTTTGTCGAAGAGACGGCGGACCGCGCGCCCCTTGTCCTGTGGCTGTAGTCGGACGGCTACTGCAACGGGGCGTCCTAGGTGATGACAGAGTTTCCCTCCCCCGGCTTCATGTTTCCGAAGCGGGGGTGGAAGATATTCGCTCGCGCCCGTGGCTTGAAGGGGGGGGCACACCCTCCACTTCAAGTTTGACGGGGCCGCCATGCTCTTTGTGAAGATCTCTGGGGAGGCCGGCGATCGCCAGGAGTGCTACATGGTGAGCGATAGCGGCAGTAGCGGCCACTCCTTCGGCAACAGCAGCAGCGGCAGCACCTCCTCCGAGGGAAGCAGGAGCGGCGGCGACTCCGACGAGCCCCCATGCCGCCGCGTCAAGAAGGAGGAGGACTCCAACTAGGCGTCAGCGAAGCTGGAGCCGGGGCCTTGGGAGCGGCAGCCTCTGCGAGGGAATTTCTTGGTTGACGCCCGGGCCGCGCTCGACCAGCTCGGGGCAGACCTCCAGGACGCTGATAAGCGCCTCGCCAAGCAGAGCCTGAGGCTCGCCTCAGCATGGCACCAGCTTGAGACCCCTACCAAGGAGGCCTAGGACCGAGCTGAGGCCACCGCTGCGGAGAACAGGAAGGAAGCCACCGAGGCAAGGGTGGCTCATGACAGCGCGCTTGCTGAGGCGGAGGCGGCCGACAAGCACTGCAGCGAGGCGGAGGCCACCCTGAAAGCTCTCCAAGAAGAACAGGCCGCGGTTGGACGGCAACTCCAATAGCGGGAGGAGGACCTCAAGGCTCGCGAGGTGAAGCTTGCGAATCACAACTCCGAGCTGACGAAGGTGGCGGCCGAACAGGCCATGGAGCGCGGGCGCTTGGAAACACTGCAGCGCAAGGTGACTGAAGCCCAAGCAGCTTACGCCAAGCATGTCTCCAAGGCGAACGCCAAACTGGAAGCCAGGGAGAAGAAGATCCAAGCTGACACCGATGTGAAGGCAGCGGCAGACCACACCACTTTCTCTTCCCTCAAGCTCAGGGCCCGCCAAGCGCTAAGCTCCGTATGCAGGGAGGGGTTCGAGGCTCCGCTCGCAGCCCCCGACGCCGGCTATGCTGAGCTTTCCTCCAAGCTCATTCGAGAGCTCAAGGGCGCAGCCCATAAGGTGGACGGTATCCTGGAAGAGGAATGTCGCGACCTCTTCTCTATGGTGGCGACACGCGTCTTCAGCCACCTTCTCCTTCACAACCTTGGCTTCGACTTTGGTGAGGTGATTGGCCCCGTCCCCGAGGAATCTCACGGCGTCATGGCGGAAGCTGTGGAGGGCCGCGTGGCCGCGCTGCTTGAGAAGTTCTCCTGCAGCAGTGACGGGGCACCTGGCGACGACAATGGTGGTGACGGCCCCTCTTCCTGAAACTTCCTTTATCACCCTGCAAAAGACTGATCCTGCCTCGCAGAGGCATGAGACAATGTTTTAATCTGTGAGATACTTGATGCTTGTAATAACTGCTTGTAACCCGCGGGTTTCCATTTCGAGCTTGGTTTCTTTCTTGCTTGCCTTTGTGCTCTGCGTCGGCAGGGCCCAGCCCTGCGCATACCTCAGTCGTCACTGGGATGTTAGGTCGCGATGCCCGGACAAAGCCAGGAGGTGAGGGCTTCGGAACTATTGAAGGCTCCTGAGTCACGATGATGAGGAGTCCCCCCTTGATGCGCAAGCGGCCAGCATGAGGGAAAACATCGGCGCCGGTGAGGCTATCCCGGGAGTTCTCATACTTAGGTCCCGTCGGCTTGCGCATAGGTGTTACGCGAGGAGACTAGACACCAAGGGCCTTGGTGCGGTGACATGCACGGGAGCAGGCCTGCTAGCCAGAGGCCAGTCCCATGGGTTTTTCAGCGTTGCTGGGACTGACCCCGAGCATAGGCACCATGTCTAGCCCCCACTCATGTGAGGCTCAGGGGAAAGCCGCGAGGAAAGTCGCTGAAGGATTGTGCGGCGGCCACGACAGGTTGTGCGGTGGTCGCGACAGGCACGGGCCATCCTGAGGTTGATGCTGCCCATAGGGCGCCCTCAGTTGTTTATCCACCAGCGCGGAGCATGGGGCTTCCACTGGGCATGGGCATGGCCATATTGCGACCGTTCCACCAGCTGAGCATGCGGCTTCCACTAGACATGGGAATGGCCGCATTGCGGCTGTTTTGCCAGCGCTGAGCATGGGGCTTCCACTGGGCATGGGTAGGAGCTCTTTACTAGAGTCTCCGGGGTGTGTACAACCCTATCTCGTTCATACGCGTGGCAGGCACGGCAGAACTTGCGGAGGTGTTAGACGCTCATGAGCCGACGCAGGGCTGAGGAGGTCCTACCTCTATCCTCAGGCGGGTTGAGCCTAGCTCCTGGCGCGGTTGCGCGCGCGTGTAACCTGAGACATGGGGGCGACCCGCGCCGAATGGTCATCTAGAGGCCATCGCATGAGAAGGTTAGGCACGAAGGACCCATAGGAGGTGACGTGTACGGGTCTGGCCCGTCAGATAGAGCTCGGTCACTTGGGTTTAGCAACGCTGCAGGGACGGACCCGAGCACAGACGCTGTGCCATGCCTTCTCATGTAACGATCTGAGGAGGAACACTCGGTGCACGGTGCCCGCGGTGGCGAAGCACCACAATTGTGGTTGTACGAACCGGGCCGCGCCCTTACTTGCTTGCTCATGATAGTCCCATGAGAGGACGAGACACCAAGGACCCCAGGAGGTGACGTGCACGGGAGCTGGCCTGCGAGACAGAGCTCGGTCGCTTGGATTTAACAATGCTACAGGGATGGACCCGAGCACAGACACCGTGTCAGTCCTTGGTCATGAGGTGGTCGAGGGCAGGTTCGCGAGGGCGCAGAGACTCCCATGGTGTCGAAGCACCGATCACGCAATTTGAGCCATCGGGAAGATTTTATCAAGGCACAGCTAAATCCGATACATGAGCAAAAAAACACGGCTGCAGGGGCAGACCTTGACCAGCCTAAGAATGATGCAGCCTGCAGGGTGCCCTCAACTGAATAACCAAAAACTCACCTGGCAGTGTTGCTGCGGAAGCATCGAGGTAGCTGGCGAAGCGTGCCACGAAGAGTCGCCCCTCAAGAGCCGAGCGGCTCCTGAGGCTCGGGAGGCTCGCGAGGGGCCGGGGCCTCATGAGACACCAGCGGCAAGCGCCGGGCCTAGTGAGATGCCAGCGTGAGCTATGCGAGTCATTGGTACGTGGCGCCCATGTTCAGCAGGCCAAAGGGCATGCGAATGTAGTTGCAGGGGACACCCCCGCTCCGGCCAACGCGTGATGTCCAGAAGAGGTCCTGGGAAGCGTCCCTGTTGAGGGCCAGGATGTTGACACACACGCGCAGCTCACCGCTCATGTCGGGAGTGGCAGCTGAGCTGGTGGGGCATGCGCGGCGACGGTCGCCGCGCATGGCCCGCGCTTCCTAAAGGTCGCGGATCTCCTTGGTGATGAACTCTTGTGCTCCTCGCGCCTCGCGCCATGTTCCTTGCTTGCGGGGGCACGCGTCGAAGCATGCCTCCAAGTGGTGCCTGAGCACCTCCCTCGTCACACTGGGCAGGTCAGACGCTCTGTCGGGGTTCAGGGACCGGGGGTACACAGACCCGTTTGCGTGTGGCCCAGTGTGCGGCATCATCGAAGGCCCAGTGCGGCCCAACTCCAAGACTTCATTGACAAGACCCTCATGAGGGCCCCCACCTCGCGAGGCAAACTACATCAAGGCCTTCCGAGGAGCGGTCTCCCGAGGCTGCCTCCCGAGGGGCGGATACTTCTAGGCTTGCACCCCACCTCGCGAGGCGCGCGGTGACGTGAGCCATGACGACTGCAGCCAGGAGGGTGCCAGCGGGCGTAGTCCAGGACAGTTTCCTCTTTGGTGCTAGAGGGACACAGCCAGCGCACGGGTTCCCAAGGAATCCCCCAAATGTTGTTGTTCCGGTGCAACAAGACCAAGAACATAGGCTCGGCAGGACGGAGGTCATCACCGAGCCCACCTGCATGTCATGACCAGAAGTTTGCAGGCGAAGACCACCTTTAGTCAGGACAGGGTGTGCTCCTATCCCCCTTCAAATCTGGCAATTGTGGTATCCCTTCCCACCTAGAGCTTTGGGGGAAGAGGACCGGGCCAGTATAAATATAGACTAGCCTCCACCGTAGAGAGAGATCAGATTCATTCACCCCTTGGGCTCTCCCGAGGCAGCTCGCACTTGTACTAGTTCATACTCATCCTCCTCGCGAGGCAATCCACAACAAAGCAGGAGTAGGGTTTTACACCGCAAGGTGGCCTGAACTTGGGTAAATCACTGTGTCCATTTCCTCTTTCCTCTCGCTCGAGCACGCCGGAGCCAAGCCATGAGGCGGTGAGTAGCAAGTCGTAGCTAGGCAGAGTCCTTCACTCATGCCCCAGAGTTCAAATCTTGTTGGGGTCCACGGAGCCCCGATTTCGACATTTGGCGCGCCAGGTAGGGGCATGTCGAAGTTCTCCTTTTGCCTAGCTCCGCCCTCGCTTCACCACCCCCATCGCTGACGCTCGTCGTGTTCATGCCAAGCGTCGGGCTACCCGTGTCATCCAGATGGCACCGGTGGGTCACGGCGCCCCTCGCCGCTCCGCTTCTCCCGCAGCCAACGCCGCCACCGACCCTGCCGCCCATGAGCAGTAGGACTCTTTGCTGCCACAATCTGTGCAGCGTGATGGCCGCACCGCCACGCCTTCCATCACTCCGTCCATGGCCTCGTTCTCCCATGCTCGCTGCAGGCCGGCGAACGCGCAGGCTGCACTGCTCATGGCGCGCGAGCTGCTATGCTACCGCCCCGCCAACGAAGGCTACGACGCCTGGCTGGGCCGCATCACCGAACTCATCAATGCCACTGGTGAGGCTCTGGCGCCCTCCCACTCACTCCATCCCCCGCCACCTCGTGCAAGCGACGTGGCCCATGGCGCGCCTTTGCCTCCTCCCCTGCGCAGCAACGACGTTGAGCCAAGGCGCGACGCGCGCCCGCGCGACCTGCCGTGTGGAGCGTCGGCGTCGTCCCAGGACGAGGCCAACTGCCAAGATGTGCAGCAGCCGTAGTACGACGAGCGCACTGCCGGCACCGCCGCCCCAGCACCAAGATCGGGCCATTCTGGAGGCTGCGGCGCGTGGGCGCCAGGACCTTGCCCCTCTCAAGCGGGCCGCGCCCATGAGCGCGGCGGGCTGCCGCGCCTTCACTCACGATCTGCGCCGTGTTGTCTGGCCGGTCAAGTTCAAGCCAGATCTACCCCCACGCTACGACGACGTCCCCGACCCTATGGAGTTCCTCCAGCTCTATGCGCTGAGCATCGAGGCGGCAAAAGGCGACAACAAGGTCACAGCAAATTGGTTCCCTATGGCCCTCAAGGACGGCGCACACTCCTGGCTCATGCACCTCCAGGAGGGGTCGATCTCCTCGTGGGATGAGCTCCGTGAGCGGTTCATCGCCAACTTCCAAGGAACCAAAGACCGTGCCCTCACCGTCAACGACTTGCGGCGCGTGAAGTAGCATCCGGGCGAGACTCTCCCCAAGTACATTCAACGCTTCACCCAAGTTTGCCTCAAGATCCCGAAGGCCTCGAACGAAGCCATCATCCCCACATTCACCGAAGGCGTCACGGACGTCAGGATGAGCAAGGAGCTCGCCATCAACAATGACATGTGCTCAGCATTGGAGCTATTCAATTTGACCGACAAGTGCGCCAAGGCCGAAGAAGGCCGCCTCTCCCTCCTCAAGCACCCAGACGTCGATCCCGAAGACAAGAAGGCCAAGGCCAAGGAGGCGAAGCGCAAGGGGCCCACCGTGATGGCAGCAGAGCCCGAGCTGAAGCATGATCATGACCGTGACGAAACCCCAAGGATGCTCGCCCGTTTTGCATCTTCCACAATGTGCACACCCACAACACCGACGATTGTCAGGAGCTCAGGGCGCTCCGAGACGAGCGCCTGGGCCGCCGCCTTGAGCGCAGCGACCGTGGCTTCGGCCGTGGAGGAGGCCGTGGCAGAGGCAGCTGGGACAACCGCAACCCCCGTCAGGGCTAGCGTGACTAGCTTCGCGAGGGTGGCTGGCGTGACCAGCCTCGTGACGGCGCCTGGCGCGATCAGCCTCACGAGGCCCGTCCTGAGGGCAACTCTGGCCTTCCACCTATGCCACCGCCGCCTAGGAGAAATGATGACAACCAACATGATGAAGGTGCTGGGGGCTACCAGGAGCCTCGCGCGATTTCCTGCATCTTTGGCGATACTCAGGCACCCGCCTCGAACTGCGTCTTCAAGCAGTTCTCTCATGGGGTAAATGCAGGCCTCCTGAGCCTTGAAGCTGCGCGTCCCCTCAAGTGGTCGCAGTACGCCATCACTTTTGACTCCAAGGACCTCCTCAGGTGTTCAGCTACTGCTGGCGTACTCCCCATGTTGTGCACGCCCACCATCAGTAACGTCTCAGTCACCAAGACCCTCATCGACGGCGGCGCCGGCCTCTACGTCCTCTCTGTGGAGACCTTTGAGACGCTTCAAGTGCCTTATGACCAGCTCATGCCCACCAAGCCATTCTCTGGGGTGGCCCATGGCTCCACCGCTCCCCTGGGGCAGGTGCGCCTCCCTGTCACCTTCGGCAAGCGCGACAACTACCACACCGAGCTCATCGACTTCGACGTGGCCCACATCGGCCTCCCGTACAACGCCATCTTGGCATACCCTGCCCTTGCCAAATTCATGGCGGCTACCCACCATGGCTACAATGTCCTCAAGGTGCCAGGGTGCTGCGGCGTCATCACCGTCGCCTATGATGAGAAGGATGTGGTCTGCTCCCATGAGCACGCCTACCGGGCCGCGGCAGCTGAGAACTCAGATGGTGAAGGTGACGCCGTACCTCTTGAGGCTGCCCCCGCGAAGAAGAAGCAGCTCCTCCCCAAGAGCCGTCTGGAAGCAAAGAAACCCGTCAGCGACGCCTCAGGCCAGGGCGCCTCTCCCTCCCGCATAGGAAGGCGCGCCTAGCGCCCCCCTCAGGACGGGCTCGGGGGCTTCCATCTGGAGAGCCTCCGACCTGACCAGTGAGACGAGGGAGGTGTTCGGGCACCACTTGGAGGCGTGCTTTGACGTGTGTCCCCACGAGCAAGGAACACGGCGTGAGGCGCCAGGAGCACGAGAATGCATCACCAAGGCGATCGAGGAACTTCAAGAAGAGCAAGCCATGCGTGGCGAGCGCCCCCCACGTGCCCCGCCATTGTAGCCGACACCCATGATGCGGGTGGCGCGCTGCGCGTCTGCGTCAACATTCCGGGCCTCAACAGGGCCGCTTCTCAAGACCTCTTCTAGCCATCGCGTGTCGGCCCGAGTGGGGGCTTCCCCTGCAACTACATCCGCATGCCCTTCGGCATGTTGAACACGGGCGCCACGTACCAGCAGCTCGCGCAGCTCGCATTGGCGTCTGACGAGGCCTGATGCTTGGCGGTGATGTCTTAGGAGGCCCCGGACCCTCGCGAGCCCCCTGAGTCTCGCGAGCCTCCCGCGCCTCCGAAGCCATCCGGCTCATGAGTAGTGAACCTCCACGGCACGCTTCATCGGCTACCTCGATGCTCCCACAACAACATTATCAGGTGACTTTTTGGTTTGTTCAATTGAGGGCACCCCTCGGGCTACATTATCCTCAGGCTGTTAGGGCCCACCCCTGCAGCTGCATCATTTTTCTCATGTATCAGGATCTACTATGCTTTCATAAGTTGCTATGATCATTAACCTTGTGCTCCGACACCGCATCATGTCCCGAGGTCTCGCCCCTTGAGGCCTCACGTGCTAGCTGCTCTCCTCCCGAACATCCCATGAGCAGGGGCTGGTGGCACAACGTCTGTGCTCGGGTCCATCCCTGCAGCACTGAGAAACCTAAGAGACCAAGCTCTGGCTCGTGGGCCGGCCCTGTGCATGTCACCTCATCAGGTCCTTAGTGCCCTGTCTCCTCATGGAACTATCATGAGCAGATCGGCAAGCGCGCGTTGCTTTCGTACCTCGTAACTTATCGGTGTGCATGAGTTTTCAGGAGATAGACATATGTTCGGCGCCTAGGCAACACATTGCCGATTCAGGAGGGTTGACCTCAATCAGACGGGGCCGCTTGCAGAAAGCTAAGTACAGGCACCTCATATACCACAACTATCGCCGACCGAGCCCCCTTCCCCCACAGCTCTCGCGAGGCGGGTCATTCTTTTCATGCAAGTCGCTTGCACGTCGAAGGGGAGCTCTTGAGCATCGCGCCTCAGGACCCCTACTGGCTCTCAGGCCCTCACCCCCTGGCCTTGTCCCAAAGCATCATGACCTGACATACCAGCGGCGGCTGAGCACCGCTCGAGGGCTGGGTCCTGAGGATGTAGAGCACTATGGCAAGCATGGGAGGGAAGAGCTAACCTCGCGAGGGGACACGAGAAGAGGGGCGCGGTCCGGCCTCACTGGCATCACCTGAAATGTAGAGGACTTTGATTTTTCTCGCATGCCTCGCAGGAATTATGCCAACTCATCACAGGAGCAAAAGCGCGCCCTCTCGATGCAGGGGTCCTCCACGAGCCGCAAGCGCCTCGCGCGACACCTTGAGCTAAGTTGTCCCCTCAGCGCCTCGCGCAAAAAATTGGCTTCTACACTACTTTAGCAATCTCGTCCAGGCGAAAGTCCCTTTTTCCTATCCTGAGCAGCTTGCGCATCAAGGGGGACCTCTTGAGCATCGCGCCTCAGGAGCTCTTACCGGACCTCGAGCCCCTCACCTCCAGGCCTTTCTCTAGGCATCGCGACCTGGCATACCACCGATGGCCGAGGCTTGCTTGAGGACTGGGTCCCGAAGACGTAGAGCACTAAGTGATCGCAAAGACAAAGGGGCCGAGCCCGAATGAGAGACGCCACAATGATCTAAACGCAGGACAGAAGCATTTAAATAAAGGCACAAGTGCCGCGGTTTCTTACACACCCCCATGGGGCCCTTGATTGTTCAATGCAAGAAAGGAAAAAAGAACAAAAGAAACAGCCTCCCGGAGACCTCCGCTCCCGAAACGCCGACTCCGACATCGTAGGCGCCTAGTCGGAGTCTTCCTCCACCTTGACGCAGTGGCATCGCGGCTCATTGTAGTCGTCGTCGCTCCCGCTTCCCTCGGAGGAGGTGCCGTCGCCGCTGGAGGCGCCGTGGCCGTCGCCAAGGGCAAGTTCACCGTCGAGGATGTTGCCACCGCCGCTGCGGTCGTCGTCACCGGAGGAAATGTGGTCATTGCCGCTTCTGTCGCCCTCCGGGCAGCATCCGAGGCGGCAGCCGGTCTCCCCGAAGATCTTCACATAGAGCATCGCCGCCCCGTCAAACTTGAAGTGGAGGGTGTGCCTCCCCTTCAGGCCGCGGGCGCGGGCAAACGACATTCATCGTCGGGTCAAGTACATGAAGCCGGAGGGGGTGACTTCGAGCTCCGCCCAGGAGGATTTGCTGCAGCAGCCGTCAGGCCGCAGCCACAGCTCGACGGGGCTGTCCTCCGCCAGCTCCCCGCGAAGGAGCCTGGGAGCTGGAGCCAGGTGTGCGGCGGGCTCCCCATCCACACGACAAATTCACGGGCCGACTCGGCAGAGTGCGCCCACGCCCGAGGCGGCCGGGCACCGACGCCGCTCCACCCCCACATCCGCCGACGTGCCATTTTTTGCGGCCCCGTCTGCGGGAGCGGTTCTTCGCGCGGCTGCCAGAGCCTGCGCAAACCACTAATGGAGGGCGTCCGCGTCCTCGGGGTCGCGCCGCGGGCGTATTGTCGGACTTGCGGGGGCGGCCGTGTCCCCTCTTGGGCTGCGGTTGCTCCGGCCCTTCTTGCACCGCCTTGCCCTTCTCGATGGCGGAGAACCTCCTCAGGGCGCCATAGCAGCAGTGGCAAGGGTTGAGGAAGGAGAGGCAAGGAGACAGAGATGGGTCAAGGGCTCCACCACTTCGCCCTCTTATAAGCAATCGGAGAAGGCCAACCGGCGCCCCTTCACCATCGGAGCAATGATGGCCCTGCGGCGCGCCCCAGGCTTTTTGTCAGCCTGGGCGGTTGCCAAGGCGGCATGGGGAAGTGGGGGCGTCTGTGCCCCGTCGAGCACCACGCGTCGAGCCTGGCCTGCAGGCGGTTAGGGCCCACGTTGCTTCGCCTCTCCTCCTCGTCTCCGCCTCCGAACAAGATCGAGCGCGTTGTGGGCCCGGGGGCAACTATCGGGGTTTTGGGACCGAAGGTACCCAGACCTGTCTGCATGTGGCCTAGCGCACGTCATCGCCAAAGGCCCAGTGCGGCCCAACCTCAAGACTCCGCTGACAAGACCCTCGTGAGGCAAACTACATCAAGGCATCCCGAGGAGTAGTCTCCCGAGGCTGCCTCCTGAGGGGCGGGTACTTCTAGGCTCGCACCCCACCTCGTGAGGCGCGCGGTGACATGAGCCATGATGACCGGAGCCGGGAGGGCGCCAGTGGGCGTAGTCCAGGACAATTTCTTCTTTGGTGCTAGAGGGACACAACCAGCGCGCGGGTTCCCAAGGAATCCCCCAAAATTTGCCATTCCGGTGCAACAAGACCAAGACCACAGGCTTGGCAGGATGGAGGTCATCACCGAGACCACCTGCACGTCATGAGCAGAAGCTTTGCAGGCGAAGACCACCTTTAGCCAGGATAGGGTGTACTCCTGTCCCCCTTCAAATCTGGCCGTAGTGGTATCCCTTCCAGCCTAGTGCTTTGGAGGAAGAGGACCGGGCTAGTATAAATATAGACTAGCCTCCACCGTAGAGAGAGATTGGATTCATTCACCCCTTGATCTCTCTCGAGGCAGCTCGCACTTGTACTAGTTCATACTCATCCTCCTCGCGAGGCAATCCACCACAAAGTAGGAGTAGGGTTTTACACCGCAAGGTGGCCCGAACCTAGGTAAATCACTGTGTCCATTTCCTCTTTCCTCTCGCTCGAGCATGCCGGAGCCAAGCCATGAGGTGGTGAGTAGCAAGTCATAGCTAGGTAGAGTCCTTCACCCACGCCCCAGAGTTCGAACCTTGTTTGGGTCTGCGGAGCCTCGATTCCGACACACTCTCCAGGTGGAAGCCCCGGATCCTAACCAGAGGGAGGCGATGGGTGCGCCTTCCTATGCGGGAGGAAGGCATGCCCCGGCGACAGGCGCGTCACCCGAGGTGTCGCAGGCGGGTGCCTTCTTTCCCTCAGGATGGCTTTTGGGGAGGAACTGCTTCTTCTTCGCAGGGACAACCTCAGGAGGCACGACGTCACCCTCGCCGTCAGAATTCTCGGCCGCCGCAACCCGATAGGCGTGCTCAAGGGAGCAGACCGCATCCTTTTCATCACAGGTGATAGTGATGACACCGCTGCACCCCGGCATCTTGAGGACGTAATAGCCATGGTGGGTTGCTGCCATGAACTTGGCAAGGGCAGGGTACCCTAGGATGGCATTGTACGGGAGGCCAATGTGGGCCATGTCGAAGTCGATGAGCTCAGTGTGGTAGTTGTCGCGGGTACCGAAGGTGACTGGGAGGCGCACCTGCCCCAGGGGAGTTGTGGAACCGTCGGTCACCCTAGAGAATGGCCTGGTGAGCATGAGCTGATCATAAGGCACTTGAAGCATCTCGAAGGTTTCGATCGAGAGGACGTTGAGACCTGCGCCACCGTCAATTAGGGTCTTGGTGACAGAGACATTGCTGCTGGTGGGAGTGCATAGCATGGGGAGCGCGCCGGTGGTGGCTGAACACCTGAGGTGGTCCTTCGAGTTGAATGTGATGGCGTATTGCGACCACTTGAGGGGACGCACAGCGTCAGGCCTCGGGAGGACAGCGTCACCTCACGAGAGAACTGCTTGAAGAGGTGCAGGGGCCTAAGCTCCGCTAAGGATGCAGGCTACCGCGTGAGGCTCCTGGTAGCCTCCGGCCCCTCGTCCTGGGCGGCCGTGGCAGCGATGGGAGGCCCGCGTTGCCCTAAGGGCGGGCCTCGCGAGGCTGGTCGCGCCTGGCGCCGTCGCGAGGCTGATCGCGCCAGCCACCCTCGTGAGGGTGGTCACGCCAGCCCTGGCGGGGGTTGCGGTAGTCCCATCAGCCTTGTAACAACCTGGATTTTGCACATTTTTTTTCTTTTCATTTGGCCCGGATTCGCTTTTCTGTGGCTTAGTAGTCTTGCAACCTAGAGGGATCACCCTTGATTCCTCTTCCCAAGTGTCTTGCCAACCTCAAAACCATCCCAAGACCTTGCCATTTCCATCTTGGACCAATCCCAATATTCTTTTTCTTGGGAAAATTCCTTTTTCTATTAAAGGAATAACCCTGTCTGCCCTGAGTTGTGAAGCAACCCATATTTCCATCATTCCAAAGATTCCCAAATAATTCTCATAAATTGTTTGGGTCAGTTATTCCACAAATATGTCAAACCCTTCCTTGCCATGTTCAAAAATATTTCACAAATATTCCTTTTCTGATTCTGCCCTAGCTGCCAAGTTGAGAAGCAAGTACCCTTTATATGTGCTTTCTTAGTCTCAAACTTTTTGGGCACTCTTTCCTATCCATATCATTACCACATGCCAAAATTCAACTTCATTTGGCTATTAATCTCCTTTGGCTAATTTCCAAAGTTTCTGGGCAACTAGAATCTTTGTGAAGCAAGTGCTAGTTAGGAGCATCCAAATGAGTTGAAATTTTGCAAGCATCTTAATATGCTCAAATCATGACTCTCCACCAAGTTTCAACCCCATCCAATCATCTATGTGAGCATAGCATCAAATCTTGGTTTCTGGTCAGATTTTCACATTGTGAAGCAACTATATTTTATATTGCTCCATAATTGCTGAAAATTTACCAGAGCATTCTTCTACCCATATAACCCATATCCACAAAATTTGGGCTCATTTCTTCTTCCCAATAATTCCCTAGAATTTTCCTAAGATTCTGGTCAGAGAGGTTCCTTGTGAAGGAAGTACCATTTTGGCTTGTCCAAATGGCATGAAATTTTTATGGCACTCTCATATGAGCAAATCATCATGTTCGACCAAATTTCATCCCAATTGGCTACTCCATGTGAGTGGCACATCAAGATTGAGTTTCTGGACCAGATTGGTTAGTTGCAACACAACCATATCAAATCTTTGTCCATTTCCCTCCAAATTTCACAGGATTGTAGTCCTTCCTACCCTAGACCTCCCAGACATCTCATGTTGACCTTATCACTTTCCTGTTCATCGCAGTGGCGTGGTCAAGTTTGATGCAGCAAACTTGCAGTGACCACTAACATCCAGACACAGCTCCTATCGTCGATCTATCACCTCATTTGCAATGTAGCTTGGAGGGACTACCCACTGGACATCATTTGGCGTTGAGTAGGGCGTGGCAACATCATGGCACGTGGTGACCACGCGGCTGGCATGCCAATGCACGCGCTCTGTGCATTGGGGCCCTCGGCCTTGTCCGTTTGCCCGCGCCCTCGACACCACACCGTGTCCAGCAACTGCCCCTTGGACTCACCCTCTCTCTAGATCCCTCTACCCCTCCTATCTCTTGCCCGACACGGCACGGCGACCGCATCCATGGTCTGCTCCACTGGGGCTGGTCGACCGCGTCGCTCCCAAACCCTCCCGACCACGCCCGAGCCACCTCTACTCCTTCGTGAGGTCTCTGGACTCTTCTCCCCTCCTCCAGGCGTGCTCCCGAAGCTCCGAGACGTGGCGCACGTGTCACCGCGGCCGTGCTTGGCCACCCGCGCCGCTGCGGCTATAAAAGGCTCCCGAGCCCCTTTTGACCTCACCAGCAGCTCAGCCACCCACCACTACCCCTCCCTGGCTACTCAGTTGGTCCCCGAAGCTCCCCCTCGCTTGCCACGGCCGCCACTGCCTCCGCTGGCCGCCACTCGAATTAGAGCAACGGTGACCTCCTTCCCTCCTCCTAGCCACTCTAGAGCTCCCCCTCGACCTCCACGAGCCGCCCCGTAGCTCATCCCCTTCCCTTCACGGCCGTCGCTGCGAACCCGCCATCGCCATCGCCGTCATCCGCCGCGGGAAGCGCCCCACTCTGACTTGAGGTCCCCGGCGGCCGTGCTCTGCTCCTTCGGGACCGCCTCGGTCTCCCGCATCCAGCGGTGTGCCGGGCGCTCCGAACGGTGGCCGGAGCCGGCCGGACGAGCACCGGCGCCGCGCGCCCCGCCTCTGCCTCGCGGGCGAGAGGGAGGTTGACGACGAACCTGGCCAGGTGTGCCTTGGCCCCACCCGTCAGCCACAGAGGCGAATTCAACGCGGGCCCGCGCGGGAGTAAGTGGAGACGAACTTCAAGGAAATGCGTTTTCGTTTGATGAAAGCGTACTTTGGTGCTTCTTCGGGCCCAAATACATTTTCTCTTCTGGGAAGCGTACTTTCCAGAAATACGCTTTCTTCTTTTAACCGCCAAGGACCTGTTTGTAGGCTTTGTTTTACAGATCGGTCCCTGAACTTCGTCGGGCTACAACTTGTTGTCTGTAACTCGGATCGAGGTGAATCCAAAGTCCACTTCTTCGTCCCTTCGAGCCCGACATGTTGGTATCATTTTCATAATGTTTTAACACTATGGAAATGACCATTTTGCCCTTGCCCGTAAACAGCCACCTTCAAAGGAGAACTGTTTTCGGCAATCACTTCCGCGGACTCTCCGCACTCCTTCCCGATGGTTTCTTCATCTCCAGGCAAGCCACAACTCTCATCTGCATAATCGCATTGCAATTTCATAGTTTAACCATTTACTTTAACAGCAAGTATGAGTTACTTGTGAAATGAATTGGATTACACAATGCTCGAGTAAATTCTTGGATAGGTAACTAGTAGTTTACCCACTTGTTGATACTATGATGTCGAGATCACTGTCTACGATTATTTTGGATTTCATCCGACAGTTCGTGGAGATGAGTTAGTAGCAGTGGCATAAGCATACTGGTTACCGAATTACTGGCCGGATATTGTTTTGACTTGGATTGCTATGATATCGGAGTGTCAGCCATGACAGAGACTATTCGGAGATTAGATACTTCATGGTTGATCTTGAGTCACCTGTCCGGACTTATCCGTGCAACCACATTTGCCGGTATGGGACGGCCTTGACTTGGTCTGATCGCGTGCTCTTTCACCGGTACCGCCCGACAGGGAAGGTTATGCGTGCGCGCTACCCTGGCCCGGTAGGCGGCGATAACCTTGTGAGCCCAGTTGAGTTATATGGTACCAGGTCCCCGTTTGGGACAGTTTGTTAGCCACGACGGTGGCAGGCGTCACGTGGTGACACAGCGGCCACCCAAGGCAGGACTCCGGGGGAGGATGATCGCCGGTGGTACGATGGGAGAGTCACGGGTCAGGCGGGTTTCATTGGAGCAACGCTAGTCCACCCGAATGGGATCACGAGGTCAGGTGCTCCATGGTGTGGGTAAAGTGTGCAACCTCTGCAGAGTGTAAAAATCTATTCGAATAGCCATGTCCACGGTATTAGACAGTCCGTCCAGACCTCTTTAGGTGGTCAACCATAGTAGTGATAATGGTGGAAGAACTCGTCGTAAGAGCAGAAGTACTCGGTGGATCGTGAGTATTCTGAGGGTTGTGAGGCAACCCGGAAGAAAATAAGTTTGTCAGACTTGCGGTGCAGATAGTATCAGGAATATGACATGTTAGCCATGGGATGGCTATGAGTTGAGTGGTCGGATGACCACATGATTGGACTTGGAGCAGGTTTGGATTGGATCCTGAGATTATTTGGAGTATGGAGTTAACATGCTTTACCTTACTACAGTTATTTCAGTAGCTACCTTACTAGATAGCCATGCTTGTTAATCTTGACTGCAAAGATGTTGTCTTGCCTTAATGCTGATGTTTGCTGTGAGCTTGCGAGTACATTAAAAGTACTCACCTGGCGTGTCATGCCAGTTTGCAGGTCATGCCATGATTGCTTGCTTGTCGAGGATCCCGAGTTTGCGACCTAGGATACGCATTCTAGCCAGAGTCCTTGCGGAGTGGAGTCCATCACCGCTGTCGCTGTTCCATACCAAGAGGGTTACTCCACTTTTAGCATAGAGCTACCCCGGGCAGGTGTAGTGTCACCGTGCCGATGTAATCCTTGTACCCTTTGTAACCATATCCATTGTAATAAAGAGCTGATTTGTTCTATGTCAACAGTGCCGTATTCCAGAGGACTTGTCCCTGGGCTGGAATACGGGGCGTTCCGGTTTACTCTGGGCCGGGGTGCCACAGGCATTGGTATCAGAGCCAGGTTTGGCTATAGGACGCGCGGTCTAGGCGCGAGCGTTAGTAACCGGTAGTATAGGATCCAGTTGGTTTGCTGCACTTGTTTGTGCATAGCATGCATATAGACTAGATATTTTATCACTAATGATGGATCTCGTGAGTGTAGGTGGCATCGGTTTCGATTCCTTACCTATGCTCTCCAGTTTGCATATTTGATCCTTGGTGTGGTGTCATCTTCATCCCAACGGAGTGATGCCAAGGTGCTTAGGGGTGTCGATCACTAGCAAGATTGATGCACCGGTACCACACCAATATATTCTCTTCAGCTACCCCTATCGTTTCAGTGATAGACAAGTTCTATCCCGGATCGTGCCATTCCACTAGCTGCTTCGGCAACCCTTACTGATCCTTGTTATCAGAAAAGGGCAATGCCTGTAATCCTTTCTCTCCACCACTATCTCATTCCGCCACCTATTCTTTGGACGTGTACGGTTTTCTTCCGTACGCTTGATGATGATGTGGTCGTAACTTCTGTGTTCCGACCCCCGATCACCAAGTTCATCCTCACCATCGTGTCCATCCAGATGGAACCGGTGTTAAGCTCGTATTTGGTGTAGCCTTGTTTATACCAATTTTCTTCCACACATTGATTCACTTTCATGCACATCGCCACAGCTTGTTAGACCGTAATACCGGAGTTCTTGCGAGATCTGTGTGCTTAAGTAGGAATGCATATTATTGCTGTGAACAGCTGTAGAATGTGATATTGCTTGTGTGTGTGATCTTGCTACTTTGTGTGCTTTTGTTTAGTCGTTTCTTTTGTTGGGCCCTTAGTGTTACCTTATTTTCCCCTTATGGAAGTTGCTCACCGAACCTGAACCCAAAGAGTTAGTGAAGAGACAGTCATGTGGAAGCACAACTCAGCAATATGGAATTTTCAGTAGACTGTGTTATATCGGGAATATCGGGCCTGAATATAAATGATATCCTGGCCGGATTGGTTATCAGCATCAAGTATACATCAGTGCAATCTTCATAGAAGTAATGATCGCACCAGCAAGAAGGCAAAGATGTGTGCATGATCAACAGTACATTTTGAGTCAAAGGTATGATTCATATATACAAGGTTTGAGTCTGCTATGAGTATGATTTGAACCCTGCTATGTCTTGGAAGCAAGCCAACATGAGCTATGAACATAGTGTTCAGCAAGAAGGATAGCCGAATACCCAGTATGCATAATAGTGTGCTGTTTGGGACGCGGATGAACCCTTGCCCGTCTTTCTTTGGTGACGGCACCACGCCTGTGTTCTGAGCTGTTTCCGGCCGTCCGGGGTGGATGCCGACTTTTATTTCTCTTGTCAGCAACTGGCCCATGTTCTGAGCTGCTTTTCGGCCGTCTCGGGCAGCTGTTGAATTTCTCTCCGTAGCAGTGACCCTATGCTCTGAGCTATTCTTCGGCCGTCTTAGGGAACTGCTACTTTCTTCTTATCGACACCGTCTTATGCTCTGAGCTGCTTTTCAGCCGTCTTGAGTTGGGGTTGAGTTATTCCAGTAATGTCCCAGATCTGAGTTGTAAAGACCGTTCTGGTGGCTACTGGTTTATTTGCCGGTTTTGTTCAAGGGTTCAGACGGTCGTTACCTTACAGCTACAACTTGTAAAGTGATGTGCCTGCCGGAATATTGCACCTGACAACACCCATGGTCACCCGAAGAATCAAGGGCATATTAGGCCAAGTTCTTTTAGCAAAGGGTCCAGGCAAAGAGAATTATAATGAAAGAGCAAGGTTGTCCATATAGGTATGGTAATGGTACAAATACTCCGGACAGTCTGGCCCGGTACCAGTCACCATGGATACACATCCATGGGGTCTATTCCATTTGCAAGGATCCCATATCTAGACAACCCGCCCAGCCAACCAGATATGCTCAGAATTGTCAGAAGAGGGCAACCAAGCTGGTCAGGTCAGCCACGAGATTAACTCAGCAGTTCGAATTCAGCCACCATGTTAAAGCATTACATGGCCTACCATCCATATAGAGATACCGACAGACTGAGTAATCAGAAGGATGAACAACAATCTCGAAGCATGTGTCCTCATAGATGGGATCAGTTAAAGACTAACCTGCCGTAAACAAGATTCTGCTGCCAGGACCACTGTCAGTCAAGTCTATGGATAATATCACCGTACACCTTTATGCTGGTCATGACAGGTGACAGTCAAATATTTGGTAGGAGCCTTATGCCCAAGACAGTGAAGATACCCAAGATGACCCAACAATCCGTGCAAGAAGTCAGATTCCGCCAGGAGAACGGTATGATTCACAGTACTGTTTTGAGCCTGGAGGACACACAGCCATTTGAAGTCACCCAATGCAATGAGTAAAAGATTTTGTGCCCACCAAGAGGATCTGTTCACAACCCAATGAACGGTCGTTTGTATTGGACATCGTCACAACACGTCCATGAAGAACCACCCTCAGACTTACGAGCAGGGCGCATAGTTTGGTCAGAATAATTTATTGCCCCAGACAGGATAGCAGACATAAAAGGATTGGAGTTAGAGTAACATATGAGGTAAGATTTGCTAGGAAAAGGTTCCAGTGAAGCAAACCACCCCGAAGCAAGGCAGCCAGTCATATGAAACTCAGTGGGAACATTATACAAAGGTAAAAAGGAAACCCGAGTTGGAAACGGTTTCCTCAAGTGGAAATATTCATGTTTGATCCCTGAGCAACCAAATCTCGAGGATGAGATTTCTTTAAGGGGGGTAGGTTTGTAACACCCTGGATTTTGCCCATTTTTTTCTTTTGATTTGGCCCGGATTTGCTTTTCTGTGGCTTAGTAGTCTTGCAACCTGGAGGGATCACCCTTGATTCCTCTTCCCAAGTGGCTTGCCAACCTCAAAACCATCCCAAGACCTTGCCATTTCCATCTTGGACCAATCCCAATATTCTTTTTCTTGGGAAAATTCCTTTTTCTATTAAAGGAATAACTCTGTCTGCCCTGAGTTGTGAAGCAACCCATATTTCCATCATTCCAAAGATTCCCAAATAATTCTCATAAATTGTTTGGGTCAGTTATTCCACAAATATGTCAAACCCTTCCATGCCATGTTCAAAAATATTTCACAAATATTCCTTTCCTGATTCTGCCCTACCTGCCAAGTTGAGAAGCAAGTACCCTTTATATGTGCTTTCTTAGTCTCAAACTTTTTGGGCACTCTTTCTTATCCATATCATTACCACATGCCAAAATTCAACTTCATTTGGCTATTAAATCTCCTTTGGCTAATTTCCAAAGTTTCTGGGCAACTGGAATCTTTGTGAAGCAAGTGCTAGGTAGGAGTATCCAAATGAGTTGAAATTTTGCAAGCATCTTAATATGCTCAAATCATGCCTCTCCACCAAGTTTCAACCCTATCCAATCATCTATGTGAGCATAGCATCAAATCTTGGTTTCTGGTCAGATTTTCACATTGTGAAGCAACTATATTTTATATTGCTCCATAATTGCTGAAAATTAACCAGAGCATTCTTCTACCCATATAACACATATCCACAAAATTTGGGCTCATTTCATCTTCCCAATAATTCCCTAGAATTTTCCTAAGATTCTGGTCAGAGAGGTTCCTTGTGAAGGAAGTACCATTTTGGCTTGTCCAAATGGCATGAAATTTTTATGGCACTCTCATATGAGCAAATCATCATGTTATACCTAATTTCATCCCAATTGGCTACTCCATGTGAGTGGCACATCAAGATTGAGTTTCTGGACCAGATTGGTTAGTTGCAAAGCAGCCATATCAAATCTTGGTCCATTTCCCTCCAAATTTCACAGGATTGTAGTCCTTCCTACCCTAGACCTCCCAGACATCTCATGTTGACCTTATCACTTTCCTGTTCATCGCAGTGGCGTGGTCAAGTTTGATGCAGCAAACTTGCAGTGACCACTAACATCCAGACACAGCTCCTATCATCGATCTATCACCTCATTTGCAATGTAGCTTGGAGGGACTACCCACTGGACATCATTTGGCGTTGAGTAGGGCGTGGCAACATCATGGCACGTGGTGACCACGCGGCTGGCATGCCAATGCACGCGCTCTGTGCATTGGGGCCCTCGGCCTTGTCCGTTTGCCCGCGCCCTCGACACCACACCGTGTCCAGCAACTGCCCCTTGGACTCACCCTCTCTCTGGATCCGTCTACCCCTCCTATCTCTTGCCCGACACGGCACGGTGATCGCATCCGTGGTCTGCTCCACTGTGTCCGGTCGACCGCGTCGCTTCCGAACCCTCCCGACCACGCCCGAGCCACCTCTACTCCTTCGTCAGGTCTCTGGACTCCTCTCCCCTCCTCCAGGCATGCTCCCGAAGCTCCGGGACGCGGCACACGTGTCACCGCGGCCGTGCTCGGCCACCCACGCCGCGGCTATAAAAGGCTCCCGAGCCCCTTTTGACCTCACCAGCAGCTCAGCCACCCACCACTACCCCTCCCTGGCTACTCAGTTGGTCCCCGAAGCTCCCCCTCGCTTGCCACGGCCGCCACTGCCTCCGCTGGCCGCCGCTCGAATTAGAGCAACGGCGACCTCCTTCCCTCCACCTAGCCACTCCAGAGCTCCCCCTCAACCTCCACGAGCCGCCCCGTAGCTCATCCCCTTCCCTCCATGGCCGTCGCTTCGAGCCCGCCATCGCCATCGCCGTCATCCGCCGCGGGAAGCGCCCCGCTCTGACTTGAGGTCCCCGGCGGCCGTGCTCTGCTCCTTCGGGACCGCCTCGGTCTCCCGCATCCAGCGGTGTGCCGGGCGGCCCGAACGGTGGCCGGAGCTGGCCGGACGAGCACCGGCGCCGCGCGCCCCGCCTCTGCCTTGTGGGCGAGAGGGAGGTTGACGACGAACCTGGCCAGGTGTGCCTTGGCCCCACCCGTCAGCCGCAGAGGCGAAGTCAACGCGGGCCCGCGCGGGATTAAGTGGAGACGAACTTCGTGGAAATGCGTTTCCGTTTGATGAAAGCGTACTTTGGTGCTTCTTCGGGCCCAAATATGTTTTCTCTTCTGGGAAGCGTACTTTCCAGAAATACGCTTTCTTCTTTTAACCGCCAAGGACCTGTTTGTAGGGTTTGTTTTACAGATCGGTCCCTGAACTTTGTCGGGCTATAACTTGTTGTCTGTAACTCGGATCGAGGTGAATCCAACGTCCACTTCTTCGTCCCTTCGAGCCCGACATGTTGGTATCATTTTCATAATGTTTTAACACTGTGGAAATGACCATTTTTCCCTTGCCCGTAAACAGCCACCTTCGAAGGAGAACTGTTTTCGGCAATCACTTCCGCGGACTCTCCGCACTCCTTCCCGATGGTTTCTTCATCTCCAGGCAAGCCACAACTCTCATCTGCATAATCGCATTGCAATATCATAGTTTAACCATTTACTTTAACAGCAAGTATGAGTTACTTGTGAAATGAATAGGATTACACAATGCTCGAGTAAATTCTTGGATAGGTAACTAGTAGTTTACCCACTTGTTGATACTATGATGTCGAGATCACTGTCTACGATTATTTTGGATTTCATCCGACAGTTCGTGGAGATGAGTTAGTAGTAGTGGCATAAGCATACTGGTTACCGAATTACTGGCCGGATATTGTTTTGACTTGGATTGCTATGATATCGGAGTGTCAGCCATGACAGAGACTATTCGGAGATTAGATACTTCATGGTTGATCTTGAGTCACCTGTCCGGACTTATCCGTGCAACCACATTTGCCGGTATGGGACGGCCTTGACTTGGTCTGATCGCGTGCTCTTTCACTGGTACCGCCCGACAGGGAAGGTTATGCGTGCGCGCTACCCTGGCCCGGTAGGCGGCGATAACCTTTTGAGCCCAGTTGAGTTATATGGTACCAGGTCCCCGTTTGGGACAGTTTGTTAGCCACGACGGTGGCAGGTGTCACGCGGTGACACAGCGGCCACCCAGGGTAGGACTCCGGGGGAGGATGATCGCCGGTGGTACGATGGGAGAGTCACGGGTCAGGCGGGTTTCATTGGAGCAACGCTGGTCCACCCGAATGGGATCACGAGGTCAGGTGCTCCATGGTGTGGGTAAAGTGTGCAACCTCTGCAGAGTGTAAAAATCTATTCGAATAGCCATGTCCACAGTATTAGACAGTCCGTCCAGACCTCTTTAGGTGGTCAACCATAGTAGTGATAATGGTGGAAGAACTCGTCGTAAGAGCAGAAGTACTCGGTGGATCGTGAGTATTCTGAGGGTTGTGAGGCAACACGGAAGAAAATAAGTTTGTCAGACTTGCGGTGCAGATAGTATCAGGAATATGACATGTTAGCCATGGGATGGCTATGAGTTGAGTGGTCGGATGACCACATGATTGGACTTGGAGCAGGTTCGGATTGGATCCTGAGATTATTTGGAGTATGGAGTTAACATGCTTTACCTTACTACGGTTATTTCAGTAGCTACCTTACTAGATAGCCATGCTTGTTAATCTTGACTGCAAAGATGTTGTCTTGCCTTAATGCTGATGTTTGCTGTGAGCTTGCGAGTACATTAAAAGTACTCACCTGGCGTGTCATGCCAGTTTGCAGGTCATGCCATGATTGCTTGCTTGTCGAGGATCCCGAGTTTGCGACCTAGGATACGCATTCTAGCCAGAGTCCCTACGGAGTGGAGTCCATCACCGCTGTCGCTGTTCCATACCGAGAGGGTTACTCCACTGTTAGCATAGAGCTACCCCGGGCAGGTGTGGTGTCACCGTGCCGATGTAATCCTTGTACCCTTTGTAACCATATCCATTGTAATAAAGAGCTGATTTGTTCTATGTCAACAGTGCCGTATTCCAGAGGACTTGTCCCTGGGCTGGAATACGGGGCGTTCCGGTTTACTCTGGGCCGGGGTGCCACAGGCATTGGTATCAGAGCCAGGTTTGGCTATAGGACGCGCGGTCTAGGCGCGAGCATTAGTAACCGGTAGTATAGGATCCAGTTGGTTTGCTGCACTTGTTTGTGCATAGCATGCATATAGACTAGATATTTTATCACTAACGATGGATCTCGTGAGTGTAGGTGGCATCGGTTTCGATTCCTTACCTATGCTCTCCAGTTTGCATATTTGATCCTTGGTGTGGTGTCATCTTCATCCCAGCGGAGTGATGCCAAGGTGCTTAGGGGTGTCGATCACTAGCAAGATTGATGCACCGGTACCACACCAATATATTCTCTTCAGCTACCCCTATCGTTTCAGTGATAGACAAGTTCTATCCTGGATCGTGCCATTCCACTAGCTGCTTTGGCAACCCTTACTGATCCTTGTTATCAGAAAAGGGCAATGCCTGTAATCCTTTCTCTCCACCACTATCTCATTCCGCCACCTATTCTTTGGACGTGTACGGTTTTCTTCCGTACGCTTGATGATGATGTGGTCGTAACTTCTGTGTTCCGACCCCCGATCACCAAGTTCATCCTCACCATCGTGTCCGTCCAGATGGAACCGGTGTTAAGCTCGTATTTGGTGTAGCCTTGTTTATACCAATTTTCTTCCACACATTGATTCACTTTCATGCACATCGCCATAGCTTGTTAGACCGTAATACCGGAGTTCTTGCGAGATCTGTGTGCTTAAGTAGGAATGCATATTATTGCTGTGAACAGCTGTAGAATGTGATATTGCTTGTGTGTGTGATCTTGCTACTTTGTGTGCTTTTGTTTAGTCGTTTCTTTTGTTGGGCCCTTAGTGTTACCTTATTTTCCCCTTATGGAAGTTGCTCACCGAACCTGAACCCAAAGAGTCAGTGAAGAGACAGTCATGTGGAAGCACAACTCAGCAATATGGAATTTTCAGTAGACTGTGTTATATCGGGAATATCGGGCCTGAATATAAATGATATCCTGGCCGGATTGGTTATCAGCATCAAGTATACATCAGTGCAATCTTCATAGAAGTAATGATCGCACCAGCAAGAAGGCAAAGATGTGTGCATGATCAACAGTACATTTTGAGTCAAAGGCATGATTCATATATACAAGGTTTGAGTCTGCTATGAGTATGATTTGAACCCTGCTATGTCTTGGAAGCAAGCCAGCATGAGCTATGAACTTAGTGTTCAGCAAGAAGGATAGCCGAATACCCAGTATGCATAATAGTGAGCTGTTTGGGACGCGGATGAACCCTTCCCCGTCTTTCTTTGGTGACGGCACCACGCCTGTGTTCTGAGCTGTTTCCGGCCATCCGGGGTGGATGCCGACTTTTATTTCTCTTGTCAGCAACTGGCCCATGTTCTGAGCTGCTTTTCGGCCGTCTCGGGCAGCTGTTGAATTTCTCTCCGTAGCAGTGACCCTATGCTCTGAGCTATTCTTCGGCCGTCTTAGGGAACTGCTACTTTCTTCTTATCGACACCGTCTTATGCTCTGAGCTGCTTTTCAGCCATCTTGAGTTGGGGTTGAGTTATTCCAGTAATGTCCCAGATCTGAGTTGTAAAGACCGTTCTGGTGGCTACTGGTTTATTTGTCGGTTTTGTTCAAGGGTTCAGACGGTCGTTACCTTACAGCTACAACTTGTAAAGTGATGTGCCTGCCGGAATATTGCACCTGACAACACCCATGGTCACCCGAAGAATCAAGGGCATATTAGGCCAAGTTCTTTTAGCAAAGGGTCCAGGCAAAGAGAACTATAATGAAAGAGCAAGGTTGTCCATATAGGTATGGTAATGGTACAAATACTCCGGACAGTCTGGCCCGGTACCAGTCACCATGGATACACATCCATGGGGTCTATTCCATTTGCAAGGACCCCATATCAAGACAACCCGCCCAGCCAACCAGATATGCTCAGAATTGTCAGAAGAGGGCAACCAAGCCGGTCAGGTCAGCCACGAGATTAACTCAGCAGTTCGAATTCAGCCACCATGTTAAAGCATTACATGGCCTACCATCCATATAGAGATACCGACAGACTGAGTAATCAGAAGGATTAACAACAATCTCGAAGCATGTGTCCTCATAGATGGGAATCAGTTAAAGACTAACCTGCCGTAAACAAGATTCTGCTGCCAGGACCACTGTCAGTCAAGTCTATGGATAATATCACCGTACACCTTTATGCTGGTCATGACAGGTGACAGTCAAATATTTGGTAGGAGCCTTATGCCCAAGACAGTGAAGATACCCAAGATGACCCAACAATCCGTGCAAGAAGTCAGATTCCGCCAGGAGAACGGTATGATTCACAGTACTGTTTTGAGCCTAGAGGACACACAGCCATTTGAAGTCACCCAATGCAATGAGTAAAAGATTTTGTGCCCACCAAGAGGATCTGTTCACAACCCAATGAACGGTCGTTCGTATTGGACCTCGTCACAACACGTCCATGAAGAACCACCCTCAGACTTATGAGCAGGGCGCATAGTTTGGTCAGAATAATTTATTGCCCCAGACAGGATAGCAGACATAAAAGGATTGGAGTTAGAGTAACATATGAGGTATGATTTGCCAGGAAAAGGGTCCAGTGAAGCAAACCACCCCGAAGCAAGGCAGCCAGTCATATGAAACTCAGTGGGAACATTATACAAAGGTAAAAAGGAAACCCGAGTTGGAAACGGTTTCCTCAAGTGGAAATATTCATGTTTGATCCCTAAGCAACCAAATCTCGAGGATGAGATTTCTTTAAGGGGGGTAGGTTTGTAACACCCTGGATTTTGCCCATTTTTTTCTTTTGATTTGGCCCGGATTTGCTTTTCTGTGGCTTAGTAGTCTTGCAACCTGGAGGGATCACCCTTGATTCCTCTTCCCAAGTGGCTTGCCAACCTTAAAACCATCCCAAGACCTTGCCATTTCCATCTTGGACCAATCCCAATATTCTTTTTCTTGGGAAAATTCCTTTTTCTATTAAAGGAATAACTCTGTCTGCCCTGAGTTGTGAAGCAACCCATATTTCCATCATTCCAAAGATTCCCAAATAATTCTCATAAATTGTTTGGGTCAGTTATTCCACAAATATGTCAAACCCTTCCATGCCATGTTCAAAAATATTTCACAAATATTCCTTTTCTGATTCTGCCCTAGCTGCCAAGTTGAGAAGCAAGTACCCTTTATATGTGCTTTCTTAGTCTCAAACTTTTTGGGCACTCTTTCCTATCCATATCATTACCACATGCCAAAATTCAACTTCATTTGGCTATTAAATCTCCTTTGGCTAATTTCCAAAGTTTCTGGGCAACTGGAATCTTTGTGAAGCAAGTGCTAGCTAGGAGTATCCAAATTAGTTGAAATTTTGCAAGCATCTTAATATGCTCAAATCATGCCTCTCCACCAAGTTTCAACCCTATCCAATCATCTATGTGAGCATAGCATCAAATCTTGGTTTCTGGTCAGATTTTCACATTGTGAAGCAACTATATTTTATATTGCTCCATAATTGCTGAAAATTAACCAGAGCATTCTTCTACCCATATAACACATATCCACAAAATTTGGGCTCATTTAATTTTCAAATAATTCCCTAGAATTTTCCTAAGATTCTGGTCAGAGAGGTTCCTTGTGAAGGAAGTACCATTTTGGCTTGTCCAAATGGCATGAAATTTTTATGGCACTCTCATATGACCAAATCATCATGTTATACCTAATTTCATCCCAATTGGCTACTCTATGTGAGTGGCACATCAAGATTGAGTTTCTGGACCAGATTGGTTAGTTGCAAAGCAACCATATCAAATCTTGGTCCATTTCCCTCCAAATTTCACAGGATTGTAGAACTTCCTACCCTAGACCTCCCAGACATCTCATGTTGACCTTATCACTTTCCTGTTCATCGCAGTGGCGTGGTCAAGTTTCCTGCAGCAAACTTGCAGTGACCACTAACATCCAGACATAGCTCCTATCGTCGATCTATCACCTCATTTGCAATGTAGCTTGGAGGGACTACCCACTGGACATCATTTGGCGTCGAGTAGGGCGTGGCAACGCCATGGCACATGGTGACCACGCGGCCGGCATGCCAATGCACGCGCGCTGTGCATTGGGGCCCTCGGCCTCGTCCGTTTCCCTGCGCCCTCGACACCACACCGTGTCCAGCAGCTTCCCCTTGGACTCACCCTCTCTCTGGATCCGTCTACCCCTCCCATCTCTTGCCCGACACGGCACGGTGACCGCGTCCGTGGTCTGCTCCACTGTGTCCGGTCGACCGCGTCGCTCCCGAACCCTCCCGAGCACGCCCGAGCCACCTCTGCTCCTCTGTGAGGTCTCTGGACTCCTTTCCCCTCCTCCAGGCGTGCACCCAAAGCTCCGGGACGCGGCGCATGCGTCACCGCGGCCGTGCTCGGCAACCCGCGCCGCCGCGGCTATAAAAGGCTCCCGAGCCCCTTTCGACCTCACCAGCAGCTCAGCCACCCACCACTACCCCTCCCTGGCTACTCAGTTGGTCCCCAGAACTGCCCCTCGCTCGCCACAGCCGCCACTGCCTCCACCGGCCGCCGCTCGAATTAGAGCAACGGCGACCTCCTTCCCTCCACCTAGCCACTCCAGAGCTCCCCCTCAACCTCCACGAGCCGCCCCGTAGCTCATCCCCTTCCCTCCACGGCCGTCACTGCGAGCCCGCCATCGCCATCGCCGTCATCCGCCGCGGGAAGTGCCCCGCTCTGACTTGAGGTCCCCGGCAGCCGTGCTCTCCTCCTTCGGGACCACCTTGGTCTCCCGCATCCAGTGGTGTGCTGGGCGCCCCGAACGGTGGCCGGAGCCGGCCGGATGAGCGCCGGTGCCGCGCGCCCCGCCTCTGCCTCGCGGGTGAGAGGGAGGTTGACGACGACCCTGGCCAGGTGTGCCTTGGCACCACCCGTCAGCCGCAGAGGCGAACTCAACGCGGGCCCAAGCGGGATTAAGTGGAGACGAACTTCGTGGAAATGCGTTTCCGTTTGATGAAAGTGCACTTTGGTGCTTCTTCGGGCCCAAATATGTTTTCTCTTCTGGGAAGCGTACTTTCCAGAAATACGCTTTCTTCTTTTAACCACCAAGGACCTGTTTGTAGGGTTTGTTTTACAGATCGGTCCCTGAACTTCGTCGGGCTATGACTTGTTGTCTGTAACTCGGATCGAGGTGAATCCAAAGTCCACTTCTTCGTTCCTTCGAGCCCGACATGTTGGTATCATTTTCATAATGTTTTAACACTGTGGAAATGACCATTTTGCCCTTGCCCGTAAACAGCCACCTTCGAAGGAGAACTGTTTTCGGCAATCACTTCCGCGGACTCTCCGCACTCCTTCCCGATGGTTTCTTCATCTCCAGGCAAGCCACAACTCTCATCTGCATAATCGCATTGCAATATCATAGTTTAACCATTTACTTTAACAGCAAGTATGAGTTACTTGTGAAATGAATTGGATTACACAATGCTCGAGTAAATTCTTGGATAGGTAACTAGTAGTTTACCCACTTGTTGATACTATGATGTCGAGATCACTGTCTACGATTATTTTGGATTTCATCCGACAATTCGTGGAGATGAGTTAGTAGCAGTGGCATAAGCATACTGGTTACCGAATTACTGGCCGGATATTGTTTTGACTTGGATTGCTATGATATCGGAGTGTCAGCCATGACAGAGACTATTTGGAGATTAGATACTTCATGGTTGATCTTGAGTCACCTGTCCGAACTTATCCGTGCAACCACATTTGCCGGTATGGGACGGCCTTGACTTGGTCTGATCGCGTGCTCTTTCACCGGTACCGCCCGATAGGGAAGGTTATGCGTGCGCGCTACCCTGGCCCGGTAGGCGGCGATAACCTTGTGAGCCCAGTTGAGTTATATGGTACCAGGTCCCCGTTTGGGATAGTTTGTTAGCCACGACGGTGGCAGGTGTCACGCGATGACACAGCGGCCACCCAGGGCAGGACTCCGGGGGAGGATGATCGCCGGTGGTACGATGGGAGAGTCACGGGTCAGGCGGGTTTCATTGGAGCAACGCTGGTCCACCCGAATGGGATCACGAGGTCAGGTGCTCCATGGTGTGGGTAAAGTGTGCAACCTCTGCAGAGTGTAAAAATCTATTCGAATAGCCATGTCCATGGTATTAGACAGTCCGTCCAGACCTCTTTAGGTGGTCAACCATAGTAGTGATAATGGTGGAAGAACTCGTCATAAGAGCAGAAGTACTCGGTGGATCGTGAGTATTCTGAGGGTTGTAAGGTAACCCGGAAGAAAATAAGTTTGTCAGACTTGCGGTGCGGATAGTATCAGGAATATGACATGTTAGCCATTGATGGTTATGAGTTGAGTGGTCGGATGACCACATGATTGGTCTTGGAGCAGGTTCGGATTGGATCCTGAGATTATTTGGAGTATGGAGTTAACATGCTTTACCTTACTACGGTTATTTCAGTAGCTACCTTACTAGATAGCCATGCTTGTTAATCTTGACTGCTATGATGTTGTCTTGCCTTAATGCTGATGTTTGCTGTGAGCTTGTGAGTACATTCAAAGTACTCACCTGGCGTGTCATGCCAGTTTGCAGGTCATGCCATGATTGCTTGCTTGTCGAGGATCCCGAGTTTGCGACCTAGGATACGCGTTCTTGCTAGAGTCCCTGCGAAGTGGAGTCCATCACCGCCGTCGCTGTTCCGCTGCTGAGAGAGTTACTCCACTGTTAGCATAGAGCTACCCCGGGCAGGCGTAGTGTCGCCGTGCCGATGTAATCCTTGTACCCTTTGTAACCATATCCATTTTAATAAAGAGCTGATTTGTTCTATGCCAACAGTGCCGTATTCCGGAGGACTTGTCCCTGGGCTGGAATACGAGGCGTTCCGGTTTACTCTGAGCCGGGGTGCCACATTGTAGTTGATCAAGAAGGTCCAACAAGAATCAATTTCATTTCTGCGCCATAATTAACATTGGTCGTCTACTTGTCTGACAAATACTCCGAACTTGTTATTGGATCCACACCCGTTCCGGTACAACAGTCGCCCTTTACCTCTCCTTCTTGAAATTAACATTATTTCTAATTTCGAAGGTGTATGATCATTTGTCATCCAGAAAATGATTCCGACAAGCTTCACCCCGAATTTGCGCACAGTGAAGGTCTTGGCACTAGAGTCTATCAGCCCCAACCTGGACCAAGTTGTCAGTTTCCTGAGATGCTTTTCGTGCCTGGAGAAGCTATATATCGAGGTGATGTTCCTTTCCTGTTAAATGTTAACCATAAGGGAGTTCAATTTTTGATACCTTTTCCCAAGTTTACAATGACAATGTACTACGATTTCTGAAGGAATTTTGGAGAATTTTAGTACATACAGGTCCCCCCCCCCATATTGGTTGCTTGATCCATATGGTTACCATGCATAAGCATTTCTCCTTTGGATTCATCTGTACGAGTTTTCATAGGGAATTTTTCATCCACTCCAAGCTCTTGTGAAGAAGGCTATATTTTTCTAGATTGTAATGAAATGCCCATGTTAATCATGTCGGATCAAAGATGGCACGTTAGTGCATTTACAAATCCTTAACAATCACATCGAATGCCTAGATCTGCATCTCCCAGAAATTATTTTGAACTCATACCGAGGGACCTTACCGGAGATTATATTGGCCAGGTTCTTTGTTGTCAGAGCAAGGGTGCTGGAGGTAATGAGGTTTGCCCTACATTTCTTTTGCAAAAATGAATGGTTTGTTAATCAGCACCGGCGGCTGCAGCAGAATGGAATAGGCTCCAAAAAAGCTGAATTTCATTTTGGAACTTCAGATAACAGAGTAATCGGAAGTCATCGTGTCAACCCCATAAATGACTTCTTAGTGGCTGATCCCTTTGCAATAATTATGAGGTTTCGAAACCAGCCTTACAAGTGGTAATATTAGTTTGAACCTCTCTTATATCCATGTTCAGCAGATCAGCGCGGGCGTTTGCAGCTGATGAGCCGAATTTCATTTCTAATATCAGTTTAAACCTTGTAATCTTCGAATTTGAGCCATATAACTCTGAAATTTGAACCTTGTAATATTTTGAGCTTTTGTGGTACAATCGTTGAAATGGCATCGTATGAGACTCGTATATTGGTAGTACTATTTTGACCTTAATATGCAATGGACTTAGATTTTATTAACCATTCTAGAATGTGTTTCCCTTGTCGATCTCATCGCAAATGATCTGTATAGCTAAATCGACTACGATCTTTGACATTATTGCACACAGTTGGTTTCTTCAACCGTGTGCCCTGCAGAGCGCAGAATTAATTATCGCATTCGAGTGTCCATCATCACCCTTCTGTGTAACTTTGACATCATCACCCACGGGTAAACTTATTATGATCGAAGTCATACCACACACTTCATTTCTACAAAGCTTTTTGCCAATAAACGCCCACGATTTGCCCCTCTTCTAGCCGACGCATGGCCAAACTAGCTGGGTGGGAAGCTTGCACGGTAAACTGCGTGGTTGCGCGGGAACAGGCTGTCAACGATACATTGGGCGCCTCTTCGAGCCCACGCATGGTCAAATGAAACGCGTGCAGGGTTCTCAAGCATGCATTGGAATCCTCTGCTATGAACGCGGTGACAAGACGTGACGATTATATGCCGGCCGGCCCCCATTTATTACAATGGCCATTTAACCCTTGTGTCTCTTCAACCTTTCGATTGCGCCCCACTATTGCAAGAAGCACACCCACCATGAAAAATTCTTAGAGGGTATCCTGTGCGGCTCCAATGGCACTCCAAGCGGCTGCCGACGAGGAGCAGCAGTTCACCATGCATGCTGTGGTGGACACCCACAGAAGGTTCATGGAGCTCTCGGTGGTGTACACCAACAACCCGGTCTGGGTGGAGCACTCCATCCACATCATGGAGTTGTTGCTTGCTGATGAGAAGTACAAGGTGGTCGGGTTCGACCTCGAGTACACCTGCGCTCGTGCCAGGTCTCGTCCCAAGGTCACCATCGCCCAGATGTGCGTGCGCAATCACGTCCTTGTCTACCACTACTGCCTGGCCACAATGCCTTGCGAGTATTTCGCCAGGTTTGTCGACAGCCCCCACTACATGTTCGCTATGGTGGACATCACCAACGATGTAAAGGTGCTCAAGAATTCGGGCATCGCCTGCCAGAATCTTGTCGACATCCAGGGCCAATACAAGATCTGGGGCAGCAAGGAGCATGAGAAGGACTCACTGGTTCACCTCACTGAGGCCATCATCGACCCCTACTACAGAGACATGAAGGATTCTGTCAGTGCTCTAGGAACCAGGGTACCCAGACTTGCCTGCCTGCGGTCCACGGCGTGGCTCCTTCGACGGCCTGGTATGGCCCATCTGCAAGACTACCAAGACAAGACCCTCGCGAGGGCCCCCTGGCCTCGTGAGGCAGATGACACCAAGACCTCCAGAGGAGCGGCCACCCCAGGCTGCCTCCCAAGGAGCGGAGTTTCCTATGCAAGTGCCCATCTTCACGAGGCTACGATGATGTGAGCCATGAAGACCAAGGCCAGGCGGGCGCAGAGAAGACAGTTTCCCTTTCGGTGCTAAGGGAGCAAGGACAGACGTGGGTTCCCAAGGAGCCCTCCAAAGGTTTCCATTCTGGTGCCACAAGACAAAGACCACGTGCTCGGCAGGACGGATGTCATCGTCGAGCCCACAGCCGCGTCATGACCAGAAGCTTTGTAGGCGAAGACCACCTTTTGTCAGAATAGGGTGTACCTCTTGTCCCCTTTCAAATTGACCATTGTGGTATCCCTTCCTTCCTAAGTTTCCAGGGAAGAGGACCGAGGCCACTATAAATATAGGGTAGCCACCACCATGGTAGGGGGACTGATTCTCGCCCCCGAGCCCTCACGAGGAAGCTCATCCACTGTACTAGTTCATCCTCAACCTCCTCGTGAGGCCAATCCACCACAAAGCAGGAGTAGGGTTTTACACCACAAGGTGGCCCGAACCTGGGTAAACTGCCATGTTCATCTTCTTCCCCGCTCACGTGAATCCGGCTAGGCTAGGCTGTAGGGCGACGAGCTCGAGGCTTGAGAGGTTGAGATCTTCGCACACGCCCCAGAGTTCGAACCTTCTTGGGTCAGCGGAGCCCTGAATCAGACATTTGGCGTGCCAGGTAGGGGCGTGTCAAAGTCCTTCTTCCACCTTCACTTCGCCTCCGCTCCGTCGCTCCCATGGCCAACGCATGCCGTGTCCGCGCTGAGTGCCGGGTTGCTTGTGTCGCCCAGACGGCACCCATGGGCAATGGCTCTCCTCGCCGCTCTACCTCCCTTGTGGCTGACGCTGCCACTGACCCCGCTGCTCGCGAGCAACATGATTCGTCGTTGCCACCCTCCGTGTGGCGTGACGGTCATAGAGCTACCGAATCGCCTACTCCAGCCACGGCGTCGTCCTCCCACGCTCGCCGCGGGCCAGCAAACACGCAGGCTGCGCTACTCATGGTGTGCGAGCTCCTGCGTTATCCCCCTGCCAATGACCTCTACGAAGACTGGCTTAGCCGCATCCCTGAGCTCGTCAACGCCGCCGGTGAGGCCCCTGCACCATCCCGCTCTCTCCCTCCCCCGCCATCTCAGGCAGGTGACGTGGCTCACGGCGCGCCTCCTCCTCCTCCACTGCGTGGCGCCGACCCCGAGCCAAGGTGCGATGCGCCCCGGCGCGACCCGCCGCCCGGAGCACCGGCGCGCCATGAAGTAAGCTGTCAGGTGGTCCAGCGGCCACAAGCCTATGCGCGCGCTCCCAGCGCCGTTGCGCTAGCACCAAGACCACACGCCGCCCGAGGCTGCGGCACATGGACGTCAAGGCCGGGCTCCCCTCATGAACGCGGGGCCCGTGAGTGCGGCGGGTTGCCGTGCCTTCTCCCCGGAGCTGCGCCGTGTCGTCTGGCCCGGTAAGTTCAAGCCGAATCTGCCTCCTCGCTATGACGGCACCCCCGACCCTGCGGAATTCCTCCAGCTCTACGCGCTGAGCATCGAAGCGGCAAGCAGAGAAAACAAGGTCATGGCGAACTGGTTCCCCATGGCCCTCAAGGATGTCACGCGCCCTTTGCTCCTGAACCTCCTAGAGGGGTCGATCTCCACCTGGGAGGAGCTCCGCGAGTGCTTCATCGCCAACTTCCAGGGCACACGGGACCGCGCTCCTACAATGGGTGACCTGCGGCGCATGAAGCAGCAGCCAGGCGAAACCTTACACAAGTACATACAGCGCTTCACGAACATCTGCCTCAGGATCCCGAAGGCATCGGATGAGACCATCATCTCAGCGTTCTCTGAAGGCGTCCAGGACGTCAGGATGAAGGAGGAGATCGCCATCAACGAGGACCTGTGCTCGGCCCTAGAGATGTTCAACCTGGCGAACAAGTGCGCAAGGGCCGAGGAGGGCTGCCTCCAACTCCTTGAACTTCCGAAGGCTGATCCTGAAGACAAGAAGGCCAAGGCTAAGGAGGCAAAGCGCAAAGGCCCTGCCGTGCTTGCGGCTAAACCTGAGATGATGCGTGGTTGCGACCACGATGAACCTCCCCGGGGCAACCGCCCGTTCTGCATCTTCCACAACGTCCACAGCCACAACACCAATGACTGCCAGGAGCTCAGGGCCCTCTACGAGGGGTGCCTTGGCCGCCACCTCAAGCGGGCTGACCGTCGCTACGGCCGTGGAAGAGGCCGTGGCGGGGGCCGCTGGGACAATCGTGACACATGCCAGGACTGGCGCGACCAGCCTCGTGAGGCCCGCTGGCGTGATGAGCCTCATGACGGGCCCTGGCGTGACCAGCCTTGTGAGGTCCGTCCTCAAGGCAATGCCGGCCTCCCTCCGCTGCCGCCACCGCCAAGGAGAAACGACGACAACCGACATGATGATGGGGCTGGGGGCTTCCAGGAGCCTCGCGCTATCGCTTGCATCTTGGGCGGTGCTCAGGCCCCAGTATCACATCGCATCTTCAAGCAGTTCGCTCATGAGATGAACGCGGCCCTCCCCAAGCTTGAGGCAACACGTCCCCTTAGGTAGTCGAAGCATGCCATCACGTTCGACTCCATGGACCAGCTCAAGTGCTCGGCCGCCGCTGGCGCCCTTCCCATGCTCTGCACGCCCACCATCAACAATGTCCTCATCACCAAGAGCCTCATCTATGGCGGCGCGGGGCTGAATGTCCTCTCAATAAAGACATTCGAGACGCTCCAAGTGCCTTATGATCAGCTTCTGCCAACCAAGCCCTTCTCAGGAGTGACCGATGGCTCCACCGCCCCCCTGGGGCAGATACACCTCCCAGTCACCTTTGACAAGCGCGACAACTACCACACCAAGCTCATTGACTTTGACGTCACCCACATCGGCCTCCCGTACAACACCATCCTTGGGTATCCAGCTCTCGCCAAGTTCATGGCAGCAACTCACCAATGTTACAACGTCCTCAAGATAACAGGGAGTGGCGGCATCATCACGGTCGCCTGCGATGAGAAGGATTCGGCGTGCTCCCTCAAGCGCGCCTACCAAGACGCAGCGGCTGACAACCCGGACGATGAGGGTGCCGTCCCACCTTCGGAAACCACCCCCAAGAAGAAGCAGCTCCTTCTCAAGGGCCGTCAGGAGCCCGGAGCGCCCGCAAGCGGTACCTCAAGCCCCACGCCCACTGTTGGGGTGCCCTTTCCTCTCGCATAGGAAGGCACGCCCGGTGCCCCCCTCAGGATGTGCTCGGGGGCTCTCGTCTGAAGGGCCTCTGACCTGACTGGCGCGATGAAGAAGGTTCGAACTCTGGGGTGTGTGCAAAAATCTCAAACTCTCAAGCCTCGAGCTCGTCGCCCTACAGCCTAGCCTAGCCGGATTCGCGTGAGCGGGGAAGAAGATGAACACGGCAGTTTACCCAGGTTCGGGCCACCTTGCGGTGTAAAACCCTACTCCTGCTTTGTGGTGGATTGGCCTCACGAGGAGGTTGAGGACGAACTAGTACAGTGGATGAGCTGCCTCGCGAGGGCTTGGGGGTGAAAATCAGTCCCCCTACCATGGTGGTGGCTAACCTATATTTATAGTGGCCTCGGTCCTCTTCCCTGGAAACTTAGGAAGGAAGGGATACCACAATGGTCAATTTGAAAGGGGACAAGAGGTACACCCTATTCTGACAAAAGGTGGTCTTCGCCTGCAAAGCTTCTGGTCATGACGCGGCTGTGGGCTCGGCGATGACATCCGTCCTGCTGAGCTCGTGGTCTTGGTCTTGTGGCACCAAAATGGAAACCTTTGGAGGGCTCCTTGGGAACCCACGTCTATCCTTGCTCCCTTAGCACCGAAGGGGAAACTGTCTCCTCTGCGCCCGCTGGCGCCTGCCTGGCCTTGGTCGTCATGGCTCATGTCATCGCAACCTCGTGAGGCTGGGCACTTGCATAGGAAACTCCGCTCCTCGGGAGGTAGCCCGGGAAGGCCGCTCCTCTGGAGGTCTTGGTGTCATCCGCCTCGTGAGGCGAGGGGGCCCTCGCGAGGGTCTTGTCTTGGTAGTCTTGCAAATGGGCCATACCAGGCCGTCGAAGCAGCCATGTCATGGGCCGCAGGCAGGCAAGTCTGGGTACCTTGGTTCCCAGAATGCCGACAGTAGCCCCCGGGCAAGGGCGGAGCGCCACGGGCCCCAAACCACCTGCGAGCCAGGCTGACGCGTGGCGCTTGATGGGACGCGGACGCCTCCACTCAACCACGCCATCTCGGCAACTGCTCCAAGTTGGCAAAATGGCCAGCACGCGTCTGTAGAACCATCATTGCCCTGCTGCATGATTGCCCTCTGCCTCTTTTCCACTTCACAAGATTGTGCCTTCTTTGCTGTATTCCGCGCCAGCTCCAATCCACCTCACTGTTGTGGCCCCCAAGGAAAAGAGGAGCAGCGCTCCGGCAATGACGGAGCCCCCGGCGGGGCCGGAGCCTGCGCTAGGCCGGTCCACCGTGATCAACCCCGAGGGGCTGGACAAGGTCCGGCCCGTGATTGCCGCCGACTCCAACGAGTGGAAGGCAACGAAGATCTGGCCGGCCTCCCGATCTTTAGTCGACATGGAGGCTACCAATATCCCTCTCCATCTTCACGCCCTTTTCTCTGGTCTTCTACCACCGTTCTCCGACTTCTTCAATGCCGTGCTTACGCACTACCAGATCCACACGTTGCACCTGGATCCCGGGTCCATCGTCCTTCTCTCCGCCTTCAGTTCCTTTGCGAGGCCTTCATGGGGATCGCCCCATCCGTGGCCCTGCTACGCCACTTCTTCGCCCTCCAGACGGTCGCCGGCGGGCAGCGCTCGGGGTGCGTGTCGCTTCGGGTGGTGGCGGCGACTGCGGGCGCGGGCATGGACTTCACACTCCGCCCGGATGCAGCGGGATTCAGGAAGCAGTGGGTGTATATCGACACCACTACGTACAGCCCCTTGCTCCTGATCCCAATGACCCCCGCGAAGCCGAGCTCTGGTTGGGAGCACGCGGAGCTCATCGACCCGCAGCTCGCGCGGGTCATGCCCTTGAGGAAGGTGGGCATGACGACGGCGATGGTGGTGAGCGAGTTTGTCCGGCGGCGCATCGCCCCACTCTAGCGCCATTCTCGCCCAATGTGGGCCTTCACCGGCCCGGAAGATACCATGAGGCTCCAGAAGCCTTCGCTTCCCTCCAACACTATGCTCGGGGTGCTTCGCCTCCTGACCGGCGGGGAGCCCGCTAAGCTCCCTGAAGGAGGATCCCCCTTGTATACTTACCCGAACAGGGCTGCCTTTATCGTGGTGGGTGCACGGCAGATGCCAAAGGATGGCTAAAGAGAGGGACAGGCTCGAGGGCACCGGTGGGCTCCAGAAGCGAGGTCGGCATGAGCGAGCGTCGGATGCAAGACATACCCAGGTTCTGGGCTCTCCAGAGAGATAACACCCCTAGTCCTGCCGAGAGTGGTTTATATGTGTAGTAGTATAGAGTTGCTCCTAGAGCTGTTTGGGGGAGGAAGGAAGACAGGCCAAGGCTTGGGTCGCTCCTTCTCCTTTTGTATGTGTGTGTTCTACTGATGATTGTCTTTGTGTCTCTAGTGTTCGCCCGTGTACATGGAGGGCTCCTGGGGGGTTTTATAGGTCAACCCCCCAGGGTTACAATGGTAAGATTACATGGCCGCGGGGCCGGGATGTCAGCGCCTGGGAAGCCAGCGCTGGGGCGCGCCGGGTACCAGGGTACGCCGGGTCCTCCGGGCGCGGGCCCCGTGCGCCAGGGGGCACTGTTCCCCATCTTGTCTTGCGTCACGGAGCGGTTGGGCCGGCCGGGCCACAGTAGCACGTCGCCTGGTTGCCATCGGCTTGCGTCAGCGGGATTGGATTGCACTGTTGCCACGCTGGCCCTTGTCAGCGGAGTAGGTGGGCCACTGTAGCCATGCTCCTGCCAGCCAGCGGGGTTGGTGGGCCACTGTAGCCATGCTTACCCCCTCTACAGGGACTCGGTCCATCATACGCCTTGGATGGGACGGGAGCTGACCCGAGGCTGAGTTGAGGAAGACGCCATGTGGGCGCTGGCTAGTTGGAGGAATCTTGGTCTGTCGGACTCGGCCGGCATGCGCTGACAGGCCTGGTTGTGTTGCAGTCTCGGCCGGGTTGAGGGACTTGGCCAGGTTGAGGAACTCGGCCAAGTAAAAGCCGGATTGAGGGGCGACACCGGCCCCGATGTTTTTGAAAAGGATCCGGGTTCCGTTGCCTGCCCGGGGTTCATCCCCCCGACAGCCTTCACCGGCAAGATGCCATGCTTCAACGAGTGGGGGCTGCTTCCCAAGGACCAGGTGGGGCCCCGCGACAACCCCCTGCTGGTGACCCCAAGGTTCGGGGGTCTAGAGGCGTGCGCCCCCACGATAGCCATAGGGAGGCTTCCTGAGCCGCACGCTCCACAAGCACCAGTTCTCACTCCAGCGAGCGGCGGAGGAGACGCCTCGCCTGGGGACACGGCCTCCACCCCCGAAGTGGGTGGACATGTGCCAGGCTCCAACGTGCTGCACTTTGGCCCTGGTGCATCCCACAGGAGGAAGGAGTCTGATGGCCGTTGCAGCCCGGCCACGAGGGCCTTGAAGAGGAGGAGGTGGATTGCCGCGGACGAGTAAGTACCTCGCCTTCCTTGATCCTCATGCATCATGCTTTTCTGACTCTTGTTCCTCAGGTTCCCCTCCGACGAAGGACCGGGCATGCCTTGGGCGCCGCCTCTGGAGGGTACCGGTCCCATCGCGACCTCGTGCCTCATGAGCCGCGCGATTGCGCGCAAGGATGCACCTGCATGCGAGTCGAGGGCAACCCTGGGGGGCTTTGGGCCAGCATTGCCGACGTCTCTCTTCATGGGCGGCCTCCAGATCATGGGGGCAGTGCCAAGGGCTCCCTCACTGATTCTTGCCGGTAGTTGGGCAGCTTGCGCGACGGCGCCATCTTCAAGCAGCGGGGCGAGCCCTCGTCGGGCCCCATCTTGGGCCTGAGGAGCGAGCGAAGGAGTTCCAGCCCACGGGCCCCTGCCGGAGACGGGCGAGTCTTCGCACACCTCCCCAGCCTATTGGGACGCGGAGGAAAACCCCAGCCAGGCATTGGAGCTTGTGCGCGGCCGCAGCGCCGTCCGGCATCGCCTTCTTCAGGAGGCGGCGAGCGCGCTAGGCCGCCTTGGGGTGGAGCTTGGCGATGTCGACACGTGTCTTGAGGCGGAGCGCCTATGGCTGGTGCGCGAACGGCGCCAGCTAGAAGTCGCCATCAACTTTGGTCGTCTGCAACACGAGCATGGTCGCAAAGGCGGAGTCCTTTGTCGCGGCGAGGGAGGCTCACGATCATGCCCTAGAGGAGGCTCGAGCAGTAGATCATCGGCGTGAGGCGGCCGAGGGGCGCGGGAAGGAGCTTCAAACGCCATCCTCGAGCGGCAAGTCCAGGCGCGCAAGGCTGCACTCACCGCCTCGGCGGGTGGGCCGCCCACGGGCGAGACGAGGCTCCGGATGCTCGAGGACACGCTGGTACTAGAGGCGCTGGAGCAAAGCATGGAGCGCAAGCGGCTGGAGGTGATGGAGCGCCAAGTGGCCACCGCTGAGGACGCCCTTGCCTCCCAGGAAGCAACAATAGAGAGAGGCTGACGAGAAGGTGGTGGGGGTCCACCAGGCTCTCGCCGACAAATACCACCAGAAACTGGAGCACCAGGAGGCTCACTTCTGCATGCGGCACGGCGAGCTGAAGTGCGAGGCCGACGGCCTCAAGGAGAAGCTAGCCGCGACAGAGCGACGTGAGAAAGCCGCGGTGGATGCTCAAGCTGCAGCCGAGGCTGAGCTATCCTTCCTCTATAAGCAGGTGGAAGGCGTTTCCTCCCTTGTGGAGAAAGCTTCGCACGAGGCGAGCTGGGCCCGGGTGCTACAACGCGTGCGCTCCCAGATGTTCCAGGACCTCGGGCATAGGGCCAACCGGGCCTTGAGCGGCAATTGTGATGAGAACGTCTCCAGCCCGCTTCTTGCTGATGACGACGGTTACCTCGGCTTCTTTACCAAGGTCGTGGAGTGCCTCGAAGGTGGGGCCCAGAGGTCGCGCCAGCTCGTCGAGGAGAGGAGCCGCAGTCTTCTTGCGCACGCGTTCTCGCGCATCTTCAGCCACCTCCTCCACTCCAATCCTGACTTCAACTTTGAGGCGGCGATAGCCCCCTTACCTGTAGCGATCCAAGGCGCCCTGGCGGACTGGGTGGCGGATCATGTGGACGACCTGATCACGGAGCTTGCCCCTGCTGGCGACTTGGGTCCACTTGAGATCGAGGAACATGGGGCTGGCGATGACCACAGCAGCAGCAGCGACGGTGGTGGCGCGTCTCCTTTGGCTACCTTTCCCCTGTTCCCTGTTAAGATTTTGCATGCGACCCCGCGGGGGTGTGAAAGTACTTTTGAAAGAAACTTCTCTATGATGTATTAAGCAACATTGCACTCCCTTGTGTCGCCTCCCCTTTGCTTTTCGCGCACCTGCAGCCCTTGAGCAGGGGCGGGTCATTACTGTCATGCCGGGTCGCGGCGTCCGGCCGAGGTCAGGAGGCGGGCGCCTGCCGAAGACCTCAGGCTACGCCTACCCGTAGGCTTGCTCGAGAGCACCGCGCGAGGATCTGGACACCAAAGTCTTGGAGAGGTGTGTGCGCGGGCAGGTCCGCGGCTGCGGTGGCCTGGGCCCATAGGGCATCTTCAGCGCCGCTGAGCTGACCCAAGCATGCGCACCATGCCCAGCCCCCGCTCGCAGGCCGTGATGGAGGGAGCCACGGGTGGCCCCCACCCTTCGTGAGGACGGAAATCAAGATAAGAAGCACCACAGGAAGAACAAAGAGAATCCTCCCTTTTCCAAATAAAGACGTGAGAACCTCAAATTTATTCCAAAAAATGGCAAATCTGGTTACAAGAGAAAGCAAAGAACAGCCGCGTCCGACACCTAAACTAGTCTTCCCACCAGCACAGAGCATGGGGCCTCCATTGGGAGTGGGCATAGTCGCTGATTGACCGTGTCGTCCGCCAGCGCGGAGCATGGGGCTTCCACTGGGCGTGGGAATAGTCGTTGTAAGACCATGTCGTTCGCCAGCGCGGAGCATTGGGCTTCCACTGGGATGTGGGTGGGAGCCCCCGTGAGGCTCAGGGGCAGCACTCAGGAGACTCTGGGGCATGTACAACCCCACTCATTATTACGTGAGAGTGTCACGGGCAGAGATTTGAAGGGGCGTAAGGCGGTCGCCTGCCTCCAGGGCGGGGATCTCGCCCCTTGCCCTTGGCTGCGCACCGGCGTGCCTGAGGTGTTGGCAGCCCTTGGCGGGGTCTCTGGCCTAGCGACCACCGGCAGGCGGTGCGACGCGCCACCCTGTTGGCCGCAAGCCACTCAACCGGCTCGTGGTGCCAGCTTCCTGGCTTCTCCCGAGCCTTTTTGGCTCTGAGGCCCCCGGCGTCGAGCGGCCATGGCTCAGGTGGCCACGGGCCCTCATGAGGCTCCCTGTCCTCGCGGGCTCCTCAAGCCCTTGGGAGCCCCAGGGGCCCTATCCTGGTCGAGGGCGCCGCCTTATGCCTGGCGTGCCCCGTTGCGCTCAGTCCGGCTGTCGCCTCGCAGGCGTGCTAAAGAGCGTAGGTCTCCTGTGTTCCAAGGTTAGCATAATATGTTCTGAAAATATCTGTTATAGTGGTCGAGGCACTGGGATAGGCCCGCTTGCTGTCCCCGGGCTTCGTGAGGTTCTGCCGATCTCAAGGGCTATGCCAACGGAGGCCTGCCCTTCGCCAACCCGTGGGCCCTTCAGCCTCGCCGATCGCCAACCCCGCCGTCCTGTCATGATGGCCAGGAGATGGCTCGCCGCGGTGCCTCCCACGGGGAGCCGCCTAGCCTGCCTGAAGCTCGGGGAGGCATGTCCTGAGCCTGGAGGGAGATCTCGTTTGTCTCCTTTCCGCCACACGGCCCACTGGGTCCTCGCCAGAAGGACGAGCAGACGCAGCAAGGGCATGTCCAAGCTTGCGGCAAGGGTTGCGGTACAGGCGGGGGACAAAGGGGCTCCGTACCCCCGCATGCGACGTCGAACAGCTCGGCGACCCATTCAAGCCAGGCGGCGTGGTCGCTGTCGGCAGGGCGGTATCATAGTAATTTGCACACCGTAGGGAACGCGGCTTGCGCGCCCGTCAGCCCCCGTTGGGTGCAGAGGGGCGGTGCCAGCCGAGGGTGCGATGGCTCGCCCGTTGTGCCGCGTGAGGGGTGGCGGCGATGAACCCCGCCATCGGAGACAGTGCCCTGAGGGAGGCGGGGCACGATGGGGAATGCCGCACCGCGAGGGCACCACCTAATCGGAGCGCATGGCCCACCGCTCGGCGTGGGCTCGGCTAGCTCTTGTCATGGCAAGGCGAGGATGGAGCATGGTTGATGAAGAGGCGAGGCTTCGATACGCCCCTACCTGGAGCGCCAAATGTCGGATTCAGGGCTCCGCAGACCCAAGAAGGTTCGAACTCTGGGGCGTGTGCGAAGATCTCAACCTCTCAGGCCTCGAGCTCGTCGCCCTACAGCCTAGCCTAGCCAGATTCCCGTGAGTGGGGAAGAAGATGAACATGGCAGTTTACCCAGGTTCGGGCCACCTTGCGGTGTAAAACCCTACTCCTACTTTGTGGTGGATTGGCCTCACGAGGAGGTTGAGGATGAACTAGTACAGTGGATGAGCTGCCTCGCGAGGGCTCGTGGGCGAGAATCAGTCCCCCTACCATGGTGGTGGCTAACCTATATTTATAGTGGCCTCGGTCTTCTTCCCTGGAAACTTAGGCGGGAAGGGATACCACAACGGCTAATTTGAAAGGGGACAAGAGGTACACCCTATCCTGACAAAAGGTGGTCTTCGCCTGCAAAGCTTTTGGTCGCGACGCGGCTGTGGGCTCGGCGATGACATCCGTCCTGCCGAGCTCGTGGTCTTGGTCTTGTGGCACAGGAATGGAAACCTTTGGAGGGCTCCTTGGGAACCCACGTCTGTCCTTGCTCCCTTAGCACCGAAGGGGAAACTATCTCCTCTACGCACACTGGCACCCGCCTGGCCTTGGTCGTCATGGCTCACATCATCGCAGCCTCGTGAGGATGGGCACTTGCATAGGAAACTCCGCTCCTCGGGAGGCAGCCCGGGGAGGCTGCTCCTCTGGAGGTCTTGGTGTCATCCGCCTCGCGAGGTGAGGGTCTTGTCTTGGTAGTCTTACAGATGGGCCGTACCAGGCCATCGAAGGAGCCACGCCGTGTGCCGCAGGCAGGCAAGTCTGGGTACCCTGGTTCCCAGAGCACCGACACGAGCAATGATGGTCGTGCTGCGTGCACCAGGCAGTAGTCAAGTCGGGGCAGTTGCCAAGCCGGGATGGGGAAATGGAGGTGTCCGTGTCCCGTCAAGCGCCACGCGTCAAGCCTGGCCCACAGGTGGTTTGGGGCCCACGGCGCTTCACCCTTGCCCTTTGGCTTCACCTCGAAGCGCGCCTTGGGCCCAGGGGCTACTGTCGGCATTCTGGGAACCAGGGATACCCAGACTTGCCTGCCTGCGGCCCATGGCATGGCTCCTTCGATGCCTGGTATGGCCCATCTGCAAGACTACCAAGACAAGACCCTCGCGAGGCCCCCCTGGCCTCATGAGGCGGATGACACCAAGACCTCCAGAAGAGCGGTCTTCCTAGGCTGCCTCCCGAGGAGCGGAGTTTCCTATGCAAGTGCCTATCCTCACGAGGCTGCGATGATGTGAGCCATGACGACCAAGGCCAGTAGGGCGCCAGCGGGCACAGAGGAGACAGTTTCCCTTTCGGTGCTAAGGGAGCAAGGACAGACGTGGGTTCCCAAGGATCCCTCCAAAGGTTTCCATTCCGGTGCCACAAGACCTTGACCACGAGCTCGGCAGGACGGATGTCATCGCCGAGCCCACAGCCGCGTCACGACTAGAAGCTTTGCAGGAGAAGACCACCTTTTGTCAGGATAGGGTGTACCTCTTGTCCCCTTTCAAATTGGCCATTGTGGTATCCCTTCCTGCCTAAGTATCCTGGGAAGAGTACCGAGGCAACTATAAATATAGGTTAGCCACCACCATGGTAGGGGGACTGATTCTCGCCCCCAAGCCCTCGTGAGGTAGCTCACCCACTGTACTAGTTCATCCTCAACCTCCTCGTGAGGCCAATCCACCACAAAGCAGGAGTAGGGTTTTATACCGCAAGGTGGCCCAAACCTGGGTAAACTTCCATGTTCATCTTCTTCCCCGCTCACGCGAATCCGGCTAGGCTAGGCTGTAGGGAGACGAGCTCGAGGCTTGAGAGGTTGAGATTTTTGCACACGCCCTAGAGTTCGATCCTTCTTGGGTCAGTGGAGCCCTGAATCTGACAGATTCCTGCAACAAGGACAAGCCTGCCTGGCACTCGGCCTAGATGGAGAAACTCGACAAAGCTCATGTCGTGTACGCGGCCAAGGAGGCGTACACGAGCTACGAGATGTGCAGGCGGATCGTTGACATGAGGAAGTACCTCCTTCCCCAAAACGGCCAGGGATCCAGCCGGAAGCAGAGCAATGGCAAGCATCATCGCAACAAGATGTAGATGATTAGATGCTCGTTTCTCCTAGTTTAGTATGCATATAATTGCTTACTTTGGTGTGTGGAAATGTTATGTGTGTAGTCACTTATATAATTGTATGCTTAATTTGGTTATGCAATGTTGTTCTTATAAGTGTATATGTTGATTTTCTGTAGACAGAGCAAATCACATCACACACGGACTAAACAGTGGAACCCGTCGGTGACGATTTCATCAATCACTCACAATTGTATACCGGCAATCGTTTGCTCACAACACACACGGCTTGGTAACAGGAATTGTCTGTATTGTTATCGGTCTTCCCACACATTTCCGATTATAGACCTGTTTGTCGCGTATCACACACATCTTGTTAAGTTGAACCATTTCTGTTCTCTTGGCTCAATGCAAACAGTTCATCCGAGTGAACTTTATGCCGTCTATCACAAACACCTTCATCTGGCTGACCGTTTCTTTTGTGTTGCCTATTCACAAACAGTTCATTCGAGTGAACTGTATGCCGTATATCACACACACCTTCATCTGGCTACCCATTTCTGTTGTTCTGCCTCATCACAAACAGTTCATCGGAGCGAACTATATGTCGTATATCGCACACACCTTGATATGGCTGCCCGTTTCTATTGTTCTGTCTCATCACAAAACAGTTCTTATGGATCAACCATATGCCCCGCATCGCACACGCAACTAAAATCTAAACCATGTTTGATGTATCCTTCATCGCAAACGTTTTGCATCTCTTTTGACGGTGTTTTTACATCACTGTTTGTGATTAAAGCATCGCACACAGTTTCGTCAAAGGGTCTCTGATCGTAGTGTCGCGTTAGCAGCATCCTGCAGTAGTGGGGGCATCCTTGTTGTACGGTGCACTACTAGGGAAAACCTTATACACAGAAGCTTACCAGTAGTGCGGGTTAAAATGAGGCGCTACTGCTACTTAGCAGTAGCGCGTGTTCTCAAAGGGCGCTTCTGCTATCCACATAGCAATAGCGCATCAAGAAGAAAGAGCGCTACTACTATAATTGCCACGCCGTTGCCTCCAGACTAGGTATAGTAGTAGCGCCCTTATAGAAACCGTGCTACTGCTAACCAAATAGTAGTAGCGCGTTTTTAGGGTAGGGCGCTACGGCTAAGTTTGAACTTGGCCACATGGCGGGCCCCACTTAGCAGTAGCGCGTCTCCCAGAAGGGCGCTACTGCTACATCTTTAGCCGCTGCGCGTTTTCCATAAGCGCGCTACTGCCAAAGCAAAACTACCACCTTTTCCTCCCCCCTCCCCCTCCCCCCTCCTCTCTTCCTTTCACTTTCCCCTAGCTCCCACCTCCTCTCTCCCTCACTTTGCTTCTTCCTCACTAGTTCTCCCCCCATTACTCTCTTTCTTCTACCTCTCTTTCTCTCTCTTTATTGCTCCTAGCTAACTACACCACCTCCACTAATGCAACTCCTTTCTATTTTTCCTCTCCTCCACTAGTTAAAGTCATCTCCTTCCCTAACTAGCTAGGTAGACCTACCCATTTAATGAAGTGACCTATGTACCTCCCTAACTAGATATAGCCATGTCAAGAAGTAAGCTTTGTCCACTTTTGATCATTCCCTAGGTGTGTGGCGACACCGATTGACATCATCATCACCGTGCTAGCTATATATCTTGAGATAGGTGATTAAAAATTTGTGCTTTTGCAAGAATGGAAATATGTGTATGTGTGCGATATGACATAATCGGGCGATATGATGGAAATTGTGTGTGTGGCATGAGTTGCCGCCGAATTGTGCTTGAGTTGCCTATGTTTTGCCGAAATGTCGATTTATTTCTGTTTCGGTGAATTCCGGGCAAACTCTATATGTCCTATTTTTAGGGAAGGTCATGCCGAATTTTTGTATGACTTTGATGCATGCAGGCGTTCATGATGGTCAGTGGAACAATGGTGGAAAGGTGGTTGCGGTCGGCGGTGCAGGACATGAATGAAATAACCGAACAGAGATTTTATGTCCGTGTCGAAGATGCAAAGGAGGAGTTTGGCTCGACCCCTATGAGGATGGTCGTTTGATGGCGCACCTGCTCATGACTGGTTTCATGGATGGCTATACTCGGTGGATAATTGAAGATGATGATGATGATGAGGACGCCGACGGGGCAGGCAATGATGACACGGGGCAAGACGAAGAGATAACCGATAATGGAGGCGGACAAGGGGCCGGACATGGCGGCAGAGAAGGGGCCGGACATGGCGGCGGAGAAGTGGTCGGCGGACATGGCAGCGGAGAAAACATGGACACGCCGCAGACTTCGTCGCTACTAAGTTCAATCGTGCGGGGCCCTCATGTTCGAGGACTGCTTCGCAAGGAGACGAGTACTGACAGAGCTGCTTCTAGAGTGGAGGCCAAGCTGGAGCAACTGGTGGTAGCCTCGAACACTCCATTGTATGATGGTTGCGATCCCGAGGTGACCCGCTTGAGTTTCACGCTCGAACTTCTGAAGAAGAAGGCTAAAAACAAATGGACCGACACTAGCCTCGATGAGCTTCTCAAGTACCTAAAGGATGTTCTTCCCGCGGGGAATCTATGTCCTACTAGTGTGGATGAGGCCAAGAAGATCGTGTGCCCTCTTGATCTACCGCACGTTAGATACCATGCATGCATCAATGATTGCATAATTTATCGGAAGGAGCACACGGAAAAAACCAGTTGTCCGGTGTGCAATGCTTCTCGATACAAGAAGGCCGAAAAGAAATCTCCCCAGAAAGTTGTATGGTACTTACCGATCACTCCCCATCTACAACGTTATCTTGTAGATCCCAAGGCAGCAAAGCACATGTGTTGGTACGCGGAGAGGAAAAAGCCCGACGATGGATGTCGTGGTACACAAACAGGGGTGTATGTTTCCCTGACTTGTGCACGGACAGCAGGCCTCCAACCCAATGGTGCCAAGCTCCCAAGATGAGACCAAGCCAGAGAGATAGCTCTTTGAGGAATCAAAGGGTGGATCAAGAAGACCAAGACGAGCCAAGGGAACAAAATGTCACTAAGGAAAGACCTCCCTTATAGGGCAGGCGAGCCTGGTCAGGTCGAGGCCTCACCAAGAACAAGTCCCAAGACTTCCCCGGCAGGCTTGCCGGAGCAGCCAAGGGCAAATCTCCCTGCCAAGACTCCACCGCTCCACCACACAGCGACGCAAGTCACTTATCAGTGTGGTGTCGAGCCCCCCAAGTGATTAAGTGGCTGTCATTTGGCACGTGGCAGCCATTCGGAAGGGAGATTCCCCCTATATGACACCCGTCCAAAGGCGTGTCATGCAGACAGGTAGAAGATGATTAAGCGGTGCGGCAGGCTTGCCGGGCAGCACCCACAGCGTGACACCTAGCATGTGCATTTAATGCACTTTGTCCTAACTGCCAGAGTTTGGTATGATAGCACTGTTGGCTATCTAATCAGTAGATAATGACTGTTTTGCCACTGTGGTAACCCCTTAGCCTATAAAACGAGGGCCATGGCAACCTAAAAAAGGATTCGGACCCTTGTACACTCATACGCGTGTAGCTGCTCTCCCCGAGGCGACCTCGCCGGGCTTGAGTGCTGCGTTTCCACTACGGTCCTCCCTTCAATCCACCAAAGCAGGAGAAGGGTTTTACGCTTCACAGCGGCCCGAACCTGGGTAAAAACCACTGGCGTCACCACTGTCGTGCTATTTCATGGCTTCCACTCTTTGTGCAATGTGATCTCCCCCCTGTCGACCGACAAGGGGCTGATGGCCCCATAGGTGATCGTGTTCCACCACGACATCTTTGGCGCGCCAGGTAGGGGGCGGCGCTTGCACGAACCCGAGGTCGTGACAGCGCGTCAAGCTGCACCATCGTCAGCGTCGACGTCCCTCCGTCGACAGCTTCGGAAAGAATGGCGACATCACCCCCACGTTCCGCCCTGCCCAGATCCTGTCGCCCATATCCACCGCAACCGCGGCGACGGCGGGAACGGAAGGTGGTGGCGATGCGGCGGCCCCGGGCAGTTTGAGTGGTGTGGCCACCATGCTGCCCCTATCTAAGGAAAGGAGCGAGGCATGCGGCGATGCCCTCCTCCTTGCAGGTTCTCGCCAAACATACCCGGTGCCTGAGAGAATCACTGGGGCAAGCAAGAAATATGGTATACGTCCTCCTCCTCCTCCACTTTCGCTCGTCGACGATCGAGCCATGCAGGGGGTAGCATCATCAACGTCGATAAGCCCATGCGGAACTCAGTCCACCATTTACCCCGCCAAGGGAAAATCCTGAGTGAAACACTGGTGCAAATCGGTTGATTGACGCCCCGGCAAGCATGCTCCGGCAGGGCCGTCCACGCCAGCATGACCTTTATGCCCGCAGCCGTGATATCGTCAACAGTGTAAGGAAGAGGAGAGAGGGGCCGACCCTTCCTTTTCGCCATACATTATCACCTGCAAGTGTTCTGTTATCCCCTCCGGCCCCGGCCGGGGGTGGACATGCAACTGATAAACTGCCAAGTTTTCTTCTTGCGCATGATTTCCGTTGTTAATTTTACAGACCTAAGGCAAATACGCACACGCTATCCTCTCAAGATATGCGGACGTGATGAGCAACCACGACTAAGGAAGGAGGGAGGTGTGAATGAAAGCGAAGTCAACATGTTCACTGGCTTTTTCTCCAAAGTTTGCATTTGCTTATCCCTCGGACAACCAAGGTGTTTCGTATGGTTAAATCTTTCGTGTGATGGCACCTTGCTGAATTTGTCTGCGCCCCCGCTTTGTTTCGAGCCTGCTCAATGAAGTTGGCGGCCGTGTCAAAGACTCCTAAGGAAAAACCTGCTGGGGCATGTTCTCGCCAGCTGAATGCTAAGGACCCGCTCCTCACAGCAATCGCGGCAGCATGCTACTGGCGGGCAACCAAAACGCACAAAAAGAAGCCAACCATACGAACATCCGTGGGTAAAACACAAGAGGGATAGCATGCTCTTAAGCTTAATTTGACATCAGTTCAACAAGAGCAAAAGCAAATACAGGACTGGGCCTAAACTCGAGACATGCATTATGTTTTGTTACAGGGTGCCACAGCAACAAGAATGGTTCGCAGCTGTGCTTGGCTTTCTTCTAGGACCCTGGGGAGAAAGAGAACCTTGTCGGCAAAGGGGGCAGCCTTCTCCTCGTTAGCAGAAATGTCGGCACCTACCGGCAGCCTCCTGAAGCCATCGGCAAGGTTGAGGTCTGGATGGCGATAGGCAAGGTTGCTCAAGACCATGAAGAGGGCATCACGGGCAAGCTTTCGAGACTCATTTGCAAAACAAGCAGCTTTTTCTTCCTCGTATGTCTTCAGCCCTTCGATCAAGCCTTCGAAGAAGAGCACTAGCTTGACGCTTGGAACCTCATGTCCATTGACTAAGAAGGCCCAACTCTTCATATCCATCGTTGCGATCTGGGCAGAGAGGCACTCGGCAATATCAACCAGATTCTTGATCTAGAGGTCACGCTGCTCAACTTGGTTCGTCAGTTTGTCCTCTGCGTCCTTTCGGAGGATTCTTGTGTTGTCCAAGTCCTTCATCAGCTGCTTCTCACGAGCTTTGGCAGACTCGATTCTACTCTCCAAGGTGCCAAGCCTTGCCTTCATGTCAGTAATGGTGCCGTTGGCAGTGTCGAGGTCTTGGCTCTTGGAGGAAAGCTACGATTGCAACTCCTTCGGAAGAATCTACGCCTTCTGCGCTTCCTCCTTGAGAGCCATGATTTCCTTGGCACTCCCGGCAAGGTCCTCTGTCAGTTTTGCCACCTGTTGATCGAGATCAGCTTTGGCAATGGATGCAGCGGCAAGATCATCAACAATCTTCCTCAGCTGGGCAGCAGAGTTAAGGGTGAGCGTGTCAAGGGCCACCTTGTGCCTGTCCTCCAGATCCTTGGTGCGCTGCTGGACAAGGGCCTCCAGTTCTTTGTCCTTGTTGCGGAGGGTGGCCTCGAGGTTCCCTTCCCGGGAAAAGATGTCTTTCTCCTTGGTGTCCAGGAGCGCTTCATGCTCTGCCAAACGTACTTCCCGGGCAGTGACATCCTCCTTCGCCATTGTTATCACCTCCTGTTGCCGCAGAAGGATTTGGAACTACTTGCTGTGCCACTCACGCAGTTCACTTCCCTTGTCCCTTAGTTTTTGATCCATGAGACTGGCGGAGTTACGCTGCTCCTTGATTGCCTGCCACTTCAGGCTGTATCTGCTCTGCATGTCCTTGATGCCTGTTGCCACGGACTCCAGGAAGGACAGGTCCATGGCTGCATTGGCTGAATCATCAGCCTCTTCAGCTTGCTGGAACAGCGGCACCATGATGCGCTAGATCTCTTCATCAAGGTATGCACTTACTGCCGCGGATGAGCCGGGGGCTCCAAGTCCAGGTTGGGCAAGAACCAATGCCAGCTTCCTCGAAGATGGCTGTAGGGCCGCGGCCGAGGTGCCAAACTGGGGAGGAGGGCTCAAAGTTTGAAGAGGAACATTCTCTTCAACCACTACATCCGATCCTAGCATGCTACCGGGGATCTTCTCTGCTTCCTCTCGGGCCTCTTGGATCCCCGGCAGTATGTTCCTGGCCCTCCACGACAGCGATCTTGGTGGCCTCTTCAGCAGCATCCTTTTTTATGCTGGCCACTTCTTCCAACAGCTCTGGTTCCTCAGCCAATGGAACTGCAAGCAAGATCAGCAAGCAATGACAAAGAGATAATATACATTGGTGAGCCAGAGACTTGAGGCAAAATAAAGCAAGCAACAAAAGATAAAGAGTGAGCGGATTACCCAGAGATGTTTACTGTGGGAGGGCATCGGTTTCCCCGTCAACATCAATTGCCAGGGCATGACCCCCGCCCCCTTCCTCGGTAGCCACAACATCAGCATGGGCCGATCCTTCTGTGGAGGCCCTTGCCAGGGATTTCTCGGCTTGAGCATCGGGCAGGGTGGGCCCCTCCTAGAGAGCCTCGCTCTCGACGATCTCCATCTCTCCCTTGGCAGGAGATGGGACGCGCTCTTCCACACCTCCCTTGGCGGGAGAAGCCTGTCCCATACCTTCGTGCTGGGGGCTGGGCCGGGGGCTTGGCACTGGATCATTCGTGCTGCCTCCCGCCAAACCCGTGCCCTCTGAAGGCCCCGACGACTCCACTTGCTTGGATCATTTCGCCCAGTAGATGAGGGTTTCTTCTGCGTCTCTATCGAAGACAACAAACGAAATTGGATCAGCAAACCAACAAGTGCATGATGCTTTGACAAAGAAAGATAGTGTTTTCCTTACTCTGAATCGATGAGCATGGAGCCCAATGCGAACCCCATAGATGGTGGGGTCGCTCTGCTCCTCTTCAGGGTCAGGGAGCAGTGCTTCTCGGCAACTTTGAGCCCTTTTGAGGGGCCAGGGGCTCCGACGAGGATGAGCTACACGAGGAGCTCGAGCTTGATTGGGAGCTGGGGTTGACCCCCGTGACCGCTCGCCGCTTGGTGGGAGGGGTCTTGACCTCAGAAAGACGAGAAGAATGGCGGCGCACCATATCCGACTTGTCGCCCTTAGAAGTGGTCTTCTTCACCATCTTGGTGATGGGCGCAGGGATAGGGGCCGCTGCTCCCCAGCTGGCCCACCTACGAGGGCGCTGTTCCAAGTCTGGTTCCTCGGGATGCTCCATCTCCTCAGTCTCATCCCCTTCTTGGACTTCTGCTGCCGCGGCATAAAGGGCTACGACCCCTGCAGATTCGTCCCCGGCAGCCTCCTCCGTGGCGTGCCCCTCACTCCTGCCATGGGAGGAGCCTTCGTCTTCGGCCTCCTCCTCATCTTCCTCCTCCTCTCATCTGGGCCTTGCCTTCTTGGCAGCTCGAAGTGCCTTGTCCTCCTCAATCCGCCTCCTGATGAACTCTGCTTCTACCATGGAGGTGCGCTTGAACATGTTGCCTTCCACCCTGGAAGCCCTTTCTTCCAGATTGGAAACCCACTCGATCTCTACATCAAGCTCAGGTAGTTGCCAGTCAGCCTCAACTCCATAAGCGTTGCAGTCAGGCATCCACTTCAAAATCTGGTCCAGGGCAGAGTTGATATTCAGCGGGACAAACCTTGCCGACAATTTGAACAGCCCGAGGCTGCCGAACAGCTGTTCACACAGCCAGCCATGGCCGTAAATCGATAAACTATTGGTGAGGCCTGGATATAGGTGCATCCTGTCCGCAGCGTCTCTATACCGCCAGGCGAACCTGTCCCTTTCTGTAGCGGCGCGATGCAGCGTCGGAGGAAATTAGCCCCCACCTGTTCGATGGTTAGCCCAGCAGCTTTGAGGCGGACGATCATGTTCAGCACCGGGTGAAGCCTATCATCAGTAAGGCCTGGCTCCCCCCAATCACTGCCGTGCACAACGCACTCCGTCCGCGCCCAGCAGTACTCTGGAGCATCCGCGTCCTAAATCTAGCACCAGTCCTCCCTCCATTCTTCCCATCTTCCGCGCTGCTGATCGGGAAAGTAATCCCAAAAATCCCTCTTTCCCCGGGGAATCCAACTTATATTCCCTGAGCAGTGAGTCTTGTTTTTGACCCACGGGACGAAGAAGTGTCTGAACAGATCCACATTGGGGAAACTCCGACAAAGTTCTCGCACAGATGGGTAAAAATCACCATGCATGCCATTGCATTTGGCGTGAAATCCAAAAGATAGAATCCATACACCACCATCATCGCCTCGAAGAAATCTGAGAAAGGGGGGCAGAGGCCGCAGAGAAAGTACGCGCAGAAGAAGCGGTACGAATTTGGCGGATCCTTTTTCCCCTCCGGCAAGACCACGGGCGCGCCATGCCCTTTTGGGACTTCCCTCCCCCACATGTACGCATACCTTGCGACCAAGGCGTTGTTGTCCAAGCTTGACGGGAAGAAGACCACATCCTCCCGCCGCTTCCTATCCAACTCCGCCACTCTCTTCTTCTTCCCCTCCGCTGCCACTTCCTTTGCGGTGGTCACCCGCTTCCCCCTTGCGGTGGCGGCTTTTTTTCCCATCCTTCGGGGCTGTGGAAAGGGTGGAAGACCGGATGAGGCGTTGGAGGCGAGTATGGGCATAGGAGCGGTCGCTTGGCTTGAGGAGGAAGATGATGGAGGGAGAAACGGATGCAAATGAGCAGCGCCCCTTTCGCGGTTTCTCTTTCGTGAGGAACGAACGTGGGGGGAGGGGGGTGGCTCTTCGCTACTTTCTCTCAGGAAGTTACCATTTCACATTAACTGCTACAATCCCACGACCCCACGACCTGTGGTAATTACATGGAGTGGACATTGAGTTGACTGGTCATCATAACAAACCGCTGCACGCGCAGCACTTCCTCGACACGTATCCGTGCACTGTTTGGGGCTTAACCCAACATGCCCGGCGACACGTATGGCTCAGGCCCAGGGCCTTCTGTCGGGGTACACAAACAGAGGTGTATGTTTCCCCTGACTTGAGCATGGACAGCAGGCCTCCAACCCAACGGCGCCAAGCTCCCAAGACGAGACCAAGCCAGAGAGATAGCTCTTTGAGGAATCAAAGGGCGGATCAAGAAGACCAAGCTGAGCCAAGGGAACAAAATGTCACTACGGAAAGACCTCCCTTACCGGGCAGGCGAGCCTGGTCAGGTTGAGGCCTCACCAAGAACAAGTCCCAAGACTTCCCCGGCAGGCTTACCGGGGCCGCCAAGGGCAAATCTCCCCGCCAAGACTCCACCGCTCCACCGCTCCATCGCAGAGCGACGCAAGTCACTTATCAGTGTGGTGTCGAGCCCCCAGGTGATTAAGTGGCTGTCATTTGGCACGTGGCAGCCATTCGGAAGGGAGATTCCTCCTATATGACTCCCGTCCAGAGGCGTGTCATGCAGACAGGTAGAAGATGATTAAGTGGCACGGCAGGCTTGCCGGGCTGCATCCACAGCGTGACACCTAGCAGTGCATTTAATGCACTTTTTCCTAACTGCTAGAGTTAGGTATGATAGCACTGTTGGCTATCTAATCAGTAGATAATGACTGTTTTGCCACTGTGGTAACCCCTTAGCCTATAAAAGGAGGGCCATGGCAACCTAAAAAAGGATTCGGACCCTTGTACACTCATACGCACGTAGCTGCTCTCTCCGAGGTGACCTCGCCGGGCTTGAGCGCTGCGTTTCCACTACGGTCCTCCCTTCAATCCACCAAATCAGGAGTAGGGTTTTACGCTTCACAGCGGCCCGAACTTGGGTAAAAACCACCAGCGTCACCACTGTCGTGCTGTTCCATGGCTTCCGCTCTTTGTGTAATGTGATCTCCCCCTGCCGAACCACAAGGGGCTGATGGCCCCATAGGTTGATCGTGTTCCACCACGACAATGGAGATGATCCAAAGCTGAGACACTTCACGGATGCAAGCCAGTGGAGAGCGTTCAACTGTGAAAATCGATATTTCGCATGTGATGCAAGGAACATCGTGCTTGGCGCGTGTACCGATGGCATGAATCCGTTTGGCAACCAGAACACCAACCATAGCACATGGCCCGTGTTTGTATGGATGTACAACATCCCCCCTGGGTGTGCATGAAGTTGAAGTACATACACATGAGCATGCTGATTCAAGGGCTGAAACAACCGAGAAATAATATTATTCTGTATCTGGGGCTACTTCAAGAGGAGTTAGACATGTTATGGAAAACACCGGCCAAGACATGGGACGCCAGTAAAGGTGAGTATTTCAATATGAGAGCCGCGCTAATCACGATGGTGCACGACTATCTCGGTTACGGATATGTCGCAGGCCAGGTGTGCCATGGATATTGCAGATGCACGCTGTGCATGGATGATGCAATGTCTCAGCAGCTAACATCAACGAAAGAAGGCGGTCCTAGGAAAATCGTGTACATGGGGCATCGAAGATGGCTCGAGAAAGACGACCCATCGAGAAACCGTCGAGATCTCTTCAATGGTGAGGCTGAGCATCGAGGACCTCCACGTAAGCGGAGTGGCGCCAAAATCGAGCTATTGAAAAATTGGGAACAGTGCCCCGTGCCGTGAAAGACAATGAAAAGGCACCGGAGGCGCTACTGAAGGTATGGAAGACGAGGTTTGTTTTCTAGGACATAGAGTACTGGCACAAACTCGACACGCCTCATTGCCTTGATCAAATGCATATTTGTAAGAATGTCCTTGAGAGCTTGCTTGCGACACTGATGAACATGCCGGATAAGACCAAGGATGGGCCAAAGGCAAGAAAAGACTTGCAAGATTTGAAAATCAGGGCAGATCTGCACATGCCGCCCCGTAAAAAGTCAGAGGAGACAGAGACGGAGACGGAGGCGCGGGAGATGAAGAAGGGCAAAAAAGTGAAGGAAGAGGATTATTTCCCCCCTTCTTGCTTCACCTTAAGTCCGGCTAAGATCGATCAATTCTTCAAGTGCCTTATCGGAATCAAAGTTAGTTCCGGTTACTGTGGGAAGATAAGCAGATTTCTAGATATGAAGAAGAAAAGGTTTAGCGGGATGAAGTCCCATGACTATCATGTGATGATGACACAGATACTACCTATTGCTCTTAGAGGGATCTTGGACAAGCACGTCCGTGACACCCTTATTGGTCTCTGCAACAATTTCGATGTCATCACTCGAAAGTTGATCAGTGTGAAGCAGCTTCGATGGCTACAGGAAGAGATCGTTGTGATACTAAATGAGCTTGAGATGTATTTCCCGCCCGTGTTCTTTGACGTCATGGTGCATCTGTGTGTCCACATTGTGGACGACATAATAGACCTGCGACCGTCATTCCTACACAACATGATGCCGTTCGAGAGGATGAATGGGGTCATCAAAGGATTCGTTCGTAACATGTCCCGTCCGGATGGAAGCATCGTCTAGGGCTATCTGACACAAGAGTGCTTCTCTTTCTGTGAGAATTATCTATATGGCGGAGATCGGCCTGGTGTTGGTTTGCCCGTTAAGAAGCACCTTGGGAGGCTCGAAGGAGAAGGTCACTCCAACGGTCGCAGGGAACTGCATGTGGCCTACTCAGATTGACGCAACTGTCAGGGTATTCTCGCGACAGATGCCAAGGGGTGGCTTATCATGGGTGTAGCCAAGAGGATGCCGTCGGGCCTTGGAGGCGGGAGTGAGCACGAGGTCGATCGCACATGAGACGTACCCAGGTTCGGGGCTCTCCGGGGAGATAACACCCCTAGTCCTGCTCTGTGGGGTCTCCACATGATGACTATGATCAAAGGGAGTACAAGGTTGCTCCTTGAGCTGTGTTGCTAGAGGAGGAAGAAGGGCAAGGCAAGCCATCTTCTCCTAGCTATGGTGTATGGTGGAATGAGGGCTCAACCCTTTGCATGGGTGATCCTGGGGGGCTTATATAGGCCTGCTCCCCAGGGGTACAATGGTAACACGGCCAGGTGTAGGACCCGAACGTCAGTGTCTAGGGTCGCCGCATTCTCCGCCGGCTGCTGGGGCCCGCCTCTGAAGGGCCCTGCCGGCTGCCGAGAATCCGGCCGACAGGTAGGGCCCGCCGCCTGCGGGCCACGCTGATTGCCTTTTGATGTAGCATTGTACTTGATGATGGAAGCCGCGTCAGGAGTCGTATGGCTACAGTCCCGCCACTTGGTCAGCGCACACTATAGCCATGCTCCGTCTCGTCGAAGTAATTGAGCGTGGACTCTGAGGGGAGGGGAGGGCCGGCTGCTGGAGGCTGGCCCATCCCCGAAGCCGCCTTCTTGGGGAGTGCCGTCTTCTGGGAGCTCACGGACAGGTAGGGCCCGCCACATGTAGGCCATACTGATTGCCTTTTGCTGTAGCATCACCCTGGCTGACGAGGGCCATGTCGTGGGTCGCATGGCTACAGTCCCACGTCTGGCAGGAGGGTGACTGCTCGATCAGCTTGCACTGTAGCCATGCTCCCTCGGGATTTTGGGCGAGTGGGTGGCTCTGTAGCCATGCCCATATTGTCGTAGTGGTTGAGTGCAGACTCCGAGGGGAGGATGGGCCGTCTGCAAGGAGCTGGCCTCCCCTGAAGCCGCCTTCTAAGAGCGCGCCGTCTTCTAGGAGCCGGCTGCTTTGGCCTAGCCGGCCTAAGGAGCCAGCTGAGAGTCCGAAAGATGCGAGGGGCTTTGCTAGCCCCGATGTCTTGAAATGCTAAGGGGTGTGGATGAGGCTACCCGTCAATCCCTCCAACAGTAGTCCCCGAAGCTGGTGAGGCGTCGCGGCTCAAAGCTGGAGTGCCTCAGCAGTTTCCTCCTCCGAGAGATCCTGAGCCCTTGCTTCATCCAGCTGGGAGAAGCCGCCCGACAGGAGCCGCCGAGGCAAAGCCGGCCGTCTGGTGAATTTGCCATCATGGCGGGCGCCGAGCTGACGCCACTAGGTGGCGCGCTTGCAGCCCGTTGCTCGCTTGCCACGCGGCGCCAGCAGGCTAGGCCAGCCTGCCTGCCCACACGCGCGACGAGACATAGCCGCAGGCCCGGGCCCACCACTACAGGGCCTCGGCACGCGCGTGGATCCGCTGCGGCCGAGGCGGGCGGTTGCCCTTTCGGGGCATAATGATCACGCGTTTTTAAGGCGACGGATTTACGGGGTCGTGCAGGGCGTGGGCGCAGTTAATCCCCATGTTCCCCACAACCTGCCGCTTCGGCTCCACCGCCGTTGTCGTGTAAGTAGGAGGAAGGGGGTGCGGCCGAACGCACGCGCCCTCCACCGCTCTTCATCTTCTTCTTCTCGCTCCTTGCTGCCGCTGCACTGCTCCGCCGCCCACCACCGAATCGCCACCGCAGCTCGTCGTCGCCTAGCCTCGCCGCGCCATCGTAGACTCGCCGCCCCCCGACCTCGCCACGCCGCCGCCAAGTCACCATGAATCATGGCACGAGGCGAGTGGGACGGCTCGAATGTCCATGATGGGCACGTCGAGTTCCTCCGCGCAATGCGGCGGATGCCCAACGAGGCGTGCATGGGGGCGCGCCTCCCGGACGCGTGGGAGATCTCGCCGGCGCCGCGGGCCGGTGAGTACGTCGTCTTCCACAGCCACTTCCTCCGTGGCTTCGGCTTGCCGGCGAGCGCCCTCCTCCATGAGTTCCTTGACTTCTACCGCCTTCAACCTCACCATCTCACGCCCAACACGGTGGTCCTCCTCTCCGCCTTCATCACTTTCTGCGAGGGCTACCTCGGCGTCCTGCCCACACTAGAGTTGTGTGGCAGGTTCTTCTACCTTAAGCTCGGCACCGCGGCCAAGGGCGAGCCGGCCCAGTGCGGCGCTTGCGGCGCCGTGCGGCGCACCGGCGCCGGGACCCGATTTCCCCTCGTCGTCTTGCATGAGTCGGCGAAGTTGTGGCAGAAGTCATACTTCTACGTCCGCAACGTCCACCCGACCCGGGATTACGTCAACCTACCGGCCTTTGTGCCTGGCCCGCCTGCTGAACCGCGGAACAATTGGGGGTGACAGCCCAAACCGTTGTCGGCTGCCATCACCAACGCCCTCGACCGGCTTCAGGAGATGATGGACTCGGAGGGGCCCAGAAGGCGGACCTGCTGGCCGCCTTCGTCTACTGCCGAGTGTCGCCCCTCCAATTCCGGCCGCATCCGACCTGCGACATGAGCGGCCGCAGGGACCCCTGCCGGATGTCGACGAAGGAGCTGCCGACTGTTGAGGTGGTCCGGCATGTTAATTACTTTTCCAACAGCCAACTGAGCGAGACCGACTGGAGCTTCGGCAAGCCACCGTACAGCCACGCCAATCCGCCGCCTGCGGTTAGTATCTGGTCCCCTTTCTTTTCTCATGCTGTGCTCTTCATCCGCCCTGACCACCCGAACGCGGCGCAGCGCTTCGCCAGCCAGGCAGCAGCCACCGCGCCGGCTCCTGGCCACCAATGGATGGCGGACCGGGAGGTGAGCGACGTGGGTGACCACGAGCTGGGGGCGGCCGCGTTGGAGGAGGACGCCGCCGCTGGGGTAGGCGACGCTGGAGCAGGCGGAGCCGCAGGAGGCGTTGCGGGAGGTGACGTCCGGGACTGCCGGATGATGATGAGGACGGCGACGGGCAACGTCGCCCTGAGGGCGCCAACAGGGCGGGTGCCGGCTCCTCGGCGACGCGGCCGACAGGCGGGGCACCGACTGGGGCACCCGGCGCGTCTAAGCTCCGCGCCGACGCGGGGATGTTCGGCAGCAGGCCAAGTCGACGGCCGCCACCAGGCGGCAAGAGGTCGCGAAGACAGCTGCCGTCCGGAGGACCCCGAAGGAACGCCCACTGGTCTCCGCGTGAGTACTCTTACTGCTCTTGTCTTGATTATTTTGTCTTGGCTTTTCCTCTCTTGCGAGTTTCTTATCCTTGCTTGCTTTGCCACGCAGAGCTCCCCTTTCCGTGTCACGGGCTTCGTCCACCTCGCTGATCGGAGTAGCAGGCGGCTCTGAGGAGGCCCACCGCCGCCCTTCGGGAGGCGAAGGAGAGGAACGCGCGAGAAGCGCGGGAGGAGCGGGAGGCCACGGCGCGACTGGAGGCCGAGGCGGCCACCACGGCGCCGGCAGAGGCCGACGCCGCATCCAAGGCACAGACGGATGTGGCGGCCAAGGCGCAGGCGGAGGCCGACGCCAAGGCCGCAGAGGAGCCGACCTGCAGCGTGGTTCCGGAGGCCACCGACTTCCAGCAGTCGGAGCCATCGAAGGTGGAGGATCGAGCGCCGACTGGATCAGCCGGAGCTGACCAGGCGGCCCCGGAGCGGGAGGGACCGACCCCGTCGTCCCGGAGATGGAGGTGGCCCAGCGCGCGCCGGATGCTGGAGAGCGAGGTGGAGGCCATCCCGAAGGGCCGGAGGTGCCGCCAGCTAGCACCGAGCTGGTGACGAGCCGGGCCATGACGACACGTGCCTCAGCGCGCCTGCGCCTGTCACAGGCGGCTTTCGCGGAAAGGCCGGCAGAGGCCGGGGCCGTGAGCTCACCGGGAGCCGACACCGAAGCCTCTAGCTCTGCTCCGCCTGGTTGGACACCAGGAGCCGGCCCGGCCGCCCTGAACCTCGCGGTGCAGGATGTCCTGGACAAGTTCTCGGTCCACGACGCCACCCTCCTGAAGGCGAGGAACGAGATGGTGGTGATGCAGACGTCTGTCCGGGTATGTTCTTAGTCTTGCTTTTTTATCTTTGCATTCTTCAGTGGGGCGCGCCAGCGCACCCACTGGGTGTAGCCCCCGAGTTCCAAGCCAGCTACTGAGCAGGTGGGTTGGAACTTTTAAGGCATGTTTCTGAATGCTGAAGTGTTGCTCTTGCGGCAGGACTACCACAACCTGCGTGCGGCCGCCTTCAATTCACAGAACCAGCAGCTTGCCAACTGGACCGCTGAGTTAACCAAGAGCCGAGGTACATAGGCCAGCCATCAGTGGGGGCGCGCAAGCGCACCCACTGGGTCTAACCCCCGAGATTCGGGCCGACTGCTGAGCAGCCGGGCCGAATCTTCCCGGTGACTTCTTGTCTTTGTTGACGCTGACGATTCTTCCTTGTCTTTGCAGAGGCCGCCACCAATCTACGGAGCCGCGTGCACGAGCTCGAGAGCCAGCTTCAGGCCAAGGAGCTGGAGCACAGCCAGCCGGCTGCCGAGCGCAACCGGCTTGAGAAGGAGCAGGATGACCAGGCGACCCGGCATGCAGACCAGGTCCGACAGCTAAAAGACAAGGAGGTGCTCCTCAAGGCCGAGTTCGAGTCTTAGCGCTCGGACTGGGCCGAGAGGGTGAAGCTACTTTCGAAAGGTTATGAGGTGATCGAGGCCATGCTCGAAGGTAACTCTTCTTTCTTGCTTGGAGGTGCCGGCCGTTGCTGGAAGCCGGCCTCTTATTCCTTTGTTTTCTTTTCGCGCAGAGTGCTTTTCGGACCACGCCGTCGTCATCAGCCAGGCGATCGAGGCACGGCGCGAAGAGCGGAGGCGGGTGGGCAAGGAGATTGCGCCGGACCGGCCTCGGACTATGGGCGAGCAGGTCCGGGCCGTCCAGCTGCGCCTTGTGTCGGTCCGCCGGCTGCTCCGCCGATTTCAGTGCGCCGGGTCCCAGGTCTTTGAGGGGCTCTGGCTGGGTGTGCAGGTGCCCCGGGGTCCCAGTCGGACCGCCGACTGGTTGGACGTGGCGGCCGAGCGGCTCGATGCTTGGAAGGGTGCCGCGGCACGGGCAGGTGCCATGGCGACGCTGGAATTCGTCAAGGCGTGGTACCGAGGCGTGAGTTTGGCTCAGCTGGCCACTTTTCGCCAGGAGGCAGCGCCGGAGCTAGAGGCGGAGCGCGAGGCGATCGCCGAATGCGCGGCAGCCCTTGCCCACTCTGCCGACGTCAGCATCTTCATCCCGGAGCAGGCGGAAGATGGCACTGAGGTGCCGCCTTCTTGGTTCGGGCTAAACCCGAACGAGGGGGAGGACCCGATGGAGTTGATCGCCTCTAGCGACGAAGGCACGGAGGAGAGCGGGGACGAGGAAGGCGATGACGTCGCACCAGACGGCGGAGCGACCAGCCGAACTCAGCCCGACCCGGCCTCGGCCAGCGAGCCACGGGAGACTACGTCAGCTGCCGCCGACGCCGACCAGGCCGAGACCCGCCGGCCGAAGGACCCACCAGCCGTTGCCTCAGCCACCGCAGACCTGTCCGAGCAGCCCGCCGCACCTTTGGCCTAGGCGGCCTTTTTATCTTCTTAAATTCCCTGTCTTGTACTTAAGAACAGGTTAATCGTGCGCAGTTCCACCCACTGGGGGTGTATTAAACTCTGATGAATGCTGGCCTTGGGCCTTTTGCAATGTAAATAACTTATTTTCACATGCTTGTCTCTCTGCCGGGCTCTGGCTCGGTTTTGCCATTGCTCTTGTTGTCTTTTTCTTTTGCCGCGTTCCTCTGGCCGTCGCCCTGCCAGCCGGACAGCCGCGCTGCGGTCTATGGCCGGGTCAGGGACTTGGCCGTTTAGAATAGGCAAGTTACTTCAGCCGCCTAGAGCGTAGCTAGTCGAGCGAGAAGCCGGCCGGCCGGCTGCTGGGCAGCAGGACGGGTGAGGCGAGGAGCCGGCTTGGCCTGTATTGGCATTCTTCCTTAGTCATTTTTCGTGTGGACAGTGTTTCCGGCCTTTAGCTCTTGCCAGCCGGACAGTCGCGCTGCGAGCTGTAGCTGAGGCGAAGAGAGGGCCTTGGCGTCGTCACACTACTTAGCCGACTTCGGGTGGTGCCAACTTAGGTCAAGGCGGCGAGCCCCCGGGCCGGCTGACCGGACCCGGACAGGGCGGAAGAATGAAAGAACATATTCATAGGCGAAGCTTATCATATAGATAAAAAGGTAGCCCCCGAGTGTGCCTCGGTGGACCTGTTGTCTTTGCTAGTACAAAAGATAGCATGGTACATACACTGCATCAACTGTAAAATGGGCGGAGAAAGTTCGCATTCCACGGACAATCTGTCTCTTGGCCGGCATTGTCCCTCTTGCGTGCCCTGGGCTTTTGTGCGTCGATGAGGTAGTAGGAGTCATTGCCCAGGGCCTTGCTGATGATGAAAGGCCCCTCCCAAGGGGCCGAGAGCTTGTGCTAGCCGGCTGTTTACTGGATCAGCCGGAGGACAAGGTCACCCTCGCGGAAGTTGCGCGGCTTGATCTTCTTCTTGTTGTAGCGGCGCAGACTCTGCTGGTAGATGGCGGACCGGCTGAGTGCTAGCAGCCGGGCCTCCTCGAGCAGGTCGATGCCGTCTTCTCGTGCTTCCTTGGCTTCCACCTCTGTGTACATGGTGACGCGAGGCGAGTCAAACTCAATGTTAGTTGGAATGACAGCCTCGGCCCCATATACGAGGAAGAAGGGTGTGAAGCCGGTTGCTCGATTCGGCATAGTTCGAAGACTCCAAAGGACGGCCGGCAGCTCCTCGATCCAGTAGCTGGCCGAGCGCTCCAGAGGCTTGACCAGCCGGGGCTTGATGCTGGACAGGATGAGGCCGTTTGCTCACTCCACTTGGCCGTTTGACTGCGGATGGGCAATGGACGCGAGGTCTAGTCGGATGCCCTGCGTCACGCAGAAACGGGCCAAGGCACCTTTCGTGAAGTTCCTGCCGTTGTCGGTGATGATGCTGTGCGGGATGCCGTATCGGACGATGATATCCGCGATGAATGTGATAGCAGTCAGACCATTCAGCTTCTTGATTGGCCTCGCCTCAATCCACTTCGTGAACTTGTCCATGGCAACCAGTAGATGGGTCATGCCGCCGCGTGATTTCTTGAATGGGCCCACCATGTCCAGTCCCCATACGGCAAACGGCCAGGTGAGGGGAATGGTCTTGAGTGCAGAAGCCGGCAGGTGCTACTTGGAGCTGAAGCGCTGACACCGCTTACACTTGTGGACCAACTCCTTGGCGTCGTCCAAAGCAGTTGGCCAGAAGAAACCATGGCGGAAAGCCTTGGCGACGAGGGCTCTGGAGGCAGCATGGTGGCCACATTCGCCTTGATGAATATCCCTGAGGATTGCTATGCCCTTCTCCGGCTCTACGCAGCGCTGGAAGACACCAGTCACGCTGCGCCTGACAAGCTCTCTGTTGACAATTGTGTATGCGGCCGCCCGGCGTTGCACCTGCCGGGCCAAGATCTCATCGGCTGGTAGCTCTCGGCTTACCAGAAAGTGGAGGATGGGATGCGCCCAGGATGTAGCTTCTACCACCGTCATGACGCCAACCGGTATCAGGGCGGCCGGGTTGGGAGGTGGCAGGTCAGAGCCGGCCGCTGCTTGCTGCATCGCTGAAGTACCCGGGCTGACTGCAGCAGTCCCCGGGCCGGGTTCTGGGGTCCCCGGACCGGGTGTGGGTGCTGCAGCCCCCGGGCCGCCTGTAGAAGTCCCCGAGCCAGATCCGACTGTTCCAGGGTCAGCCGACACGAAGATGGATTCTGATTCCAGCGAAGGTTTGACAGATGACTTGCATAGGCACTCGAGGGAGACGCCAGCTAGTATGGCCTGCCGAGTGGAGCCAATCCGTGCCAGGGCGTCGGCTGCTTCGTTGTCGGCCCGTGGCACGTGGAGGAACTCGCACCCATCGTCCGCTCATCAGCTGGACGAGGAAGCGGTAGCTAGCCATGTTGGCATCCTTGGCGTCCCAGTCGCCAGAAGACTATTGGACCACCAAGTCTAAGTCGCCGTAGCACAGAATACGGCGGATGCAGATCTCCTTGGCTAGCCGGAGCCCGTTGACGAGCGCCTCATATTCGGCCACGTTGTTGGAGGCAGCAAAGTGGATCTGTAGCGTGTACTTGAGCTTGTTGCCTTTGGGAGAGGTGAGGACGATGCCGGCTCCCAAACCGGTGCGCATCTTCGAGCCGTCGAAGTGCATCCGCCAATGCGTGGAATCCGACGCTGGCGGCAGGTACTGGGTCTCGGCCCAGTCGACAAGGAAGTCGGCCAGCGCTTGGGACTTGATGGAGGTGCGGGGCTGGTAGAGGATGGTGTGGGGAGCCAGCTCGATGGCCCACTTTGCCACCCGGCCTGAGGCGTCTCTGTTGCCCATGATCTCGGCAAGGGGGGCGGTGCAGACGACCGTGATGGTGTGCTCCTGGAAGTACTGCTTCAACTTCTTGGCGGCAAAGTACACGCCGTAGCACATCTTCTGGTAGTGGGGGTAGTTCTGGTTGGAGGCAGACAACACCTCGCTCAGGTAGTAGACCGGCCTCTGTACCGGCTGTGCTTTGCCGTCTTCTGGGTGTTGGATAATGATCACGGTGCTGACGACCCGGCTGGTAGCGGCGATGTAGAGGAACATGGGCTCTTTAGCAGCCGGATCGGCCAGAACAGGCGGCGTGGACAGCATCCGCTTGAGCTGGAGGAACGCCTCGTCCGCTTGGTCGGTCCACTCGAAGCATGTGGTCTTCTTCATTAGCTGGTACAGAGGGAGGGCCTTCTCGCCCAGCCGACTGATGAACCAGCTGAGAGAGGCAAAGCACCCGGTGAACTTCTGGACGTCCCGCAGCCGGGTCGGCTTCTTCATCCGCTCAATGGCCTTGATCTTCATGGGGTTGCACTCGATCCCGCGCTCAGAAACAAGGAAGCCAAGGAGCTGGCCGGCTGGTACTCTGAAGACACACTTCTCCGGGTTGAGCTTGATCTGGAAGCGGCGCAGGTTGGCGAAGGTCTCCTTGAGATCCTCCAAAAGGGTGCTGCGCTTCTCCGTCTTCACCACAATGTTGTCCACATAGACATGGGCATTCCTGCCAAGTTGCTTCAGGAGGCACTTCTGCATGCAGCGCTGAAAGGTGGCGCCGGCATTCCTCAAGCCGAATGTCATGGTGATGTAGTAGAAGGCACCGAAAGGGGTGATGAAGGCGGTCTTCAGTCGGTCGACCGGGTCCAGCTTGATCTGGTGGTAGCCGGACTAGGCATCCAAGAAGGACAGCAGCTCGCAGCCGGCCATGGAGTCGATCACTTGTTCTATCCGGGGCAAGGCAAATGGGTCCTTGGGGCAGGCTTTGTTGAGGCTAGTGTAGTCGATACACATGCACCACTTGTTCTTCTTCTTCAAAACAAGGACTGGGTTGGCAAGCCAGTCTGGGTAGAACACTTCCATGATGAAGCCGGCTGCCAGAAGCCGGGCGATTTCTTCACCAATGATCCTTCTCTTCTCTTCTGATAGGCGGCAGAGGGGTTGCTTGACCGGTTTTGCATCCGATCTCACATGTAGCTTGTGCTCGGCGAAATCCGTCGGAACACCCGGCATGTCCTTGGGGGACCATGCGAAGATATCCCGATTCTCACGGAGGAAGTCGACGAGCTCGCTTTCCTATTTGCTGTCGAGGTGAGACCCCACGACAGCAAATCTCTCCGGGTGCACCGGGTCCAAGGAGATCTTCTTGGTTTCCTTGGCCGGCTGGAAGGAGGCCCCAGTCTCCGCGTCATTGGGTTCAGACAGAATGGCCGGCTGCTCGCTGGCCATGGCCACAGCCCGGTCAAGGAGGCGCTTCTCTTGGGCAATGACGAGGGACTCGGCCAGCTGGAAGCTGGCCGCGGCGCACGTGAGCGACTTCTTGTAGTCGCCGGCAATGGTGATGATGCCCTTGGGGCCCGGCATCTTCATCTTCAGGTAGGCGTAGTGCGGCACCGCCATGAATTTGGCCAGCGCAGGCCGGCCCAAGAGCGCGTGGTAGGGGCTGTCCAGGTCGACCACTTCGAACCAGATCGGCTCGCGGCGGAAGTGGGTCTTGTCGCCGAACGAGACATCAATCTTGATCTTGCCGATTGGGCAGCAGGAAAGCCCGGGGACGATGCCATGGAACACGGTCCGGCTGGGAAGGAGCTACTTCTCCTTAATGCTCAACTTTTCCATGGTGTCGCAGTAGAGGATGTTGATGCTGCTGCCGCCGTCTATCAGGACTCGGGAGAAGCGGCAAGCCCGCCTCTCGGTTGAGAAGGTGGAGTCCAGCACCATGGCGTAGGCACCCGGCGAGGGCATCACAGCCGGATGGTCATCGCAGCTCCAGGTGATGGGCCTCTCGGACTAGTGCATGAATTGGGGGACCTCTGAGGCAACAGCATTCACCTCGCGGTGGTGCTGGCGCTGGCTGTGCTTGTTGTCGGCTTCACTGGTGAAGACGACGTAGGTGGCGTTGGCGTCGGGGAACTCGTCTTGGAGCATGTCGACCGGGCGGGCCGCTGGCTGCTGAGGAGGCGGAGCCGCTGGGCCGGCCGGAGGAGGCGGCAAGCCCTCACCCTTGGCGATTCTGGCGAGCTAGTTGCACTAGCGGGTAGTGTGGTTAGACGGCTTCGCGTAGCTATGGAACTTGCACGGGGCATCGAGGGTTTGCTCGAAGGAGAAGGTAGGCAGCCAGGCACCCTTGCCGCCCTTCTGGCGCTTGGGGCCGGGTTGGCATGCCGACTGCTTGTCCTCGACGGTCGCCACCTGCCGGCTGCTGGTAGCTGGCTGCTGAGCCTTGCGCTTGTTGTCGTTCGGCTGTTAACGCCGATTGGAGTCACCAGCCGGCATTTGGGGAGCCGGCAGGAGCACCTTCCCAGACACGTCAACTCGGATCTCCGACTTCATGAAGGAGTCGGCCGTGGCATACTTGTCCGCAACGACCAGGAGCTCGTCCAATGTAGCCGGCTGGTCACACAGAAGCTTGTGCTTGAGCTGGGTGCCCTCTCTGCACCCGGCGGTGAAATACTCGATGGCCTGCACCTCGTGCACCCCTTCGCAGGAGTTGCGTAGCTCGGCCCAGCGCGTCAGGTAGTCGCAGGAGGACTCAGTCGGGCCCTGAATGCACATGGAGAGCTGGCGTGGCTTGGGAGGCTGCTTGTAGGTGCTGGTGAAGTTGCGGACGAAGACGTCGGCGAAGTCCAACCAGCTGTTGACGCTGTAGGGTTTGAGGTTGTTCAGCCATGTCCGGGCCGTGCCCTAGAGCATGAGCGGAACATACTTCACGGCAACGCGCTTGTTGCCGTTTGCTATGCTGACTGCCGTAGCGTAGTCGATCAGCCAGTCCTCCAGCTTCCCGGAGCCGGTGTACTTGGGAGTGTCCCGGGGGAGCGAGAACCCTTTGGGGAAGGGCTCGTCGCGGATGCGGGGGCCGAAGCAGGCCGGGCCGACAGTGTCCTCCACCTCGACGGCCAGGGACCGAGCTAGCTGCTCGATCCGGTGGTGGGCATCATTCGCGCCAACTCCTTCACAGGGGCCTAGACGGTCCCCGAGAATCGGGTGGTCTACCGGCACCGGAGAGGCCAGCCTCTCCCTGCGAGGGGGAGGCAGACGCTCATCTTGCTGGCGCCGGTCCTCCACTCTTGGAGGAACTTGCCGGCTATTGACAACCATCAAGCGGATGCACCGGCTGCGGCTAGTAGCCGGCTCCGGGTTCCGCTGGCCGCGGTCGCCGCCGCTTGGGGAGTGGGAGGTCGCTCCATGCTCGCGGCGGGGGGATGGTTTTCGGCTTGCTTGCCGGCTTCCACCGCGCGGTTGCATGCGTCTTGCTGCGTATTCGCAGCATCGAGGAGCTCCTGGAGGCGCACCATCTGGCTGCATCACTCGTCGCCCTCCAGGTGCTCCAATTCTTCTGCCACCGCCTGTGCGGCGCGCAGGTTCTACGCGGGGGTGGCGTAGATCGGGCGTTCGACCCCCAGCATGCTAGCTATGGCCGCGCCGCGTTGCCGAACGGCGCCGGCTAGGCTAGGCTCGCCAGCAGTCGGCGTGCCGCCTGCGATGCGGTCGATCTCGCGGTGGTTGGCCTCCGCGCGGCGCTTCATGGCCGCCATCTTGTTGGCGCTGTCAAGGAGCGTGACACGGAACGCCTCTAGTGTCGCCCCATCGGCGTTGGCAGCAACGGGAGTGGCCAGGCCCTGCATGGCCGCTCGCAACGGGTCCTGGCTGGCCCCATCAGAGTCTCCGCTGTGGCCAGTGACCAGCATCTCCGCGACGATGCCGGCGTTGGCGTCGCTGGTGACAGGAGGGAGCGGATCGTCAACGACCACCATGTTGGCGGGGAACCCATCGGTGGAGGCCGCGTCAGAGATGGTGAGCTTCTCGAAAGGCTCGGAGAGGGGATCGACGGAGTGAAGGGCCTTGGCGTCGGAGGCGGGCTCGTCGGAGAGGCTAGCCTTGCCGAAGAGGTCGACAAGGCAGCTCACGGGGCAGGCTGCCCCGCGTCGGGCGGTGCGCTGGTGCAAGCGCAAGCGGGCGTGCCGGGCAGGCTGATCAGGCCGGCCGTGACATGCTCGCCGGAGAGGAAGAGGGTTCCCGTACAGAACATGTCTCCGGCCGACGCTACGTTAGGCCCCACGGTGGGTGCCAAGTGTCGGGGTATTCTCGCGACAGATGCCAGGGGGTGGCTTATCATGGGTGGAGCCAAGAGGACGCCGTCGGGCCCTGGAGGCGGGAGTGAGCACGAGCTCGATCGCACACGAGACGTACCCAGGTTCGGGGCTCTCCGGGGAGATAACACCCCTAGTCCTGCTCTGTGGGGTCTCCGCATGATGACTATGATCAAAGGGAGTACAAGGTTGCTCCTTGAGCTGTGTTGCTAGAGGAGGAAGAAGGGCAAGGCTAGCTATCTTCTCCTAGCTATGGTGTATGGTGGAATGAGGGCTCAACCCTTTGCATGGGTGATCCTGGGGGGCTTATATAGGCCTGCCCGCCTGGGGTACAATGGTAACACGGCCAGGTGTAGGACCCGGACGTCAGTGTCTAGGGTCATCGCGTTCTCCGCCGGCTGCTGGGGCCCGCCTCCGGAGGGCCCCGCCGGGTGCCGAGAATCCGGCCGACAGGTAGGGCCCGCCGCCTGCGGGCCACGCTGATTGCCTTTTGTTGTGGCGTTCTACTTGATGACGGAAGCCGCGTCAGGAGTCGTATGGCTACAGTCCCGCCGCTTGGTCAGCGCACACTGTAGCCATGCTCCGTCTTGTCAAAGTAATTGTGCATGGACTCTGAGGGGAGGGGAGGGCTGGCTGCTGGAGGCCGGCCCGTCCCCGAAGCCGCCTTCTTGGGGAGCGCCATCTTCTGGGAGCTCACGGACAGGTAGGGCCCGCTGCCTGTAGGCCGTACTGATTGGCTTTTGCTATAGCATGACCCTGGCTGACAAGGGCCATGTCGTGGGTCGCATGGCTACAATCCCACGCCTGGCAGGTGGGTGACCGCTCGGTCAGCTTGCACTGTAGCCATGCTCCCCCGGGATTTTGGGTGAGTGGGTGGCCCTGTAGCCATGCCCATCTTGTCGTAGTAGTTGAGTGTAGACTCCGAGGGGAGGATGGGCCGTCTGCTAGGAACCGGCCTCCCCTGAAGCCGCCTTCTAAGAGTCCGCTGTCTTCTGGGAGCCGGCTGCTTGGGCCTAGCCGGCCTAAGGAGTCGGCTGAGAGTCCGGAAGGTGCAAGGGGCTTTGCTAGCCCCGATGTCTTGAAATGCTAAGGGGTGTGGATGAGGCTACCCGTGGTCAATCCCTCCGACAACAACGACTTTGACAGAGCAAACTTAGTAGTGCTACAACACCTAGACGAGGTAGATCCTTTCGTGACACTGCACAAAGAAACCATCACAAAGAAGTATCGTGACGTGGGGCTATGCAGGACGAACACCAAAGTTACTAGAGATCACAACTCCACTTTCCTGCATTGGTTCAAAGAGCATATTCTTGCTAATCCCCCAGAAGAGGGCTCTCAGGATGGATTGCTCATATACGCCTTAGCACATGGCCCCTTGGCCAACCTCACGACCTATCAGGCATACGATATCAACGGATACACGTTCTACATGGAGGCCAAAGATATGAACAGTGATTTTCAGAACTCAGGGGTGACGATGGAGTGCATGACTGGCGACAACGCCACTTCTGAGAGATTCTACGGAAGGGTCGAGGAGATCTAGGAGCTTGACTACTCTGGACTGCACAGCGCGATGATGTTCCGTGCCAGATGGGCTAAGAATGTCGAAAGAGAAAACCGGTATTTCACTACCATGTCTATACCCGACGCCAAGAGCACTACCGCGAACGGCATCGCAAAAAACGAGCCATGGGTACACGCTAAGCACGTGACACAATGCTTCTTCATAACCGACCCGAGCAATCCCAGCCGTGTTGTCGTGAGGAGTGGCAAAAGGAACATCATTGGAATGGATGGAGTCGCCAACGAGGAAGACTACGACCAGTACGGCAACCCGATGAGGGAAGATGACGATGACGATGAAGTGTATGTCAAAAGAAGAATCAATACTACATTACCTAAGAAAGATCGTACTCCATGGAAAAGGAAAAGTCACAATGAGGGGCTAAATTATTCGTCAATGAACAAGAAGGGAAAGAAGCTCACTCAAAAACGAAAACGTCGACGCTGAGAATCCATTATCGGTCAAATGAAGTAATATATATGTTCCTATTTTGTGTACACACTTAACCGTTATGCATGGGTCAAATGATATAATATATATGTTCCTATTTTGTATACACACTTAACCGTTACAATCATTTTATAGCAACTTTATATCATTTTTTGGGACTAACCTATTGACATAGTGCCCAGTGCCAGTTGCTGTTTTTTGCTTGTTTTTTACTTCGCAGAAAATCAATACCAAACGGAGTCCAAACATAGCGAAACTGTTTGGAGATTTTTTCTGGACCAGAAGACACCTGTTGGGCCAAAGAAGTACCAGAGGGGGCTCCGAGGGGAGCACAACCCACCTGGGCACGCCTCGGGGTCCAGGCGCGCCCTGGTGGGTTGTGCCCACCTCGGACGCCTCCCGCACCGCCTCTTTGCTCTATAAATACCACGAAAATCCAAAAACCCTAGGGGAGTCGACGAAACACAATTCCAGCCACCACAAGTTCCATAACCACCAGATCCAATCTAGACACCATCACAGAGGGGTTCATCATCCTCATTGGTGCCTCTCCGATGATGCGTGAGTAGTTCATTGTAGACCTACGGGTCCGTAGTTAGTAGCTAGATGGCTTCCTCTCTCTCTTTTGATTCTCAATACAATGGTCTCTTGGAGATCTATTTGATGTAACTCTTTTTGCGGTGTGTATGTTGGGATCCGATGAACTTTGAGTTTATGATCAGATCTATTTATCCATGAAAGTTATTTGAGTTTCTTTGATCTCTTATATGCATGATTACTTATAGGCTCGTATTTCTTCTTTGAATCCTTGGTTTAGTTAGGACGACTAGATCGATTTTTCTTGCCATGGGAAGAGGTGCTTTGTGAAGGGTTCGGTCGTGCGGTGTTCTTTCCCAGTGACAGAAGGGGCAGCAAGACACGTATTGATCATTGACATTAAGGATAACAAGATGGGGTCTATTCCTACATTAACAAGATGGGTTCTTATTGCATTACTCCGATTCTCCATGAACTTAATACAATAGATTCATGCTGGATAGCGGTCGATGTGTGGAGTAATAGTAGTAGATGCAGGCAGGAGTCGGTCTACTAATCTTGGACGTGATGCCTATATAATGATCATTGCCTGGATATCGCCATAATTATTTGAAGTTCTATCAGTTGCCCAACAGTAATTTGTTTACCCGCCGTATGCTATTTTTCTCGAGAGAAGCCACTAGTGAAATCTACGGCCCCCGGGTCTATTCTTCATCATATTTGCTTTTCGATCTATTATTTGCCACTTATATTTTCAGATCTATTATTCCAAAAACCCAAAAATATCTTGCTGCACTTTTTATTTCCATCTTTTATTTCGCGTTTTATCGAGATCTATTTACCCAATCTATCACAATTTTATCCCGTCAACTTGCCAATTTCTGCGCCATTACCCATAGAGGGATTAACAACCCCTCCTAATCGTCGGGTTACAAGTATTTGTTATTTGTGTGAAGGTATCATTTACATAGTGTTACTTGGTTCTCCTACTGGATTGATATCTTGGTTTCATAACTGAGGGAAATACCTACCGTAGCTGTGCTGCATCATCCCTTCCTCTTTGGGGAAATACCGACGTAGTTCAAGTGACATCAGAAGGAATTTCTGGTGCCGTTGCCAGGGAGACATCATCAACATCTATCAGGTTCCTAATCATAAATCTCATCTCCTTGCAATTTACATTATTTGCCATTTGCCTCTCATTTTCATCTCCCCCACTTCACAAAAATTTGCATTTTTATTCGCCCTCTTTTTTGTTCGGCTTCTTCTCGTCAGATCTCTTGTTTGCTATCTCTACTTGTGATGCCATATGTCTTCTATTTGCTTGCATCTTTTCTTGCTAAAAATTTATTGATATGGATCCACTTAAAGTTTTCTACTTGGATCATATTTGATCCATCTGTGCTCGTGCTGAAACCCCAACTAGTTTAGTTGAGGGAAAATCGTTAGATGAGCAGGCTCATTTTGTGCATCACTGTTTGTCTCAAAAAGGGAGACTCTTATGGAATCAAATAAATTATTTGCTTTGTTATGCTTGGAATCTATGTGAAATTTGCGATTTTACTTGTTCCTCTAAGAACCCTAAAAAACACCTTCCCTATCTATGTGAGTTTAATGATAATGAAATCTTATCTTCTTATGAAAAGGGTGTTTAGAGTTACTATGATATCGAACAAATCGAAGAATTTGTTGTTTTTAAGGGTGCTGATGAAGTTGCTTCTTTGATTGAAAAGCGTGATATTACTCTCTACAAATCTGAAAATTTGACATTCTTAAATATTGCTATGAAAACTATGCTCATAATGCCTATGTTAAAGAATTTATTGAGAGAATGTCTGCTGCTTTGGCAGAAAATATTGATATTCATGAATCTATAGATAATTGTGATTCCGTTGATTTGATTGAAATGACCCCCCTTGATGAACATGATGCTTGCTATTCTTATGGCCATTATGCCAATATTAATGATGCCTATGGAGATGAACTTGCTATAGTTCCTTATGATAAACATGAAATTATTGCTATTACACCCATACTTGATAGTTCCTTGAATCAAAAGCATGATTGCAATGATGTTATTATAAATTATATGAATGTCGATTGTGCTAATGATCTGCAAATCTACAAGCTTGGGGGTGATGATTTTGTTATGTCTACTACTTATTGCAATGATCATGATTGGGGTGATAATGTTTCTTATGATTTTGAAATTTATTTATGCCTCATGATGAATATGCTATTGATAATAATGTTTGCAATAGTATTGAAAGTGGGTTTGGAATAGTGTCAACTTTAGGTAAAAATAATCCCACATATTTGGAGAGTGTTCAATCTTATGAAATTATTGATTAAAGTGGGTTCGGAGAGGTCATGACTTTAGTTGATGTTAATCCCACTATCTTGGAAGATTATAAGACTTTTATCCATGTGGATCATGAAGTGAAAATTTTATATGATAGCTATATTATTGAATTTGATTATGATCCTACATGTAATTATTATGAGAGAGAAAAATATGGTTGTAGAAATTTTCATGTTACTAAATTACCTCTCTTAATGTTGAGATTGCTATTGTTTCTTTCTCCTTCCTTGCATATGCTAGATATGTCTTGTCTTGATAATTTATTTGCTTATAAAATGCCTATGCATAGGAAGTATGTTAGACTTAAACTTGTATTTCACATGCTATATGATGCTCTCTTTGTGTTTCAATTATTATCTTTCTTGTGAGCATCAATAAAATTTTATGCCTAGCTAGGGGCGTAAAACGATAGCGCTTGTTGGGAGGCAACCCAATGAATAAAATTTATTTTTTCCTTTTTCTTTTTGTTCTTGAGTGTTTGAAAAATTATGCCTCTATTATGATTTTGTTTTTTATGTTTTAATTAGTGTTTGTGCCAAGTAAAGCCTTTGGGATAGCTTTGGTGATAGTTGATTTGATCCTGTTGAAAAATAGAAACTTTTTCATCCAGTAAAATAATTGTCTAGATTTACAGAGGAGACAAAAAATTCGGAATTTTTTACACGGGATTTATATGCGAATATTCTATGTTTGCCGAAAATTTAGAATTTTTGGAGTTACATAAGTATGAGAAAAATTCGCATCTTTACAGACTGTTCTGTTTTTGACAGTTTCTGTTTTCTTTACATTGTGTGCTTATTTTGATGATTCTATGGATTGTATCGGGGGGTATAAGCCATGGCAAAGTTAGAATACAGTAGATATAATGCAATAACAAAATTTGAATGAGTTTTCTACAGTACTTAAAGTAAAGATTGGTTTTCTTATACTAACGGATCTCACAAAGGTTTTGTTAAGTTTTGTGTGATTGAAGTTTTCAAGTTTTGGGTGAGATCACGATGGATGAAGGAATAAGGAGTAAGAAGAGCCTAAGCTTGGGGATGCCCATGGCACCCCAAGGTAATATTCAAGGAGAAACAAGAAACTAAGCTTGGGGATGCCCCGAGTGGCATCCCCTCTTTCTTCTAACGACCATCGGTATTTTACTTGGAACTATATTTTTATTCGTCACATATCATGAGTTTTGCTTCGAGCGTCTTGTATTATATGAGTCTTTTATTGTTTTGCTTTTTGTTTTGTGTCAAGTATAGTTTCTGAACACACCTATTTGAGAGAGCCAAAATTATGCTATGATTTGTTAGAATTGTTCTTTATGCTTCACTTAAATTTTTTGAGCTATGGAATTGCTCTAGTGCTTCACTTATATCTTTTTGAGCACGGTGTGCTTTAATAATTTTGAAGAAATGCTCTCATGCTTCACTTAGATTTATTTTAGAGTTAGTAATTTTTGAAGAAATTCTCTCATGCTTCACTTATATTATTTTGAGAGACGAAAAAAAATTATGCTCATATTCCTCACTTAGATTTGTTTGAGCTATCAAAAGCAACATATGAAACTAGTCCCAAAGTGATAGATATTCAAGAGGGATATAATAAAAACTTTCATGAAGATCATTGGACAAAATAAACTTGATTCTTTGTAATAATTTTGTGATATGATGATAGTGATATGTGAGTCATGTTGGTGAGTAATTGTGCTTTAGTAAGAATATTGGTGTTAAGGTTTGTGATTCCCTATGCAAGCACAAAAGTCAATAGTTATGCAATGAAATTACATCCTACTTGTGGTGCATTATTCGGTGTTAGTTATGCTTAATGCTCGCTTATGAGATTTTTCATTTCTTGGTTGGATGCTTCTCAATCTTTTTGCTAGCCTTCACTTGTACTAAGTAGGAATACTACTTGTGCATCCAAAATCCTTTAAACCAGTTTGCCATATGAGTCCACTATACCTACCTATATGCGGTATTTTCGTGCCGTTCTAAGCAAATTTGTATGTGCCATCTCTAATTTTCAAAATAAATTTCCTTTTTGTGTGCTCGTACCGCTCATGAAAAGGTAGGGGGTGGCTGATATTTTTCCATGCTAGATGTGTTATTCTCAAGATGAGTGTTTATTCACTTGTCATTGCACGAGAGTACGGCAAAGGTATTAGGGATTCCCAGTCCCGAAATGGAAAATGAATTTACTTTATGTTGTCAAATAATAAATTCCTTGTAAAGTGTTGGTATGGATGACACCCGTGGATACAACTAGCTGTGGAATGTGAAAGTATGGTGGAAAAGGGAATAAACTTTATTTTCTATTTGGGAACCGCCTATGATATTTCTAGCATGGAAAGTATGGGGAACTACTCGATCGTTTTCGTTGACAGGAAAAGCATGCCACCCAAAATGTTTTATCTCTATCTTTTTTCGCTTTGAGCTCTGGCACCTCTACAAATCCTTACTTACCTCTGCGAAGGGCCTTTCTATTTACCTTATGCAATTTTTATTTTTATTTGAGTCTCCATATTCTCTTATAAAGCACCAACTAAGGGGCACTATGATCGTACTTGAGCATTGGGTGTAGCTAATATGCGATTGTGTTTCATGAATGGATCAATGATTGAGCATAATGGGCTAGGGATAACTTGCTTTAGTGTTGATATTTTGAAAGACATGGTTGCTTGTTGATATGCTTGAGTATTGAAATCTTCATGTCAAAACTAGACTATTGCTTTGAATCATATAAAAGTCCAAATGTCCATGCTACAAAAGAAAAGAATATGTGATGAACATGTTAGGCAGCATTCCACATCAATTTTTTTTATCATTTACCTACTCAAGGACGAGTAGGAATTAAGCTTGGGATGTTGATACGTCTCCAACGTATCTATAACTTTTGCTTGTTCCATGCTGTTATATTATCATTCTTGGATGTTTTACAATCATTTTATAGCAAATTTATATCATTTTTTGGGACTAACCTATTGACATAGTGCCCAGTGCCAGTTGCTATTTTTGCTTGTTTTTTACTTCGCAGAAAATCAATACCAAATGGAGTCCAAATGCAGCGAAACTTTTTGGAGATTTTTTCTGGACCAGAAGACACCTGTTGGGCCAAAGAAGTACCACAGGGGGGCTCCGAGGGGAGCACAACCCACCTGGGCACGCCTGGGGGCCCAGCCGCGCCCTGGTGGGTTGTGCCCACCTCGGCCGCCTCCCGCACCGCCTCTTTGCTCTATAAATACCCCGAAAATCAAAAAACCCTAGGGGAGTCAACAAAACATAATTCCAGCCGCCGCAAGTTCCAGAACCACCAGATCCAATCTAGACACCATCACGGAGGGGTTCATCATCCTCATTGGTGCCTCTCCGATGATGCGTGAGTAGTTCATTGTAGACCTACGGGTCCGTAGTTAGTATCTAGATGGCTTCCTCTCTCTCTTTTGATTCTCAATACAATGGTCTCTTGGAGATCTATTTGATGTAACTCTTTTTGCGGTGTGTTTGTTGGGATCCGATGAACTTTGAGTTTATGATTAGATCTATTTATGCATGAAAGTTATTTGAGTTTCTTTGATCTCTTATATGCATGATTACTTATAGCCTCGTATTTCTTCTTTGAATCTTTGGTTTAGTTAGGCCGACTAGATCGATTTTTCTTGCCATGGGAAGAGGTGCTTTGTGATGGGCTCAGTCGTGCGGTGTTCTTTCCCAGTGACAGAAGGGGCAGCATGACACGTATTGATCGTTGCCATTAAGGATAACAAGATGGGGTCTATTCCTACATGAATAGATCTTGTCTACATCATGTAATCATTCTTATTGCATTACTCCATTTCTCCATGAACTTAATACACTAGATGCATGCTGGATGGCGGTCGATGTGTGGAGTAATAGTAGTAGATGCAGGCAGGAGTCGGTCTACTAATCTTGGATGTGATGCCTATATAATGATCATTGCCTGGATATCGTCATAATTATTTGAAGTTCTATCAATTGCCCAACAGTAATTTGTTTACCCGCCGTATGCTATTTTTCTCGAGAGAAGCCACTAGTGAAATCTACGGCCCCGGGGTCTATTCTTCATCATATTTGCTTTCCGATCTATTATTTTCCACTTTTATTTTTAGATCTATTATTCCAAAAACCCAAAAATATCTTGCTGCACTTTTTATTTGCATCTTTTTTTTCGCGTTTTATCGAGATCTATTTCCTCAATCTATCACAATTTTATCCCGTCAACTTGCCAATTTCTGGCGCCGTTACCCATAGAGGGATTGACAACCCCTCCTAATCGTCGGGTTGCATGTATTTGTTATTTGTGTGTAGGTACCTTTTACATAGTGTTGCTTGGTTCTCCTACTGGATTTATACCTTGGTTTCATAACTGAGGGAAATACCTACCGTAGCTGTGCTGCATCATCCCTTCCTCTTTGGGGAAATACCGACGTAGTTCAAGCGACATCACGCCTACCCTCGCCCCTGCCCCCGTCCTCGCCGCCGGATCCCCTGCCGTCGAGCATCGCCGGAGCCCCTCCCCTCGAGCATCGCCGGAGCACTCGCCGCTAGAGCCCTCGCCGCGTCGCCGCCTCGCCTCTGGTGCGCCAGCCTCATCGCCACCGCGCCACCGTCTCTCCCGACAGCCACTACTGCGACAGCCTCATCCCTTCCTCCTCCACCTCCCCGCTGCCGTCTCCCCCCCCCCCCACCTTCCCGCTGTAAGCCCTCCTCTCCCCTCCCCTCTTCTCTCTCTGCTCTCTGTCATTTGAACCCTAGGTTAGTTAGGCTAGATTATGAACCCTAGGTGCCATTTGAACTCTAGGTTAGTGCCATGTATACCCTATGTTAGTGCTAGATTATGAACCCTAGTTAGGATTAACCCTAGTTAGTATGAACCCTAGGTTTCAAATTACGACATAAATTTAGCTAGGTTTTGAAATTAGGACAGAAATTTATATAGGTTTCAAATTAGGACAGAAATTTAGGGTTAGGTGTTTTAGGTGTAGTTACAAGAAAAAACAGAATTGATTATATAGGTTTCTTGCATTTTTCTTCAAGTTCTACAGAATATTGATTCATGTGATATTTGGACATGTCATATTTGGACATGTGATATTTTGGACATGTGTGATTTGGAAAATGATGGTTATGTGCAGGGTAAATGATCAGAGTGGTCTATGTTTCACCGGAATGTTGATTCATTTCCGTTCTGGTGAATTTCAAGCACTTGATATGTCCACTTTTTAGCAAAGGTCATGCTGAAATTTCCCGTGAATTTTGGCATGACTTGTGCTAGAAAGTAGGCATATCGAGTGCCGGGATTTGTTGCGACAGGAGTGAAACAGCATTCCGGCAAACCATAGACCTTTTTTTATGTCATTACTCATTTTTATTATAGTTTAAGAATTAAATGAGGAGACTTACTCGTAGGAAACATGTCGAACAACGAAGAAACTGGGCCTTCTGACCACAATGCAGACGAGATGGATTATGAGGGTAAACAAAAGTACCTCGACTATTTGTCTGCTAAGCATAGTCAAGGTTTGCAGGGCGGACTCGATGATGGTCCTGATGCCGACATCGACACTGATGGCACCGGTACTGATGGCGGCACCGAGACCGGCGAGGAAGGTAACGGCGGGGAAGGTACTGACGGGGAAGGTACCGGCGCCAAAGCCGCTAATGAAAATAAGAAGCAGAAGAAGCAGAGGATACAAAAACCTAACAAACTTGGCATCGGACGACTGGTGATCACAAAGATGGCCCCTGGCAAGTTTGAGCCATTAGAGCCGAAAGAACCTCGCAAGTGCTACGGGAACCAAGTCGGGTGCATCCTACGGGAATGAGCGAGCATCAACGACGATGACTTAAGGGGTAAAGAACATTTGAAGCAGTTGCTCCTAACGAAGCTGCAAAAGAGATTCCAGTTCCCCGACCGGGATGACCGCATAGAACACCCGTGGGATGATCTAAAGATGAAAAAGATTAACAATCACGCCATGGGCATGTTCAGCAATCATTTGGCCTCCTGGAAAGGGAGGGTGAAACGAGCTATTGAGGCTAAGGAACCCCTGTCCAAGATTCTGGAGGAAAATCCGACACTTACGAAAGAGGAGTTCCAAAAGTTCAAGGACACTTGCGCTACCGAGGCAGCCAAGGCTAGGGCTGCGAAATTCAAGAGCCTTCAGCAAAGGAACACGGGGAACCAACACCTCGGAAGCCGTGGCTACCTTGGCAAAAGGCCCATATGGGATAAGGAGGACGCGGAACGTGAAGCCGCGGGTCTCCTAGACCCCTTCGCGAAGTTCACCTCCCCCTTGGAGCGTGACTTCATCAGGGCCCGCTACAAGTGGGACAAGGAAAAGAAGGTTTTTTACACGGACCCGATCACGAGGAAATTGATTATAATACTAGTAATTATTCTTTTACCACCTTACATTTAGCTTCTGATCAAGTCGACTACACATGCGTAAACGGTTCACGTTCCTTTTGCAAGAGAAGCAACACAAGCTTGCAGCCGAAAGTGAGTCTTCGTTGATGAGGCCCAAGCGGGACACCCCTCTCAACCGGGCCTTGAACGAACTTAAGGGACTCCCTTTGGACCAGCAGCCGCAATATGGACATGTGCACGGCGCCGCAGACGGCGCCACATGGAAGGTCTTTTACAACGAGGGCCCGGAGGCCAAGAAGCAGAAAAAGAAGTTCAGTCAGGCGGACATCAACGAGAAGGTGAAGCTTGCGTTCGAGAAAAAAGCAGCTGAGGACGCGAAAAAAGCAGCTCAGGAGAAAAATGATTTGGTCCAGCAGGCAGTCGCTGCAGCTGTAGATGCCTGCAGAAATGATCTTGCTACTAACTTGATCCTGGCTATCATCAACTGGACGAAGAAAAATCCAGACAAGACAGTAGATGATTTCCCCATGCCCAGCTTCGTCGGGAGCAACTCGGTGAACATCACAACTGCACCATCACCTGCTCACGCACCCGCGCCTGCACCCGCACCCGCTCATAGTAGCTCGTCCTAGGTCTCTGGCGTGCTAGGCAGGCCTTCGTCTTTAGCTGAGCTCGACGCCCTCACGGTAATTACACGTCGCACCAACATATATCTAGAATATTCCGTTTTCGTTGCCTTTCGAAAGTTTTACGCCGCATACATATCTTTGCAGGCCAATGAAACCCCGTGCACCGTACTCTACTTGATCAAAGGCTAGAAGGTGGATGTGGGAAAGGCAGTGATAACGAAGCCCTTGGAACTCACGTTCCACGGCCAACCGATCCCCAGTGGCCACTTCAGGGTTACCTTGTCGAGTGTGAAATCGGGGCACGAGGATTTTCCTCCTCCAGTACGGCTCGGGGGAGAGGACGACGAGACCCCGCCGCGGCTTGGAAACTACAAGGGTTGGATGCTGCTATGGCCAAAGAATCTTCTTCATCTGAAGGCGGCCGAGAGCACACCAATAACCACACATCAGCAAGCAGGTATTAACACCACCACCCCGCCTACGCAATTACCAACGCCTGTAGTGCCGAGTGAGAGCGGCGGACGACGCGAAGAAGGGGTTCCAATAGTGGCTGATGTAATCGCCCTCGTACAACAAAGAATGGATGATGAGATGGACGAGGATGACCCTCTTCGGTTCCTTAATACAGGCGCCTATGACGAAGACTTAGATATGATGAGTCAGCCATATGACGACTCGGGCTATCAGCATGCTGATGAGGAGATGGATGATGTGCACGGGCAGGAACGTCCTAGCAGGGTTGATTGCAAGAAGTCTCTCTTCATGCAATCCTCACAGGACACGCCTGAAGATGCCGCCTCAACGTAGGCTCAACTAGCCGAGGGTCTTACAGTGCTTAGCCCGACAACACTGGGACAGGGGTTAAGGAAGGGTCTGGAAGGTCAGCCCAAGAAAAAGGAGAGGAAGAGACCGGCGAAGAAAGGCTCTGCTGCTTACAAACAAGCCAGAGCACATAGCAGCCAAACGGCGGATTTTGAAGAGCGTGTACCCATCAAAGGTGCGGCCATGTTCCATGTCATGGGCGAGCCGATGCTACCGCCGAAACCGCTGGAGGCCATATCAGGGGATCTCAAGAGACTGCACGGCCATGTGTTGTCGACTGAGATAAGCCTACTAGCCTCGAAGGATCCAGGATATCCGACATATGCGGCTCGTGTGCCTGAGGGGAAGTGCTACATTGACACACGGCCCGCGGAGGTGTTCTTCCTATGGTTTGAGCATATCTTTGAGATGTTTCTGACAAGGCGGCTCGATTTTACAATCGTCCGCCTTTTTGCACTACATACGAGCTCTGTCATGAAGAGAGAACAAGTCCCACAAATCTGTGTGGCGGATCCATACTACATGCACGAGTCCTTCTTGAGTCTCAGCAACTTTGAGTGTAAAACTGCTAGGGAGTACCTCGAAAACTTCATGATACAGAATAAGGACCAGGAAATTGTCCTCCTGCCTTATCATCCAATGTAAGTCAGTGCCGGACAACCCTTTCGTACATTTCAATCATTCCTTCTCGCTCATATGGAGAATAATTTGAGATGTTTTTCCCCACAGCAACGGGCACGCCATCCTTATCATTCTTTACCCGCGAGTCTCCCATGCCGTATATTTAGACCCTACCAGAAACTATGAGAAGAAGGACTACACCCACATAATGAATATTCTAGATGATGCTCTTCACGGCTTCAGCTTGAGGGGTGGCCACCTGCAGATCAGGAAACAAAGGAACTGCAAGCCAGGTTTCTCGCATAAAACTAACTTCTGCTGCATCCATGTCCCGAAACCAAGCAGGAACGATGGATTCTACCTCCTCCATCTCATAATGGAGTTCAGAAGGGATCACCAAAAGCTTCGCATGACAACCAGAAGTGATGATCATATCCGCAAGTGGGTAGAATCTCAAGGAGAAGCGGATTATAAACTGCAACGATCATCATGAAAGAAGTCGTCGAAGAGAAGGGGCTGTTCCACCACAGCCCTATATCGCGAGCTGACGTCCGAACTCGCATAGGCATGCAACATCAGGACCTCATGCCGTTCAAGAAGCTAGGGTGCATACTTGATGATACGGAAGGATGGAACTTCTAGTGATTTACGATGCCGATGATGATGATATGTGTCGGTTGAACTTGTATACTTTCTGTAGCGATGAAACTCTGTGATGTCCACGGTCCCTGCCGAACTTGCATAATGCTACTTTGTTAGTTTGGGTACGATGACCTGTGTACCTCTAGTTAATTAGTTTGCGTACGATGAAACTGAGTTGATTATTTATGTTTACTATATGTTGCATCTAGTTGCTAACCCTTTTTTTCGTGTTGCTCAAGTATATTTTGTTGCATATGATTGTACATTCTCTTGATGAAGATGCATCTCTAACAGGTACCTAGATCCTTGATGGCGAAGAAGCAGTGCTATGTCGTGTACACAGGGAAGGTTCCGAGAGTGTACGACGAGTGGCCTGAGTGTCAGGCACAAGTGGACCGGTTCTCGGGCGCCACCCATAAAGGGTTCAAAAGCAGACAAGAAGTAGAAGCTAGTTACTTAAGGTTCACGCTAGCGCGAGATAGGACTCATAGTGATAGCTCTTCTCGTGTATATCATTGTTTAGATGGATGACGACATAGTTGCAAGTATTCGAGACTTGTATCGCTATTTTGAGATGATGACGAGAGACCACTTTGTGTTGGATGATGATTATGATGATGACATGATTTGATGAGACTATTTGTATGTGTATGCTATAATTACATTTGTATGTGTATGATATGGTAGAGATTAATGTATAAAGCATGTACAAATACAAAAGAAATATGCAGAAAAAAAATCAGAAACTAATAAAACTAGTAGTAGCGAGGGGAATGAAGTTAGCAGCAGTGTGCACTTAGCAGTAGCGCTGCTTATGGTAAAGCGCTATAGCTATTAGCAGCAGCGCGTTTCGGTGAAGCCCGCTACTGCTACCCATGTATAGCAGTAGCGCGGTTCAACCCATGCTACTGCTAAGTTAGTTGTAGCGTCGTATCAGTAGCGCGGGACCCCGCGCTACTGATACACCTTAGACCCGTGCTACTGCTAGGCTTTTCCCTAGTAGTGGTGGTACTCGCCTGGACCTGTGTGGGTTGTCGCGGGCCGACGTGATGGCTTTGACCTTGCTAGCCATAGTCTTCTCGTCGAACTCCTCTGGGTGCACTCAGGTAGGGTCATTTGGACCCTCATACATCCACATCGGACGTGACATGTCCTGCAGTGGCTGGATCCGTCCGGCGGGGAAGGTCTCCAGCAGATCCATCCCGTTGACCCCGGTGTTCACGAGCCCGACTAGGGCATCGGTCAAGATGCCCACGTCCACCTTCTCCTCCTTGGTCACCTCAAGGGATGGAGGCGCGGCAACTCGTGCTCCCGGGTACAGGGGGAGGCCATCGGGAGATCCTTCACTCAGGACATCCATGCAATAGAACCAACTATCCTGCCATCCCTTCACCGAGTCGGGAAAGCTCATCTTCGGGAATGCGCCACGCCCCCGGACCTATATGCCGAGCCCCCCACACAACTGGGTCACATGGGTCTTCTCGCCATCCAACGAGTCTTTCTTCATGGTCATTGACCGGCAAGTGAAGATATGCTTGAACAAACCCAGTGGGGGTAGCAACCAATGTAGTTCTCACACAACAAAGCGAAGGCGGACAAATAGATGATGGCATCCGGTGGGAGGTGGTGAAGCTGAGCCCCGAAATAATCCAGAAAGGCGCAAAAGAACTGGTGAGGAGGCATCAAGAAATCTCACTCGACGTGAGTGACCAGGAGGACCCGCTCGTCCCCCCGCGGCGCCGGCTTGGTCTCACCCGCCCCCAGGTGCCTCCATCTGTCTGTCAAAATGAGGCCCTCGTCCACGAGCTCTTGCAGCCACTTTGTTGTGATGCGCGAGGGGATCCAATCCGCCATGACGCGGCCCATCGGTGGGCCCGAGCTCGATGACGTGGCTTTCCCTGCTTTCTTCGCCTTCTCCAGCTTCGTCGTGGGGTCCTTCGCCATGACCTTGAGTGCTCTGGTGCACAGGATGAATAGGCGGTGGAGAAGAGAAGCGGAGGAATCGAGGGAAGAAGGGGATCTGAGAGAATTACACTAACCCCCAATCTTTTATACCTCAAGTAAAAAATCACACCACGGATCTTCATCCACAGATCCCTGGATCGACGGTGCCCGCGACGATAGCTGTCGTGGGAAACCACGGCCACCTATGGGGCCATGAGCCCCTTTTGGTTCAGTGGGGGGATGGGCACATTGCACAAAGAGCGGAGAAGCGTCGCACAGCACGGTAGAGATCACACGGGCAGTCTTTACCCAGGTTCGGGCCACCGTGAGGCGTAAAACCCTACTCCTGCTTTGGTGGATTGATGGTGGATAATGGTGGTGAAACGTAGCACACTCGTCCGGCAAGGTTGCTCTGGGGGCAAGAGTGGCTACGCGCGTATGGATATGCGAGGATCCAACCCTTTCTACGGTCGCCATGGGCCTCCTTTTATAGCTTAAGGGGTCACCACAATGGCAAATCAGTCTTTGCATACTAATTAGATAGCTAACAGTGCTATCATATCTAACTCTGCAGGCTGACAGAGCGCATTAAATGCACTGCTCAGTGTCACATCACAGCTCGCCCGGTAGGCCCTGCCGGGCTGTTTTGCCAGCTTCGCGCCTACTTGCTTGACACGTCTCAGGACGGGTGCCATATGGAGGTGTTTGCTGTAGGAAGTGGCCGCCATGTGGCAGAAAGCAGCCACTTAGTCACCTTGGAGCTTGACACCGCTTCGATTACTGACTTGCGTCGCTTGTGAGGTGGAGCGGTGGAGTGGCTTGCCTCCGCCAGCCCCAGCAGGCTTGCCGGGACTATCTGGGAGCTTGCTTCCGGGGCAAAACCCAACCCTACCAAGCTCACCTACCCGGCAAGGTAGGTCCTTCCCTTGGCGATGCCTCGTTCCTCTGGCTCACCTTGGCCTTCTTGATTTGCACTTGGATCCTTCGAATGAATTGATCATCCTTGTTTCGTCTGATCCTGGTCTTGTAATCTTGTCTCTGGCCTGTGCATAGTCCGTGCAATGGACCCAGGGTCTGTTGCACAGACAGGAGCCCCCGGGCCTGGCATGGATGCTCCGCTGGGCGTCGTCGGGGTAGGCCCTAACCAGTGCACAGGCAGAAACGTAAGGGCAGCTCCGCCCTTTGAGATCTTCTTTGCTTCTTCATTAATCTGAGCTTGGGTCAGTTTTCGGTTTTCCCACGCGTCGTGCGAAACGTTTGTGGGGGAACTGAACCACGATCTATCGGCGGCCCATGCCCCAAGATCACGGGGTAGGAGACTGCCATCCCACTTGCCTCCTGCCCCAAAGTGCCTCCGCCACGTGTACCGCATGCATTGCGTAGGGTAGGTGGTGGACGCGGAGGGCGCGGGAACGGGCGCCATGGCAGAAAGCCAGGCGTCACCGAGTGGTGTAGAGGGGCGGCTTTGATTCCCCGAGCCGTTGGAGGCGTAGGGGAACCGCATTGGAGGAGCAAGGCGGTTGCCTGCTGAATGAGAGGCCATCCCCCTGCCTCGTTCCCCTATAAGAGGGGGTAGGAGTAGTGTGTCTGCTCACACACCTTCCTTCTCCCTTTCCTCAAATCTTTCCTTGCTTGCCATGGTGAGGGGGCGAGGGCGTAGTGGTACTCCGGTGGTGGCGACGAGAACTTCTGCTCGACAACGTCTCCCCCCTCCTCTCGATGATGTGGGGGCGGAACCCGCTGTGAGAGGAGGTGGAAGGGGGCATGGCCGAGGTGGTCATGGCGTGCGCGGCCGAGGAGGCCGGGGCGGCACCTCAATTGCGCCCGCACCGGATGCTCCTCCCCCGATGGAAGGCCACGTCAGAGATCAACCTTTGGAGTTCATCATCAGGCTGTATAAGCCTCCGCGTGGCCGCCTCCGCCTCCCTACTCCATTTGCAAGGGTGATGGAGCTCGAACAACCGCGTGCGCTGAGGTTGCACATGAGGGGCTGTGGGAATGGCGGCATGCGGGTGGATGTTGACTTCCCTGCTCCTCATGTTATGTACCTCCACCACGGCTGGAAGACCTTTGCTCGAGCCCATAGCTTGTCGGAGGGGCACGTCCTCCAGTCTAAATTAATGGAGAACGGCCTGCTTTCCGTCAAGGTCTTTGGGTGCTCGGGAGCTCGCTTAGGGTGCTGCGCGGAGAGCTCGACCGTTGACGAAAGCTCCACCTCGAGTGAAAGCGAGGAGGAGGACAGTGACGGCGATGACGACGGCAGTGACCGGGAGGGCGATGACTCCGACTCCGGCTGAACGTCGCCCGCACCATCTTCATCAGGCGGCAGCACCATCATCTGCACCTGTGTTTTCTCCCCGGCAAGGTGGTTTGCCGGGAAGTTGGATGCAGAGGTGGTGATGGTTCCCCTGGCTCCTCCAGCAGTCCTCCAGCTGGACCCCGGCAGGCTTCCTCTCAGGCTGCAGCTCTGTTATCCATGTCGTGTCCTGCTGGCCTTGGTGGTGGCGGTCGACGGGTCACCTCCGCCATGCTCTCCGTCGACGTCTTCGTCCTCGCCCTCCCGCCCCCGCCGGGCATCCTCTCCTGGAGCCCGACAGGGTCAGGCTGGGCTTCTGCCCAGGCACTCCTCTTGCCCTCTTCACCTTCTACTTCCGTACCTAGGAGGAGAGGGACAAGAAAAGTCATTACGGGGCACTTATCTTTTTTCAGTCTTAAATCCGTAGGCAGTTGCCAAATTTTAGTTCAAATAATGTAATCTCTTGTATCCATGTTTATGTTCCGTGAGATTTGTACTTGTTGATCAGCATATTAATGAAAATGATAAGCTTTGTCGGGTACTTGTGCATGTATGATATCCATGCAGAGGTGAAACACCTCCATACTTTCATGTAAACAAGTGGATCCCGGTAAGCTACCCTGCCGGTATCCCATAGGACTGCTGCCGTGAGGCTGAGCCTGCCGGGCGCAGAACCCATTGGGAGAGACCAGCCCCCCTCCAACCCCTTTCAGCCAAGGACCACTAGGACCATCTTGACCGAAGCAACATTCGTGTCAGGAGATGGGAGCACCTTGTTTCTGAGGTGGCGAGGTTTTCATATGCACAAGTCCTACTCACGGAACAGGTATGGATAAGAGATGGAACTTATCTGTTTGGATTGCCGGAGAACGCAGTGCTGGCTTGTCTTCGCATCCTCTTCCTCGAACTAAGTCCACGGAAGGAGCCTGCAGTTTATGCAAATGAAGATGATGCCAGATGCAATCTACCTACATGATCATGCAACCTATCTACATGAATCATGCAATGCTCATGAAATGCTTATGCATGCATGCAACTTGTCGGGGGCCCCCAGCGCTTCATTTATTTCTCTGTTGCTCAGGGTCTTCGCCTGGCTTTGTACAAGGGGTTACATGCACCTGAGGCAAGGCCTGTACAAAAGGGTGGCTACCGGGCAGGGCCCGACAGCCGCGCCTTACGGGTAGAACTTACGGAGATGCTTAATATTCCATGGGTTTTGCAATTGAATGCCATCTCCAGTCTCCAGACAGACTGCGCCAGGTCTGGTGACTCCTACTACCCGGTAAGGGCCTTCCCACTTTGGCGACAGCTTGTTTGTACCCTTGGCGGACTGAACACGCCTAAGGACAAGGTCGCCTTCCTCAAAACATCGGGCATGAACCCTGCGGCTATGATAGCGATGCAGGGCTTGCTGATAGTGTGCAGCACGCGTAGCAGCCCGGAGACGGTTCTCCTCGAGAAGCATGGTGTCGTCACGCATGTGCTGTTCCTGCGCTACTTCATCATAGGCAGGCACTCGAGGTGACCCATAAATGAGTTCTGTGGGGATAACTGCTCCCCCCCATAGACTAGGGAGAAGGGAGTCTTTCCGGTAGCTCGGTTTGGTGTCGTTCTGAGGAACGAAAGAACCACCGGCAGCTCATTGATCCATTGCCTGCCGTGATTGCGCAGCTTATCAAACGTTCTCGTCTTGAGTCCTCGCAGCAATTCAGCGTTTGCCCTCTCAGCTTGTCCATTGCTTCTGGGATGTGCGATAGATGCAAATGAGGTCTTGCTTACGAGGGCATGAACATATTGCATGAAGGCGCAGCTCGTGAACTGGGTGCCGTTGTCGGTGATGATCCGGATAGGGACCCCAAAGCGGCACACCAATCCTTTCAAGAACTTGATAGCTGACTGAGCAATCACCTTTCTCACAGCATCTACTTCCGGCCACTTTGTAAACTTGTCGATTGCAACGAACAAGAATTCAAAGCCCCCGGCAGCTCGGGGGAAATGGCCGAGGGTATCGAGCCCCCAGACCAAAAACGACCATGACAAAGGGATTGTCTGGAGTGCTTGGGCAGGCAGATGGATATTTTTGGAATGGAACTGATAGGCTTCACACTTGGTGACAAGCTCAACCGCATCTTGGAGGGCTGTGGGCCAATAGAATCCTTGCCGGAATGCTTTCCCAACCAAAGCCTTTGATCCAATGTGGGAGCCGCACATGCCTTTGTGTATCTCTGCCAGTAATTCCTTTCCTCCTTCCCGGCAAATGCACTTCAATTTCACACCGTTGGGCATTCTTCTGTATAGTGTGTCATTGACAAACTGATACATACTGGCCCTCCGGGCTACTCTTTTAGCTTCTTCTTGCTCTTCAGGAAGTTCTCCGGTTTGGAGGAAATGGACTATGCGCCTTGCCCAAGTTGGAGCCTGAGGCTCGGCAACGAGGACTAGCGGCACCTCCTCATTCGTGGGGGCGCATCCCTTTACTATGGGGACCAGTGGCCCGGCAGGAGGGTGCAGCCCGGCAAGCGAAGGGGAGTTGTTTCTGGCAGGGTCCCTGCTAGGAGCCCCGAAAGGCTCTACCGGGAGAGGCTTCGGGCCATTGTTGTCGGGGATACGGAGGGCTGAGTAAGATGGAGAACAAAAGTCCCTGGTTCCACAGGAAGCTTCTGCGCAGCGCACTTTGACAGGTGATCAGCAATGCTGTTTTCCGCACGGGGTACGTGTTCTGTTTGCAACCCGTCAAAGCGCTCCTCCAATCTTCTCACTTCCTCGACGTATGCCTCCATCAATAGGCTTTGGTAATCCTTGTTGACTTGTCTCACCACCAGTTGTGAATCTCCTCAAATGATCAGCTTCTTGATTCCCAACTCTGTAGCAATCCTGAGCCCGACAAGAAGCCCTTCATACTCTGCTGTATTGTTGGCCGCCTCCTCCCGGGGAAAGTGCATCTGGACGATGTACCTCAGGTGCTCCCCAGTGGGAGCCACGAGAAGCATGCCAGCCCCTGCACCTTGTAGGGAGAAGGCACCATCGAAATACATGATCCATTCTTGGGGCGCTTCCTTGCCAGGGATAACTGTTTCCTGCACTTCTTCATCAGGGGTTGGCGTCCATTCTGCAATAAACTCTGCCAATGCCCTGCTCTAGATTGTTGATGTGCTTTCAAACTTCAGGCCAAAGCTGGATAACTCCAATGCCCACTCCACTATCCTACCGGTGGCCTCTGGGTTTTGAAGTATCCTTTGCAACGGGAAGCGGGTGACAACCGTGATCTCATGGGCTTGGAAGTAGTGGCGCAGTTTCCTCGAGGCCATGACAAGGCCAAATATCAACTTTTGCACGCCAGAATACCTGGATCTAGCCCCCTGCAACAGGGAGCTGACAAAGTATACTGGGCGCTGCACCACCTTCTTCCTTGCCGTGTCCTTGGGGATGCTTCCGCTACCGTTCTCTTCTTTGTCCTGATCCGTATCTGGCCTTGCCGGGCCACTCTCTTCCTCTTCCCCTGGCGGGACACTTGCTGAGGTGGCTGCTTCTTCCACTCCTCGTTGTGCTACTAGGGCCGCACTAACCACTTGATTAGTTGCTGCCAGATATAGCAGTAACGGCTCTTGTGGTTTGGGTGCGACCAAAGTAGGCACAGAAGACAAGTAGGCCTTCAAATCCTGCAGTGCTGCATCTGCTTTCGGGGTCCACTTCATGGGTCCTGTCCTCTTCAAAATCTTGAAGAACGGCAAGGCGCGCTCGGCAGACTTGGAGATGAATCTGCTAAGCGCGGCACCGCATCCTGTCAAATGCCTCACATCCTTAACCGTCTTGGGTGCCTGTATCTGCTCAATAACCTTCATCTTGTCGGGGTTGTCCTCTATCCCACGGTGGGACACAAAGAAACCAAGTAGCTTGCCGGAGGGAACGCCAAACACGCACTTCTCCGGATTCAGCTTCAAGTTGATCTTACGCAGATTAGCAAATGTCTCTTCTAAATCCTGAATGAGGGTTGATCTGTCCTTGGTCTTGACCACAATATCATCCATATAGGCTTCAATGTTCCTGTGCAACTGTGGTTCAAAGCCAATCTGGACTGCTCTTGCAAAAGTGGACCCGGCACTCTTTAACCCGAAAGGCCTGCGCACAAAGCAGTACGTGCCGCATGGGGTGATGAATGAAGTATTTTCCTCGTCTTCTATGGACATAAAAATCTGATGGTATCCAGAGTATGCATCCAGAAAAGAGAGGAACTCACATCCTGAAGTAGAATCCACGATCTGGTCGATGCGCGGCAAGGGAAATGGGTCCTTTGGGCATGCCTTGTTCAGATCCGTAAAATCTATGCAAAGCCTCCATTTTCCATTAGCCTTGCGCACAACCACTGGGTTTGCTAACCATGTTGGATGCAGTACTCCTCTGACCAAACCAACTGCTTCAAGTTTCTTGATTTCCTCGGTAATGAACTGCTGCCGTTCCAAGGTGGTGCATGTGGGCCGGGCATGTGGGCAGACAGCAAGGTGGTGCTCGATTACCTCCCTGGGAACACCGGGGATATCAGATGGTTGCCAGGCAAACACATCAATATTCGCCCGCAGGAAGGCAACGAGCGCGCTTTCCTATTTGTCATCAAGGGTGGCGCTAATAGTGAAAGTACCATCAGCGCTAGCCAGCCCTGCCGCGACCTTTTTCACTTCGGGTGGAGTAGCCTTGGATCTCTTGCTGTTGGAACTCTCTGGCGTGTCATCAATGGGCGCGACATATTCCACAGAGGTACGCTTCCCGGACTCCTTGCCAGTGCATGTGCTATGCTTTTCCTTGGCGGGAACTATGGCTTCCAAGACCTCTGCCGCGACCACGTCCCGGTACATCTTATCAACGCAAATAATTACGTCTTTCTTGTCCGACGGAATGGAAATGACGCCCATCGGCCCTGGCTTCTTCAAGGTGTTGTAGGCATAGTGGGATGGTGCCATTATTTAGCCAGGGCCAGGCGCCCAAGGATCCCATTGTACGGCAAAGGGAGGTCAACCACATCAAACACAACTTTCTCAGTCCTGTAGTTCAAATCCTGTCCAAATGTCACTGGCAACGTGTGGCACCCCGGTTCAGAGAAACCGGAACACCCCGTATTCCAGCCCAGAGATCGAGGTGAAGTCTTCTGGAATATGGCACTGCTTAGCATAGAACAAACCAGCTCTCTATTACAACACGAATATGAATACAAGGTCTCCGATATTACAATGAATAACACCGGCACGGCGACGCTATGCCAACCATAGTTGCTCTATGCAAGCAGCACAACAACTCGAGGCAGCGGAACCTGTACTAGCAGCGGAACAACGAACGACGATGATGGACTCCAATCCGCAGGGACTCTGGCTGGAACGTTTATCCTAGCTCACGAACACAGGAACCACACCAAACAAGCAAGCAATCCAGGCACGACCTGCAAACTGGCATGACACACCAGGTCAGTACATTGAATGTACTTGCAAGCTCACAATTAACCAAAAGCAATCAAGACAAACAACAGCATGGCAATTACAGGTTAAAGAAATCATGAACATGATACTAACAGAACAACATGGCCTGCACAAACTGAACATGATACGACTAGAACAAGCATAGCATGAGCATATGAACATGATGATTCTACAAGCAATAGGTTAACATGATCATGCACCAACTTACCTCATAACCATCTCTTGCTCGGCGGTTACCTCATAACCATCTCATGCATCAACTTACCAACTTCGGTATCCACGATACCACTGTGATCATCTCACGATCACATAAAGATCAACCAACTTCAGCATCCACGATACCTTCATGATCCTCTCTCTCGAACACAACCAATCTCTTTCTCATCTTCGAACCGGGGTTATCATTAAGCAAGTTATTATTATTGTTGGCTCATAGTGTGACCGACTATGAACCGGGCCCATATCCGCGGGCGCGGCTATCGATAAATTAAAACACACACTCTGCGGAGGTTAGCACACTGTACCCACACCACGGAACCCATGGCCTCGCACTCCCATTCGGGTGGACCAACGGCATTCCAACAAAACCGATCTACTGCCCATGACACTCTCCCGGCCACTCCGACAAACTCCCCTTTGGGCTAAGTCCTGGGTGGCCCTGTGTCTACCAAAGACACCCAACGGACACCGTCATTGCAAAACATAAACGGTCCCAAACAGGGACAAGGTACCATAACAACAACAACGGGCACACAAGGCTTATGTCCGCCTACCTGATCAGGGTAGTGCGCGCCCATAACCTTCCCTCATTGGAGGCACCGGCGAGAGGCATGACAATAGACCCAGTTAGGTCCTTCCCATAAAAGGCAAATGTGGTTGCACTGGTCAGCTCGATTCAGTGGCACCATGACTCAGCCAACAGTTGTTCAAGTTCATTATTATCCGATTAAACTTGAATGCAAGAAACTGAGCCATATAAAAATAACATGATGCAACTACAAAGCATGACATCAACATAAGCATGGAGGTGCAACATAATCATCGAGCATAACCACAATGAATCATATATCTAAATGAGCATGACATACTGACAAGCATAATCATAACACTACACAGGAGCATAGCACGACTACTAGCATCATGAATAAATACCATGTAAGAACATAGCAAGAACACTACCAAGTAAGCATGTTACCAAGTAGATGCAAAGGAACATGCATAACCACGGTACTTGATAACAGACGGTAAACATGCATCGGACTGAACATCACAACTACCAGCATGTACTACTACTACTACTACTACCAAGAATGATATGAAACAATACTAGCAAGTAGTACAAGATAACAAGATGCATCGGAACATAGCATGAAGGTGAACATGAAACCACGAGCATAACCGAAACAACAACAACAGTAGCAAACAAGCAGACAGATAACGGGCAAACTTTTATTAAATATTCATGTAGAAACCATGGCTACTGCATGGCTATCATGCAAGTGGCTGTTGTGGCTTGCCTGGGGGTGACGGAGACTCCGGGAAGAAGTGCGCTGAAGCCGCGGAACAATTTGCCGGACGTTCTTCTCTCTCGAAGGGGGCTGATTAGGAGCAAGGGCAAAATGGTCATTTTCACTGTGGGACGACCTAGTGAAAATGATACCAAAATATAGAGCTCGACGAGATGAAGAAGTAGGCTTTGGATTCACCTCGATCGGAGTTACGGTTGCGGAGTTATGAGGTGATGAAGGTCAGGGACCTATCGGTGAATTTTTTTCAGCAAACAGGCCCCTGGAGGAAAAACTGAAAGCGCCTTCGTGCAGATTACGTTTTCTGAAAAGGAAAGTGTATTTTCAGCCGCAGTTATATCAAAGTACGCTTTCAGAACTGAGAAAGCACATTTCAGATAAAAGAGGAAAGAAATACGCTTTCAAACAACGAAAACGAAATCCTGAGAATGCGCTTCCACGTACGCTGAGCTGGTAAGGGGGGGGGGCGATCGCATCGCCGTCTTCCTCCTCCCCTCGCTCCTGTTCTCCCCGTGATGCAGAGGAAGAACAAGGGAGGGAGGACGCCGGCGGGCCGGCCGGGGCGAGGCCACCGAAGGGTGCGGGGCGGTGCGGCGCGCCCGTTCCCAAGGCCAGCGGGCGTCAGGGAGGAGTGGATGACGCGGGGGCGGAGAAGGACAGAGAGGAGCTCTGGCAGGCGAGTGGTGGTGGTTGGCGGCGATGCAGGGGGTCTCCGCGCGAGGTTGAGTCGGTGGGGCGGGCCGCCGGAGTGAGAGGGAGGCAGTGGAGGTGGCTAGGGGAGGAGACGAAGCTCGGTTGGCCGGAAACGAGGTGAGGCCGAAGCGGCCGTGGTGGACGGAGGGGGGGCCGAGGACTACGGTGGTCAAGGAGGAACGAGGAGAGGCTTGCGAGCTGCGGCAGGACTCGAGCATGCTATTTATAGACCAGGGGAGGGCTCGGGGATGCTCTAGAGATCTCCAGCTCGACGCCAATGGAGGTGCAGAGCCGGACGCGTCACGGGCGAGCTCGAAAGCGATTAAACCACAGCGATGCAGGGCGGGGTAGCGACGCAGGTCGATGCAGTCGAGCACGGGCTAGCTCCTGGAGAAGGTTTGGCGTCGAGACGAGGAGGGAAACGACGGGAACAATGGCGACAACATGCCAGAGCACGAGTTTGGCTGGTCACGACCCATGGTCACCGCGTGAACAGGCATACACGGTGCCAGTTGATCGGCCACATCATGTCTAGTAGATACACCATGCTACCTTGAGTCCAAATGAAGAAAGAAATCGGTCCAGGGGCAAAGAAGAGATTTGGAGGAGGAGCCAAAACATTTTGGCAGCAAGGTGTTTGATGTGAATTGTGAGAGCTAGAATAGTAGACTAACTCTGGGCTTTAACCTAGCTTGATCACGATCTAAGGTGACTGTGCTGGCCAAAAATCAAACGAAATGGAGGAGTCTAGAGTGCACTTGCTGTAGAAAGTGACCCACTTGTCAGATTTGGATATTTTGAAGTAGCACTCACATAATTGAATGAAATGAGCTGAAAATGGTCATGGCCCAATAATTTAAAGATATGAAGATGCCCAAAAATTTCATGCCATTTGGACTTGCCAAAATAGCACTTGCTTCATAAAGCATCCCTCTGGACAGAAACTTGGAAAAATTGCACAGGCCAACTGGACTGATGAAATGAGACAAAACTTGGTGGAGAGAGTGAATATAGATAGGATAATGTCCTGGTAAATTTTCAGCTTAAATTAAGCAATATAAAATATAGTTGCTTCACAACCCAAAAATCTGACCAGAAACCAAGATTTGGAGCTGGGCTCACATAGATGAGTTACATGAGCTCTAATTTTGTGGAGAGTCATAATTTGATCATATGAATGACCTTGAAAAATTTCAACTCATTTGGAAATGCCTAGTATATACCTCCTTCACAAAGTTCCTTCCTGGACAGAAACTTTGGAAAATCACTGATAAATAATTACTAGGCAAATGAAGTTGAAATTTGGCATAGGGCAATGATATGGATAGAAAAAGATGTCCAAAAAGTTTGGAGTCAATCAAGCAAAGATAAATGACACTTCCTTCTCAAACCACCACTTAGGGCAGAATCAGAAAAGGAATATTTGTGAATTATCTTTGATGATGCCAAGGAAGGATTTTGACATATTTGTGGAAGATATGACCCAAACAATTTATGAGAATTTTTTGGGAATTTTGGGAGTGACAGAAATATAGGTTGCTTCACAACCTAGGGTCTAAAGGGTTATTCCTTTAACAGAAAAGGAATATTCCCTAGGAAAAAGAATATTGGATTAGGTCAAGGATGAAAATGACATGATCTTGGGATGATGATGAGGATGACAAGCCACTATGAAACCTAGGAAGACATGATCTTCCCAAGTTTCAGAACCACATAGCCACAGAAAAGCAAAACAAATCAAGAAATCCAAGAAAATCAAAGGAAAAAAAGGGCAAAATCCAGGGTGTTACAAACCTTCCCCCCTTAAAGAAATCTCGTCCTCGAGATTTGGTTGCTCAGGGATAAATAAATCTTCTGACTTGAAGAAACCGTTTCCAACTTGGGTTTCTTTTATTCATCCTCATATAATGTTCCCACTGAATTGCATCTGACTGACTGCCTTGGTCTGGGGTGGTTTGCTTCACCGTATCTGACATACTGACTGGACTTACCTCATATGCTCCTGTTCATACTGACTCAAATTTTCTTTCATATTTGCTGGCTTAGCTGGGGTCCAAAAAATTATCATTACTGACATACGTGTCCTTCTTGATATTGATTCTTGCTGGAGATGTTATTCTCGTATCGAGTACCGAGAATATTCCACGGAGTGGGGAACACATCTTCTCGTGGAACAAGGAATCTCTCTTATCTAGGCATCGGGTTCCTCGAATATATATGCATGCCGTGTGGGTTCAAAACAGTGATGTGAATCATACATGTTCTTCTAACGGATTCTGACATCTTGCAGGAGTTTCTGACTTAGCTTGACTGGCTTCACATTCTTGAGTATCCAATCTGTTCCAAAAGTTTGACTATCGCTTGATGTGACTGATAGAAAAATGCACCATCTCCTGATGATAACATTTGCAGACTTGACTGGCGGTGATCTTGGCAAAGAATTCCATTCACGGCAGGCTATTCTTTAATCTATTCCCATATGTGAGAGATATCAATCCTCAAAGTATGTGCTCTCACTCTGATTCTTCATTTTGCCGGTATACTCATGGGGATAGTAGGTTGTGCGATACTTTAGCACGGTTACTGGGATCAATATATTGAGTTGTCCTGGGGTCGGACTTGACGGACTCGGGTATTCAATGCTGACAGTTCTGAGCATACTGTGGACTGAGCTGGTTGCCTTGCTATGGGGTCCTTACCACAATGGAGTAGACATCTTAGGCGTATCCTCACTTGGTAATTGATATGAAATATCAGACTATCTTGGGCATACATACCACATTTTTCACACAATAACCGGCATACCTGTATTGTCGGTCTTGCTCTTTCATTATTATTTTCTTCATCTGGATCTTTAACTGAAAGAGTGGGGCCTTATATATCCTTGAATATTTTTGTGACCCTGAGTGCTGTCATATGCGATATCTTACAATCATACCCTGGTCTTGTTCATGTCTCCAGAGTCGGTATATTCACCCGGTTCACGTGTGCTTATACAGATCTCAATATTGTTGGTTATTATACCAGACAGTGACCGGATTAATAACATCACCTTGTCGGATGTGCGGGGCTGATCTTGATAATCACTGTCAAGATAGCGTCTCAATGTTGTCCTTCTTCAGGACTTGTTGATTCTTGCGTCACCCACTGGTTTTCTGTCTCTTGAATAACCGGTGTGGTTGTCGGATGCGTACTGTGAATTCTTCCTTGCGCGGGGGACTGGCATGAACTTGACATCATACTTACTGTATGAAGAAAGATCTGATTCTCGAGGCATACATTTGTTCTGACTGATTCTTGTTTCTGACCCAACTGTTGCAGATCTGATACTTGAAGAAACACTGTCATATGCTGACCATTCATTGTTTAATATCTTGTACCAGTGCCGTACTGAAGAAGACTGGGCAGCTTGCGTTGGAAACCACCGGGATATCGTGCTGAGGAAGACTGGATGGCTTGTGCTCGAAGCTTTCGGTGGATATCTTGCTGAGGAAGACTGGGTACCGTACCTCATAAGCTTCCTCCCTTAAAGACTTGCTAGGGAAGACTCGGTACCTTATGCCAGCAGCTTCTTGCTGTATCTCATTGAGAAGACTGAATATCTTGCACGGGAATCCATTCATACCTTACTGATGCAGACTGGGGAATCTTGCCTTGTACGCTTTGCTGATAAATTGTGGAGAAGGACTGGACTGTTTTCCTTTGTGAACCAAATAATATATATATATTCTTGTCATTCCGGCTGCTGATTACTTGTATGACAAGAATTGTCTGACTGTCCTTGCTGAATTCATTGCATATTTGGACCGACTTCGGGGTATCGCATGTTTCAAATCTGACTCATGGCAGAATCAATCATCGGGTATGGACCATACCTCTGACTGGAAATGCATGTTGGACTTGGATCCAATTTTGTTCTCTTGCTGGTTTAATCATTGCTGCAATAAGGATGTATCTCTGACGAGTTCTTGTTACTGAAAGTCTGAGCAGAATATAATTTGTATTCAGACCGGATGTCTGCAATACAATGTTGTCAGCTGAAAATATCATTGCTTTTAACTGAGTTTCCTTGGTGTATATCTATACTTCTCACGGCTTCTTCTGATCCGGTGTCGGTTGATGAGCAGTTTTCCATAAGGGGGTAACACCGAAGATTCAAAACAAAGAAGCACGAGAAAATGATCGATCGCAACAAAGCACACATTACACAAGTTACAAAACTACTCCACACAGGCACACACAAGCATAATACTACAGCAGATGCACATGCACTGCACGAAGGACTACACCCTATGCTTGAGAAAACGCTCGGGAACTGACGAAGAAGCTAGGGAGTAGCGAGTGGAACTGCTGACTCCGAAACTCCGAAGGGATGAGGTGGAGGGGTTGGAGAAGCTGGCGGAGACTGAGGTAGGGAAACACCAAGCAATCTCCTAGCTCGAATGGCGTCTCGGACTAACTCGGAAATAAGAAGACACTCGGCTGTCATGTAACGGGACATGGCGAGGATAGTCGGGTCATCTTGAGGGTTGACAGAGGGGAACTTGATCCGCTTAAGATTCTCGACGATGCTGGGATAATATTGATAAGCACGGTTCTCTTGCACCATGCTCTCTTGATGACGAAGACCGGCGATTCCTGCCATTGCGGCAAGCTGAATGGCACGCTCGGGAGTAGCACCGTAACCACCGTGGAAACTGTAGGTGCGCTTACCAATAGGAATCAAGGCTGACAGATGGACATGAGCAACATACTCCAGGATTCTTCCTCCAGCAGAAAACTGGAATACTTGATAATGGGGTGGATCTCCGAGGGGATAAATGCTACGCCACATGTCGCCAAGGAGGGTGGTAAAGCTGAGAGGTGCAGGAGTGGGATTGAACGCAATAGGAACAACACCGGGAGCTCTGGGGATGGCATTGAACTCGTGGAAGCTAACCGCCATCTACGCATGAAACAGGGGTTAGGGGTAACCGAATAAGACTATATGCAGCAAACAAATGCAACAACCAAATGCAGCAAGCAAGGGCAACAACCAGACTCTATACTACCGTTTTCTAACGTTCCAGCGGACTAGGACGCTCTACAGCCAAACCTGCTCTGATACCAAGCACTGTGGCACCCCGGCTCAGAGAAACCGGAACACCCCGTATTCCAGCCCAGAGATCGAGGTGAAGTCTTCTGGAATACGGCACTGCTTAGCATAGAACAAACCAGCTCTCTATTACAACACGAATATGAATACAAGGTCTTCGATATTACAATGAATAACACTGGCATGGCGACGCTACGCCAACCACAGTTGCTCTATGCAAGCAGCATAACAACTCGAGGCAGCGGAACCTCTACTGACAGCGGAACAACGAACGACGATGATGGACTCCAATCCGCAGGGACTCTGGCTAGAACGTTTATCCTAGATCGCGAACACAGGAACCACACCAAACAAGCAAGCAATCCAGGCATGACCTGCAAACTGGCATGACACGCCAGGTCAGTACATTGAATGTACTTGCAAGCTCACAATTAACCAAAAGCAATCAAGACAAACAACAGCATGGCAATTACAGGTCAAAGAAATCATGAACATGATACTAACAGAACAACATGGCCTGCACAAACTGAACATGATACGACTAGAACAAGCATAGCATGAGCATATGAACATGATGATTCTACAAGCAACAGGTTAACATGATCATGCACCAACTTACTCTTGCTCGGCGGTTACCTCGTAACCACCTCATGCATCAACTTACCAACTTCGGTATCCACGATACCACTGTGATCATCTCACGATCACATAAAGATCAACCAACTTTAGTATCCACGATACCTTTGTTACCCTCTCTCTCGATCACAACCAATCTCTTTCTCATCATCGAACCGGGGTTATCATTAAGCAAGTTATTATTATTGTTGGCTCATAGTGTGACCGACTACGAACTGGGCCCATATCCGCGGGCGCTGCTATCGATAGATTAAAACACACACTCTGCAGAGGTTAGCACACTGTACCCACACCACGGAACCCATGGCCTCGCACTCCCATTCGGGTGGACCAACGACATTCCGACAAAACCGATCTACTGCCGACGACACTCTCTCGGCCACTCCGACAAACTCCCCTTTGGGCTAAGTCCTGGGTGGCCCCGTGTCTACCAAAGACACCCAACGACCACCGTCGTGGCAAAACATAAATGGTCCCAAACGGGGACAAGGTACCATAACAACAACAACGAGCACACAAGGCTTATGTCCGCCTACCTAATCAGGGTAGTGCGTGCCCATAACCTTCCCTCGTTGGAGGCACCGGCGAGAGGCATGACAATAGACCCAGTTAGGTCCTTCCCATAAAAGGCAAATGTGGTTGCACTGGTCAGCTCGATTCAGTGGCACCATGACTCAGCCAATAGTTGTTCAAGTTCATTATTATTCGGTTAAACTTGAAAGCAAGAAGCTGAGCCATATAAAAATATCATGATGCAACTACAAAGCAGAACATCAACATAAGCGTGGAGGTGCAACATAATCATCGAGCATAACCACAATGAATCATATATCTAAATGAGCATGACATACTGATGAGCATAATCATAACACTACACAGGAGCATAGCATGACTACTAGCATCATGAATAAATACCATGCAAGAACATAGCAAGAACACTACCAAGTAAGCATGTAACCAACTAGATGCAAAGGAACATGCATAACCACGGTACTTGATAACAGACGGTAAACATGCATCGGACTGAACATCACTACTACCAGCATGTACTACTACTACCAAGCATGACATGAAAACAATACTAGCAAGTAGTACAAGATAACAAGATGCATCGGAACATAGCATGAAGGTGAACATGAAACCACGAGCATAACCGAAACAACGACAACAGTAGCAAACAAGCAGACAGATAACGGGCAAACTTTTATTAAATATTCAAGTAGAAACCATGGCTACTCCATGGCTATCATGCAAGTGGCGGTTGTGGCTTGCCTGGGGGTGATGGAGACTCCGGGAAGAAGTGCGGTGAAGCCGCGAAACAATTTTCCGGACGTTCTTCTCTCTCGAAGGGGGCTGATTAGGAGCAAGGGAAAAATGGTCATTTTCACTATGGGACCACCTAGTGAAAACGATACCAAAAGATAGAGCTCGACGAGACGAAGAAGTAGGCTTTGGATTCATCTCGATCGGAGTTACGGTTGTGGAGTTATGAGGTGATGAAGATCAGGGACCTATCGGTGATTTTTTTTCAGCAAACAGGCCCCTAGAGGAAAAACTGAAAGCGCCTTCGGGCAGATTACATTTTCTGAAAAGGAAAGCGTATTTTCAGCCGCAGTTATATCAAAGTACGCTTTCAGAACTGAGAAAGCGCATTTCAGATAAAAGAGGAAGGAAATACGCTTTGAAACAACGAAAACGAAATCCTGAGAATGCGCTTCCACTTACGCTGAGCTGGCAAGGGGGGGCAATCGCATCGTCATCTTCCTCCTCCTCTCGCTCCTGTTCTCCCCGTGAGACAGAGGAAGAACAGGGGAGGGAGGACGCCGGCGGGCCGGCCGGGGCGAGGCCACCGGAGGGTGCGGGGCGGCGCGGCGCGCCCATTCCCAAGGCCAGCGGGCGCCGGGGAGGAGTGGAGGACGCGGGGGCGGAGGAGGACAGAGAGGAGCTCCGGTGGGCGAGTGGTGGTGGTTGGCGGCGATGCAGGGGGTCTCCGGCGAGGTTGAGTGGGTGGGGTGGGCCGCCTGAGTGAGAGGAAGGCTGTGGAGGTGGCTAGGGGAGGAGAGGAAGCTCTATTAGCCGGAAACGAGGTGAGGCCGAAGCGGCCATGGCGGACGGAGGTGGGGGCCGAGGACTCCGGTGGTCGAGGAGGAATGAGGAGAGGCTTGCGAGCTGCGGGAGGACTCGGGCACGCTATTTATAGACCCGGGGAGGGCTCGGGGATGCTCTAGAGAGCTCCAGCTCGACGCCAATGGAGGTGCAGAGCCGGACGCGTCATGGGCGAGCTCGAAAGCGACTAAACCACAGCGATGCAGGGCGGGGCAGCGACATAGGTCGATGCAGTCGAGCACGGGCTAGCTCCTGGACACGGTTTGGCATCGAGACGAGGAGGGAAACGACGGGAACAGCGGCGACAATGTGCCAGAGCACGAGTTTGGCTGGTCGCCTCCCGTGGTCACCACATGAACTGGCATACGCGGTGCCAGTTGATCGGCCACATCATGTCTAGTAGATAGACCATGCTACCTTGAGTCCAAATGAAGAAATAAATCGGTCCAGGGGCAAAGAAGAGATTTGGAGGAGGAGCCAAAACATTTTGGCAGCAAGGTGTTTGATGTGAATTGTGAGAGCTAGAACAGGAGACTAACTCTAGGCTTTGGCCTAGCTTGATCACGAGCTAAGGTGACTGTGCTGGCCAAAAATCAGAGGAAATGGAGGAGTCTAGAGTGCACTTGCTGTAGAAAGTGACCCACTGGTCAGATTTGGATATTTTGAAGTAGCACTCACATAATTGAATGAAATGAGCTCAAAATGGTCATGGCCCAATAATTTGAAGATTTGAAGATGCCCAAAAAGTTTCATGCCATTTGGACTTGCCAAAATAGCACTTGCTTCATAAAGCATCCCTCTGGACAGAAACTTGGAAAAATTGCATAGGGCAATTGGGTTGATGAAATGAGAAAAAACTTGGTGGAGAGAGTGAATATAGATAGGATAATGTCCTGGTAAATTTTCATCTTAAATTAAGCAATATAAAATATAGTTGCTTCACAACCCGAAAATCTGACCAGAAACCAAGATTTGGAGCTGGGCTCACATAGATGAGTCACATGAGCTCTAATTTGGTGGTGAGTCATGATTTGATCATATGAATGACCTTGAAAATTTTCAACTCATTTGGACATGCCTAGAATATACCTCCTTCACAAAGTTCCTTCCTGGACAGAAACTTTGGAAAATCACTGATAAATAATTACTAGGCAAATGAAGTTGAAATTTGGCACAGGGCAATGATATGGATAGGAAAAGATGTCCAAAAAGTTTGGAGTCAATCAAGCAAAGATAAATGACACTTCCTTCTCAAACCACCACTTAGGGCAGAATCAGAAAAGGAATATTTGTGAAATATCTTTGATGATGCCAAGGAAGGATTTTGACATATTTGTGGAAGATTTGAACCAAACAATTTATGAGAATTATTTGGGAATTTTGGGAGTGACAGAAATATAGGTTGCTTCACAACCTAGGGTCTAAAGGGTTATTCCTTTAACAGAAAAGGAATATTCCCTAGGAAAAAGAATATTGGATTAGGTCAAGGAAGAAAATGACATGATCTTGGGATGATGATGAGGATGACAAGCCACTACGAAACCTAGGAAGACATGATCTTCCCAAGTTTCAGAACCACATAGCCACAGAAAAGCAAAACAATTCAAGAAATCCAAGAAAATCAAAGGAAAAAGAAAAGGGCAAAATCCAGGGTGTTACACAACGTTAATCTTTCCCTTAGGATGGCTCCTGCCGGGATTGACTCCTTGAAACATGCCTATGGCCTTAAGTTCTTCCTCTGCTATCTGGAGTTTGCTGATAACCTTTGGGAAATCAGATTCAACCCGGCCCTGCCGTCAACCAGCATCTTTGTGACCTTGAGGTTGCGAATTGTTGGTGAGACCAACAACGGCAAGCACCCTACCGCTATAATGCGGTCGGGGTGGTCATCTTCATCAAAGATGATGGGTGTGCGTGACCACTTGAGCGGCTTCCGAGAATCTGCCGCTGGCTCCATGGTATTGACTACACACGCCCAGTGTTTAAGTTGGCAGTAAGAGGAGTGCAAAGATGCACCCCCGTCAATGCATAGGGCATCAGTAGCCTTCTGGAATTCCTACTCGCTGGTTTCCTCTTCATTCCCTCCATCATTCTCATCACTGCAATCCTCCTTCTCTTGGTTCCGAGGAGCCTTGCCGGGGCGATTTGCTTCACCACCCCGGCCCTTCCCGCCAGCGCCATTCTGACCTTTTTCCTTATCACGCTTCTCATACTCAGCCTTCTGTCTCTTGACGAGCTGCTCAACTTGATAACACTCCAGGAGATCATGGCCCTTGGTCCGATGAATCTTACAGTACGGCCCATCACCTTTCCCAGCTTTCTCGGCAGTCACCGCCTCCCGGCAGTCAGCGCATGCGGTAGCCTCCTTGCCGGGGGCTTCAGCCTTGGCCTTCTTGCCGATACTATGCGTGCCTGACCCCTCAACATCCATCACTATCTTATCCTTGCGCTTGTTGTTGTGCTTCTTGTTCTTCTTCTTCTTACTGATGGTTTCGTCGTCATCTTCTGAGTCGATGTCGACGCAATCTTCCTCTCCAGGAAGTTTCCTCCCCTCCTCCACCCGAGCACACTTGTCCACCAAAGTGTAGAGTTCCTTCATAGTCTGGGCCAACCGAACGTTCATCTTGGAACGTATCCTGTGGTTGCGCATGTTGGACTGGAAGGCAGCTATCACGGCAGCTGGGTGGATATCTGGGATATTTCGGTGGACTCGACTGAATCTCTGTAAGTACTTCCGTAGAGTTTCTAGTTCTTTCTGCCGGAGAAGCTACAAATCACTGGGCCGTCCTAGCTCTTGATGGCCACCCGTGAAGGCACCAATGAACTCGTGGCACAGGTCAGCCCAGGTCGGAATGGAGTTCTCCAGCAGGTGCATCAGCCAAGACCTCACATTTGACTTGAGGGCCAAAGGGAAGTAGTTGGCGAACACCTTCTCATCTTTTCCCCTGGCAGCTTGAACAGCGATGGTGTAGATGCTCAAGAACTCTGCCGGGTTTAGTCTCCCATCATACTTCTTAGGTATCTCTGGCTTGAACGTGCGAGTGGATAGCCAACGGACTTGCCACAGCTCACGGGTGAAAGCAGGGCACCCAACCTCGAAAGGCAGGCACCCGCCATCTCCGAGGGCGGGCTCGTCGATGTCGGGGCCATCTCACCTCCAGACATTGCTGGTGGCGACTGCGCCGCGCCCTTGCTGCTGTGAACCAGCCGTTTGGATGGCATGGTGACGCGGCGGAGGCGCCTGAGGACTAGCGGCTCCGTTCGACACAGTAGCTGGGTCAGCCCGCCCCGGGGGTAGTGCGTGCCCTGCGGTCGCGCCCGTAGCGGGGGCGGCCGGAGGGTAGCGATTCACCCCAGAGCGAGCATCATCACTGCGGCTATGCCCGTTGGCGAGGAGAAGGGGTACATACGGAACGATCCCTCCATCCGTACATCATGGAGCATGGCCGTCGGGATGTTGCTGATGCTGTCCTTCCCGGTACCTCCTGTTCTTGCTTCAGCCGTGGGGGAGGTGGTGACGGCGCCGCCTGCGCCGACCACATCCCTCGCGGCATCCACACCCTCGCGAGCCCCCGCACTCCCCGTGATGTCGGCGGTCGCGGGCGGCGGAGCCTTCGAGGTGGACGGGTGATTTGTAGCTCCGGGCTTCCTCTTGGGCGCCATAGCCGATGACGCCGTCGATGATGAAAATGTCGATGAAGATGACGCGCAGCGTACGCTCTCGGTTTCGCGCAAGTGATCCCCCTACCTGGCATGCCAAAGATGTCGTGGGAAACCACGGCCACCTATGGGGCCATGAGCCCCTTTTGGTTCAGCGGGGGGGATGGGCACGTTGCACAAAGAGCAGAGAAGCATCGCGCAGCACGGCAGAGATCACACGGGCAGTCTTTACCCAGGTTCGGGCCGCCATGAGGCGTACAACCCTACTCCTGCTTTGGTGGATTAATGGTGGATAATGGTGGTGAAACATAGCACACTCGCCCGGCAAGGTTGCTCCGGTGGCGAGAGTGGCTACGCGCGTATGGATATGCGAGGATCCAACCCTTTCTACGGTCGCCATGGGCCTTCTTTTATAGCTTAAGGGGTCACCATAGTGGCAAATCAGTCTTTGCGTACTGATTAGATAGCTAACAGTGCTATCATATCTAACTCTGCAGGCTAACAGAGCACATTAAATGCGCCGCTCAGTGTCACATCACAGCTCGCCCGGCAGGCCCTGCCGAGCTGTTTTGCCAGCTTCGCGCCTGCTTGCTCGACACGTCTCAGGACGGGTGTCATATGGAGGTGTTTGCTATAGGAAGTGGCCGCCATGTGGCAGAAAGAAGCCACTTAGTCACCTTGGAGCTTGACACCACTTTGATTACTGACTTGCGTTGCTTGTGAGGTGGAGCGCTGGAGTGGCTTGCCTCCGCCAACCCCGGCAGGCTTGCCGCGACGATCTGGGAGCTTGCTTCCGGAGCACAACCCAACCCTGCCAGGCTCGCCTGCCCGGCAAGGTAGGTCCTTCCCTTGGCGATGCCTTGTTCCTCTGGCTCACGTTGGCCTTCTTGATTGGCACTTGGATCCTTCGAAGGAATTAATCCTCCTTGTTTGGTCTGATCTAGGTCTTGTAATCTTGTCTCTGGCCTGTGCACAATCTGTGCAATGGACCTAGGGTCTGTTGCACCGACAATAGCGCGCACAGAATAATCGTGGCACCTGGCGGATTTCAAGGGCGAAAACCGAGGTGTCGTGCCCCACTTTCCCCACAAAGCCACAGCGTTACCGCTTCTGCATGCGCACGCTCGATTTCGAATCCCGAAATTTCCATGGCAAATCCACCAGATTGGTTCCCCACTGTTCCTTTCCTAAAGGATGTTAGTTAGTTCGACTGACCACCCTCCGAGGGAACCCATGCACTCAGACACGTAAAACACCCGACTGAAGTCAGCTTCAGGATTGCTATGAGATGAGCTTGACGCCCCTCTGCGGGTTAACTTGGCGCTTCCACTAGGATCCAAGGCACATGCCCCATAAACTTGGACTCGTAGATGGCCTGTGCTGGTGTCGGAGGGATTGACCACGGGTAGCCTCATCAACACCCAAGAGGCCGGCTCCCAGATGGCTGCGCGCTCTTAGAAGGCGGCTTCGGGGGAGGCCGGATCCTAGCAGATGGCCCCTCCTCCCCTCGGAGTCTGCACCCATTCATTACGATAAGATGGGGCATGGCTACAGGGCCAACTGTTCCCCCAAATCCCGGAGGAGCGTGGCTACAGTGTGGGCTGACCAAGCGGACACCCCTCTGCTAGGCGCGGCCCTGTAGCCACGCGGCCCGTGGCATAGCCCTCGTTTGCAGGGGCCATGCTCCCACGACGGGCGGTCGGTACGGCCCACAGGCGGTGGGCCCTACCTGTCCGTGAGCAACCAGAAGATGGCGATCCCCAAGAAGGCGGCTTCGATGGCGGACCGGCTCCCAGCAGCCGGCCCCTCCCTCCTCTCGGAGTCAACGCACCGTTACTCCGACAAGACGGAGTATGGCTACAGTGAGCGCACAGCAGGCGGCGGGACTGTAGCCATACCTCCCCCGACAAGGCCCCCGTAATCAAGGGCGAGGCTACAGCAAAAGGCAATCAGCGTGGCCCGCAGGCGGCGAGCCCTACCTGTGGGCCGAATCCTCGGCCGCCGGCAGGGCCCACCAGGTGGCGGGCCCCAGCAGCCGGCGGAGAACCCGGCGACCATAGACACTGACATCCGGGTCCTACACCCGGCCCTATTACCATTGTACCCCTAGGGGGTAGGCCTATATAAACCCCCCAGGCTGACCCATGCAAAGGGTTCAGCACCCACGCCATTCACACACCCATAGCTGGGAGAAGTAAGAGAGCTAGCCTTGCCCTTCTTCTTCCTCTAGCAAACAGCTCAAGGAGCATGATTGTAGCCACTATCTGATCACAGTCATCATGCGGAGACCCCGTAGAGCAGGATTAGGGGTGTTATCTCCTCGGAGAGCCCCGAACCTGGGTAAGACTCGCGTGCGTTTGAGCTCTTGCCCATTCCCGTTTCCAGGGCCCGACGACGTCCTCCTGTCCCCATCCATGATAAGCCACCCTCTGGCATCTGTCGCGAGAATACCCCGACAGTTGGCGCCCACCATGGGGCAAAGCGCAGTGTCGGCCGAAGACATGTTCTGGACGGGAATCCTCTTCCTCTCCGACAAGCATATCGCGCCTGGCCTGATCAGCCAGCCCGATGCGCCCGTTGGCGCATGCATCAGCGCATCGCTTGACGCGGGAGCAGCCTGCCCCGCGGGCCACCTTGCCGACCTCTTAGGCAAGGCCAGCCTCTCCGATGAGCCCGCCCCCGATGCGGGAGCGGCGTGCCCCGCGAGCTGCCTCATCAACCTCGTCGGCAAGCTCGGCATCTCCGACGCGCCCGCCTTCGACGCGGAGTCCGTCTGCTCCACCGACCCCTCCATCGAGCCCGTCGAGATGCTCATCGACTCCGACACGGCCTCCACCAACGGGTTTCCCGTCGACGTGGTGGTCATTGCCGATCCTCTCCCTCCCGTCGCCAGCAACACCGATGCCGGCACCATCGCGGAGGTGCTGGTCACTGGCCACGGCGATGATTCTGCCGGGGCTACCCAGGATCCGCTGCAAGCGGCCATGCAGGGCCTGGCCACTCCCGTTGCTGCTAACGCCGATGGGGCAACGCTGGAGGCGTTCCGCGTCACGCTCCTTGAAAGCGCCAACAAGATGGCGGCCATGAGGCGCCACGATGAGGCCTGCCAGCGCGAGAATCGACCGCATCGCAAGCGGCACGCCGGTTGCTGGCGAGCCCAGCCGAGCCGGCACCGTTCGGCAACGCGGCGCGGCCATAGCCAGCATGCTGGGAGTCGGACGCCCGTTCTACGCCACCCCAGTGGAGAACCTGCGCGCTGCCCAGGCGGCCGCAGATGAATTGGATAACCTGGAGGGCGACGAGCAGCGCAGCCAGATGGCGCGCCTCCAAGAGCTCCTCGACGCTGCAACCACGCAGCAAGACGCGTACCACCGCACGATGACCGCCCACGGGTGGAACACCGGCGGGATGAGCGTCCGCCTCCCCCTCGCAGGGAGAGGCTGGCCTCTCCGCCTCCTGTGGATCATCCGACTCTCGGAGGCTGGCTGGGCCCCCGTGAAGGAGTCGGAGAAAACGATGCAAGCCACCGGATCGAGCGGCTCGCTCGGTCGCTGGCCGTAGAAGAGGAAGACACGATCGGCCCGGCCTGCTTCGGCCCCCGCATCCGCGACGAGCCCTTCCCCAAAGGGTTCTTGCTCCCTTGAGACACTCCCAAGTACACCGGCTCCGTGAAGCCGGAGGACTGGCTGACCGACTACTCGACGGCAGTCAGCATAGCAAGCCCTACAGCGTCAACAGCTGGCTGGACTTCGCCGATGTCTTCATCCGCAACTTCACCAGCACCTACAAGCGGCCCTCCAAGCCTCGCCAACTCTCCATGTGCGTTCAGGGGCCGATCGAGTCCACCCGCGACTACCTGACGCGCTGGGCCGAGCCGCGCAACTCCTGCGAAGGCGCGCACGAGGTACAGGCCATCGAATACTTCATCGCCGGGTGCAGAGAAGGCACTCTGCTCAAGCACAAGCTCCTGTGCGATGAGTCGGCTACATTGGACGAGCTCCTGGTCGTGGCGGACAAGTACGCCACGGCCGACTCCTCCATGAAGTCAGAGATCCGGGTTGACGCGTCCGGGAAGGTGATACAGTCGGCCCCTCAAGCTCCGGCTGGTGACACCAACCGGCGCCAATAGCCGAACGACAACAAGCGCAAAGCCCAGTAGCCGGCTTCCAACAACCGGCAAGTAGCAACTGTCAAAGACCAGCAGCCGGAAGGACAACCCAGCCCCAAGCGTCAGAAAGGCAGCAAGGGTGCTTCGCTGCCCGCCTTCTCCTTCGAGCAAGCCCTCGATGCCCCGTGCAAGTTCCACAGTGGTGCGAAGCTGTCCAACCACACCACTCGGAAGTACAACTGGCTCGCCAGAATTGCCAAGGGCGAGGGCCTGCCGCCTCTGCCAGCCGGCCCGGCGGCTCCGTCTCCTCAGCAGCCGGTGGCTCGCCCAGTCGGCATGCTCCAAGATGAGTTCCCCGAAGCCAATGCCACCTACGCCGTCTTCACCAGCCAAGCCGATGACAAGCACAATCGGTAGCAGTAGCACCACGAGGTGAACGCTGTCGCCTCGGAGGTCCCCCAATTCATGCACTGGTCCGAGAAGCCCATCAGTTGGAGCCGTGAGGACCACCCGGCCGTGATGCCCTCGCCGGGTGCTTATGCAATGGTGCTGGACTCCACCTTCTCAACGGAGAGGCGGGCTTGCCGCTTCTCTCGGATCCTGATAGACGGCGGCAGCAGCATCAGCATCCTGTACCACGACACCATGGAGAAGCTGGGCATCAAGGAAAAGCAACTCCTGCCCAGCCGAACCGTGTTCCATGGCATAGTTCCTAGGCTTTCCTGCTCTCCAATCGGCAAGATCAAGATTGATGTCCTGTTCGGTGACAAGACCCACTTCCGCCGTGAGCCAATCTGGTTCGAGGTGGTCGACTGTGACAGCCCCTACCACGTGCTCTTGGGCCGGCCCGCACTAGCCAAGTTCATTGCGCTGCCGCATTACGCCTACCTGAAGATGAAGATGTCGGGTCCCAAGGGCATCATCACCATTGCTGGTGACTACCAGAAGTCGCTCATGTGTGATGTCGCCAGCAGCCGGCTGGCCGAGTCCCTTGTCATCGCTGAAGAAAAGCGCCTCCTTGACCGGGTGGTGGCCATGGCCAGCAAGCAGCCAGACATGCCATCCGACCCAAAGGACGCGGAGACCCAGGGCTCCTTCCAGCCGGCCAAGGAAACCAAGAAGATCGCCTTGGATCCGGCGCACCCAGAGAGATTTGCTGTCATTGGGGTCTCACCTCGACAGCAAATAGGAAAGAGAGCTCGTCAATTTCCTCCGTGAGAATCGGGACATCTTCGCATGGTCTCCCAAGGACATGCCAGGTGTTCCGACGGATTTCGCCGAGCACAAGCTACATGTGAGATCGGATGCAAAACCGGTCAAGCAACCCCTCTGCCGCCTGTCAGAAGAGAAGAGAAGGATTGTTGGTGAAGAGATCGTCGGGCTTCTGGCAGCCGGCTTCATCATGGAAGTGTTCTACCCGGACTGGCCTGCCAACCCAGTCCTCGTCTTGAAGAAGAATAACAAGTGGATCATGTGTATCGACTACACTAGCCTCAACAAAGCCTGCCCCAAGGACCCCTTTGCCTTGCCCCAGATAGATCAAGTGATCGACTCCACGGCCGGTTGCTGTCTTTATTTGACGCCTACTCCGGCTACCAACAGATCAAGCTGGACCCGGCCGACCGCCTGAAGACCTCCTTCATCACACCATTCGGCGCCTTCTGCTACATCACCATGACGTTCGGCTTGAGGAATGCCGGCGCCACCTTTCAGCGCTGCATGCAGAAGTGCCTCCTGAAGCAACTCGGCAGAAACGCCCACGTCTATGTGGACGACATTGTGGTGAAGACAGAGAAGCATGGCACCCTTTTGGAGGACTTCAAGAAGACCTTTGCCAACTTGCGCCGCTTTCAAATCAAGCTCAACCCGGAGAAATGCGTCTTCAGAGTAACAGCCGGCCAACTCCTTGGCTTCCTTGTCTCTGAACACGGGATCGAGTGCAACCCCATGAAGATCAAGGCCATAGAGCGGATGCAGAGGCCGACCCGGCTGCGGGACGTCCAGAAGTTCACCGGGTGCTTGGCATCACTTAGCCGGTTCATCAGTTGGCTGGGCGAGAAGGCCCTCCCACTGTACCAGCTGATGAAAAAGACCACCTGCTTCGAGTGGACCGACCAGACGGACGAGGCCTTCCTCCAGCTCAAGCGCGTGATGTCCACGCCGCCTGTTCTGGCCGCTCCGGCTGCTAAAGAGCCCATGTTCCTATACATCGCCGCCACCAGCTGAGTGGTTAGCACCGTGATCGTGGTCGAGCGCCCAGAAGATGGCAAGGCCCAGCCGGTCCAGAGGCCGGTCTACTACCTGAGCGAGGTGCTATCCGCCTCCAAGCAGAACTACCCCCACTACTAGAAGATGTGCTACGGCATGTACTTTGCCGCCAAGAAGCTGAAGCAGTATTTCCAGGAGCATACCATCACGGTTATCTGCACCGCCCCCCTTGCCGAGATCATGGGCAACAGAGATGCCTCAGGCCGGGTGGCCAAATGGGCCATTGAGCTGCCCCCCCCCCCCATACCATCCTCTACCAGCCCCGCACCGCCATCAAGTCCCAAGCGCTGGCCGACTTCCACGTCGACTGGGCCGAGACCCAGTACCTGCCGCCAGCGCCGGATTCCACTCATTGGCGGATGCACTTTGATGGCTCGAAGATGCACACCGGTCTGGGAGCCGGCATCGTCCTCACCTCTCCCAAAGACGACAAGCTCAAGTACACGCTGCAAATCCACTTTGCCACCTCCAACAACGTGGCCGAGTATGAGGCACTCATCGACGGGCTCCGGCTAGCCAAGGAGATCGGCATCCGCCGGATTCTATGCTACGACGACTCGGACTTGGTGGTCCAACATTCTTCTGGCGGCTGGGACGCCAAGGACGCCAACATGGCAAGCTACCGCTTCCTCGTCCAACAAATCAGCGGCCACTTCAATGGGTGCGAGTTCGTTCATCTGCCACGAGCCGACAACGAGCAAGCCGATGCCCTGGCACGGATTGGCTCCACCCGGCAAGCAATACCAACCGGCGTCTCCCTCGAGTGCTTGCGCAAGCCATCTATCAAGCCTTCGCCAGAATCAGAGTCCATCTTCAAGCCGGCTGACCCTGCAGCAGTCGGATCTGGCTTGGGGACTTCAGCAGTCAGCCCGGGGACTTCAGCAAGCGGTCCGGGGGCTGCAGCACCCGCACCCGGCCCGGGGACTTCAGAACCCGGCCCTGGGACTGTAGCACTCGGCCCGGGGACTTCAGCGACGCAGCAAGTAGCGGCCGGCTCCGACCCGCGGCCTCCCAACCCGACCCTCCTGGTGCCGGTTGTTGTCATGACAGTGGTAGAAGCTCCATCCTGGGCGCAACCCATCCTACACTTCCTGATGAGCCGAGAGCTACCAGCAAACGAGATTTTGGCCCGGCAGGTGCAACGCCGGGCGACAGCATACAAGATTGTCAACAGAGAGCTCGTGAGGCGCAGCGTGACTGGTGTTTTTCAGCACTGCATTGAGCCAGAGAAGGGCATCCAGATCCTGAGAGATATCCATCAAGGCGAATGTGGCCACCATGTCGCCTCCAGATCCCTCATCGCCAAAGCTTTCCGCCATGGTTTCTTCTGGCCAACTGCTTTGGACGACGCCAAGGAGTTGGTCCGCAAGTGCAAGGGGTGCCAGCGCTTCAGCTCCAAGCAGCACCTGCCGGCCTCTGCACTCAAGAACATTCCCATCACCTGGCCATTTGCCGTATGGGGATTGGACATGGTGGGCCCATTCAAGACAGCATGCGGCAGCCTGACCCATCTGCTGGTCGCCGTGGACAAGTTCACAAAGTGGATTGAGGCGAAGCCAATCAAGAAGCTGAATGGTCCGACTGCCATCACATTCATTGTCGACGTCACCGTCCGGTACGGTATCCAGCACAGCATCATCACGGACAATGGCACAAACTTCGCCAAAAGCGCCTTGGCCCGTTTCTGCGCGACGCACGGCATCCAACTGGACTTAGCGTCCGTTGCCCATCCGCAGTCAAACGGCCAGGTGGAGCGAGCAAACGGCCTCATCCTGTCCGGCATCAAGCCCGGCTGGTCAAGCCCCTAGAGTGCTCGGCCGGCTGCTGGATCGAGGAGCTGTCGGCCGTCCTTTGGAGTCTTCAGACGATGCCGAACAAAGCAACCGGCTTCACACCCTTCTTCCTCGTGTACGGGGCCGAGGCTGTCATCACAACAGATATTGAGTTCGACTCGCCTCGCGTCGCCATGTACACAGAGGCGGAATCCAAGGAGGCGCGAGAAGACGGCATTGATCTGCTGGAAGAGGCCCGGTGCTGGCACTCAGCCGGTCCGCCATCTACCAGCAAAGCCTGCGCCGCTACCACAGCAAGAAGGTCAAGCCGCATGCTTTCCGCGAGGACGATCTTGTGCTCCGGCTGATCCAGCGAACAGCCGACCAACACAAGCTCTCAGCTCCTTGGGAGGGGCCTTTCATCATCAACAAAGCCCTGGGCAACGACTCCTACTACCTCATCGACGCACAGAAGCCCAGGGCTCGCAAGAGGGACAATTCCGGCCAAGAGACGGAGCGACCATGGAATGTGAATCTTCGCCGCCCATTTTACAGTTGATGCAGTGTATGTACCATGCTACCTTTTGTATTAAGCTAAGACAACAGGTCCCCCGAGGCGCGCTCGGGGGCTACCATTTTATATATATGATAAGCTCCGCCTATGAATGTGTTCTTCCATTCTTTCGCCCTGTCCGGGTCCAGTCAGCCGGCCCGAGGGCTCGCCGCCTTGACCTAAGTTGGCACCACCCGAAGTCGGCCAAGTAGTGTGCCGACGCCAAAGCCCTCTCTTCGCCTCAGCTACAGCTCGGAGCGCGACTGTCCAGCTGGCAAGAGCTAAAGGCCAGAATCACTGTCCACACGAAAAATGGCTAAGGAAGAGCGCCAACACAGGCCAGGCCGGCTCCTAGCCTCACCCGTCCAGCTGCTCAGCAGCCGGCCGGCCGGCTTCTCGCTCGACTAGCTACGCTCTAGGCGGCCAAAGTAACTTGCCTATCCTAAAACGGCCAAGTCCCTAACCCAGCCATAGACCGCAGCGCGGCTGTCCGGCTGGCAGGGCGGCAGCCAAAGGAAGGCGGTAAAAGAAAAAGTCAAATAGAACAAAGGCAAAGCTGAGCTAGAACCCGGCAAAAGACACAAGCATGTGGGAGATAAATTATTTACATCGCAAAAGGCCCAAGGCCAGCATTCAACAGAGTTTGATTTACACCCCAAGTGGGTGGAACTGCGCACGATTAACTTGTTTGCTCAAGTACAAGACAGAGAAAGGTTAAAAAGACAAAGGGCTGCCTAGGCCAAGGGCGCTGCGGGCGGCGTGGACAGGTCGGCAGTGGCTGAAGCGCCGGCTGGTGGAGCGTCCGGCTGTTGGGTCTCGGCCTGGTCGGCGTGGGCGGCGGCTGATGTTGTCTCCCGCGGCCCGCTGGCCGAGGCCAGATCGGGCTGAGTCCGGCCGGTTGCTCTGCCGTCTGGCGTGAAGTCCTCACCTTCCTCGTCCTCGTCGTCCTCTGCCCTCATCGCTGGAGGCGATCTCCTCCACCGAGTCCTCCCCCTCGTTCGGGTCCAGCCCAAACCAGGATGGTGGCACCTCAGTGCCGTCTTCCGCCCGCTCCGGGATGAAGACGCTGACATCGGCGTAGTCGGCAAGGGCCGCCGCGCGCTGGACGATCTCATCCTGCGCCGCCTCCAGCTCTGGTCCTGCCTCCTGGCAGAAGGTGGCAAGCTGAGCTAACCTCATGTCCGGATACCAGGGTTTGACAAACTCCAGCGTCGCCCTGGCACCCGCCCGAGCTGCCACGCCTTTCCAGGCCTCAAGCCGCTCGGCCGCCACCTCCAGCCAGTTGGTGGTCCGGCTGGGAGTCCGAGGAATCCGCTCCTCCGGCCAAAGCCCCGCCAGGACCTGCGACCCGGCGCGCTGAAGTCGGTGGAGTAGGCGATACGCTAGCTCAAGGCGCATCTTGTAGGCCATGAGCTGCTCGCCTAGAGTCCGGGGCACGTCCTGCGGAATGTCCGCGCCCGTCCTCCTCCGCTGTTCGCGCCACGCTTAGATTGCCTGGCAGACGGCAACAGAGCGACCAGGGAAGTACTCTGTGCAAAAGAAGACCAAGATTTAAAAGTTGGCCTCCTATAGCAGCCGGCGACCAAACAACAAAAGAAGAAAGGATCTACCTTCGACCATATCCTCGATCACGCCGTAGCCGTCCGACAGCAGCTTCTCCCTCTCGACCCAGTCCGAGCGCTCGGTCTCAAACTCGTCCCTGAGGAGCGCCTCCCCGTCCTTCAGCTGCTGGATCTCTGCCTTGTGCCGAGCCACCTGGTCTGCCAGCTCCTTCACAAGATGGTCGTGCTTTGCGACTGCCTGGTTGCGCTCTTGCTCCTTATCCCGGAGCAGGCCCTCAAGCTCGCACACGCGTGTCCGAAGATGGGCGGCGGCCTCTGCAAAAACACAAGAGAAATGTCAACATCAACAAAGACAAGAAGTCGCTGGAAGATCCGGCCCGACTACTCAGCAGTCGACCCGAATCTCGGGGGCTACACCCAGTGGGTGCGCTTGCGCGCCCCCACTAGAAGACGGCCTACGTACCGAGGCTCTTGTTCAGCTCAATAGTCCGGTTGGTGAGCTGCTGGTTCTAGGAGTTGTAGGCGTCCACGCGATGATTATGATAGTTCTGCAACAAGAGCAACACTTTAGCATTCAGAAATACGCCTTGGAGTTCCAACCCGCCTGCTCAGCAGCCGGCTCGGAACTCGGGGGCTACACCCAGTGGGTGCGCTGGCGCGCCCCCACTGAAGACCGCAAAAGCAAAAAAAGATAATTCAAACGCATACCCGGACGGTTGTCTGCATCGCCACCAGCTCGCTCCTCGTCTGCAGGAGGGTGGCTCCATGGGTCTTGAACGTGTCGAGGACGTCCTGCACCGCAATGTTCAGGCTGGCCGGGCCGGCTCCTTTCGCCCAACCAGGTGGAGCGGCGCTCGTGGCCTCGGTGTCGGCCGCCTGCGAGCTCGCGGCCTTGGCACCCACCGGCCTCGGCGCAGAAGTCGCCCGCGCTGGGCGCATGCGCGCGGAAGCGCGGGTTACCAAGGCCTGGCCCTCCACCAGCTCGGCGCTGGACGACGGCGCCTGCGGCCCCTCAGGCTGGCCTCCACCCCGCTCTTCAGCACCCAGCGCCCGCGGAGCGTCCTCCAGGATGACAAGGTCGGCCGTCCCATCCCCCGGTGCCGCCTGGCCGGCACCGCCTCCTTCAGTCAGCATCCGGTCCTCCACCACCGGCGGCTCCGGCTGCTGTGGGTCGGCGGCCTCAGGAACCATGTTCCGGGCCGTGTCCTCCGCGGCCTTAACGTCGGCCTCCGCCTGCGCCTTGGCTGCGGCATCAGCCTCCGCCTGCGCCGCGGTCGCTACTTCGGCCTCCAACCGTGCAGCCGCCTCCCGCTCCTCTCGCGCCTCCCGCGCGTTCCTCTCCGTCGCCTCTCGAAGGGCGGCAGCCGGGTCCACGCGGCGGGCATCCTCAGAGCCGCCCGCTTCTCCAATCACCGAGGCGAACGGGGCCCGTGACACAGTGAGGGGAGCCCTGCTCAGCAAGACAAGCAAAGGTAAGAAGTTTGGAAAAAGAAAAGCCAAGACAAAACAACCAAAACAAGAGCAGTCAAAACACTTACGCAGACACCAACGGGCGTGGCTTCGGGGCCCTCAGGATGGCGGCCGCCTTCATGGCCTCTTGCCACTTGGTCGCGGCAACCGTCGACTTGGGTTTCTTGGCTGGCCGGGTGCTGAGCATCCCCACGTCAGCGCGGCGCTTAGACGCGCCGGGTGCTCCAGTCGGCGCCCCGCCAGTCGGCCGCGTCGCTGAGGGGCCGGCTCCCGACCTATCGGTGCCTTCCGAGCGGCGCTGCTTGTCGCCATCCTCGTCGTCATCTGGCCAGTCCCGGACGTCGCCTCCTGCGGCTCCGCCTGCTCTGGCGCCGCCTCCACCGGCGGTGTCGTCCTCCTCCAACGCGGCCGCCCCCAGCTCGAGGTCGCCCACGTCACTCACCTCCCGGTCCGCCATCCACTGGTGGCCGGGATCTGGCGCGCCACCTGCTACCTAGTCGGCGAAGCACTGTGTCGCATTCGGGTGGTCAGGGCGGATAAAGAGCACGGCGTAGGCAAAAAAGGGAGACCAAATACTAATTGCTGGCGGCGGATTGGCGTGGCTGTAAGGCTCCTTGCCAAAGCTCCAGTCCTACTCGCTGAGCTGGCCACCGGAGATGTTGTTGACATGGCGGACGACCTCCACCGCCGGCATCTCCTTGGTCGACATCCGGCAAGGGTCCCGGCGGCCGCTCATGTCACAGATCAAGTGAGGCCGGAATTGAAGCGGCGACACCCGGCGCTGGATGAAGGCTGCCAGCAAGTCCGTCGGCTGGAGGCCCTCCGAGTTTGTCATCTCCTGCAGGCGGTCGAGGACGTTGATGATGGCAGCCGGCAGCGGCCTCGGCTGCTGGCCCCAATTGTTCCGCGGCTCAGGAGGCGGGCCGGCTACGTAATCCAGCAGGTTGATGTAGTCACGTGTCGGGTCCAAGTTGCGGACATAGAAGTAAGACTTCTGCCACAACTTGGCCGACTCCAGCACGGCTACAGCTGGAAACCGGGTTCTGGAGCCGGTGCGCCGCACTGAGCCACCTCGCCCTTAGCCGCGGTGCCGAGCTTGAGGTAGAAAAACCGCCCCCAGAACTCGAGCGTGGGGAGGACGCCGAGGTAGCTCTCGCAAAAGGTGACGAAGGCGGAGAGGAGGACAACGGTATTGGGTGTGAGGTGGTGCGGCTGCAGGCAGTAGAAGTTGAGGAAGGCACAGAAGAAGCCACTCGCCAGCAAACCGAAGCCGCGGAGGAAGTGGCTGCGAAAAACGATGAATTCGCCGGCCTCCTGCGCTGGCGTGATCTCCCTCGCTGCAGGAACCCGCGCACCCACGCACGCTTCATTGGGCATCCTCCGCGTCGCGTGGAGGAAGTCGATGTGCTCGTCGATGATGTTTGAGCCATCCCACTCGCCTCGCACCATGCTCTGTGGTTGCTTGGTGGCGGCACGGCAAGGTCGAGTAATGGCGAGGCCGCGGTGGCATGGAGAGGTCGAGCGACGGCGGGCTGCGGCAGCACTTCGGTGGCGGGCGGTGCGGCACAGCAGCAGCAGCAAGAAGGAAGAATAAGAAGAAAGCGAGGGAGGGGCGCGTGCATTTGGCCGCTCCCCCGCCTCTTTCCTACTTATACGGCTACGGCGGCGGAACCGAAGAGGCAAATTGTGGGGGGCGTGGGGATTAACTGCGCCCACGCCCCGCACGTCCCCGTAATTTCTGTGCCATCATGGCGCGTCTTCAATTGGCCCCGGAAGGGCAACCGCCCGCCTCGGCCGCAGCGGATCCGCGCGCATGCCGAGGCCCTGTAGTGGTGGGCTCGGGCCTGCGGCAACGTCCCGTCGCGCGCGTGGGTTGGCAGACCGGCCTGGCCTACTGGCGCCACATGGCAGGCGAGCAGCGGGCGGCAGCCGCGCTGCCCGGCGCGCGCGATGACTATTCAAATTCGTCAGGCGGCCGGCCCAACCTCGGTCGGCTCCTGACAAACGGCTTCTACCCAGTCGGACGAAGCAAAAGACCCAAGACCTCTCGGAGTAGGAAACTGCTGAGGCACTCCGGCTTGAGCCGCGGCGCCTCACCAGCTTCGGGGACTACTGTCGGAGGGATTGACCACGGGTAGCCTCATCAACACCCTATAGCATTTCGAGGCATCGGGGCCAGCAAAGCCCATCTCACCTTCCGGACGCGTGGCCGGCTCCTTGGGCCGGCTGGCCCATGAGGCCGGCTCCCAGATGGCGGCGCGCTCTTAGAAGGCGGCTTCGGGGGAGGCCGGATCCTAGCAGACGGCCCCTCCTCCCCTCGGAGTCTGCACCCATTCATTACGATAAGATGGGGCGTGGCTACAGGGCCAACTGTTCCCCCAAATCCCGGAGGAGCGTGGCTACAGTGCGGGCTGACCAAGCGGACACCCCTCTGCCAGGTGCGGCACTGTAGCCATGCGGCCCGTGGCGTAGCCCTCATCTGCAGGGACCATGCTCCCACGACGGGCGGTCGGTACGGCCCGCAGGCGGCGGGCCCTACCTGTCCGTGAGCAACCAGAAGACGACGCGCCCCAAGAAGGCTTCTTCAGTGGAGGACCGGCTCCCAGCAGCCGGCCCCTTCCTCCTCTCGGAGTCAACGCAACGTTACTCCGACGAGATAGAGTATGGCTACAGTGAGTGCACACCAGGCGACGGGACTGTAGCCATGCCTCCCCCGACAAGGCCCCCGTCATCAAGGGCGAGGCTATAGCAAAAGGCAATCAGCGTGGCCCACAGGCGGCGGGATCTACCTGTCGGCTGAATCCTCAGCCGCCTGCGGGGCCCACCAGGTGGCGGGCCCCAGCAGCCGGCGGAGAACCCGGCGACCATTGAAACTGACATCCGGGTCATACACCCGGCCCTATTACCATTGTACCCCTGGGGGGTAGGCCTATATAAACCCCCCAGGCTCACCCATGCAAAGGGTTCAGCACCCACGCCATTCACACACCCATAGCTAGGGGAAGTAAGAGAGCTAGCCTTGCACTTCTTCTACCTCTAGCATACAGCTCAAGGAGCACGATTGTAGCCATTATCTGATCACAGTCATCATGCAGAGACCCCGCGGAGCAGGACCAGGGGTGTTATCTCCTCGGAGAGCCCCGAACTTGGGTAAGACTCGCGTGCATTCGAGCTCTCGCCCATTCCCGTTTCCAGGGCCCGACGACGTCCTCCTGTCCCCATCCATGATAAGCCACCCTCTAGCATCTGTCGCGAGAATACCCCGATAGCTGGCGTTCCCCTGGGATAAGGATTGGATTCTCCCCGGAGAGTCATACCACATGTCGGCGTCGTCACTCGGGTTTTTATGGCATGTCCACACTCGGACCCAAAGTCTATCTCTCTCGAGAGACATACGAATTCCACCAATTTTTGCTTGGCGATCAATAACGTTCGATCACTCAGAAAACCTTTTAGTCTAGAATCTGTTGTGTTTTGGTCCAAGGCACAGCGGATTATTACTCGGAAATATATTCTGAGTGCTCCTGATCACTCGGACTGAACCAAAAAGATCAATCCACATGTCCTACGAAAGCTCAACCGATTCGGGGGCTAATGATGAGGTCACCTACTACAGGTAGGGTTAAGGACCTAACATCGAAGGCCCACCTAGGGCCTCACACCATCATTGGTAGGTCTCTAGACCATAGATGCATTCGGATGCGTGTGATAGTACTACAAAAAAAAGACACATCCGTGATATTTTGGGCCAAGACACTTCTATGACGATAATTGTGACAAAACCCGGTATCATCATAGATGTGGTGGGCTCCTACTTCTATGACAAAAAATCATGACAGAAAATGGGCTTTTCGTCCTGGGCGGGCCGGAGACGCACCTGCATGACATTCTTTGGGCCATCCATGACGGAAAAAATTGTGGTAGAAGCGAGGGCAAGGAAAATTTCGGGGAGTTCCCGGTTACGGTGGGTAGTCGGGGCCGAGCGATGCACGGAGGTTTGCGCATTTCTCTCGTACACGTACGCTCGTGTGTGTGAGGCGTTGCGCTCTAACTGAACCCGAGCGAGGCGTTGGGCTCTAACTGAACCCAAGCGATTGCACTAGCTACGTTACTGAACCCTGATCGATCCCTTGTTGTTAACTGAACCTGAGTGACTCCTTCACTACTGCTGCTAACTGAAGCCGATCAAAGCTGCCTCTTGATGAACAGTTCCCGGTGGGGGTTGGATGAATAGGATCCCGTGGTAGTAGAGGCCGTTGTCGCTGGATGAATAGGACCCCGTTTCGACCTCGGTGGAGGGACCTCGTGGGGGGCTGGTTGAATAGGACCCCGTGGAGGGCTGGTTGAACAGGACCCCATGGAGGGCTGGTTGAATAGTAGCCGGTGGAGCCTGGATGAATAGGACCCTGTGGAGGGCTGGATGAACAGTAGCCAGTGGAGGCTGGATGAACAGGACCCCATGGATGAAAAGTAGCTGGTGGAGGCTGGAGGAAGTCGACGGTGGATGAACAGTAGCAGGTGGAGGCTAGAGGAAGTCGACGGTGGATGAACAGTAGCCCGTGGAGTCTCGTTTTACGGTAGGCCACACCGCTCCCGATGAACAGGACCCCGTTTCGACCGTAGGCGCTCCAACACAAGTCTGTTTCCTCTGTTTTGTGGTACGCCACACCCCTCCCGATCAATAGCACCCCGTTTTGACCGTAGGCACTCGAATAGAAGTCTGTTTCCTCTGTTTTGTGGTACGCCAGACCATTCCCGTTGAACAGAAGGTCATTTCCTCCGTTTTGCGGTGCGCCAGACCTCGTTTCGTCTGTTTCGTCCAAGCCGGTTGCCTTCCGATGAACACGCGACACTGTTTACTACTTTCCGACCTAGCCGGTTGGCTACCGATGAACAGGACAACATCGCTGTACGCGTTAGAGACCCCGCCCGTATGTACGTACGTAGCCGTATTTACTATCTTGCAGCGTGGTTGTACGTACATGTACATGATATAGACGGGACTACGTGACATGCTACGTCGGCGCCTCTACTTCAACACGTGCCGCTCCTTACTCGGCCATGGTACGTCGCTGCAGAGAGACCGATCGACCGCTATGTACGTACACATTCGCGGCCGGACAGATAACGCCACCTTCGCTTCAACCTGGTAGTCCCAGCTATCAGGGTGTAAGAAGGCAGTTCCTTCCGTGTGAAGATAAAGCTGGTGGGTCCCAGCTGTCAGGGGGGACGTTTTTTTCGTGAAATACAGAGGCCCTTCCAGTAGGTCCGAGGTGTCAGGTGGAGGAATCATTATTTTGTGCGTAATAAGGAGGCTCTTCCTTGCGTGCGGCCATGGACCCATCTGTCAGGCTCTCCACTTATAGTCCTCTTCTGATGGCTGTCGTTCATTGACCGTGTTGATGACGCCGTACCTCCCGAGAGCACCAAGGTGGTGGACGACAGCGCGACCTAGGAAGGGAATGACCCGGAGCCGGGGAATATGCAGCAGTGGATGCCCACGCGGAGGGGAGTATGAGGGTTGACTGCTTCGGCTGCAGTTTGAGGCTGCCGTCTCCAAAGAATAACAGGGGGTGTGGGTGAGTAGAGGGAAGGCCGGGCCAGCGGTGCGAGTAGGGTGGGGCGGTGAGGCCTGCGTGGCAGCACAGCCGGCCACGGGAGGCAGGAGCAGGCGGCACGGCCGGCGCTGGTTTGAGCGGCAGGAGCAAGAAGACCAGAGGTTGAAGAAGCACGACGACCGTTGGATGGACATCGTACGGTCACCGCAGCTAGAATCATTTATATTGACTAAGTTGACAAAGCCCTACGTCCGCGTCAACTTAGTAGGCCCACAAATCAGCCTCCAAATATGGTGGGACCAACCTAGCAGTGGGGGTATTCATTATTTTTGTGCGTAATAGCTGGTGGATCCGAGCTGTCAGCGGGGGGAATGTTTTTTTTGTGAAATACAGAGGCCCTTCCTGTGGGTCCCAGCTGTCAGGAGGAAGAATCATTATTTTGCGCGTAATAAGGAGGCACTTCCTACACGCAAAAAAAGGAGGCACTTCCTTGCGTGCGGCCACGGACCCAGCTGTCAGCCTCTCCACGTATAGTCCTCTTCCGATGGATGTTGTTCGTTGACCACGCCATACCGAGAGCACCAAGGCGGTGGACAACGGTGAGGCCAAGTAAGGGAACGACCCGGGGCCGAGGAAGACTCGGCAGTTGTTTCCCACGCGGAGTGGGTATGAGGGTTTACTTGTTCGGCCGCAGTGTGAGGCTGCCGTCGCCGGAGAATAACAGGAGGTGTGGGTGAGTAGAGGGATAGCCAGGCCAGGGATGTGAGTATGGTGGGGCCGTGAGGCCTGCCCAGCAGCACAGCCAGCCACGGGAGGCGGGAGCAGGCGGTTCCACCGGCGCTGGTTTGGGCGGCTGGAGCAGGAAGATTAGAGACTGAAGTAGCACGATTGCTGTTAGATTGACATCTAACGGTCTGACGCTGGTAGAGTCGATTGTTGACTAAGTTTCTTTTTCTGACAAATCTTATGTACGCATGAACTTAGTAGGCCCACAAGTCAGCCTCCAAATCTATGGCAGACAACATAGAGCCCATTTGCTATTTTTTTTAATAATTTGCAGCCCATTTGCTAATTCTTAAGGAATTTATTACAGCCCATTTTCTGCCCAGGACCACGGTCAAAAAGTTTAACCTTATTTTGCATATTTCGGTGGAGTCCGAACTATTTTAATCCAGAAATGATAAACATTTTTTTGTAAGAACTTATTGATTTGCCAAATAAAATATCATTTCGTTTTTGTAAGCTAATAAGACGTCGGACAATTGAGTTGGTTTTAGGGAAAACCAGTGGTAAAAAAATAAGCGCTGGGAGGGAAAAAAAATAAGGATGTAAAGATGAAAAGGGAACTTTATGTATTTTCAATATAATAATACGTGTATATGAACTAGTAAAACTATAGGTAGAGATTAGAAAACGGAAGTAGGACATGGCGTTTCAAGAGGAAAATAGAACTGGGCTGTGTGTTTGATTCAGTAAAAAAACTGCCTGCGGATGTTCTAAGACAAAATATAACTAAGGCTGGCGGGCCAGATGCCAGTTGATACCTGCTGGACCTTTCTTTGTGCCCCGTTGTCGTAAGGGCTGGGCCTGTTAAAAACAAAACCAAGCTTGGGCAGTCTACAGCCCAGTTGAAACTTGCTCGACCTGAAAAAACAATATACCTGCTGGATCCCAGTTATCAGTCTGTACTTGCAGAATTCTCTCGTTTATTGACTACATTGAAGACTTCATGGGTTTCACCATCTCAGATGTCAGCATTATTTTTCCATCGTGATAATAAGTGCATGCACTTGCTTGCGTACGGCCATGGACCTGCTGGTTCCGTACGGTTAGGCTCTGTATGGACAGCCGTCTTGTGGTTCCATAGACGAATTTCATGCAAATCGGATGGTTTTCAGTGAAAGCGAACTAAATTCATTGCATTTTACATATTTATTTTCATTATGGAATATTTTACATATTTCAACTAATAATAACGGACTAGGCCTTTTTTTAGTCCATGGGAGGCGCTTCACGATCGAGGTCGCGACACTTAACTATTCTGGAAGGCCCAAATCCATCGCTCCTCTCTTTTAACAATTTGCAGCTGGGCTTGGCATGCCACAGACCAGTTCCGATGTGCTGCGTCCAACTATCAGCCTATGAAACTGGATGGATCCCCTGCATATTTCGAAGATGTAAAAAAATTGGAGAACTGGGAATTCGAACGGTAGGTGCTTATGCTACCCATCAAATAAAAATCAGGTGCCTGAAAATTCGTTTCGAAACAAATGATTCAGCTTTATATCCACATCGACCCTCGACATGATGGGTTGAAGCAAATGCCAAGTTCATACTGAAAATCGTTAACAACAATACCAACTTGGAGACGACCAGGTAGTACAAGTACCAATACCAAACTAACTTATAATCTTTTTAATCCTGGCCCTAGTGTTCATCTGGTAGAAAATCTTGCAGAGGACCAGCTCCCACTCCTTCTCTTACTCCAGGTCCCTGAGGTGGTACTGGTGCATCACCCAGTTAGTCCTCTGCTGGTCGAAGTTCTTGTTGGTGTGCAGCACCAGAACCTTTTTGCTGCCCGTCTGTCGGCCGTTGACCAGCACCGGCAAGGTATTGCCGGTCTTGTGCCACATCGCATGCATGCTGCACTCCGACTGTATCTTGCGACACGTCCGCGTGCCCCTTTTGAATGCCCTGGAGTTGCGCTGGAAGAAATGCTTGCTTAGGCCACTCAGTGTGATACCTGCAGTATTGTCGAATACAGGTTTTAGTGTACATAGTTGGCATTTTCATAACATCTTTTGCATGTTGCAGTCACTTGTTTCACTTTTTATTAACTGTCAAATTGTAATTTCTTCACTAGGTCTATGTCTAAAAAGAAAAATAGAGCTATAAACAAAGGAATATGTTTGTGCAAGTAGACGGCCGATCGGTGTCTCACCTGGAAGTTTCTCAGGATGGGTGTAGCATATACCGTGCTCGTTGTCGATGGTTGGTATGAACAAATCGATGAGAGGGTGAGATCTCGCACTGTCAGCACTCACTTTGGCCTCAAGGTGCTCGATTAGCTCCTGATCCGTGGGATCGAACTTGACACCAGCCGGCAGCACCGGCCAATCCTTCTTGGACTTGCATCGGTTAATTCCAGTTATATGGTACTCAATGTATGATCAATCGACTGTTTTAAGTGAATGATGAAAGATTTTGACAAATAAGTGGTACTCCAAATCTGAAGTCCACAATACCCGAACAAACTGGGGTCTCGGCTTCATTACTACATGTAGACTCTAAAGACTTGAAAACCCCCATAAAGATCGAAATCATAATATAGGGCGACGGGACGAATACTCACTCGATCGGCCTTGCTGGTTCCTTCCTTCATCCGGCTAGCTTGAAGAGCATCCTTGTTGAGATCGATTTTTTCAGCGTCTTCCTTTTGACTACTTGCAATGAAGTATAGCAACTCCAGTAGCTCATCGCTCATCGTACCAAATGGATCGGAACAAGGTGGCGGCTGGGAGGCGGGGAGACCGGGAGAGAATGGGAGAGTGATTTTGTAGAGAATGCGAGAGTGCTGTTGTAGTACGAGAGGGGTGAGCCGAACACGCCGCCGGGACTCTTGTGTCACCGCACGCGCAGCGTGTTGTCACGTCAATTCAATGTGAGGACATGATGAATAATTTGACCGACGTATACTAGTACTACTACTGTACTACTCCCTCCGTCCGGTGAAAAGTGTACGTTTGGCTTTAAAATTTGTCCACAAAAGAGTGTACATCTATCTTTCCAATGCACATTAAAGTAGAAAAAAATGCTTCTCTCTCATCACACGGTAATCAAGACCAATAGCATTCTACACATGGTCTCCTTTATTTTTACATGCACTCAGGTCATTGGGGGTAGGATCATTAAAGAGGAGAGAGATGGTGGCTTGCACCTTTCCAATGATTTTTTTACTCCAATCCATAATTTGCCCTAAAATTTCTATATGTACACTTTTCACCGGACGGAGGGAGTACTTACTAGTCGTATTTAGTGTCACATTTTAACCATAGGTTTAACTAACAAAATGTCAATGCATGTCACCAGAAATTATACCATTGGAAACTATGTTCAAATACGAATCAAACGATATAAATTTTTGTGACATGCATTTACATTTAGTTAGTTAAATTTATGGTCAAAATTTGACACAAATTACGAAGGGGACCAATAAATCAGGAGGGAGGTAGTAGTATGAGTAGCACAATATACGGTATAGAGGACTAGTACAAATTTAGAAATGGAGTAAGAAGTTACAAGGCTGTGCGACAGACTTTGTAGGCTACATGAGTAATACAAAATATAATTCCCATTGGACAACACTTTCACCAACAAGTACGCACTTGAAGCCTAATTGATATATATATATGGCTTCTGCACAATATCTCTATCATCATTATCAGCACATCCTACGCAGGTGAGTTAGGATGCACTTGATCCCATAAAGGTATCTATCCTTCAAACTAACTACAGTACATAATATCCAACAAAAGAGGGTCATGCTAGAGCAGTAGGATACATGGCTCAATCTAGATATCCGTACGAATCAAGTTGTGCATATTTGCTGTTGGCATGAACCACATCGCCGCATGTCGGGTTTGCAAAAGCCATTCATCGCATGGAAGCTTGATGCCTTTCACACACTGAAGATTATCTGGCAACAAGCTATGTCGACGAATCTCTGGATATGGTGATTCATGAAACCCATGGTACAATGTGTAAAGACAGTTCCCCTTGGCGAATGGAAGTTGCATAGCACGGTAATCATCGCCGGTGATATGATCAATGATTGGTTGGATGATCGGATAATTGAGCCCGAGGAACATGGAGTGGTTGCCGAGGCTGTAAACCCGCCTCCAGTTGAATACACCTGGCCCAATGGAGCTGGGATCTTTCTCGAACACAAAGCAACCATAGCCATCACAGTCACGAACGCCCCAGGCATTGTACTGCATGTGGTTTGATGAAATGGTTTGGTCAATTTGGTACGTGCGAATGAGCATCAAATGACCACCGTCAGTTGACCGAGCGATAAACCACCACCCATTGACTGGTATGATTCCAGGTCCTGGAATCATGAAGGCCAACGCATTTGCGTCGGCTGCAACAAATCAAATTGGAGACCAAAAGGACAAAAATATGTTCAGAGTATGTGTGGAATTAAGATTATTATAACAGACACAGATCATAGACAAACAATTGCAATGCCGTGGTCATAATCATACCCCAAGTTAAAAAAATTAAGCCAATGGCTTTCATATTCTAGCAATATGTCATGGTTCAAACATCATGTAACAATGAGAGGAAAATAGCTATGACAGGGCCTACTCATATCCTACCATATCACTTACTACTGTTCTCATATCAACTCTGAACAATAACATGCGTGGTTATAAAAATCTTCGAAATGAGAGTAACATATAGTAATCATGAGGTTATACTCATAATATCTATTCTAACAATCATTAGATGACAATTGTTCTCATATCAACTCTAACAATAACATGTGTGGTCATAAAAATCTAGGAAATGAGAGGAACATATAGCAATGATGTGGTTATAGACATACTATCTATTCTAAATTTCTAACAATCAACAGGCAGTCGTATTCATAAGGTAAAGATGAGATGAGATAGAACAATTACACGATGATAGATTCCACCAGTATAGGCAGCCAATCTATGCGTCAACCGCGTAAACGATGCCATCGTGCACTATAGCATCAGACAGAAATGGAGGCTCAACAGGATTGACGATGAGCCATAACCATGTATGGCGACTGGATTCCAGATAGACTAATCCCATGTCGAACAAGGCAATGAGCGTGTAATCCATGTAGTCTTCTGATGGTGTGGGCACTTCGCAGATTACAACCTTCAGCAAACGGAGGTCCCACCAAAAGCTCGACGCGTCTCGTGCATAGTAGGCAGGAGTGTTCGACGGGCCGCGAGGCTCGATGGCGGCGGTATCCAACGATGGAAGGGTGATCTCTCGCTGGGTGTAGATATCCACGAGACGCCACGGTCTACCGGATTGGTGGATGAGGACGATCCAGTTGGCCTTCATGCCCGCCCAGTAATGGCCGAGCATGAAGGACAGGTGGACGGGTAATGGTAGCATGTCGAGGGGCACCACGGCAACCTCCGTAGGATCGTCAAGTCGGTGTCTGCGCCACCTGCGAGGATCGGGCATCAGCAAGCAGGGTGTCTTGAAAAGGGTCAGACGGTTGCAGATGAGTAGACGGTACAAAGACACCGAGCATGCGGCCAGATGCACGGTGCTGAGCAGGTCCATACGATTACAGATCTGCTCCAAGAGAACATCGGGGAGGGAATTCCAATCGCGGCTCTACGTGTCAGTCGGTTCTGCCATAGGGTTTTTTAGGGCACTGAGTGATTGGGGTTTTCAGTGCCTGTGAGCGAGCGGGGAAGTGGATTCGGGCGGGCGAGCGAAGAAGATGGTGTGTGTGGCCGAGCAGTGAGCGGGGGGATATGGTACGCGCGAGCTACCAAGGAAGATGGCGCGGGCGGGCAAGAAATGAGAGGGGGGAAATGGTGTGCGGCCGATGATGGGGAAGAGAGGAGGAAGAAGAAGAGAGGAGGAAGAAGAGGGAAAGATGGGGAAGAAAGTGCATTAAATCTCAATTCTACTAGTACTACTACCAGGATATACCGTCCTTCGGAGTGTAAATAGTTAAGTCGATGACATGTGGGTCTACCTCAAGAGGGCCCATTTGTCAGTTAATGGAAGAGAGAGGTGCGTAGGCGTATTTGCGGAAGCGTGCTCCACTGGCAAACATGATGGCAGTACTGGGTAAGGCTGATTTGGTTCAGGTTATTAATTAAGTGTCCCATCTGCTGCAGCGTGTATTGTCACTTCACTGTGAAGACTAGTTGAATAGTTCTCTCTGACCGAGATGGGGAATAATGGATCGCCAAGACTTCCTATCTACAGTATCCCTATGCCTCTACTCTCATCCTGTCCAACAAGTTGAAACATTGGCCAAGGCACCCGGCGCCAATAATGTAGGAGTACTAGTAGTATTTTGTGTCAAACTTTGACCATCTATTTAACTAATAAAATGTTAATGCATTTCACCAAAAATCATATCACTGGATTCGTATTTGAAAATAGTTTTTAATGGTATAGTTTTTTATGACATGCATTGACACTTTGTTAGTTAAATTTACGGTCAAAATTTTACACTAAGTACGAAGGGGACCATTAAACCAGGACGGAGGTTTATATACAGGTCAATAAAAAAATCATCAACCAAGGTAGTAGTAAATGATGAGTGCCCAAAGAATTTTTTTCCGAAAGTACTCAATAATGGGCTCGTTTTCCTCAATAAAATTGTGTTTACGAACGTATTAATTGGAATGCATGCGTGAGGAACAAATGACCAGAACTTTTACACGCATTGGTGAGTTTTCTCTTAATTCTTGCATGCAACGTTTTAATGAAGCTTGAAATATGAACATGTCAATGGGAGGGAGTAAAAGCCTCATGCATGCATGCATGCATGCATGCAACATGCAACACTCACACGTACACATGCACGCAAGCAACACTCACGCATCCATGCGGCACACAACACACGACGCAACACACACGCTCACGCTCAAGCGCTCAACCTACTCCCTTCATCCGTGAAAGACTGTACATATAGAGATTTACACATTGACCAAGAGGAACCGGAACTTCATGGCATAATTAATGCCCAAAAGTAGCAGACTTATGTGTGCATGCGACCATTGAGAGAAGAAGATTAAATGAAGATTGTTGCATGCTGTAATTAAGGATAGACATGTAGCCTATAGCTAGAGCACAAGTTGGTGCATTAGTCAATCAATATCGATTAGATTAAAGGCTAAGTGCATTGGAAGTGTAGATGTACACTCTTTGTTGGAAAATTTTCTAATGCTAGATGTACAGTTTTCCACGGACCGAGGGAGTACACGTGCATGCACTCACATACACAGCCAGGGTGGTTCGCGCGCAAGGGTTGGACTCCTGTCACGCCTGCGTAAAGTTTTGTTTAACTGATTTCTTTGCTCTGCCAACTGACAGGTGGGACCCAGAAACCAGGTGTCAATTTAACCAGTCAACAAAGTGCCACGTCGACTATGTGGCCGGTCAGTAGGGTGCAATACGGTGCTCTACGGTGAGCTAGTGACCGTATAATCACCGCAAAACTATATAGTGACCGTAATGAGCGTATTATTACATAAGTTGACCGCCAGTGTATTTTTCTCATTTCAAATTAAGGCACATTAACCGGAAAGGACGCAGTATGGACTAGGACTGCTTTGATGTGTCCCGTCAACTCGCCGAACAAGGAGAAGCTTGCTTACTACGCCCTCTCCCTCGCCCACGCACGGTGGCCCACAGGACAAGGAGAAGCTTGCTTACTACGTACGCCTACGCCATCTCCCTCGCCCACGTGTGCGGTGGCTCGTAGGACGACGAGAGGGTTTTGACTACAGCGCCCTCTCCCTCGCCCTCGCAGTGGACGTGCAGCAGTTCATTCGGTGTCAGATTGCCAGAAGCATATTGTACTGTAGTATCATCATTGTTGGACCTTCCGAAGAGGCGAAGAGCCAAGTGCAAGGTTCACACAAGTACGAACTGTTGAACCTCCCAAAGAGGCAAAGAGCCAAGCGCAAAGTTTTATAGGAGTTGTCGTCCTAGTAGGAGTACTACAACTATAGCGAACGATGCTACTGTATGATGCCGCCACGTCACCTATATCCAAAGTTGTGCCACCTTTTTTTCTCAAAGAACGTGTTGGAGCCCGTGCAACAACCACACAAGTTGCACGTACACATAACACATTTACTAGTAATAAGTTCTAAAGGACAAATGCCAGTATGCCACACAAGTTCATCTCCACTTCATGTGATAAATTTGTGCACGACTAGTCTACATATATTCACAGCACTACCATTCACAATTTACCATACTCCACTTATACGTTATAGATGGGCTCCATGTCCTCCTCCAGGTTCCAGTCCCAGGTGTTCTTCATGGATGGCACGATCCATAGCGGTGGGCAACATGAATCATTGTCGCAGCTTTCTAGTCCGGTTCCACACGATGGAGACTCATCCAAGTTGAAGCGGCATATATCAGGGATAGCATGTCCCAGCATGTTGTTCATCCGGTGGTGCGCACTGAAGACACAACCATGCTTCATGAACGGCAGGCCTTCGGTGTCGTGCACGGAAGGTGGCATCTGCTTCACAATGGGGTAGCTGTCCCCAATGAAAAGCGAGTACTCTCCAAGAGTGTTCCTCGGCACCCACATAGCACCACGGGGGTTGAATTCGGCGCTATTCATCTGGTACACACGGCATCTCAGATCCGGACACATGGTGATGTACATGGTCAAGGTCCATGCATAATAATGTTGTGCTCAAATATGGCAGTCAGTAATATTGTGCAGCAAATAGTACTACTCCGGTATAGAGGAAGTGAAATAATCGGCTTAATATATATAGCCACTCTTGGCTACATGGATGAGATAGTAAGACATGGAAAAACAAAAATGGTGGGAGCTAGTGGGTTCAAGTCTTCAAGGGCCTAGCTAGCTATACGCGTCCTCCAAGGTAAAAAGTACTAGTACTAGTAAGTAGTACAACAATGAAAGAGAAGGCAAGAGGGTTAAAAAAATATAATACTAAATTGTACTACTAGTATAGTAAACATGTCCCAGTCAGGAAAAGAAAATAACTAACAAGTACTACTACTCTAACACACAGCAATGAGAAAATGGAATACCTGGGTAGATGGTGATGGTCCAATCGTGGTAGATTGTGTGACCATGTTGCACATCAGTGGTACCATGGGTAACGACTGCTAAGATAGTTGATCCCAATATGCCAAAGTCAACTACAAGGTTCCAGGTTAGACCGAATCACGGATGCAAATGCACATCCAGGATCGGTGATCTTATTTTGATCGGGGGATGACTGGTCCCTGCAAAATAATGGAGTACCGTTAGGGATGCAAATGATGGTTTGTGCATTCTGTTTGTAATCTCCCGTACCGTAGGATGGTAACTAGATGAAAGAAGTCCCCTGGCTTGTCACCGCGAAGATGCGGCCTACATGGCGCACGGCGTCTTCGAACATGTAGGGGTACAAATCTCCCACGCCCAACATGTGCCAGCCTCTACCGTTACTGCCTCGTATATTGATGGCAATCCTTATGTCGAACACCGCGATGAGATAGTAATCGCCGTAGCCGCGTCGCTTTGTCGGCAGGTCCGCAATTGCTATCTTCTTCAATCTCATGTAGGCATCATCATACGTATTCAAGCCCAGCCAGTACGGAAGGCCGATCCCAATGGTGGAGAAGGGGTCTACGGGAACGGCCGCACTGCTGTGGATGTTGTGCAAAATGATGGTGGTTTCCGGCCAGAGGTATGCAAGCCAATCTTCAATGGCACCAACCCAGACCTATATATAAGACAGTGGGCAGCGGAGAAATTACGGGATGGAATAACTAAGTACTATATTTAGAATATACACTACATGATCAAACTCCATGACTGACCTGCTCATCGGACAAAATCCGACTACCTATCAACGTCGGCAACTCTAGCGGAGTCAACGTGCAACCATGGCTAGGGAGCGGTGGACTGTTCGATGGATTGTCCCATAGAATAACCTTCTCCTCGAGGACGCATGGAAGACCAACAAGCCTGGCCTTTTCCCAAGCCTATTTAAGCACCATCTTAAAAAAGTTGGTGCAGGAAGCATTGAGTCTTGCGGCGGTGAGGATGTCGGAGCGGCGTGCGATTTCTCCCAGAGGATCGTCGTCCAAGGTCTCCCAGCCCCGACGAGGAGGAGAACCGCCTGGCGAATCCATGGGAGCAGCGATGAACTGCCTTGGTCTCTTCGGGGGGAGGGGAACTGGCGAGGAGGAGATAAGAGCGTAGTCGCAGGGCCTCGTCCCTTCGCTAAGAAAATTATGCAGGCACGCATAGTGGTAGTGCCTCGTGCCCGCGATGGTGAGGCTATTATTTACTACGTACTCGTACTGTAGCAGTAGTAGTACTACTTTCTCAACTAGTAGTGCGATGTACTGTACTTCTATAGTGCACCAGTTTTAAACTCTTGAATCTCAAGGCCAAGGAGCTACAGTTGCAAGTGGAGGGTACTACTGTTCTCTAGAACCATCGATGTACTAATGCAGGGAGTACACCTGTGTAGTGCGTACTCTTCGTGCTCTATTCAAGCGCGTAGCTGGCCTACTCAGCCGCTCCTCTCATGGACACACTAGCAGCCTGTTTATCAGCGACGGTTACTGCGGGGGCAGAACATTTGAGTTCTTTGATACAGCGAGACTAGGCTTTTCGCTTCCATTTGTGGAGGTGTAATGGATCTCGTCGAACTTTGTTAGTTCCTTCTTTAAGAATGAGATGAGGCAAAGCTTTTGCCTCCATTTCAAAAAAAAATCACGTCAAGAGGAATTTCTTTTATAGAGCCGATAATGGAGCGAAGTCCATGCGTGCAACGCCACAAGCTACAGAGTAGTAGAGTACTAGCACTTTACGTACAGAGCCATATTGCACAGTTCCCAATGCCGCGCCAGGCTTTTCCGGCTCCTCGGGCTTAATTGGGAGGCGCTAGTTTAAATATGGTAGCTGATGAGGAAGCTGCAAGCGAGGTGCGGCTAGGGCGAGCACGGAGGCGAGAAACTTTGCATGGTGTGAATTGATATATAGGAGTACTACTATAGTACGCGAGCCACGAGATGATGGGAGGGAAAACCCGTTCACGTGGCTAGGCTATCCAGTGCACCCAGATTGTGGTGCGACACATCCGTTCGACTTCAAAAGTCAAACTACCAGTGTACAATATTGGCTCGCAGCGAGGTTACTATTTTAAAAAAAAAAGGCCGCCGTGCGTTCGACCGGGATCGAACCCACAAAACGAGCTATACACTCCCGCGACCACTAGTAGTACTCGTTGGAGTACAACGCAACCTAGAATTGCCTTTTGTCGCTAGTACATTGTTCCTTACAAGAAACCACTAATAATGCCAAGAAACTACTACCACTTACCAACCAGCCCTACCAAGAAACAACTACTCTACAAAGTGTCGTTATAGGCACGTTTCAACCCATGTCGCCCCTTAAGTCAACGCCTTCTATTCGACCGGCAAGTTAGGCGTTATGACTTGTGGGACCTACATGTCAGTCTGGACAAAAATCCCTGAGTGACCTCCTACCTCCGGCCCGTCCACCTAGTCATCCTCGGCCATGGGACGCAGCTACCGCCGCCGGCAGAAGGCGAGGTCAAAACCGCAGGCGGTGCGGAGCCCATCTTGCGGCAGCCCGGATGCCAGCTCCGTTCGGCACTCGCGGCCGCAAGCTAGCCAAGATAGCACACACCCTGCTGGATGCATCCAGCTGCTTGTCTGCAAGGTTTGCTAGCTAGGTTGGCACGGCGGTGCGGTGGCTTCCTCGCGCGCGTCGCGCTTAGGACAGCCATCTGGCTCGAGCAAAGGCCAGCGCGGCGGCTTGCTCGCGCGTGAGTCACACTCGGGCCAGCCAGCCAACCTGTGCGGAGGCCAGCGCGGCGTCCGGCCCGTCCGGCGGAGCGACGGCCAGCTCGCTCATCACCGGTGCCACCAACGAACATGCATCAGAACTGTTTGAAGTAATGTTCAGGAAAAATAATGATTGGAGGAGGAAGAACAGGATAGAAGGTCAGATGTGGGTCCCTCATGTCAACGGTCAAACAAAATGTGTTGGTTTAAGCTGCCTCATCAGCATGGACGTGTGGGCCAACACTGTCATAAACGGGTTTAAATGAGCCTAATCGGCACTAGGTTGTAGTTTTTTGGCGCGGATTAAGAACTTTTGGGTATGTTTTTGCTATTTTTTGTACAATAGTTTCTTCCTAGGGCTGGTTGCACGTGGTAGGCTTTTGTTAAATACTCTACATACTGTAAGTAGGAGTGAAAGTTAAGCTTTGGAAGCCAATAAGCACGGCTAGTTACATAGTGCCTATGTGTACGTAATTCAAACTAAATATCAACCATGAGTGACTCATATCTTGATGGAAAACTCGAAACTATGGAAATAGTAGCATTTTTTATTGCATGGTTGGAAATACTAGCAATGTTCACATGCGTTGCAACGGATCATAATTAGAATAATACTTATTCACAAACTTGATAGAAAACACTCTAATTTTGATATACATATATCAATAGAGATATATTATGTTTCAATCAGAATATATTCCTTGGGCTATTTTGGTGAGGTGAGGGAGGGATGTGGTTGGTTTTAAGATACTAATTAAGGGTTTTTCTGCAAATTGGTAGAGAAGTGGGATGTTGTTGAGAAAAGGCAACAACTTACCTCACAGTCGTTAGATGTAGATCTAATGGTCAGAAATGATGGATGGCAGACACACCATCATCACCAACTAAGTCTTCTGTAGGAGTACTAGCAAGATGTCTGTGCATTGCACGGAACACCAAGATGCATTTTTTTATAAAACACCTGTTGTGATTGACCCATGCGGGAGTAATCCCATGTGTAAAAACTAATGATATCTCGAGAAAGATGAGAGATAAGGTGAGGAGGAGTGGGGCGTGGTGGTGATTGGTGGTCAGACTGAGCGGAGGCATGGGGATGGACGACGTCGGCAGCGACCACCATGCCAGTTTGTTCCAGAGGCTTCCTTTTTTAATTGCTCAAGAATGAGGTTGTGGGAGATAAGGATGAACGAGGGAAGGCCTTGTCTACAAATGTGGAGAGAGGTGCGGGTATCTTTTAGTTTAATTTCTATCTGTCAGATATAGATCGGACGGTCTATATTGCAAGATGGCAGGCATACCATCATCACCAACTCGGTTTTTTTATAAGAGAAGAGATATAAGTATGGATATACAAACGTATTATCGATACTTGTTTCCATAAACTTGGATCTACATTCTATTCAACGGCTGAGCATGTGGGGCCTTAGCATGATGACTTCTCGACGGTGTAAAACAAAGGTTTTCCCGTCACCGATAAGGAGGGGGTGACGGCGGCGCGCTTTCGGCTTGCTCTAGTCATAGTAGTCATACTAGGTGGTCTACGCACGTGTAGATTTATTCTTTTTCATGTCTCGTGTTCGCCGTACTGCCACGACTGTTGATGAATAGACGGTAAGTTATTCACGGGAAAACCTTTGTTGAGCATGTGTGCGAGAGAGAGACAGCGTGTATGTGTGATATGTGTAGAGACTAAGGCAATGATAAGAGATTCTTTGTGTCTCTGTGTGTGGACGATAGAGAGAGACATGTGCATGGGGCTTTGTGCTGTGCAACGTGGAGACACATAGACATAATCAGAGAGTGAGTGTGTGAGATACACATGCGGACATGGGGAGAGATGTGTGAGTTAGAGAGATGGAGAATTTTGGTGTGCATCTGAGCTAGAGAGAGGGGGGATATATACATACCTATAGCTGGAGAGAATATGCAAGGGTGTGTGTCTTAAAAGAAGGATCCAGATAGATGGGTGTTTGTGCGTGTCTGTGTGTGTTTGTGCGCATGTGTGTGTGTGAGAGGGAGTGTGTGTATGTGGAGAAGAGAGACCACTAATGATGTAAACCTAGTATAGGGAAGGGGGAATGGTGTGACATGTGTGTCAAAGAGAGACAAAGGCATGTGTAGTAGCGAGATAGCATGGGTGCGGGCAGGGAGCAGACTATTTGGAAGAGACATCGAGTGTGTGTGGGAGAGGGGTGTGAGAGCGAGAGAGAGAGCTAGCGAGGGAGAGAGAGAGGAAGAGAGGGGGAGAGAGAGGGGTCATTTGTGTGCGGAAGTGGTGTATAGATAGGGAGACAATGTTGATGTTGTTCGAAAGTGGCCTATGTACAGAGATGCAAGGGAAGCGAGTCATCATGTGTGTGATAGGGACTTCATGAGAGATCTAGAATAGATAGTGTAGAGAACAACGTGCGAGATTGAGAACGATGATACGTTAGGGAGCTATGGAAAGAGTCACGACATATATGTATATAGGGAAGGAGCTGGGGCGGGTCCGCATGTGGGAGAGATAGAAAGAGGAGAGTGGTGCACAAGGAGACAAAGTGTGCTTGTTTGCAGTGGGGTGTTGAGTGAGGGGAGTGTGTGAGAACCACATAACTAGGGAGATAGATGTTTGGGGGCGATGTTTTGTGTGTATGGGAAAGATACACTCTATATAGTGCGTGTTCTTGGGAAAGAGAGATGCCGGGAGACCTAGAGAGTGGGGGAAGAGATGTGTGCATGCCCGAGAGACAAAGTGATAGAGACCTATATTGGGGTCTAGACTTTAGAAGAGAGGGGGTGTTAATGTGCTCGTGTGTTTGTGTCCGGGGGAGAAAACGACTTGTGTGTGTGGGGGGGACGGGGTGGGTGGCTTCAGATAAAGAGTGAGGTGTCTATATTTGAGAGACTTTAGCGTAATTGAGATATATATGGTCAATATATATAGTGTGTGCACTCATGGTTGATCAATTTGTTTCATAGTTTGGACTATGAGATAACGATACTTTTGAACATGCGTGATATACTTTGAAGTACCAGAATTACAAACCTAAGATTGGAATTTTGGAATTCGACTCCATCATTAGCTTTTGTAATTCATTTAAATGGAGGTACATTTTTTAAGCCGGGATTTTGTGATTTCAAATACATATATCAAACCTAGAGATATACACATACGGGCATGTTCAAACTTTATAATCATCCACTTTATTCATACACATACACATTTTTGTTTTTGTCATCATATTTAGGATAAACACATTTGGAATTTCATTTGAATTGGACCATATGATGGTATTTGCTTGCACTAGCTCAATGATCCATATTTGAATTGAATGGATACAATCTAAGTTTCGAGTCGGAGACATTGATTTTCGAAACTTGCACTTTTTTTTGCGTGCAAAACAAAAAAATTCTCGGCCATGATATCATAGTCGGCCGTACAAGAGCAGAACACTTAATTTCAGGCACCAAAAGCTTTCAAACTTCCTGCTCACATCGAAATATCTCACACCCGAAAGTTTAGCCCTACGATATTCCTGTTTTACCCCTGCCACATGAACAGAAAAGGGCTGCTCTGGTAACCCCATTGTTTTCCCCTCTTTGCCCCCAACATTCTTCCCCAGAGCCCCTCCCCTTCCCCTCCCGGACCCCCCCCCCAACTGCCAACTCACCACTTCACCAGAGCCGCTTCAGTGACTGGCTTGTCCACCGCTCCAGATCTCCTTGACCGCCATCATGGTCCACCAGACCGGATCTGCTTCACCGGCACCCTCGTCCACCACAGTGTAGGCCCTTCACTGACTCCCTCGTCCGCCCCATCGCTGGCCCTTCATACAAGCCCTCATCCGCCGCAACAGATCCGCCTCACCGATAGCACTGTACACCGCGCCGGATGTGCTTCGCCGACGCCTTCGTCCACTGCACCGGACCCGCTCCACAGACGCCATATTCAACTCCACCGGCCCTGCTTTACTGATGCCGCAGCCTCATCAGGTTATTTCAATTTGTACTCCTTCGGTTTTTCTCTTCTTTATCGTGGAACTGTTCACTTACCATAGATGAGCTTTCTTGTATGTTGACAGGCGCCACAACCGAAGCATCGGAGCCGCTTCAGCAACGGCAACAGCCGGCCCAAACTCAACCGCAACACGAGCACCATCGACGATCCTTAGCTATCAAGTATGACAACGATACCCATACGCCACCGAGAATCAGGTACTATTATCCAACGGCCGGCGCTTACGTTCACTTTCTTAGCATAAGCACTGCACCTTTGAATTTCTTTAGGGCATCATTCAATTTTTCATGAGACGCATTATTCTGCTTGCACCTGTAGGGCCATACTTCTGGCAGTGAACATGTTACGTGTAGTTACAATGCTTTAGTTTTGTCCTAAGTATTACTGTACTTCCTAGATATCACTGCCTACTATTTTACTTCTTGCATGCTATATTTATGATAATGGTGTTGTTCTGATGCCACCTGTTGGTTCCATTAGACTGCTTCATGTTCTCTATGCTTAATTACACATCAGTGAACTAGCATGTGGTTCCGCTGCTTTTTGTTCATTTTACCCTACATTTTCTGATGCTAGCTATTACATCACTGCTCCAAGCCTCTGTTCATTACTATTTTGTGCGTTCTTGATCTTCCCCAGTTGCATGACTAATTTGATGCTTCTATTAATTATGGAGCTGCCAACCCCATCAAGGAAAATATTTGTTCTTTTGGGGCTAGCACCTCGAACAAGCATAAAAATAGAGTGAAGCACATATTGTCGTGTAAGCACACACCCTTCTTTCATTAGTTTAGATGAACCATTGATGATCAATTCGAACCAGTGCATGCGATTAAAATTAATTTTACCTAAATAGAGGGTGCAGAATAAACTACAACAACTAGATTTGCAACCATGGGATGCTGACGATATCTATCTTCGAAGAACATTGCAAGAGCAGCGAGACTTCACAGCAACATATGGTAAGCCAGTGTGTTTTAGTACATGTGAAACATAATGCGTGTGGGCTGCTTTCTTGGCTTGTGCCCCCAACCTGTAATCCTACAGAATTACAAATAGTTTAGTTGTCTGCTTTGCTGTATTGCTTGATTTGAATGCTTGTTTGTTACTTGTTAGGCTATACCTGAGTTGGCCAATATGTCAGCAGTGCCTGCTGTACTATCGTAAAGAAATGCATGCCTAGTTCATTTGACTCCTTAACTTTTCCTATGAACTTCATCACAAGACTGTCTTCGTAGTTTATATGAGGCCACACTGTTAAGTGCTTTCTCAGATTATTTCAACTGCTTAGATGCCTTGGCAACTTAAATATAGCGGTGGTACACTCCCTTTCAACTAGGGATGTCAACTGGGTCCCGTTTAATCCCGATTAAAGTCCACTAGTGGTATGATAGTTGAAAAGAGTTTTTGTTTTTTGAGGAAAATGAACTAGGGAGCTAGCAAAAACTAACTAGATGGGACTGGCAGATGCCGTTTATTTGGCACTTACATCCCTAGTTTCATCTTACCATTTTAATTTCTTTTCGGCTGATGCTGCTTCGAACCATTTAAATATAGCTTGCCATGCTTGGAAATAATTCGTATGTCGTTTACCATGTAAGCTTACTGCCTGGATCATGCGATAACTATCTCTTACTTATGTCCAGCGGAAACCTTTCAGGATGCCGTTCACACTAGGACACAATGTACAACCCCAGAATCTATTTGTGGAAGCAGTGCGCCATCCATGTTACCAGATGGTAGCAGTTCAGAGGCAACACCGCCGGAGAGCAGTCTGAGCACAGATATTATAGTTCTTGAGGCTCTACTAGAGGCAGAAAGAGATGGTGTGGCTGCCATGAACGAGGTAATCTTGATCTTGAGGCTGGAAATTATGCAATTAGCTGCACGCATTATGCAAGCAACCCAAGAATTGGAGGAAGTAAGAATGTTGCATTTGAAGATGGAGGAGGTCTTGCTGCTTCTGCTATCTGAAGCCTAGGGTAATCCCAGTTCTTCTTTAGATACCAGTTGAAATTGTCATTAGATTATTATACTTGCATGTTGTGTCATGTCTCTGAATGGATTATGTTGTAAGACCCCCTATGTTGTCAATGTGTTGTAATGATCTGAATTTTTTAGGCGAGGTAATCCTCAGTACTTGTATTATTGACATAAGGTGAACTATTTTTTGTGTGAGCAAGTTGTATTGGATGAAATAACTGTTTGACTCAAAGTGTATCCAACCTACTAAATTCGAAGATCACGGCATTTCTAAATCATAATCATATATAAAGGTGGAATAAATCTTTGTCGTGGTTTTGAAGAAATAAATAACAAAACATAGAATGATTTATGCATATTCGTAATCGAATACAAATTGGATTTGAATTTAGTTGCCAGGGCCCACGGTAAACGTGAATGCTAATTCTCCCAAATTTTGAACGAAGCGGCAAAACACCCACTATCATTTGTCGGCTACCCGAAGCAAGTGTTTGCGAGATAGAAATTATTGTCTACCCCTGACACTTCACATCCAAATCGACCCGATTTCCACTGCTATCGATAGGGGTAGACTAGTAACTTCAATCAGACATGACATGACCGCCTCTGAGCCCATTCATACACGGTGGGTGCCAAACGTGGGCGGAAAAACACATTTGATTCAAGCTCGTCCGAAAGACATGTGTCTCTCCCTCCATTTCCCCATTCATACACGATGGGCGGCAAAACAAACTTTCCTTGTCCGAAATCGATGTAGGCAAATATTTTAAATAGGGGCAGATGTGTAACTTCCCTTAGACATGACACAACCGCCCTACCTGTCAGCCCCGTTCATACACCGTGGGCGCCAACCGTGGGCGGCAAAACACCCTCTCCTCACCCGAAATCGCTACCGGCAAATATTGGGGAGATGCGAGATTACCGTCCTATCCCCAACCAACGTGATGTCTGAAATTTTAAACGGGGGATAAGTTCGTAACTTTCCCACATTTCAGACAAGCGCGTCCCAAAGTTTGAGATCCCCCCTCCCCCTCCATTTCCCCATTCATACACCGTCGGCGCCATAACAACCTCCCCACTGCGGCCAGCCTCCTCCGTCCGCCACCCCATCCTCCACCTTGCCGGAGCCGCTACCCCTACCCCGTCATCCACTGCAAGAGATGGATGTCTCTCATCAGCGGCGCTAGACCAGGATCCTTTCATCGCGTCCTCTCGCTTCATCGGCGCCATCGTCCACCTTGCCGTTGCCACTCCTACGACCGCCTCGTCCACGGCAACAGGACTTATCCCCCGACCCGGCCATCTACCACCTAAAGTCTTCTTCCGCGCCGCCGACAGCCATCGCGCCCGCAGCACCCTCAACGTATCAGCAGGTGCCTACACGGCATCGCAAGAGAGGTGGTACTCTTTCATATCTGCTTAAGTTATTGATCTCACCCGGAAAATAGATCGTAACTTGTTTACTGTACTTTTCTTGTCCGTACCAAATCATAGTGGCTAGTTGAAAGCAAACATTGGTTGCGAAGTAGCCTTTGTCTTGTTTGCACCTTCAGATCTGCCATGGCACGGTCACTATACTCGTAAAGCTTATGGTTTCCCCCTTTATATTCACTACCATCATCGTAGGTGCTTCGTGTCATGCTAGCACCGCTCCTCAAGACCTCAACCCATCAAGCGAAACAACATGCCACTCATAATTCCAAAGCTTAGTTGTTGAAATACAAATCTGATATGATGCTCATATTACTAAAACAGAGAACGTTTAATTGGTCACCTAATGTTCCTATATTCGTTTCGAAAAGCATGTGCGCCACACACTGGCAGAGCTACAGTTAAAATATTGGGCGGGCCTGATGGCTTAGGCTACAGGGGATCCCAAATTTTGGTACAAATTTACCTTCACTCCTTTGCATATTGCACTAGGGCTGGGCAGGCCATGGCATTGTTTTGTTCTTATGTAGCTCCGCCACTGGCGCCACATATAGAGAGACAGCAGGGATTTGCATTTCTCTGTGTGCTCTGGTTCATCAAGGGTGGGCAACACACATTGTATTATCTAACTAGCAAGATGCATGTGCATTGCACGGAACATCAAGATGCATTTGTATGAGTAGTTTATCTTGTGGGAGAAAAGGATGAACGAGGGAAAGCCTTATCTGCAAATGTCAAGAGGAGTGCGGGTAAATTGTCATAGTTTCCTTCCTATCCGTTAGATATAGATCGGACGGCCTATATTGCAGGATGGCAGGCACACCATCATCACCAACTCTGCTTTTTATAAGAATAGAGATAGAGATAAGAGTATAAGAGTAGTGAAAAAAGTAGAGAAATATGCTTGCTCTTTGTTATCATGTTCCTCTTCTGTTCTTCTTAATAAGTATATTACTTCCGCCGTTCCTAAACTGCCTTGGGTGCGTGCGTGTGTTGTGGTGGTGTGCGTTTGTACCAGGTGTTGTTCATCATTGCTTTATTTATAAAGCGGGGCGAAAGCCTTTTTCGGTAAAATATAAGTCTTTTTAGATATTCCAATAAGAACTACATACGGATGTATATAGACATATTTTAGAGTGTACATTCACTCATTTTGCTCCGTATGTAGTCCGCATTCGAATCTCTAAGAGATTTATATTTAAGAACGGAGGGTGTAGTACAGTATGTTCCTTGTCGGGAAGTGGAGCAGGGACATTTGCAGTCGACAGGTCTATTGGGTAGCTTCAGATGGATGCTTTCAACGATTCTAGATGGTCTGCCATAATATCCGGGAAATGCTAGGAGCAATGTCATCTTTGATAGTCTAGACTGATAGTAACAGTATTGTGCCTTCAGTTGAATAGAGCTGCCCTTTTTGGGGCTGAAGCCTTTCCGAACCCTTTCTTGCCGTACCGGCAATACAAACCCATATGGTCTAGCTAGTTCCAATTTCCTGATTTTACTCTTGATGCTTAGGGTTTACCCCTTTTATCTACTATACTATGATCTGCGTAGGTGCTTTCTGTCGTACTAGCAGTACTCCACCCTTCAAGCTAAACAACACAACACTCATAATTCCAAAGCTTAGTTGTTCAAATATGATTGTGATATGATACTTATATTAGTTAACAGACACATTTAATTGGTTAGCTAAAGGTCCCACTTGAGTTTCCTAATGCATGTTGCGACATATAGAGAGACAGCAGAATTGCATTTCTTTGTCACTTGTTGACTGTACTTTCTTGTCCATACCAAATCTTAATTTTTATTTCAAAGCAAACAACGATTGCTAACTACCCTTTGCGCGGTTTGCAGCTTCAGATCTGCCATCCCACTGCCATGGTCAACACTATACTCATCATGCTTATGGTTTCCCCATTTTATGATGACCATGATCAGCCTACGTGGTTCGTGTCGTAATAGCACTGCTCCACCCATCGAGCTAAACAAGCTTAGTCGTACAAATTCGAATCTGATATTATGCTGATATTAGTAAAACTGAGACATGTTTAATTGGTCAGCTAAATGTTCCAACTTTAGTTTTTGAAATGCATGTGAGCCACATATGGAGAGACCGGAAGGAATAGTATTTCTCTGTGTGCTATGGTTCATCATGGGTGGGCAACAGATATTGTATAGAAAGACTTGTAATATCTTCAATCTGCTTGCTCTTCTGCTCTTTTTTAACATGATCCTCTTCTCTTCTTTAATAAGTATGTTCCTTGTTGGGAAGAGTAGCAGAGACATTTGCGGTCGACTGGTCAGGTCAAGTTGTTCTCCCTTAGTATATTTTGAATCTGTCAGGTCAGGTCGACTTGTTCTTCTTTACTATATGTTGAAGCTGTCATCTGCGAAGTATCATCACTTCTGGAGCTCTCATATTTTGAGTAGTAAGCCACATTATATTAATGCACACACCAAATTACAACATGCATGGCATCTCTCAGAAGAATTGCAGAGATAGCACAAAGGGGTTTACAGGGAGGCAGTATTGGATTAGAATCACTTCTGCATTACAAAGATAATCTCACTTGTTTTTATGTTTTCATGCATGTCAGGTATTGAACATGATCAAAATGAAAATAAGAATGGGCGCACGAGAGGAATATTGCAGAACAATCAACTGGCTAACAAACTTGGCATGGTGGAGGATGGCCTATCTTATTCACCCATCAAGGTGCTTGCTCTAACTTGGCAAGGTTGTATTGGTCGCAAATATTTTGCATATGACCTCTTGCATTACTTCTACTTTGTTACACCACCATCTGCTTAGTTTAAGCATCATATATGAGTATATGCCATACCTATCCATTTTCTGTACCTATTCCATGTGTCATCATAATATGTTTTTCCAGTCAAATGTTGTTCTTTCGTAATAGATGTCCAAAAGGAAGAGGGCGAGTGCAGATCCTCAAGGAGTACAAACTAGGTATTTGGAAAAGCTAGTGATACCTGTTAAATCAGATAGATCAGCAGCCACAGAAAACACAGGCCCAACTGTACCACACTTTACCCCTACTCCACTGGCCAAACCCCTATTAGAACTACAGAGAGCCCAGCGTCAGGTACTGTCTATGATATCAATTCAAAATTTGAACTCCTAAATTTCTGCATGTGCCTTACCTTCTCTCTTGTATGAAAACTAATTTCAGATGAATCTCCTTGCTCAAAGGATCATAGGATCCCACAATAATACTGGTCACTGCATTGCTCTTGTCAGTACCTCTTGCCCTTTGTCAGCATACTTACACTCATTGCTGTTTGATTATGTAGCATCACTATAAATGTTTGCTTCTTTATCCTTCCTTTGCTTAAAATTATAAGATCTATATTTACTCTTAGATAAATGTAGAATTAACACAATGGTTATGAAGTTTTGGATTGCTCATGTAAGTACCTGTTGTCATGTACTCCCTCTGTATCGAATTAATTGTTGATCAATTGGATGTATTTAGAACTTAATAGTGCTAGATACATCCATTTGAGCGACAAGTAATAACGGACGGTGGTGGTATTACTGTACTTGCATTGCGAGATAGTTGATTGTCTAGCATTACTCTACATCTTATCTGCCCTGCCCTCCACTTTCTCCAAATTATCGGATCTACATTTACTCTTACCAAAATGTTGAATAAAGCCAATGCCACTGCACACGTTGATGTCTGCATTCCTCTTGTCAGTGCCTTTTGCCTTGTAACGCTGTACTTAATTAATTGCTATTTGATTATGTATCATCACTCTGCATCTGAGCTTCATTATCCTCTATTTGTTCCAATATTATTTGATCTATATTTACTCTTTGCAAAATGTAGAATAATGGCAACGCTTATAAAGAAGTTTCTTTGGGGAATTTATTGAATTATCCTTCCATCGACATGGAGAAGGGCTTTGTCCAGCTCGTGTTAACATGTAATGTAAGTTCATCCTTCTCAAGCCTTCAAACTTTGTTCTAGTATAGATTTGGATAGGCATCATTTCCTCCACTTCTGTTTACTTTGGTGTTTACATCTGATTGGATGTTTGCAACAACTACCAATTTTAAATTGTAGTTGTAAAGACATGTTCCTTATGCAGAACAGATCCATTTATTTGCTTATATAATTGTGAAACCTGTTACGTGTCTCCTTTTTTCTCTTTCAGAGTCGTATCTCTTATGCCAGGCAGAACTTTAGGGAAGATAGTGAGCCAAACCATCTTGAAGAGAGCGAGATGACCCCAAGGTCCTGTCTTGATGAAGACAGTGAGTTGAAGCTACTCACCAGCAGCTGTGAGACAACCTCTATGCAGTCACTGCCTCAATCAGTTCGACTTCTTCAGTCTCAACTTAAAGCGGAAAGGCTTGCTTCAGCTCACCTCTGACTTGATGTCAATGATGCAATGAAGATCTCAGAGGACTACCTTGCGGGCTTTGGTGCTATACAGCTAGGGATAGAGCATCTATCATTGACACAAGTGAGGTCTCATCAGCTTGTTCGGCTGCTTGCGGTGCCCGTCCCGGCCAGGCCTAATGCCTTCTGAAGTGCTCTCAGTTTTGTATATTCTTCTGTCGGCGCGTTTATATGCACTGGTGGCGACCTTTGATGCCCAGTGTATGTAATCCGCGGTCACGTTGCGCTTTATTATCACCGGTGGCGAACTTTGATTCCAAGTGGATGTAATATGTCGTAATTTCTTTATTGTATAGTCTAGGTTTATTCTTGGTCGGTATGCTGTAATTTAGGCCAGAAGGTTCAATGGATCTCAATGTTGTCGGTCTTCAGGCCGGCCCGTTACTCATATGGGCCAAAATGTGGGCCTATAATCATCTTGGGCCATTAGCAGGTCTAAACGTACAGTAGTTTTCCGTCTTTAACAGGCCGAGTAAAGTTCTGGCCAGCTGGGCCAGAGAATACCATGGGCTTTTAATAGGCTAAAAACTAGATTGGGCTAGCATTGAGCCAAAAAATTCATGGGCCAATACAGGCCAAAACTGCCTAAGGCCCATGTTTGGCCCAAATTGGACGAGCCGTTAATAGGACAAAATATATCTCAGGCCCTGTTTGGCCCAATAAAATTATGGGCTTTAAGCAGGCCGGTATCAACGCGGGCTGTAGGCCCAATAGTGTCACGGGCCATTATCAGATGGGCTGTAAGCAGGCCGGATTCAACGCGGGCTGTAATTAGGCCCAACTGTTACACGGGCCATTAATAGGCCGATAAGCCAGTTGGGCTGAAATTTATCCACGAAGACTACGGGCCGTTAAGAGGCCTAAAGTTACTTCGGACAAGAAATAGCCCAGTTTCTGCATGGACCGTTAAATGGCCTAAAGTTAAACCAGGCCGACAACGTCCCAAATGCACCACGGGCCGCTAATAGGCCGAAACTATTATCGGGCCGAACTGGTAAACGGGCATTTAACAGGCTGAAATACAAACCTGGCTTAGAATGGGCCCAAAAGAACAGTGGCCTGTTAACGGGCCTGATCCGATATGGGCCGTAATTTGGCCCAAAACACGACAGGCTGCGAACGGGCCTGATCTGATATGGGCCTCAATTTGACCCAAAACATGGCAGGCTGTTAACGGGCCAGCCCACTAGTGTTTGAAAAAATATGGTGTGCCTTTAGCTGGGCCGGCCTTTTTACCTTAAATGGGCCACTCTGTGCCATGTGTCGACATATCATAGGCGTCTTCCGTCCATTGTAGGGATGACATATGTCCCAACGATGAGCTGACATGTGAATTATCCGGCGAATGAGAATTTTACACGTGGAAAATCCCCATTGGTCGGGGCTGTTAACGGGTTATCAGATCCAAACCGGAACCCGATAGCTTAATGGCGACCCGTTACAGTGGATGCCACGTGTCGGTCACCCTTGACGAAAGCACTTCTATGACGCATGATTTATCGTCATGAAAGTGGACACTTCCGTGATGATAATTTTGGTAATGTCATGGAACACTTCTACGACATCACAGGTATGACTATCTTGATTCTGTCATAAAATCGTCATGGATGTACATGCATGACAGAAAATGTGACCTACTGTGACAAACACGTATCATCACGGAAGTGTATTTTTTTTGTAGTGTAGGGAGTCCACTCAGACGCACCGACAGCACTCGGACGTCTTCCCTCCAGTCAGACCGGCCACTGGTAGAGTCTCTGTAGTGGCGGGCGAGGTATTGTGCCCGCCACAGGCTTATATTGCTAGTTGTGGCAGGCTCTCTGGGTCACCCGCCACAACTACATGTTCAACCGCCAGCACTGCAAATTGCCAGCAAATAGCAGGCAATACACATTACAGCATACAAATAACGTAAGAGATCATACACATTGCATTTAACATAATAATAATCTAAACTTTATACAAATAGATGTATGCATTAGAGTACAACAACTCATGTCACATCATTAGTACACATACATACAAGACCTCATGATAACAACAACACCATAATGATAATGAAATGGATAAAGATAATCAAATTCTTTACTCGTCCACTTGTCCACACGGTCTTGCATACTTCATAGCTGATTTTCTCTTTGCGGATGTAGTTGGCATAAAGATCCTCTGCGTCTTTTTTAGTCTTAGATCTGATAACCGACAAGTATAGGGGATCGCAACAGTTTTTGAGGGTAGAGTATTCAATCCAAATTTCTTGATTCGACACAAGGGGAGCCAAAGAATATTCGCAAGTATTAGCAGTTGAGTTGTCAATTCAACCACACCTGAAAGACTTAATATCTGCAGCAAGGTGATCAATAGCAAAGTAGTATGATAGTAACGGTAACAGTCGCAATAGTAACAGTAGTGATTTTGTAGTGATCGGAACAGCAGCAACAACGAAAGTAACTTAGCAATGATCAATATGTGAAAAGCTCGCAGACATTGGATCAGCGATGGATAATTGTGTTGGATAATATTCATCATGTAACAGTCATAACCTAGGGCGACACAGACTAGGTCCAATTCATCAATGTAATGTAGGCATGTATTTCGTATATAGTCATACGTTCTTATGGAAGAGAACTTGCATGACATCTTTTGTCCTACCCTCCCGTGGCAGCCGGGTCCATAAGGAAACTATGGGATATTAAGGCCTCCTTTTAATAGGGAACCGGAACAAAGCATTTGCACTTAGTGAATACATGAACTCCTCAAACTACGGTAATCATCGGAAAGAATCCCAATTATTGTCACCTTGGGGTATGCGGATCATAACTCGTAATAGGTGTGTATAACTTTGCAAGATAGGATCAAGAACACAAATATATTCATGAAAACATAATAGGTTCAGATCTGAAATCATGGCACTCGGGCCCTAGTGACAAACATTAAGCATAGCAAAGTCATAGCAACATCAATCTCAGAACATAGTGGATACTAGGGATCAAGCCCTAACAAAACTAACTCGATTACATGATAAATCTCATCCAACCCATCACCGTCTAGCAAGCCTACGAAGGAATTACTCACTCCCAGCGGTGAGCATCATGAAATTGGTGGTGAAGGAAGGTTGATGATGACGATGGTGATGGATTCCACCCTCCGGAGCCCCGAACGGACTCCAGATCAGCCATCCCGATGAAGAACAGGAGGTGGCGGCTGCTCCGTATCGTAAAACACGATGAATCCTTCTCTCTGATTTTTTTCTTGGCGAATAGGTATATATGGGGAGTTAAGGTTGCCGGAGGTCCAGGGGGCCAACAAGCCTGGGAGGCGCGCCCTAGGGGGGTGGGCGCGCCCCCTGAGCTTGTGGCTGCTAGGTGGCCCCCCTCTGGTATATTTTTCCGCCAGTATTTTTTATATATTCCACAAAAATTCTCCGTAAATTTTTAGGTCAATCCGAGAACTTTGATTTCTGCACAAAAACAACACCATGGCAATTCTGCTGAAAATAGCGTCAGTCCGGGTTAGTTCCATTCAAATCTTGCAAATTAGAGTCCAAAACAAGAGCAAAAGAGTTTGGAAAAGTAGATACGGTGGAGACGTATCAACTTCGCCAAGCTTAACTCATTGCTTGTCCTCAAGCAATTCAGTTGACAAATTGAAAGTGACAAAGAAAAACTTTTACAAACTCTGTTTGATCTTGTTGTTGAAAATATGTCTAACCAATGTTCAGGTTTTCAGCAAAGATTATGAACTAACCATATTCACAACAACACTTAGGTATCACATTTACTCATATCAATAGCATAATCCACTAGCAAGCAATAATAAGATGACAACACTTTTTTAAAAACAATCATGATATAATACGACGTAATGGTATCTCGCTAGTTGTCGGGGGGATGGACCCCGGGCAGGCAACGGAACCCGGATCCTTTTCAAAATATCAGGGCTAGCAACGCCCCTCAATCCGGCTTGTCCTTGGCCGGGTTCCGCAACCCGGCCACGTCCCTCAACCCGGCCAGGCCCGCTGGCGCATACAGGCCGGTCCCGGTGAGTCAAGACGTCATTAAGCAAACGCCATCATAGTGCGCCCCTCAACCCGGCCACGGGTCAGCTCCTGTCCCGTCCAGGGCGTACGGCGGAACAAGTTCCCATGAAGAGATGAGCAAGGCAACAGTGGCCCACCTACCCCGCTGACTGGTAGGAGCATGGCAACAGTGGCCCACCTACCCCGCTGACCAGGGCCGGCATGGCTATAGTGTATCCCCCGTCCTGCTGGCATAAGCCGACGGCGACCAGGCGACGCGCCACTGTTGCTGAGCCGGCTCAACCACTCCGTGATGCACGACAAGATGGGGAACAGTGCCCCTGGCGCACGGGGCCCATGCCCAGAGAACCCGGCATGCCTGGTACCCGGCGGGCCCCACCACCGGCTTCCCAGACGTTGACATCCCAGCCCTACGGCCATGTAACTTTACCATTGTAACCCTGGGGGGTTGACCTATAAAACCCCCCAGGAAGCCTCCATGCAAGGGGACGAAGAGAGATCATCAGTAGAATACACACATAAGGAGAAGGAGCAGCCTATGCTTTGGCCTGTCTTCCTTCCTCCTCAAAACAGCTCTAGGAGCAAGCTTGTAACATCCACATATAAACCACACTCGACAGGACTAGGCGTGTTATCTCTTCAGAGAGCCTCGAGCCTGGGTATGTCGACCTCGCCTCTGGAGCTCACCGGTGCCCTCGAGCATGTCCCTCTCTTTAGCCATCCTTTGGCATCTGCCGTGCGCCCACCACGACAGTTGGCGCCCACCGTGGGGCAGCTCGAGGTCCCGGTCGGAGACATGTTTCAGACGGGGCCCTTCATCGACCTCGGTGAGCACATTGCGCACTGCGCGTTCCCGGCGCCCGGCACGATAACGGCTGACTTCACCGACTCGCTCACCGCCTCCTTCGGTGCGCTGCGCATCTCCGATGCGTCCGTGGCCGATGACTACCCCAGCGGGGTGCTCGACGTCACCGACTCGCCTATCCCCCTCGGCGATGACATCTCCGCCGGGGTGGCAGATCTCTATGTCCAGGTGGAGGTGCTCGCCACCGGCTCCGGCTCCACTTCGTCTAGCGCCGCGAAGAATGCCGCCGCCGCCAGGGCCACAGCGAAGCGCACCAGCGCGCCCGACCCGCTGCTCGCCATGATGCAGAACCTCAGCATCGCCATCGCCACCGACGTCAACACCACCAACGCCGCGGAGGCCCTAGCCCAGCTCGAGGAGGGCCTGCTGGACGAGGCCGCAACACTCGCTGCTATGCAGCGTCGGTTGGAGTCCGCCCAGCGGGAACGCGACGCCGCGTACGGCTTCATGCCAGCCGCTGCCGAGCCCAGCCGAGTTGGCGAGGTGCGGAACCGTGGCGTCGCCATCGGCTGCGCGCTGCGCGCTGGGCGCGATCCCGCCCGTCTATGACACCCCCGTCAAGAACATGCGCGCCGCGCAAGCGGCCGCCGTCGTCTTGGAGCAGCTGCAGGGTGAGGAGCTGCAGGAGCGCCTGCGGTGCATGAATGAGCTTCTCGGCGCTGCGAACACGCAGCAAGACCGCCTCAACCGTCCCGCAGGATCCGTCTCGCGCCACACCAAAGACCCCGAGCAGCCGAACACGGCATCTTCCCCGCCCCCCAGCGAAGCCCATTCCGGTTGAACCCGAACCCGGCGCAACCGCGCTCTGACGGCTGGCGACGGCCTGGGCAACGAGCCGGCTCCGGAGGAGTGGCGCCGGCAAGATCCACCCCCCTCCCCCCTGGCAATCCGGCCGACGTGCCTGACCGGCTTCGATTGACCTGGCCCTCCGTGGCTCGGTCGCAAGCCGGCTAGGACCGCGCGCCATCGATGATACCGACGCTTGCCATCGCCTCGATCAGCTTGCCCTCTCCCTCGAGCTGGAGGAAGACAACGCCGTCGGGCCGGCATGCTTCGGTCCACACATCCGGGATGAGCCTTTCCACAAAGGGTTCACGCTGCCCCGTGACACCCCCAAGTACAACGGGACCATCAAGCCGGAGGACTGGTTCATCGACTACACCACCGACATCGGCATCGCGGGCAGCAACCGCCGCCTTGCTGTACGCTACGCCCCGCTCATGCTCCAAGGGTCGGCCCGCACGTGGTTGAACAGCTTGCCGGCCGGCAGCATCAACGCATGGGTGGACTTCGAGGAGGCCTTCATCCGTAACTTCACCGGCACCTACAAGCGCCCCGGACGCCCCAGCCAGCTCACCATGTGCGTGCAGGGGCCGATGGAAACCGGCCGCGAGTACCTCGCATGCTGGACCGAGCTCCAAAACAGCTGTGAGGGCGTCCATGACGTCCAAGCCATTCAGTACTTCGTGAGTGGTTGCCGGGATGGCACCCTCCTCAAGCACAAGCTCCTGCGCTCCGAGCCAACCACCATGGCAGCGCTCATGGTCACGGCGGACAAGTACGCCAATGCCGACTCCGCCATGAATATCCAGATGGTGCTGGACGAAGCCGGCAAGGCATTGCTGGCATCCCCCTCCTAGCCGGCTGGCGAGAGCAGCCGCCAGCAGAACCAGCAGAACAACAAACGCAAGGCCGACCAGCAGGCCCCCCGCTACGACAACCGCCTCGTCGCGGCCGCCAAGCAGGCGCCCGCGGCCGAGCCGGCCGACAAGCGTCGGCAAACCAGCAAGATGGCATGGCAACCCGCCATGAGCTTTGAGGAGATGCTCGACGCTCCCTGCAAGCACCACAGCGGCGCAAGGCCATCCATGCACACGCTTCGGCAGTGCGCCATCACCAAGCGCATCACGAGGGGCGACATCCCGCCACCTCCAGCTCCGGCTCCGGGTGCGAGGCAGCCGCCTCCGCCTCCTCCCCCGCCCCCGGAAAATGACGCGATGCGCGATGATGTCTTCCCCAACCAGAAAGCAAGCTACATCGTCTTCACCAGCCTCGGCGATGACAAGCGTAGCGAGCACCTGCTCCAGCAGGAGGTGAACACCATCGCCCGGCCGTGCCAGAGTACATGCACTGGTCGGAGTGCCCGATCAGCTGGACCCAGGAGGACCACCCGGCCGTCATGCCAAACCTGGGTGGCTATGCCCTCGTCCTTGACACCACCATCGTCGCCGCCAAGCGCACTTGCAAGTTCTCACGGGTCCTCATCGATGGTGGCAGCAGCATCAACATCCTCTACCGCGACACCATGACCAAGCTCGGCATCGAGGCCAAGCAGTTGGAGCCATCCCGAATGGTATTCCACGGCATCGTGCCGGGACTGTCCTGCTCCCCCATCCGCCGGATCCGGCTTGACCTCCTGTTCAGCACAAGTGACCATTTCCGGCCCGAACCTATCTGGTTCGAGGTGGTGGACCTGTCCAGCGCGTACCACGCGTTGCTGGGCCGGCCTGCGCTCGCCAAGTTCATGGTGGTCCCCCACTACGCCTACCTAAAGATGAAGTTGCCGGGTCCCAAGGGCCTCATCACTGTCGTCGGCGACTACAAAAAGTCTTCGGAGTGCGCTCAAGCCGGCGCCAAACTGGCCGAGTCACTGTTCATAGCCGAGGAGCGGCGCCAACTCGACCGGATTGTGCCGCTGGCGAGCGAGGAGCCGGCCGTGCCTGCTTTGGCAAAGGAGCCGGCCGGCGAGGCCCCGTTCCAGCCATCCAAGGAGACCAAGAAGGTCAAGCTGAACCCGGAAGACCCCAGCTGCAGCAAGTACGTCATCGTAGGCACCCGCCTCGACAGCAAATAGGAAGGCGAGCTCGTCGACTTCCTCCGTGCGAATCGGGATATCTTTGCATGGACCCCAAAGGACATGCCGGGAATTCCTAGGAAGTACGCCGAGCACAAACTACACGTTCGCAAGGACGCCAAGCCTATCCGTCAACCATTACGTCGCTTTTCAGAAGAGAAGAGAAGAACCATCGGTGAAGAGGTCGCCAAGCTACTCGCGGCCGGCTTCATCATGGAAGTGTTTCACCCCGAGTGGCTGGCCAACCCAGTCCTCGTCCTGAAGAAGAAGAACACATGATGCATGTGCATAGACTACACCAGCCTGAACAAGGACTGCCCCAAGGATCCTTTCGCTCTCCCACGGATTGATCAAGTGATCGACTCCACCGCCGGCTGCGAGCTCCTGTCCTTCTTGGATGCTTACTCTGGCTATCATCAGATCAAGCTGGACCCGGCCGGCGCCCTGACGACGTCCTTCATCATGCCCTTCGGGGCGTGTTGCTACATCACCATGTCATTCAGCTTGAAGAATGCCGGCACCACCTTCCAGCGCTGCATGCAGAAATGCTTGTTGACGCAACTTGGCTGCAACATCCACGTCTATGTGGACGACATCATGGTGAAGACCAAGAAGCACCTCATGCTCCTTGACGACCTGAAGGAAACCTTTGCCAATCTGCGTGAGTACCAGATCAAGCTCAACCCGGAGAAGTGCGTCTTTGGCGTATCGGCCGGGAAGCTGCTCAGCTTACTCGTCTCGGAGCGCGGCATTGAGGCAAACCCGGAGAAGATCAAGGCCATCGAGCCCATGCGCAAGCCAACCCGGCTGCGCGTTGTCCAGAAGTTCACCGGCTGCTTGGCCTCGGTCAGCCGGTTCCTCAGCCGGCTGGGCGAGAGGGCCCTGCCTCTATATCAGCTGATGAAGAAGACGTCGCCGTTCGAATGGAACGACCAGGTAGACGTAGCGTTCCGGGATCTCAAACGCATGCTCTCCACCGCACCCGTCCTGGCCGCACCGGCTGACAAGGAGCCGCTGTTGCTATACATTACCGCCACCTCGTGGTTGGTCAGCACGGTGCTGGTGGTCGAGTGACCAGAGAAGGGCAAGATCCAATCCGTCCAGCGCCCAGACTACTACCTGAGCGAGGTGCTTTCTGCCTCCAAGCAGAACTACCCGCACTACCAGAAGATGTGTTACGGCGTGTACCTCACCGCCAAGAAGCTGAAGCAGTACTTCCAAGAGCATGTCATCACCGTGGTCAGCACGACCCCCATCGGCGAGATCATGGGTTGCCGGGATGCCTCTGGCCGGGTTGCCAAATGGGCCATCGAGCTGGCCAGCCACACCATCTTCTACGAGCCCTGCACCACGATCAAGTCCCAGGCCTTGGCCGACTTCCTCGTCGACTGGACGGAGACCCAGTACCTGCCACCGCCGCCGGATTCGACGCACTGGCGCATGCACTTTGACGCCTCCAAGATGCGCACCGTCTTGGGAGCCGGCATCATGTTGTCTTCCCTGAAGGGCGACCGGCTATGGTACGCACTCCAGATCCACTTCATCGCCTCCAACAACGTCACCGAGTACGAAGCCCTTGTGCATGGCCTCCGGCTTGCCAAGGAACTCGGTGTCCGGCGCATCCTATGCTATGGCGACTTAGATCTGGTGATGCAGCAGTGTTCCCGTGAGTGGGACGCCCGGGATGCCAACATGGCCAGCTACCGCTTCCTGATCCAGCAGCTCTCCGGCAACTTCGATGGCTGCGAGTTCCTACATGTCCCGTGCATAGAGAACAAAGCCTCCGACATGCTAGCCAAGATTGGCTCATCCTGGCAGGCCATACCGTCTGGTGTCTCCCTCGAGTACTTGCGCAAGCCGTCCGTCAAGCCGTCTCTGGATTCGGAGTCCATCTTCATCCCGGATGACCCTGCAGCGCCCCTCCCCAACCCGAACCCAGGGACTGCCGGTCGAAGCTCAGAGGCTGCCATCACCAAGACAGTCCCGGGGGCTGCGGATCCCGGCCCGGGGGATGCCGTCTCGACCCCGGCGACCATCGACCCTGGCCAGGGGGCCGCTCAACCCGGCCTGGTGGCTGTTGTGCTCAACCCGGCCGCCACTGTCCTTGACCCGGGGGTTGCCGCCTCCGGCTCGGGGGCTGCCGGCCCGGAACCCGTCCTGGCGGCCATCTTCATCATGGTGACGGCTCCGTCATGGGCCCAGCCAATCCTGGCTTTCCTGGAGAGTGGAGTGCTCCCCATGGACGAGACCGAGGCCCGGCAAGTGCAACGCCGGGCGTCCTCCTACAGCATCATCAACAACGAGCTCGTCAAGCGCAGCGCGACGGGCGTGTTCCAGCGCTACGTCGAGCAAGACAAGGGCATAGAGATCCTCCTTGACATACATCAGGGCGAGTGCAGGCACCACGCTGCCTCCAGGTCCCTGGTGGCCAAGGCTTTCCGCCATGGTTTCTACTGGCCCACGACCCTCAAAGATGCCGAGTCGCTCGTCCTCAAGTGCGAGGGTTGCCAACGCTTTAGCAAGCACAGCCACCAGCCAGTTTCAGCCCTACAAACCATCCCGATCACCTGGCCCTTCGCAGTCTCGGGCCTCGACATGGTGGGACCCTTCAAAACCGCTCGGGGCGGCATGACGCACTTGCTGGTGGCGGTCGACAAGTTCACCAAGTGGATCGAAGCACGACCAATCAAGAAGCTGGACGGGCCAACGGTCGTCCGGTTCATCAAGGACATCGCGGTGCGCTACGGCGTCCCGCACAGCATCATCACGGACAACGGCACCAACTTCGCCAAAGGCGCTCTGGCGCAGTACTGCTCAGTATCCGGCATCCGACTTGACCTGGCCTCCATCGCTCATCCCCAATCCAACGGCCAGGTCGAGCAGGCCAATGGGCTGATTCTGTCCGGCATCAAGCCGTGACTCGTCGAGCCCCTCATCCGCTCACCCGGCAGCTGGCTTGACGAGCTGCCCGCCGTCCTCTGGAGTCTCCGTACAACGCCAAACCGGTCGACCAGGTTCACCCCGTTCTTCCTCGTCTACGGAGCAGAAGCCGTCATCCCGACCGACATCGAGTTCGACTCACCATGAGTCGTAATGTACACAGAAGCTCAAGCCAAGGAAGCCCACGAAGATGGCGTCGACCTACTCGAAGAGGCACGCCTTTTAACCCTCAGCCGGTCGACCATCTATCAGCAAGGCCTGAGGCACTACCACAGCAAAAAGATCAAGCCCCTCGCGTTTCGCGAGGGAGACCTCGTCCTCCGACTTGTCCAGCAGCAAGCCGGCCAGCACAAGTTGACCTCCCCATGGGAGGGCCCCTTCATCGTCAGCAGAGCCCTGTGTGACCGCAACGCCTACTACCTCATTGACGCTCGCAAGCCGAACAAATGCAAGAGAGACACTGCCGGCGAAGAAGCAAGCCGGCCCTGGAATGCAGAGCTCCTTCGCCTGTTTTACAGTTAGTCGTATGCACGTATGTATCACTGCCTTATGTAGTTTCATGAAAGACAATGGGACCCCCGAACGACACTCGGGGGCTACCCTTTCCTATCAACTTGCAGCGTCTCGCACATCCTTGTAAATTTTCTTAAACCCCCACTGCCAGGTTGGCCCGCCCAACCCGGGGGCTCGAGGGCTAGCCGGCTTGACCGCAACCCGCCGTCCCCCTTAGTGCATCCCGGCATGTCCGAGTTGCCAAGGCCCTTCACTTCGCCCTAAGCCGCAGTCCGGCTTCAGCTGCTGGCCGGCAAGAACTAAGGATCAAAGCGCTGGCACGCCAAAAATCACTAAGTTGGATTCACTGGATCGGCCAACCTGGCCTCATCGCACTAAGATGCCGCATGACCGGCTGCGCGCCAGCCAGCTTCGCCGCCTACCGCTAGCCGGCCCAGTGGGTGTTTCGCTCGCGCTCAATGTTCGAAAAGCCTAAGTATTGCGCGCTCTTTCCAAGGGCGGAACTCCTTGTCACAGACCGGAACCCGGCTGTTCGACTCGCGGGGGGGAAGGCCCAGAGAAGGATCAGGTAAGAAAAAGGCTTAGAGAACAAAGAACAAAGGCGCAGACACTCGCAAAAATATTTACATTGCAGAAATATGGGCCCAAGGCCAGAATTCATTACATTCACCAGTACACCCCAGTGGGTGGGTGGACCTACCACTTGACAAAAATTCGAGAAAGATAAAACAGGGCGGCTCCATGCGGTTCCCGCGCCGGGTTGCGCAGCTGCCGGCTCCTCCATGGTGGCCTTCGGGTTCACCGAGGCGCCGGTATCGTCCAACGCGGCCACGTCGTCCTCATAGGCACCTGTCTCCTCGGAGCTACCCGGTAGATCATCGAGCGCCAAGTCAAAGTTATCGGGCGGCACCACCCCACCATCTTCGGTCCGCTCTACCTGGAACTCGTCATGCAATGCAAACGAGGCCAGGTAGCTGGCCCGTGCGGTGATCCGGCCCGCCTCCGCCTGCAGCTAGGGCTCCGCACTGGCTCGCTGGGCCACCAGCTGGTCTAGGTTCAAACCCGGATACCAAGACATGACAAACCTCAGTGCCAAGTCAGCGCCGGTGCGAGCGGCGGAAACACGCCACGCATGAAGCCACGCCGGTCCAGCTTCCAGCTAGCGCACTAGCCATGTGAAGGAGTTGGGCGTGACCGCACCCGGCCAGAGGGCCGCTGCCAAGCCCAACCCGGCCTCGGAGAGCCTCGCCGTCTGCTCGTCCAGGGCCTGCAGGCGGGTCTCCGCCACATGCATGATCTCCGAGAAGGTCCAGGCGGCGTGCGGATCGTCTTCAGCGCCCGCGTCCGCCCGGGTCGACCGGTGGTTGCGCACGGCCTCATCCGCCTTCTCTTGCATTTCCGGGAAGTACTCTATCGAAGCAGAGAAGCAAGACCGTCAGCCATAGAATAAACAAAGCCGGCTGTGCAGCCCGGCGAAACCAACGGGGAAACACTTACTGGCGAAGGCCTCATCCAAGTGCTGCGCTTCGCACAACATACCATGCCGCTCCAGGTCCCCGGCACGCTCGTGCACTTCAAGCGCCTTCTCCAGCTCGACGCGCTGGTCGACGGCCGCCTTCAGCTCGTCATCCTTGGCGGCGGCCACTTTCTCGTGCTCCTCCTTGAGGCGGAGGAGCTCCGCCTGGTGGGCCTCCTCCGCCTTGGCGGCCTCTGCCTTCAGGCGCTCCACCTCGGCCTGGAGCTGGCTCTTGTCACCGGCCAGCTGATCACGCTGCTGGCTGGCTTTGGCGAGCGCCTGCTGGGCCTCCGCCACCTTGGCGGCCTCCGCCTTCAGCTGCCCCACCTCGGCCTGGAGCTGGCCGGCGTCGCAACCGCCTGGTCACGCTGTTGGTCGGCTTCAACTAGCCGGGTTCACAGGTCCGGCACCTCGGCCGCGGCAGCTGCGCGGCAAAGATTCAAAGTCAAGACAGCAGAAGAAAAAAAAGACTCTTTAAGATTCGACACAACTACTACATAGTTGGCCCGAATCTAGGGGACTACACCCAGTGGGTGCGCTAGCGCGCCCCCACTAAAAAGCACGCAAGACGTACCTTCAGCAAGGCGGAGCACCTCCTCCTTGGCAGCGAGTTGCGCCATGATCTCCTGATGCTTCTCCAGAAGCCGATTGTAGATGCCGACTCGGAGGGCATCCAGGTGCTGCACGAAAACAAGAATTAGCACAAGACTCTTTAAGATTCAACCCAACTACTACGTAATTGGCCAGAACCTCGGGGGCTACACCCAGTTGGTGCGCTGGCGCGCCCCCACTAGCCGGCTATAAGAGAAAAGCTAGAGGAAGAACTCACGATCACGGTGCACTCCAGCTCCCGCGCCCGCTCCATTTCGGCCTGGGCAAAGGCCTGAACCCGGTCCGCGCGCCCACGAAGATGCTGGCGCATGGCGGCCATCGACGCCTCCTCCCGCGTCAGCGGCCCGAAGACGGCTCGGCAGGACCCGGCCCAAACCTGCTGTGACCCGACGGCAGGGGGACCAACCGGTGATGCCTGCGGCTGCGTGATCACTAGGGCGTGCTCGCCGCCCGCCGCCTCCTCGCCGGCCGGCCTCGACCCCGGTGCTCCGGCCGGTGTCGCCTACGGCGCCCCATCCGGCATCACATCCGGCGTCGCCTGCGGCGCCCCTCCCGGGGCAGCCCCTCCTCCGCCACCTCCTTCAACCTCCACCCGCTCGACCATGTCGTTGCAGGGTGGGGTGTCGTCGTCAATCTCCACGACCTCCCGGTCATCCACCGCCATCTCCACCCGGCCGTCCGGGTCGCGCCCCTCCTCTGTCGGCGGCACGATGACCGTCTCCACCGGCTCGAGGCCCGCCAGCATCTCTGGCCATGCCGGCTCTGGCCTCCGCGGCCCTGGCCCAGGCCTGGGCCGAGGCCGCCTCCAGCTCCTTCTCGGCCTTGTTCCGGGCCTGCCAGGCGCAGCGCTCCGTGTCCGCCTGGTCCAGGCCAAGGTCCTCCTCGGCCCGGTCCTCGGGCAGATCAATGCGCTGGTCCGGGTCCTCCGAAATGAGAAGCCACCCCAGACGCGGCATCTATCGCCGCCAGCGCCGGCTCTAGCGGCGTCCTGACTCCGCAAAAGAAAGCATGAGAAAAGAACGACTCGGCAGCACGCCGGAGCAAGAAAGCATACCCGATTGCCGTCGGGATTGCCTGTCTTGTCGGCGCCGCCAGAACGATGCGGCGCCTCCTCTTGGCATCCGATTTCCCGCCTGTGACCGGGTCCGTCGTGCGCTTTGCGGCCGGCTTCGGCCTCGGCACCGCGTCCTCCTTCCCGTGCGGCCAGCACGCGGGATGACCCGGCCCCAGCCGTCTTCTCTGGCCGCCTTGAGGGATCGACGTTGCTGCCTCCTCCCCTCGGTGGCGCTGCACCATCGGCATGCGTCAGCACCTCCACGTTGTCGTCCGACCAATCTCGTAGGAGATCTTGATGCGGAGACTTACCCACATGGCGTGCCTTGCCGGCTTCGGCATCGGTCGTCCCCGGGTTCTCGGCGAAGGACTCCGCCCCCTCTGAGCGGGCCTGCTCGACGGCCAATACATGCATCCTCGTCCCATCATGCGTTGGCCGGATTACGTTCTGCAGCACCTCCCACGTCGCATCAGGACGAAGGAGAAGCTGAGACATTGTGAAAAAAGAATACCAGGGACTCACCGCCGGCGCCGGGATCTCCGCGTTGTAGGGCGCCTTCCCGAAGTGCCAATCCAGGGCCAACCTAGCCTTGGAGATACCATTCACCCGTTTGGCCACCTGCTCCTGGTTCAGCCTCCTGGACGACATCCGGGTGGGATCCCGGTGGTCGCCCATCAGGCCGATGATGTGCACCCGGCGCTGCAGCAACAGAACCCGGCGCGCGATGAAGGCGGCCACGAGGTCTGTCCCCTTGAGGCCCTCCCGCGCTGTCATTTCCCGAATCCGGTCGCAGAGGTTCAGCATCCCCTGCGGTGGGTTCTTGGGCATGTAGCCCCAGTTCATCTTGGCGAGCGGCCGCACGTTGGTGAATGGGGGCAAGTTGATGGCGTCGCCTCCTCCGCCGACGCGGCAAACATAGAAGAAGGTATTCTGCCACTTCTTGGCAGAATCCTCGATGGGTATCTTGGGGAACACCCCGTTCGGCCGAACCGAGACGACGGCGGCCCCACAGTCAGACATGGCCCCGGCCTTTGGCCCCTGCTGCTTGAGGAAGAAGAGGCGGCTCCAGAGCTCCACATCTGGCTCCACCCTCAAATACCCCTTGCAGAGGGTGACGAAGCCCGAGAGCTGCAGCACGGCGTTGGCGCCTAGGTGGTGCGGCTGCAGCCCAAAGGAGAGAAAGGCATGGAAGAAGGCACTCACGGGGAGGCCGAGCCCGCGCTTGAAGTGGCTATAGAGAACCACGCACTCGTCATCCCGCGTCTATGGCTCCACCTCCCTTCCAGGCACGCGAGAGGCCACCTCCGCCACCGGCGGCAGGCGTCGAGTGTCGCCAAGACACTAAATGTCCTCATCAGTGACGATGGAACCCTCCCACGAGCCTTTCGGCAGCGCCATTCGCAGTGCTCGGCGAGGGTGTGAGAAGCGGAGGAGGAAAGAAGATAGCGCGGTCGGTGGATGGCTCGGGCGGCGCCTGGCGTTCCGATGGAAGGCGAAGCTCGAGGAGGTCCAGAGAGGAAGGAAAGAAGGAGGCAGGGGGCGTGTGCGTGAATGATTTCCGCTGCCCCCTCCCTCCGATTTATAACCGCGCCAAGAACATGGGGAAGTGGGATCGGTTGCGCCCACCCTTTCCACTTCCCTGCAGTGTGTGGGCATGTTTCCCCCACGAATTAACTGCATCGAGAAGGGCAACCGTCCGCAGTCACCACATTAAATCCCCGCGCGGGGGCCGAGGGCATGGCGTGTCGGGCCCCAGCCCGCTGTTATGTCCCGTCGCGCGCGTGGCCTGGCAGTGCCTCCTCGGCTACTGCCCGCCACGTGGTGCCCGCATCGGGTAGTGGGACGCGCACCCCCTCCCCCTCCAAGATTCGATGGACTCCTCGGTTTCCCGCCCCGTCCGGGATGCCACGATCCGTCTTCCGAAAACCGGCACACAGTGGGTGTTGCCGGACCCGGCGGGCGCAGGCTTTATCAACTCCAGCCGCCTTCTCAGGGGGTGAAACTACAAAGGCCCCACTGCTTGGAGCCGACGCGCATTCACAGCTTCGGGGACTACTGTCGGGGGGATGGACCCCGGGCAGGCAACGGAACCCGGATCCTTTTCAAAACATCAGGGCTAGCAACGCCCCTCAATCCGGCTTGTCCTTGGCCGGGTTCCGCAACCCGGCCAAGTCCCTCAACCTGGCCAGGCCCGCTAGCGCATACCGGCCAGTCCTGGTGAGTCAAGACGTCATCAAGCAAACGCCATCATAGTGCGTCCCTCAACCCGGCCATGGGTCAGCTCCCGTCCCGTCCAGCGCGTACGGCGAAACAAGTTCCCATGAAGAGATGAGCAAGGCAACAGTGGCCCACCTACCCCGTTGAGTGGCAGGAGCGTGGCAACAGTGGCCCACCTACCCCGCTGACCAGGGCTGGCATGGCTACAGTGCATCCCCGTCCTGCTGGCATAAGTCGACGGTGACCAGGCGACGTGCCACTGTAGCCGAGCCGGCTCAACCACTCCGTGACGCATGACAAGATGGGGAACAGTGCCCCCTGGTGCACAAGGCCCATGCCCGGAGCACCCGGCGTACCCTGGTACCCGGCGGGCCCCAGCGCCGGCCTCCCAGACGTTGACATCCCGGCCCTATGGCCATGTAACTTTACCATTGTAACCCTGGGGGGTTGACCTATAAAACCCCCTAGGAAGCCTCCATGCAAGAGGAAGAAGAGAGATCATCAGTAGAATACACACTTAAGGAGAAGGAGCAGCCTATGCTTTGGCATGTCTTCCTTCCTCCCCGAAACAGCTCTAGGAGCAAGCTTGTATCATCCACATATAAACCACACTCGGCAGGACTAGGGGTGTTATCTCTTCGGAGAGCCCCGAACCTGGGTATGTCTTGCGTTCCTCGCTCGTTCATGCCGACCTCGCCTCTGGATCCCACCGGTGCCCTCGAGCCTGTCCCTCTCTTTAGCCATCCTTTGGCATCTGTCGTGTGCCCACCACGACACTAGCCCTTTCTGAGACTGCAAAACATAAATGCGGAGCACCCCTGAAGTTCAAGCACTGACTAGACATTATAGTTCATGGCAAAAGACGTCCACTCATACTCAACATCAACTAAAAACAAAGCATATAAATGACAATAGTGCTCTCCAGCTGGTGCTTCAATAAGAAGGTGATGACTCAACAATAAAAGTAAATAGATAGGCCCTTCATAGAGGGAAGAAGGGATTTGCAGAGGTGCCAGAACTCGAAGCTTTTTAAAACAGAGATGAATATAATTTTGAGAGGTATGCTTTCATTGTCAATGTAGCGACTGAGAGTTCCCAATATCTTCCATGCTAGACACATTATAGGCGGTTCCCAAACAGAAAGGTAAAGTTTTTACTCCCCCTCCACCAACAAACACAAGCCATGGCTAATCGAATCCTCGGGTACCCTCCATACCAACAACAATGGGTTTTGTTTCATTATTATATTTTGATTTTGATTTTGAATATAGGATTGGGCATCCCGATTACCAGCCACTTTCTTGTGAATGATGAGTGAATAAACACTCATCGTGAGAATAACCCACCTAGCATGGGGACCGCACCCTGTCACTTCATGAGCGATTCAGGCATACAAAACAGATTATTATTTGAAGATTTAGAGTTTGGCACATGCAAATACCGCATATAGGTAGGTATGGTGGACTCATATGGAATAACTGTAAGTGCATCTAGTGCCCCTTAGTGATTTTGGTGTATTGAATACTTATAGGTTAAGGGCCTAATGTGTTTGTGAGTGTACACAGGTCTTATAAGTCTCTGAGGAGTTTGATATATCCGAAGAATGTCGACCTCTCAAAATGAATGTCTTCATCTGAAGACTTTGTGCCTTTCTTGAAGACTTTGAAAATGAGGAAATTGGTGTGACCTTGAAGATATTGATGCGAGGACTATGAAGCGTGAAGACTTTTGTTTTCATAGTTTCATTTCCTTCTTTTGAGTCATAGGAAACACTGTATTGTTAAAGGGGGTCGAGGTAATACTAAGGAAAAATTTCCAAGTGATGCTCATCTCAAAGCCTACACATACCCAATCCTTCGAGTGAAGCCTTTGGAAATCTCTTGCAGTTCAGTCAAGTTCTTCAGTAGCAGAGACGAAGTTCTTCTGGTCTGTGAGGAATTTGTTCTGACTGAGGATTTAGGAATTCGCCAATGCGAATTGCCTACAGTGAGGAACACGATAGCCCTGAGGAATTTCATGGTTCGAATTTCTGACCGTTGTTGTGCTTTGCGCCAGCTGTCCAGATATCTTATCCACATAACGGTCAAATCATTAGGGGCATTTATGTCTTATCATGTTGGGTTGCTCCCTGGCTATAAATAGCCGCCCCCTTCAACCACCAGCTGGTTGGCTGCTCCGAGAGTGATTAACAAGTGTCATTTAGAGCATCCCATCCTCCGAGGAATTTGAGAGAAAATCATCAGTGAGGAAAACCCAAAACCCCAACACCTAAAACCCAAAGTGATTGAGCATCACTGATGAGATTGTTCCTGTGTGGAGCCGATGCTTCTTACCTTTGAAGACTATGCATCTTCCAGACGGTTAGGCGTCATGGTCTAGAGCATCCAAGAGGAATTGTGGATCGCCGGGTGATCGAGTTTGTGAAGGTTTGGAAGTCACCTTGAAGACTTACCACGAGTGATTGGGCGAGGTCTGTGTGACCTTAGCTCAAGGAGAATACGGTAAGGACTGTGTGTCCTGGGACTGTGTGTCCTTTGGTTTAAATACCTAGCCGCTCCAACCAGATGTACAACTGTCATAGCAGTTGGAACTGGTCTACGAAATCACTGTCTTCACCAAGCTAATGGTTATATTTCCTCAACCCATTCATTTCCTTGTTTACTTGTTGTTGAACTTGATTGGTATTGTTTGAAGACTTTGACTGAAGACTTTCTCAATTTCCTCAACCCAAATTCTTCAGTCACCTTGTCTTCTGCCTACTTATATTGCTTACACGCTACTTGTGCTCTGTCCTTGTTTCATCTCATCATGATGACTATGTTACTGCCATGTTATGCTTGCTCTTTAGTACTTTATCCGCTGCTTGTATTTCATTGCTTAGCAAATTCCTCAAGTAGAAATTCCTCAGTGAAGAATTTGTAAAAATTGCCTATTCACCCCCCCCCCCTCTCGTCGATATAACGCACTTTCAATCACTTTGGGTTTAAGGAAGTGGATGCACAAGCAGTATTCTCGCTTAGTACAAGTGAAGGCTAGCAAATAGATTGAGGAGCGACCAACTAGAGAGTGACAATGGTCATAAACATGCATTGAGGTTAATCAACACTCGGTACATGCATGAGTAGGATATAAATCACCATGAACATAAATACCGTGGAGGCTATGTTGGTTTTGATTCAACTACATGTGTGAACATGTGCCAAGGCAAGCCATTTGAATCATTCAGAGGAGGATACCATCCTATCATACTACATCATAACCATTTTAAATGCATGTTGGCACACAAGATAAACCATTATCCACTCCTAGCTAATTAAGCATGGCATGAGTAACTATGATCTCTAATTGTCATTGCAAACATGTTTACTCATAATAGGTTGAATCAAGAACGATGAGCTAATCATATTTACAAAAACAAAATAGGTCAAGTTCATACCAGCTTTTCTTCACCTCAATCATTTTTTCAAATTTCGTCATTATTGACTTTCACTTGCACGACCGAATGATGTGAATAATAATAAGAGTGCACGTGTCGTGGACTAAGCTGGAATTTGCAAACATTTATTCAAAGGAGAAGACAAGGTAATATGGGCTCTTCGTTAGATCAATAATAATGCATATGAGAGCCACTCAACATTTTCATCGTGGTCTTATCCTTACGACCCAAAGAAAAGAAAAGTATTTCAAAGAAGCACACTAAAATATTTTTGGAGTTTTTGTTTTTCTCTGAAGAAAGCAAAATGAAGGGAAAACGAAAATGAGAAAAACTATTTACACATGAAAGCTCCCAACAAGCAAAAGAAGAACGAGAAATCTTTTTGGGTTTTCTTTTAATACTACAACTAATTAAACTAGAAAGAAAAACTAAAAATAAGCAAGAAATATTTTTGGATTTTATCAAAGTTTTTCAAACACACAAGAAGAAAGCAAGAAAATAAACTAACATGGATTATACAATGAAAAAGGATGAACACCGACAAATGGAATGAATGTGTGATACATGAATGTAATGTCGGTGAGAGATACGTACTCCCCCAAGCTTAGGCTTTTGGCCTAAGTTGGTCTATGGCCACGGCTGGCCGGGGCGATATCTGAAGTCGTAGTTGGGGTTGAACTCTATTGTAGCTGCCACCGCTTGGCGGGCTGCCTCGTTTAGGCGAGCGGTCTCCCTCGCCCTCTCATACTCCTCTGCCTCCTCTATGAGTATGAAATATCTTCGTTTTACCTGAAATTCAAAGAAGGCAGGAGCAGGAAGCGTAATATGGATGACGTGGCACCTGCCAGAGATTAGTCTGTACTGAAAAGGCAAGTAGCCCCTCTCAAGAAACTAGAGACGCTTGATACGTCTCCAACGTATCTATAATTTTTTATTGTACCATGCTATTATATTATCTATTTTGGATGTTTTATATGCATTAATATGCTATTTTATATTATTTTTAGGACTAACTTATTAACCAAGAGCCCAGTGCCAGTTTTTGTTTTTTCCTTGTTTTTGAGTTTTACAGAAAAGGAATATCAAACAGAGTCCAAACGGAATAAAACTTTCGCGATGATTTTTCTTGAACCAGAAGACATCCACGGAACTTGGAGATGAAGTCAGAAGAGTCCCGAGGGCTCCACAAGCCCTCAGGGTGCACCCTAGGGGGGCGTGACCCCCTGGGAGTCCACCGACCTCCCTCTCAGCTCTATAAATTCACAAATATTCCCAAACGACCAGAAGCGTCCACCAAAATACTTTTCCGCCGCCACAACCTTCTGTACCCGTGAGATCCCATCTTGGGGCCTTTTCCGGCACCCTGCCGGAGGGGGATTCGATCACAGAGGGCTTCTACATCAACTCTATTACCCTTTTGATGAAGTGTGAGTAGTTTACCACAGACCTATAGGTCCATAGCTAGTAGCTAGATGGCTTCTTCTCTCTCTTTGATCTTCAATACAATGTTCTCCTCGATGTTCTTGGAGATCTATCCGATGTAATATTCTTTTATGGTGTGTTTGTCGAGATTCGATGAATTATGGATTTATGATCAGATTATTTATGAATATAATTTGAATCTTCTCTGAATTCTTATATGCATGATTTGATATCTTTGTATTTCTCTTCGAATTATCGATTTGGTTTGGCCAACTAGATTGGTTCTTCTTGCAATGGGAGAGGTGCTTAGTTTTGGGTTCAATCTTGCGGTGTCCTCACCCGGTGACAAAGTAGGGGTAGCGAGCCACGTATTGTATTGTTGCCATCAAGGATAAAAAGATGGGGTTTTCATCATATTGCTTGAGTTTATCCCTCTACATCATGTCATCTTACTTAAGGCGTTACTCCGTTCTTATGAACTTAATACTCTACATGCATGATGGATAGTGGTCGATGTGTGGAGTAATAGTAGTAGATGCAGGCAGGAGTCGGTCTACTTGACACGAACGTGATGCCTATATTCATAATCATTGCCTTGGATATCGTCATAACTTTGCGCTTTTCTATCAATTGCTCGACAGTAATTTGTTCACCCACCGTATGTTTTCTTTCAAGAGAGAAGCCTCTAGTGAAACCTATGGCCCCCGGGTCTATTTTCCATCATATATTTTCAAATCTATAAACCAAAAATACCTTGCTGCAATTTATTTATTTTTACTTTGTTTTATGTATTAGTAATCTTTTATATCTATCTCTATCAGATCTCATCCTTGCAAGTAACCGTGAAGGGGTTGACAACCCTTTTATCGCGTTGGGTGCAAGTGTTTGATTGTTTGTGCAGGTGCATAGATTGGAGACTTGCGTGTACCTCCTACTAGATTGATACCTTGGTTCTCAAACTAAGGGAAATACTTATCTCTATATTGCTGCATCACCCTTTCCTCTTCAAGGGAAAAACCAACACAAGCTCAAGAAGTAGCTACGCTCCATAGCGGCATAATCAAGAAAAGCAGGTGGTAACTGAGTATCATCATCCCTTATAGGTACCCCAAGATAATCAGCTAAACGAGTGGCATAAATTCCACCAAAGAAATCTCCATCTAAGGCATTATTATGTAACTGACATGCAATGATAGCCCCCAAATTATATTGTTTATCGTTCATTACCGCGCTCTTGAGAACACTCAAATCAGAAGCGCAAAGGTGGCTATAGTCATGTTTACCATTGATGCCTCTACCTATAAATAGAGCAAAATAATGTAAAGCAAGAAAGTGAATGCTCCCTATAGTAGCTTTTGTTATGCTTCTAGTTTCACCTAGAGTAATGCTAGCAAGGAACTCAACACAATCAAATTTACGAGGTTCAGTATAAATGCCCCATTGCGGAATTTTGCATGCTTCATTGAATTCTTCAAGGTTCACGCGAAATGATTTATCATAAAGATTAAATAGAACAGAATGTGTATTGCGATGGACTGAATGCTCAAATCTCCGCACAAAAGAATCAGTGACATTGTAATATTGCAAGCACTTATCTGACAAGAAGTCCGTCAGGCCGGCATTGTGCACGTACATATCAAATTCTTCCTTGAAACCTGCGCGAGTCCTGAAATAATCCAGGCCACTCGCAAGGTTGCACTAGAGCTTCCCTTGGTGGTTCGAGTTCCGGCTCACGTATAGCGAGCCTTGAGGATTTCTTCTTCAAGGAACCACCTTGGAACATCTTCGTAAACATTTTCTCCCTTTGATAATTTCTGAAATTATTAGTGACTCAAAATAAAAGTGAACAAAACTCAACAAAATTGATAGCAACTACTCCTACAAGTGTCTAGAGGCCATATCCTGCACCAAAACTAGTTTGAACCATATAAATTTGACATGCAAGCTCAAGAACATGGTCACCTACAGTTGCTAAATGTGCAAATAATAAACCACTAGAACAAAAACTAATTGGACCAACGGAGGAGTCACATACCGATGAACAATCCCCCAAAACAGTTTCGGAAATGGAGTTCCGAGCAAGGAGATCGAAAATGGCAGTAAGATGAGCAAGAACACAGGTTTGAACAAGTTGGTGATTTTTTCTGGAGGGAGAAGAAGAGCATGGGTGGCTGGAATAAGTGAGGGGGCCTATGTGGGCCCCACAAGCTTGCTAGGCATGCCTAGGGGGTGGGCTCGCCCTCTGAGCTTGTGGCTCACAGGTGCACCCCCCCGGGGTGTGTTCAGTGCCACTATTTTTTATATTTTGCAGAAAAAATCAAATTAAATTTTCAGGGCATTCTGAGAACTTTTATTTTCTCGTCATTTTTTAGTGCACGGATAATTCAGAAAACAGCATAATCATGGCATTTCTACTTTATTAATTCTAAATAACAGAAAGTAAAAAGTGGGTACAGAAGGTTGTGTTTACTAAATTCATCGACCACATGCCCGTCAAAAGAAATCCATTAACAAGGTTGATCAAGTCTTATTAACAAACTTCTTCGGAGTGGCATGAAACTGGAGAATCTTCGTATAACACTACCCAACAATAATAATTTCATATCCCTTTTTGACAGTGGGAATAGGGAATTCAAAACCTCCAATAGTAATTGTTGAAATTTTTTCAACAGAATTGATACTATTCCCTTGAGGTTGTTTCTTCGGAAAGTGTACCGTGTGTTCATTACCATTGACATGAAAAATGGCATTGCCCTTGTTGCAACAAATAACAGCCCCTACAGTGCTCAAAAAGGGTCTGCCAAGGATGATCGACATACTATCATCCTCGGGTATATCAAGAATAACAAAGTCCGTTAAGATAGTAACATTTGCAACTATGACGGGCACATCCTCACAAATACCGATGTGTATAGCAGTTGATTTATCAGCCATTGCAAAGAGATTTTAGTTGGTGTCAACTTATTCAAATCAAGTCTTCTATACAAAGAGAAGGGCATAACACTAACACCAGCTCCTAGATCACATAAAGCAGTTTTAACATAGCTTCTTTTAATGGAGCATAGTATAGTTGGTATTCCTGGGTCTGCTAGTTTCTTTGGTATTCCACCCTTAAATGTATAATTAGCAAGCATGGTGGAAATTTTAGCTTCTGGTATCTTTCCTTTATTTGTAACAATATCTTTCATATACTTGGCATAAGGAGACATTTTCAGAATATCAGTCAAACGCAAACGCAAAAAGACGGGTCTAAGCATTTCAACAAAGCGCTCAAATTCTTCATCATCTTTATTCTTTGAAGCTTTAGGAGGAAAAGGCATGGGTTTCTGAACCCATGGTTCCCTTTCTTTACCGTGTTTCCAAGCAACAAAGTCTCTCTTATCATATCTTTTATTCTTAGGTTGTGGGTTATCAAGATCAACAGCAGGTTCTATTTCCACATCATTATCAGTGCTAGGTTGAGCATCTACATGAACATCATCATTATCATTATTACTAGGTCCATGTTCATCACCAGATTGTGTTTCAGCATCAGAGATAGAAATATCATTTGGATTATCAGGTGTGTCTATAGTAGGTTCACTAGAGGCATGCAAAGTCCTATCATCTTTATTTTTCTTTGTAGATGGGCTAGGTGCATTAGTATTAATTCTTTGAGAGTCTTGTTCAATTCTTTTAGGATGGCCTTCAGGATACAAAGGTTCCTGAGTCATTTTACCACCCCTAGTCACAACTTTAACAGCATGATCATTCATCTTAATTATTGTTCATCTCATTAAGCAAATCATTTTGTGCCTTGAGAACTTGTTCTACTTGGGTTTTTATCATGGATGCACTTTGACATCATTAACAGTTCTAAACATATAGTCACTCAAGCGTTCAATCATATAAGCATTTTGTTTCAATTGTCTACTAACATATGCATTGAAGTTTTCTTGTTTAATAATAAAGTTATCAAATTCATCCATGCATTGACTAGCAGATTTAGTATAAGCAATATCACCTTCATCAAATCTATAGAGAGAATTTACCTCTACTACCTGTGTCGGGGTATTAGGACCATGTATTTCCTCAATAGGTGGTAAATTCTTAACATCTTCAGCTTTAATACCTTTTTCTTTCATAGATTTCTTTGCCTCTTGCATATCTTCAGGACTGAGAAATAGAATAGCCCTCTTCTTCGAAGTTGGCTTGTGTGGTGGTTTAGGAAGAGTCCAGTCATTGTCATTACTCAATATATTATTCAATAATTCTTCAGCTTGTTCAACAGTTTGTTCCCTGAAAACACAACCAGCACAACTATCCAGGTGGTCCCTAGAAGCATCGGTTGGTCCATTATAAAAGATATCAAGTATTTCATTTTTCTTGAGAGGATGATCAGGCAAAGCATTAAGTAATTGGAGAAGCCTCCCCCAAGCTTGTGGGGGACTCTCTTCTTCAATTTGCACAAAGTTAAATATTTCCTGTAAAGCAGCTTGTTTCTTATGAGCAGGAAAATATTTTTCAGAGAAGTAATATATAATATCCGGGGGACTATGCACACAACCAGGAGCAAGAGAATTAAACCATGTCTTAGCATCACCCTTTAATGAGAAAGCAAACAACTTAAGAATATAGTAGTAGCAATTTTTTTCCTCATGAGGAAATAGGGTGGCTATATCATTCAGTTTAGTAAGATGTGCTACAACAGTTTTGAATTCATAACCATGGAAAGGATCAGATTCAACCAAAGTAATAAACTCAAGATCGATAGAGAATTCATAATCCTTATCAGTAACAAAGATAGGTGAAGTAGCAAACTTAGAATCATATTGCATTCTAGCATTCAAAGATTTTTCTTTCCACTTGCATAATAATTTCTTAAGATCATCTCCATCTTTACAAGCAAGAAAATCCCTAGCTACCACTCCATCCATAACATAACCCTTAGGTATATCAGGCAATTCATATCTTGGAGAGCTAGATCTAATAGGTGTTTCAAAGTGTTCAATTTCAAAGGCTTCATCAGTTTCAGCATTCTCATTTTCTTTAGCTTTAGCAAGTTGTTCATCAAGAAATTCACCCAGTGGCACAGTTTTATCAAATAAAGTACTAGCATCATCATAAGTATCATTCATAGCAGAAGTAGCATCATCAACTACTTGCGACATATCAGGATTAATAGCAGGTGGTGGTGTCGCAAGCTTACTCAAAACAGAAGGTGAATCAAGTGCAGAGTGTGATGGCAGTTCCTTACCTCCCCTCGTCCTAGAGGGAATGATCTTGGTTCTGGTATCTTTCAGATTCTTCATAGTGGTCAACAGATATAAATCCCAAGTGACTCAGCAAATAGAGCTATGCTCCCCGGCAACGGCGCTAGAAAAAGGTCTTGATAACCCACAAGTATAGGGGATCGCAACAGTTTTCGAGGGTAGAGTATTCAACCCAAATTTATTGATTTGGCACAAGGGGAGCCAAAGAATATTCGCAAGTATTTGCAATTGAGTTGTCAATTCAACCACACCTGAAAGACTTAACATCTGCATCAAGGTGATCAGTAGCAAAGTAGTATGATAGTAACGGTAATAGTGGTAATAGTAACAGTAGTGATTTTGTAGTGATTGTAACAGCAGCAACAACGAAAGTAACTTAGCAAAGATCAATATGTGAAAAGCTCGTAGGCATTGGATCAGTGATGGATAATTGTGTTGGATAATATTCATCATGTAGCAGTCATAACCTAGGGTGACACAGAACTAGCTCCAATTCATCAATGTAATGTAGGCATGTATTCCGTATATAGTCATACATGCTTATGGAAAAGAACTTGCGTGACATCTTTTGTCCTACCCTCCCATGGCAGCAGGGTCCATAAGGAAACTAAGGGATATTAAGGCCTCCTTTTAATAAAGAACCAGAACAAAGCATTAGCACTTAGTGAATACATGAACTCCTCAAACTACGGTAATCACTGGAATGAATCCCAATTATTGTCACCTTGGGGTATGCGGATCATAACTCGTAATAGGTGCATATAACTTTGCAAGATAGGAATATAGAACACAAATATACTCATGAAAACATAATAGGTTCAGATCTGAAAGCATGGCACTCGGCCCCTAGTGACAAGCATTAAGCATAGCAAAGTCATAGCAACATCAACCTCAGAACATAGTGGATACTAGGGATCAAGCCCTAACAAAACTAACTCGATTACATGATAAATCTAATCCAACCCATCACCGTCCAGCAAGCCTACAAAGGAATTACTCACTCCCGGCGGTGAGCATCATGAAATTGGCGGTGAAGGAAGGTTGATAATGACGATGGTGACGGATTCCACCCTCTGGAGCCCCGAACGGACTCCAGATCAGCCCTCCCGATGAAGAACAGGAGGTGGCGGCGGCTTTGTATCGTAAAACGCAATGAATCCTTCTCTATAATTTTTTTTCTTGGCGAATAGGTATATATGAAGTTGGAGTTAGGGTTGCCGGAGGTCCAGGGGGCCCCCAAGCCTGGGAGGCGTGCCCTGGGGGGTGGGCGTGCCCCTTGAGCTTGTGGCTCCTGGGTGGCGCCCCCTCTGGTATATTTTTCCGCCAGTATTTTTTATATATTCCACAAAAATTCTCCGTAAATTTTCAAGTCAATCCGAGAATGTGATTTCTGCACAAAAACAACACCATGGCAATTCTGCTTAAAACAGCATCAGTCCAGGTTAGTTCCATTCAAATCATGCAAATTGGAGTCCAAAACAAGAGCAAAAGAGTTTGGAAAAGTAGATACGATGGAGACGTATCAATATCCTTTATAGCATTTGTTCTCATAACCATCCACTTGTTCCTTGCATATCTCCCATGAATCATAAACTCCCGGATTCCTACCGGTGTACACCACATACCAGTTCCACTTCATCTACAGAGATAAATAAACAAGCTGACAAGATCATAGTTATCCAATAACATAGAGCAAAGTCACATCACATGCTTCATAGCATCATAGACGATACAAATAACCACATTGCAGTTCACTAGTAGTTCAGAAGCAAAATTTTAGCTCCTTCATAGCAACCTAGAAATTAAGTTCACATGCATCGGCCATATAGATCACATAAAGGCAGTGCACTAGTAGTTTAGAACTAAAAGTTCAGCTCCATCATGACTTCTCCTCGCCTTCCATCATCTTCGTGATCTCGGCTTGGGCGGTCCTCGCAGCTTCAATGTGTCAGGACCCCGATCCAAAGTCACACCGATCTAGCATGTAACACATCATATCACTTTGCGGCCTCACGCACGGTATTCCCACGGCTGCAGCCTTACCTTGGCCGGGACCGTTTGCGCCTTTTGGCTCACGTATATGATTGTGTCGCTAGCATCCATATGACAGAGAACCCGAGCCGACATGACTAGTTGTAAACCCAAGGTGGCACAAACTTACAGGGACAGGCATACGTAACCCAGCAATGAACGTGTCGGTCATTAACGTATGAACCCAAGTCGTAGCAAGCTACAAGGACTTAAAGGAACAACGCATGACATTTCCCCAAAGGGACAGACACAGGAACAAAGAAGGATACATGTCGGCCAACCTAAGTGTTCCGGAGCAGTAGCGAACTACCATGGCTCAGTGGAAGCACTAGGAGACATTTCCCCATAAGGAAGGCTACCAAGAATAAACAACTAGGTGTCGGTTCCCACACATACCAAGCATTTCAATAACATACACACAATATGCTCGATATGTGTAAATACAACATGGCATCACAACAAAACTCTACAACACAAAGTATTTATTCAATAGGCTCCGAGGAGCCAGATATTACAAACATGGGTCTCATGACCCAGCATTCAAGTCATACAAGCAACAAGCACAGGCGAAAGCATAAACATGTCTGAGTACAGACATTTGAAAAGAAAGAAGGCGAGGAAGCCTGTCTATCTATAAGACCCTCTAAAGGAGCCAGACCTCTGTCTGGGATTCCCAAGCTAATTGTCGAAGCCCACGAAGAACTACTAGTGAGACTGAAGCCTCTCTGCAAAACATAAATTAAGCAAACGTGAGTACAAATGTACTCAGCAAGACTTACATCAGAACTAGCTACATATGCATCGGTATCAACAAACGGGTGGTGGAGTTTAAGTGCAGCAAGCCAGCTTTGACTCAGTGGCTATCCTGTACTATGACTACCAGTATTTTCTTTGAGGTGGGAAGCGCACACGAGTCCACATATTCACCATATCAATACACCACTATGGATCTGCTCCCGTCTCCCTACGAGAAGGCCATCCATAGCACTCACGCTTATCTTGCGCATTTTAGAGTATCCACTTCCAGTTATCCATGAACAATGTAAGCGTTCCAAGTAGTCCATATTCGTGGACGCGGCTATTCGAATAGATCATTAATAACCCTGACTCAAAGGAACCCATCCCCGTCCCATCAGCAACGTTCCCTCTTCGAACACGTATCTACGTCCAGTCCGGACACTGTGCCATGTCGTGTGTCACCTGGACACATGCGCCATGCGCCACCTGCCCGCACACCTGACCCGCAAATGTCCGTGTAACTGCAAGGTAGGCTCTGATTAGCACGGAACTCAATTCATGTGAGTCGTATCACAAGACAATTGTCGGGGCCGGATTTCGGGGACACAAAAATCCCAGAAATTAACCCCTTGTGTCATCACCAGCCCAGGATTACTGTTACTGGTGGACACGTCCTTGTTACAGATTACCAAGCAATTACAAGAATTGGATACAAGTCCATAACGGTCTAATGATACAACGATGATATCTGGTGACGGGTGACGGAAGCGACTAGTGGTTCTCCAACGTCGATGGGGCTCCATTCCCACAGGAACGGCTGACCTGGATAATTCCTATCCCACGTGGCTGCCATCCTAGGCTCCGCACGGATGTTGTTGTGGTACTCCTCGTAGAACTCCTGAACTGGCCAAGTAAATAGCCAGGGACAAGCCTGTGAGTACGTTTGAATGTACTCGCAAACATGATGAACAAAAGATATACCAAATGCATATGCTCATGATGGATTAAATGATATGCTCATGCTGGCTGAAAATTTAAAGATGGCATGATAACAATAATAGGGTGCAGAAAAATAAATATAACATGTTAGTGACAAACGCAAAAAAGTGACATAATATAACATGTTAGTCATAAAACAAAGAAAAGTACATAGAAAGAATATAAGAGAAATGCCAATCGGGTTTCCACAAGAGTATTAGCGTGACAGACCGCCTGAGAACGCGAGGGACACCATGAAGAGGTCTTGAAAAGAAATGCCAATCGGGTGTCCACAAGAGTAGTGGCGTGACAGACCGCCTGAGAACTCGAGGGACGCCACAAAGAGGTCTTGAAAAGAAATGCCAATCGGGTGTCCACAAGAGTAGTGGTGTGATAGACCGCCTGATAACTCGAGGGATGCCACAGAGAGGTCTTGAAAAGAAATGCCAATCGGGTGTCCACAAGAGTAGTGGCGTGATAGACCGCCTGATAACTCAAGGGACCCCACAGAGAGGTCTTGAAAAGAAATGCCAGTCGGGTGTCAAAAGGTGACGCCACGGTTGGTCTTGAAAATAAAACCGAATGCCCGGGGTAGTCTAGCCAGCCCCTGAGACACTCAGGAAAATAAAATAAAAGACCGACACTTGACTACAATAATATTAATAGGCATAGCAAAATATTCATGGTAGCATCAGGGTGACAATAATTATCCTGTAAAATAATTCAGGCACATTTTAATTATTTCCTCTGGAGACCGACACTAAGACTGACACTTGACCAACCCAGACTATAGTCCTTAACCACGGACACGGCTATTCGAATAGGTATAACTCTGCAGAGGGTGTACTCTTTACCCACAAGTAAAGGATTTCTTTAGCCAACACCGAGACGCCGGCTAATTCCCATTATGGCCTTTGGGTTGAAAACACACCTAACCAGCACACACCAGATTAACCGTCCGGATGCCAGGAATCACCCAAAGCATCTTCCCAGAAAAACTGAGTCGGGGAGACCATCGTCTCGACTAGCATGGGATCACTATTTATACGTGCGGATTACAAGGGGTGCCCCCCTCTCGGCTACAACCGGATACACCCATGCCCGCTGACCCGATGACAGGATTTAGTCCACCATCGTGGAAACCCTCATCGTAGCCCTCTATGTGGTGTGTGCATGGAAAGGGGTTAACAACTTACTGAACCGTACCCTACCTGTGGCAGGGACAAGTGGCAGCACGAAACAAGTATGGGGGTTACAGGAACAAGACTCGATCTACGGTCGACTCATGAGGTTAAGTTTTCCTGCAGTGGTTATCACAATATATTCCTTGGTGATACCCAACAACATCACCACCCGGCATGTCCCAACATGCCCTCACTGATCATTCTCGTCGCAACGAGGTTTCGGTCTCACGGTAACTTTTCTCGTGACTTATTCTTTCCTGCAGATTAGTCCGGACCAGCATAGGTATATGGGAAGAACCATACTCACTCATACCTCATTTTAAATGAAGACAAAATATAATCAAGGGACCATGCATGCATAACTAGACATATGCAAGTTTTATTGGAAAATCAACATATTCATAATTCCACTATTCATGCAAATAATCAACCATGCATCCACCATATCAAGTGTTTAAGATGCTTGCCTTGAGCATGCAGAAATTTTGGGTGCACTCCAAAAGTTTTAAATATTTATCTCCCCTCCATTTCCTATTTTCAAAAATATTTGAATTACCACATAGAGCTAAAACAGTGCTAAAAATTGTTTCCAATATTTTTTAAATAAATACGAAAATAAATTAGAAGAAAAACTAGGAATAACAGAAAAAGAATCAATTTATTTGGAGTTCATATGATTTACTTATGGAATTTCCAAGATGGAATAAGCAAAAAAAGAACTATTTTATAGATCCAGTAGAGACAAAATTTTAGGAAAAATGTTCAACTAGGCTGGAATAATAGAGAATGATTTTAGAAGTATTTAGAAGTTTGAATCATCAGATTTGGATTTGAATTGGTGGCTGTGGAATTATTTGAAAACTGCTGGAAAAGAAAAAGGAAAAGGAGCAGAGAAGTGCCCTGCGCGCGATTTAGACGTGCGGTGCCACTGGGCCAGGACCAGCCGCTCGGCTGCGCGGAGGCGGAGATGTCGAAGACGTGTTCAAGGAAATACGCTTTCTGGAGGAGAAGACAGAATCCTGGGAGTACGCCTCCACGTATCCGACTCAGCCGTGATCTCAAGTCATTGACGGTGGGCCCCGCCTGGCCCACCGGTCAGGTTTGACCGTGGTCTATCCTGCCTCCCCCTCTGGCCGAATAGACCAGAGCTCCGGCGAAGCTCGCCGGTGAACGGCGGCTTCCCTCGGCGAACCGAGCCCACCAGCGTGCTCGGGTGGTCCGTGCGGTCCCTCCGGTGTACGGGTTGGTCGGCGGGGAGTACGGGATCGCCGGCGGGGAGTACGGGATCGCCGGCGGCGAGGTGTTCCCGAGAAGCTCCGGCGGGGAGGGAAGAGGGCTTTTGCACCTGAGCTTGCTCCGGTGAAATTGGCGAGGAGCATGGCTCGGTGGGTGCTCCAAGAGTTGAGCGGTGAAGAAATCAGAGATGGGGAGGCTCCGGTTAGCTCAGGTTTAACCGGGAAGTGGCGGAGGTCGTGGCGGTCGGAGGCATGGAAGACGGCCACTCCCGGTTGCCCTGTTGCTTGTGGTGACTTCCAGAGAGGTTTGGAGTATTTCCGTGGAGTAGGGTGAGCTCGGACGGGGGTTTCATAGTGCGGGCGAGGTGGATCCATGGCTTAGCGAAGAAGCCATGGCAGCGGCGGTCATTATCGCGCTGTTGAAGTGGCTGTGGTCGGTGGCGATGGTCGGCGAGGCCGGTAGGGAGTCGGTGGGGCGCTGATGAGCTGTGGATAGGCTTGGCCGTTGGCCATTAAGAGCGAGGGACCCAACCAGAGACGTGGCCGAGAGAGATTAGTCGGGCGGCGATGAACGGCGGCAGTGGACGGTGGTGGCTGGCTCAAGCAGCCAAGTGAGGATGTCAGCGAGGTTCAGCGGTGACGTTTTGATCCAGGGGAGGATTAGGACGAGCGAGGGAGGCAGCAGGAGCACGGCAGCAGCTTGATGCCAGCGGCTGCAATAACTGTGCCCTGGACGCGCTCTGGACACGCGCACCACCTGCTCGACCAAATGCCCGCTTGGTCTAGAGGGATCTAAAGGAGTTGGGTTTTGGTAGGGTAGCTAATCTTGGTCTGGTAGAGATGATGGACATGCTGGATGGACAAGGAGAGCAAGTGGCATTTGAAGTTTAGGAAGAGGCAAATTTTCTGTCATGCACACAAGGTGCTTGATAGAATGCTATGGCTATCTAGAGGTCTTTGTTGGATGTGAAATTTGCCAGTATGGTGTCTCCTTAGATGATAGAGATTATGGTGGGGTTGTCTTTTAAAAAAAGAGAAACTTGCTAATGCAAGTTTTACTGAAATTCATTTCTGGATAGAAGCTGCAGGGGTATATTTGGTGGCCTTACAAAATTCATATATGGCTGAGCTTCTGGAGTTAAGGGTTTGGTTGGAAGGACTGTAAGTGGGAAATATTTTAGAATTTTTGGAGCAAGGAAAATTGGGGTTGTAGTTATAACTAAAGAATGGGACAGAATTGAAAAGAGGTTGTTTCACTCAAAATTTTCAAAACACCAAATTGGGTTTTGCACCAAAGTGACATGTAGGTATCACATGACCCCTCATAATTTTTGTGGAATTTTTAAAGAATTATTTGAAATGGTTGTAGTGCAATAGAAGCATTTAATGAATTGAAAATGCCTTTTTAATGAATTGTTTTGGGCAATTTTTATTATGAAAATAATTCCTACTGTTATTAAAGTATAAATGAAATGGTTTAAGTAAACTACCAAAAACCATAATATTATTTCCAAAAATTTCTATATGGAGGGAAGAATTTTGGAAAATAGAAACAGAAAATACTCTGAAAATAATAAAGGACTTAATATAATCCAAAATTTTATTTCTGACCAAATTTTACTTAATAAAAATATGATTAAATTTTTGGGGTGTTACAAACTCTACCCCCCTTAAGAAAATCTGATCCTCGAGACTTGTTAAGGGCGGAAGAATTAAATGCAACCCGCAACTAATAAGTAATCAAATACAAGGCAACAACACAAAAGCACATTATTCAATCAAACACTACACACTGCTAGAATCATACACATGATCATCTACGGCACGACGGTGGAATCTACAGGGCAACAAGGTTACTAAGGACTTGACAACTACTCTGGCGGACTCAGTCCACTTCGTCGACATCCAGTCGGGCGCGTCTCGTAGATGTCGAGGCTTCTCCGGGGGCTTCATCGTCGGAGTTGGCTAGAATGGAATGAGGAGCTGCAGGGTTGGGGTAGTGATGATGACCCACGCAGGGTGTAGTGGCCACAGTCCCGTTGGAGAAAATCCCCAAGAGACGACGGAGTTCATCTGGGGAAACGAATGCATTGCTCGGGTGGGCAACAGGGGCAGACCTCGAAGGCTCGATTGGTCTCCCAGACAGCACTATCGGGGTGTCGGTGGCAGGTGCAGATTCACTTCTCACCGGGGTCACGAGAGCAAGCGTCCTGTGGGTGGCAATCAGATCAAGGGTGACCTGATCGAAGAGTGCCTCTTGCGCTCTCAGGTAGCGCACCAGATGCACTAGGGCAGGATCCGTCTCATGGTCTCCGTTGGCGACTTGGGTCGGGCTACCATAGCTTTCACGACTAGGGTAGTAGTAGAAAGAACGGCAGTTAACCCTCGGCGATAGGTGCCGGAGTTGAACTACAGCTTCTCGGGCTGCAAGTTGGATAGCTTGGGGTTCATCGAAGGTCATCTTCCCGGTGAACCGGTAAGGGTGCTCCGATGTGATGCTCCTCCCGTAGATGTGCACCGTGGCCCAGAAGTGATGGATGGAATCACTCGTGTGGTCTTGGTACACGACATACTCCGGTGGCTCTTCCATGCCAAAAGCTCACCGAGTGAGATTGGCGAGGATGGCTACAAAGCCTTCAAGCTCGGCTGCGGTGGTCTCATTGTGGACGATGGGGCCAAGCATCTTGATGGTTGGATACCGAACTGAGAGTGAGGCTGTGATGTGCTTAGTTGGGGTGAGGCTTCCTTTATAAGCTAGCAGAGTCTTCCATCGCACGCTTGCGGATGGGACAACGCAGGTGTCGGCCACGGGCACACGGCCTATGTGCTAGGATGATAGGTTGGGCACCGTCTGTCAAAAAGATGTCGGCAAGCCACTGTGAAGGACTATCGGATGAGATGGCTTTGGCTATGGATGGAGAAAAATGTGGGTTGTGTGGAAACCTAGGGATGGTGACTAGGCTAAGATAGGATTAGCCAGTGGTCAGCCTGGCTCTGATACCAAGGCTGTCGGGGCTGGATTTCGGGGACACAAAAATCCCAGAAATTAACCCCTCGTGTCATCACTAGCCCAGGATTACCGTTACTGGTGGACATGTCCTTGTTACAGATTACCAAGCAATTACAAGAATTGGCTACAAGTCCATAAAGGTCTAATGATACAACAATGATATCTGGTGACGGGTGACGGAAGCGACTTGTGGTTCTCCAACATTGATGGGGCTCCATTCCCACAGGAACGGCTGACCTGGAAAATTCCTATCCCGCGTGGCTGCCATCCTAGGCTCCGCACGGATGTCGTTGTGGTACTCTTCGTAGAACTCCTGAACTGGCCAAGTAAATAGCCAGGGACAAGCCTGTGAGTACGTTTGAATGTACTCGCAAACATGATGAACAAAAGATATACCGAATGCATATGCTCATGATGGATTAAATCCTATGCTCATGCTGGCTGAAAATTTAAAGATGGCATGATAACAATAATAGGGTGCAGAAAAATAAATATAACATGTTAGTGACAAACGCAAAAAAGTGACATAATATAACATGTTAGTCATAAAACAAGGAAAGGTACGCAAAAAGAATATAAGAGAAATGCCAATCGGGTATCCACAAGAGTATTGGCATGACAGACCGCCTGAGAACTCGAGGGACGCCACGAAGAGGTCTTGAAAAGAAATGCCAATCGGGTGTCCACAAGAGTAGTGGCATGACAGAACACCCGAGAACTCGAGGGACGCTACGAAGAGGTCTTGAAAAGAAATGCCAATCGGGTGTCCACAAGAGTAGTGGCGGGATAGACCGCCTGATAACTCGAGGGACGCCACACAGAGGTCTTGAAAAGAAATGCCAATCGGGTGTCCACAAGAGTAGTGGCGTGATAGACCGCCTGATAACTCGAGGGACGCCACGGAGAGGTCTTGAAAAGAAATGCCAGTCAGATGTCAAAAGGTGACGCCACGATCGGTCTTGAAAATAAAACCAAATGCCCGGGGTAGTCTAGCCAGCCCTTGAGACACTCAGGAAAATAAAATAAAAGAATGGGTTAGTCCACAATAATATGCATAACCACAATAATATTAATATGCATAGCAAAATATTCATGGTAGCATTAGGGTGACAATAATTATCCTGTAAAATAATTCAGGCACATTTTAATTATTTCCTCCGGAGACCGACACTTGACCAACCCAGACTATAGTCCTTAACAGCGGACATGGCTATTCGAATAGGTATAACTCTGCAGAGGGTGTACTCTTTACCCGCAAGTAAAGGATTTCTTTAGCCAACACCGAGACACCGGCTAATTCCCATTACGGCCTTTGGGTTGAAAACACACCTAACCAGCACACATCAGATTAACCGTCTGGATGCCAGGAATCACCCAAAGCATCTTTCCAGAAAAACTCTGAGTCGGGGAGACCATCGTCTCTACTAGCATGGGATCACTATTTATATGCGTGGAGTACAAGGGGTGCCCCCTCTCGGCTACAACCGGATAAACCCATGCCCCCTGACCCGATGACAGGATTTAGTCCACCATCGTGGAAACCCTCATCGTAGCCCTCTATGTGGTGTGTGCATGGAAAGGGGTTAACAACTTACTGAACCGTACCCTACCTGTGGCAGGGACAAGTGGCAGCACGAAACAAGTATGGGGGTTACCGGAACAAGACTCGATCTAAAGTTGACTCAGGAGGTTAAGTTTTCCTGCAGTGGTTAGCACAATATATTCCTTGGTGAAACCCAACAGCATCACCACCCGGCATGTCCCAACATGCCCTCACTGATCATTCTCGTCGCAACGAGGTTTCGGTCTCACGGTCACTTTTCTCGTGACTGATTCTTTCCTGCAGATTAGTCTGGACCAGCATAGGTATATGGGAATAACCATACTCACTCATACCTCATTTTAAATGAAGACAAAATATTATCAAGGGACCATGCATGCATAACTAGCCATATGCAAGTTTTATTGGAAAATCAACATATTCATAATTCCACTATTCATGCAAATAATCAACCATGCATCCACCATATCAAGTGTTCAAGATGCTTGCCTTGAGCATGCAAAAAATTTGGGTGCACTCCAAAAGTTTTAAATATTTATCTCCCCTCCATTTCCTATTTTCAAAAATATTTGAATTACCACATAGAGCTAAAATAGTGCTAAAAAGTGTTTCCAATATTTTTGAAATAAATACTAAAATAAATTAGAAGAAAAACTAGGAATAACAGAAAAAGAATCAATTTATTTGGAGTTCATATGATTTACTTATGGAATTTCTAAGATGGAATAAACAAAGAAAAGAACTATTTTATAGATCCAGTAGAGACAAAATTTTAGGAAAAATGTTCACCTAGGCTGGAATAATAGAGAATGATTTTTGAAGTATTTAGAAGTTTGAAACATCAGATTTGGATTTGAATTGGTGGATGTGGAATTATTTGAAAACTGCTGGAAAAGAAAAAGGAAAAGGAGCAGAGAAGCGCCCTGAGCGCGATTTAGACGTGCGATGCCACTGGGCCGGGCCCAGCCACTCGGCTACGCTAAGGCAGAGACGTCGAAGACGTGTTCAAGGAAATACGCTTTCCGGAGGAGAAGACAGAATCCTGGGAGTACGCCTCCATGTATCCGACTCAGCCGCGATCTCAAGTCACTGACGATGGGCCCTGCCTGGCCCACCGGTCAGGTTTGACCACGGTCTATACTGCCTCCCCCTCTGGCCGAATGGAGCGGAGCTCCGGTTAAGCTTGCCGGCGAACGGCGGCTTTCCTCGGCGAGCCGAGCCCACCAGCGTGCTCGGGTGGTTCGTGTGGTCCCTCCGGTGTACGGGTTGGTCGGCGGGGAGTACGGGATCGCCGGCGGCGAGGTGTTCCCAAGAAGCTTCGGTAGGGTGGGAAGAGGGCTTTTGCCCCTGAGCTTGCTCCAGTGAAATTGGCGAGGAGGATAGCTCGGTGGGTGCTCCAGGAGTTGAGTGGTGAACAAATCAAAGATGGGGAGGCTCCGGTTAGCTCAGGTTTAATCGGGAAGTGGCGGAGGCCGTGGCAGTCGGAGGCGTGGAAGATGGCCACTCCCGGTCGCCCTGTTGCTTGTGGTGACTTCTAGAGAGGTTTGGAGGATTTCCGTGGAGTAGGGTGAGCTCGGACGGGGGTTTCATAGTGCGGGCGAGGTGGATCCGTGGCTTACCGAAGAAGCCATGGTGGCGGTGGTCATTACCGCGCCGTTGAAGTGGCTGTGATCGGTGGCGAGGGTCAGCGAGGCCGGTAGGGATTCAGTGGGGCGCTGATGAGTTGTGGATAGGCTCGGCCGTTGGCCATTAAGAGAGAGGGACCCGACCAGAGACGTGGCCGAGAGAGATTCGTCGGGCGGCGATGAACGGCGGCGGTGGACGGTGGTGGCCGGTGCAAGCAGCCAAGTGTGGATGTCGGTGAGGTTCAGCGGTGACGTGTTGATCCAGGGGAGGATTAGGACGAGCGAGGGAGGCAGCAGCTTGATGCCAGCGGCTGCAATAACTGCGCCCTGGACGCGCTCTAGACACGCGCACCACCTGCTCGACCAAATGCCAGCGTGGTCTAGAGGGATCTAAAGGAGTTGGGTTTTGGTAGGGTAGCTAATCTTGGTCTGGTAGAGATGATGGACATGCTGGATGGACAAGGAGAGCAAGTGGCATTTGAAGTTTAGGAAGAGGCAAATTTTCTGTCATGCACACAAGGTGCTTGACAGAATGCTATGGCTATCTAGAGGTCTTTGTTGGATGTGAAATTTGCCAGTATGGTGTCTCCTTAGATGATAGAGATTATGGTGGGGTTGTCTTGGAAAAAAAGAGAAACTTGCTAATGCAAGTTTTACTGAAATTCATTTCTGGATAGAAGCTGCAGGGGTATATTTGGTGGCCTTACAAAATTCATATAGGGCTGAGCTTCTGGAGTTAAGGGTTTGGTTGGAAGGACTGTAAGTGGGAAATATTTTAGAATTTTTGGAGCAAGGAAAATTGGGGTTGTAGTTATAACTAAAGAATGGGACAGAATTGAAAAGAGGTTGTTTCACTCAAAATTTTCAAAACACCAAATTGGGTTTTTGCACCAAAATGATATGTAGGCATCACATGACCCCTCATAATTTTTGTGGAATTTTTAAAGAATTATTTGAAATGGTTGTGGTGCAACAGAAGCATTTAATGAATTGAAAATGCCTTTTTAATGAATTGTTTTGGGCAATTTTTATTATGAAAATACTTCCTACTGTTATTAAAGTATAAATGAAATGGTTTAAGTAAACTACCAAAAACCATAATATTATTTCCAAAAATTTCTATATGGAGGGAAGAATTTTGGAAAATAGAAACAAAAAATACTCTGAAAATAATAAAGGACTTAATATAATTCAAAATTTTATTTTTGGCCAAATTTTACTTATTAAAAATATGATTAAATTTTTGGGGTGTTACAACAATCCACCATGTTTTCCAACACGGCCTCTCATCACCAACTTGACCAAAACGGGTCAAGACACTTAAGTCTCATCATTAGGACATGATCATTCCAATTCATCACCCAGATGGATCAGACCCGACATGACTCTAAGCATAGCAAGCGAGCATGGAAGAGTGGTCACAACAAAGCTCAAGCAACTCCTAAGCATGCTAGGATGGTTTAGCTATTTGGTGACAATGACGGGTCATGCAAACGAATGGGTTCAACTACCGAGAAAAGGTAACAGTTGAATCATGGTTGTCCTAATGTAGTAAAAGAGCACGAGCGATAGAGTGGGATTGTATCGGAGTGATCAAGGGGGGCTTTGCTTGCCTAGCACTTCTGAAGATAGTAAAGCTCTTCATCGGTGTCATCGAACCCAACGTCGGAACAACATCTACTCAGAGGGAACATCACCGGCATATAAGAGGGAACACAATCAATCCAATGCAACAATATGATGCATGATCATTTCATGGCAATATGATGTTCATTGAGCTAATGCCACTAGCAACACAATTAAATGAAGTTGGTTTAAACCAAAGGTTCAAATTCAAACTCCACATGTGGTTATTTAAATATCATTTATTTGATTTGTCCTATACAGTAGCCATAAGTTATTCTAACATGCATGAAAATGCCATAAACAGATTCCTTGAATTTTTCTGATAATTTTTCATATATAAATTATTTCATTCTGAGCTGTAGATTATTTTCTATGATTTTTAGATGTTTTAAACATTTTTTGAAATAAATAAATCATTTCTAATTTATTTAAAACTCCAAAAAACATTTACTGCGTCAGCATTACATCTGTGTGACATCATCAAGTCAACAGACCGGGTCCAGGTCAAACCTGACGTGTGGGGTCCACACGTCAGTGCCATAGTGGCTAATCCCGGTCAGAACCAGGGTTGACTGGGTTTAACCCTGGGGTGGGGCCCGCTGTCAGTGGCTATTAGGGTGTGTTCAGCTGGCGGGGGTTAGCGTTAATGACGGCCATGTCTGCAATCGCTGGAGTCTGGCCGGCGGTGACCAAAAACGCGACAGTTGCTCATCGGACTTGCGCTACTGGCGGTGGTTGAGCGCGCAGAGACCACCTGGAGGTAGCCCGCGCGCGTGCGGATCCAGGGGAGCGGGCGGCTGGGCAAGAAGCGGCCGGAGCTCACCGGAACTGAGCTCGCGACGGCTGCCGGAGCTCGGGTGAGCTCGGGGTCGGAGCTACAGTGGCTGTGGCGATGTGTGCATGACACCTACAACATCTACGGGAGCACATGAACTCAACGGACATGTGCACGGGACGTGTCGATCACCGGAGCTACATCAGCGACGAGCTCAGGCGGCGGCGCATTTCGGTCTCTGGTGAATCAGTGGCTACGGCGATAAATCGAGCACGGGAGCGAGGGAGAAAGAGACGGTGGCTCACGGCGGTTGCGTTGAGATGCTCAGCCGGCTCGGGGAAGGGCGGACGGCGATGGAGCATTGCCGGCGATCCCCGATGGCCGAGGTGGAAGATGGCGATGCAGACAGTGATGCAGGGTGTCCGGCCTTGCGCGTCTCTGTGAAGGTGACGAGGACGACGCTGCGGTTCTTCTTGGCGCATCAGCGAGGCATGGGGTGGCCGATGGACGCGGTGGCAGCGAGCGGCGGCCTCGGGTTAGAGGAGAGGGGCGAGACCAGAGAGAGGGAGGAGTGGACGAGGGGGTCGAGGGCGTCTCTAGGCGTGGGGACAGGGAGGAGGATGAGCCTCCAGCGCGAAGCAGGACGTGGCGTTGACGCGCGCGCGTGCGTCCAGCACGCAACTGCTTCGGTCGGCGGGGGTTGAAGATGACTGGCATCTTGGGCCAGCTGGGCTGAGCCAGCTACAGTGCAGGTAAGCTGGGCCAGGTTAGTTTCCTTCCTTTTCACATTTCTGTTTCTGTTTTCTAATATTTCAATTCTGTTTTGATTTGATTCACAAACCAAATCATTTTAGTAGCTTCTGAAAATATTTATGTGGCTTGATACAATATATTCAAAGCCACTCACAGGTTTTCGGGATTATTGGATTCATATTTTGTACATAGTAAATGTAAATCCAATTCAAATAATTATTGGCTTGATTCAAAGTCCCAAATTAATCATTTCTGAAATTCCAAAAATATTTGTTTGAATTTTAGCTCTTGCCAATATTTTCAGAGATTAACAGGAACATTTTCTTGGGCTCATTTGAAAAGATTTTAATGTTTATCATTTTTTAAAGGATTCTGAGGCTTTGAAAATTCCCTCAATTCAATTTCCTTGAATTTAAAATGATGCATGGATGCTTATGCAATGGCAGGCAAGGACTAAGCTAGGGCTATGACAACTCACCCCCACTAAACAAGAATCTCGTCCCGAGATTCAAGACGTGAGGTAAGAAGGCAGAGGGGGCACAAAAATAACACAATCTTCATGATCCGATTGCCCTTCTTGAAGAAGTTGATTCATTGCATCATATTGATCTTGACGTCTTTGCTTTTGGGAACTTCATCCAACACGATGGCGATAGAAAGAAACTCTACTGGAATCGATCTCCTCGAAGATCGAGCACTCAAGATCAACTCATGGAGTGAGACGTAAGAACACCTCTTGAGTTGAGACTCAAAAGACACATCAGAGGGATGGAAAAATAACATATGACAAAGGTTCAATTTGGTAAGCAACAATTCCACGCTTGGTTAAGATGGCGAAGGGGTTTTCAAAGTAGCGAGGAGTTAACTGCCATGATTCCATTAACCTTAGGGAAGGCGACTCGTAGAATTATTTCCTTAAGTGGCAAAAAGAATTACTTTTGATACATAGATCATTAAAACTCTCCATACCAGCCCGAGGCAATTCACAATTGATCGTTTGAAGGAATTCAAAGAAATGGCATACTCAGCTTGCAAAGGAAACTAGAGTTATAGAACGACTCGGCAACATAGGGCACATTCCAAATGATACCGAGGATATAGCCTAGTGTCTGAGCGTGCTCTCAAGAACTTGAGCATTTCCATATTCATCAGGGTTGTACCAACATCTGTGCCAAAGATCTTGGTGACACCACGTACCACCATGATGAATAATGATGGAGGATGTAGATGCAAAGGAGGACATCACTTTCTCAGATTTGTCCTTAGCAATGTCAAGGAACAAAACCTGGATGATCGACCGAGAGACATTTAGCACTCCGCTTCTAATGTTCTCCTTGATGCTCTAGCTACCACTGTCATGCTTAAAACATCAACATGGCCATCAAGTAAAGGTTGGACTTCGGGAGCACAAAAATCTATAAGGAACAACTTCTTGGAATAAAGTCATGTGAAATCCTCATGGGGAAGTGGCTACTCTTGCTGAACAACATACTATAACATTAGGTCTTCCAGATAAGGCACGACATCCACTTTTCTAGTTTAGTAAGACCAATATTATAATCCTTGAAATACATTCCAACCATTATATCTGCCTGAGATTCATATCTGGTTGGTTTCAGGATATTCCAGACTCATCATGTCTGAAAAAAGAAAGAAAGTTTGCAACACAAATCGACGAGATGACGTTGCGAGATTATCGGGAAATGAACTATGGCAGCAAGCTCCAAAACATGAGCTAGTTTGCAAGTCACATGTGAACTGAATGTCCAGGACAATCATGTCCACATAGAAATCTTACAACAAAACACTACCGAGTTCTGGTTGGGAATCATCATCAAGGATATCAAAGTCCTTGTGCACTTATCAATGAACTTCTTATCCTTGAACAAATCAATCAGTGGCTTGGTGTGCTAGGAAATACATGTGGGATGGAGGTAGCTAATCTCTCAAACCATAGTATACTTCGCACATGCATGACTGACTTGGGATGATTTTAGAGGAAGCAAAAAAACAAGCTTTCTCGATTCCACGGCGGCAACTTGCACCAAATGCACGTGAATTATAGGAAGTCACTTCTCTCATCCAAACATATGCTTCATGAACGGGACATGAAGTAAATGCTTACACAAGTTTCCAACACTAGCTTAATGTTTATCACGAATCATGGATAAGATAAAAATGTTGCCGATGGGATTAACAACATTTCATCTAAGTTTCCATATAGATGGAGTTCCATAACTATGTAAACGAAGTTATAGCATTGGTCAGACCAAAAGATATAATGGTGTAATGCTCAAGGAACATCCATGAGTAAAACAACATTAGGAAAATCGTTGGTGCTGATTTTGATTTGACGATAGCCCATACTCAAATCAAAGTTTGGACAAGACAATAGATCCAACAATTGATCACGAGGATCAATCGATGAAGACATCATGTTTCTTCAACACACATACACAGAAAATATCCCTTTGGAATTAACTAAGTTAGGCAAAGCTTTTATCTTCCAACGCTCCAAGTTTTTGTTTAGCTTAACCAACTAGCTCAGGGGTATCCAACACAGATTCTTGGAGAAGGGGTGGTTTAGGGGAAAACCAACTTGACCACGAGCTCAACATAATGGTCAGGGGACAACCTGATAATACTTCCGAGAGGATATTCAGAAAATCATGAACCATCGATATGTTACTAAGCTCGAGAACAATCTTGCTCTTCAGGGCAAGATGATATGATCAAAAGAGCGAGGAAGTGACACAATCCTAACTCATTGATCGAAGAGTGCACCAGAAATAAGGACTAGGTAGCATGATTAATCTTAGAGTGGTGATTCAATAACCAACACGCTAAGAATGAGAATATTGCCCTTTAACTACCAAGCAACAGAGTTGCTAGGAGTATTGATTTCACACATCACATTTCATTTGTCGGCATTCCGGTCTCAACAACATGGGAACCGAGGAATGAACAATGATGGCGAGAAGTATCACTACGTCAAGAGTTCATAAGAGGTGGTGCAATTCTCATGGCAATCCTGACACAAAGGGGGTAATACTCCAGGATAGAACAGAACAAAAGCTGGATTGGCATTTTGATCTGCGGAATACAACTGCTTTGACCCAATCCTAGATATGGATGAGGTACTGGAGTTTGTTTCTCCTAGTCATTCCGGAATAGAATGGCTTGACAGACCACAAGAGTAAGAGGCATCGATGAACACGAATGCACAACTACTCCTGACTATCAATTGATAGACGGAGGTCAGAAAACAACTAAAGAGAGACAACTCAAAGGAACATATGATTTTCTGAGTTGTGGATGCATAGATTAGTATGTCAAACAAGCTCAACATATTTCTTCCAGATAACCCATGCAGAAAGGTAGGATTGGCAGAGTCACAAATATAATGGAGAACTCATCAAAAGCACTCTTATTGTGATCTTTTGGTTTGGGAAGAACTTCTGCCATGGATGGTTCATGGTACTTGGAAGAATGATATACCATAGACCTCAAAGACTATCACAAAGGTTACTAATATCCTAAAGGAACGAGCAAACACTATCAACATGAAGTAAGTAGAGTGAATCTTGGGTTCAAGAACCCAGAAATGGAATACCTGCTAACTAAATAACATCACGAGATGCTTTCAAGAATGGTGGCCAGAATCATCACACTTAGAACACAAAACATGGCTAGATTACTAGGTGGTTCTGTAAGATACCCTAGTGTCATAATAATAGCTTCAGCATATATGCCGAGGCAACAAAGTACCTCAACATACAGATTAGTGTGCTTATTCTGGCCTAAAAGGACATCAGGAACAGGGAGGAAATATTTGCAAATGCATCACATTATTTAGAAACCTGGAATAACTCGGACAGCATAACGGCTATAAATGCTCAAAAGATTTTGAGACATCCTGCAAAAAGGTGGCACAACCACTCAACATCACAATATCAAGGTTCCAAGACCAACTGACGATACACGGAAGTAGTAGGAACTGAACTGAGGCTTAAATCTTTCAATCCTATAAGTCTACGGATTAGTAACACGTGATCCTGATAGAAATGTGAGAAGCCTAGTCCTTAATCCCCGTAGGAAAGAAGAGGGTGACTCAGATTAGAAGGACATAAGGTAAAGGAGTAAAAAGAGCCTTACTTTCCCTTCCACAATCAATTCCCTTATATAACTAAAGCATTTCTAGACTCGACTTCGACCAGTTTGGATTGGTAATCCTACAGGCAGTCAGGCTCTGATACCGAAGCTGTCAGGACCCCGATCCTAAGTCACACCGATCTAGCATGTAACACATCATATCACTTTGCGGCCTCACGCACGGTATTCCCACGGCTGCAGCCTTACCTTGGCCGGGACCGTTTGCGCCTTTTTGCTCACGTATATGATTATGTCGCTAGCATCCATATGACAGAGAACCCGGGCTGACATGACTAGTCGTAAACCCAAGGTGGCACAAACTTACAGGGACAGGCATACGTAACCCAGCAATGAACGTGTCAGTCATCAACGTATGAACCCAAGTCGTAGCAAGCTACAAGGACTTAAAGGAACAACGCGCGACATTTCCCCAAAGGGACAGACACAGGAACAGAGAAGGATACATGTCGGCCAACCTAAGTGTTCCGGAGCAGTAGCGAACTACCATGGCTCAGTGGAAGCACTAGGATACATTTCCCCATAAGGAAGGCTACCAAGAATAAACAACTAGGTGTCGGTTCCCACACATACCAAGCATTTCAATAACATACACACAATATGCTCGATATGTGTAAATACAACATGGCATCACAACAAAACTCTACAACACAAAGTATTTATTCAATAGGCTCCGAGGAGCCAGATATTACAAACATGGGTCTCATGACCCAGCATTCAAGTCATACAAGCAACAAGCACATGCGGAAGCATAAACATGTCTGAGTACAGACATCTGAAAAGAAAGAAGGCGAGGAAGCCTATCTATCTATAAGACCCTCCAAAGGAGCCAGACCTCTGTCTAGGATTGCCAAGCTAATTATCGAAGCCCACGAAGAACTACTAGCGAGACTGAAGTCTCTCTGCAAAACATAAATTAAGCAAACGTGACTACAAATGTACTCAGCAAGACTTGCATTAGAACTAGCTACATATGCATCGGTATCAACAAACGGGTGGTGGAGTTTAACTACAGCAAGCCAGCTTTGACTCAGTGGCTATCCTGTACTACGACTACAAGTATTTTCTTTGAGGTGGAAAGCGCACACGAGTCCACATATTCACCATATCAATTCACCAGTATGGATCTGCTCCCATCTCCCTACGAGAAGGCCACCCATAGCACTCATGCTTATCTTGCGCATTTTAGAGTATCCACTTCCAGTTATCTATGAACAATGTAAGCGTTCCAAGTAGTCCATATCCGCGGACGCGGCTATTCGAATAGATCATTAATAACCCTGACTCAAAGGAACCCGTCCCCGTCCCATCAGCAATGTTCCCTCTTGGAACACATATCTACGTCCAGTCCGGACACTGTGCCATGTTGTGTGTCACCCGGACACACACGCCATGCGCCACCTGCTCGCACACCTGACCCGCAAATGTCCATGTAACTGCAAGGTAGGCTCTGATAAGCACGGAAATCAATTCCTGTGAGCTGTATCACAAGGCAATCCACCATGTTTTCCAACATGGCCTCTCATCACTAACTTGACCAAAACGGGTCAAGACACTTAAGTCTCATCATTAGGACATGATCATTCCAATTCATCACCCAGATGGATTAGACCCGACACGACTCTAAGCATAGCAAGCGAGCATGGAAGAGTGGTCACAACAAAGCTCAAGCAACTCCTAAGCATGCTAGGATGGTTTAGCTATTTGGTGACAATGACAGGTCATGCAAAGGAATGGGTTCAACTACCGAGAAAAGGTAACAGTTGAATCGTTGTTGTCCTAATGCAGTAAAAGAGAGCAGGAGCGATAGAGTGGGATTGTATCGGAGTGATCAAGGGGGGGTTTGCTTGCCTGGCACTTCTGAAGATAGTAAAGCTCTTCATCGGTGTCATCAAACCCAACGTCGGAACAACGTCTACTCAGAGGGAACATCACCGGCAAATAAGAGGGAACACAATCAATGCAATGCAAAAATATGATGCATGATCATTTCATGGCAATATGATGTTCATTGAGCTAATGCCACTAGCAACACAATTAAATGAAGTTGGTTTGAACCAAAGGTTCAAATTCAAACCCCACATGTGGTTATTTAAATGTCATTTATTTGTCCTAGACAGTAGCCATAAGTTGTTCTAACATGCATGAAAATGCCATAAACAGATTCCTTGAATTTTTCTGATAATTTTTCATATATAAATTATTTTATTTTGAGTTGTAGATTATTTTCTATGATTTTTAGAAGTTTTAAACATTTTCTGAAATAAATAAATCATTTTTGATTTATTTAAAATTCCAGAAAACATTTACTGCATCAGCATTACATTTGTGTGATGTCATCAAGTCAACAGACCGGGTCCAGGTCAAACCTGACGTGTGGGGTCCACACGTCAGTGCCACAGTGGCTAGTCCCGGTCAGAACCAGGGTTGACTGGGTTTAACCCTGGGGTGGGGCCCGCTATCAGTGGCTATTAGGGTGTGTTCAGCTGGCAGGGGTTAGCGTTAATGACAGCCACGTCGGCAGTCGCTGGAGTCTGGTCGGCGGCGACCAAAAATGCGGCGGTTGCTCATCGGACTTGCGCTACTGGCGGTAGTTGGGCTCACAGAGACCACCTGGAGGTAGCCTGCGTGCGTGCGGATCCAAGGGAGCAGGCGGCTGGGCGAGAAGTGGCCGGAGCTCACCGAAACTGAGCTCGTGGCGGCTGCCGGAGCTCGGGTGAGCTCCGGGTCGGAGCTACGGTGCCCGTGGCAATGTGTGCATGGCTCCTACAGCATCTACAGGAGCACACAAACTCAACGGACACGTGCACGGGACCTGTCGATCACCGGAGCTACATCGGCGACGAGCTCAGGCGGCGGCGTGTTTTGGTCTCTGGTGAATCAGTGGCTACGGCGATAAATCGAGCACAGGAGCGAGGGGGAAAGAGATGGTGGCTCATGGCGGTTGCGTTGAGATGCTCAGCCGGCTCGGGGAAGGGCGGATGGCGATGGAGCGTTGTCGGCGATCTCTGATGGCCGAGGTGGAAGATGGCGATGCAGACGGTGATGCAGGGTGTCCGGCCTTGCACGGCTCTGTGCAGGTGATGAGGACGACGCGGTGGTTCTTCTTGGCGTGTCGGCGAGGCATGGGGTGGCCGATGGACGCTGTGGCAGCGAGCGGCGGCCTCGGGTGCATCCGGGGGCGCGGGTTAGAGGAGAGGGGTGAGACCAGAGAGAGGGAGGAGTGGACGAGGGGTCGAGGGCGTCTCCAGGCGCGGGGACAGGGAGGAGGATGAGCCTCCAGCGTGAAGCAGGAGGTGGCGTCGACGCGCGCGCGCGTCCAGCACGCAGCTGCTTCGGTCGGCGGGGGTTGAAGATGACTGGCATCTTGGGCCGGCTGGGCTGAGCCAGCTACAGTGCAGGTAAGCTGGGCCAGGTTAGTTTCCTTCCTTTTCACGTTTCTGTTTCTGTTTTCTAATATTTCAATTCTGTTTTGATTTGATTCACAAACCAAATCATTTTAGTAGCTTCTGAAAATATTTATGTGGCTTGATACAATATGTTCAAAGCCACTCACAGGTTTTCAGGATTATTGGATTCATATTTTATATAGTAAATATAAATCCAATTCAAATAATTATTGGCTTGATTCAAAGTCCCAAATTAATCATTTCTGAAATTCCAAAAATATTGGTTTGAATTTTAGCTCTTGCCAATATTTTCAGAGATTAACAGGAACATTTTCTTGGGCTCATTTGAAAAGATTTTAATGTTGATCATTTTTAAAAGGATTCTGAGGCTTTGAAAATTCCCTCAATTCAATTTTCCTTGAATTTAAAATGATGCATGGATGCTTATGTAATGACATGCAAGGACTAAGCTAGGGCTGTGACATGATGGCTACTCGCGCACTCTCGACGGCTACTCTAGTGCTCTTGGCGGCTGTTCTCGCGCTCTCGGCATATGCTGCAGCGCTATCGATGTATGCCTAAGCTCTCCATGTACTAAGCCACCCTCATGATGATGTCTACAGCAGTAGGAGTTCCGTCTATGGGTGTAGGAGTCCTAACGAGGCGTCTCCGCTTCTCCATCTAAATTGCATTAAAAAGTTGACATTTAGATAAAAGATATTTTTATGAAATCAGATTTATGACAATAAAAAAGATAAAACTCTTACATCAACAATAAAAAACTAAAACCCTAAAGAAGAAGGACGACCCCCTACAACAACACTCGGTGTCCTCCGCCATAGAACAACTCTCATATCACTTTGTGGATTAAGAGTGAGTATTGTCCACCCGAAGTAAATACAATTAAGTAGCCTGTTCATAAAAAAGTAACAAATTTACAGAAAAAATCGGCATGACCTTTGATAGAAATTGGACATATTATTAGTGCAAGAAATTAAGTGAAATGGAACTTAATCCATGTTTCACGAAAACATTGGCACTCACCATGAATACCTCCATCATGAAGAAAATATTGTAACTACACTAACACAAGCACTTTTGCACTCTAGCACAAGCACTCAAATTTTAGACATAGTACTCTAGCACAAGCACTCAAATTTTAGACATCTACTTACGAAGATTCAGTAGTACATCACATAACAAATTTTAACTACACTAACAAAATGTTGCAGATGTACAAGTACAATAACAAGAACAACTAAAATCAGGAATGTATATAGAGAAGGGAGATGTGCGTACCGGGTCCGAGTCGGATGGCGGGAAGGACGAGGCCAAGGATAATGGCAGAGGCATCGGCGGACGGAGAGTTTGACGGAGACACATATGACGTTGGATGCGAAGGAAGGTGCGGGCGACGGTGATGGGGAAGTAGTTGCAGGTAGTGTTGCTCGGCGAGGCTGACAAACTTTGAGGCGGCGACGGACAGGCTTTGGGGAAGATTGGATCCGCGACGCTATTCGTGGCGGCGGACCGCGACCTCGCCGGTGGCGACGGACGACGCCACGGCGCTGGCGATAGCGGCGAAGCAAGAGAGACAAAGGGGAGAAAGCATGATGTTTCTGAATGGATCTGACTAGGAGGCGGGTGGCGGTGGATAAGGTTATGTATAGCAGTGGCGGGTGACGCCCAGAGCCCGCCACAGATATATATGTGTGGTAGGCGGCAACATGACAAAACATAGCTCTCGCGGGTGCCGGCTAGGACCCACCACTGTAAATTCTGATAAAATTTGAAAGTGGTTGGTGCGTGGGTACCCAGATATAGTTGTGGCGATTGCTCGGTGCCGCCCACCACTGCTCTGTGTAGAAACAGTGGATAGCTCCACTTTGTGCCTACCACTGGTGCTTTTCGCTCCAGAATAAATTAGAACGCGTATAGCTGTGGCGTGTCGTCAAGCTCGCCTGCCACTATTATGTGTCTAGCAGTGGCGGTTGCTTTTTAGCACCCGCCATTGTTTGTCTTCCAAAATAGCTATGGCGAGTACCCCGCCTCGCCCGCCACTTATTTGAGTTCACCTATAAGGCTTTTCCCATTAATGACAGAAGCATTTCATAAAATGGTGGTGTCATTGCTTCAATTTATCGATGGCACTAGATTGAAAATAGCATTACTTAAAAGTGACATTAGGTTAACAGTGGCATTGCTTCATTTTACATGTGGTATTAGATTAATAGTAGCAATAAGGGCATAGGGACAGGGGGCACAAGCACCATGTACCTCCAATGAGGCATAAAGTGGTGAGGCAGAGGTGGTTGCCGAGAGAGGCAAATATATGCAGGCAACATGTCTAGATTTGTCCCATTTTTGTTCTCATCAGCAACCTTTTCCTATGTGAGCACAAGAAATCTAGACCTGCTTATTCTCATTTGTGTTGCCCCCCCTGTAACACCCCATATGTAATCCTCCTCATTTTGTAACATATCCAACTTTGATCTTCATCTAATTCCATGTGGGTTCCATCATGGTTGGCTTCATCTTGTTTTGCTTTGTTGTTTTACTTATTGCATTGCCATACTCATCATGGTTATGTTGCATTGTGCCTCTTGTCATTTTGCATCCTTCATGCTCATCATGTGCATTGTGGTATTCATCTTCTTGTGCTTGCTCTATGTTTGTTAATGTTGCTTGCCTTATGCATATGTACCATGCATCATCACCTCCTCCTTCCTTCTTCCTTATTCCATTTAATACACTTGTGACATTTTTCCTTGTCTTGATAAATGTTCATTCATTCCCCACAAATCATGCACCATGCCTTTTACCTCTCTGCCAAGTTTCATCCTTTTTGGAGTTGTTTTGGTTGGGTTAAAAAATGTCCAAAGTTTGAATTTTATTCAAACTTGTTTTATTTTTCTACCTCTAAAATTGTCCAAACTAATTTTATCAAATAGGGCATGAATCCAGGGTCATGAGGATATTTTTATATTCCTCATACCCCTCTCCTTTTCCCCTGTGCTTTTCTTTTTATTTTTTGCTTGAAGAAAATCAAAAAGAAAGAAACAGCAGCAGCAGAGCAACCCAGCCAGCCGCCGCGGCCCAGCAGTAGCAGGCCCAGCGTGCTCGCAGCCCAGCTACCTGCCCCGCGCCTCTCCCTCTCTCCTTTTCTCACCCACGCGCCCACGTACCCACGTTGGCTCGCTTCCACGTGGCAACGCCGGCCCCGCCTGGCAGCCTCTGGCTACAGCACACCCGCCCTCCACCTTTTCGTCAACCTCGTGCCACGCCATGGGGACCGTGAGCACGAGCGCGTCGCCTCCGACCCCCCTTTTGACCCCTCCTGCTGCCAACAACAACCCTAGGGTTCCCCTCTTCCCTCTCGCCGCCGCCGCCAGGTGAGTAGCCCACCAGACCCACCGATCCACCCCCGTCTCGAGCGCATCCGAGCGCGCGGCCTCGTTGCCGGCGTGAACCTCGACGTCCTCCACCCCGCCAACCTTGTCTGCCGTCTTCCCCATCATCGACTACGTCCCCGACGTCCTCTGCAGCCTCGCGGGACGCCAAGACCGAGCCCTCTTCTTCCCCGACGTCCGCTGTGGCCCGATCTCCTCCGGCGATGTTTCCGGTCATCCCCGTTCGCCTCCCGTCGTCCCGATCACGCTTGCGTGTTCGTCATGAGATTACGCACCTCCCCGGCATTTTTCCCCCTCGTTTGCACGCTCTGTCATTGTTTGTCATGTGCGCCCGACCTTGTCGCCATCGGACCTCGTCTCCGGCGAGTGCTCCGACCCCCTCTCACTTGTTGCGCATGTCCGGGGAGTTCCCCTCCTCGCGTAGAGCTCCGCCATAGAAGCAGCACCGCGTTTCGCCCTTAGGTTCGTCCAGTTCGAGTCCGTCACCGCCGAGTCTGTCGCTCGTCGTCGGCGTCGCCTCCGTCGATGTCCGGTGCGGCAAGTTGCACCCGTGCATGCGGGATCTTTTCGCGATCCTTTTGCGCCCCTTCGCCGCCCCGTTAGGCCACCGGAGACAACTCCAACGAGCCCGCCGTGCCCGTCACCGCCGGCCGCTCCCCTATTTTACTCTGCTCTGAGCCCGGCCACAGTCCCCGCCATGTGGGACCCATGGGACCCACTAGTCAGCGACTCAGGGTCCAGGGCCACCTGTCATCCCCTCCTTTCTTTTCTTTTTTTCTTTTATTCGAAAACCCAGCGTTTTCCATTTCTGTAAAGGGCCCAGTTTCCATTTCGGGCTAGTCCATTTCTGGGCATTCCATTTCTGGTTATATTCCTATTCTGTTCATTTCCTTTTAAGGCAGTAAGTGACTTATAGCATTTGTGAGCATTTTTCTACAGTAACATATACATATTATATATCATTTTGGATTAGCAAAATTCACCTAATCCATCTATGACATTAGATTCATCATTTGAGCAAGTTTACAAACATGTCATTTTTACAGCATATGCCATGTTGTCATTTTTGTGTATTTAAGTACAAGCATGCTATGTGGTAGTTTTGCACATGAATAGGTTCATTTTCATGTCTACTTGCTGCTAGTTTTTCTTCCATGCCATGAAGTGCTTTGTAGTGAGTGCAACAAGCTAGCAAACATGCTAACATGAATCTATTCTGCCATGCCTTGTTAATTTTGTTAAGTCTGAAACTGCCATATATAAACTTGTCATATTGCATTGGTGCTACCATCATATCTGTAGATCTTTGGAACATGTTCAGTAAGGGAGTTTTGCTAAGTGCAATTAGTACAAGCCTTCCATGCTCATAGTTGCCATGAAAAGTTCCTGTTGCATGTAGTTTGCTAGCTAGCCCTAAACATTGCATCCTGAATCTGTTTTCTGCCATGAACTGTGTTTTTCTCTAAGTCTGAAAATCTGTATCACTTATCAGTTTGCCATGATGTTTTGCTAATGATCTAAGGAGTTTTAGAAATAGTTTAGTAAGCATGTTTTGTAGTCGATATTATGTACTATCATGCCATGTCTTTTGTTCCCTTGTTTGAGTTCTGCATCATATTTAAATGTTGCATCCAACTTGCCATGTTGCTGTTATGGACAGGTTTGCATAGCATATTGTTTTGCTCACCGTTTGAGCTCCGTGCATCCGTTTTCGATGATCTTTATATCGATTTTAACCGAAATCTTTCAGTATTTCCAGTGGAATACTTGGTTTACCATGATTTTGCCCATATCCATCTTGTATCCATCGATTCCTTCCAGTTGGTGTATCCCTCGTTCCGGTAGAATCGTAGCCCCTTTCGTAACATTCTTCATATGCATTCATGATAGAATTGTATGTAGAATATGTTCATTGACATGCCTTGTTTGTTTATTGTATGCTTGCTCTTTCTTGTGGGTAGTACCGGGAGACGAGTTCGAGTCCGAGGACCCTGTTGAGTACGTTCACGAAGAGCAAGGTTTCGATACCACTGAGGACATTTCAGGCAAGATGATCATTACAACCGATATCACTACTATCTTTGCTTGCTAGTTGTTTTGTTGCTATCGCTATATCGCGCTACCTACCACTTGTCTGTCAGCCTCCCAAATTGCCATGATAAGCCTCTAACCCACCTTCCTAGCAAACCGTTGTTTGGCTATGTTACTGCTTGCTCAGCCCCTCTTATAGCATTGCTAGTTGCAGGTGCAGTGCAGGTTGTTCCATGTTGGGACATGGATATCATGGGATATCACAATATCTCTTATTTAATTAATGCATCTATATACTTGGTAAAGGGTGGAAGGTTTGGCCTTTTGCTTGGTGTTTTGTTCCACTCTTGCCGCCTTAGTTTCCGTCATACCGGTGTTATGTTCCTTGATTTTGCGTTCCTAACACGGTCGGGGTTTATGGGCCCGCCTTGACAGTTCGCTTTGAATAAAACTCTTCCAGCAAGGCCCAACTTTGGTTTTACCATTTGCCTAATAACAACTAAAATTTGCATAGGGAGTAATTAACCCGAGGATTCTTAATCAACAACCCGAGCCAGTGCTCCTCACGAGTGTTGGTCCAAACCGGGCAACCTGCGGGGCCATCGGGGGGAAACTCGAGGTCTAGTTTTACTCGTAGCTTGACCCATCCGATCGTGGCCTGAGATGAGATACGCGCGGCTCCTATCAGGGTGTCGGCACGTCAGGATGTCTTGCTGGTTTTGTTTTACCATTGTCGAAATGTCTTGTGCACCGGGATTCCGAGTTTGATCAATGTGTCCCGAGATGGAGATTTGCCTCCATGGATCGTGAGAGTTTATAATGGACTAAGTTGGGACACCCCTGCAGGGTTAAATCTTTCGAGAGCCATGCCCGCGGTTATGTGGCAGATGGGAAATTTATGATATCCGGTTGTAGTGAACTTGACACTAAACTCATTTAAAATACACCAACCGCGTGTGTAACCATGATCGTTTCTTTTCGATGAAGTTCGGGAAGAGAACACGGTGGGGTTATGATTGCAACGTAAGTAGTTCAGGATCACTTCTTGATCATTACTAGTTTGCGACCGTATGCGTAGTCTCTCATCTTATTCTTGTATTCGTAAGTTAGCCACCATACAAATGCTTAGTGCTTCCTGCAACCTCACCACTTAACCATGTCATACCCATCTTAAGCTTTGTTAGTTTTGACACTGTGAGTAATAAGATTGCTGAGTCCCCGTGGATCACAGTATACTATAAACACAGCTGCAGGTACCACTGAGACAGACACAGGAGATGCCACCGAGATCTAGTGGGAGTTTGACGAGGATCGTGGGCATTTCTACGTCTCATTTCCGGACGATCAGTAGTGGCCCTAGTCTGATTATCCGGGGATTGAAGCTGGGTGGTGTTTTCTCGTTTATCTTGTCTGTAGTTGGACTCTATATATATGTTATGGATGATTTGTATGATGATTGTCATATTTATGTTATTTTGGGGCAAGTGTATGCCTTGATCTCGTATTTTGTCTATTCTTCGGTTGTATGTATTTGTATGCCACCTTGCTAAGTGATCCAAAACGGGATTCTGCCGTGATCTTGGATTCATCACGAGATCGCGATAGAGTTTCGTCTTGGGCGTTACAAGTTGGTATTCAGAGCCATACCGACTATAGGAGCCTTTGCTTGATCGAACCGCTGACTAGTCTAGAAGAAAACTATTTTGAGTTTTAGTTATATATCGGAGAGTAGGAATTCTTTTTACTCCTCATCCCCTTTGTCGCTCTGGTGAGGACTCGTGACGTAGGTGTTTTGGATCCATTTCTCTCCTTTTTCACTCAATTTTTTTTAGGATCGCGTGGGTATTGTGGAATATGTTTGATATCATTGTGACGGGAACTCTGTTCATGGTGCCTCCTAACATTTAGGGGTTGTGGCAGTGTCCCGAGGAGTTGAGCTCTGAGGTGTTGTCGTCACAGTGCTTATCGTTTCAGTTCCGGAATACCAGAGGACGCCGACATCGAAAGCGCTTCTATGCTACTAGTGGTGAGAGTAGTTTGGCGCCACCCAGTACTGGGGAGTGCGACCAGATGTATTGCCACAGCTAGTATAGGGGATGTTCTTTCAAAGGTCTGAGGTACATGATTTCCGACGTTCTTGGTTATGTGTTGAGGAGGCGGTACATTTGGAGCGTAGAATTCTGCTAGGATTTGTGTGATATATTTTGCTCCTTGTACTTGTTGTACCAGATTGCATAACCAAGAATGTCGGGAGTTAACAGGTGGGAATTCAAGTAGTAACCCAGGATTTCTTTCCGACAGATATATGATTTGAGATTGGGGTCCAATGTCTAGTGGTTCGTTTTTCATGGTCGATTTACAGTGGTCACGAGGCATCTTAAAGAATCCTTGGCTATGCCGATTCGGGGATGTCTCATTTGTCATTCATGATGTCTGTTGTACCTCGTGCCCGTGGGGCCTCATCGTGAACACGTTGGGCGAAATCTCTGTCATATATTTGTATCCAGCTGTTACCTTGTTTGCTAATCCAATCATTCCAAGTGGCTTCTCATTCTAATGGTCGTATCATATTAACTTTGGAATGCATTCATTCAATCTCTCTGTTCGGATGCTTATTGTGAAGACTTCATTGCACCTATCTAGCCTTTGATTCAGCTTATCTATCAATGCGATGGTGGTTCTAACGGATGTCATCTTCTTCAGGATGGCTCCCGCAACTTGTCTGAATCTGGACCGTAATGAGGGAGAGCAGTCGGATCCTCCACCTCCGGAGGCATGGCAAGCTTTGATGGCGGCCACCAACGCCAATACTCAGATGTTGATTCAGCTCATGCAAGAGTGCAACCAAGGCCAAGGCCAAGGCAACCAAGGAAATCAAGGCTAAGGGCATTTCAACAATCAACCTCAGTTCACTTCACTCAATCAGTTTCTTGCAAATCAGCCAAAGACGTTCAGTGCTTGTGTCGAGCCCATGGATGCCAATGATTGGCTCGTGGACATCAACAAGCATTTCAAGTGCAGCAATGTCAGACCTGAGGAGTACGTCAAGTTCGCTTCCTTCTAGCTCAAAGACCAGATAGCTGATTGGTGGCAGCAGTACAAAGACTCCATAGGGGGTCGAGTGATCAGTTGGACCGACTTCTGCCGGGATTTTCAAGCTCATCACATTCCAACAAGTGTTACCGAGGGCATGCGTGAGCAATTCCGCAATCTCAAGCAAGGCAGCATGTCTGTGTATTAGTATAACATCAAGTTTCAGAATCTTGCTCGCTATGCAAGGCAAGACGTCCTAGATGAGAAGAGCATGATCTATCAGTTCAGGGGTGGACTCAGAGAGGACCTTCAGCTCGCTCTCGTTCTTGTGGAGCCGACTCAGTTTGATCAGTTCTATAACATGGCCCTCAAGCAAGAAGCAGCCCAACTCAGGTGTGAAGCTTCCAAGAAGAGGCTTAGAGATGCAGTTCACTCCTTGTCATCCTCTCAAGTGGTTGCGAAGCAGCACAAGTTTTGGCTTCTTCCACCTCCTCTGTTTCGTCCGCCCTATCAGCAGAAGCAGTCTGGTGGTCGTGGTTCAACCCACCCACCCAACCCAGTGTACCAGCAGAGGTCTCAGGCTCCGAGGACAGGCGGTCCTCCTCCTCCTCCTCACCCACTTTCAGAGGTCACTTGTCACAAATGCGCTCTAAAGGGCCACTACTCCAACAAGTGCTTCAACCAGAGGCGCCTTCCGCCTCCTCCTCCTGTCAAGTCAGCAAGCAATGCAATTGTCAGGCACAATTCCAAGTCAGCAAGGGTGAACATGATAAATTCAGCTCAAGCAGAGGATTCTTCAGAAGTGATCATGGGTAACCTTTCAGTTAACTCTATTCCTACTAGAGTGTTGTTTGATACTGGTGCATCGCATTGTTTCATGTCAACACCGTTCTTTACCAAGCATGAATTCACTTCTTCACATTTGGGTAGACCCATGGCTGTTATTTCTCTGGATAAATGATTGAGCTCTAGTTTGATAGCTCCTGATGTTACCATTAAGATGGGTAACTATTCTTTTCTGGCTTCCCCAATTGTTCTCGGCAATTCCGATATTGATCTCATTCTTGGCATGGATTGGCTTTCTAAACACAAGGCTTCTCTTGATTGTGCTGCAAAGGAAGTAAAATTGACTCATCCTTCTGAAGAGGTGATTATCTTTGCGGCTCAGGATAACACCATTCGGTTATTCTCTCTCAATGAGCAAGGCGAGATTAATGCCATATCTCAAATTCCAGTGGTTTGTGATTATGAGGACGTATTTCCAGAAGAATTGCCAGGAATGCCTCCTAACCGAGCAGTTGAGTTTGTCAATGAACTCAAGCCCGGCACAGAACCTACTTGCAGACGTCCTTATAAGCTTGGGCCAGAAGAGCTGAAAGAATTGAAGAAACAGCTTGATGAACAAGAGCGTCTGGGTCTGATCTGACCAAATTCATCTCCTTGGGGATGTGGTGTTCTCTTTGTCAAGAAGAAAGATGGAACAGAACGACTTTGCGTTGACTATCGGCCTTTGAACAAGAAGACAATCAAGAATAAATATCCACTTCCCAATATCAATGAATTGTTCAAGCAACTCAAAGGTGCAAAAGTGTTTTCCAAGCTTGACCTCCGTATGGGGTATCACCAGATTCGCATTCGTGAAGAAGATATCCCAAAGACAGCTTTCAGAACGAGCTTTTGTTCTTATGAATATACTATCATGTCTTTCGGGCTTGCAAATGCCCCTCCAACTTTCTCGAGAATGATGAACTACATCTTCAACCCCTACACCAATGAATTCACCCTGGTGTATCTCGATGATATCCTAGTTTTCTCCAAGAATAAAGAGGATCATGCTAAACATTTGCGATTGGTGCTTGACAAGCTCAGAGAGCATCAATTCTACGCAAAATTCTCAAAGTGTGAATTCTGGCCTGATGAAGTTCTTTACCTTGGTCACATCATCTCTGCCAAGGGCATCTCTATTAATCCTGAAAAGGTTGCATCCATTGTCAACTGGCAGCCTCCTGAGAATGTCAAGCAGCTTCGCAGCTTCCTCGGGCTTGCAAGCTATTGTATAAGATTCATGGAGAACTTCTCCAAAACTGCTAAGGCTCTTTCCTACCTCCTCCAGAAGATGTCAAATATTCTTGGACTCCTGAGTGTGATGTTGCCTTCAAGGCACTCAAAGAGAAACTCGTCTCAGCTCCGGTCCTTACTCCTCCTGATGAATCCAAACAATATCAAGTCTTTTGTGATACTTCCTTGCAAGGTCTTGGTGGTGTTCTTATGCAAGACAAGAAAGTTGTGGCTTATACTTCTCGGCAGTTGAAGCCAAATGAGAGGAACTACCCCACTCACGATCTTGAGTTGGCGGCAGTTGTCCACGCTTTGATCACCTGGAGACATCTTTTATTGGGAAGACAAGTTGAAGTCTATACCGACCACAAGAGCTTGAAATATATCTTCACTCAGCCCAACCTCAATCTTAGGCAAACTCGTTGGGTCGAGATGATTCAAGAGTACAATCCAAGCATTGAGTACACTCCAGGCAAGGCTAATGTGATTGCAGATGCTTTGAGTAGAAAGGCATATTGCAACAGTCTTATTCTCGAGCCATTCCAGCCCGATCTTTGTGAAGCATTCCGGAAGCTCAACCTTCAAGTTGTTCCTCAAGGCTTTCTTGCCAACCTTCAAGTCACTCCAACTTTGGAAGACCAGATTCATGAAGCGCAACTCCTTGATACCATGGTGAAGAAGGTGAAAGATGGTGTTGCCAAGGGCCTTTCCAAATGCAAGTGCTATCGCATTGACGACAAACACACTTTGTTCTTTGAGGACCGGTTAGTGGTTCCTAAGGGTGATCTAAGGAAGGTCATAATGGACGAAGAGCACAATTCTCTCCTTTCGATCCATCCAGGCAGTTCCAAGATGTACCATGACCTCAAGCAGACGTTTTGGTGGACAAAAATGAAGCGAGAGATTGCTCAATTCATGAATGAGTGTGATGTCTGTAGTAGAGTGAAAGCAGAACACCAACGTCCAGCAGGACACCTCCAACCTCTACCTATTCCTGAGTGGAAGTTTGACCATATCGAGATGGACTTTGTTACTGGTTTCCCCAAGTCCAAGAGAGGGAATGATGCTATCTTCGTTGTCATTGACAAGCTCACAAAAGCTGCTCATTTCCTTCCAGTCAAAGAGTCTATCACTGCAGCTCAGATGGCAGAACTATACACCTCCAAAATAGTCTCGTTGCATGGGATTCCTCAATTGATCTCCTCAGATCATGGAAGCATTTTCACTTCCAAGTTTTGGGACTCCTTCCAGAAGGCCATGGGCACCAACATCCGTTTCAGCATGGCCTTTCACCCTCAAACAAGTGGCCAAGTTGAAAGAGTCAATCAAATCCTTGAAGACATGCTAAGAGCGTGTGTCATCTCCTTCGGCATTAAGTGGGAAGATTGCCTCCCGTTTGCCGAGTTCTCCTACAACAATAGCTACCAAGCACGTTCGGGCAAGGCCCCTTTCGAAATTCTATATGGCAGAAAGTGTCGTACTCCGCTCAACTGGACCGAGACCGGTGAGCGCCAACTCCTTGGCAATGACTTGATCACATAAGCTGAAGATATGTGTAGAGTCATCCGTGAAAACCTCAAAGTTGCGCAATCGCTACAGAAAAGCTACTACGACAACAAGCACCGCGACTTGGCTTTCGAGATTGGAGACCATGTCTATCTCCGAGTCTCTCCCATGAAGGGCACTCAATGTTTCGGTATCAAAGGGAAGCTTGCCCCAAGATATGTGGGTCCTTTCAAAATTGTTGGCAAAAGAGGCGACCTTGCCTACCAACTCGAGCTACCTTCCAACTTCTCAAATGTGCACGATGTGTTTCACGTGTCACAACTTTGCAAGTGCTTCAAGACGCCCGAGCGCACTATCAACTTTGAAGAAATTAACCTCCAAGAAGACTTGTCCTATCATGAGCATCCTGTTGCCATTCTTGAAGAAACCGAGTGCAAAACTCGCAACAAGTCAATCAAGTTCCTTAAAGTTAAGTGGTCTCACCATTTCGACCAAGAAGCAACTTGGGAACGTGAGGATCATCTCCGTTCCGAATATCCCAATTTCTTCCATTCCTAAATCTCGAGATGAGATCCTTTTGTAGTGGAGGAGAGTTGTAACACCCCATATGTAATCCTCTTCATTTTGTAACATATCCAACTTTGATCTTCATCTAATTCCATGTGGGTTCCATCATGGTTGGCTTCATCTTGTTTTGCTTTGTTGTTTTACTTATTGCATTGCCATACTCATCATGGTTATGTTGCATTGTGCCTCTTGTCATTTTGCATCCTTCATGCTCATCATGTGCATTGTGGTATTCATCTTCTTGTGCTTGCTCTATGTTTGTTAATGTTGCTTGCCCTATGCATATGTACCATGCATCATCACCTCCTCCTTCCTTCTTCCTTATTCCATTTAATACACTTGTGACATTTTTCCTTGTCTTGATAAATGTTCATTCTTTCCCCACAAATCATGCACCATGCCTTTTACCTCTCTGCCAAGTTTCATCCTTTTTGGAGTTGTTTTGGTTGGGTTAAAAAATGTCCCAAGTTTGAATTTTATTCAAACTTGTTTTATTTTTCTACCTCTAAAATTGTCAAAACCAATTTTATCAAATAGGGCATGAATCCAGGGTCATGAGGATATTTTTATATTCCTCATACACCTCTCCTTTTCCCCTGTGGTTTTCTTTTTATTTTCTGCTTGAAGAAAATCAAAAAGAAAGAAACAGCAGCAGAGCAGCCCAGCAGCAGCAGGCCCAGCGCGCCCGCAGCCCAGCTACCTGCCATGTGCCTCTCCCTCTCTCCTTTTCTCCCCATGCGCCCGCGTACCCATGTTGGCTCGCTTCCACTTGGCAACGCCGGCCCTGCCTGGCAGCCTCTGGCTACAGCACACCCGCGCTCCACCTTTTCGTCAACCTCGTGCCGCGCCATGGGGACCGCGAGCACGAGCGCGTCGCCGCTCCAACTCGATGCCTCTGGCCCCCCTTTTAACCCCTCCTGCTGCCAACACCAACCCTAGGGTTCCCCTCTTCCCTCTCGCCATCGCCGCTAGGTGAGTAGCCCACCAGATCCACTGATCCACCCCCGTCCCGAGCGCATCCGAGCACGCGGCCTCGTCGCCGGCGTGAACCTCAATGTCCTCCACCTCGCCAACCTTGTCTGCCATCTTCCTTGTCGTCGACTACGTCCCCGACGTCCTCTGCAGCCTCGCGTGTAACAGCCCAAGTGCAATCCTTCCTATTTTGTAACCTATCCAACCTTGTCATGTGTGATTTCCATGTGGGCTTTAATATATGTGGCTTCATCGTCATCATTGTTTGCTTTCCTCCTTCTATTTTGTGGCATGAGTATTATTGTGTGTGGCATTGTCATAATTGTTTTGCATATTTCTTTTCCGTATGTTGTTGCCATGATCATGATGAATGCCATTGCCATATTTTGCTTCTTACATCATGTTCATCTATTATTATATTGCATTGTGCCATCCTTGTTTGTTTGCCATGGTCGTGTCACTTGCTTTGTTCTATGCTTCATGATGTGATATTGCCTTTGTCATTTTGTTGCATTTGCATCATGATCATCATTGTCATGTGCATATTGGTTGTGTGCTTGTTGTCTTTGTGAACTCCTTCTCCTCATCTTCTTTGTTGTTCATCTTGCCCTTTCCATCTAGATCATCATCAAGTGCAACACCCCATCACTAGCTTCTTCCTTTCAATTCTCACCCATTTATTGCAAGTGGCATTTTTTCTGTCCCAGTAAACTATTCACTTACTTTCTGTAAATCTTACACCATGCTGACAACCTCTCTGTCAAATTTCAGCTCATTTGGACTTGTTTTGGTCGGGTTCAAAAATGGCTCAAGTTTGAATTTAATTCAAACTTGAATTATTTTTCTGTCCTTAAAAATGCCCAAACCAGTTTATTCAAATCCTGCATAAATACAGGAGTCCTGGGATATCCTTGTCTCAGTCCCACCCCTCTCCAATATATCTGTGCTTTTCTTTTCTCTATTTCTATTTGAAGAAATAAAGGAGAATTAGAAGAAGAGCAGCAGCAGAGTAGCCCAGCAGCCAGCGTAGCGGTCCAGCCGCTCCCAGTAGCAGCGCAGTGGCAAAAGTCACTCTATCCTATCCAGGAGGTCATGGGTTTGAAACCCAACTCTCCCCTTTTTTCCCCTCTGTTTGTATTTTTTTTCTTTTGCCTGCACACACACTCAGCTGCTTGGGTCAATTCCACTTCTGGGCTTGCACAGTGCGTTGAATCCGGCCCGTGTATGTTTTTTTCCTGTCCGATGTGATTTAGCATTTATTCATTTTCTGCATATTCACATCAATGCCATCATTTTGAATTGTTAATAACTAAATATCCATGCATCCAAATGAAACATGTCATATATGCATCTTGCTCAGATTTTCATGTACTTTCACAATATCCAACTTTCATCCATGTTAAAATGTTTAAATTGATGTTTGCATTTAACTTGCATAAATGACTTGCTAAAATGATTTATTTCATAACTAATTAACCGTAGCTCCGAATTAAATAAACTTTATATGTAAATGGGGTGGAAAAATGCATAGATTGTCATTGTGCACTTTATTTTCCTGTTTAACAAATCTAAAATAAGATTTAGGGCAGAACAGTAACAAATTCGAAATATGCACATGGGGATTTTCCAGAATTGTTGTTTGTTGTTTCCGGCCTCATTTAAATTGCCTAAATGTGTAGTTTACTTATGCTTCATCCCTTGCCATGAGTAACCACATTTAATCTTGTCATGCATCATACTTGGTTGTGCATCATGCCTTGTTCATGTGTTGCTTGTTTACCGAGCTGTTTGCTTCTTTCCGGTTGTGCTTCTTCTCGATAGTTCCGGTTTCGTTGCGATTGTGAGGATTCGTTCGACTACGTTGGTTCGTCTACTTCATGGACTCGATCTTCTTCTGAGTGGGATTTCAGGCAAGATGACCATTACCCTGGATATCACTACTATATTTGCTTTGCTAGTTGTCTCGATGCTATCGCTATGTCGCGCTACCTACCACTTGTTTGTCAAGCCTCCCAAATTGCCATGATAAGCCTCTAACCTTTTCCACCATCCCAGCAAACCGTTGTTTGGCTATGTTATCGCTTGCTCAGCCCCTCTTATAGCATTGCTAGTTGCAGGTGCATTGCAGGTTGTTCCATGTTGGGACATGAATATCATGGGATATCACAATATCTCTTATTTAATTAATGCATCTATATACTTGGTAAAGGGTGGAAGGCTCGGCCTTTTGCCTGGTGTTTTGTTCCACTCTTGCCACCCTAGTTTCCATCATACCGGTGTTATGTTCCTTGATTTGCGTTCCTAACACGCTCAGGGGAATGGGGCCCTCTTGACAGTTCGCTTTGAATAACTGCTTCCAGCAAGGCCCAACATTGGTTTTAACATTTGCTCAACATAATAAACATGATAATAAATTTGACGCATAGGGAGTTAGCGCTACCCGAGGTTCGTTATTCAACATAATACAGGGGGCCCAGTGCTGATGGTGCTGGTCCAAACTAGAGCACCGTGCGGGCTACCTGGGGCAACTCGGGACATCAGTTACTGTATGCTTCGCTCATCCGCCGTGTCCTGAGAACGAGATACGTGGCTCCTATCAGGATTGTCGACACGTTAGGAGGTCTTGCTAGACTTGTGTTACCATTGTCGAAATGTCTTGTGCACCGGGATTCCGAGGATACTTCGGGCTGACTCGAGGTTGATTGGGTTTTCTTGAGGTTGAGGTATTTCCACCGCAGCTTGTGTTAGCTTGTGATGGGCCAGGTTGGAACACCCCTGCAGGGTTAAATCTTACGCGAAGCCATGCCCACGGTTATGTGGCAGATTGGAAATTTATAATATCCGGTTGTAGAGAACTTTACAGCAGATCCGACTTAAAATACACCAACCACGTGCGTAACCATGACCGTCTCTTTTCGAGTGAGTTCGAGAAGAGAACACGGTGGTGTTATGTTTGATTCGTAAGTAGTTCAGGATCACTTATTGATCATTACTAGTTTGCGACCATTATGCGCAGTTGCTCTTCTTACTCTTGTACTCGTAAGTTAGCCACCATACAATGCTTAGTGCTACTGCAACCTCACCACTAATCCATTCCATACCCATTAAGCTTTGCTAGTCTTGATACCCATAGTAATGGGATTGCTAAGTCCTCGTGGCTCACAGATTACTACAACAACAGATGCAGGTACAGGTAATGCGATGATATGACATGAGAGCGATGCTTGCTTGTTTTGGAGTTCTTCTTCTGCTTCTTCTTCGTCGATCTTGGGATAGGTTCCTGGTCGGCGGCCTGGGCAAGCAGGGTGGATCTCGTTCTTGTTTTTCCGTTTGTTTTCATCCTTAGTCGGATGCCGCTCTTCTGTATGATGTTTGCTATGTATTGATGTATTCATATGGCATATGTATGCCTTTGTATGTATCCCCATCTATTATGTAATGGTACGATGTAATGATATCCACCTTGCAAAGCGTATTCAATATGCGGCTCTATCCTTGGTGGGACCTTCGAGTTCCTCTCGGATAGGATCGCATATTGGGCGTGATATCGTGGGACGCCAAGACCGAGCCCTCTTCTTCTCCGACGTCCGCTGCGGCCCGATCTCCTCCGGTGACGTTTCCGGTCGTCCTCGTCCGCCCCCCGTCGTCCCGATCACGCTCGCGTGTTTGTGGTGAGCTTACGCACCTCCCTGACATTTCCCCCCTCATTTGCACACTCTGGCGTCGTTCGCCGTGTGCGCCCGACCTTGTCGCCGTCAGACCTCGTCTCCGGCGAGTGCTCCGACCCCCTCTCGCTTGTTGCGCATGTTCGGGGAGTTCCCCTCCTCGCGTAGAGCCCCGTCGAAGCAGCACCGCGTTTCGCCCTCGGGTTCGTCTAGTTCGAGTCTATCGCTGCCGCCTCTGTCGCTCGTCGCCGGCGTCGCCTCCGTCGACGTCCGGTGCGGCAAGTTGCACCCGTGCGTGCGGGATCTTCCCGCGATCCTTTTGCGCCCCTCCGCCGCTCCGTTAGGCCACTGGAGACAACTCCGGCGAGCCTCGCCGCCGTGCCCGTCACCGCCGGCCGCTCCCCTGTTTTACTCTGCTCTGAGCCCGGCCATAGTCACTGCCATGTGGGACCCATGGGCCCCATAGGTCAGCGACTCAGGGTCCAGGGCCACCTGTCATCCCCTCCTTTCTTTTTTTTTCTTTTATTCAAAAACCCAGTGTTTTCCATTTCTGGAAAGGGCCCGGTTTCCATTTCGGGCTAGTCCATTTCTGGGCATTCCATTTCTGGTTATATTCCTATTTTGTTCATTTCCTTTTAAGGCAGTAAATGACTTATAGCATTTGTGAGCATTTTTCTACAGTAACATATACATATTATATATCATTTTGGATTAGAAAAATCCACCTAATCCATCTATGACATTAGATTCATCATTTAAGCAAGTTTGCAAACATGTCATTTTTATAGCATATGCCATGTTGTCATTTTTGTGTATTTAAGTACAAGCATGCTATGTGGTAGTTTTGCACATGAATAGGTTCATTTTCATGTCTACTTGCTGCTAATTTTTCTTCCATGCAATGAAATGCTTTGTAGTGAGTGCAACAAGCTAGCAAATATGCTAACATGAATCTGTTCTGCCATGCCTTGTTAATTTTGCTGTCTGAAACTGCCATATATAAACTTATCATATTGCATTGGTGCTACCATCATATATGTAGATCTTTGGAACATGTTTAGTAAGGGAGTTTTGCCAAGTGCAATTAGTACAAGCCTGACATGCTCACAGTTGCCATGAAAAGTTCCTGTTGCATGTAGTTTGCTAGCCCTAAACATTGCATCCTGAATCTGTTTTCTTCCATGAACTGTGTTTTTCTCCAAGTCTGAAAATCTGTATCACTTGTCAGTTTGCCTTGCTGTTTTGCTAATGATCTAAGGAGTTTTAGAAATAGTTCAGTAAGCATGTTTTGTAGTGGATGTTATATGCTATCATTTCATGTCTTTTTTTCCCATGTTTGAGTTCTGCATCATATATAAATGTTGCATCCAAATTGCCATGTTGCTGTTATGAACAGGCTTGCATAGCATATTGTTTTGCTCACCGTTTGAGCTCCGTGCATCCGTTTTTTATTATCTTTATATCGATTTCAACCGAAATCTTCCAATCTTTCCAGTGGCATGCTTGGTTTACCAAGATTTTGTCCATATCCATCTTGTCTGCACCGATTCCTTCCCGTTGGCGTATCCCTCGTTCCGGTAGAACCGTAGCCCCTTTCGTAACATTCTTCATATGCATTCGTGATAGAATTGTATGTAGAATATGTTCATTGCCATGCCTTGTTTGTTTATTGTATGCTTTCTCTTTCTTGTGGGTAGTACCGGGAGACGAGTTCGAGTCTGAGGACCCTGTTGAGTATGTTCACGAGGAGCAAGGTTTTGATACCACTGAGGACATTTCAGGCAAGATGATCATTACCCCCGATATCACTACTATCTTTCTTGCTAGTTGTTCCGTTGCTATCGCTATGTCGCGCTACCTACCACTTGTCTGTCAGCCTCCCAAATTGCCATGATAAGCCTCTAACCCACCTTCCTAGCAAACCGTTGTTTGGCTATGTTACCGCTTGCTCAGCGCCTCTTATAGCGTTGCTAGTTGCAGGTGCAGTGCAGGTTGTTCCATGTTGGGACATGGATATCATGGGATATCACAACATCTCTTATTTAATTAATGCATCTATATACTTGGTAAAGGGTGGAAGGCTTGGCCTTTTGCTTGGTGTTTTGTTCCACTCTTGCCACCTTAGTTTCCATCATACCGGTGTTATGTTCCTTGATTTTGCGTTCCTAACACGGTCGGGGTTTATGGGCCCCCTTGAAAGTTCACTTTGAATAAAACTCTTCCAGCAAGGCCCAACTTTGGTTTTACCATTTGCCTAATAACAACTAAAATTTGCATAGGGAGTAATTAACCTGAGGATTCTTAATCAACAACCCGGGCCAGTGCTCCTCATGAGTGTTGGTCCAAACCGGGCAACCTGCAGGGCCACCACGGGGAAACTCGAGGTCTGGTTTTACTCGTAGCTTGACCCATCCAATCGTGGCCTGATACGAGATACGCGCGGCTCCTATTAGGGTGTCGGCACGTCAGGAGGTCTTGTTGGTTTTGTTTTACTATTGTCGAAATGTCTTGTGCACCGGGATTCCGAGTTTGATCGGGGTGTCCCGAGATGGAGATTTGCCTCCGCGGATCGTGAGAGTTTATAATGGACTAAGTTGGGACACCCCTGCAGGGTTAAATCTTTCAAGAGCCGTGCCCGCAGTTATGTGGCAGATGGGAAATTTATGATATCCGGTTGTAGTGAACTTGACACTAAACTCATTTAAAATACACCAACCGCGTGGGTAACCGTGATCGTCTCTTTTCGACAAAGTTCGGGAAGAGAACACGGTGGGGTTATGATTGCAACGTAAGTAGTTCAGGATCACTTCTTGATCATTACTAGTTTGCGACCATATGCGTAGTCTCTCATCTTATTCTTGCATTCATAAGTTAGCCACCATACAAATGCTTAGTGCTTGCTGCAACCTCACCACTTAACCATGTCATACCCATCTTAAGCTTTGTTAGTTTTGACACCGTGGGTAATAAGATTGCTGAGTCCCCGTGGCTCACAGTATACTACAAACACAGCAGCAGGTACCACTGGGACAGACACAGGAGATGCCACCGAGCTCCAGTGGAGTTTGATGAGGATCGTGGGCGTTTCTACGTCTCATTTCTGGACGATCAGTAGTGGCCCTAGTCGGATTATTCGGGGATTGTAGCAGGGTGGTGTTTTCTCGTGTATCTTGTCCGTAGTCGGACTCATATCTATATGTTATGGATGATTTGTATGATGATTGTCATGTTTATGTTATTCTGGGGCAAGTGTATGCCTTGATCTCGTATTCTGTCTATTCTTCGGTTGTATGTATTTGTATGCCACCTTGCTAAGCGATCCAAAATGGGATTCTGCCGTGATCTTGAATTCATCACGAGATCGCGATAGAGTTTCATCTTGGGGCGTACCACCCCCACCCCCCCCCCCCCACACACACACACACCTCACTTTCTTTCCTTTTTTTGACCAAGAGACTGGTCTGGACAGTATCTTACTAGTACTCCCCCACCCTACGCCATCCACCCACTTTCTTCCCCTTTCCAACCAAGAGATCGGTCCGTTAGCCAGCCTCAGCTACTTTTCCCTCCATATTTTTCCTCATTCAACCAGGCCATCTATTCAATTTAATGGAGTAGCTTTTCCTGTAATAGTAAAAGTTTAGGTGGTCATGGACAAGCCGACGAAGCATAGCTAGGAGCTGGGGAGTAGAAGAATATACACATGCAGTGACTTGGGGAGCTCGGGCATTAGAAAAAGACAGGTTCCAAAAGAAGTTATACCTCCGGTCGGCGGGATCTGCCCACACAACATCAGCGAGCAAGGGTGCGGAGGACCTCCCTAGTCGGCGCCCGGTCAGTGAAGACAGCGGGCGTCAGCTTCCTCCCTCGCCAACAGTGACCGTGTCAATGTTGCACCTCCTCTCCTACCCCTGTGGAAGGGGTCCCATGCGATTTGTGACCAACGATGAGGAGAGAGAGTGTGTGGACACCACCATCTTGTTTAGATCTGGAGAGGGTGGGAGAGTGGGAAGAGAGCAACCCTAGCAAGCAAGCCCTGAAGCTACAGCCTAGATATATAGTGGAGTAATTTTATTTTTCTCTATGTAGCAATCATTTTTAAATTGAATACACGTTGTGCAATCTTTTCATTTAAAGTACCAGTAAACAAACTCAATCAGTAACGCGCCACTGCGTCCATGTCGCACTATATATCGTTCATGTGGTCCCCGACCCTCCATTGAGTTCAAAAATACAAGAGTCAAATTATCATGTGGATGCCTCTTTGTAAACAAATGCGCTCCCACGTGTACCCACGCGTTGGTGTGACAGAACGAGTGCGTGTTTGCACATTTTCTCTTCGTGTACTATGTACTCCACCTAGAGTACGATGTATAAGTGTGTGATGTCTTTTATTTTTTAGAAGTTCTGAGGGAAGGGTGTGAAGGGCACATATGTGTGTGACATCTACCTACAGATACATGGTGTGTGCGAGAAGTCACGAGAGAGTCATGAGTATGGGTGTGTGCATGAGAGAGGGGGGTATGTGTCAATGCAATGCATGTGAAAGAGAGGCATAAATATAGTATCATCCATAAATCATATATGGTGAACATTCACGACTAGCCATTTCCCAGCAAACACCCAAAAAACCATCAGATGTGGCACCCTGGCTCAGAGGAACCGGAACACCCCGTATTCCAGCCAAGAGATCAAGTATTCTGGAATACGGCAGTGCTTAGAATAGAACAAATCAGCTCTTATTTCAAAATGATAGGGGTACAAGGGTCTGATGTAACAAAGGATTACATCAGACGGTGATACTACGCCTGCTAGGGTAGCTCTATGCTAGCAGCAGAACAACTCATAGCAGCGGAATAACTTCTAGCGGCGGAACAATGGCAATGGTGATGAACTCCACTCCGCAGGGACTCTGGCTGGGACACGGTCTAGCTCACACGCTCGGTATCCTCGTCAAGCAATCAATCACGGCATCACCTGCAAACTGGCATGACACGCCAGGTGAGTACTCTGAATGTACTCGCAAGCTCACAACAACCAAATGCATCAAGGCAAGAAAATAACGTAGCATTAACAGGTTAAGTTATTAACAACTACTATGATGTGGAAGCAATAATTAAGCATAATATGGTACTACTAGAATATTGATGAACCATCTCACTCTTGACTATCCGGCCAAGTAGTATATCATCTCGATCACCTCGTGATCAAAACATCCTCATGATCACCGCGTGATCACACCACAACCGGAATGATCATCCCAACATCATCATCGGCATCCTGCCAAACTGTTACTGTTCACATATAAATATAAGTCATCTATAAGTTATTCTGTCATCATGAGTGTTGATCGAACGGTGTGACCTAGTACAAACTGTGTCCACGACCAAGGACACGGCTATCGATAGTTTGTACACTCCACAGAGGTTAGTACACTGTACCCATACCACCAAACTCATGGCCTCGTGCTCCCATTCGGGTGGACCAACAACATTCCGACAAAACCAATCTATTGCATGACACTCTCCCGGCCACTCCGACAAACTCCCCTTTGGGCTACGTCATGGATGGCCCCGATGTCACCGCGTGACATCCGCCACCTTCGTGGCCAGCCACCGTCGTGGCAAAACAAAACAAAAACATCCCAAATGGGGACAATGGTATAACATACAACTTTGGGCACACAAGGCTTATGGCCGCCTACCTAATCAGGGTAGCGCGCGCACATAACCTTCCCTCATTGGAGGCACGGTGAGAGGCATGACAATAGATCGAATTAGGGTCTCCCCATCCAGGCAAGTGTGGCTGCACTGGTGAGCTCGGTTCGGTGGCACCTGACCAACGAAATGACATAATTTGTCCCCAAGGTATACATGTGGTAGAACTGTGTCTCCAATATCATATATCCACTTGTGATCCAAGTTATAGCAATATCCATCCAAAGAATAATATGACTGTAGCATAATAAACTCCAAGGGTAGCATGTACTAGTATCATGATGAATCAAAAGACAGTGATGCTACTATCAAGATTTAAGCTAATGATCAGATCCAAACAATCAGATAGCAACCAAATCCAATAATACTCCAATAGGCATAATATCCAATATAATCATAATGAAAGCATAACTATAGTTCCTAGTAATCCAATGGTAACATGTCACCCACAATCTGCAAAGCATTAGTCCAAGATAATCCAAGCATCATCATGGCAATAGCAAGATCAAACATCACTCCAAGAAATGCCGTAAATAAATAATATTAGCTAATGCAATTTTTAAGCAAGTTTATTAATTAAAACCATGGCATTGCATTGCAATCATGCAAATGGAGGGTGTGGCTTACCTTGCTCCAAGGGAGTGTTGGAAAGCTCCTGGTCTTCATCAAGCAACTTAAAACACTCTGGAAAATATTTTTGAAAGCACTTGTAAATAACACATAACGCATATTGTAATGTCCAGAAAATCTAGATAGCAGAGAAAAATACCAAAATCTACCAGAAACTAAAGGAGCTCACAAGAAATATAATGCAAAAAAGAATCAGTTCATTTGGACTTGTAGTTTAGGAGATATTCATGGTCAAAGTTGTGGTCAAACTAGATTTAAATTTGAATTAAATTGAATTTCTGGAAAATCCCTAGGGGTGACATCGAAGGGGTATTCCTGGAATACGCTTCCACTTGAAAATGCTTCGGGGAAGAGGGGAGAGGCTGACGGGTGGGGCCCCCTAGACAGGTTTACACACACACACACAGAGAGAGAGAGAGAGAGAGAGAGAGAACAAGGGACGGCGGCTCACCGGCGGCCGTTTGCCGGCGTAGAGGCCACGGCGGGGATGGAACGGGCGGATGCCGACGAACATGCCCGTACCCGTATCTCGACGAATGGTGGTCAGAAGGCGTCACCCCCTTCGTCTCCGGTGGTAGCAGGCTTCGGGCGCTGGTTAAGACGACGATTCTGGTGACCATTGGCTCGGGATGGAGGCTGGGGAGGGTCATGGGAGCCCCAGGAGGTAGACGGTGGTGTCGGCAGGGGCGGAGGGGCACCGGAGGGGCTGGCCAGGGCGGAGGCCGAGCGGTGGAGCTCCGGCCAGAGAGGAGTAAGAAGGCCCCGCGGGCTTGCTGGAGAGGGCTAGGGGGTCGATTTGGAGAGGGAGGAGGCGAGTGGTGAGGAGAGGTGAGGCCGGGGAGGGCTTAAATAGCCATGGCCGCCTGTCACCGTCCGCAGGCCGCTATGGACGCGTGGCCGGAGCTACCGATGAGCCACGGACGCGTGGGCGGTTGAGACGATGGATGAGGGCAGGAGAGGTCCATCAGAGCAGAAGGTAGAGCCAAGGACGCGGAGGAAGAAGATGGCCGAGCGCAGAAGCTGTCGGCGCACTGTGCACCCGTGTGCACGCGGTGGCTAGCACCGACGAGTGAGATACAGGAGGGAGGAGGGGTCCAGAGGGCGAGGTGGAGGGAGGAGGAGGGTGGACGGCACCAGGGGACGCGGGAATACCGCCGAGAAGACACGGTCCGACGCGACCCGACGCACAGAGCGCAGTCTCAGTGGCTAGAGTGCGTGCACATGCATGTTAACAACACGGTCACCGCAAGGTATGGCAAGGGGAGGACACAAGAGCCAGGGAAAATATGTCTCAGGCTTTGTCCTTGCTTCCTGGGACCCTCTTGAGGTAATGGATCAACAAATGGAGCTCTGGGTTGATGAAATGCATCAAGGGAAGTTTGTTGTAGCAAACTTGGTCACACCTCTATGGTAAAATGAGAGGGGTAAAGAGATAAACTAGATGTCAAAGAGGTTTAGGGTAGGATGGACTATAGTCCTACGAAGTTTGAGAGGATTTGGACCACAATTTAATATAGTTTCTTTGCAACTCCAAATTAGGTCTAGAAAAGGGAAATGGATGTGGCACTCACATAAAGTGTTTAATTAAGATGAAACTTGTCATGGCATGATGATGTGGACATAAGAAGATGCTATAAAAATTTCATGCCATTTGGACATGCCAAAATGGTACTTCCTTCACACTGATCTTCTCTGTCCAAAAACTTGAGAAACTTATGGAGGGAGGTTGGATTGATGAAATGAGCCCCAATTTGGTGTAGAGAAGTTATATAGGTAGGAGCATGCCTTGGTAAATTTTCAGCAACAATGAAGCAATATAAAATATAGCTGCTTCACAACATGAAAATATTACCAGAAACAAAGATTTGATGGTGTGCTCACATAGATGGTTGGATGGATCTGAAATTTGGTGGAGAGCAATGATTTGAGCATATGAAGCATCTTGCAAAATTTCAACTCATTTGGATAACCCTAGCTAGTACTTCATTCACCAAGCTTCTCTCTGGATAGAATCTTTGAAAATTTGCTGAGGAAGATTAACTAGGCAAATGGATTTGAATTTTGTCATGGATCAATGATTTGAATATGAAAGGATTCCCAAAAAGTTTGGGAGCAATCAAGAAAAGATAAATAGCACTTCCTTCACAAAAGTGCCATTCTGGACAGAATGGAAAATGAATATTTCTGGATTATTTTTGAACTAGGCAAGGAAGGTTTGGACATATTTGGGAAATATATGATCCAAAAAATTTATGAGAATTATTTGGTAATTTTGTGGAAGACGGAAATATAGGTTGCTTCACAACCTAGGTCAAACAGGATTATTCCTTTAATAGAAAAAGGAATATTCCCAAGAAAAAGAATTTGGGGTTGAGCTAGAATAGAGATGACAGGATCTTGGCAAAGATTTTAGCATGATAAACCACTTGGGAGAAGAAGAAATGAAGATGTCCCACGTGTCAAGTCCACATAACTGCTCCAAAAAGAAAACCAGAGCAAAAACCAAAGAAATCAAAGAGAAAAGGAAAGGGCCAAAAATCGGGGTGTTAAAACTCTACCCCCTTACAAAAAATCTCGTCCTCGAGATTTGGTTGTTCAGGGAACATGTATGAATATGACTTAAGGAAATCGTTTCCAACTCGGGTATCCTTTTCCTTTGTATGTTGTTCCCCCTGATTTTCACATGACTGATTACCTTGCTCTGGGGTGGTTTGCTTCACCTTTCCAAAATTTCAATGGATCTTTCCTCATATGTCAAATCCTTATGCTGACTTTTATTCGTTCATATGTGCCGGCAATATCTTGAGAATAAATTTCCCATGGACATGAAACCTTTCTTAATTTCTTCCATCGGGTTGCTCAAGTGAATGCACGTCTTCCGTGTTTAGACAATATTGAGAATCATAGTCATTCTCCTGACGGGATCTGACTGCTCGTAGGTGGTACTGAATCATCTTGAAATCGGTACCAAAGATTCGATTGTCTCCTGTCGTGGGCAATGTAAAGGGTACGGCCTTATAGTTGCAGCATACCTCAAAGAATAGCATCTCCAGACTGGACTGACAGTTATTATGGCGCAAAGATACTTTTCATGGTAGGCTGTCCATGCACTCAGTTCCATAAGTAAGAACACATGATATGAGTTTGTTATTCAGCATCTCACATGCTCATTCTGTCGGTATGTCCATATGCGGGTAATAGGCCATGAGAGGCTTTAACACGGTCGCTGAAGTCAAACTGCTGGGATGGCTAAAGAATCTTGAATCTGACGGAATAGACCTGAGTATTCCACATGACAATCCTGAGCATGTGCCGTTGGATAAGCGGGTTGACGAGATATGAGGTCCTTAAAGAACAGAGTAGGCCTCTGAGTATATGTCCATGTTGATCCATATGTAATCATGGTCTCAAGCTGACTTGTGTCTCTGGACCATGACGGTCGGGCAAGAAGCATCATACGTTGTGATTGTTTCTGACTTGGGTCCTCATATATATGACATGTACACAGTGCATGTAGTTGTCTAGAGCCCGTTGTTGTAGCCAATTACAGAAGTGGATGATATCACCTTGTCGGGTGCGGAAAAACTGACTTTGCTAACCACGATCAAGACTATTGATCCAGGGTTGTCTGTTTCACAACTTGTCGATTCTTGCATCACAAGATGTGTATATTTTACTTTCTTTCTTTGGCATAGCACATGTGGTGGTTGGATTCCTACCCTCCTTCGGTAGATCCGCTTGAACATAGTTGAATCCTCGTATGAGTGATTTGTATGACCTGTGCGGCATACTCATCATACATATTGAAGTATATGTAGCCGAACACTTGATTCTTGAGGCAGCCATGTGTCTTGGCTGATTTGTACTTCTGAGAAAACTATTGTGAATCTGGCTCTTGGGTTGCCCTGTCATATACTACCAACTCACTATGTAATATCTTGTAGCAATACTGACAACTGTGTAGTGCTGAACTCATGAAGACTAGATATCTTATGTTGGAAGCTATCCAAGTAGCTTGCTGAAGAAGACTGGACATCTTACACTCGAAACTTTTGCTGGGGTAGCGTGCTGGAGAAGGCTAGATTTCGTACCTGAGAAGCTTCTCCTTTGGTTGCTTGTTGACGAAGATTAATTGCCTTACATCGAAAGCTTTTACCGAGGTATCTTGTTGTGAAATATTGGGTAACTTAGACCGGAAGCGGTCCATATATCATACTGAGGAAGATTGAGGAGCCTTGCATCATAAGCTTCTTCCGGTAGCGTGTGGAGGAAGACTGAGTTTCTTACACCAGAAGCTTTGTACTGTGACATGCGGACTAAATGCCATATACATATCCATAATATTTTTGTTGCTGGTTACTTGTATGAGAAGAAACGTCTGACTGTCTTCCTTGCTGAATACTGAGCTCATAGCACCTTCTCGCTTTCTTCCGAAGTATACATGGTTCAAGTTTCATTTATGGCTAAACCATACTTCATATATGAGCCATACCTTTGACTGAAAATATACCGTTGGCCTTGCACCTGACTTGTCTTCCTGCGGATTTGATCATTGTCAGTGCACTAGAAACGGGGTCCCTAGTACTCTAGACTCATGCACGGACAGTTGTAGCCTTCCCGGCAGGATGCCTTGGCGGGAACTAAAGACAAGCCAGAGAAACCTCTCTAGATCAAGGAGTGCATTAAGAAGACCAAATAGCAATAGGGTCCCCTGGGAAGGCCTCTCTTGCCGGGCAGACGAGCCCAGCAAGGTCGAGGCTATGCCTAGGACCAAGTACAACTGCCCCGGCAAAGGTCCCGGGGCCGCCAAGACCACGAGACAGAGCCCGGCAGGCTCCTTACCGGCAAGCCTCCACCAAGGCGCCACCGCTCCACCTCATCGCACGCCAGACACTAATCAGTGAGGTGTCGAGCTCCCAAGTGGCTAGGTGGATCCCATCGGGTACGTGGCAACCTTCTGGAGAAGAGATTAACTTTACTGACACCCGTCCAGATGGTGTGCCATGCTAATAAGAGGCAGATGGATAAGCGGCGTGGCAGGCTTGCTGGGATTCAACCTCAGCTCGACACCTAGCAGTGCATTTAATGCACTTTTGTCCTAATTGCCAGAGTTAGGTATGATAACACTGTTAGCTATCTAATCATACTGTAATGACTGTTTTGCCACTGTGGTCGCCCCTTTAGCTATAAAAGGAGGCCCGAGGCAACCTAGCAAAGGGTTCAACAATTTGACCCATCAACACTTGTACGTGCGCGTTGCTCTCCCCGAGGCACACTTGCCGGGCTTGGGCTCGCCGCGTCTTCGTGTTCCTCCAGATCAATCAACCATAGCGGGAGTAGGGTTTACGTTGTAAAACGGCCTGAACCTGGGTAAAAGAGAGTTGTCCATCGCCGTGCCGCCCTACAGTTTCTGCTCTTTGTGCAATGTGACCATCCCCTTGCCAAACCACAAAGGGGCAGCCCTGCCCCATAGGTGATCGTGCATCCCCCACGACATCTTTGGCGCGCCAGGTAGGGGCGCGTTGCTTGCGCGAATCTGAGGCAATAGCCAGCACGTTGATCTTATTTAGCACCCACAACGTTGGGGTGCCGCGGCAGCCAAATTATCTTAGTACAAGCTTCTACAGCATTCACCTGCGGATGGCGCGGGCGGCGCCATTCCGGTGGGCGGTGCGGACGGCGCGAGAGGCACGGCCAGTACCGAAGGTGCTGTCGCCGCGCCCACCATTGCGAAGGCGAACGACAAGTATGTCACAGTTGGTCCGACCTAGCGACCTTTTGGTGATGACCGCAATGGTGGTGCAGGCTGAGCGGATGTGTAGTCTCCGCCCGTCCCCCCACTACGGCAAGCGCAGCCACCGGAGCGACCTGCTCCATTTGGTGTGTGCCCATTTTCCTTCAAGAACCAAGCCCGGCAACGGCAACGCAGGCGCGGGTGATTCAATCATCGATAAGTCGCACCCGGCGGCGTGAGCGCTCGTCTTGCGGGGGTGAGCGTTTTGCAGGACCGCGGACTGCGGCAAATCCATTGGATCTCCGCCCAACCCTGCGAAGCAACACCGTTGCTGAAGGGGACCACGGCAAGGCAGGTTTTGTCCCTCCCCGGCAAGCCTCACCACGCGTCGAAGTATGTTGCAACCACAAAGCATGTGGATCAGGGACCAACCTCCGCGTGTGGGGCTTCCACGGAAAGAAGGGGAGGGTTGCATCCCCGCAACAGCAACAATCACAAGATTAAGAGAAGATAAGTTGTGAAACCTCCTTGGTTTCGGAATCTTTATTTATTCTTTGCGACTCCTTTAGTTTAAACCCTGGCACTTGTATGAGGGATCTGCAACGCGAAGGGACTCTTCGGTGATTGCTTGCACCCTTGTCTGTTTCGAGTCCGCTCAACAGTTCAGGTGGCCGCATCGAGAACCTCAAAGGGTAACTTGCCGGTGGCACCTATGCTCGCAGGCTGCTAGGGGTCCGCCCCCAAAGTATCGCGGCTAGTGTCAGCCCCGGCAAGCTCCCGGCATGCATAGGATCCATAATCATATGAGAACAACGGGCAAAATAAACTTAAAGGATAGCACCAGTTCATGCACCTACTTAAAAGTACTATTACATCCCAGAAATAGCAAAGACCTAACATAAGGTCGAATATGTTTCTTAGTTCAGCAGAATTCACATGACGACATGCTTAATTGGTGCGGCTGCCCTGAACCTTGGGAACAGTTAGAACCTTCTCGGAGATGGGGGCGACGATCCTGTCGGCAGAGGAAGTGTATGTGTTCGCCGGCAACTTCTTGAAGGACTTGGAGACGTCGAGCCCTCGATTGCGGCAAACCAGACTGACCAACGCGGTGTGAAGCACATCAGGGGCAAACTTTCGGGACTCGTTGGCAAAGGCTGCATCCCGGTCATCATGGTACATCTTCAACTCTTCGATTAGGCTGTTGAAGAACTTGGACAGTCTGGCACTAGCAACCTCATGCTCTGAAGTGGGAAAACACCAGCTCCTCATCTCCATGACTGCAAGTTGGGAAGAAATGCGCTCGGCTGTGTCGACCAACTCCTTTGTCCAGAGGGAGAGCATCTTCAGCATCCTTCCAGAGAGTCTCTGTTGCAGCTAGCTTCTCCAACAAACTCTTTTCCCGCTCCTTTTGAGACTCAAGGTTCTGCTCTTGCCCGGCAAGTTTGGATTTCAGATCCTGGACCACACCATCAGTGGTGGCCAATTCTTGGCTCTTGGACGAAAGTTGCGTCTGTAGCTCCCCTAAGGCGTCAGCCGCTTTCTGCACCTCTTCCTTGAGAGCCTCGATATCCTTGCCGCTGGTGGCCAGCTCCTCCTTCAGCTTGCCGGCCTGGGTCTCCATTTCTGTCTTGGCGGTGGTAGCGGCTGCAGCCTCATCAACGGCTTCTTTGAGCTTGGCGGCGTGCTCCGAAGCTTGTGCCTCCAAGGCCTTCTGATGGTCGTCCTCTAGCTTCTGGGTTCGCTGCTTCACGAGTTCCTCGATCTCATCATACTTGCTACAGAGAGTGGCCGCCATGGTTTGCTCTTGAACGGCAAGATCTTTGGCCTTGGCGTTGAGCTGCGCCTTGCGCTTCGCCAACCTACCATCATGAGCCCTTGCCCTCTCTGCAGTTGTCGCTGTCTTCTCCTCCTGGTTCCTAAGTTCGCGAGATCGGTTGTTATACCATGTGCGCAACTCTTTTGCCTTCTCTTTTAGTTGCTGGTTAGCCATATCCTGGGCCCTTCGTTCTTCTTCAATGTGCTTCCACCTCTTGTCGTACCTGTCCTGGGCATCCTTGAATCCGGCAACCATGGTTTGCAAGAATGAGTAATCCTTCTGCTCATTGGCTATGGCTTCGGCATCTGTGGATCTTTGATCCAAGGGGAGTAAGATTCGTGCAACTTCCTCCTCAAAGTTCAGTTCTGCAGTGCTGGACGAGCTGGGAGCTCCAAGAATGGCCTGGAAGGGCACCATGTCTGTGCTGGTGGGCAAAACTGGAGGGGCCATCGACACTGGTAGTTCAGCAAGTACTAGCTGCGGGTCTGTGGTCTACGCTGCACCTGCGTCCATCTTGATGGGCTCAGATCAGTTGACGGGGGCCTCCTCCATCATCACATCTGCTTCCTGGATGTCACCATCAGTTCGCGCGAGGTTTTCCGCGGTGGCAATCTTGGTGGCCTCTTCAGCAGCAGCCTTGGCAATTCTGGCAACCTCCTCAAGATCATCCCCCTTCGCGCAAAGAGCTGGAGATAAAAAAAACCAAGACAATATGGGATGAAGATAATGAGGTCACACTTATTGATAGAAAACCAAAGGAAAAGTATTCTGGTGAAAGTAACTTTGTGGTAAGAGGATTACCTGGTTGTACTTGTTGGGCAGGGGCATCCCCACCCCCGGCAACCTGTGTTGCCGTCACATGGCCCTCGACATTTTCCATCGTTGGAGAGGCGCTGATGTGAACAATGTCATCGGTGGAGGCCCTTGCCGGGGAAGTACTTCCCAGAATGGTGGTTGATGGGGAACCCTTGCTGGGATTTGCTTCTCGGTCCTCTTCGCCTTGGTGCTCCCCTCCTACCTCCTTGCCCTCATCAGGAGAGCGGCCTTCAATGTTTGTGTCAGCTGGCTGAGGCGAGGGCACATCTTGACGCAAGGGGCTGGTCTGGGGGCTGGAGACCACAGGGTTGTCCACCAATGCCTCCTGACTGATCCCTGATGACGAGACACGCGCCGCCGATGCCATGGCCCGTTTCGCCCGCTGGGTGAGCGTCTCTTCCTCCCTGACGCAGTGAAGAGTCAGATCATAATCAATTAATGTGACAAGTTTAGACATGACAAAGTAAGGAATTGCTTACTCTTCATCGGATTCAATGAGCATGTCCATCTTATACTTGGATGGCGGTGGAGACTCCCTGGCCCTCTTGATGGCTGGTCGTGGTGAACTTGGCGGGGGCGGAATTTCATCTTCCTCGGGAAGTTGTTCCCGGTAAGATGAGGGCTTGAGCTTGACTAGCCGTGCGGATTGCCGGCGTATTGTCTTTTGCTCCCCAGTTTTGGAGGTAGACTTCCTTACCGCGAAGGCAGAACGGGGCTTGGGGGTCCCCTCATCTTCATGGCTCCCCCTGCTGCGGAGGCGGCGCGGCGGCTTGCGGACCTGGAAGTCTTCTTCCTCCGGCTTCTCTGCCATCTCCTCCCCGAAAGTCTTGTCCCGAACGAGCTCTTCTCGTCCCTCCTCAGCAGGCTCTTCATCATCATCCTCATCTTCATCATCCTCTTCCTCCTCTGCTTCTTCTTCAATGTCCTTGGCGGGGACTGCAGGCTATGCGAGCGCTGTTCTGCGGGCCTCTGCGAGTTTGCTGGCAATGTATGCCTGCTCCTCCTCTATGGTTTCCTTGACTAGGTCGCACTCCTCTCACTCGGCCTCCTCCACCAGCTCAGAAGCCCGCCTCTTCTCATCCGACAAGGAGTGCAATTCCCAGCTTTCCTTGACCCCAGTAGCAGAGCAGTCTGGCATCCATGCCAAGATGTCGCTCCTCTTTGTGTTGAAGTGTAGCGGTACGACAGTGTCCGGCAAGTGGAAAGTGCTCAACTTGTGTAACAATTGCTGGCAGAGCTAGGAGTGGCCCAGCACCGTCAAGTTGTAGCCACGGCCTGGGTACAACCGCATTATGTCCCCGGCATTCTGATATAGCCAAGTTGGTATGTCCCTCTGCTGCAGCGGGGCGATCCGGCGCCGCAAGAAATTGGACCCAACCATCTCTACGGTCAGGCCGGCATCCCGCAAGCAAGCAACCTTGTTCAAAACCGGGCGAAGCTTCTTCTCGCTGGTGCCAAGCTTCTTCCAATTATCGTCCCGGTCAATCTTCCTTGTCTGCGGCAAGCAGAACACCGGGAAATCCTCCTCCTAAATCCGGCACCAGGTTCCCCTCCATTCCTCCCACTTGCCGTGGAGGTGTCCCAGAATGTAGTCCCTCTGGTTCTTCTTCCCCCTCGGGAACCATGTTATGCTTCCAGACAGCGCATTGTTCTCCACCCGAGGGACGAAGAAGTGACGGAACAGGTCAACATTGGGTATGACTCCAAAAAAATTCTCGCAGAAATGTGCAAAGACCGCCATGCATGTCACGGCATTGGGGGTGAAGTTGAGCAACCGGAATCCATAAGTTGACATCAGTTTGCGGAAGAAATCAGAATATGGCGGCACCAATCCATAGTAAAAGTACATGCAAAAGAAGAGGTAGGAACTGCTCGGCTCCGTGGGGCCGAAAGGGAGAACCTTGGGGGCTCCATGACTGGCGGTCTCTTTCCCCCACATATAGGCGTACCTCTGGATCAAGGTGTCGGCAGTCAAGGTGGGCGACGTGAAGACAACATTCTCGTTCTGCCGCCTCTCCAGTTCCCCCAACTCCCTCTTCTTCTGCTCCGCCTTGGGGTCTAGCGGCTTGGCCACCTTCTTCCCCTTCGAAGCGGCTGCCTTGGGCGCCATCCAAGGCTCGGGGAGGAGGAGAGCTTTGAGGATGAAGTAGATTGATGCGAGCGCCGGCGGCGGCGGCAAGGGCAGTTTGTTCTTGGTGAAAGGAACAAGACAGAACAGGGAAAGGCAGAAGTGAATGAGCAGCGCCCCTTCGCGGTTACCTTTTTATGGGGAAATGTCAAGGGGTTGGCTCTTCGCTGCTTCCCCTAGCCACGCCCACCACAGACATGCCTTGTTGGGTAACTGCAGCGGCACCCGCGCTCCCATGACCTGCGGTTAAACCGTGGATTGGACGTGCGATGGCAGAATCGTCATGATTACGGATCGCAGTAAAAGATCATGTCAGTTTTCATCCACCACGTGTGTCCTCGCATGTTGTTGGGCCTAACCCAACGACGCCTTGGATGCGCGTATGGGCCAGGCCCGGGGGCTCCTGTCGGTGCACTAGAAACGGGGTCCCTAGTACTCCTGACTCGTGCATGGACAGTTGCAGCCTCCCGGCAGGATGCCTTGGCAGGAACTGAAGACAAGCCAGAGAAACTGCTCTCCGTGAGATCAAGCAGTGCATTAAGAAGACCAAACAGCCAGAGGATCCCCTGGGAAGGCCTCTATTGCCGGGCAGGCAAGCCCAGCAAGGTCGAGGCTATGCCTAGGACCAGGTACAAGCTGCACTAGGACCAAGTACAAGCTGCCCCGGCAAAGGTCCCGGGGCCGCCAAGACCACAAGACAGAGCACGGCAGGCTCCTTACCGGCAAGCCTCCACCAAGGCGCCATCGCTCCACCTCATCGCACTCCAGTCACTAATTAGTGCAGTGTTGAGCTCCCAAGTGGCTAGGTGGATCCCGTCGGGTACGTGGCAACCTGCTGGAGAAGAGATTAACTTTTTTGACACTCGTCCTGATGGTGTGTCACGCTAATAAGAGGCAGATGGATAAGCGGTGAGGCAGGCTTGCTGGGCTTCAACCTCAGCTCGACACCTAGCAGTGCATTTAATGCACTTTTGTCCTAACTGCCAGAGTTAGGTATGATAACACTGTTAGCTATCTAATCATACTATAATGACTGTTTTGCCACTATGGTCACCCCTTTAGCTATAAAAGGAGGCCCGAGGCAACCTAGCAAAGGGTTCAAAAATTTAACCCATCAACACTTGTACGTGCACGTTGCTCTCCCCGAGGCACACTTGTCGGGCTTGGGCTCGCCGCATCTTCGTGTTACTCCAGATCAATCCACCATAGCAGGAGTAGGGTTTTACACTGTAAAGAGGCCCGAACCTGGGTAAAAGAGAGCTATCCATCACCATGCTGCCCTGCTGTTTCTGCTCTTTGTGCAATGTGACTGTCCCCTTGCCAATCCACAAAGGGGCAGCCCTGCCCATAGGTGAGTGTGCATCCCCCACGACAATCATTACTGCTTTGAAGGTTGCATAGCTGATGAAGACTTGATGCTGATAGTCAATCCAGGGTATCATTTGTATTCATAGCAGATATTCCCAATACAATGCAGTCAACTGAGAATGCCATATTGTTTAGCTGAGCTTCCAAATATTTGAAATCCTCATTGCTTCTTCGAGTCCGGTGTCAGTTGATGAGCAACTTTCATAAGTGAAAATAAGGTAACACTGAGGGCCCAAAAAGAAGCAAAAGAAACCACTCAACCAAACAAAGGCACTAAAAAGCATTCAAATCACACACAAGCAATGTCACATATTACTGCTATTCACAACAATATGCATGCCTACTTAAGCACACAAATCTCGCGGGAACTCCAGTACTACGATCTAACATGTTTTGACAGTGTGCACGAGGACGAATCAACGTGTGGAGGGGTTGGTGTAAACATAGCTACACCAAGTGCTGGCTTAGCAAGGTGGCATCCTTGACTGGCTCGGAGGGGTGAGGACATACCTGGTGATCATGTAGCGGGACACGAATGTCGCGGCTACATCATCATCAAGCAAACGAACCGTACTCATCCATGGAATAGGTAAGAGGATAGGATAGCAGTGAAAACCTGGGTCTACTGGCATTGCCCTTTCCTGGTAACGAAGATCAGTAAGGGTTGCCAACACGACAAAAAGGAAAGACACGATCCGGGATAGAAACATGTCTATCACCAAAATGATAGGTGGGGATGAAGAGATAAAACGGGTGCCATACCTGGGCACCATCCTGCAAACGGTGTTCGGAAAACTCAGCATCACTCTGCTGGGACAGAGCTGACACCAAACACCGAGGAGTAGGAAAAAGGGAAATTGGAGGGATGTAGGGGCTAAGTTGTAGTGGATCCGAACTGATGCCAGCTACACTCAAAAGATCAATCGTTCATAGCTAAATAATAAGTCTATATGCATGCAATGCGGCAAACAAATGTAACAAGCAAATGCAGCAAGGAGGCCAGACTCTATACTATCGATTTCTACCGCTCGCACTGACTAGGGCGTCCTACAACCAAACCTGCGCTAATACCAAAGCCCGTGGCACCCCGGCTCAGAGGAACGGGAACACCCCGTATTCCAGCCCAGAGATCAAGTCTTCTGGAATATGGCACTGCTTGGCATAGAACAAATCATCTCTTATTACAAAATGATACGGGTACAAGGGTCTGATGTAACAAAGGATTACATCGGCACGGCGATACTATGCCTACTAGGGTAGCTCTATGCTAGGAGTTGAATAACTCATAGCGGCGGAATAACTTCTAGCTGCGGAACAACGGCGACGGTGATGAACTCCACTCCACAGGGACTCTGGCTGGGACACAGTCTAGCTCGCACGCTCGGTATCCTCGTCAAGCAATCAATCACGGCATCACCTGCAAACTGGCATGACATGCCAGGTGAGTACTTTGAATGTACTCGCAAGCTCACAACAACCAAATGCATCAAGGCAAGACAATAACATAGCATTAACAGGTTAAGTTATTAACAACTACTATGATGTGGAAGCAATAATTAAGCATTATATGGTACTACTAGAATATTGATGAACCATAATCTAGGATCTCATGAACCATCTCACTCTTGACTATCCGGCCAAGTAGTATATCATCTCGATCACCTCGTGATAACCGCATGATCACACCACAACCGGAATGATCATCCTAACGATCATCCCAACATCATCATCGGCATCCTACCAAACTGTTACTGCTCACATATAAATATAAGTCATCTATAAGTTATTCCATCATCGTGAGTGTTGATTGAATGGTGTGACCTAGTACGAACTGTGTCCATGACCGAGGACGCGGCTATCGATAGTTTGTACACTCTACAGAGGTAAGTACACTGTACCCACACCACGGAACTCATGGCCTCATGCTTCCATTCGAGTGGACCAATGACATTCCGACAAAACCAATCTATTACATGACACTCTCCCGGCCACTTCCACAAACTCCCCTTTGGGCTATGTCATGGGTGGCCCTGATGTCACCGCGTGACATACGCCACCTTCGTGGCCGTCCACCATCATGGTAAAATAAAACAAAAATGTCCCAAACAGGGACAATGGTATACCATACAACTTTGGGCACACAAGGCTTATGGCCACCTACCTGATCAGGGTAGCGCGCGCACATAACCTTCCCTAGTTGGAGGCACCAGCAAGAAGCATGACAATAGACCGAATTAGGGCCTCCCCATCCAGGCAAGTGTGGCTGCACTGGTGAGCTCAGTTCATTGGCACCCGACCAACGAAATAACAGAATTTGTCCCAAGGTATATCTGTGATAGAACTGTGTCTCCAATATCATATATCCACCTGTGATCTAAGTTATAGAAATATCCATCCAAAGAATAATATGACTGTAGCATAATAAACTCCAAGGGTAGCATGTACTAGTATCATGATGAATCCAAAGACAATGATGCTACTATCAAGATTTAAGCTAATGATCAGATCCAAACAATCAGATAGCAATCAAATCCAATAATACTCCAGTAGGCATAATATCCAATATAATCATAATGAAAGCATAACTATAGTTCCTAGTAATCCAATGGCAACATGACACCCTCAATCTGCAAAGCATTAGTCCTAGAAATCCAAGCATCATCATGGCAATAGCAAGATCAAACATCACTCCAAGAAATGCCATAAATAAATCATATTAGCTAATGCAATTTTTAAGGAAGTTTATTAATTAAAACCATGGCATTGCATTGCAATCATGCAAATGGAGGGTGTGGCTTGCCTTGCTCCAAGGGACTGTTGGAAAGCTCCTGGTCTTCATCAAGCAACTTAAAACACTATGGAAAATATTTTTGAAAGCATTTGTAAATAACACATAATGCATATTCTACTGTCTAGAAAATCTAGATAGCAGAGAAAAATACCAAAATCTACCAGAAAATAAAGAAGCTCATAAGAAAAATAACGTAAAAACAATCAGTTCATTTGGACTTGTAGTTTAGGAGATATTCATGGTCAAAGTTGTGGTCAGATTAGATTTAAATTTGAATTAAACTGAATTTCTGGAAAATCCCCAATGGTGATGGCAAAGGCGTATTCCTGGAATACTCTTCCACTTGAAAACACTTCGGGGAAGAGGGGAGAGGCTGACGGGTGGGGCCCGCTGGACAAGTTTACAGAAAGAGAGGAAGAAGAGGGGACGATGGCTCACCGATGGCCGTTCGCTGGCGTAGAGGCCACGGCGGAGCTGGGTGACGGTGGGGATGGAACGGGCGGATGCTGACGAGCATGCCCGTACCCGTATCTCGATGAATGGTGGTCGGAGGGCGTCATCCCCTTCGTCTCCAGCGGCAGCAGGCTTCGGGCGCCGGCAAAGGCGATGATTCCGGCAACCATTGGCTCAGGATGGAGGCTGGGGAGGGTCGTGGGAGCCCCAGGAGGTAGATGGGGCAGGGGCGGAGGGGCACCGGAGGGGCTGGCCAAGGCGGAGGCTGAGCGGTGGAGCTCCAGCCGGAGAGGAGGAAGAAGGCCCCGTGGGCTTGCTGGAGAGGGCTAGGGGTCGATTTTGAGAGGGAGGAGGCGAGTGGTGAGGAGAGGCGGGGCAGGGGAGGACTTAAATAGCCATGGCCATCTGTCACCGTCTGCAGACCACTATGGACGTGTGGTCAGAGCTGCCAGCGAGCCATGGACGAGTGGGCGGTTGAGACGACGAATGAGGGCAGGAGAGGTCCATCGGAGCAGAAGGTAGAGCCAAGCACGCAGAGGAAGAAGACGGCCGAGCGCAAATGTTGTCGGCGCACTGTGCACCCATGTGCATGCGGTGGCTAGCACCGACGAGTGAGCTATAGGAGGGGGAGGGTCCAAAGGGCGAGGTGGAGGGAGAATGAGGGTGGACGGCACTAGGGGACGCGGGAATGCCGCTGGGAAGACGCGGTCCGACGCGACCTAACGCGCAGAGCGCGGTCACAATAGCCAGAGCACGCGCATAGGTGTGCCAACAACGTGGTCACCACGTGGCATGGTGAGGGGAGGGCACGAGAGCCAGGGAAAAGATGTCTCGGGCTTTGTCCTTGCTTCCTGGGACCCTCCTGAGGTGATGGGTCAACAAAGGAGCTCTGGGTTGATGGAATGCATCAAGGGAAGTTTGTTGTAGCAAACTTGGTCACACCTCTGTGCTAAAATGAGATGGGTAAAGAGATAAACCATATGTCAAAGAGGTTTAGGGTAGGAAGGATTGAAGTCTGTGAAGTTTGAGAGGATTTGGACCACAATTTAACATACTTGCTTTGCAACTGCAAATTTGGTCCAGAAAAGGTAAATGGATATAGCACTCACACAAAGTGTTGAATTAAGCTGAAACTTGGCATGGCATGATGATATGGACATAAGAAGATGCTGTAAAAATTTCATGCCATTTGGACATGCCAAAATGGTACTTCCTTCACAATGATCTTCTCTGTCAAGAAAATTAAGAAAATTATGGAGGGAGGTTGGATTGATGAAATGAGCCCAAATTTGGTGTAGAAAAGTTATATAGGTAGGAGCATGCCCTGTAAATTTTCAGCAATAATGAAGCAATATAAAATATAGCTGCTTCACAACCTAAAAATATTACCAGAAACAAAGATTTGATGGTGTGCTCACATAGATGGTTGGCTGGAGCTGAAATTTGGTGGAGAGCAATTATTTGAGCATATGAAGGATCTTGCAAAATTTCAACTCATTTGGATAATCCTAGCTAGTACTTCCTTCACCAAGCTTCTCTCTAAACAGAATCTTCAAAAATTTGTTGAGGAAGATTGACTAGGAAAATGGAGTTGAATTTTTTCATGGAGCAATGATTTGAATATGAAAGAATGCCCAAAACATTTGGGAGCAATCAAGAAAAGATAAATAGCACTTCCTTCACAAAAGTACCATTCTAGACAGAATGGAAAATGAATATTTCTGGATTATTTTTGAACTGGACAAGGAAGGTTTGGACATATTTGGCGAATATATGATCCAAACAATTTATGAGAATTATTTGGGAATTTTGTGAAAGACCGAAATATAGGTTGCTTCACAACCTAGGTCAAACAGGATTATTCCTTTAATGGAAAAAGGAATATTCCAAAGAAAAAAAATTGGGTTGAGCTAGAATAGAGATGACAGGATCTTGGCAAAGATTTGAGAATGATGAACCACTTGGGAGAAGAAGAAATGAAGATCTCCCAGGTTTCAAGTCCACAGAACTGCTCCAAAAAGAAAATCAGAGCAAAAACAAAGAAATCAAAGAGAAAAAGAAAGGGCCAAAAATCAGGGTGTTACATCAGATCTGTATCCGACGGTGGCAATTTTGCCATGGCATTTAAAAAAATAACCACTCCTCCTACACATCAAACTACCACGTGAGCGTGCGCAACTGCCATATGCTCCCTCCGTTCCATAATTTAGTGCATATAGATTTATTGAAAACTCAAACCTCACAAACTTTGATCGAGTTTTTGTAGAAAAACATTACATATAGAATACCCAACATATATCATTGCAGTCATCATGAGAAGTAGTTTCATGTTTTGTATGTTTGGTATTGTAGATATAAATAGTTTTCTCTATAAACTTGATCAAAGTTTGCAAATTTTGACTTGTCAATAATATATACTACCAGAATGTCCTACATTTAGAACCAGAGGGTATATATCACAGTACATTGTGGAAAAGGGAGAGTATATGCAAAGATATGATCTAAGGAAAGAGAGGGGGTCGTCCCTGCGAGAGATATCTATGGAGATGGGGGAGGAGTGTGCGAGTGCATCTTCGATAAAGAGGGGTCATGTGTGTGTGTGCGTGTGTGTGTGTGAGAGAGAGAGAGAGGGAAAGGGGGAGTGGGAGAGAAGACATGTAACTAGGTTGAGAAAATGTTCAGAGAGACCAGGTTTGTGTGTTGTGTGTGTGTGAGAGAGAGAGATCATAGGATTGAGTCCTCTAGTTAAGGAGAGATAGGAGGAGAGAGAGCACGATATGGGGCCCGGAGAGAGGAAAAATATAGTGTGTCGTGATATAGTCATATATTTGAAATAACTTGCTATTTTTATTTAAAAAATAAATAAGAGATAATGGTATTTGTAATCCATACAGATATAATGGAGATAGGCATGTATGGTGTGGTTTTGGACATACTATAATATTACCATGAATATATACACCTAGCAAGCTCAAATTCATTTGAATTTGAGATACTAATGGCATGGTTTGACCATGTTGCGTACATGGACTGAATTTTGAATTTGAGATAATATGTGGCTTTTGCAGTTCACATCTAAATTGGGGTACATCATACATTGTCTTTGATAAACACATCATAGTACATATGAATCATATGCACGGTTTACATTCATAATAGTTAGCTAGAACACGAATTTAATTTTTTTTAATTCGCCATCATAGCATTTGTAAATCATATCTAAAGGGCATCAACCTTTGTTGTGCTTTTGAACATAGAATGTATATAGAAATCATGGACTCCCTCCTGTCCTCTTTACTCTGCATATAAGATTTGTGTGGAGTCAACTTTCATCCAACGTATCTATAATTTATGAAGTATTCATGCCATGTTTACAATAATTTTATATGGTTTGGGTGCAATTTTATATGATTTAAATGAAACTAACCCGGACTGATGTTGTTTTCAGCAGAACTACCGTGGTGTTGTTTTTTGTGGAGAAATCAAAGTTCTCCAAATGTAGCGAAACTTTTTAACGGTTTTTTTGGAAGAAAAGAGGCACTAGAAGCTTCATGGGAGGACCAGAAGGGGAAAGAGGTGCCCACTAGGCACTAGGGTGCGCCACCCCCCTCTGGCGCGCCCTGGTGGGTAGTGGGCCCCTCGAAGCCCATCTCAGCGTGAGACCGACGCCAAAAAATCATATAAATACAGAAACCCCCAGAAATAACCCTAGATCGGAAGTTCTGCCACCACAAGCCTCTGTAGCCACGAAAAACCAATCTAGACTCTGTTCTAGCACCCTGCCGAAGGGAGGAAATCATCACCGGATGCCATCTTCATCATCCCGGCGGCCACCATGATGAGGAGGGAGTAGTCCACCCTCAAGGCTGAGGGTTTGTACCAGTAGCTATGTGTTTGATCTCTCTCTCTCGTGTTCTTGATTTGGCATGATCTTGATGTATCACGAGCTTTGTTAATATAGTTGGATCATATGGTGTTTTCCCCTCTCTATCTTGTTGTGATGAATTGAGTTTTACCTTTGTGATGTCATTATTATCGGATTGAATACTTTTATGGATTGGAGAACACTTGGTGTATGTCTTGCTATGAATACCCGTGGTGACAATGGGGTATCATATTGATTCACTTGATGTATGTTTTGGCACTCAACTCGTGGATTCCCGAGGTGACATTGGGGTAATCTATGCATAGGAGTTGATGCACTTTTTCGTCTTTGTTTCTCCTGTAGAAATCTTGGGGCACTCTTAGAAGTTCTTCGTGTTGGATTGAGTATTATGAATCAGAAGTTGTTTAATGCATATCGTATAATCAACTCACGGATACTTGTGGTGACATTAGAGTTGGTTGATGTGTATCATATGGTGTTATTTTAGTACGAACTCTTGGGCTGTTTGTGACACTTATAGGAATAGCTCGATAGATCGATCGGAAAGGATAACTTTGAGGTGGTTTCGAACCCTACAAACAATTTCTTCTTATGTTCTCCGCTAGATAAGAACTTTGGAGTGATTCTTTATCGCACGTTGAGGGATGGCCATACGATCTAACTATGTTAGCATTGTTGAGAGATTGCACTAGCGAAAGTATGAACCCTAGGCCTTGTTTTCAAGCATTGCAATACCATTTGTGCTCACTTTTGTTACTTGCTACCTTGCTATTTTTTATTGTTCCTATTACAAAAATCAATATCTACTATCATTACTACACTTGTATCACCATCTCTTTGCCGAACTAGTGCACCTATACAATTTACCATTGTATTTGGTGTGTTGGGGACACAAGAGGCTCTTTGTTATTTGGTTGCAGGGTTGTTTGAGAGAGACTATCTTCATCCTATGCCTCCCATGGAATGATAAACCTTAGGTCATCCACTTGAGGGAAATTTGCTACTATCCTACAAAACTCTGCGCTTGGAGGCCCAACACGAGTCTACAAGAACAAGTTGTGTAGTAGACATCAAACTCTTTTCTGGCGCCGTTGCCGGGGAGGTGAGTGCTTGAAGGTATATCTTTAGATCTTGCAGTTGAATCTTTTAGTTTCTTGTTTTACCACTAGTTTGGTTTATAAAAGAAAACTACAAAAAAATGGAATTGAGGTTGCCTCATATTATTCATCTTTATCATGTCTTTCTTGAAAATGATGGAAAGGAAAATTGTACTCAATTGATAGAAGAAGAATTCGATAAAATGTTTGGAATAAAATCTATGAATGATAAGCATGATTGCAATGTTGCTAGTATGAATTCTTTAAATATCCATGATGTTAATGATATGAAAGCTATAAGCTTGGGGATGCAATGTTTGATGATGATATTTTTAGTCCCCCAAGTTTTGATGAGCAAATTTATTATGATGATAGCATGCCTCCTATATATGATGATTATATTGATGAAAGTGGGTTTGGAAGAGTGTCAACTCTAGGAAGTAATGATCCCACTATTTTGGAGGGTGTTGAATCTTATTACAATGTTGATAAAAGTGGATTTGGTGAGGTCATGACTTTATTTAATGATGAATCCACTATTTTGTAAGAGGTTTCAATTGACTATGATAAAAAAGTTGCTAGCTATGATGATTATTGTGATGATATGTATGCTAAAGAGTAATGATATCCATGAAACTTGTCATTGTTATTTTAATGCTCGAATTGATTATGTGAATCAAGTGTCATATGATAGTTATTTCATTGAATTTGCTCCCACTACTATTCTTGAGAATAAATTTGCTTATGTGGAGAGTAATAAAAAAAATATGCATGTGGATCATGAAAAGAATGCTTCATGTGATAGCTATATTGTTGAATTCATTCATGATGCTACTGAAAATTATTATGAGAGAGGAACATATGCTTTTACATATCTCACTAATATCAAGTTTCCTCTCTATGTGTTGAAAATCTTGAAGTTTTGCTTGTTTTGCCTTCATATGCTAGTTGATTCTTGCTCCCAAAAATTATTTGCTCACAAAATCCCTATGCATAGGAATTTGGTTAGGCTTAAATGTGCTAGTCATATGCTTCATGATGCTCCCGTTATGTTTCAATTCTTATCTTTTATGTGAGCATCATTGAAATCATCATGCCTAGCTAAAAAGGCATTAAAGAAAAGCGCTTGTTGGGAGACAACCCAACATTTACCCCTACTATTTTTGTGTGTTCACATGATTAGGCTACTGTATTAATCATGTTTTATAGGTTTTGTTTCAATAAACTACCAAGTAAAGCCTTTGGGATAGTGTGGATGATAGTCGACTTGATTCTGTGCAAAAACAGAAACTTTTTCGTCCAGTAACAAAATTGTTGAAACTCACTAGAGGGTCTAAAAATTCTGATTTTTTACAGATGATTGATATATAAATTCCCTACGTTGTCCTAATTTTTCAGAATTTTTGGAGTAGGAGAAGTATGGTCATTGTTCAGATCATTACAGGTTGTTCTGCTTTTGACAAATTCTGTTTTCAATGCATAGTTTGCTTGTTTTAGTGTTTCCATAGCTTATATTAAGCAATATAAATTGTGGAAATGATAAGGTACAGTGGGCATTGTGTGAGAACAATTATGAATCTTGTCTTCGATAGTACCAAACTGAATGATTTGTTTTATCATACTAACCCATCTGACGAAGTTTTGTTAAGTTTTCTGTGATTGAAGTTTTCAAGTTTTGGATGAGCTATCGATATGAGGAGAATAAGGAGTGGCAATACCCTAATATTTGGGATGCCCAAGGAACCCCAAGGTAATATTCAAGGAAGATCCAAGCAACTAAGCTTGGGGATGCCCCGGAAGGCATCCCCTCTTTTTTCTTCAACATTATCGATAGAGCTATATTTTTTCGTCACATGATATGTGTTTTTCTTGGAGTGTCATTTTATTTTGTTGATATTTTCTTGTTGTTATTTTGAATAATGTTTTGCATCTTTTATTTCAATAAAAATGTCAAGTATAGCCTTTACCATGCTTATTTTGCAAGTCTATATGTTGCTGTTTGAAAACAGAAAGTTTGTTGTTATGTTTTGAATATTTGTGAATAGTCAGAACATGATAAAATCTTGAAATTTGTACATGGTGAGCTATAATAAATTTTCTACAGTGTGGTAATTTTTTATAATTTTTGGAGTTAGAGAAGTATGAATCTTCTTGCATTCTTTCATATTGGCCTCTTTTGACAGATTGCTGTTATGTTTGCATTGTTTGCATATGTTTGCTTGTTTAATGATTCTATTTGAGGATAGTAGTATTAAATGTGCAGAGGCATTTAGTATGCAATGTTAAATAATAACTTTAGTGATTTGCTACAGTAGAGAATGGTAAGGTTTTGCATTGATTTATTTTAACTTATCTCACGAGTTCTTGTTGAGTTTTGTGTGGATGATGTTTTTAAGATTTATGGAAACCGTGGTATGAAAGGAATTAAGGAGACACAAAAGCTCAAGCTTGGGGATGCCCAAGGCATCCCAATATAATATTTCAATAAGTCTCAAGCATCTAAGCTTGGGCATGCCCCGGTAGGCATCCCACCTTTCTTCATCAACAATTATCGGTTAGTCTTTGTTGAGCCTAAGTTTTTGCTTCTTCACATGATGTGTGCTATTGTTGAAATGTCATTTTATTTTGCTTTGCTTGATGTTTTAATAAAATAATTAGATCTGAAAGTTTTTCAATGAGAGAGAGTCCTCAAATGGCTACCCATTTACTTAACTACTCGTTTGATCTTCACTTATATCTTTTTGGAGTAGTTTGTCATTTACTCTTGTGCTTCACTTATATCCTATGAGTAAATTGTTGAATGAATTGAATGTCATAAAGTTGAAATTATATGTTCATATCATGCCTAGTAGTAGCTTCACATTGGGTTTGTAAAGTGAAATCTATTGAAGCTTGACAATCTTGGTCATACAAGCAATTCATGAATGATTAGTATACGGAAGAGAACTTTCACATACAAATATATTATCTTCGACATCTTCTATGATTGTGAATACCCATTAATTATTTTCAAACTTGAGCAAATTAGTTGAAGTTGGACAAGGAAGACAACATAATGAGTTATGGTTGTGTATATTTGCATAGAAGTTATATTGTTATGGATCCTCCAACATGTGGTGTTTGCTTAGGATCTTTTGCTAGCCAAAAATTCGTACTAAGTAGAGATACTACTTGTGCATCCAAAAACCCTTAAACCCAGTTTCTTGCCATGAGTGTCCACCATATCTACCTATGGATTTAATAAGATCCTTCAAGTAAGTTGTCAGCGGTGCAAAAAGCAATAAAAATTGCTCCTAAAATATAAGTGATCTTTTATTGCAAGGGAAAATAAGCGTTGTACGAACTTGTGATGGAAAAGAAATAAAAGTGATGGACAACATAATAAAGGTTGCTATCATAAGGGGCAATATAACATGACGTTCCTTTGCATTAAGAGCTTGCGCATCCAAAAATAAAAAGCGCATGACAACCTCTGCTTCCCTCTGCGAAGGGCCTATCTTTTACTTTTCGGTATTTACTTTTATGCAAGAGTCAATAGTATGCATTCTCATTTCAACCTCAATTATTCTCTAGTTGGCAAGCACCATGTGGTGGGGAAAGATCTAGGCACATATGGCCAGTCAAATATATTTGATCATGAATTATTATTGTTGACAATTATCTCTATGATAAATGAGTTGGGAGGCGAAACATTAAGCCCCTATCTTTCTCTGTGTCTGATGGATGCCATTTGTTCTAAAAGTATTCTTTGAGTACTAGCAATCATAGAAGACTATATGATGATTGAGTATGTGGAGCTCTTACTTAGACTTTGTTGAGAATAAGTTGAATTGCAATTGTTTGGTGACTAAGAACATAGGTTGTTAAGTTTCAAGAGAAGGCATTGTTTGAACCATAACATGTGAATCGGGTGCTACTTTATCATGATGAGTTTTATGAGAAAGAGTTGTTGTTATGAAGCTAGGAAAAGTGATTGAAATTATCATTGATCAAACTTATGCACTATGCTAGCATTCGCACTTCATAAACTATTTCTTTTATCATTTACCTACTCGAGGACGAGCAGGAATTAAGCTTGGGGATGCTGATAAGTATCCAACGTATCTATAATTTATGAAGTATTCATGCCATGTTTACAACAATTTTATATGGTTTGGGTGCAATTTTATATGATTTAAATGAAACTAACTTGGACTGACGTTGTTTTCAGCAGAACTACCGTGGTGTTGTTTTTTGTGCAAAAATCAAAGTTCTCCAAATGCAGCGAAACTTTTCGATGATTTTTTTTTGGAAGAAAAGAGGCACTAGAAGCTTTGTGGGAAGACCAGAAGGGGAAGGAGGTGGCCACTAGGCACCAGGGTGCACCACCACCCCTCTGGCGTGCCCTGGAGGGTAGTGGGCCCCTCGAAGCCTATCTCAGCGTGAGACCGACACCAAAAAATCCTATAAATACAGAAACCCCTAGAAATAACCCTAGATCGGAAGTTTCGCTGCCGCAAGACTTTTTAGCCATGAAAAACCAATTTAGACCCTGTTCCGGCACCCTGTCGAAGGGGGAAATCAACACCTGATGCCATCTTCATCATCCTGGCGGCCACCATGATGAGGAGGGAGTAGTCCACCCTCTGGGCCGTGGGTTTGTACCAGTAGCTATGTGTTTGATCTCTCTCTCATGTTCTTGATTTGGCATGATTTTGATGTATCGCGAGCTTTGTTAATATAGTTGGATCATATGGTGTTTTCCCCTCTCTATCTTGTTGTGATGAATTGAGTTTTACCTTTGAGATTTCATTATTATCGGATTGAATACTTTTATGGATTTGAGAACACTTGATGTATGTCTTGCTATGAATACCCGTGGTGACAATGGGGTATCATATTGATTCACTTGATGTATGTTTTGGCGCTCAACTCGCGGATTCTCGAGGTGACATTGGGGTAATCTATGCATAGGGGTTGATGCATGTTTTCGTCTTTGTTTCTCCAGTAGAAATCTTGGGGCACTCTTTGAATTTCTTTGTGTTGGATTGAGTATTATGAATCTGAAGTTGTTTGATGCATATCATATAATCAACTCACGGATACTTGCGGTGACATTGGAGTATCTAGGTGACATTAGAGTTGGTTGATGTGTATCATATGGTGTTATTTTAGTACGAACTCTTGGGCTGTTTGTGACACTTATAGGAATAGCTCGATAGATCGATCGGAAAGGATAACTTTGAGGTGGTTTCGTACCCTACAAACAATTTCTTGTTATGTTCTCCGCTAGATAAGAACTTTGGAGTTATTCTTTATCGCACGTTGAGGGATTGCCATATGATCTAACTATGTTAGCATTGTTGAGAGATTGCACTAGCAAAGTATGAACCCTAGGCCTTGTTTTCATGCATTGCAATACCGTTTGTGCTCACTTTTGTTACTTGCTACCTTGCTTTTTTTATTGTTCCTATTACAAAAATCAATATCTACTATCGTTACTACACTTGTATGACCATCTCTTCGCCGAACTAGTGCACCTATACAATTTACCATTATATTTGGTGTGTTGGGGACACAAGAGACTCTTTGTTATTTGGTTACAGGGTTGTTTGAGAGAGACTATCTTCATCCTACGCCTCCCATGGATTGATAAATCTTAGGTCATCCACTTGAGGGAAATTTGCTATTGTCCTACAAAAATCTGCGCTTGGAGGCCCAACACGAGTCTACAAGAACAAGTTGTGTAGTAGACATCAAATATCAACATCTAGAATTCTAAAGTTATACTCAAATGTCAAAATTGAATTCATCATACATGTAATTGAATTCATCATATTGTGAATGTTGATATTTTTTCAATAAAAGTTTGTCAAATTTCTTGAAGTTTTTTTAGTTGTTGGTTGTTTTTTGAGATAGCTACCCGCTTATTCCAAGCGGTAAACTTCTTGAAGTTTAACTTTATACGAATCTTATATGAAGAGTAAAAAGGATGAGAAAGAGTGTATAGATCTTTATTCAAAAACAAAATGGATGTGAATTTTGTTTGCACATTAGACATGAATGCTTGTTATCGCGCATGGCATCCTATTATATCGAGGTGCTTTTTTAGGGTTAATATATTGAGGTGTAGGTTACATAAGAGCAAACATATTTATCTTCCACGAATATGTGTGGCAGGCGGGGAAGTTAGGCCATCGTTTGTTTGCTCACCTGCGGTCTGACATGTCAACAAAAACACTAGACACGTGTTCCCTTGGGTGAGCGGTGTGCCAGACCGACACTTTCGGGGGGCGACGTGAATGCCACAGGCGTGCTGGTATACTGTGTTTTCCATTTCTATACTTCTATTCTATTTCTATTTTCTCTATATATTTATTTCTCTACCTCTATTTTCTGTATATATTCATTTCTCTATCTCTACTACTATAGTGTACTAGCAGTTTTGAATCTTGATTCACCAACCTCCCCAACTTTCCCGCAAAAACACATGTAAAGCTAGTACAACCATTGATTTGAGCTAGAATTTTTTTAATTCAAGCAACAATTGAGTCAACCATCGTGTGTATTCTTATCCATGCAGAAACCTGTAGTGACTTGGGATGACACTGGATGCTCCATTGGTCCCTGCGTGAGGCGTGACCGTGTGCTATCCAGTCAGACTGCTCTTCTCTCTTCACTCTTCAAGATCTTTTGTACGAAGTTTCATATAGAATAATGAAGTATTAATATTGTATAAACAAAAGTATTTATTTCATATAAACAAAATCTTCGCCCGTGGTGGTTTTCTTGAAGAAGATGGGGGAGAAGCGGATTCAGTGAAGAGTGAAATGATGGTTGATTCGTCCGTCCAGCTTATTGTGGGAAAGGTGGGGCTTTGTGATTTGATGCCTCATTGCTCATTACTAGTACAACAGCACTACGACCAGTGTGCCTCCCTCCGCTGCTCTACACTATAATTTGGCGCATGGCACGTGGACCCCCGATGTTGGATGTCATGCATGTCGGTGAAAGGTGTGTTGTAAGTGTGCCACCATTTTGTGTGTGGACTGACCGTGTGGAGTTGCGACGCGAACATGACAGGCGTGCATACCGACCTTGTGGAGTTTTTTTTTTGACAAAAAGATTTATTGCAAAAGTTTTAGTAGCCCTCAAAGCAAAGCATAACTCGCATGCTGCTAGGGAGGAGGTTGGTAGGAATGAACCATCCCGCGCCCCCGATTGGACAACACAAAAGAAGTTAATCAAAGATATATTAATCTTCGACTTCCTCGCTATACCAAAGGCTACCACTTTCATGTATAGAGACTCACAAACATTAACACAAATATTAATTCTAAACAATAATTATTTATTAACATACTCATATATTACCACCTCAATGTTGCAAAACTATTGCAAGGAATCAAACCCATCATATTCAATGATCTAGAAGTCCATGCAAGTTTTTATATACCACCATTGTATACCTATAATTCTTGGACCAAACATATAATTCATGCAAATTGCCACTTCCTATTCAACTCTCAGAAAGATCTAAGTGAAGCAAGAGAGTGCAATTAATTTCTATAAAACATATAACCATGCTCGATCAAATATAAGTGAAGTACAAGAGCAATTGCCTCAACTCAAATAGATATAAGTGAAGAATGAATGAGGATTCTGTAAATATAGGATGAATGTGTGTCTCTCATAATAGGTGTGATCAGGAAAAGACCATTTCAAAGACCAGCAAGCAAAACCAAAATAAAACAAATGACGCTCCAAGCAATACTCATATCATGTGAAGAATTAAAATATAGTTCCAAGTGAGGTTACCGATAGTGTTGAAGATGAAAGAGGGGATGCCATTCAGGGCATCCCCAAGATTAGATGCTTGAGTCTTCTTTAGATAATTCCTTGGGTTGCCTTGGGAATCCCCAAGCTTGATCTCTTGCCGCTCCTTATTCTTCTCATATCTTTGTCTCACCCAAAACTTGAAAACTTAGATCACACAAAACTTAAAGGAACTTCATGAGATAGGTTAGTATAATAAAAATAAATCATTCAGTTGGGTACTGTCAATACAAGATTCATAATTGTTCTCATATAATTCCTACTGTATTCTAATGTTTCCACAATTTATATCCCCCAATATAAGCCATAGAAACTTCAAAAAAAGCAAACAACAAAAACTAGACAGAATCTGTCAAAAAACAGAACAATGCATAAAGATCTAATTAGTAATCATACTTCTAAAAATACAAAAAAAAATCTGAAAACTTAGGACAGTGCGGACAATTTTTGTAGTAGTACTGTGTAAAAAATCAGCATTTTATCACGTTCTAGTACAGAATTAAAATTCAGACACTAGACGCAAAAGTTTCTTTTTCTGCACATAACCAAATAAACAAGCATCCACATCACCCTAAAGGTTCACTTGGCACATTATTGAAAGAAAAGATACAAACACAATTACTACAGTAGAAATAATCATGTTGACACACTGGAAACAATGATAACTATTGGGTTGTCTCCCAACAAGCTCTTTCTTTATAGCCATTAAGATAGGCTTGAGATTTTAGTGATGCTCACATGAAAAACAGAATTGAAGCACAAATAAAGCATCATATAGCATGTAACAAGAACATTTAAGTCTAACCCACTTCCTATGCATAGGCATCTTATGAGTAAACAAATTATTATGGCAAGTAATATTTAGCATGTGCAAGGAAGGAGAACGAAAAATTGACAATTCTAACACAAAGAGAGGTAATTGAGTAACACGAAAAATTCTATAACCATATTTGCGTCGCTCAAAATAATTAAATGTAGAATCATAATCAAATTCAACAATATAGCTATCAAGCAAAACATTCTCTTCATGATTCACATGCATAAAAAAATCATAAGATTGATCATTCCAAGATAGTGAGATTAACGTCAACTAAAGTCTGACCTCTTCAAACCCACTTTTATCAAAAAAATCATAAGATTGATCATTCTCCAAAATAGTGGGATCATTAATAACTAAAGTTGATACTCTTCCAAACCCACTTTTAGTAGTATTACAAACATTATTATCAATAATATATTCATCATGAGGCTCAAATAAATTTTGAATATCACAAGAAGTATCATAATTATCTCCCCAATCATGATCATCATAGTAATTAGTAAGCATAACAAAATCATCATGAATAGTGCCTACAGACATAGTGTCACCCTAAAAAGCAACATCAAGAGTGTCATCTTCATCACTTGAATCATAAAGACTATCATGTCTATCCAAATCATTTTTTTTATAAATTCTTCATTAGTGGGGGGGCTAAAAATATCATTCTCATCAAACTCATCATCCCCAAGCTTGTAGCTTTGCATATCATTAGCACAATTGACATTCATAGAATTCATACTAGTATCATTGCAATCATGCTTTTCACTCAAGGAACACTCATTAATCATTTTATTAAATTCTTCTTTTAACAATTCATAACAATTTTTAGGTTCCTGATTTTCAAGAAAAACTTCTAAAGATAAAGAAGCGCACTTGAATCCATCTTTTCATGCAAAGAACTTATCCCAATATCATTTTCTTCATCACTAGCTATTTGTTTATAATAATTAGGATTTTTTAAGCGATTAGCAAGTGGATGAGGATCCATAGCCAATATCCTTTATTTGATTTTGTTTTCAGTGTGTCAACAATAAAGATAGCATAACTAGGCAAGAAATAAAACAAGCAAATAGAAGGGTTTGTATGCAGGCACCTGATTTGGTAGATGATTTCTCCCCGGCAACGGTGCCAAAAATTCTTCTGCTACTCCCATTGGAGTTGTTGGATTTCCCGAAGAGGAAGGGTGATGTAGCACAGCACCAGATAGTATTTCCCTTAGTTAAGAACCAAGGTTTATCGAACCACTAGGAGATACTAAGCTAACAACTTTAGCAGTACCTGCACACAAACAAATAAATTGTCTGCACCCAACAAAGACAAGGGGGTTGTCAATTCCCTTGTTCTTACCAGTTACAAGATTAAAAGCAAATATATAATGATAGGGAAAATGGCAAAAAAGTAAAGGAATAAAAAGGAGCAATTTTAGGAGTTTTGTATTTACTGGAGAATAGACCCGAGGGCCATAGGTTCACTAGTGGCATCTCTCTCGAAAGCATGGAAATGGTGTGGTAGACAAATTATTGTTGGGCAATTGACAGAATAATGAAAATTATAATTGTGATCATTCATGGCATAATCTCACATAGGCATTGCGTCTGTGATAAGTAGACCATTAAACTTACTGACATCTACAACTATTACTCCACCCCAAGACCACTATCCAGCATGCGTTGCTACTTGTGAACTACGTTGGGACTTCCCCGAAGAGGAGAGGATGATGCAATACAGTAGAGATAAGTATTTCCCTCAGTTGATCAGTTGGAAGTATAGTGGGGGTTTTACGCCCAAACTACGGATGTCGTGTTCTCCACAGTGTCGGTGCAACAAACCCCCAGGTGTGTTGCCCGGACTATACACAGGCTCAAGAGCAATGTTACGACATTCAAGACAAGGCCAAGCAGAAGAGATGGCTCATTGAGAAATCAAAGGGCAGATCAAGAAGACCAAGACCAACCAAACAAGCAAGATATCACTAAGGAAAAACCTCCCTTGTCGGGCAGGCGAGCCTGACGGGGTCGAGGTTACCCCAAGACAAGCCTCAAGACTCCCCCGGCAGGCTTGCCGGGGACGCCAAGGGCAGATTACCCCGCCAAAGCTCCACCGCTCCACCTCACAGCAACGCAAGTCACCCATCGGTGTGGTGTCGAGCCCCCAAGTGACTAAGTGGCTGTTATTTGGTACGTGGCAGGCCATTTCTGAGGAAGATCATCCCTAAATGACACCCGTCTAGGCGACGTGTCGCATGGACAGGCGAAAAGGTGGCTGAATGGCACGGCAAGGCTTGCCGGGCTACGCCACGATGTGACACTAAGCGGTGCATTTAATGCGCCCTGACCTGTCCGCAGAGTTAGGTATGATAGCACTGTGGCTATCTAATCATTGGATAAATGACTGTTTTGCCATTGTGGTAACCCCTTGACCTATAAAAGGAGCGTCGTGGCTACCTTAGAAAGGATTCGGACCCTTGTACGCTTGTACGCGCGTAGCTGCTCCCGCCCCGAGGCGACCTTGCCGGGCTAGAGCGTTGCATCTCCACCACGGTCCTTCCATCAATCCACCAAAGCAGGAGTAGGGTTTTACGCCTCGCGGCGGCCCGAACCTGGGTAAAACTGCCCGTGTCATCGTTGTCGTGCTGCTCTGTGCTTTCCGCTCTTTGTGCAATGCGCTCTTCCCCCTTGCCAAACCACATGGGCCCGATGGCCCCATGGGTGGCCGTGTGATACCACGACATCTTTGGCGCGCCAGGTAGGGGGAAGCATTTGCACGAACCCGAGAGTGTAAGCAACGCGTCATCTTCATCATCATTTTCTTCATCAACGGCTTCATCATCCATGGTGCCCAAGAAGAAATCCGGTGCTTCAGCTCACCCGTCCACCTCGAAGGCCCCCTCACATGCGGCCACTAATGCCGTGGGGGCTGCGGGGAACGTGACTGGCGCAGGCGGCGCCATCACCATTCCCCCTGCGGCCGAAGCAGGAGCAGGAGGCACCGGAGGAGGGCGACACCAACAACAACCCGGCGGCCATGCTCCGCAAGGTGCGGGTGGGGAGAACGCTCCGTCTCCGCCTCCCCACCTCGCCGAGGGACACAGCTGCAGCGGTGGCACTCGCCCTGAAGTGGATCGTAATCACCTAGCTGCCCCCGCTGCGGGTGCGGCTACGGGGCCTGCGCCACCCCCAGGACAAGCTAGCCGAGACGATGCGCCGAATGGGGTCGTCAACCCCCAAGCGCATCCGCCTAGTCATCACGCCGCCCTGGCAACTGGCACGCGGTGGCGAGAACATGGCACCGCCACTACAGGCACCATCAGAAGTCGGGCGACGTCGCGATCTGTGTCATCGTCCATGCCAAGCACCGCTTCGGAGACCATGGCGCGGGCCCAGCTCTTGTTGAGATTTCCGCCAGCGACCAATCAAATGGATGAGTGGAGGGCCACTATCCAGAGCTTGATTGGTTTCGCTGAGGCAAGAGGATCATAGCAGGCAGGCCCGCCACGGCCTCCACCAACGGCGGCAATGGCCCAAGCCGCTGGCCGCACCGAGGGAGCCGTTTCGATGGTGCAGTCCCCTCCACGACAGCCAGCGCAGGGGGCGCAGCCAGGGCCACGCGACCAAGAACCCGACGACGTATCAATGGCTTCGTCTGATCCTCAGGCGCGTCGAGACCAGCGACGGGTCTGGGAAGACGGGCGGAGGGAAGATGTGCGCATCACCATCGAGCGACGCCGCGACACCCGCCGCCAGTCTGATAGGCGCAATGGCCCCGATGTCGACGAACCCATGCCCGGTGGGGGCGGGTACCTGCCTTTCGAGGTTGGGTGCCCCGCCATCACTCGTGAGCTGTGGCAAGTCCATTGGCCATCTGCCCGTACGTTCAAGCCAGAGATACCAGAAAAGTACGATGGAAGATTGAACCCGACAGAGTTCTTGAGCATCTACACCATCGCTGTTCAAGCTGCCGGAGGAAGGGACGAGAGGGTGTTTGCCAACTACTTCCCTTTGGCACTCAAGCCAAGCGTGAGGTCGTGGCTGATGCACTTACCAGAGAACTCCATCTTGACCTGGGTTGATCTGTGCCATGAGTTTATTGGCGTCTTCACGGGCGGCCATCAAGAACCAGGGCGGCCCAGCAACTTGCAGCTCCTCCCACAGAAGGAAGGAGAGAGTTTGCGGAAGTATATGCAGAGGTTTAGCCGGGTGCACAGGAACATTCCAGACATCCATCCAGGAGCTGTGATAGATGCGTTCCAGTCCAACGTGTGCAACCGCAGGATACGTTCCAAAATGAACATTCGGTTGCCCAAGACTGTGAATGAGCTATACACTCTGGCGGACAAGTGTGCCCGAACAGAGGAGGGGAGGCGACTCCCCAGTGAAGAGGATGGCGTCGACGTTGACTCAGAGGACGACGATGCCGCCACCAATCAGAAGAAGAAGAACAAGAAATGCAACAAGAAACGCAAGGATAAAGCAGTGATGGTTGTTGAAGGAGCGAGCACTCCTAGTACCGGCAAGAAGGCCAAGACTGAGGCTCCCGGCAAGGAAGTTGCCACGTGCGCTGACTGCCGGGAGGCCGCAGCTGCCGAGAAGGCTGGGAAGGCTGACGGGCCGTACTGCAAGATCCATCGGACTAAGGGACACGATCTTCAAGAGTGTCATCAAGTTGAGCAGCTCGTCAAGAAGTAGAAAGCTGAGTACGAGAAGCGTGACAAAGAGAGAGACCAAGATGGTGCTGGCGGGAAGGGCCGAGGTGGCGGAGGAGGTTGCCCCAGCAAGGCCCCTCGGTATCAAGGGAAACTGGCCAGAGTCCGTGAGAAGAAGGGATGCGATGATGGGAGTGATGAAGCAGATGAAGAGGAAACCAGCGAGCAGGAGTTCCAGAAGGCCACTGATGCCCTGTGCATTGACGGAGGTGCGTCCTTGCACTCCTCTCACCGCCAGCTCAAACAGTGGGCACGTGAGGTCAATGCCGTGGAGCCAGTGACAGATTCTTGGAAGCCGCTCAAGTGGTCCCGCACGCCCATTATCTTTGATGAAGAGGATCACCCTGACCGCACCACTGCGGTAGGATGTTTGCCATTGTTGGTTTCACTAATGATTCGCAACCTCAAAGTCACAAAGATGTTGGTTGATGGCGGGGCCGGGTTGAATCTGATATCCCCCAAGGTCATCAGCAAACTCCAAATAGCAGACGAAGAGCTCAAGATTATCGGTACTTTCCAAGGCATCAACCCCAGCAGGAGTCGTCCTAAGGGGAAGATCACGCTGCCGGTAACATTCGGGGGGGAGCTGAACTACCGGACCGAGAAGATCATGTTTGATGTGGTCGACCTCCCCCTACCATACAATGGAATCCTTGGCCGCCCTGCCCTGGCAAAATTCATGGCGGCATCCCACTATGCCTACAACACTCTGAAGATGCCAGGACCGATGGGCGTCATTTCCATTCCATCAGACAAGAAGGACGTAGTCATATGCTTGGATAAGATGTACCAGGAAGCAGTCGCTGCAGAGGCCGCGGAAGCTACTGCTCCCGCCAAGGAAAGCAAGAAAGGGAAGAAAGCTAGTAAGGACGCCAGCAAAGAATCCGGGAAGCGGGCCTCTTCGGATTGCGCTGCGCCAGTTGATGGTTTGCTGGAGAGTTCCAATAGCAAGAGATCAAAGGTTGCTTTGCCTGCTATGAAGAAGGTCCCGGCAGGGTTGGTTGGCAGTGATGGTACATTTACTATCAGCTCCACCCTTGATGACAAATAGGAAAGCGCGCTCGTTGCCTTCCTGCAGGTGAATGTTGATGTGTCTGCTTGGCAACCATCTGACATCCCCGGTGTTCCCAGCGAGGTAATCAAGCACCACCTTGCTGTCTACCCACATGCCCGACCCATCAAACAGAAGGTCCGAAAGCAAGCTCTGGAGCGGCAGCAGTTTATTGCCGAGGAGATCAAGAAACTCGAAGCTGCTGGTTTGGCCAGAGGGGTATTGCATCCAACTTGATTGGCAAATCCAGTGGTGGTGCGCAAGGCGAATGGGAAACGGAGGCTTTGCATAGATTTCACAGATCTAAATAAAGCATGCCCAAAGGACCCATTCCCCTTGCCGCGCATCGATCAGATTGTGGATTCCACCTCTGGATGTGACCTACTTTCCTTCTTGGATGCCTACTCCGGGTACCACCAGATTTTCATGTCCAAGGAAGACGAAGAGAAGACCGCGTTTATAACCCCATGCGGCACGTACTGCTTTGTATGTATGCCCTTTGGGTTAAAAAGCGCTGGATCCACTTTCGCGAGAACAGTACAGATTGGCTTTGAGTCCCAGTTGCACAGGAATATTGAAGCCTACATGGATGATATAGTGGTCAAAACCAAGGACAAATCAACTCTCAATCAGGACTTGGAAGAGACCTTTGCAAATCTACGCAAGATCAACTTGAAGCTGAACCCAGAGAAGTGTGTGTTTGGCGTTCCTTCCGGCAAGCTGCTTGGCTTCTTTGTGTCCCACCGGGGGATAGAGGCCAACCCCGACAAGATCAAGGCAATTGAGCAGATTCAAGCACCCAAGACAGTTAAAGACGTGAGGCGTTTGACTGGATGTGTTGTCGCGCTAAGCAGGTTCATTTCCAAGTCCGCCGAACATGCCCTACTGTCGGGGATATACCCCGCGGTGTAACCCGGCTGGATGTATGACCCGGCTGGAGCTTGGCGACCCGCCCGAGCTTGGCGACTCACGGGTAACCCGCCCGAGCTTTGCGGCTCATTGGTGACCCGGCAGGCGGGTCAGAAGAGCGACAAGACCCGGTGGCCCAGAAGGCGGCTCATGGAAGGCCGACTTACGTTATGGTGGGCCGACTTAAGGCATAAGGAATATTCTCTTACAAAGGAAGCAAGACTAGGATTCCAATTGTAATAGAGTAGTTCTAGTCCTATTAGGACTCCACATGTAACCCGCCCCTTCAACTTATATAAGGAGGGGCAGGGCACCCCAAGAGGGGGAAATAATCTCAAAGGCTAGACACAACCAAAGGGGAGCCGGCTCCCTCATGAGCATAATGAGACCTAGCCACAAACAGCATGTAGGGCTATTACCGAATGATGTTTCCCGGGGCCCGAAGCTGTCTAAATCCTTGTCTTGTGTGTTGATCCGCCTCGCGTCTCTCATCCCGATCAACCCCTCTCAAGCTACCACATAGATGCGTTGGCCTCATGACTAAGTCCTCACACTAGGACATCTGCCGTGACAAATCCACGACAGTTGGCGCCCACCGTGGGGCTCGCGCACGGTGGTGTTGAGTTCTTGGAGGGATCTTTTCTAGGGTTCGAGAGGTTTGCAATTTTCCGGCTCAAAAACGGCGTGGAAAGTGCGCAACAGTTACAAGTTCATCAGTCAAGATTGACGAAGTACTCTGAGTCGCCAGAAGGGCCTCGCACAACCGCCCGAGCGGTGACCCGCCGTGCCACCGCGCCCCTGAGCCGCCATTGTAGGCCGCCGCGGCATCGCCCTCAAAACGCCGTGGCCTCGCGCCGCCTCGAACCGCCACTACTTGGCCTCGCTCCTGCGGCACCGAGCCGCCCCCCGCCTTGGCCGCACACCGTCCCCGCCGGATTCCAACATCGAGTCGTCCCGCGGCCGTGATCTTGACTCGTACTTCTTCTCGCCGGGTGTGTGCCCCCTGCCATGGCCTTAAAACGCCTCCTCCTCACTGTTACAGGGTTGGTCTGCGCTAAGCCGCCGCCATGGATTTGCCTCGCGGCAACCGTCGAGCCGTCTCTGCGGGGCTCTACTCGTGAGCCGCCGCCCGCACGCTTCCAACCTGCCTCGCTCAGCCTCGCCGTCGCAGATGCGCCCCTGCAAACCGCCGTTTGCCTCCGAGTGACCCGCCTAGCTGCCTCTGCCGTGAGTCGAGCGGCCCTCGCTAAACGGGTTGAGCCGCCTCTGCGTACACACCACCGAGTAGCCCGCGTGCTGTTGCTTCAGAGCCGCCTTATGTCTACTCTGAGTCACCTCCACGGCCCTGCGCCTCCAAGTCGCCCCAGGCTTCATTCCGTTTGCGCAGAGCCACAATGCCTCTGGGTCGCTGCCCCCGTCTGCCAAAACTAGCATAATCTGCCAAAGCGGATGCAGTCAAGTATTACTCCATCCTGAGAAAGATGCAGTACATTGACCTAGTAAACAGAAACTGAGAAGGAAAAGAGATGCTCTGCTCGAGGGGCTGTGTGTGCACTGTTTTGGACTTGTTTAAAAAAAATAAAAAATAAAAAGGAGGAGAAGGTCACGTGGAGACTTCAGGCACTTGAAGACAAGAGAACCAATTAGTTCTTCTGTTGAAAACGAAAACAGCACTATGCATTATCCAGCGCCAGCATCCGTATTCATCCGGCAAAAAATACCAGGTGTTATTTTTCCTATGTATTTTATCAGTACATGTTAATTCATCCAACAACAATTACTTTAGCCTGTAATATTTTTTATGCAGGACGACTATTAAAAGAAAAAGGGGTGGTGTTATACCGCGGATGCATGTTCGGTTGTGCCGCGCGGCTTCATGGACACGTGTGTCGCGGTCCAGTTTACATCAACACGCCAGCCGACTCGCCCGTCCGCGCCGCCTTACAACGCGGAGGACAACTCGCTCGTCCGCACCGGCTTACAACGCCGTGGCCGGTTCATCTGTCTGCTCCCGCGACCGGCTCGGCCGTGATTGATCTCAGCTTCACCGTGGTGATCATCAACTTCGCGGTGGATAATTACTGGCCTGACGTATCAGGTGAAATCCATCCAGTATATTTTTATATTACATATTGCTTTCGTTAAAAGAGCAATTACTCTGGCTTGCAAGTTCTCCAATGCAGGACAAGTTGTCTACTGCAAAAGGGACTATTATATCACTGAGCTGTTGAATGATTCATACCGGTTTATATCACGGTCAAATATGGAGAATCTCAAGACAACTCCTTGAGTCGTCTTAAGACTCGGGGGCTACAATGACATGACTCGGCAGAATTGGCTGGTTTCAATGAATTCAAGAACTTCAGGTCATTGGAGGGAAAAAATAACCCGGCCCCAGAGGCTACTGCCCTATTGATGAAAAGTTAAAAGGCCGTCAGAAAATTTCCGGCTTAAAAAGAAGGATTCTGGTTCAAAATCCGGCTCAAGGGAAATCTGTCTCCCACAAAGCTCTGAAGCTCTCAATATCCGGTTTAAAATTCCGGCTCAAGAAGAATTTATCTCTCGCAAAGTTTGAGTTCTCAGAAAAAATTAAAGGTTGCCAAAGAGAACTTGTTGCCATGATGCGCAGTTCAAACATGGGTATCCGATCCGTCTTATACGTCTTATTACAAAATACATGGGGGCTTCCTGCTCACTGAGCATAGCTATGACTACCCTTTGATCCAGCTTACAGGCTAGGTTGTAAACATCACTTGGGGGCTTCCTGTTCAAACATAGGTGTATTCACCAAAGAGAACATAGCGTCACTACCCTCTTGACTGGCTTGGAACACCAGGTGTATTCACCAAAGTTTCCAGGTTATCTTGTTCAAACATAGGTATATTCACCAAAGAGGACATGACCTTTTTGGCGTAGAATGCCAGGTGTATTCACCAAAACCTTCCGGGTTATCTTGTTCAAACATAGGTGTATTCACCAAAGAGAACATAACCCTTCAAGCTTGGAAGCCAGGTGTATTCACCTAAAAACCCGGGTTATCCTGCCTTTTTAAGTTTGCCACTCCGCCCAGGTAATCCTGGAATGACCCGCCGTACTTTTGACAGTTAATCTTCTACAGACCCTGAACTTGTCAAAGTTAAAACGACGATTGATCATGTGAGGTCCGGCTTATAAGGTTTGCATGAAGGTTTAACTCAGTGGCTGTGCGGCCCTTGAAAGCACTTGAGATTTAGGCTTGGCGGCCTATGAAAGCCTTGTTTTTTCTTATTTATTATTTCTATTTGAACATTTTTTGTACCATATTGACATATGGTTCAAAACGATTCAGGCCATTTAGCCTTAATCTCTATGGCTTATATTTGAGCATATCCATGGTTTTTGATAACCCGGCCTGGCTTTGGACTATAAGTCGCCAGTATATGATGATATTAAATACTTGGAAGCGTTGTGCTCTAAGTTTTGGCATATGGCACTGTAAGCCGGCGGTATGAACTGATTTCACAGGCCATGTAGCCTTGATTATATGATTCATCATTAAGCATCTTTGGGTTTGATAAACCGCCATTAAGTCGCCAGGATATTTTGCCTTGAGCAATCAAAATGATGATGTTTCATGACTCCGGGTTGATACTGGCCCTGGATTATAATTATCAAGGCATCACCATGGTATTAATCTGCAGGTATGTCTTTCAATAATGGTATGAATATTTTGGTTTTGGTAAACCGCCCTGGCTATGGACTTTAAGTCGCCAGTATACTTTGGATTGCGCAAATTGGGATTATGCGCTTATGAATCATTGAGTTTAAACCCATCATCTGGTCATCTGAAGATATTGCCGGGTTATCCAGATCCGGGTTATATTGTTCAATATTGAGTTTATTGACCCGCCCGAGCTTGGCGACTCACGGGTAACCCGCCCGAGCTTTGCGGCTCATTGGTGACCCAGCAGGCGGGTCAGAAGAGCGACAAGACCCGGTGGCCCAGAAGGCGGCTCATGGAAGGCCGACTTATGTTATGGTGGGCCGACTTAAGGCATAAGGAATATTCTCTTACAAAGGAAGCAAGACTAGGATTCCACTTGTAATAGAGTAGTCCTAGTCCTACTAGGACTCCACATGTAACCCGCCCCTTCAACTTATATAAGGAGGGGCAGGGCACCCCAAGAGGGGAAATAATCTCGAAGGCTAGACACAACCAAAGGGGAGCCGGCTTATGCGGCGACTCCCTCATGAGCATAATGAGACCTAGCCACAAACAGCATGTAGGGCTATTACCGGATGATGTTTCCCGGGGCCCGAAGCTGTCTAAATCCTTGTCTTGTGTGTTGATCCGCCTCACGTCTCTCATCCCGATCAACCCCTCTCAAGCTACCACATAGATGCGTTGGCCTCACGACTAAGTCCTCACACTAGGACATCTGCCGTGACAAATCCACGACACCTACCGTTCTTCAAAATCTTGAAGAAGGCTGGGCCCATGGAGTGGACCCCGGAGGCAGACGCTGCGCTACAGGATCTGAAGACCTATCTTTCCTCTGTCCCCACCTTAGTTGCTCCAAAACCATAAGAACCGTTGCTGCTATACTTAGCGGCAACTAATCAAGTGGTTAGCGCAACGCTGGTGGCACAGCGGAAAGTAGATGAAGAAGCAGCTGCAACTGCCGTCCCCTCTGGAGAAGGAAGTGAACTCGCCCCGGCAAGGTCAGAGGCAGATCAGAACACGGAGGAGCGGGGTAATGGAGACAGCTCCAAGGTCGCGGCAAGGAAGAAAGTGGTGCAGCGCCCAGTGTACTTCGTTAGCTCCCTGTTGCAGGGGGCTAGGTCGAGGTACTCTGGCATGCAAAAGTTGATTTTTGGCCTCATCATGGCCTCAAGGAAACTGCCCCACTACTTCCAAGCCCACGAGATCATGGTTGTCACCCGCTTCCCCTTGCAACGCATACTGAGGAACCCTGAGGCCACTGGCAGGATAGTGGAATGGGCTTTGGAGTTATCCAGCTTTGGTTTGAAGTTCGAGAGCACGTCAACCATTCAGAGCAGAGCACTGGCAGAGTTTATTGCGGAATGGATGCCTACCCCTGATGAAGACATGTTGGAGATAGTTATCCCCGGCAAGGAAGCGCCCCAAGAATGGATCATATACTTTGATGGTGCCTTCTCCCTACAAGGTACAGGAGCTGGCGTGCTTCTTGTTGCTCCCTCTGGGAAGCACCTCAAGTACGTGGTTCAAATGCATTTCCCCCGGGAGAAGTCTACAAACAATACAGCAGAATATGAAGGACTCCTTGCCGGGCTCAGGATCGCAACAGAACTGGGAATCAAGAAGTTGATCATTCATGGAGATTCGCAACTTGTGGTGAGGCAAGTGAACAAGGATTATGAAAGCCCATTGATGGAGGCATACGTCGAGGAAGTGAGAAAGTTGGAGGAGTGCTTTGACGGATTGCAAACAGAGCACATACCGTGTGCGGAAAACAACATTGTTGATCATCTGTCAAAGTGCGCTGCACAAAAACTCCCTGTGGAACCAGGGACTTTTGTTCTCCATCTGACTCAACCCTCCGTATCCCCGGCAACAATGGCCAGGAAGAGGAGGAAACTGGACTCCGGTAGGCCTCTCCCGGCAGAGCCCTCTGAGGTCCCCGGCAGAGAGCTTGGTGGGAACAACTCCCCTTCGAACGGTGAGCTGCACCCTCCCGCCAAACTACCAATCTCTGCGGTCGAGGAGTGCGCTCCCACGAATGAGGAGGTGCTGCTAGTCCTCGTTGCCGAGCCTCAGGCTCCAACTGGGACGCGGCACATAGTCCATTTCCTCCAAACAGGAGAACTTCCCGAAGAGCAAGAAGAAGCTGAAAGAGTAGCCCGGAGGGCCAGTATGTATCAGTTCATTGATGACACGCTATACAGAAGAAGGCCCAATGGAGTGAAATTGAAGTGCATTTGCTGGGAAGAAGAAAAGGAACTGTTGGCAGAGATACGCAAGGGTATATGTGGCTCCCACATTGGATCGAGGGCCCTGGTTGGAAAAGCCTTCCGGCAAGGTTTTTTCTGGCCCACGGCCCTCAAAGATGCAATTGAGCTAGTCACCAAATGTGAAGCCTGCCAGTTCCACTCCAAGAATATCCATCAGCCTGCTCAAGCTCTCCAGACGATCCCTTTGTGATGGCCCTTCTCGGTCTGGGGGCTCGACATCTTGGGCCCCTTCCCCCGTGCTACCGGGGGCTTTGAGTTCTTGTTCGTCGCTATCGACAAGTTCACAAAGTGGCCAAAGGTGGAGCCCATGAGGAAGGTGACCGCACAGTCAGCTATCAAGTTCTTGAAAGGATTGGTGTACCGTTTTGGAGTACCCGCCAGGATCATCACTGACAATGGCACCCAATTCACAAGCCGCGCCTTCATGCAATACGTTCATGCCCTCGGAAGCAAAGTCTCATTTGCCTCTGTTGCCCATCCCAGAAGCAACGGACAAGCTGAGAGGGCAAACGCTGAAGTGCTGCGAGGACTCAAGACAAGAACATTTGATAGGCTGTAGAAGTGCGGTAGGCGATGGATCGACGAGCTGCCGGTGGTTCTTTGGTCCCTCCGTACGACACCAAATCGAGCTACTGGGCAGACTCCCTTCTCCCTAGCCTATAGGGCAGAAGCAGTTATCCCCATGGAACTCATATACGGATCACCTCGAGTGCTTGCCTACGATGAAGTAGCGCAGGAACAGCACCGGCGTGACGAAGCTATGCTACTTGAGGAGAACCGTCTCCGGGCTGCTACGCGTGCTGCACGCTACCAGCAAGCCCTGCGTCGCTATCACAGCCGCAGGGTTCATGCCCAGAGCCTTGAGGAAGGCGACCTTGTCCTTAGGCGTGTTCAGTCCGCCAAGGGTGCAAACAAGTTGACGCCTAAGTGGGAAGGCCCTTACCGGGTAGTACGAGTCACCAGACCCGGCGCAATCCGTTTGGAGACCAGAGATGGCATTCAGTTGCAAAACTCATGGAACATTGAGCATCTCCGTAAGTTCTACCCGTAAGGCGCGGCTGTCGGGCCCTGCCCGGCATCCACCCTTTTGTACAAGCCTTGCCGATGTTGCATGTAACCCTTTGTACAAAGCCAGGTGCAGACCCTGAGCAACAGATGAATAAATGAAGCGCTGGGGGGCCCCGACAAGATTGCATGCATGCATAAGCATATCATGAGCATAGCATGATCATGTAGATGAGGTCGCATGTAGCACTGTTTTCATCTGCACTAAGTTGCAGGGTTCTTGCCGTGGACTTGATCCCGAAGAGAAGAAATGAAGACGAGCCTACACAACGATCCCCGGCAAGCCAAACAGATAAGTTTCTTCTTATCCATACCTGTTCTGTAAGGTAAAAACTTGTGCATATGAAAACCTCGCTACCTTCGAAACATAGGTGCTCCCATCCTTTGTCCCGAATGTTGCTTCGGGCAAGGTGGTCGCAGTTGCCTTTGATGGAGAGGGTTCGACGAGGGGCCGGTCCCTTTTTATAGTTTTATGCCCGGCAGGCCTTGCCCCACGGCAGCAAACTAAGGGTACCGGCAGGGTAGTTTGCCGGGGGAAACTTGTTTACTTGAACGTATAGAGGCACCTCACCTCTGCATGGACATGATACATGCACAAGTACCCGGCAAGGCTTGTCTTTTTCATTAATATGTTGATAAACAAGTACAGATCTTACAGAGCACAAATATGGATAAGGAAGTTTACATAATTTAGACTAAAGTTTGGCAAGTGCCTACATGTTTTAGACTGAAAAAAGATAAGTGCCCCGTAATCCCTTTCTTGTCCCTCTCCTCCTAGGCACTACAGCAGGAGGTGAAGAGGGCAAAAGGAGTGCCTGAGCGGAAGCCCAGCCCGATCCTGTCAGGGCTTGCCGTGCGCAGCCTGACAAGATCGGGAGTGGCGAGGCTGCAAAGGAGAGGGGCGGAGGGAGCAGCTCGGCGGTGCCCTGGTCACCACTTCCAGGGCCAGCAAGAAGCCCCGACACAAGCACTAGTGGGGAGAACCGCCGGAGCTCAGCTGGAAGACTGCTGGAGGAGGCGAAGGCACCAAGAGAGAGACCCCCTCCCCAGCAATCGTCCTAAAGAGGCCGGTGATGATGGTGCCGAGGAGGGAGGGGAAGAGCGGAAAGATGAGGCAACGGGCCGGCAATACGAGACAAAGGCGTCGGTGCCATCGTACTCCAACCTGACGGCCTGCCACCCGCGTTCTCCATCTTCCCTCGTTCTTTTTTCATCACCACCACTCCGGGAGGACGCCGGCCCCTCGGGCCGACACCTCCCTCGGATAAGCAGCAGGCGACGGCGGCATCCGAGGCGTGAGAGGAGCATTGATACGTCTCCAATGTATCTATAATTTTTTATTGTTCCATGCTATTATATTATCATTCTTGGATGTTTTACAATCATTTTATAGCAACTTTATATCATTTTTTGGGACTAACCTATTGACATAGTGCCCAGTGCCAGTTGCTGTTTTTTGCTTGTTTTTTACTTCGCAGGAAATCAATACCAAACGGAGTCCAAACGCAGCGAAACTTTTTGGTGATTTTTTCTGGACCAGAAGACACAAGTTGGGCCAAGAAAGTACCTGAGGGGGGCTCCGAGGGGAGCACAACCCACCAAGGTGCACCTGGGGGCCCAGGCGCGCCCAGGTGGGTTGTGCCCACCTCGGCCACCTCCCGCACTGCCTCTTTGCTCTATAAATACCCCATTATTCCAGAAACCCTAGGGGAGTCCACAAAAATCAATTCCAGCCGCCGCAAGTTCCATAAACCACAGATCCAATCTAGACACCATCACAGAGGGGTTCATCATCCTCATTGGTGCCTCTCCGATGATGCGTGAGCAGTTCATTGTAGACCTACGGGTCCGTAGGCAGTAGCTAGATGGCTTCCTCTCTCTCTTTTGATTCTCAATACAATGGTCTCTTGGATATCTATTTGATGTAACTCTTTTTGCGGTGTGTTTGTTGGGATCCGATGAACTTTGAGTTTATGATCAGATCTATGTTTTTATCCATGAAAGTTATTTGAGTCTTTTGATCTCTTATATGCATGATTACTTATAGCCTTGTATTTCTTCTTCGAATCTTTGTTTTAGTTAGGCCAACTAGATCGATTTGTCTTGCCATGGGAAGAGGTGCTTTGTGATGGGTTCGATCTTACGGTGCTTGATCCCGGTGACAGAAGGGGAACCGACACGTATGTATTGTTGCTATTAAGGATAACAAGATGGGGTCTATTTCTACATAAATAGATCTTGTCTACATCATGTCATCGTTCTTATTGCATTAGTCCGTTTCTCCATGAACTTAATACACTAGATGCATGCTGCATAGCGGTCGATGTGTGGAGTAATAGTAGTAGATGCAGGCAGGAGTCAGTCTACTAATCTTGGACGTGATGCCTATATAATGATCATTGCCTGCATATCATCATAATTATTTGAAGTTCTATCAATTGCTCAACAGTAATTTGTTTATCCACTGTATGCTATTTTTCTCGAGAGAAGCCACTAGTGAAATCTACGGCCCCCGGGTCTATTTTCTCATCATATATTTTCAGATCTATTTTGCTATTTGCCTTTTTATTAATTTGCCACTTTTATTTTCAGATCTATATTTCTAAAAAACCCAAAAATATTTTGCTTCACTTTATTTTATTCGCGATCTATTTATCCAATCTACTACAATTTATCTCCCGTCCGTTTGCCAATTTATGGCGCTGTTACCCGAAAGGGATTGACAACCCCTTTAACACGTCGGGTTGCAAGTACTTGTTCTTTGTGTGCAGGTGTTGTTTACGTAGTGTTGCTTGGTTCTCCTACTGGTTCAATAACCTTGGTCTCATCACTGAGGGAAATACCTACCGTTGCTGTGCTGCATCATCCTTTCCTCTTTGGGGAAATACCGATGTAGTTCAAGCCAACATCAAGCATCGCTCCCCACCTTGGAGGGTAGGAAGGTGCCGCCGTCTTCAACGATCGCCCTGACTCCGCCGGAAGGAGCAGTGCTGGGATTACCAAAGATCCCGAACGCTGCACCTCAGGCAGGTGCCGGAAGCCCCAGGAGCCTCGTCGTCAAGTTGGCGAACCTCAGCGTCTTGTGGCCAGGGCAAGCATTCTCCACCAAGTGGCCGGCTCATGTGGGAGAGGCGGGCGCCTCACCGTCTTGGAGGAGCATAACGCCTCCCACGCTGTGGACAGTTCGGCACCCACACCCCCGACCGCTGCATCTCCTGCACCCCTGGACCAGACTCACTCCCCCAGCATCAATACAAGCATTCGGCATCATCAACCCCAAGCTAGAGCCCGGGGCCCGGCCCCGGCCTCTCCCCCTCAACTCAACAAAGAAGAGGGCAAGAAACAAACAAAGAGAGGTGCGTGGATGGACACCTCTGCTTCATCCTTGCCCCCTCTTTTATAGGCAAGCTGGGGCTGATCCTTCGCCCCCGCCCAGAGGGGTTTCTTTCTGATCTGACCCGTCCAAACTACCGCCGACGGCCGGATCCGATCGCCGCCCCCTTACACCAACCAAGGAAGACTGAGCCCCTGCCATGACTCTCCCTCCTACACCACGCGCCTCCGTCACCTACCCCACTCAATGCATGCAGCATACATGGCAAAGGATAAGGACGTGATGGGAGGAGTAAATTTGCAGTTACTCCGCCATGCGTTAAAGTCATTCATGGGCCATTACAAAGGTGGCCCCACTGCAATTGGCATCACGTGACGCCCGGAAAAACTGAAAATTAACTCAGACACAGGTTAATGAGGAAGCAAAGAAGATCTCAAAGGACGAGCTACCGCAACCCGCTCACCTGTGTACTAGACAGGGCCTACCCCGACGACGCTCGGCAGTGCGTTCAGGCCAGGCCCGGGGGCTCCTGTCGGTGCAACAAACCCCCAGGTGTGTTGCCCGAACTATACACAGGCTCAAGAGTAAGGTTACGACATTCAAGACAAGGCCAAGCAGAAGAGATGGCTCTTTGAGAAATCAAAGGGCGGATCAAGAAGACCAAGACCAACCAAACAAGTAAGATATCACTAAGGAAAAACCTCCCTTGCCGGGCAGGCGAGCCTCGCGGGGTCGAGGTTACCCCAAGACAAGCCTCAAGACTCCCCCGGCAGGCTTGCCAGGGATGCCAAGGGCAGATTACCCCGCCAAAGCTCCACCGCTCCACCTCACAGCAACGTAAGTTATCCATCGATGCGGTGTCGAGCCCCCAAGTGACTAAGTGGGCTGTTATTTGGTATGTGGCAGGCCATTTCTGAGGAAGATCATCCCTAAATGACACCCGTCCAGGCGACGTGTCGCACGGACAGACGAAAAGGTGGCTGAATGGCACGGCAAGGCTTGCCGGGCTACGTCATGATGTGACACTAAGCGGCGCATTTAATGCGCCCTGACCTGTCCGCAGAGTTAGGTATGATAGCACTATGGCTATCTAATCATTGGATAAATGACTGTTTTGCCATTATGGTAACCCCTTGGCCTATAAAAGGAGGGTCGTGGCTACCTTAGAAAGCATTCGGACACTTGTATGCTCGTACGCGCGTAGCTGCTCTCGCCTCGAGGCGACCTTGCCGGGTTAGAGCGCTGCGTCTCCACCACGGTCCTTCCATCAATCCACCAAAGCAGGAGTAGGGTTTTACGCTTCGCGGCGGCCCGAACCTGGGTAAAACTGCCCGTGTCATCGTTGTGCTGCTCTGTGCTTTTCGCTCTTTGTGCAATGCGCTCTTCCCCCTTGCCGAACCACAAGGGGCCGATGGCCCCATAGGTGTCCGTGTGATACCACGACACACAGGGACTAGGCAAATCGGCGACTATGCTCGGCTAAAGCTAGATCACTCAATTATGGGGATGATTGCGGGAAAATAAGCCTACACTATCTAAGACTGTTCCAAAGAAAATGAAAAAACAGCATAGAGAGCATAAGATTGCAATCATTGTCTTTTTGGTATTTTCTTGTTTTACTTTAGAAACTAGAGCACTAACACAAAAGGAAACAACAAGACATGAACACATATATTTATCTAACAAGCGTATGAAAGAGGGAAGAAACAAGATAAAGGACAGGGATGAAAATGCTTCATGTCACAACATATATTACAGGTACAGAGCTGATACAGGACTAAAAATTAAATGATCACACAATTGACTACCACAGAGAGCAATTTCAATACAAAATAAAACCACAAGTAATAATCTGAATTTATAAAAACCACCAAATGACAGACAGGCCACATATATATAAGTGTTTCACATCAAACACACAAACATATGTATTTATAATTCACAGATACATGAGCTAACACATGGACAAAAAATGAGCAAGAATCTGCAACAAGCAGTACACATGAGCTAGTGATTACTAGTAAACACACATAGGAACAGACTTTCAGTTGAGACAGTACTAGTTCACAAAGAGCAACAAAATATGTAATAACAATCATACGCCTCTGAATAGAACATACTTCACAAGAATTACACACACACACACACACACACACACAGAGAGAGAGAGCAGCAAGTTTTGGAAGAGAAGATTAGAGCAGCAGCAGTATGGGTTCAGAGGAGCAGCAACAGTTTGTGGTTCAGAAGAGAACAGCAGCAAGTGTTGCGAGACAGAGGAGCAGCAGCTTGGGCGTGGAAGAAGGAGTAGCAACAGGGGCGCAAGAAGAGCAGCTGCAAGGTTTGGGGAAGAAGAAGCAGCATGGGCGCAAGGAGAGATGGGACAGCAGCAAGGTACAGAGAGAAGAGGAGGCACGAGGGACAACAGAGGAGATTTGGAGTTCGTCGAGGAACAGCGGACAGGGATTCAGAGAAGCGGGGAAGAAGGGAAGAAGAAGCAGCAGGGGCGCGTGAGTGTTTAGACCCCCGCGGCTGTGTGTCTGGCCAAACGCCGGCTGGAGGGAGAGGTAGAGCAAGGTGGGCACTGGTGGCTGGCAATGCTGGTGAGTGGCGCTGGTGGTGGTGGATGGATGGGGCGAGGTGGTGATGCAGCGCTGGTGGATGGAGGTGATGGTGGCGCTGGGTGTTGGTGCTGGTGATGGATGGCGCTGGTGGGTGATGGTGTGATGGTGGATGGATGGGCTGCGGAGGCGCACCACCACGTCGACCTGGCCGTGGCGGCGGCTGGAGGTGGAGAAGGAGAGGTGAGGGAGAGATGTGTAGCCAGGCCCAAAGAAATCCCTCTAGCGCCTAGGGATTTTGTTCCCCTCTACTTCAATTCTTCTCGCTCAAGTCCCTTTCTTCACTTTTTTCCTGCCCTTCTCTCTTCTCAATAGCCAATTTGTCCGAATCTTGAAGTTTATAATGCCTTTGCGCACTTTTTTGCAAAATAAACAAATGATGAGTAAATGATCCTTTTATATGATTTTCATTCAAATATGCAATAATTCATAGCAAGAATTGATTGTCAGATCAAAATAGATGGTATATTTGAGTGCCGAATTATATATGTGAAATGTAATTATCAAGTTCCCCCACACTTAAACTTTTGCTTCTCCTCAACCAAAGGCATATGACAAGAGCAAGAATATGAACATTGAGCTGACTAAAGAATGTCAAGTAAAGTAGATCTCTAAACAGTGCATGTTTTGGACTTGGCTAATGAAAATTAATGGCCAGGAGTGCTACAAAGCAATAGGATACTAGTAGACTCAATTATTTTAAACTTTTACAATGATAAAAGTGGATCAACAAGTTCGAATGCTGCTTGTGCCAAAAGGTTCCTAAAGAGAGCATGATCCCGAGAAACAGTTATTACCATGAACACAACATTGTGGTTGAACCACTAATTGATTTTGAAAGAAGCAATGATGATATTTTATCGGTCTCACCAAAGGAACATACCACCGATCCCGAGAACATGGTATACACCTGGCTCGACCAATTATTAGTTTTTTTGTTTGTCTCCCCAAAGGAACATATCCCGAGAACATGGTATACACCTGGTTCGACAATTACATTTTTTTAATGTAATTAACTCCTATCCGATCCAACCAGATTTGACAAGCCACCAATCCAGGGAACATGACATGCTACTGTTAGGTAGATCAGATAATTATTCATTATAAGATATACCTTTTTTGTAATGAACAACGCATAAGCACAAAAAACAGGAATCCTCACTTCTCCATGTCTGGTTCACATGCTAGCGATCCAGGGAACATAGCATGCTAATCCATAGTGGTTAGGTGATTGCTCTGAATGGGAACACACTTGGCACAAATTCAGCATCTAAACATGGTGATCTAGGTGTATCATAGTAAACGCAGAAAATAACAAAGTTTTCTAGTGTACTAGGGATTTGAGCACTCAAAACTAATAGTTCTCACTAATTTCAGCAAAGCAGGCATTGTGTAGATCACTAGTTCACAAGGCATTCAGAAATCATGGTACACTAATTCACATCAAGCTCAATATGCCAATGGTAGAATTTAGCTTGAAAGCATTTCATAACGGGTATATGCAATCCAAATAGCAATTCAATTCAGCAAGCATCAATGGATGATGATTTCAGAATGGGTCATGAAATAGCTCACCGAGCTTTGATCATGTAGCACTCACTCAATCACCTAACCAACTGCAGCTCTTCTCCTTTTGTTTCTCTATCCTCATGCCTGCTCCAGCTTCACTCTTCTTCGTGTGTGCCCCCTGCCTCTCTTCTTCACCATGCTCTGAATCCACCGGGGTCCTAAGGAATGTCACCTCGAACCTGGTCAGCATGTAGTGAACCATGCAAAAGCATAAACCTGAAATAGAACTCACACAAACAACAACTACAAGTGATACGGTCGATGCCCTCCAAGTCATCAATGGAATATCCAATTATATAAGCATAACAATAGAGCACATGTTTAGGATTGTAGGAATCAGCAAGCTCAATGCTAGCATGAGGATGATATTTGTCATTAAGCATAGGTCTAGCATGAGGAAAATAAGTGTGATCATCATTAATATGAGCAATGCCACCGACAATAATTGTATCATCATATCCAAGCAAATACTTTTTCAAATCTACCTTAAGTGATGGTATCATGTAATGCAAGGTAGTAGCAAAGAAATTATACGGACGCATGTCATCAAGAGGATTAGATAAACCTACTACATCACGCTCTTGTATGACAATAGGCAAATGAATTTCTGGTTCTTCAAATTCATCTACATCAGCTTCTTTTACTTCTTTGGAAGAGATAGACATTGGATCTTCAACTTGTTCATTTGGGTATTCGAGCTCTGGATCATCTTGTGCCTTGGCTTCGAGAATTTCTTCTTGGATCTGAAGTATCTCTTCCTCTGGACTCTCGCTATCTTGCTCAGCTGAATGTGAAGGTGTTGGAACCTCACATGTATCAAGGGATATCCCAGAAATACTCAGCTCTAGCTGTGAAGAAATAGTGCTGCCAGCGTTGACGTTCTTCTCAATCTTCCTTACTTCTTCCACTAGCTCTTTTCCACTCTTGATCTTCTTCATTTCCTCTAGTATAACCTTCCTAATAGGATCATCTTCGTCACTCCAAGTGAACTCGAGACTGAGTAGTGTGAGCTTCTCTATATCATCAAATTCATCTTGTGTGGGCACTTGCACATGAGATTGCTCAGCAGTTGCTGGAGTTGTTGGTTGACCAAATGGAGGACCATTTAACTCCATTGGCAACATCTCCTGGTACTGAGGTATATGAGTAGAAGGTGAATAAAATTGTTGTGGTGCATAGTTATGGCTCTCTTCATTGCACCTAATTCCCTGCATTTGATGGCTAGAAGGAAATGATGAGATCTCAGGGTTGTTGTTCCTATATGACATATTCTGGTTTTCAGGCCACCCATATGAGTAATTGTTTTGGTATGAGATATGTTGTTGAGCGAAGCTCATGCCAAAACAATCTAGAGGGTGGGAGTAACCACGCTGACATTCAACGGGTGAATGGCCCTGAAAACCACAAATATGTCATGTAGGAGCAACATAAGGATTGCCTCTGGAATAAGGATCATAAGAACTAGGCCTATCCTCAAAAACTAGTCCTCGCTGCCGAGCTAAATCATCTAATTGATGGGAAATCTTACTTATCGGTTCTTGAACACTTTCCGTGTCGTTTGTAGTGTTCCTCGCATCTCCGTGACAATCTGAATAATACGCCATAACCGAGTAGATAGCTCTAACCTGCAAAAAGGAAAAGAAAACAAAAAGATACTAGCTAGATCAGGGGTTAGTGGTTAGAGATATATCACAAATATATGGCAATAAATAGAAAAAGAAGCAAAACCTAGTCTATAGCCAAAAACAAAATCGCTTGACGCTAGTCCCCGGCAACGGCGCCAAAATTGATCAGTTGTAAGTATAGTCGGGTTTTTACGCCCAAACTACGGATGTCGTGTTCTCCACAGGGACTAGGCAAATCAGTGACTATGCTCGGCTAAAGCTAGATCACTCAATTATGGGGATGATTGCGGGAAAATAAGCCTACACTATCTAAGACTGTTCCAAAGAAAATGAAAAAATAGCATAGTGAGCATAAGATTGCAATCATTGTCTTTTTGGTATTTTTCTTGTTTTACTTTAGACACTAGAGCACTAACACAAAAGGAAACAACAGGACATGAACACATATATTTATCTAACAAGTGTATGGCAGAGGGAAGAAACAAGACAAAGGACAGGGATGAAAATGCTTCATGTCACAACATATATTACAGGTACAGAGCTGATACAGGACTGAAAATTAAATGATCACACAATTGACTACCACAGAGAGCAATTTTAATAAAAAAATAAAATCACAAGTAATAATCTGAATTTATAAAAACCACCAACTGACAGACAGGCCACATATATATGTGTTTCACATCAAACACACAAACATATGTATTTATAATTCACAGATACATGAGCTAACACATGGACAAAAAATGAGCAAGAATCTGCAACAAGCAGTACACATGAGCTAGTGATTACTAGTAAACACGCATAGGAACAGACTTTCAGTTGAGACAGTACTAGTTCACAAAGAGCAACAAAATATGTAATAACAATCATAAGCCTCTGAATAGAACATACTTCACAAGAATTACACACACACACACAGAGAGAGAGAGAGAGAGAGAGAGAGAGCAGCAGCAGCAGCAGCAGCAGCAAGTTTTGGAAGAGAAGATTAGAGCAGCAATAGTATGGGTTCAGAGGAGCAGCAACAGTTTGTGGTCCAGAAGAGAACAGCAGCAAGTGTTGCGAGAGAGAGAGGAGCAGTAGCTTGGGCATGGAAGAAGGAGCGGCAGCAGGGGCGCAAGAAGAGCAGCTGCAAGGTTTGGGGAAGAAGAAGCAGCAGGGGCGCAAGGAGAGATGGGACAACAGCAAGGTACAGAGAGAAGAGAAGGCATGAGGGACAACAGAGGAGATTGGGAGTTCGTCGAGGAGTAGCGGACAGGGATTCAGAGAAGCGGGGAAGAAGGGAAGAAGAAGAAGCAGGGTCGTGCGAGTGTTTAGACACCCGCGGCTGTGTGTCTGGCCAAACGCCGGCTGGAGGGAGAGGTCGTGCGAGGTGGGCACTGGTGGCTGGCGATGCTGGTGAGTGGCGCTGGTGACAGTGGATGGATGGCGCGAGGTGGTGATGCAGCGCTGGTGGATGGAGGTGATGGTGGCGCTGGGTGTTGGTGCTGGTGATGGATGGCGCTGGTGGGTGATGGTGTGATGGTGGATGGATGGGCTGTGGAGGCGCACCACCACACCGGCCTAGCCGTGGTGGCGGCCGGAGGTGGAGAAGGAGGGGTGAGGGAGAGATGTGTAGCCAGGCCCAAAGAAATCCCTCTAGCGCCTAGGGATTTTGTTCCCCTCTGATCTGCACATTTATGATTTAGCCCTTCTACTTCTCTTCTTTCTTCACAAGATGATCCCTCCAACTTTAGCTTGCCCCCCTTGATTACTTCAATTCTTCTCGCTCCAGTCCCTTTCTTCACTTCTTTCCTGTCCTTCTCTCTTCTCAATAGCCAATTCGTCCGAATCTTGAAGTTTATAGTGCCTTTGCGCACTTTTCTGCAAAATAAACAAATGGCGAGTAAATGATCCTTTTATATGATTTTCATTCAAATATGCAATAATTCATAGCAAGAATTGATTGTCAGATCACAATAGATGGTATATTTCATTGCCGAATTATATATGTGAAATGTACTTATCAAGTAGAACCAAGGTTATCAATCCAGTAGGAGAACCAAGCAACACCTCGTTAGCATCACTGCACACAAATAACAAATCGTTGCAACCCAACACGAACAAGGGGTTGTCAATCCCTCGACGGTTATGAGCAAGATTAAATTGTATGGTATTTGATAGATAGATCATACAAAAATACAAAATAAGTAAATAAAATAAAAATGCAGCAAGGTATTTTTAGTTTTAATATATGATAAAAGATAGACCCGGGGGCCATAGTTTTCACTAGAGGCTTCTCTGAAGAAAATAGCATACGGTGGGTAAACAAATTACTGTTGGGCAATTGATAGAAAATCAAATAATTATGACGATATCCAAGGCAATGATCATATATAGGCATCACGTCCGAGACAAGTTGACCGACTCCTGCCTGCATCTACTACTATTACTCCATACATCGACTGCTATCCAGCATGCATCTAGAGTATTAAGTTCATAAAGAATGGAGTAATGCCTTAAACAAGATGACATGATGTAGAAAAGATAAACTCACGTATGAATAAACCCCATCTTTTTACCCTTAATAGCAACGACCAACTTGTCACGCCCAAGATGCGATTCTATCCCAATCACGTGATGAATTCATGATTGGGGCACAATCTCATTTCGAGCGCATAGCAAGGTGGATATCATTACAACATACCATGTACTGAATAGATGAGAATACAAGATAAAGGCTTACACTCGCCACAAGCTACAACATGAATACAAAAGTTCATCAATACATAGCAATCACCATACAGAAGAGCGGGATCCGACTACGGATGAAACCAAACGAAAAAGAAGAACGACATCCACCCTGCTAATCCCAGGCTCCCGATCCGGAACCTATCCCTTGATCGAAGAAGAAGCAGAAGAACACCAAAACAAGTAAGCATCGCTCTCACGTCATGATCATCGCATTACTTGTACCTGCAATGATCTGTTGTTGTAGTAATCTGTGAGTCACGAGGACTCAGCAATCCCATTACCATGGGTATCAAGACTAGCAAAACTTAATGGGTATGGAAAGGATAAGTGGTGAGGCTGCAGCAAGCACTAAGCATTGTATGGTGGCTAACTTACGGGTACAAGAGTAACAAGAGTTACTACGCACAACGGTCGCAACTAGTAATGATCAAGAAGTGATCCTGAACTACTTACGAGTCAAACATAACCCCACCGTGTTCTCTTCTCGAACTCACTCGAAAAGAGACGGTCACGGTTACGCACGCGGTTGGTGTATTTTATTTCGGATCTAGTGTCAAGTTCTCTACAACCGGATATTAAAAATTCTCATCTGCCACATAACCGCGGGCACGGCTTTCAAAAGTTTAAACCCTACAGGGTTGTCCCAACTTAGCCCATGATAAGCTCTCATGATCCGCAGAGACAATCCTCCATCTCGGGACACCCCGAGTATTCTCGGAATCCAGGTGCACAAGCTCTTCGAAGAAAGGAAAACTATCCCAAGGAGATCTCTCGGTGAGTCAGATCCGTGTCCAGAGCCGCGTGCTCTCTATCTACGGACTCATCCGTCTTTGCAAAGTGGACGATAGCCAAAAGACCTCGAGTTTCCCCGAGGCGGCACCGCCGACTGCTAGGTAGGTGGGCCAACACTCATGTCGAGCACTGGCCCGGGGGTTGTTGATTAATTATCCTCGGGGCCCGGGAAGTCCCTATGCAAGTTTTAGTTGTTATTAGGCAAATGGTAAAACCAATGTTGGATCTCCTCGGGAAAGCTTTACTTTAGACGAAGAAACAAGGGGGGCCCATAAACCCTGATCGTGTTAGGAACGCAAAATCAAGGAACATAACACCGGTATGACGGAAACTAAGGCGACAAGAGTGGAACAAAACACCAAGCAAAAGGCCAAGCCTTCCACCCTTTACCAAGTATATAGATGCATTAATTAAATAAGAGATATTGTAATATCCCATGATATCCATGTCCCAACATGGAACAACCTGCAACTACACCTGCAACTAGCAACGCTATAAGAGGGGCTGAGCAAAGCGGTAACGTAGCCAAACAACAGTTTGCTAGGATGGTGGAAAAGGTTAGAGGCTATCATGGCAATTTGGGAGGCTTGATAAACAAGTGGTAGGTAGCGCGACATAGCGATAGCATCGAGACAACTAGCAAAGCAAAGATAGTAGTGATATCCAAGGTAATGATCATCTTGCCTGAAATCCCGCTAGGAAGAAAACCGAATCCATGAAGAAGACGAGCAACGTAGTCGAACGAATCTTCACACTCGCAACGTAACCGGAACTATTGAGAAGAAGCACAACCGGAAAGAAGCAAACACCACGGTAAACAACCATCACATAAACATGGTATGATGCACAATCAAGTATGATGCATGTCTGGTTTAATTATTCATGGCATGGCAAAGTGCAACAAACAATACTACAAGTTAAGTGGAGCTCAATATGCAACGAGTTGCATATTGACGAAACACCACATTCAATCATTTAGTTTGCTCTCGTTTATGTACCCAACAATATTAAATGTTGTTAAGCATGGCAAGAGGTGAAGCATAATAAAACTACCTATCTAGGCAAGTTTAAATGAGGCCGGAACAACAAACAACAATTCCGGAAAATCCCCATGTGCATATTTTGGATATGGTACTGTTCTACCTAAACCATATTTTAGAGTTGTTAAACAGCAAAAGTAAGTGCACCATGTTAATCTATGTATTTTTCTAGATAATTTACATATAAATTTTATTTAATTCGGAGCTACGGTTAATTAGTTATGAAATAAATCATTTTAGCATGACATATATGCAAATTAATGCAAACAGCAATGTTAAACATTTTAAACATGGATGACAGTTGCATATTTTGGAAGTACATGACAATCTGAGCATTTTACATATAAAGTTTGTTTTAATTCGATGCATGGTTTGTGACATATTAATACATGAAGTCTAGGGGTTTTTCTGTAAAAACTGCAGCTCCTGGATAATTAGATAATTCGTCCCGTGGGAAAAAAACATGTGTCGGGCCGAAACTGGAGGGGCTACGGGCCTGGTCAACGCTCTCGAGAACGAGCGCAGCTGCTCGATCTCCAGGCGCGCGGGACGAGCAGAGCTCCTGCTGATGAAGAGGAAGCAGAAGCCGGCGCGACGAGAAGCAGGGGATGCAGCGGCGGCCTGGTGCGGCTGGGACTCCGGTGAAGGGCTGCGCGACAGGGACGGTCTTGGTCGTCGGTGTGGTGGCACGCCCCGGCGGGGTTGGAGGAGGCCGAGGCGACATGGCGTGGGAACTCCGGCGAGGCAGAGCTTGGAGGCGGCTTGGCGCCGGAGATGATGATGGGGAGGCGCGGAGGAGGAGGTCATGGGGTCGAGGACGACGGATCCGTCCATCCCGTGGTGGATCTTGCGCGAAACAGCGGTTGCTGGTGCCTGAAGCCCCCTGGACGCCATGGCGGGCTCCCTGGGAGGTCTCTGCGAGGTCAGAAATGAGATGAGGGAGGAAGGAAAAAGAGAAGAATGGAAGGGAGGCGGGGTGGCGCTGTTCCTGGTGGAGGGTCCGGTCGTCGACGGCGACGAGCTGCTAGGCGAGGAGGCGCTCGGGGCCGCGGGCGATGAAACAGGGTGCGATGGTCCCGGGCGCAGCGAAGCTGTGGCCTCGATCCCAAACTGGATCGAGCGCCGGCTGTATGCGAAGGCTCCGGGGCTCTGCTCCAGGATCGGGAAGGGATCAGGCTGCGAGATGTGGTTGAATCGGGGTGGATCGAGGCGAGGAGGTGGTTGGCCCGATGGGGAAAACGAGGAAGGACGAGGCTGGTCGGGTGGCTTGATCGAATGGATCGGGCAAGATCCCGAGGATGGAGGAGACAGTGGGCGGTGGCGGCAGGGAGATTGGATGGATGGGACAGCTAGGGGCTAGGTTTACATCTGATATTTATAGGGTACGGGGGCAAGTTTTGGACCCTCCGATCATAATCAGGCGATCAAGAATAAATAGACTAGGGGAGTCCAATCAATAAATCGAAGATGTTTTGGGGATGTTTGGGGATGATCCGGATCCATCGGTCACGACTGCCTGGTTCGAGATCGGGGAAGTTTTCGGACACGCGCGAGGGGTTTGACAAAAGGCCATGGAGGCAAGGGGGTTGATGGGCTCAGAGAAGAGAGAGAAGAGAGCGGTCTGGTTGATCTGAGAGGAGGTCAACAGAGACAAGGAAGAAGCGGCAACTATGAGCGGATGCAAGTTTTATGAAAACATGCGAATGCAATGCACATCATGACATGATGAAATGCAACAAGCAAAAAAACACACAGCAACAACGAAATAACTGGACGGCAACTGGAGCGTCGGTCTCGGGCTGTTACAACATACGTGTCATGTCCCCTTCTGTCACTGGGATTGAGCACCGTAAGATCGAACCCATTACAAAGCACCTCTCCCATTGCAAGATAAATCAATCTAGTTGACCAAACCAAATCAATAGATCGGAGAGAAATACAAAGCTATAGTAATCATGAATAAAAGAGTTCAGAGAAAACACAAATAATATTCATGGAGAGATCTGATCATAAACTCACAATTCATCTTATCCCAACAAACACACCACAAAAAGTGATTACATCGGATAGAACTCCAAGAACATCAAGGATTGAAGATCAAATAGAGAGAAGGAGCCATCTAGCTACTAACTATGGACCCGTAGGTCTGTGGTAAACTACTCACACATCATCGGAAGGGCAGCAAGGATGATGTAGAGCCCCTTCGTGATCGAATCCCCCTCCGGCAGACTGCCTGAAAAGGCCTCCAGATGGGATCTCGTGCTTCTGGAACTTGCGGCGGCGGAAAAAGTATTTCGTGGACTCCTCTGTTGGTTTCACGGTTTTAGAGAATTTATAGAGGCGGAGTTAGGTCAAACGGAGCCATGTGGGCCCCACAAGCCACCAGGGCGTACCCTACCCCCTGGGCGCGCCCTAGTGCCTTGTGGGCCACTACTCCATCTTCCCATCTCCTCTCAAAGCTTCCAGGGTCTCTTATGTCCAAAAAAAATCATAAAAAGTTTCATGGTATTTGGACTTTGTTTGGTACTAATATTCTGAAAAACCAAAAACAAGAAAAAAATAGACCCTGGCACTGGGCACTAAGTTAATAAGGTAGTCCCAAAAAATGATATATCGTTGCTTGTAAATGTGTATAAAACATCCCAGTTTGATACTATAATAGCATGGAACAATAAAAAATTATAGATACATTGGAGACGTATCATGTGTAACACCCCCAGTGGTTAGCCACAGTAATCCCCCTTTTGATATTGCCATGTCATCATGATCAACAGTTCTTAAACATCATTTGGATCATATCTCTTTTCAAATTCAAATTCAAATGGAAATTCAAACTGAAAGTGAAAATAAAAGTTGTTCAAATCCAGGAACTAAAATGTTCATAATATTGTAAATAATCCAAAGACAATTCTAAAATTATAACCAACATTTACTAAATTAAATAAGTGACTCTAACAGCAACAAAACAGAGATATTTAATCCATATTCATTTATTTAAAATCCAAATAAAATTCATTTGCCTCCAAACCAATTTCTAGCAGTGACAAATATTGCACTGAATATATTGGGCTAAGTCACATATCTTGCGAAACTTATTTGGTGGCTGAACTAATTGCAAAACAGAAAAGAAAATAGAAAACATAACAGAAAACAGAAAAGAGAAAAGAAGAAAAAGAAAAGGGCCGCAGCGCCTGGGCCTAAGTGGCACAGTGCGGCCCAGCCCGCCTGGCGTTTTCCCCTACCTCCTACTGCTCCTCCCCGCGCTGTAGTCGCCCGCGCGCGCGCACCGCACCCCGGCCCCCCCTGCTCGCCGCTCGACACCGCACGACGCGCTCGCCATGGATAAGGATGAGCCCCATGGACCTCCTGGCTCCTCCCTCGCCTCGCTCGCTCCCTCTCTCCCTCGTTCCCCTCACCTCACCCGACGCCGCCATGGCTGCGCCTCCCTAGATCGCGCGTCCACCGAGCCCTCCTCGTCGCTCCGACATGTCCAACGGCCTCCCCGACGTCGACTACGTCGGCTACGCCGACTAGAACAAGCCGGGAGGCCCTTCTCCATCGCCATCACTACCATCTCCGCCGACTCTGCCCGGTGGTCGCCATTGTCGATCTGCCACCCCAAGTCTTCCCCGAGCCCACGCTAGCACATCTGCAGGGCGCTGTGAGCCCTTCCTCTCTCTCCCTCTCTCCCTGCACTCTTCCCCTCGCCGTAGCCGCCGCTCCATCCGTGGCCGTACTGGACGCCGCGGAGCTCGTCGCCGATGTGCCGTCGGTGACCAAATGGCCCCGTGGCCGTGTCCGCTAACTTCCCTGCATCGCGTAGGGCCTCGCGGCGTAGTTAGTTTGCTCACGCGCGTGCTGCTGCTGCGTCTTCTTCACCACCCGAACGCCGCCGTCCGCCGTCATCGTCGTAGCGCTCAGCTCTGGCCTCCCCAGCTCCGGCCACCGTCACCACTGGACGCGGCGTGGAGTGGCCATCCCAGTGCAACAAAGCGCGCCCAAAACCGTGCACCGTAGACGGATTCCGAGCTCGCCGAAGTTCTGCCGTCGCGCGGCCTCACCGGAGAGCACCGGTGACCAGCGCTGAGCTGGCGCCCAACATGGTGCAGCGGGCCCCACCGCTCAGCCACTGAGCACAGGCCCCACTGGGCCCATTGACCCAGTCAACGCTGACTGGGCTGGTCCCGTGTCACTGACATGTGGGTCCCGCCCATTTAAATGAATTAAAACAAATAAATAACTGTTAATTCGATTAATTAGTTAAATCACTCACTGATAGGTGGATCCACACCCCTAACTAATTAGTTTAGTTTAAATTAAACACTGGATTAGCTCTGTGACTATGACAGTAGGGCCCCACATGTCAGATTTGACCTGTCAACAGATCAGTTTACCTGCTGATGTCAGCATGATGTCATGATGACATCATCAATTACTATTCTAGATAATGTCAATTTAAATAATAAAAATAATTTCAGAAAATGCTAAAATCTTTAGAAATTCATATAAAATAATCCGTAGCTCAGATCGAAAAACTTTGTACATGAAAGTTGCTCAGAACGACGAGACGAATCCAACTATGTTATCCGTTTCCCTTTCGGGACCCTCTATGGAGGTGAACCCGCAACTTTTAGCCTGTTTCCGGTAGATGAATAGTGCTTATACTCCGGTTAATAATTCCAACTTTAATCCTAAAGTAACTAATATGGTTTAGACATGTCTTTAGGCAACCCTGCACTGCACGTTAGCATAGCCTGCTCTGTGTTGCATATGTTTACCGTGTATTTATTTGTTTCCTCCCCCTCTTCTCTCTCGGTAGACCCCGACACCGACGTAGTCCCCGAGACCGACGCAGCTCAGGAGCCCGACGACACCGTTGACGACCTTGCCTTTGCCGCCGAGCAACCAGGCAAGCACCCCCCCCCCTTGAGCATACCGATATCGCCTATTCTTTCTCTCTCATGCTTGCATTAGATATTTTTGCTGCTACTGTTTAACCTATTCCGATGCATGGCCTGTTTATGGTAACCTGCTATTGAAACCTTACCTGCTTATCCTAAACTGTCTAGTATAGGCTGGGTAGAGACCTACCAGAGACCCCACTTTGTCCCCAGTTGCCCCGCTGGATTATCAGATGACTCGATCAACGGGATTGACAGCTAGACCCCGGCACTGCACAACACCCCCCTTAGTTGTACGACACTGCAGCGTCACCATTGAGTGCCAAGGGTGATACCTCGTATAGCACTCCTGATGTTAACTCTGTAAAGTAGCTATTTGGTCGTGGTCATCGAGGGTGATTCCTCCTTCTCCACTTCCGATACGACCCTGTGGCGTAACACTTCAAGTGTGAACCTCGAGGGTGATTCCTCCTAAGTTCACCTTGACGGTTACATCAAGTGGGCATCCGTCGAGGGTGATACCTCGGATTCCCCTGATGTTATGGACACACAGTTACTGTGACTTGACCCCTGAACCTTGTTAGAAACGGGTCGGCCCCGAGGGCGACCCGAGGGAGTTACTTTTACTGCAGAACTGGAGGGACAGGCGGTACCGCCCAGTAGAGGTGGACCTGAGTTCCCGACAGTCTTTTGCGAGACGGGTTGACCTGGATGGTGCCCGAGTGTTGAATACGAGGCGTGGCCGGGCATTCTTGGCCCTTGCCGCAAGTCCTCGAGACGAGGCGACGGGGTCACATCGATCGTGAGTCTCTGCTCGTTACCGCACCCCCAATGTACTAACGATTTGGATATGTGATCTATGTGGGCCTTTGGCCCGATAGCACTAACCATCACGCGGGAAAAGTTATGGGCACTCTGCATCGTATGCATCAGCCGAAAGCTCTGTCAGACGTCCAGTTCAGCATGGCGGCACGGACGGACCGGCGCCATCCTGTAGTGGTGGTGCCTGGCTTCACCGTGTGCGCAACGACCCGGAGTGCACAAGGCGATGGCCCAAGACCCCTGAGTGCTTAGGATATAGACCGACGGGGACCTCTCTACTGAGCTCTAGGTAGGGCTGCGGTGTATCGTTTGGCCGAGGCCGGGCATGACCCAGAATAGTGTGTCCGGCCGGAGTTAAGCGAGCGTGGTGGGTAAGTTGGTGCACCCCTGCAGGGAAGAACTAATCTATGCATAGCCGGATCCTCGGTAACTGACGCTCGGAGTTGTATCCTGATCGATACAACTAGAACATATTGATGAGATGAGATATGTTTATTATGGCTCTAGGATTACTTTCTCGCAGGGAGTCGAGAAACGATCTCTGGCCGAGGTTGATGACAGTATGGCTCTGGGATTGCTTTCTCGCGGGGAGTCAAGAAAGGATCTCTGGGTGAGGTTGAGACTTAATGATACTACAACTATATACTGTACTACTCTACACTCTTCTAATGCCGCAAGACCGTTGAAGATGCTAGTCTTTGATAGGACTAGGCTTTCCCCTCTATTCTGGCTTTTCTGCAGCCCAGTCCACATATACAGCCTTCCTTTGATAATGTTGCATATGTAGTGTAGATCCTTGCTTGTTGAGTACTTCGGATGAGTACTCACGGTTGCTTTGCTTTCTTTTTCCCCCATATCCTTTTGGTGCAACCAGATGACGGAGTCCCAGAGCCAGTTGCCCCCGCCGACGATCGCTACTACTACCTCGAGGGTGGTTACTTCTATGAGTTGGCCGACGACCAGGAGTAGGTTCAGAGGGTCCCAGGCAGGAGGCATGCGCCTTTCGATCGTAGCTTTTGTTTTGCCCCGCCTTTCTAGAGGCTTATCTATTTCTGTTTCATATCTGTACTCAGATATCTGATGCTTCCGCTGACGCTTGTATGCGAGCTTATGTATTCGAGCCCTCGAGGCCCCTGGCTTGTAATATAAAGCTTGTATGACTTTATTTATGTTTTAGAGTTGTGTTATGATATCTTCCCGTGAGTCCTTAGGCTTGATCGTGTGCATTTGCGTGTATGATTAGTGCACGATTGAGCCGGGGGCGTCACAAGTTGGTATCAGAGACGACTGCCTGTAGGAACCCTCTTTCCAACTCTTTGGCCGAACTTGAGTCTAGTATCCGAAAACTGTTTTACTAACTTGGCTGTGTGGCTTACGGGCCCACGTCGCCAATTGGGTGGTATTAGGATCTTTTATTCCTCGTCTTTACTCTGGGACTCTGATCTCTCTTCCTTTCGGGTTAAATGAATTTTACTAACGCCGACACTTAGGATCTCGTAAATCTTGTCTACCCGGAGAGCTGGATATCTGTGCTTAATTCCTTACCATTGGTCTGATTAGTATGATAATCATTTTCCTTTCCATTGTTTTGTTTAACCTTTCTCTCCGAGTTGTAATAAATTTCTCATTGTCATTTGACAATCCTGAATTTCCTCTGTTTCAGATGGATCGTTTGTTTCCACCACGCCCTACGACGCAGCTTGTGCTTCGCACTTGGGCTCGTGGTGCCCCTGGTTTTCCAGCTGTTCTGATCGCCCTCCTGACCCGGCTGGGCTACCGCTGGTACCCCGAGTACATGGTCTACGAGGACTACCGCGAGTTCAACCAGGAGCAGCACCATGCTGATGTTCGTATCTATGATCAGCGCGATGACTCGGACACTGAGCTACACCTTTTCCACGATATCAGCGTGACGATTGAGATGGCAGTCCATGATGCTGCCTACTCTACTGTCGCACGTCTCCGACGAGAGTTCAGCGATAGCTTGGATGCCTCTGAGTTCTGATACATTCCCGTATGCCCCTATTGGAGATACTACTGGATACTACACAGCTATCTGTGCCCCGTACGACCGTCGTCGATATGACCCACACGTTCTGATTTAGTGCACTCAGGCTCTGGATCGCACTGTTCGGGCTCTTGCCATCGAGTTGGTTGCCACTCGAGCATGCCTCTACGATGCTATGACGCAGTTGCTACCAGCTGTTCATGCAGGGATACATCCAGAGTACATCCTTTACCCGAGCAGGACTCAGATGTATGCTGGTATTGATTGGCCTACTGTTGGAGGTCACACACCTGTATGTGGACCTCTTCTTTCAGCTCGAGACCGGATTCTGCATCAGAGTGCACATGGAGCACAGGATCCTTCCGCGATGAACATTCGTCGTTCGCACGTGCAGCTACCCCGTTTCCGTGGATCTTCCCGACGTTGATGTAGCCTTTGCTATGTCTCGTGGTGTACTTCCTTACCGCGTGCCTGCGCGCCGCCTACCATGTCTAGCTTTTGAATTTGCGTCGTTATGCTATTCGCATGTACCCGACTCTGTGTATGGATCTGTATGTCTTAATTGACTACTGTTAAGTATCTATGACACTGCTTAATTATTGTCGTGTTACATCATGCTTGTCGCTAAACACCCGCAACTGCATTTACTGAACTACCCCTGTTGAAACTTAGCAGGATGGTTAGACCAGGTGGTCGTGGTCGTGGTCGTGCCCCTGAACGCCCACCACCGCCAGATTATATGGCAGATTGATGCAACAGTTCGAGCTAAACCGTCAGTTCATGACTGGGATTATGACTCAGTTCCCGCATCTGAACAACCAGAACTAGAACCCTCCTTCAATAACCCTGCCGGAATTTATTCGTCTTAACCCCACTCAGTTCCGCAACTCTGAGAAGCCACTGGATGCTGATGATTGGATTCGCGATATCACTCACGAGATGGAGTCTGCAAATGTCTCCCCTGCCAACTTTGTCGCCTTCGCTTCCTTTTTCTTAAAGGGTCCCGCTGCTCAATGGTGGGACACCCACAAACGTACACTGCCTGCTGGAACAGCCGTTACTTGGCCTGAGTTCCAGGCTGCTTTCCGTGCCAGATATATTCCTCAAGGAATCATGGACCGGATGAAAACTCAGTTCCGCAACCTCACTTAGGGCAATAAGACTGTCGAAGCTTATCAGCGGGAATTCCTTGACCTGTCCCGCTATGCTGAAGTAAACATCGCCACGGATGCCCGTAGACAAGAGAAGTTCCGTAATGGACTCCACCCAGACATCGAGCTTGCACTTGCTGCTCAAGACTTCACCGACTTTACTAATCTTGTGAACAAGGCTATTCTGCTTGAGACTGCTCAAATGAAGCATAAGGAGTCGCAGAAGCGCCATTGTGATGTTGGCTCATCTTCGGGCTCAGCACAGAAGTGTAGAATCTGGATTCCCAACAATGTGTTCCGTCAAGCTGCCCCTGCCCCAAGTAACAACTATACTGCACCACGTGTTCCACCCAATGCTCCTCTTCGTCCTGAAGATGGACTGTGCTTCAAGTGTCGCAAACCAGGTCACCTTGCTAAGGACTGCCAACAGACTCAGAATAAGTTGGCTTTCCCTCGTACTGGCCGTGGCAATGGTCGTGGCAACGATCAGGCCCGCAACTATAATACTTTGTCTGCTGCTCATGGTCGTGGACACGCTTACCATATTGATATTGAAGGAGTCCAGAATCAACCTGCCACTGTGATGGGTACCCTTCTCGTTAACTCAGTACCTGCTTCTGTTTTATTTAATTCAGCAGCATCATATTCATTCATCTCTGAAAAGTTTGCATTCATGCATGACCTTCATTATGAGGAAATGCATACTCCGTTAGTCAGTTGGGCTAGTGAATTACCGTGCCCAGATAACTCAAAATGCTGAGGCTAAAATATACACCTTGAATGCATTGAACGCTTCTCCGCTTGAGGGGATCAAAAACGTTCCAGTCGTTCGAGATTTTCTGAACGTTTCTTCGGATGAACTTCCAAGAATACCCCGCCTCCTTTCAGTCTTCCTCTTAATTCTCGGGACAAGAATTCCTATTAGTGGAGGAGATTTGTAACACCCCCAGTGGTTAGCCACAGTAATCCCCCTTTTGATAATGCCATGTCATCATGATCAACAGTGCTTAAACATCATTTCGATCATATCTCTTTTCAAATTCAAATTCAAATGGAAATTCAAACTGAAAGTGAAAATAAAAGTTGTTCAAATCCAGGAACTAAAATGTTCATAATATTGTAAATAATCCAAAGACAATTCTAAAATTATAACCAACATTTACTAAATTAAATAAGTGACTCTAACAGCAACAAAACAGAGATATTTAATCCATATTCATTTATTTAAAATCCAAATAAAATTCATTTGCCTCCAAACCAATTTCTAGCAGTGACAAATATTGCACTAAAAATATTGGGCTAAGTCACATATCTTGCGAAACTTATTTGGTGGCTGAACTAATTGCAAAACAGAAAAGAAAATAGAAAACATAACAGAAAACAGAAAAGAGAAAAGAAGAAAAAGAAAAGGGCCGCAGCGCCTGGGCCTAAGTGGCACAGTGCGGCCCAGCCCGCCTGGCGTTTTCCCCTACGTCCTACTGCTCCTCCCCGCGCTGCTGTCGCCTGCGCGCGCGCACCGCACCCCGGCCCCCCTGCTCGCCGCTCGACATCGCACGCCGCGCTCGCCGTGGATAAGGACGGGCCCCACGGACCTCCTGGCTCCTCCCTCGCCTCGCACCCTCCCTCTCTCCCTCGTTCCCCTCACCTCACCCGACGCCGCCATGGCTGTGCCTCCCTAGATCACGCGTCCACTGAGCCCTCCTCGTCGCTCCGACGTGTCCAGCGGCCTCCCCGACGTCGACTACGTCGGCTACGCCGGCTAGAACAAGCTGGGAGGCCCTCCTCCATCACCATCACTGCCATCTCCGCCGCCTCTGCCCGGTGGTCGCCGTCGTCGATCTGCCGCCCCAAGTCTTCCCCGAGCCCACGCTAGCACATCTGCAGGGCGCTGTGAGCCCTTCCTTCCTCTCCCTCTCTCCCTGCGCTCTTCCCCTCGCCGTAGCCGCAGCTCCATCCGTGGCTGTACTGGACGCCGCGGAGCTCGTCGCCGACGTGTCGTCGGTGACCAAATGGCCCCGTGGCCGTGTCTGCTAACTTCCCCGCATCGCGTAGGGCCTCGCGGCGTAGTTAGTTTGCTCGCGCACGTGCTGCTGCTGCGTCTTCTCCACCACCCGAACGCCGCCGTCCGCAGTCACCGTCGTAGCGCTCAGCTCCGGCCTCCCCAGCTCTGGCCACCATCACCACTGGACGCGGCATGGAGTGGCCGTCCCAGTGCAACAAACCGCGCCCAAAACCGTGCATAGTAGACGGATTCCAAGCTCGCCGGAGTTCTGCCGTCGCGCGGCCTCGCCGGAGAGCTCCGGTGACCGGCGCTGAGCTAGCGCCCGACATGGTGCAGCGGGCCACCTGTCCCGCTATGCTGAAGAAGACATCGCCACGGATGCCCATAGGCAAGAGAAGTTTCGTAATGGACTCCACCCAGACATCGAGCTTGCACTTGCTGCTCAAGACTTCACCGACTTTACTAATCTTGTGAACAAGGCTATTCTGCTTGAGACTACTCAAATGAAGCATAAGGAGTCGCAGAAGCGCCATTGTGATGTTGGCTCATCTTCGGGCTCAGCACAGAAGTGTAGAATCTGGATTCCCAACAACGTGTTCCGTCAAGCTGCCCCTGCCCCAAGTAACAACTATACTGCACCACGTGTTCCACCCAATGCTCCTCTTCGTCCTGAAGATGGACTGTGCTTCAAGTGTCGCAAACCAGGCCACCTTGCTAAGGACTGCCAACAGACTCAGAATAAGTTGGCTTTCCCTCGTACTGGTCGTGGCAATGGTCGTGGCAACGATCAGGCCCGCAACTATAATACTTTGTCTGCTGCTCATGGTCGTGGACACGCTTACCATATTGATATTGAAGGAGTCCAGAATCAACCTGCCACTGTGATGGGTACCCTTCTCGTTAACTCAGTACCTGCTTCTGTTTTATTTAATTCAGCAGCATCATATTCATTCATCTCTGAAAAGTTTGCATTCATGCATGACCTTCATTATGAGGAAATGCATACTCCGTTAGTCAGTTGGGCTAGTGAATTACCGTGCCCAGATAACTCAAAATGCTGAGGCTAAAATATACACCTTGAATGCATTGAACGCTTCTCCGCTTGAGGGGATCAAAAACGTTCCAGTCGTTCGAGATTTTCTGAACGTTTCTTCGGATGAACTTCCAAGAATACCCCGCCTCCTTTCAGTCTTCCTCTTAATTCTCGGGACAAGAATTCCTATTAGTGGAGGAGATTTGTAACACCCCTAGTGGTTAGCCACAGTAATCCCCCTTTTGATAATGCCATGTCATCATGATCAACAGTGCTTAAACATCATTTGGATCATATATCTTTTCAAATTCAAATTCAAATGGAAATTCAAACTGAAAGGGAAAATAAAAGTTGTTCAAATCCAGGACCTAAAATGTTCATAATATTGTAAATAATCCAGAGACAATTCTAAAATTATAACCAACATTTACTAAATTAAATAAGTGACTCTAACAGCAACAAAACAGAGATATTTAATCCATATTCATTTATTTAAAATCCAAATAAAATTCATTTGCCTCCAAACCAATTTGTAGCAGTGACAAATATTGCACTGAAAATATTGGGCTAAGTCACATATCTTGCGAAACTTATTTGGTGGCTGAACTAATTGCAAAACAGAAAAGAAAATAGAAAACATAACAGAAAACAGAAAAGAGAAATGAAGAAAAAGAAAAGGGCCGCAGCGCCTGGGCCTAAGTGGCACAGTGCGGCCCAGCCCGCCTGGCGTTTTCCCCTACCTCCTACTGCTCCTCCCCGCGCTGCTGTCGCCCGCGCGCGCGCACCGCACCCCGGCCCCCCTGCTCGCCGCTCGACACCGCACGCCGCGCTCGCCGTGGATAAGGACGAGCCCCACGGACCTCCTGGCTCCTCCCTCGCCTCGCTCGCTCCCTCTCTCCCTCATTCCCCTCACCTCACCCGACGCTGCCATGGCTGCGTCTCCCTAGATCGCGCGTCCATCGAGCCCTCCTCGTCGCTCCGACGTGTCCAGCGGCCTCCCCGACGTCGACTACGTCGGCTACGCCGGCTAGAACAAGCCGGGAGGCCCTCCTCCATCGCCATCGCTGCCATCTCTGCCGCCTCTGCCCGGTGGTCGCCGTCGTTGATCTGCCGCCCCAAGTCTTCCCCGAGCCCACGCTAGCACACCTGCAGGGCGTTGTGAGCCCTTCCTCCCTCTCCTTCTCTCCCTGCGCTCTTCCCCTCGCCGTAGCCGCCGCTCCATCCGTTGCCATACTGGACGCCGCGGAGCTCGTCGCCGACGTGTCGTCGGTGACCAAATGGCCCTGTGGCCATGTCCGCTAACTTCCCCGCATCGCGTAGGGCCTCGCGGCGTAGTTAGTTTGCTCGCGCGCGTGCTGCTGCTGCGTCTTCTCCACCACCCGAACGCCGCCGTCCGCCGTCACCATCGTAGCGCTCAGCTCCGGCCTCCCCAGCTCCGGCCACCGTCACCACTGGACGCGGCGTGGAGTGGCCGTCCCAGTGCAACAAACCGCGCCCAAAACCGTGCACCGTAGACGGATTCCGAGCTCGCCGGAGTTCTGCCATCGCGCGGCCTCGCCGGAGAGCTCCGGTGACCGGCGCTGAGCTGGCGCCCGACGTGGTGCAGCGGGCCCCACCGCTCAGCCACTGAGCACGGGCCCCACTGGGCCCATTGACCCAGTCAACGCTGACTGGGCTGGCCTCGTGTCACTGACATGTGGGTCCCGCCCATTTAAACGAATTAAAATAAATAAATAAATAACTGTTAATTAAATTGTTAATTAGTTAAATCACTCACTGACAGGTGGGTCCACACCCCTAACTAATTAGTTTAGTTTAAATTAAACACTGGATTAGCTCTATGACTATGATAGTAGGGCCCCACATGTCAGATTTGACCTGTCAACAGATTAGTTTACCTGCTGATGTCAGCATGATGTCATGATGATGTCATCAATTACTATTCTGGATAATATCAATTTAAATAATAAAAATAATTTCAAAAAATGCTAAAACCTTTAGAAATTCATATAAAATAATCTGTAGCTCAGATCGAAAAACTTTGTACATGAAAGTTGCTCAGAACGACGAGACGAATCCAACTATGCTATCCGTTTCCATGTCGGGACCCTCTATGGAGGTGAACCGGCAACTTTTAGCCTGTTTCTGGTAGATGAATAGTGCTTATACTCCGGTTAATAATTCCAACTTAAATCCTAAAGTAACTAATATGGTTTAGACATGTCTTTAGGCAACCTTGCACTGCACGTTAGCATAGCCTGCTCTGTGTTGCATATGTTTGCCGTGTATTTATTTGTTTCCTCCCCCTCTTCTCTTTGTAGACCCCGACACCGCCGCAGTCCCCGAGACCGACGCAGCTCAGGAGCCCGACGACACCGTTGACGACCTTGCCTTTGCCGCCGAGCAACCAGGCAAGCACCCCCCCCCTTGAGCATACCGATATCGCCTATTCTTTCTCTCTCATGCTTGCATTAGAAATTGTTGCTGCTACTGTTTAACCTATTCCGATGCATGGCCTGTTTATTGTAACCTGCTATTGAAACCTTACCTGCTTATCCTAAACTGTCTAGTATAGGCTGGGTAGAGACCTACCAGAGACCCCACTTTGTCCCTAGTTGCCCCGCTGGATTATCAGATGACTCGATCAACGGGATCGACAGCTAGACCCCGGCACTGCACAACACCCCCCTTAGTTGTACGACACTGCAGCGTCACCATCGAGTGCTGAGGGTGATACCTCGTATAGCACTCCTGATGTTAACTCTGTAAAGTAGCTATTTGGTCGTGGTCATCGAGGGTGATTCCTCCTTCTCCACTTCCGATACGACCCTGTCGCGCAACACTTCAAGTGTGAACCTCGAGGGTGATTCCTCCTAAGTTCACCTTGACGGTTACATCGAGTGGGCATCCATCGAGGGTGATACCTCGGATTCCCCTGATGTTATGGACACACGGTTACTGTGACTTTACCCCTGAACCTTGTTAGAAACGGGTCGGCCCCGAGGGCGGCCCGAGGGAGTTACTTTTACTATAGAACTGGAAGGACAGGCGGTACCGCCCAGTAGAGGTGGACCTGAGTTCCCGACAGTCTTTTGCGAGACGGGTTGACCTGGATGGTGCCCGAGTGATGAATAAGAGGCATCGCCGGGCATTCTTGGCCCTTGCCGCAAGTCCTCGAGACGGGGCGACGGGTCACATCGATCGTGAGTCTCTGCTCGTTACCGCACCCCAATGTACTAACGATTTGGATATGTGATCTGAGTGGGCCTTTGGCCCGATAGCACTAACCATCACGCGGGAAAAGTTATGGGCACTCTGCATCGTATGCATCAGTCGAAAGCTCTGTCAGACGTCCAGTTCAGCATGGCGGCACGGACGGACCGTCGCCATCCTGTAGTGGTGGTGCCTGGCTTCACCGTGTGCGCAACGACCCGGAGTGCACAGGGCGATGGCCCAAGACCCCTGAGTGCTTAGGATATAGACCGACGGGGACCTCTCTGCTGAGCTCTAGGTAGGGCTGCGGTGTGTCGTTTGGCCGAGGCCGGGCATGACCCAGAATAGTGTGTACGGCCGGAGTTAAGCGAGCGTGGTGGGTAAGTTGGTGCACCCCTGCAGGGAAGAACTAATCTATGCATAGCCGGATCCTCGGTAACGGACGCTCGGAGTTGTATCCCGATCGATACAACTAGAACATATTGATGAGATGAGATATGAATATTATGGCTCTGGGATTACTTTCTCGCAGGGAGTCGAGAAAGGATCTCTGGCCGAGGTTGATGACAGTATGGCTCTGGGATTGCTTTCTCGCAGGGAGTCGAGAAAGGATCTCTGGGTGAGGTTGAGACTTAATGATACTACTACTCTATACTGTACTACTCTACACTCTTCTAATGTCGCAAGACCGTTGAAGATGCTAGTCTTCGATAGGACTAGGCTTTCCCCTCTATTCTGGCTTTTTTACAGCCCAGTCCACATATACAGCCTTCCTTTGATAATGTTGCATATGTAGTGTAGATCCTTGCTTGCTGAGTACTTCGGATGAGTACTCACGGTTGCTTTGCTTTCTTTTTCCCCCATATCCTTTTGGTGCAACCAGATGACGGAGTCCCGGAGCCAGTTGCCCCCGCCGACGATCGCTACTACTACACCGAGGGTGGTTACTTCTACGAGTTGGCCGACGACCAGGAGTAGGTTCGGAGGGTCCCAGGCAGGAGGCCTGTGCCTTTCGATCGTAGCTTTTGTTTTGCCCCGCCTTTCTAGAGGCTTATATGTTTCTGTTTCATATATGTACTCAGATATCTGATGCTTCCGCTGACGCTTGTATGTGAGCTTATGTATTCGAGCCCTCGAGGCCCCTGGCTTGTAATATAAAGCTTGTATGACTTTATTTATGTTTTAGAGTTGTGTTGTGATATCTTCCCATGAGTCCTTAGGCTTGATCGTGTGCATTTGCGTGTATGATTAGTGCACGATTGAGCCGGGGGCTTCACAAGTTGGTATCAGAGCCGACTGCCTGTAGGAACCCCCTTTCCAACTCTTTGGCCGAAGTTGAGTCTAGTATCCGAAAACTGTTTTACTAACTTGGCTGTGTGGCTTATGGGCCCACATCGCCAATTGGGTGGTATTAGGATCTTTTATTCCTCGTCTTTATTCTTGGACTCTGATCTCTCTTCCTTTCGGGTTAAATGAATTTTACCAACGCCGACACTTAGGATCTCGTAAATCTTGTCTACCCAGAGAGCTGGATATCTGTGCTTAATTCCTTACCATTGGTCTGATTAGTCTGATAATCATTTTCCTTTCCATTGTTTTGTTTAACCTTTCTCTCCGAGTTGTAATATACTTCTCATTGTCATTTGACAAACCTGAATTTCCTCTGTTTCAGATGGATCGTTTGTTTCCACCACGCCCTACAACGCAGCTTGTGCTTCGCACTTGGGCTTGTGGTGCCCCTGGTTTTCCAGCTGTCCTGATCGCCCTCCTGACCCGGCTGAGCTACCGCTGGTACCCCGAGTACATGGTCTACGAGGACTACCGCGAGTTCAACCAGGAGCAGCACCATGCTGATGTTCGTATCTATAATCAGCGCGATGACTCGGACACTGAGCTACACCTTTTCCACGGTATCGGCGTGACGATTGAGATGGCAGTCCATGATGCCGCCTACTCTACTGTCGCACGTCTCCGAGGAGAGTTCAGTGATAGCTTGGATGCCTCTGAGTTCCATTACATTCCGTATGCCCCTACTGGAGATACTACTGGATATTACACAACTATCTGTGCCCCGTACGAGCATCGTCGATACGACCCGCACGTTCTGATTCAGTGCACTCAGGCTCTGGATCGCACTGTTCGGGCTCTTGCCGTCGAGTTGGTTGCCACTCGAGCATGCCTCTACGATGCTATGACGCAGTTGCTACCAGCTGTTCATGCAGGGATACATCCAGAGTACATCCTTTACCCGAGCAGGACTCAGATGTATGCTGGTATTGATTGGCCTGCTGTTGGAGGTCACACACCTGTACGTGGACCTCTTCTTTCAGCTCGAGACCGGATTCTGCATCAGAGTGCACATGGAGCACAGGATCCTTCCGCGATGAACATTCGTCGTTCGCACGTGCAGCTACCCCGTTTCCGTGGATCTTCCCGACGTTGATGTAGCCTTTGCTATGTCTCGTGGTGTACTTCCTTACCGCATGCCTGCGCGCCGCCTACCATGTCTAGCTTTTGAATTTGCATCGTTATGCTATTCGCATGTACCCGACTCTGTGTATGGATCTGTATGTCTTAATTAACTACTGTTAAGTATCTATGACACTGCTTAATTATTGTCGTGTTACATCATGCTTGTCGCTAAACACCCGCAACTGCTTTTACTGAACTACCCCTATTGAAACTTAGCAGGATGGTTAGACCAAGTGGTCGTGGTCGTGGTCGTGCCCCTGAATGCCCACCACCGTCAGATTATATGGCAGCTATGATGCAACAGTTCGAGCTAAACCGTCAGTTCATGACTGGGATTATGACTCATTTCCCGCATCTGAACAACCAGAACCAGAACCTTCCTTCAATAACTCTGCCAGAATTTATGCGTCTTAACCCCACTCAGTTCCGCAACTCTGAGAAGCCAATGGATGCTGATGATTGGATTCGCGATATCACTCATGAGATGGAGTCTGCAAATGTCTCCCCTGCCAACTTTGTCGCCTTCACTTCCTTTTTCTTAAAGGGTCCCGCTGCTCAATGGTGGGACACCCACAAACATACACTGCCTGCTGGAACAGCCGTTACTTGGCCTGAGTTCCAGGCTGCTTTCCGTGCCCGATATATTCCTCAAGGAATCATGGACCGGATGAAAACTCAGTTCTGCAACCTCACTCAGGGCAATAAGACTGTCGAAGCTTATCAGCGGGAATTCCTTGACATGTCCCGCTATGCTGAAGAAGACATCACCACGGATGCCCGTAGACAAGAGAAGTTCCGTAATGGACTCCACCCAGACATCAAGCTTGCACTTGCTGCTCAAGACTTCACCGACTTTACTAATCTTGTGAACAAGGCTATTCTGCTTGAGACTGCTCAAATGAAGCATAAGGAGTCGCAGAAGTGCCATCGTGATGTTGGCTCATCTTCGGGCTCAGCACAGAAGCGTAGAATCTGGATTCCCAACAACGTGTTCCGTCAAGCTGCCCCTGCCCCAAGTAACAACTATACTGCACCACGTGTTCCACCCAATGCTCCTCTTCGTCCTGAAGATGGACTGTGCTTCAAGTGTCGCAAACTAGGCCACCTTGCTAAGGACTGCCGACAGACTCAGAATCAATTGGCTTTCCCTCGTACTGGTCATGGCAATAGTCGTGGCAATGATCAGGCCCGCAATTATAATACTAGGTCTGCTGCTCATGGTCGTGGACACGCTTACCACATTGATATTGAAGGAGTCCAGAATCAACCTGCCACTGTGATGGGTACCCTTCTTGTTAACTCAGTACCTACTTCTGTTTTATTTAATTCAGAAGCATCACATTTATTCATCTCTGGAAAGTTTGCATTCATGCATGACCTTCATTATGAGGAAATGCATACTCCGTTAGTCAGTTGGGCTAGTGAATTACCGTGCCCAGATAACTCAAAATGCTGAGGCTAAAATATACACCTTAAATGCATTGAACGCTTCTCCGCTTGAGGGGATCGAAAATGTTCCAGTCATTCGAGATTTTCCGAACGTTTCTTCGGAAGAACTTCCAAGAATACCCCGCCTCCTTTCAGTCTTCCTCTTAATTCTCGGGACAAGAATTCTTATTAGTGGAGGAGATATGTAACACCCCCAGTGGTTAGCCACAGTAATCCCCCTTTTGATAATGCCATGTCATCATGATCAACAGTGCTTAAACATCATTTGGATCATATCTCTTTTCAAATTCAAATTCAAATGGAAATTCAAACTGAAAGTGAAAATAAAAGTTGTTCAAATCCAGGAACTAAAATGTTCATAATATTGTAAATAATACAGAGACAATTCTAAAATTATAACCAACATTTACTAAATTAAATAAGTGACTCTAACAGCAACAAAACAGAGATATTTAATCCATATTCATTTATTTAAAATCCAAATAAAATTCATTTGCCTCCAAACCAATTTCTAGCAGTGACAAATATTGCACTAAAAATATTGGGCTAAGTAACATATCTTGTGAAACTTATTTGGTGGCTGAACTAATTGGAAAACAGAAAAGAAAATAGAAAACATAACAGAAAAACAAAAAAGAGAGAAGAAGAAATAGAAAAGGGCCGCAGCGCCTAGGCCTAAGTGGCACAGTGCGGCCCAGCCCGCCTGGCGTTTTCCCCTACCTCCTACTGCTCCTCCCCGCGCTGCTGTCGCCCCCGCGCGTGCACCGCACCCCGGCCCCCCTGCTCGCCGCTCGACACCGCACGCCGCGCTCGCCATGGATAAGGACGAGCCCCACGGACCTCCTGGCTCCTCCCTCGCCTCGCTCGCTCCCTCTCTCCCTCGTTCCCCTCATCTCACCCAACGCCGCCATGGCTGCGCCTCCCTAGATCGCGCGTCCACCGAGCCCTCCTCGTCGCTCCGACGTGTCCAGCGGCCTCCCCGACGTCGACTACGTCGGCTACGCCGGCTAGAACAAGCCGGGAGGCCCTCCTCCATCGCCATCGCTGCCATCTCCGCCGCCTCTGCCCGGTGGTCGCCGTCGTCGATCTGCCGCCCCAAGTCTTCCCCGAGCCCACGCTAGCACATATGCAGGGCACTGTGAGCCCTTCCTCCCTCTCCCTCTCTCCCTGCGCTCTTCCCCTCACCGTAGCCGCCGCTCCATCCGTGGCCGTACTGGACGCCGCGGAGCTCGTCGCCGACGTGTCGTCGGTGACCAAATGGCCCCGTGGCCGTGTCCGCTAACTTCCCCGCATCGCGTAGGGCCTCGCGGCGTAGTTAGTTTGCTCGCGCACGTGCTGCTGCTGCATCTTCTTCACCACCCGAATGCCGCCGTCCGCCGTCACCGTCGTAGCGCTCAGCTCCGGCCTCCCTAGCTCTGGCCACCGTCACCACTGGACGCGGCATGGAGTGGTCGTCCCAGTGCAACAAACCGTGCCCAAAACCGTGCACCGTAGACGGATTCCGAGCTCGCCGGAGTTTTGCCGTCGCGCGGCCTCGCCGGAGAGCTCCGGTGACCGGCGCTGAGCCGGCGCCCGACGTGGTGCAGCGGGCCCCACCGCTCAGCCCCTGAGCACGGGCCCCACTGGGCCCATTGACCCAGTCAACGCTGACTGGGCTGGCCCCGTGTCACTGACGTGTGGGTCCCGCACATTTAAATGAATTAAAATAAATAAATAACTGTTAATTAGATTAATTAGTTAAATCACTCACTGACAGGTGGGTCCACACCCCTAACTAATTAGTTTAGTTTAAATTAAACACTGGATTAGCTCTGTGACTATGACAGTAGGGCCCCACATGTCAGGTTTGACCTGTCAACAGGTCAGTTGACCTGCTGATGTCAGCATGATGTCATGATGACATCATCAATTACTATTCTGGATAATGTCAATTTAAATAATAAAAATAATTTCAGAAAATGCTAAAATCTTTAGAAATTCATATAAAATAATCCATAGCTCAGATCGAAAAACTTTGTACATGAAAGTTGCTCAGAACGACGAGACAAATCCAACCGTGCTATCCGTTTCCGTGTCGGGACCCTCTACGGAGGTGAACCCGCAACTTTTAGCCTGTTTCCGGTAGATGAATAGTGCTTATACTCCGGTTAATAATTCCAACTTAAATCCTAAAGTAACTAATATGGTTTAGACATGTCTTTAGGCAACCCTGCACTGCACGTTAGCATAGCCTGCTCTGTGTTGCATATGTTTGCCATGTATTTATTTGTTTCCTCCCCCTCTTCTCTCTCGGTAGACCCCGACACCGACGCAGTCCCCAAGACCGACGTAGCTCAGGAGCCCGACGACACCGTTGATGACCTTTTCTTTGCCGCCGAGCAACCAGGCAAGCACCCCCCCCCTTGAGCATACCGATATCGCCTATTCTTTCTCTCTCATGCTTGCATTAGAAATTGCTGCTACTACTGTTTAACCTATTCCGATGCATGGCCTGTTTATTGTAACTTGCTATTGAAACCTTACCTGCTTATCCTAAACTGTCTAGTATAGGCTGGGTAGAGACCTAACAGAGACCCCACTTTATCCCTAGTTGCCCCGCTAGATTATCAGATGACTCGATCAACGGGATCGACAGCTAGACCCCGGCACTGCACAACACCCCCCTTAGTTGTACGACACTGCAGCGTCACCATCGAGTGCCGAGGGTGATACCTCGTATAGCACTCCTGATGTTAACTCTGTAAAGTAGCTATTTGATCGTGGTCATCGAGGGTGATTCCTCCTTCTCCACTTCCGATACGACCCTGTCGCGCAACACTTCAAGTATGAACCTCGAGGGTGATTCCTCCTAAGTTCACCTTGACGGTTACATCGAGTGGGCATTCGTCGAGGGTGATACCTCGGATTCCCCTGATGTTATGGACACACGGTTACTGTGACTTTACCCTTGAACCTTGTTAGAAACAGGTCGGCCCCGAGGGCGACCCGAGGGAGTTACTTTTACTGCAGAACTGGAGGGACGCGGTACCGCCTAGTAGAGGTGGACCTGAGTTCCCGACAGTCTTTTGCGAGACGGGTTGACCTGGATGGTGCCCGAGTGATGAATACGAGGCGTGGCTGGGCATTCTTGGCCCTTGCCGCAAGTCCTCGAGACGGGGCGACGGGGTCACATCGATCATGAGTCTCTACTCGTTACCGCACCCCCAATGTACTAACGATTTGGATATGTGATCTGAGTGGGCCTTTGGCCCGATAGCACTAACCATCACGCGGGAAAAGTTATGGGCACTCTGCATCGTATGCATCAGCTGAAAGCTCTGTCAGACATCCAGTTCAGCATGGCGGCACGGACGAACCGGCGCCATCCTGTAGTGGTGGTGCCTGGCTTCACCATGTGTGCAATGACCCGGAGTGCACAGGGCGATGGCCCAAGACCCCTGAGTGCTTAGGATATAGATCGACGGGGACCTCTCTGCTGAGCTCTAGGTAGGGTTGCGGTGTGTCGTTTGGCCGAGGCCAGGCATGACCCAGAATAGTGTGTCCGGCCGGAGTTAAGCGAGCGTGGTGGGTAAGTTGGTGCACCCCTGCAGGGAAGAACTAATCTATGCATAGCCGGATCCTCGGTAACGGACGTTCGGAGTTGTATCCCGATCGATACAACTAGAGCATATTGATGAGATGAGATATGGATATTATGGCTCTGGGATTACTTTCTCGCAGGGAGTCGAGAAAGGATCTTTGGCCAAGGTTGATGACAGTATGGCTCTAGGATTGCTTTCTCGCAGGGAGTCGAGAAAGGATCTCTGGGTGAGGTTGAGACTTAATGATACTACTACTCTATATTGTACTACTCTACACTCTTCTAATGCCGCAAGACCGTTGAAGATGCTAGTCTTCGATAGGACTAGGCTTTCCCCTCTATTCTGGCTTTTCTGCAGCCCAGTCCACATATACAGCCTTCCTTTGATAATGTTGCATATGTAGTGTAGATCCTTGCTTGCTGAGTACTTCGGATGAGTACTCACGGTTGCTTTGCTTTCTTTTTCCCCCATATCCTTTTGGTGCAACCAGATGACGGAGTCCCGGAGCCAGTTGCCCCCGCCGACGATCGCTACTACTACCCCGAGGGTGGTTACTTCTACGAGTTGGCCGACGACCAGGAGTAGGTTCGGAGGGTCCCAGGCAGGAGGCCTGCGCCTTTCGATCGTAGCTTTTCTTTTGCCCCGCCTTTCTAGAGGCTTATCTATTTCTATTTCATATCTATACTCAGATATCTGATGCTTCCGCTGACGCTTGTATGCGAGCTTATGTATTCGAGCCCTCGAGGCCCCTGGCTTGTAATATAAAGCTTGTATGACTTTATTTATGTTTTAGAGTTGTGTTGTGATATCTTCCCGTGAGTCCTTAGGCTTGATCATGTGCATTTGCGTGTATGATTAGTGCACGATTGCGCCGGGGGCATCACATCATGCATCTCAAAGTATTAAGTTCATTAAAATAGAGTAACACAATAAGCAAGATGACATAATGTAGACAGAAGAAAATCTAGAAATAAGATTAACCCCATCATTTTATTCTTAGTATCAACAATACAATACGTGCCTTCATCCTTATTGTGACTGGACAAGATCACCGCAAGATTGAACCTACTACAAAGCACCTCTCCCACTGAAAATAGATCAATCAAACTTGGCCAAAGTAGACGGATAGATCGGAGAGAAATACAAAGCTATAAAATTACACAGCAAAGTAACCTCAAAAGATTCATATAAATTCAATGAATAATCTGATCATAAATCCACAATTTATTAGATCCCAATTAACACACCGCAAAATATTACATTGGATTGATCTTAGAGAAGATCATTGTATTGAAGATCAAGAGAGAGAGAGAGAGCCATCTAGCTACTACTATGGACACGTAGGTCCTAAGGGAACTATTCACAGATCATCATGGAGGAAGCAAGGTTGATGAAGATGGCCACCCCAATGGTTTACCCCTCTGGCGGAGCACCGGAAAAGGACTCCAGATGGGATCGCTTCGGAACAGAGGCCTGTGGCAGCGATAAAATTCTTTCTAGCTCTCTTTTGAGGGTTTCGGAATATTACGGAATATATTGGCCAATAATTAGGGCAAACGGTACGTGTGGGCCCCACAAGCCTGGTCAGCCCCCCCCCCCCCCCCCCGGTCGCTCCCCCTCGGCTTGTTGGAGCCCCGTGGGTCTTCCGGTCTCTCCCCCAAGCTTCTGGTGTTGCATATATTCCGGAAAAATTCTCCATAAATTTTCATCGTGTTTGGACCTTCCTAGGTATGGATTTACTACGAAACCAAAAACATGCAAAAAAAATAGGCATTACTCTGTTTTCATGAACTTAATACCATAGATGCATGCTGGATAGCGGTCGATTGGTGGAGTAATAGAAGTATATGCAGGCCGGAGTCGGTCTATTTGTCACGGACGTAATGTCTACATGATCATTGTCGTGAATACGTCATAACTATGCGCTTTTCTATCAATTGCCCAGCAGTAATTTGTTCACCCACCGTATGATATGTGTTCGAGAGAGAAGCCTCTAGTGAAAACTATGGCCCCGGGCTCTATTTTATCATATTGCTAAAAATCCAAATATACTTTACTGTAATTTATTTACTTTTATTTTACTTTGCAATTTATCTATCTATCATTATCAGAATTTGCTTTGCCCGTGTTGGGTGCAAGTATTTGCTTTTGTATGTCAATGCTGCTTAGGGGAGTTTGTTTGGTTCTTCTATTGGTTCGATAACCTTGATTTTCACTGAGAGAAATATTTATCTCTAATGTACTGCTTTACTCCTTCTCTTCGGGGAAATCCCAGCGCAGTTTACAAGGAGCAGTTGCTCGGTGATGGTCGTCAGTAGTCTCGGAGTCGTATCCTTCCTGGTTCACTTTAGGTACTTTGTCATCTTCCCGAAGCGACACCTAAATGTGAAAGCTTATTTGCGTAAAATCGGGGTACCGAGGATTCAAACCAAGTTGTATTATTTTAATACTTTCGGGTCTTATGTGCAAAATAACAACCGAGGCACTTTATCATCTTCCCGAAGCGACACCCAACGAGGCACAGGGGAGGAGATTTTCCTTATCCTCCTGATGCCGCTTCTCATGCGTCTCTCCCCACCGGCGGCGGCGCCGTCGCCGCCGTACCGGCTAAGCCACGGAGGTTCTACCACGAGATTTAACGCCGTACTCCCCGAGACCTCAGGTGAGTGTTCATCGCCTCCCATCCACCTACATTACTGCAGTATTGCTTGTATCTCTCTCGTTACCGTAATGTTGGGGCATCCCTGAGCGATGGCGACTGTCCCCTTGACCTCCATGCCTCTAATGCTTTCCAGCGTTAGATTGGAGATGCATATTTTTTTTTATTATGTTCGACTTCGGTATGCTTGTCATGATTCATCAACTTCTTAAAAATGCTAGGTGCAAAATGTTTGGTCAAAAACCTTGTCATTAGCACAACCTATTACTGCATCGACTGTTTCTTATTCTACTACTACATGCCATTTAATGATATCTGTCATGTTATGAAATTCTGTCCTGCAGAGCGAGTGTTTCTTGTAGCTAGACATGCCTCGTCGGCGACTGATCCGGTGCGTCCTAGGAGCGACAACTTTGATATAGCTAATGGACATGGTCATTTCCTTATCAAGTCTACATCTGATCTTCAGGTATGATGGTGAGTCCCTCGGTCTATTTTTAGCGCTGTATCACCGAATAATCAAGATGGACCGGACCTTTGGTTGAGCATAAAGCTAGTTGCCTCGAATGTGTTTTCAACGGATAGTATAGTATTATTTCAATTCTCAGTAGAGCTCCATTTGAACTGCTTGCAGATGCAGTTATGTTGATGTCTCAGCTATAACGTTATACGACTCGTATATCTTTGCAGGAAGCTGTATCCTCTTGTTTCGGGAAAGCATTGGTGACCAGCAGTGCTGTCATACTTGCGATGCCGCCCAGTTGCTTGGCAGAAGAATGTAACCCGGGGTACTCTCTTCCTAACATGCCGCTGCTGTTTGCGATAGCCATGGTTGGTGCTACTGTTGGAGGTAATATCACATTGTGAGCTAACAGGATCTTAGCACATAGGAAAGTGTTTGTGGCTAGCAAAGTAGCTTTAAGGTTCAGCCCAACACTACACAATTGTTTTTCCTTATATAGTATGTTTTTTTATGATACTTCCTCAACGTCTTGAGCAATTATGAATATCTGGAACATTAAAAAAAATATGCAAAACTTGAGCTGCTGACAACTTCAGGGAGGCGTAGAAATCTAATCTACAGCCTTATAACGTTTTTTTTTCTCCAAAAGCGCCCCAAAGTGTGTGTCATATTGTATTAGAAGGAGAGCACCGAGAAGGCACAAAGTACAACTCAACGAAACCAAAGACATGGCGCAAGTACAACTCAAGAAAACCAAAGACAAACACACATTCACGTTTGTCTTTTTGCTTGTTATTTATTACATGAAAAAAATGTGTATGTATCCTTAAAGACGAATTCTTTCAGCTTGTTCAAGCATGGTGCAGTTAGCTTTTGCCTATATGACTATTTCCGCCAATGACAGTTTCTTTTGTGATGTCCGTTTTCCATCATGCTCTTGTTTGTACAGAAAATGACATTTCAGTAGTTACTTCATGTACTACTTATTTTCCCTTGGTTATTCTGTAAGTTTCGTAATATGTTTGCCTCTCTGGAGGTGCAACATTTCCTACTTTAGATTGAACAATTCAGAAACCATGCAGGGCTCCTTGCGAGACAAAGGAAAGGGGAACTTAAAAAGCTTAACGATCAGCTACGTCAGATAAATGCTTCACTGAGAAGACAAGCCAAGATCGAATCTTATGCTCCTGCTTTGAGCTATGCACCGGCTGCTAGTAAGATTCCAGAATCAGAAGTCATTGTTGATCCTCACAAACAGCGCCTGCTCACATATCTGAGGACTGGGAAGAACTACCTGAGAAACCAAGCTCCAGACAAGGCATTTTCCGAGTTTAAGGCAGCTCTTGATCTTGCACAATCTTTGGGTGATCATGTTGAAGAGAAGAAGGCGGCACGAGGATTAGGTCCTTCATTGTTTGGCATGAATTTCATTTATCATTTGCTCGTACGCACATTTGAAACTGATTGTGCTTTTATGCGTCCTTCGTTGCCTAGAGAGCTCAGCAGAATTTGCGCCCTCCTGAACATGCCAATGGTAGTTTGAACATGATAATGTAAATACAATTTCACCATAACAAACTGAATCGTATAAACAGAGTAGCAGTACTAATTGCAAGCATTGTGGTGCCTATTTTTATTTATTTATTGTGAAATCCAACTGACGGAAGTCCTTTGCGTTCATCAGGAGCATCATTGCAAAGACAAGGAAATTACAAGGAAGCAATAAAGTACCACTCCATGGTTCTCAGCATCTCCAAGATGACTGGAGAGGATTCAGGTGTCACTGAGGCATATGGGGCAATAGCCGATTGCTACACCGAAGTTGGTGAGCTCGAGAAGGCAGGCAAGTTCTACGATGAGTACATTGCAAGATTGGAGAATGACTGAAACAGTGTGTGTGTGTGTGTGCGCGCTACCTGTGAGGCTGTGAGAATGCAAACACCGCTAAACTTTTCGTTCTTCACTAGTCATATGATGTTTTGTAGATGTGCAGTTCCTGGCAACAAAAAAGACTCTGGTTTATTATATCTTCTAAGTTGTTTCCCCTGAATTATGTGAGATCATTTGGGTCAGTAGCATGCTGTGTAGTTATTTTGGTAGTAATAGCTTACTGTAAGTACAGACGAAATCCAGCTTTCCGACTTGAAAATTTTAAAGAAATACCTCAACCTATCACTGCCTGTCCCTGAATTTGTTTTCAGTTCCTTTGCCACTTCTCATATTTGTATGCACTGCATGTGGAAACAAATACAGATTGGGCATACTTTCTGTTATTGGTTAAAAGTTTGTAACTGCACCAAGCTTGAAAAATATCATAGTTCAGTATCTTATGATATGAGAAAGAACACAGTAGAAGTCTCTCATGGTGAAGGTTTTCTGCTCAAGGGTGAGCTAGGGAGGAAAGGACATGGGGTAGGGAAGGACAAGAAAAGAAAAAGAAGGTGTCGAGTCACAAGTGTAAGCAGCGGGTACATATGAGGAAGGACTGTCCAGATCTCAACCGTAAGTGCTAACATGGCAGCTTTTGGTGATGACTCAGACATTTGTAGTGATGTCCTCGTAGTATCAGGCACGTGGTCGACTAAAGGTGAAGCGTGGATGAGGAAGGACTGTCCAGATCTCAACCGTAAGTGCTAACATGGCAGCTTTTGGTGATGACTCAGACATTTGTAGTGATGTCCTCCTAGTATCAGGCATGTGGTCGACTAAAGGTGAAGCGTGGATGTTGGATTCAGCTAGCACTTTTTATGTGGCTCCCAACCGGCGTGGTTCTCTTCGTCCAAATCTAGTGAGTTGGATTTAGCATATATGCTTGATGACATTGGCTAGCTGTATTGCTGAAGTAGGTGACATCAAAATCAAGATGTTTGACGGAGTTAAGCGAGTGCTTTGAGAGTCAGGCATGTGCAGGGGCTAAGAGGGTATATAATTTCGCTTGGAATTCTTCATGATGGTGGTATGTTATTCCATTGTGATGAGGGACATGAGAATGATGAAGGATGAGGTGAGCATGATGATGGGAGAGAGCACGCATTGGCGGACCTTAGGTGCAAGAGAAAACCAGGGGGGAGGGCAAAAACTTGGCGGCAGCCCCTGCTGGATTGCACATAGCTCTGTCGATGAGAGGACGGCTTCGCATCTTTACAAGTTGCAAAGATGCACTATTGTAGGTGGATCCACATAGATTAAAATTGCAGGAGTAGCACAGGGACGAAGCTAGAAAAAAAGTTTGATGGGGTCATGCCTATGACAATAGGGTCATCTTTTATAAATGAACAGTGATTAGTATTAAATTAGTGAAGGATTTACTAATTTTATTGGGGTCATTTGACCCCAACGCATACAAGGCAGCTCCGTCCCTGGAGTAGCAGCGAGGTACCATCGAGACGACAAGTCTAGGGCCAAGTTAGACTCGTCGTATAGCTCTCGGTACTTTACGAAGGAGACCACTCAAGACCGAAGTACATGCAAGTTCAACACACGGACGAATTTAAGATGGTGAAGAACATTTGTCAAGTTAAGTTTGTGTGGAATATTATGTATGAGTGTGGGTAGGACAATTAGTATCGGAGACTTAATTTCCATCATGGTTTATTGATCCCCATAGTATTTTGTGTCAAATTTTGTCCGTAGATTTAACTAATAAAATGTGAATGCATGTCATAGAAAACAATATCACCGGAAACTACGATCACATACAAATCCAACATATAATTTTTAGTGACATGCATTAACATTTGATTAGTTAAATCTTTGATCAAAATTTAACACAAAATATAAAAAGGACCAATAAACCAGGACGAAGGTAGTAGACGAGTTCGCCGAACCTCGTTAATAAATCTTGATGTTTGTGTCATGATGCTCGGGATAAAATGTCCACCGGCTCCCGGCGTTGCAGATCTGGAGCACCAAATGAGGACTTGAGTGCGGCTCCGCCTTACTTCTTCGGTTTGTGGAGGCCTCTAATATTTTATTTCTACAAGGAATCGCTGCAGATGTTGGGTATTAGTTCATGTATACCCGGACTGCACAAATCCAGGCCCCTATACGGACATGTCCGTAGTATCACCCCTCAATTTTAGACATTGCAATCATAGTCTTCATTTTCTGATCCTCAAATCCATAGTAGCACATACAAAGTAAAATTCATGTAAACGATCTACTTCATCGGATATGTCGATGACATTCATGCCGGAGCCGTCGGCCTCGTGTTCACTGGTAGTTGGACAAAACTCCGATGCGTCACCTCCTCGTCTGTGAAGAGCTGCTCACACTCCATTTCCACCTCATGGAGGAAGTAGTGGTTCATCGCCACCTCCGCCTCCTACTGGATGTAGTCAAGTACGGCATGCTACTCCGACGCCCCCTCCGCTTGGGCGACCTCGAACTTCGCCAGCTCGTCCTCCATGGCGAGTCCAGCCTGCTGCGGCGCCGGATCCGCTTCGCCCTTCCTCTCGTCGTTTCACGGCTCCACATCCTCCATCTCCACATCCAGCGCCTCCTGCTTCGACGCCGCCTCATGCCCGACGCCTTGTCATGCCTGTCGGATTTCGGGTTCCGCAAACCCTTGAGAGGTTAGAACTCTGGGGTGCGTGCGAAGAACTCGTCCTCCCTGGTCTGCCTACTCGCTAATCTCACAGCCTAGCTCGACGAACAGTAAGGAAAAGAGACACAACAGTTTACCCAGGTTCGGGCCACCTTGCGGTGTAAAACTCTACTCCTGCTTTGTGGTGGATTGGCCTCGAGGGGCTGAGGATGAACTAGTACAATGGCGGACAGCCTCAGGAGGAGAGGTGTTCTTGAGCTCGAGTGAGCTGGTGAGTGTGTGGGTGATCTGAATGATCCGTCGATTCGATCCCCCTCTACGGTGGTGGCTAAGTCCTATTTATAGTGGCCTTGGTCCTCTTCCCAAATGAAAGGCGGGAAGGGTCCCACAACGGCCAAATTCGAAAGGAGACAGCTAGTACATGCTATCCTGACAAAAGTAGTCTTCGCCTGCAAAAGCCTCTGGTCGTGACGCCGTGGTGGGCCCGGTGATGACCTCCGTCCTGCCATCCTGGCGGTCTTGGTCTTGTTGCACGGGAATGGAAACCTTTGGCTGATTCCTCGGGACTCCGCGCCTGCGCTTGCCTCTTTAGCATCGAAGAGGAAACTGGTACACTGCGCCCACTGGCGCCCGCTTGGCCTTGGTCGTCAGGGCTCACGTCATCCGGACCTCACGAGGTGAGACTTGCATAGGGATCTCCGCTCCTCGGGAGCCAGCCTGAGGAGGCCGCTCCTCGTGGAGGTCTTGGGGTCGTCCGCATCGCGAGGCTTGGCCCCTCGCGAGGGTCTTGAGTTGTTGTCGCTGAAGCTGGGCCGTACCAGGCCGTTGATGGAGCCACGCCGCCGCAGGCAGGCAAGTCTAGGTACCCTGGTTCCCAGAACGCCGACAGTAGCCCCCGGGCCCAAGGCGCGCTCGCAGTTGGCTTCGAGGCGAAGCCAAGGGGCAAGTGCTGTGCGCCGCGGGCCCCCACCGCCTGCGGGCCCGGTCGACGCGTGGCGCTTGATGGGACGTGGGCGCCTCCAGTTCCCCGCGTGGCCTCGATAACCGCCAGACTTGACGGCTGCCTTATGTACGCGCAGTTTCGCCATTGCCGCCCGCCGTGCTCACCCTTGACTCCCCCTCCTTTCTTTGAACTCGCGGCTCTTCTCCTGGATCCAACGCGCACAAATCCTCCCTTGACGCCATGGCCCCGAGGTCGAAGAATAAGAGCAAGGCCTGCGCTCCTGCCAAATCCCGGCCGGGCCTGGAGCCCACTCTCGATCGGTCGACGGTGGTCAATCAGGAGGGGTTGGACAAGGTCCGGCCGGCCCTTGCCACCGATTTCAATGAGTGGAAGGCGACGACGGTCTGGCCTGCTTCTCGTGCATTGATTGACATGGAGGCCACCGAGATCTCCATCCATCTTCATGCTCTCTCGGCCGGCTTGGTCCCCCCTTCTCCGATTTCTTCAATGCCATACTCTCGCATTACCAGATCCAAGTGCTGCATCTGGACCCTCGGTCCATCATCCTCCTTGCTGTCTTCGCCTTCCTGGGCGAAGCCATGGTGGGCATTGCCCCGTCTGTCGCCTTGTTTCGCCATTTCTTCTCGCTCCAGATGGTCGATGACCGTCAGTGCTCGGGGTGCGTGGCCTTCCAGGTCGTGGCGGCGACAGCTGGATCGGGCATCGACTTCACACTCCGCCCGGACGCGGGGGGATTCCGGAAGCAATGGGTGTTCGTGGATGTCGGCGTGCGCAACTCCTTGCTTCTGCTCCCGCGAGCGCCGGCGGTGCTCAGCTCCGGCTAGGGCACGTGAGGCTTACTGACAGTCGGCTCGCCCATGTTTGGTCCAGGCTGACCAGGTTGAAGAAGGTCGGGGTGACGGCGCCGATGCTGGTGAGGGAGTTCGTTCGGTGGCGCATTGCCCCGCTCCAGCGCCATTCCCGCCCAATGTGGGCCTTCACGAGCAGCAAGGACCGCATGAGGCTCCAGGTGCCTTCGCTTCCTTCCAAGACGCTGCGCGCGATGCTTGAGCTCCTGATGGGCGACCCGGCGCCGGGCGCGCTTCCTGAGGAGGGCTGCCTCTTGTACCAATGCTCGAACAAGAAGGACTTCGCGAGGCAGATGCCCCCTTTGACGAGTGGGGGCTGCGCCCGAAGGGCCTTGAAGGGCCCCGCGAGAACCCCATCTTGGTGGCTCCCTTGCTTGTCGACCCTGCGGCGCGCACCCCGGATGTAGATGCAGGGGGCGAGCACCACCGGGTACTGCTGGGGCGACTGCTGGGGAGCGGGTGTCGCTAGGTGCTCCCGAGGTGTTGGCTTCCGAGGTTCTGGTGAGTGCTCCTGAGGAGGTCACCGGAGAGCTGGTGCGACCCGACGCTCCTGAGGATGCTACCCCCGCAGCTTGGGCGAGCGGTCCTGAGGTAGCTGCTGGTGGGCAGGCGCAGCCTGGTGCCCCTGAGGCCACCGACCCAAAAGCCCCGCCGGGCCCCTCGGCTGCTGAGAGTTGCGCCCCGAATCTCGGCCAGCTTCGCCTGAACCTTGAAGCGCTCCGCAAGAGGAAGGGGCCTCCGAGCTGCAGTGGTGACGCCTACCGGCCGCTGAAGCAGAGGAAGTACATAGCTGTAGACGAGTAAGTACCTTATCTTCGTGATTTCCCGCGAATCGCGTTCTTTCCTGATAATGGCTCCTCAGGATCCCTTCGGCTAAGGCGACGAAACCTCTTGAGAAGTGATCTCCAGAAGTCCTTGGCCCGTCCTCTACTCCGAGCCCCCCGCACCAGACCCCCGCGCGAAGTACGGGGCTGGTCCGAGAGGCGGATGTGCCACTGAGGGGCCGTGAGCCTGTGCTTCCAGCATCCTTCCTTCGCGGTCTTGCTTGGGGCGCAGGAGGCGTGCCGAGGGCTCCTCCATTGGTCATCACCAGCGGCTGGGCGATCTCGGCGTCGGCTTCGTCTTCGAGCAGCAAGACCACTCCGCCCAGCACCTTCGCCGAGGCCGGGAGAGCGGTCGGGAAGGCACCGGCCTCCAGCCCCCCGCCAGAGGCAGGCGAGCCGCTCCAAGCCCCTCCGACAATCCCCGGCGTGAAGGATGGGCTTGGCTGCTCGTTGGAGCTTGCGCGCGGGCGCGGCGTCGTCCGTCATGAGCTCTTCCGGGAGGCGATGGGCGTGCTGAGCCGGCTCGAAGAAGAGCTTGCCGACGTCGACGCCTGCCTCGAGACGGAGGACCTTCGCTTGGCGCATGAGTGGCACCAGTTGAAGGTTGCCATCAACCTCGGGCATCTTCAGCATGAGCGCGCCAGCGCGAGCGCCGCGGCGTCCCTTGCAATTTCTCGCGAGGCTTGCTCCCGTGCCCTGGAGGAGGCCAGAGCCGCCGACCGCCGTCATGAGGTGGCCGAGGAGCGGGAGCGGGAGCTCCAAGCTTTGAACGCCGCCCTTGAGCAGCAGATCGAAGCACGCAGGGCCGCCCTGGCAGCATCACCAAGCGAGGCCCCTTCCGATGAGAAAGAGGTCCAGGAATGCGAGGAGACGCTGGCGCTAGAGGTCTTGGAGCGCAGCTTGGAGCTTGAGCGGTTGGAGGTGAGGGAGCGCCAGGTAGCCACAGCTGAGGATGCCGTCGCTGCACGGGAGGCCCAGATCTAGGAGGAGGTTGACCAGAGGGTGAGAAAGGCCCGCGCGGCTCTCGCCGACGAGTACCGCCTGAAGTTGGAGCTCCTGAAGGCCGAGGTCAAGGGCAGGACCGTTGCCCTCAGGACAAAGCTGGACGAGGCGGAGCAGCGCGAGAGGGTCGCCAAGGAAGCTCAGGCCTCCGCTCAAGCTGACCTGGCCTCCTCCCGCGCCGAGCTGTCCTCACTCCAGCAGCAAGTCGAGGCCGTCTCGTCCATTGCGGAGAAGACCGCGAACGAAGAAAACCGCCGCCGGACGATGCAGCGTGAGCGCTCGTCGATGCTCCAGGACCTCAGGGTGAGGGCCAACCAGGCTTTGGGCACAATCTGCGAGGAGAGCGTCGCACACCCGCACGAGGACGACGAAGCCAGCCACCTCCGCTTCTTCACCCTGGTCGTGACCCGCCTGGAGGACCGGGTGGTGAGGGCTCGCGAGCTCGTTGCAGAGAGAAGCCGGGGCCTCCTGGGGCGCGCGTTCTCACGAGTCTTTAGTCACCTCCAGAGCCTTGATCCCCATTTCAATTTCGACGCCGCAATAGCCCCCGTGCCCCGGGTCATCCAGGGCAATCTGGCGGAATGGGTGGATGTTCATGTCCACGACCTGGTCGCAGAGTTTGCTCCTGAGGACGACGCGGCCGTGATCGCGACCGAAGAAGGCGATGCGGATGACGATGATGAAGACGATGCCAGTGACAGCGCAGGTGGCGCGGATGAAGGTGGCGAGGACGGCGCTAAAGGCAGCGCCTCTGGCTAGGCCTGCCTTTCCCTTTGCCTTAATCTGTATGCAAAAAACCTTCGGGCACAGCCCTGCGGGGCGTAAAAGCATTTTTGAAGGGGGGCTCCTTATGATGTATGAAATGATGATACGCCTTTCGAAAATAGGATTTGGAATATGCCGTCGCGAGCCCGCAGGCTCCCGAGCGGGGTAGTTGTTGCAACTTATCTTGGCTCCGTAGGTCTTGAGCGAGTCCTGAGGTCGCGGACGCGCCTTCCTCCTGAGGCGAGCCCGCGGAGGCTCGCGAGGTTTTAAGTCTCCCGGGAAGCCTGCTGGCCCGCCCAAGAGGGCCTCGTGAGGAGCCGCTTGCCGGAGCACGCCAAGGTGTGCGCGCGACGATCCTGCGGTGATCGCGCTCCAGCCCCCTGGGGGGCCTTGGCATCTCTGGAGCCAGCCCGGGCGTGCTTGGATGCGCGCATACCACGCCCAGCCCCCGCTCGCGTGGCGCTCGCGGGGAGGGGTAGCAGGCGCGAGCCTCACTCTTAAAACACAAAGCCAGAAAGCAAGAAATCGCCACGAGACGAGAAAAATTCCCCATGTTTTTCTTTTAATAAACACACGAAATTCCAAATCTCATTCCAAAAGGCGGCAAGACGAGTTACAGAAAGAAAGGCGGAATCAAATGGCCGCGTCCGGCACCTAGCTAGTCTTCTTGTCTTCTCACCAGCGCGGAGCATGGTGCTTCCACTTGGACGTGGGTGGGAGCCCCCGTGAGGCCCGAGGGCGGCACTCAGGAGACACCGGGGCGTGTACAGCCCCACTCATTATTACGTGAGAGTGTCACGAGCGGAGACCTTCACAGGCGCGGGGCCTTGCTTCACGTCGCCTGACGAGGGCCCCGCCTTGCGCCTCCCCCAACCACCGTTGGGGCGTCCGGAAACCAGGACGAGACCAAGGGGCAAGGGGGGTGCTAGCGGCGCCCTCGGCGACCGCAGGCCCTCCACCGGGGGGAAGGGCTCGCCGGCGCCTTCCCCAGCGGAGGACCTACCTCCGTGCAGCGCCTTGCTCCATGCGGTGCGGGGGAGGCCCTGGCCCCGGGCTCCCCCCGCGCAGCCCCCGGTGTGCTTCGCCCGCCGGCAGCGGGGCCATCGCCCTGGGGTCCCTGGCCGCTGTTGTGGCTTGGTTCACCTGTGGTCCATGGTTAGCGTAATCGTGCTCCTGAGATATCGGCTGTACCCAGTGGCTGTTGTCGTTGAAGGTGTCGGTGAAGTTTCGGGGCGGCTCGCGGAGAGCCTCGGCTTCATGTGCCCCCGACGCCCAGCCTGATGAGGAGAAACCGCCGGGGCATTCTCTTGACGCGTACTGTAGATCCATCATGGGGGGTACGTAGGCATCTGGGACTACCACGCCAGGGTCATTGTCTGGGTGCCCCGCGCTGTTGGCCACCAGGCTCGGTGCCAGGCTCTGATGGCCGCAGGGGTGGCGCCCCGGTGCGGCCCCAGGAGGGACCACCCGAGCTCGCCTCGCCCGGGGGTAGCGTGGTCGGGAAAGGACGATCAGTGCTGCGGGCCGGGTTGGCGCCGCTAGGTCCTTCAGGTGCTCCCGGCGAGAGTGTGGCACCGTCGCCGTGGCGTAGCTCGAAGATCGCGTTGTGGCGCGGTTGCGGCGTGGCGCGAGGGCAGGCAATGACGGCCCCCGCCGCCCGCGACCGATAGCACCGGGCGGCGAGCGGGCGGCGAGGAGCACGGAGTGGAGATCCTCTTGGGCTGATGGCACTGCTCGGGCAGGCCGAACAACCCAGTGCTCAACATACGCCCTCGGGGCGTCGGCCATGAGAACTGCTGGGTGGTGGCGAATCTGCTGGCAGAAGAGAGTCTCCGACGCACCCCTACCTGGCGCGCCAAATGTCGGATTTCGGGTTCCGCAAACTCTTGAGAGGTTCGAACTCTGGGGTGTGTGGGAAGAACTCGTCCTCCCCAGTCTGCCTACTCGCTAATCTCACAGCCTAGCTCGACGAACAGTAAGGAAAAGAGACACAACAGTTTACCCAGGTTCGGGCCACCTTGCGGTGTAAAACCCTACTCCTGCTTTGTGGTGGATTGGCCTCGAGGGGCTGAGGATGAACTAGTACAATGGCGGACAGCCTCAGGAGGAGAGGTGTTCTTGAGCTCGAGTGAGCTGGTGAGTGTGTGGGTGATCTGAATGATCCGTCGATTCGATCCCCCTCTACGGTGGTGGCTAAGTCCTATTTATAGTGGCCTTGGTCCTCTTCCCAAATGAAAGGCGGGAAGGGATCCCACAACGGCCAAATTCGAAGGGAGACAGCTAGTACATGCTATCCTGACAAAAGTAGTCTTCGCCTGCAAAAGCCTCTGGTCGTGACGCCGTGGTGGGCCCGGTGATGACCTCCGTCCTGCCGTCCTGGCGGTCTTGGTCTCGTTGCACGGGAATGGAAACCTTTGGCTGATTTCTCGGGACTCCGCGCCTGCGCTTGCCTCTTTAGCATCGAAGAGGAAACTGGTACACTACGCCCACTGGCGCCCGCCTGACCTTGGTCGTCAGGGCTCACGCCATCCGGACCTCACGAGGTGAGACTTGCATAGAGATCTCCGCTCCTCGGGAGTCAGCCTGAGAAGGCCGCTCCTCGTGAAGGTCCTGGGGTCGTCCGCCTCGCGAGGCTTGGCCCCTCGCGAGGGTCTTGAGTTGTTGTCGCTGAAGCTGGGCCATACCAGACTGTTGATGGAGCCACGCCGTGAACCGCAGGCAGGCAAATCTGAGTACCCTGTTTCCCAACAATGCCCGCCCCCTTTCTCATCCTGAGAGTTCCAAGGCAAGCCGGTTGCAATGCGAGCAACGCGTCATGCCTCTATCTCCACTAGGATCTCTATCGGGGTCAGCATCCTTTTGCCAGACCATGGCTACCGGTCGACAGCAAGCTTGGAGCTTAAACAACAAGACGTAGACCGGGTCATGGTGGCGGCGCGGAAAAAAGGGAGGATGAAAGTGAAGATGGTAGGGTCAAGGCTCGACATCCGGTGGTTTGGCCCCTCGGGCTGCGCACCCAACCGGCCACATGGATGCACACTGCTGAGCTCCCATCGGACCGATGGGTTTACTCGTGGGTCCCTCCCATCGGACTCCACATGGCGGACACATCTGGGCCTTCCCATATCGACCTAATATATCCAAAGGTACGTATTGTATGTGCAATGAAATACCCGCACACGGTCTCTGACCATACAGGCTATATTGTATTGCAAGGTACGTATGATCTTTCCCACCTCCTGTACAATCCGCACCAGCAAGGAACGCATGAAACAGGGCGCAAAAAGAGCATGGTAGAGATTTTCACATAACAGGTATCACAGCATTGGCAAGGACCTAAACAGCGAGTCATCATCTGCATACCTATTCATCCGCGACAACCTAATTACAGAAGTCACTTTGAACAGGTCGGGTCAGAAAGAAGAAGAAAAACTGCATGGCTAGGGTAACTTAAAGAAGCTTCAGTAATCAAATATGAGGCGGCCCTCTGCCAGAAGGATCTGGCCCTCTGTAGGGGTACTGTGGAGGCATGTCCCTTCCATATCCAGGCACATCATGAACACCTCGCATTGCGTAGTTCGTTTCATCCAGGGATGGAGCATATCTGTCCATTACCAAGCTTCCTGGTGCACTTGCGCGCAAGTAACCAGGAGGATAGTTGTCCATGACCGAGGGTCCAGATCCACCAGAACCTAACCCTGGACCATACCTGTCCATGGCTACTGAGCTCCGTGGAGTTGTACTCAACAGCCCGTAAGACGGTGAAGTTAAAGATCGCTGGTCATATCTTGCACCTGAAGAACCAATCTGGTCATATCTAGCACCTGAAGAACCAAGGGAGTATAGATTGGTCTGAACGTGATCATCCTGCCTCCTGGAGAAGCTGCCACCGTTTCCCTGGCCTTGCGGACTGTACACATCCCCAGCTCGGCCAGGAGCATACCTTTTGGTCATCTCTTCAATGCTGGAGTTGTACGCACTTGACCTATCATCAGCACCCGTGTAAAAATTGGGGTCATTCCTCTCCCCGATTGCATCCTTGCGCCCATCACTGTTTGCCAAATAACTTCCCTGATAAGTAGTAGCGCTGTTGAATGTAGAGACGCGAGGTTCTTTCACATGATACTTCATATTACTATCGCGGTGCGCTGTCATATAACCAGAGGGTTGTTCAGTTGGTATAAAAGGGGAATTGCTTCTGGATCTGTGACGAGCAGTGCTGTTTTCAAGGGATGATGACATACTCATGTCTGAACTCCCTTTCGATTCCTTTACACGAGCATTAGTTCCATTGCTCTGTCCTTGGTGCATACTCCTTTTACTTGGAATAGCTCTTGTCTCCTCATAGGCAACTTCCACTTGCTTTTCTGGAGGGAGGCTGTCTGCCTCGTCAGGGATCCTTTTCCTGCTCCTGTCATCAGAGCTCTTGCTTCCATCCCTGCTATTCTGTTTCCCTGGTCGGGAAATTTGTTGAGAGGTAGCTTCAGCTTGTTTCTTCAGGGGGCGGTTACCTGATAGATTAGCTTCTTCGTCTTCTCTAGGCCTAGCTTGCTTCTTCACCGTGAAGTTTGCCTTTCTGGCTGCTTTCTCTTCTCCAGGTCTATCTTGTTTCTTCACAAGGTGGTCATCTGATGGACTAACCTCTCTGACAGAGCATGCCGCCTTATGCCTTTTCTCTTCTGCTTTTCCTGATGGACTATCCTCTCTGAAATCACATGTAGCCTTCTCTCTAGTCTCTTTAGCTTTTCCTGATCTAGCATTTTGTTTACTCTTAGGTTCAGCTTTTCTCCGTGCAGGTAAATTATTTGATAGATTGACCTCTCTTGGGTGGCATGAGGTATTTCTTATATTCTCCTTTTCTTTCCCTGATCTTGAATTATGCACATCAGAAGATTCAGCTTCTTTCTTCGCAGGGCCATCATCTGACAAATTACCCTGTTCAACACGGCGAGAGATTTTCCCCACACTTGTGTGATTATGCGCCTTGGCTACTTCCTTATGCTTTTCTGTCCAATCAGAACGACTCCACAAATAGAGGGGTGGTGCAGATGCATTCCACCCTTGAACTATTTTGTCATTCACATCGAGAGAACCAGGCAAATAAAATGACTGCAAATTCGAAGAAATATATTAGGCAAAACAACTAGGGAATAAACTACGCTCAAAGGTCAATAAGAATTATTGAAGTTCTTAAGCCCTTTACCTTCCCAGCAAGACAGTTACTATCCTCCCAAACCAAATCATAAGGTGTCTTCTTTTGATCTAACCTGGCAATACCAGAAAATGAGCAGAGCATGAACAGAGTCCAAAGAAAGTGTGAAAAAGAGATGTCAATATAACAATCTTAACAATTCAACACAAAGGTTAACTGAAAGGAATATGGTGGTTACCTTTTAGTTTCTTTTGGGACAATTAGTATAACAAGCTTGGGCTTAAAAGACAATACTTTGTCAATAAATTTGTTCGCCAGAGCTGCTTTGACTCCAAAAGGAGGATTAAGCCCCATTATCTAATCAAGTATTAATAGATGTTAACCAGCAGTAGGAATTATTTTGTACTCTAGGAAAACTAGTATCTGTGTCGCATAAAGTATACCAGTTGGCTTCCGCCAGGCAGTTCGTCTGGCTGCACAGTCATCCAATCCCTCCTTTCAAAGCAAAAGCTATTCTGGGAAGGGCATAAATATTGGGGGTAAGCATGAAAGTGGGAAAGCAATTGGAACTCCAGTAAGGGCACTTTCAGGCCATGGAATAAACAGATCACAGTAGGCAAGTCCTAATGCATTTACTTCAGGAGCTCTATTTGATGGGAAGGTTTACAAGTCGTTAAATCTTGACTGTTGGGGTACCGACTAGTTGCTACTCCCTCCGTAAACAAACGTAAGGTGTTTTAGATATTTCAGTATGGACTACATACGGACTGAAATGAGTGAACAAATACACTAAAATGCGTCTATACACATCCAAATCAGAAAAAAGTTAGAACGTCTTATATTTGTTTACAGAGGGAGTACTAGTTAAGGTTAGTCGTGAATAATCCTACCATCAGCTACAAATACTAGAGTATATACAATACTGCACCAAAATAACTTGATACTGTGCGGGATCCGTGGGTGCCTCAGAGTCAGCGGCTATGGCTGCAATTGGATCACCTCCGTGTAGCTGAGCCACGGGACCTGCAGAAACCAATGTTACATAGTATTGCATTAGTTGATACTTGCTAGTTGGTAGAAACAGTAGAATCAAAGAAGCACGGGAATATTTGCTAGTGTACAACAGCTGCAGATCTAATTATCCAAGTATGTCACACGCTAGAACCAGTAGGAGTGTTGTAACATCAACAAACAGTCTAATTCTAAAAGAAATCGGCGGTATAATGCTAGTACACGCATTAGGAATGAAAGCGGGTACTACACTAGCTAACAAAGCAGCAGACCAGAGCATAGCCTACAGAACAGAGCATGACGGGAGATGGAAGAGGAGATGAAAGGAAAGAACAGAGGAGTCACCTGCAAAGGCCGAAGGCGGAGATGGGCTGACGGTTCCAACGAGCTGGGGCGATAGCCAGTGGCCATGACACTGCTGTGTGGTTAGTGGGATGCTCACCCTCTCTTCGCCTGGCAGCGTGTGGTGTAGTGGCCTCAAATTGCCTCTCAACACATAGTCTATATATCTCAAAGACTGGCAGTGGGCCTTAAGTCGCACTACCAGGCAGATTCAATTAGCCACCGCAAATCGTCGACTAGTCACCCAGTCGTGCAAGTACCCCTTCTAGTCAAGTGGGCCACTGGCCCAGGTTACGATTTGCCGATCATATATTAAACAACACTAGTTGTCTAATTTTAAACCAATTATCAGGAACAAAGCAACAAAGTACCAGAGGATAAATAAAACAAGGATTTTATGTTCCCAAAGAAAATTAAACAAGATAAACAAGGACTGCGCTATCCACTCAAAAGGACTCGGTAGTTTACCTGTGGTTGGATAAGATCATAATTCTTGAAATGACACTTCTTTTCAACTCCATCAAGTTTTTCTTTCATCAATCGACTGAAATCATTTGCGCCACAGCAGAAATCCACTATCTTGAAGTTCAACAGAATTCAAGATATCAAGGCATGATGCAAATACAATGAATCGGTGATACTGTGTGCGGCGGCTATGATAAAATGAAAATAGCATTTTACAAGGACAGTACGGGAGATCCCTACTGGTAAAATCGTATTAATATGCAATAGATCCACATAATCCAAAGCTAAACAAAGACAGATAAAAGCCAGAAGCCCTCTTAAAAATTAAACTAAAATAACCTGCCATGATTTAAAAAATGGGTACTTCATACAGCTCAACAATAGGCTGTAACTTAGTACAAAACCTCGATTCTACTCCCGGTAGTTAAGCTCTTGTTTGTACTATTTGTTGAGATTGGTTATCACAGCAAACATTATCATAAATTTTCGTTACCGTCATTAGTGAGCACTGAGCAGAGACCTAACATGTTGTAAAACATCGTTTTAATTATCATTCATTAGTGAGCACTGAGCAGACCCACAGTATGTAACATGCTGTAAAACATCATTCTGATTATCGTTCATTCGTGAGCACTCGGCAGAGATAGCATATGCAATGGCGGGTTACACATACTTAGCCTTTTTTAAATAACTAGAACACTGCTTCAATAGAGGGCATAATCAATGACACAAGTATGTGCCTCATGTACTAGAGAGAGAATATACCGTATCACCAGGTTCCACATACCAATGAAGTTTATCAACAATCTGTAACATATCAATGAAGTTTATCAACAATCTACTAATGAGGTGTAATTGTATAGAATTATAAGTAAATTATAATAGAGAGAAATAACAAACATCAGGTAAAAAAAGAGAGATAACAAACAAATAGGTAGTTTGAAGCACTCAGCGGGCAATGAACAGGAGCAATCAGTCAGATTCTATGATTTCCTTTGCAAAAATATTCATGATCCTTTAATAGCTCTTGCCCAGAAATTTCCCAAGGTGATTTCCAGCTGGCCAACCTTTTCTGGTTCTAACTCACGAGAGAAACATTTGGATCATGCACAAGAAATATGTCTGTTCCAATATAAAGGGGAGATCAAAAGGTGACAATTAGACCATGGAGCTGGCCCTTTTTGTTCTAAAACCAAAGAGGGTGAAAAAGCAGTTCCTGATGCTGGTTTCTTGATCCCTGGTCTATGGAGCAAAAAAAAAAAAAAAAGGCAGAAAGAGCTTCTCGGTGAAGTGCATTCAAGTAAGAATTTCAAGAGAGAGGATATTATTGTCAACCAAAAGGTCAAATTGACAAGTGGGCAGAAATCCCACGAAGTAAAGCCAAGATTAAAAAAACAGACCATAATCAGTTTCCATCAGGCACCACAAAATGAAAATTAAATTGGAGCTTGGTAGCTTTTAGCGTGTGATAGGGGAAAAGATCAATGCGTACGGGGAGGGGAAGCGTGAGTTGCTGGCACGTGGTGGAGGGGAGGAAAAAAAACGATCTAAAACCTTCAAGCTCTTGATATCATGTTAAGAGGAATAGCAACTTAATCTGTATATAAACTAGGAATCTGAAAATACAGAAGGAAATACATGAGACCTAGTACAAATACAAATATCTTTCTAACAGTGGAAACTAGAAACTTCCTCGTATCTAAAGGTATTTAAAGTTGTTTGGTTTGAGACTAACTTTGCCAAAGGTTACCTAAGATGAGGCAAGTTTAACTAATTTAGGTGTGCTTTGTTCAAGCCATACCTTAGGTAAGATGCATTTTGCCACACCAGGGCCCCACATCATATGCACTTAGTGTGGCAAGATTCCCTTAGGATTGCCAACTTGTGGCTCCATTTTTATTGAATTAACCTTAGGATAGTTTGAGAAGAAATGTGTGGCAAAGTGTGGCATTACTAGGCCTAGAAACAAACAGCCCCTAAGCAAGGTTGTCAGTGATTTTTCTTAATCGGATCGGAGCTCCAATGGTAGGATCGCAAGTCGTAGACCAAAATCGTAGAATCAGAGTGGTTAGTTTGGATCGTGAAGTCGTAGACTCGTGATTCTGACAACCTTGCCCTAAGGCTTTATATAAAACTCATTAATGTTTCATGCTTTGTCAACATAATTTCTGGATAAGAATATACCTCAACAAGCTTGTCCACCTTTGTGAAATGTCGACCAAAAGAACTGTAGCGTGATCCATAAATGAAAGGTGAAATATATACTCTGAGCCTAGTCTGGAACAAGAAAAACAATCTAAAATTAGAAATCGATTGGCTACCATAACATTGCAAGGCAAATGTTCTGCCCAACATCACAGTATGCTCAGGAAATAAATGGCTCATTCCCGCCAACAACAACTCAAGGAGAAACACTAAGATGAAGACAGGGTAGAAGTGCCATTGCGACTTTCATAGATCATGAGAAGTTTGGCATCTTTTTACTATAACCAATAATGGGTTAACTCAAGTGTTGGAACTGACGGTGAATCTTCTTCGCGCACGGAAAGAGCGTACATTAAATCTCATAGGAATGATATATTTATGCAAGTTTCTACAAAAACAACAGTATATGAGAAGATAAATATATGATTAGAATATACATACATGCCACTTTGTTAGCTGCTTCAAAACTTGAGGTTCACATACTGCTTTCGCCTCATTAACATTACCTCCATTACCCAGCGCTTTTAGAGCTGCTCCTACAGCCTAAAAAGCCCATCATTCAGAAAATGTTGAACAAATAATAACTAGTATGAAAAGTTGCATTTCCTGCTGGAAATACTGAACAGTGAATGGACCTGAACAGAACGCTCAAGCTTGCCCGTCGCAACAATCTTATCAGTTTGCCTGCCAGCGTATACATGAGTTGAGGGCACAAGGCACCTGCTTGATATGTCTTTTAGTGTCAAGGAAGAGCCTTCTTTCTCTACCAAAGCAATTACCCTGCAAGTAAGATTGAGAATATATCAGGTAGTACCATGACTCTATGAGGACTCTAAAGTCTAAAATGTAAATAATGTTTGATCAACTTATACTTTGCACATCCGTGTCAATAATAAAAAAAAAGGCAGCCCGGTGCATGTAGCTCCCGCTTGCGCAGGGTCCGGGGAAGGGTCCAACCACTTTAAGGCGTGTCAATAAAACTGAACGAAAAAGGCTATACACAGGACGCAAGAAGAAAACTGTAGCAAGATAAACAAGTAAGCTTTTAGGCCCTGGTCAGATCCAGGAGAACTACATCTCCGTGTGTGTTTGGTTTTAGAGTCAGGCATTCTGGTAAGTTTCCTTAGTGTTTTGTATGAGCCCAAGTCTACCTTACCAAAGATTTGGCTAGCCAAAACTTTGGCCAAGGTTTTTCTTGCCTATGGCTTGGCCAATATTGCCAAAAAAACTGCACTAGAGTAGAAGTGGGCACGCCAGAAAATTGCAACCATCCAAAACAAAGGGCATTTTTTTTGGTCACTGACAAAAAATATGTAGGGTACATTTTGGACACAAACCAAACATACACTAGTACGTAGTACAATTAGCACATGGTCATGTATGGGTGTGTAGTGACTGGAGTCCTCAAGTAATAATTATATCAAGTGACTAACCTCTTCTCTGTTTCACTGTCCACCCTAGGAAATGAACTCTGGGGCAAGGTCCCCATAGTAGATAAGGGTGAAGTTGCCAAGTATTTTTCCTGCTCATTTGTAGGTCTTGAACTGCTTGCAAAAGTATCTTTGACCTTTGGTTTTTTCTTCTCAGGCTTGTCAACAAATTGCTCTGATGAACTCTTCACAGCAAATTTTCTGGCATGTTCATCTTCTTGCACCCGAACCTTGACTGGTAACTTTGCAGCTTTATTCGAAGGTTGATCAGGAAATGATTCATCAAAATCTCTCTTTCTCTTGTTAATCAACACCTTGTTTTTTCTCTTTAAGTAATCTGCTGGTTTTACAATTTTTGGAATACCAGGAAACTTTATATGATTCCTGACAGGTGTCTCAATGTCACTATCTATCTCATGGTCCCTGAACAGTTTATGACAAGTCAGTATATGAACAATGTAGACAGCATTTAACAAATATAAGTGAAGAAGTTACTACATACAAGCAGTAGATCAAAATTCTTTTTGAAAGGTCCCAGGCTCGTGTAACAATGTCCTCGTCGCTATCTTCAAAGGGTATTTCTCTGAAATATCTCGAGTATGAGAAGAACAGAAGAGACCACATATGGATTAAGAAATTTAGAAAGAGAAAGGCAGCAGCACCTCGGCAAACATTTTCTATGATATGACTTTGGACAGCGTCTGCAAACAGCAAACTGCAATTGTTCTTGTGATCTATCCTCCAAGCCTTTACAGTGAAAACACCAATGAATGGGGCACGTAAATGAAGATCCACCTATTATCTTGTTCTCCTTTTCTAAGGCTTCAATCTTGTTGTTAGGATGAAGTTTTCTTGCAACACATTTGGGGTGGTAAAAGTACCCACATGTAGCATTGTTACAAAGAAACACCTAAAGAATGATATCATAATTAGCAAAACTACATAACTATAAAGCACTGAATAAAATATGATTCACATTGATACTTAAGTAGATGCACTTTCTAACAGCTAGAACGATGTAATTCCTCCATTCATAGCGCTGAAATACGATCATAGTTACAATTTAATTACCTAATTGTTAGTTATTGCTTATTGCAATAGCCAAATTTTACAGATAAAATGGTATTAAATGCCCCTACTACGTAACTGCTAGAACAACTAAACTATTTCATAACATTCAGAATATCTACTTTATGAAATGTCAACTAGATGCTCTTTCATAGTACTACTAGTTCTGTATTCCTAGGTAATGCTGGCTGTATAGTGGTTGAAAGCCTAAAACTGCAAATAACGATTGCAGATTTTAAGTCAAGTAACAGCAAGATTAATACATTAAGTAGTTAAGTATTGCCGATCAGCACCGAAAATCACTTTATTGTTAATGAACAATGAAACCACAGTGAAAAATGCTAAAACAATGGCAATGTACCTTAGCAATTGGTCCATCCGAAGGCTCTAATACTCCACAAATAAAACATTGGTGTTGCTTATACTCACAGTTCTTGCACAGAAAAGTTTTCATTGCCTAAAACACATTGAAAGAGAAAACTCAATAAAGAAAACAGAAGCAAGTTTGAATTTCATGCTATCTTTACCACTCAGAATTTCAAAAGCTACCTCAACTTCTGCCTCAGTGAACCCAAGGGTATCACAATAGGAATCTTCGCCAGTTCCTATTTTGGCATGAAAGGACCTCATACATGGGCCATCACATCTACAATAGAATAATATACAGCAAACAGAACACAGAGAAGTATTAGAATATTGGCACTAAATGAATACTTACAGATGACCATAGAAAATTTACATGACAGCGATGAAATGAGAAGAACCAATGACTGAAAATGTTCTTGGGCAAAGGTTGCAGTCTTAAGAAGGGAAAACATAGTGGCACACATGCTATGCTCATGACCTGGATTTGATATAAACATCACGGGGCACACACTACATGCAGGCAAGGTGTGATGGTGTCGCCTAGCATCTGGATGAGCTATATGGCCACCATTTAACAATGTTCAGGATATCGGTAACTGGTACCATATCGGTTGGGTGCTGAGTAGCGATTAATCGGCATCGGCCATTTTAACTGAATTTATCGGTAGCCCATTTATCGGGAGGCTAACTAGGACCATATCTATATATCCTAGGCTATATAGCAACATGCAATGTACTAAGTGTCTAAATATGTAATCCTAGGCTACATAGCAACAAGGAAAAGTGTTGCCTTGATATTCTGATGATGTTGCAACGATCTGGAAGGCCATAAACAGATCGAGCGGGAATGGGAGGGAGTGACCTAACCTAATGCATGGCTGTGAAAAGTAGGGAGGCAGTGGGCCAGTTTTCGGCTAAAAAATGCAGAGCAGTTAATTGGCCAGCCGATAATTCGGCCTGACAACTGATAGATCGGCTTGTCAGACAAATTAACTGAACCTGCCAGTTAATGGCTCGAATAGCATGTTCTAGTATCGGGAGGGGTCCGAATAGCAGTTAACTGGCTGATATTTGGAACAGTGCCATTTAACAAGGGAATGTAGTTTTATCTTTAAAGAAGTTTACAGCTTATTGAAGGTGATGGCTTATAAAAAGTAACCTGTTAAGTCCATGGCCTACAGTCTAGCAGCTCCACAACCGAAAACTATTTAGAAGGAAAAGGAGGCTATAGACTTGTTGCCTAATAGTCTTAACACAACTCCTTGGTCATGGCTCAAATACCACAACCGCCGAAGTAATGTTTGACACTTTTGTCTCTAAATAAATATACAAAATTAATTATAAAATCGGAACTTGTTGTGCAATCAAATCTTATACGTAACTTATATCAGCAAAAGTTGAGCCGGCATGGTAATTAGTAAATGATCTAGCATTGTGCCCTCATGATTCTAACCATGGGTATTAATTAGTCCTTGTTAGGTTAGTACTAAAATAAAAACTTAGTTGCTAACTTGCTATAGCTAAAAATTCCAACCATAGGTATTTGTCATGGTTAGTTTCACCGAGTGTACTACTTAATAAATCAATTATTGTGATAGCACCAAATCCTGTTCATCTACCCCGCCTTCTGTAGCTTCAGCTTCATAGTTGAACTTATACAATTTTACCTATCAGATATAGTCATTCCAGCCCTTTTCCGTTCCTGGGCATGATACAACCAAATATTTATATAAATTTAAGAGCTAATGGGCTAATAAATGCAGTCAAATATCTTGCTCGTGTAAGTTCAACTGAACACATGACCAACTAAATACTAATTAAATTTCAAGCTCACTATGGATAGGGAATTTTAGGTCACCAACTCATCCTATAGAAGATTTGCACCTACCCTAATAAGTCTCCTCCATTGTCACATATGGCACAAGTAAAATCAAACAAATCATCCTCCTCTTCATCAGATTCAGAATTTCCATCAGAAACCATATCCTCTATCTCCTCATCAGAGGCAATAAATGACTGCTTCATTTCAATATTATCTGACTCAACCTAGTTGAAAGGATAATAAGAAAAATGGTTAACTTCGTGATCCGTTTCCTGCCAAAAAATTCGAGAGATTCATAGTCCCACACATACCTCACTAATTTGCTTCTTAGATCCTTCTTCAATAAATGCTCGCAAAACCTGTGATAATATTCATCATAAGAGATATAAGAATCACGGCACTCAAGAGTTCTATTTTGTTTATTAGAGCCAGCCAAGAGTTATTACAATCAGTAAAGCTATTTAGAGTTGACAAGGAATACAGCTAGGACTACGTATGAAAATGAAGCAGAAACTGATGGAATTGACTGCTATCACATTTGTTTCCGTACTTTTTTAGCAGAAGCAGAAGCAGAAGCAAATACAGAAATCTCATAAAAAAATACGGAAGAAGCAAATACTGTCAGAAATGAATACAGGCGAATATGATGCGGACACAGATACAAAGGTGCATGTCTCCCGGAACACAAAACCGCCCCTGAACCATGAAAAAAAAACTAAGCATGAAGCAGCAGCTACAGCCTATAGCCGAATCAACAACCTGGCCATAGTATGTTGGGCCAAATCTCTATGAGCTATCGAAGTGGGCTACATACACATACAGAAATTCCCGCATTTATGGTTACCAAAATTTTAGTTCCGTGGGTGTCCTGCCGGAAAACACTGCTCCGTACCACAAATAATCCATTTCTGTTCTAGATTTGCACTCATAATCCATTTCTGTTCCAGATTTGCACTCTGTTCCCCTTTTTTCCCAGAACGGACAGAAAGATCCCTGCCATTCACTCATACCACTCCATTCACATATCTATGACCCAACTGATATGCTTAATTGCTAATCAAAATAAGACAAAGTTGGTTTTTACATAACACCCCGTTTGGATGTCTGTATTTGGGCCTTGTAATGGATTTGGTATTCCAAAAATACAGATTCAGCTGTTTGGATTGTAACTGGAAACAACAGTCTGAAATCTTTTCGATACAGGCGCTGAATCTCTCATATGGAAAGAGCCCTCCCACGATACAGAGGCTAGCCCCTCCGATTTCGCTGGAATCAGTCTCCCCCGCAAAAGAAAACGATTCACTGCTATCTATTCCCTCGCCCGCACGACCCTCACCCACGCGAGAGGAAACAGAAGCAGCGCCCAGGGAAGCGACGACGGCGCCCAGGTAGCTTCCGACGCCGGCCATCCTCGTCCTCCCGTACTCCGGCAGATCCGTCCGCCCCGACGGCCCTCCTCCTCTTCCCCTGCGGTAGCCCCCCTCGTCGGCCCTCCTCCTCCTCCCCCTTCTCTGCCCGAGGCCGCCATGGCCTTGGCCCAGCCGTCCACCGCCACTACTCCTCCTCCCCGGCCAGTCCTTCTCTTCTGCCCGAGCTTCGGCATCCCTCCCGTGCTCTGACGCCCCTCCTCCTCTGCCTTGCGTGCGCCCCATCTCCTCTGCCTCTAAGCCGCCAGATCCACTCTGACCCTCCTCTTCCCCTTCACTGCCTCTACTCCTCTTTGTTGGTCATGCAAGCTCTCATTCCTTACCTCTCATCCTCTTCCCGGCAAGAAATTAGTTTTTTTTCTCTTTTTTTGTAATTTTCTATGCAAATTTTGCTAATCCTAGTTATATGTGAAACTATGGAGCACCTATTTAAACTATACATGTTCTGCTTTGTTGCTGTAAACTATTTGTATTTGTTTTTGCGTCAATATTATATGATGTTGTCATGGATTTCTAGGATATTTGATGAAAAAAATTGTTATACAATCATCCAATTATAGTCGCACATTATATAACTTCTGGTTTGATGTATATACTAATGTTGCTATGCAATTCCATAGTTCTACATCCAAACATGATTCCGTATTGAAACCTGAGTAGGATTCTGTGAGCCAATTCAACGACACCCAAACGACCGAATTCGTATTCATGTCCATTACAGTTTCCTAGCTGAATTGGAATTGAAACCAATTCAATACGGAGGTGTCGAATACAGACATCTAAACACAGCATAAAGGAATTCCTGAGGTAATATAACAAACTGAAAGGAAACAGGTGGCTAAAAAGGCTCATGAGTTCAAAAAGAGAACTACTCCGTTCCTAAATATAAGATGTTTTAGCTTTTCTCTATTTTCTCAGATTTGTATGCATCTAGACGCGTTTTAGTGTGTATATTCACTCATTTTAATCCGTATGTAGTCCATATTGCAATATCTAAAACATCTTACAATTAGAAACGGAGGAAGTAGTAATGATCAAGAAGAATGAAGCATTCAATTCAAAAAGAAAAATGAACGGAGCGTTTATTTCAAATTGGAGAAGTATTGCAACATAAGGCAGCTCAAACACCAAAAGGTTAATCATGTAGTGAAGCCCTCAGATTTGATGGATTTAAACCTATGCACATTTATGGTGTATTGTGGACAACCTTATTCTTATCAGTTATCAGGCACAGTTGCCCATGTGAGGGAGCATGTACCTGTGATTTTGCTAAGTTCAAATCTTTCTCAGCAAACAGCTTCAATAGGGAACGGTGGTTCCTGAAATCGTCCTTGGAGGGTCTAAGGTCAAACTTGCTGAAAATATGGCAAGGGCTCTGTAAATATCATAGTTTATCATTTGAGAGAAAAGAGCAGAGAGTGCATGGGTGGATTACTCAAAAACTTTGCGAAGATGACTCCACAAGTTCTTCTCAGGCTCCTCAGGTTTTCTTCCGAGGAAGTGAAGCATCCGCACTGTGATGAAAATTGTTCGGAACTCTTCTTCGTAGCTGTTCCTGGGCTTGGCGAGATTTATCCAGCTGCCTTCCACGGACAGCACGGCGATCACGGGCTGCTTACCTTCAAGCCCCAGCTTCCAGGCAACCACATGCGTGTAAACTGTGATGCCAGAGTCAGCGACTCCCCGCAAGACGATGCTCTGTTTGCATTGAGTGGCCTCATCCGTGCCTTGCTCGAACCGAATCGGCAAGGCTGAGAGACAGATGGGGTTCTTCTCCGCGTCGACGAAGAAATAATCCGCCACCACATTGAATTGCGGGTCCGAGTCATCGTCGTCGTCGGACATCATCATCATGGCTACCGGAAAGGGGAGAGAATCCGGGGGAGAAAAGGTCAGTACGGTGGCAACGCCGCTACCTCTCTCGGGCTAAGATTCTGCGAGTAAGCGAGTTAGTGGCGACCGAACCTGCAGCCGCCGCGACGGGGGCCAGGAGAACGGCCCGCCCCGCCTCCGCGCGCGCCTCGCCGGTAGCCGCCCGACGCTAGGGCCTAGGGCTTTTCGTCCCTCTTGCTCCTCGCGCGTGCGTGAGGTCGGTGAGGGTGAGAGGTCGCCGCCGACCGCTAGGGCATAGGGTTTTCTCTCCCCCTCCCCCCTCGTCAGGTGCGCTACTCTGTTGGTGGTTCGTGCGTGCGCGAGGCCGGTGAGTGGTGAGGGGGCGATACCTCTTCTGGTACTCCTGGTTCTGGAAGCTCGGCCTCGTGGGCTTCGGTTGCCGGCAAGGCCCGCTGCAAATCCTAGGGTTCAACCCTGAACAAGCTAACAAGAAAAGAAAAGTGCCCAGATTCAGAAAAAATAAAAGGTGCCCTAAAAAAGGGGGCGCCTATATCGACAGTAACTAATTGAGGAGCGCTCATTTTGGGAGCCTCCCCAAGGGTCATTTGAGGTGGGCTAAAAGCGTGTCAGCCACGTGTCAGACTTTGGGCGCTTCCTCCGAATTTTATTTTTATTTTTCGCACGAGTTTTCAGCTTTTTAGATTTTTTTTTTGGGGTTTTCTGTTTTTCACTGGTCTTTTTTAGCTTTTGGGTAAAAAAAAAGAAAAAAAATTGTGCGAAAAAACGTGTTTTTTATTTATTTTTTTCCCGCGGGAGGCACAATTTTGCTCCTGTGAGAGGCACGGCCGTGCCTCTCGAAAACGAAAAAAAACACATTTTCTTTTTTTTCTTTCTACGAGAGGCACGGTTTTACTTCCGTGAGAGGCACGGTTGTGCCTCTCGAAAAAGAAAAAACACGTTTTCTTTTTTTCTTCCGCAAGAGGCACGGATTTGCTTCACGTGAGAGGCACGGTCGTGCCTCTCGAAAACGGAAAAAAAGAAACCCGTTTTTTTCCTTCCGCGAGTGTTATGTTATGATCCAAATTCAAGTATAAAGATAAAGACTTACAAGTGTTATGTCGCTGGTATGCTTGGGCCGAAGCGGTCAGTATTGACCTAGGTCACCTTGTTATATATATCCTTTGTAAGCCGCCGCACGAGATGAGTTGATTAGTTGTAAATCCCCGGCGTCTGTAACCTCCCCCGATATAGTGAAGATTTGTTGGCTGGCGCCCGTGATGTTTTCCCTTCGTGTTGGAGGGGTTTTCGACGTTAAATGTCATGTCTCCTGCTTGTTTTTGTTCTTTGTCGTGTTGCTTTGCCCATCGTATCTCTAACAAATGGCATCAGAGCCTTGTTTCTGTCTAGGGTTTCGACGACACGGCATCGATGAAGTTCGATCTTTCGCTGCTGGACTACGACACGAGGTTTTTCTTGTGGCAAGTGAAGATGCGGGCAGTGTTGGCGCATCCCGATCTGGATGAGGCGCTAGATGGCTTCGGTGGAAAAGAACTGAAGGCATGAACCGATGATGAGAAGCGCAGAGATTGTAAGGCTATGTCTTTGATTCATCTTCATCTATCTAACAATATTTTACAAGAAGTGCTGGAGGAGAAAACTGCAGCAGCCCTTTGGCTCAAACTGGAGTCGATCTGCATGTCAAATGATCTGACCAGTAAGATGCACATGAAGATGAAGCTGTTCACGCATAAGTTGCAAGAAGGTGGTTCGGTGTTGAACCACTTATCAATCTTTAAGGAGATCGTTTCTGACTTACTAATGTAGGGTGGAACCCTAGAGGGAGATATTTTCACACTTGGAGGAGGAAAGAGAGCAAACGAGAGAACACAAGATGAACACTCAAATAGACATGATCCAATCACACTAAATCCACATACACAAAGAGGAGATACAAGGAACCAAATCCAACACAAGTAAGTGACAAAAGGGTGCTAGTTCATCCCAATCCTTGAAGGAGAGAGGTCTTGAATCCTAGATGGATCTTCCCACAAAGGGGTCTTGAAACCACTGGGGGATCTTCTCACATGGAGGTCTTGAACTCCATGGGAGGGGTAATGGATGAGCAAAACTCAATCTCTAGATATGAGCTATCGCTTTGCTAACCCTGAAACGTAGGTAGGAGACGAGTAAATATAGTCTAGGAGAGTGAAGGGGTACATGGGCCTCGGCCCGAGTCGTGCACGCAGGCAAGGCCCTGATACGTCCATTTTGCATCATGTTTTCCTACTGTTGTTTATAATGCTTTTAATCATTATAACACTTTATGATGCAATTCTAATGCATTTTCTCTCTTAATTTGCAAGATTCACATGAAAAGGGAGATTGCCGGCAGCTGGAATTCTGGACCTGAAAAAGCTATATCAGAGATACCTATTCTGCACAACTCCAAATGAGTTGAAATTTCACGGAGAATAATTTTGAAATATATATAAAATACTGGAGAAAAGAAATACAAGAGGGGACCCACCAGGTGCCCACAAGGCACATGGGCGCCCCGGCTTATGGGGACCCTGGCTGGCCTCCGAGGCCCATCTTATCCTAGATGATGCCATTTGCCCTAGAAAAAAAACAAGAGAAGACTTTCAGGACGAAGCGCCGCCATCTCGAGGCGGAACCTGGGCAAGAGCACTTTTGCTCTCCGGCGGAGCGATTCTGCCGGGGAAACTTCCCTTCGGGAGGGGGAAATCGAAGCCATCGACATCACCAACGATACTCTCATCGTGGAAGGACCAACACTGGTACAGCGAGCTGCTATACAAATGGTTTTAACCCCTTTTCGCGACGACATTTTAAACCGTCGCCTTGCTAGTGTGGGCGATAGGGGGGTCCTTCCAACACGACCCAGAAACCGTCGGGGATAGGTCCTCCGGTCACACACGATGCGCAAAATGAGCTCGTGTGTGATCGGGCTAGCCATCGCATACAATTATGCATGCCCAATCGTTTCCGTTCGTAAGTACATCCCACGCAGTGTATCCCAGAGAAACATTTCCCTTCGTGTGTACAACCCACACAGCCAATCCAAGGAATACGTTTCTGTTTGTATGTACATCCCACACAGTCAATCCAAGAAGAACGTTTTTGTTCGTATGTACATCCCACACGATGAATCCCAGACAAACATTTATGTTCGCACGTACATCACACACAATTTTCCCCATCAAATCGTCTGTGATAGCGTTGTCATTACAGACGATATTAGCAATTTTATCTTTTGCGTTATTGAATGCATCACGCATGGTGCGTAGAATATACTGTGTGGCATAGGCTGTCCATCACACACACTTTTATGTGAAAAACATTTGCGCAAAGTGGCCTAATGCAAACAGTTTTCAAAAGGAAGTCGTGTGTTATTGTTCATTGATCCAACACGTTTTCTTCCTATAAACTGTGTGGGTTGTCTGAGGTCATCGCCCACGGTGTTTTCTTAATAACCGTTTGCAATAGAAAAACTCAATAAGCAGGCTAATTGTCCTATTATTAATAATTTATTTATTAATCAAATTGACATTTCATATTAAACACACAATATATTTCATTTTCGTATTACGGAACCAGGATTTCATAATTGAAATACATCAAAGTACAACATCATATAGCTTCAGCACTCAGTTAGACCATATAGGCATATAGCTAGCTACCCCATTACACAACTGCATCAGCACCAAGTTTCACATGCAACATCTATAACCTTTGGAAATTAGCATCATAGACGGTAGATAGACAGATGAATCTCATCTGGAAAACTGTTGAAGTGGAAAGCGGATATTGAGCCTTCATTGATGTTGAAGGTCCTTGCAACTTTAGGCCAGTGCCTGTGGATGATTGACCGTCCGTCCTTCGTCCTCTTGAGAAAGACTTCAATATTGTACCATGGGTGTTGTATAAATATCTTCCTCGCCTCATGACCATACAGGTGGTTTGAGAGGTAATCATCAGTGAACTGCTTTGGAAATGCCTGAAAATAAGGATATGCACAAATATCTTCTCTAAATTTGGAAATGGCGCAAAGGAATAAAAAAGAAAAGATATAATAGTTAGTACCATCTTGTACTGCATTGATGTTTTCTTCATTGTGCAGACAAAAATCTTGTTATTTTTCGTCGCTAGTTTCTTTATCCTAACAATCTTTCTGAGTTTCTTGACTTGACTGATATTCATGTACAACTCATTTCCTCATATGCAAAAAGGGTCGAACAGTGGGTCAAAACCTCTGACAGCAGGACCTATATGTGCAAGACCAAATTGTTAAAACCTAAATATTAGAATGGTCACTGCAATTGCACAATAATGTACTATTAGACAAAGGACCATGCATGTGCAAACCTCGATTGTAAACATCAGTGCTTCCTATTGTTTCCCTGCAACACATATAAAGTAGTTATTAATCAGGTTAAGTGAGGGTTGGCATACTATCAGTAAAATATGTTGATGAAAAATAAACACATTGCAGATTCAGCAGATTAATTCGAGCCACATGGAAAATCCATTTATCCAAACCAAGCATGATTAAGAACTAGGAAATATAGCAATTGTATATGTTTCTCATGTATTTAGTACAACCAAATTCGATTTATTCCTCACATGCATAACAATACAAAATTGTACCCACAACAATTGAACACCGCATTATAGAATTGAACCAAACAGTTAACTAAACACCACAACAAATGAACCAAACATTAATTGAGCACCACATCGCACAATATAACATACCCCTAATAGAAGATCAGATAGTTAACCAAACCAAACATGCTTAATAACTTGAAAATATAGCAATTGTATTTGTTTCTCATGTATTTAGTACAGCCAAATTCGATTTATTTCTCACATGGTAGACAATAAAAAATGCATCCACAACAACTGAACATCACATTGCAGAATTGAAACAAACAGTTAACTAAACACCACAACAAATGAACCAAACATTAACTGAGCACCACATTGCATAATATATAACATACTAGAAAATTAGACAGTCAATCAAACCAAGCATGCTTGACAATTTGGAAATATAGCAATTGTATTAGTTTCTCATGTATTTTGTACAGCCAAATTCGATTTATTTCTCACATGAAAGACAATACAAAATTGCACCCAGAAGAATTGAACATCATATTGCAGAATTAAACCAAACAGTTAACTGAACACGACAAGAAATTAACCAAGCAGTTAATAAGCGAGCACCACATTACACGACATATAGAACATACACACTAAAGGATCAGATTGCATGGTAAAAGTACATAGAACAATTCACTAGAATTTGTTAAGAAAAGACAGGAGTAGCACATGCAACAGGTAAACTGAACATGCTTAACCGGTGTAGCTAGCTAACTGAACATATGTCCTTATAGTGAGCTAATAAGACAAGCTACTCCTCATCGTCGGAGATACCAATGAGGATTGGCTCCTTGGACTTGAAGAGGGCGAGACCTCTGATGCGGCTTGAACTACGTCGGTATTTCCCCAAAGAGGAAGGGATGATGCAGCACAGCTACGGTAGGTATTTCACTCAGTGATGAGACCAAGGTTATCGAACCAGTAGGAGAACCACGCAACACTATGTAAACGGTACCTACACACAAAGAACAAATACTTGCAACCCGACGTGTAAGAGGGGTTGTCAATCCCTCCTGGGTAAAAAGATAGATAAATTTGCAGTAGATTGGATAAATAGATCTCACGAAAACGCGAAATAAAATAAATAATAAAAAATTGCAGCAAGGTATTTTTGGGTTTTTGGATTAATAGATCTGAAAATAAAAGCAAATAAAAATAGATCTCGAAGGCAAATATGATAAAGAAGAGACCCGGGGGCCGTAGATTTCACTAGTGGCTTCTCTCGAGAAAAATAGCATACGGCGGGTAAACAAATTACTGTTGGGCAATTGATAGATAGAACTTCAAATAATTATGACGATATCCAGGCAATGATCATTATATAGGCATCACGTCCAAGATTAGTAGACTGACTCCTGCCTGCATCTACTACTATTACTCCACACATCGACCGCTATCCAGCATGCATCTAGTGTATTAAGTTCATGGAAAAACGGAGTAATGCAATAAGAACGATGACATGATGTAGACATGATCTATTCATGTAGGAATAGACCCCATCTTGTTATCCTTAATAGCAACGATACATATGTGTCATGTCCCCTTCTGTCACTGGGATTGAGCACCGTAAGATCGAACCCATCACAAAGTACCTCTTACCATGGCAAGAAAAATCGATCTAGTCGGCCTAACTAAACCAAAGATTCGAAGAAAAAATATGAGGCTATAAGTAATCATGCATATAAGAGATAAAAAAAACTCAAATAACTTTCATGGATAAAAATATAGATCTGATCATAAACTCAAAGTTCATTGGATCCCAACAAACATACCGCAAAAAGAGTTACATCAAATAGATCTCCAAGAGACCATTGTATTGAGAATCAAAAGAGAGAGAGGAAGCCATCTAGCTACTAACTACGGACCCGTAGGTCTACAATGAACTACTCACGCATCATCGGAGAGGCACCAATGAGGATGATGAACCCCTCCGTGATGGTGTCTAGATTGGATCTGTGGTTTCTGGAACTTGCGGCGGCTGGAATTGTGTTTCGTCGACTCCCCTAGGGTTTTTGGATTTTCGGGGTATTTATAAAGCAAAGAGGCGGTGCGGGAGGCAGCCGAGGTGGGCACAATCCACTAGGGCGTGCCTGGGCCCCCAGGCACGCCCAGGTGGGTTGTGCTCTCCTCGGAGCCCCCCTCTGGTACTTCCTTGGCCCATCGTGTGTCTTATGGTCCAAAAAAATTCTTCAAAAAGTTTTGCTGCGTTTGGACTCCATTTGGTATTGATTTTCTGTGAAGTAAAAAACAAGCAAAAAACAGCAACTGGCACTGGACACTATGTCAATAGGTTAGTCCCAAAAAATGATATAAAGTTGCTATAAAATGATTGTAAAACATCCAAGAATGATAATATAACAACATGGAACAATAAAAAATTATAGATACGTTGGAGACGTATCAGCATCCCCCAGCTTAATTCCTGCTCGTCCTCGAGTAGGTAAATGATAAAAACAAAATTTTTGATGTGGAATGCTGCCTAACATGTTCATCACATATTCTTTTCTTTTGTAGCATGGACATTTGGACTTTTATATGATTCAAAGCAATAGTCTAGTTTTGACATGAAGATTTCAATACTCAAGCATATCAACAAGCAACCATGTCTTTCAAAATATCAACACTAAAGCAAGTTATCCCTAGCCCATTATGCTCAATCATTGATCCATTCATGAAACACACTCGCATATTAGCTACACCCAATGCTCAAGTACGATCATAGTGCCCCTTAGTTGGTGCTTTATAAGAGAAGATGGAGACTCAAATAAAAATAAAAATTGCATAAAGTAAATAGAAAGGCCCTTCGCAGAGGGAAGTAGGGATTTGTAGAGGTGCCAGAGCTCAAAGCGAAAAAGATAGAGATAAAACATTTTGGGTGGCACGCTTTTCCTGTCAACGAAAACGATCGAGTAGTTCCCAATACTTTCCATGCTAGATATATCATAGGCGGTTCCCAAACAGAAAATAAAGTTTATTCCTTTTTCCACCATACTTTCACATTCCACGGCTAGCCGTATCCACGGGTACCGTCCATACCAACACTTTCCAAGGAATTTATTATTTGACAACATAAAGTAAATTCATTTTTCATTTCGGGACTGGGCATCCCTAATACCTTTGCCGTACTCTCGTGCAATGACAAGTGAATAAACACTCATCTTGAGAATAACACATCTAGCATGGAAAAATATCAGCCACCCCCTACCGTTTCATGAGCGGTACGAGCACACAAAAAGAAATTTATTTTGAAGATTAGAGATGGCACATACAAATTTGCTTAGAACTGCATGGAAATACCGCATATAGGTAGGTATAGTGGACTCATATGGCAAAAACTGGGTTTAAGGATTTTGGATGCACAAGTAGTAATCCCACTTAGTACAAGTGAAGGCTAGCAAAAGATTGAGAAGCATCCAACCAAGAAACAAAAAATCTCATAAATGAGCATTAAGCATAACTAACACCGAATAATGCACCACAAGTAGGATGTAATTTCATTGCATAACTATTGACTTTCATGCTTGCGTAGGGAATCACAAACATTAACATCAATATTCTTACTAAAGCATAATTACTCATCAACATGACTCACATATTATACCATCATACCGCAAAACTATTACAAAGAATCAAGTTTATTTTGTCCAATGATCTTTATGAAAGTTTTTATTATATCCCTCTTGAATATCTATCACTATGGGACTAATTTCATATGTTGCTTTTGATAGCTCAAACAAATCTAAGTGAAGAACATGAGCATAAAAAAAATTCTTCTCTCAAAATAATTTAAGTGAAGCATGAGAGAATTTCTAAAAAAATACTAACTCTCAAATAAATCCAAGTGAAGCATGAGAGCATTTCTTCAAAAATACTAAAGCACACCGTGCTCAAAAAGAACAATAAAATCTATGGGCACATAATTCCTATTTGCAAGAATAAGAACATCATTAATTCTTCCCAAAGGCTTTTTAATAGTAGAATCTGCCAAGTGCAAATTTAAAGAACACTCTTCAATATTGGTAAGACCAAGCACATCACATAAAGACTTCGAAATTGTGGAAACACTAGCACCCAAGTCACATAAAGCAAAACACTCAAAAATTTTAATCTTGACTTTGATAGTAGGTTCCCATTCATCATGTAATTTTCTAGGAATTGAGATCTCTAATTCCAACTTTTCTTCAAAAGCTTTCATCATCGCATCAACAATATGTTTAGTAAAAGCTTCATTTTATTCATAGGCATGGGGTGAATTTATCATGGATTGCAACAAAGAAATACAAATCAATCAAAGAGCAACTATCATAATTAAAGTCTTTGTAATCCAAAAGAGTGGGCACTGTTGTGGGAACATATCTGACAGTAGAGATTAGGGGTACGTAGGAGAGGGCAGAGCCTAGCTACGGCGAAGTTGTACACTCGGATTTACGAGTTCAGGCCCCTCTCGGAGGAGGTAATAGCCCTACGTCTCGGTGTTGCGGGAGCTTTGTTGTATCGAGTGTTGAGTTACAGGGGGTGCGAACCCTTGTGAAGGAGTGGAGGGGTGGCTTATATAGAGTCCGCTGACCCCTCATCTACCTCCGTTACGCAAGGGTTCAATGAGACAGTAAAAGGAGTGAGCGTTACTGGTAACGCCTATATTTAATGGTCTTTACAGCGACGGACTGGTGGCCTGACCGTTGTCATCACAGAGTGACTCTAGATCTTCTGCCTTCGAGTGAAACCAGAATCTCTGAGTGAATAACGATGGTCGAGTGGAGGTGGAGTAACCGAGTGGATCTTTTGTCGAGTGACTTGTGCGTCGTGGTCATTCCAGTCGGTACCTCCTTTCTAACTTTGTAGGTCTTGGATTCTTTGGGTAGTGCCCTTGGGTAGGGCATGTCGATCAGGCCTAGGACCCTACCCTAGGTACATGTCATCGTCATTAGCCCCCGAATGGATCGAGGTTCGAGTGAGGAGGGATTGGAGCTGATTTCGACCCGACTCAATGTCTCGAAGACATTTCTTTAGGAGTCTGAAGGTTCGTGAGCTGCTAAATCCTTCGTCAATCGCCTTGATCAATTCTGGCTTCTTGAGTGTCCGAGTGAAACAAGTAGCAGGACGTCGAGCGTTGGATTCGGCCCGAATGAATATGGATATCTCTGACGCAATCGATTGATTTGCTGGATCTGGATTTCGCGGGATTCAAAAATTTGGAGAAGCGCGCGGGCTGGCTGCAACGCGGTAAGTGGGGCAAGTGGGGAGGGACTCCTCGATTTTTGCTCCCCCTTTATCGCCACGTATCGAGCAGGCGCCGGTTGCGGGATGCGCTGGGATCCTGTTGGCCCACCAGTCAGTGACTCGGACGCGCGGATATAAAGGACGATGCGGCCGAGGGTTGCAACAGTGTTCTCCTCTTTTCCCCTCTCCATCCTGCCTCTCTGCTTCTTCAGCCCTAGCGCCACGCCGCCCCGCTCGGTTCTGACGACCACCGCGGAGATGGCGAAGGACAAGACGAAGGCACTGGAGCGCGCCAAGAAGGTGGCCAAGGGGAAGAAGGCGTCGAGCTCCCGGCCCACTCTGCCGCCGGGTTGGATCCAGGATGATTGGCTGCCCTCGACGGTCACGACGGAGGACCTCGAGGGGCTCACCGCCGATGGCTTGCTGGCCCCTGGATCTTTGAGGCTGCCGGAGGGGGAGATCGAGCCTGTGTCGCGCGAAGGAGAACGGGTCCTCCTCCTCACCCACATGGAGAGAGGTTTTTCCCTGCCTCCTCATCCATTCTTTCGTGGTTTCTTGAATTTCTTCGGAGCGCAAATCCACCACTTTCCTCCGAATACCATATCGTACCTTGTTGCCTTTGTCTCGATGTGTGAAAACTTCTTGGGCTGCCCTCCTCATTGGGGGTTATTCAAACATATTTTCACTTGCCGGTCCCAGTCGGTCAAGAAAGCCAACCCGAGTGACGAGAAAACCCACGTGATTAAGATGTGTGGGGGTTTGGGTGTCCAGATGAGAGGTAGAAGTGCCTTCCCTTCCATGACCTTTCCCGAGTCAGTTAGGGGTTGGCAGTCGACCTGGTTTTATTGCACTGACATTCCGACCCCTGGTGCGCTGACTGGCCTTCCCCCTTTCTCGTTGGCGAGGCTCAGCAGCACTCGCTCGCTGACCGTGGATGAGGAGGAGAAAGCTGAGGTGGGGATCTTGGTAGAAGTCATAGTTGAGTTGATCAGGGGCGGAGTGACAGGCTTGGATCTGTTGGAGGTGTTCCTTAGTCGACGCATCCAGCCTCTGCAAGCACGCGACCACCCTATGTGGCTGTATTCAGGCGCAGATGACACTGCTCGAACCCATCCAGAGGAAGTCAAGGATGAGACCGTGGCACAGTGGCTCAGGAGCATCACCGGAGCCCGTGACAACCCGCGTGGATCCAAACGAATTCAGCCTTTCGACGCCGAGCATCTTCCAGGAGAGGTGAGACATAACTCGTCGAACGCATTGCCTTCTGTTTTCAATATGCGACTGAACTGAGTACCGACTGACTTTGATACTTGTGCTCTGCAGGCGTTCACGAAGATGGATTCGCCTGTGCCGAATGGGGAACAGCTCATTGAAGGAGCGGAGAGCGAGGGCGACAGTGCTGATTTCGAGTACGCTGACGATAGCGAAGATGGCAGCGATGAAGTTGAGTCACCTCCTCGCACCGAGTGTCGTACCAAGGCGAACCAAGACCCAATCACTAGCCAGAGCAAGGCCCCGGAGTCGAGTGTTAGGAATCCCAAGCGCACTCGGACGGCAATGTTGGGAATCGTTGCATGGAAAACAAAAAAAAATTCTACGCACACACAATGATCTATCCATGGATATGCATAGCAACGAGGGGGAGAGTGTGTCTACGTACCCTCGTAGACCATAAGCGGAAGCATTTCACAACGCGGTTGATGTAGTCGAACTTCTTCGCGCTTTAACCGATCAAGTACCGAACGCACGGCACCTCCGCGTTCTGCACATGTTCAGCTCGGTGACGTCCCTCGCCTTCTTGATCCAGCAAGACGTCGAGGTAGTAGATAAGTTCCGTCAGCACGACGGCATGGTGACGGTGATGGTGAAGTGATCTCCGCAGGGCTTCGCCTAAGCACTACGAAAATATGACCGGGGGTGTAAACGGTGGAGGGGGGCGCCGCACACGGCTAAACAATTGTCTGGAGTGTGCTAGGCGCCCCCCTCCCACATAAATATATATAGGTGGGAGGGGGAGGGGAGGCTGCCAGGAGGCGCCCCAAGTAGGCCGAATCCTACTTAGGGTCTCCCTTGGCTGCGCCCCCCTTGCCATATTTAGTCGGAGGGGGAAGGAAGGAGAGGAGGTGAGGGAAGGAAGGGGGAATCCTATTCCACTCTTTCCTTTCCCTTTCCCTCTTTCCTTCTCCTAGGCCAGCCCATATGGGGGGCACACCAGCCCCTTGTGGCTGGTGTGTTTCCCCTCTTGGCCCATAAGGCCCATATCTTTTGCCGGGGGTGCCCGGAACCCCTTCCGGTGACCCGATATGTGCCCGGTACCCTCCGGAACACTTCCGGTGTCCGAATACCATCATCCTATATATCAATCTTTACCTCTCGACCATTTCGAGACTCCTCGTCATGTCCGTGATCTCATCCGGGACTCCGAACAACATTCGGTCACCAAATCACATAACTCATATAATACTATATCGTCATCGAACGTTAAGCGTGCGGACCCTACGGGTTCGAGAACTATGTAGACATGACCGAGACACCTCTCCGGTCAATAACCAATAGCGGAACCTGGATGCTCATATTGGCTCCTACATATTCTATGAAGATCTTTATCGGTCGAACCGTTATGACAACATACGTAATTCCCTTTGTCCATCGGTATGTTACTTGCCCGAGATTCGATCGTCGGTATCTTCATACCTAGTTCAATCTCGTTACCGGCAAGTCTCTTTACTCGTTCCGTAATACATCACCTCATGACTAACTCCTTAGTCATTTGCTTGCAAGCTTATGATGTGTATTACCAAGAGGGCCCAGAGATACCTCTCCGATACTCGGAGTGACAAATCCTAATCTTGATCTATGCCAACTCAACAGACACCTTCGAAGATACCTATAGAGCATCTTTATAATCACCCAGTTACATTGTGACGTTTGATAACACACAAGGCATTCCTTCGGTATCCGGGAGTTGCATAATCTCATAGTCGAAGGAATATGTATTTGACATGAAGAAAGCAATAGCAATAAAACTGAACGATCATTATGCTAAGCTAATGGATGGGTCTTGTCCATCACATCATTCTCCTAATGATGTGATCCCATTATCAAATGACAACACATGTCCATGGTTAGGAAACCTTAACCATCTTTGATTAACGAGCTAGTCTAGTAGAGGCTTACTAGGGACACGGTATTTATTTATGTATTCACACATGTATTTAGGTTTCCGATCAATACAATTCTAGCATGAATAATAAACCTTTATCGTGAATAAAGAAATATAAAATAACAACTTTATTATTGCCTCTAGGGCATATTTCCTTCAGTCTCCCACTTGCACTAGAGTCAATAATCTAGTTCACATCGCCATGTGATTTAACACCAATAGTTCACATCGTCATGTGATTAACACACATAGTTCACATCGCCATGTGACCAACACCCAAAGGGTTTACTAGAGTCAATAATCTAGTTCACATTGCCATGTGATTAACACCCAAAGAGTACTAAGGTGTGATCATGTTTTGCTTGTGAGAGAAGTTTAGTCAGCGGGTCTATCACATTCAGATCCGTATGTATATTTGCAAATTTCTATGTCTACAATGCTCTGCATGGTGCTACTCTAGCTAATTGCTCCCACTTTCAATACGTATCCAGATTGAGACTCAGAGTCATCTGGATCGGTGTAAAAGCTTGCATCGATGTAACTCTTTATGATGAACTCTTTATCACCTCCATAACCGAGAAATATTTCCTTAGTCCTCTAAGGATAATTTTGACCGCTGTCTAGTGATCTAGTCCTGGATCACTATTGTACCCCCTTGCCAAACTCATGGCAAGGTACACAACAGGTTTGGTACACAGCATGGCATACTTTATAGAACCTATGGCTGAGGCATAGGGAATGACTTTCATTCTCTCTATATATTCTACCGTGGTCGGGCTTTGAGTCTTACTCAATTTCACACCTTGAATATAGGCAAGAACCCTTTCTTTGACTGATCCATTTTGAACTCCTTCAAAACTTTGTCAAGGTATGTGCTTTGTGAAAGTCCTATTAAGCGTCTCGATCTATCCCTATAGATCTTGATGCTCAATACGTAAGCAGCTTCACCGAGGTCTTTTATTGAAAAATTCTTATTCAAATATCCTTTTATGCTATCCAGAAATTCTATATCATTTCCAATCAACAATATGTCATCCACATATAATATCAGAAATGCTACAGAGCTCCCACTCACTTTCTTGTAAATACAGGCTTCACCGTAAGTCTGTATAAAACCATATGCTTTGATCACCTCATCAAAGCGTATATTCCAACTCCGAGATGCTTGCACCAGTCCATAGATGGATTGCTAGAGCTTGCATACTTTGTCAGCACCTTTAGGATCGACAAAACCTTCTGGTTGCATCATATACAACTCTTCTTTAATATCCATTAAGGAATGCAGTTTTTGACATCCATTTGCCAGATTTCATAATTATAAAATGTAGCAATTGCTAACATGATTTGGACAGACTTAAGCATCGCTATGGGTGAGAAAGTCTCAGCGTAGTCAACCCCTTGAACTTGCTGAAAACCTTTTGCGACAAGTCGAGCTTTATAGACAGTAACATTACCATCAGCGTCAGTCTTCTTCTTGAAGATCCATTTATTTTCTATGGCTTACCGATCATCGGGCAAATCCACCAAAGTCCACACTTTGTTCTCATACATGGATCCTATCTCAGATTTCATGGCCTCAAGCCATCTGTCGGAATCTGGGCTCATCATAGCTTCTTCATAGTTCATAGGTTCGCCGTGGTCTAATAACATGACTTCCAGGACAGGATTACCATACCACTCTGTTGCGGAACGTGTTCTGGTCGACCTACGAAGTTCTGTAGTAACTTGATCTGAAGTTTCATGATCATCATCATTAGCTTCCTCTCTAGTTGGTGTTGGCATCACGGGAACAGTTTTCTCTGATGTGCTACTCTCCAATTCGAGAGAAGGTACAATTACCTCATCAAGTTCTACTTTCCTCCCACTCACTTCTTTCGAGAGAAACTCCTTCTCTAGAAAGGACCCATTCTTAGTAACAAAGATCTTGCCTTTGGATCTGTGGTAGAAGGTGTACCCAATTGTTTCCTTAGGGTATCCTATGAAGACGCACTTCTCCGATTTGGGTTCGAGCTTATCAGGCTGAAGCCTTTGACATAAGTGTCGCAACCCCAAACTTTAAGAAATGACAGCTTAGGTTTCTTGCCAAACCACAGTTCATACGGTGTCATCTCAACGGATTTAGACGGTGCCCTATTTAACATGAATGCAGCTGTCTCTAATGCATAACCCCAAAACGATAGTGGTAAATCGGTAAGAGACATCATAGAACACACCGTATCCAATAAAGTACGGTTACGACGTTCGGACACACCATTACGCTATGGTGTTCTAGGTGGCGTGAATTGTGAAACTATTCCACATTGTTTTAAATGAAGGCCAAACACGTAACTCAAATATTCGCCTCCGCGATCAGATCATAGAAACTTTTTTTTTCTTGTTACGATGATTCTACACTTCACTCTGAAATTCTTTGAACTTTTCAAATGTTTCAGACTTGTGTTTCATCAAGTAGATATATCCATACCTACCTAAATCATCCGTGAAGGTCAAAAAATAACGATACCCGCCGCGTGCTTCAACACTCATCGGACCGCATACATCGGTATGTATTATTTCCAATAAGTCATTAGCTCGCTCCATTGTTCCGGAGAACGGAGTTTTAGTCATCTTGCCCATGAGGCATGGTTCGCAAGTATCAAATGATTCATAATCAAGTGATTCCAAAAGCCCATTTGCATGGAGTTTCTTCATGCGCTTTACACCAATATGACCTAAACGGCAGTGCCACAAAAATGTTGCACTATCATTATCAACTTTGCATCTTTTGGCATCAATATTATGAATATGTGTATCACTACGATCGAGATTCAATAAACCATTTACATTGAGTGTATGACCATAGAAGGTTTTATTCATGTAAACAGAACAATAATTATTCTCTGACTTAAATGAATAACCGTATCGCAATAAACATGATCCAATCATATTCATGATCAACGCAAACACCAAATAACATTTATTTATTTAGGTCCAACACTAATCCCGAAGGTAGAGGGAGTGTGCGATGGTGATCTTATCAACCTTGGAATCACTTCCAACACACATCGTCACCTCGTCATTAACTAGTCTCTGTTCATTTTGCAACTCCGTTTCGAGTTACTAATCTTAGCAACTGAACCGGTATCAAATACCCAGGGGCTACTATGAACACTAGTAAAATACACATCAATAACATGTATATCAAATATACCTTTCTTCACTTTGCCATCCTTCTTATCCACCAAGTATTTAGGGCAGTTCTGCTTCTAGTAACCATTTCCTTTGCAGTAGAAGCACTCAGTTTCAGGCTTGGGTCCAGCTTTGGGCTTCTTCATGGGAGCGACAACTTGCTTGCCATTCTTCTTGAAGTTCCCTTTCTTTCCCTCGCCCTTTTTCTTGAAACTAGTGGTCTTGTCAACCATCAACACTTGATGCTCTTTCTTGATTTCTACCTTTGCCGATTTCAGTATCACGAAGAGCTCAAGAATCGTTTTCGTCATCCCTTGCATATTATAGTTCATCACGAAGTTCTAGTAGCTTGGTGATAGTGACTAGAGAACTTTGTCAATCACTATCTTATCTGGAAGATTAACTCCCACTTGATTCAAGCGATTGTAGTACCCCAGACATTCTGAGAACATGATCACTGGCTAAGCTATTCTCCTCCATCTTGTAGGCAAAGTACTTGTCAGAGGTCTCGTACCTCTCGACACGGGCATGAGTCTGAAATACCAATTTCAGCTCTTTGGAACATCTCATATGCTCCATGGCGTTCAAAACATTTTTGAAGTCCCGGTTCTAAGTCGTAAAGCTTGGCGCACTAAACTATCAAGTAGTCATCATATCGAGCTTGTAAAACGTTCATAACGTCTGCATCAGCTCCTGCAATAGGTCTGTCACCTAGCAGTGCATCAAGGACATAATTCTTCTGTGCAGCAAATGAGGATAATCCTCAGATCATGGACCCAGTCCGCATCATTGCTACTATCATCTTTCAACTTACTTTTCTATAGGAACATATCAAAATAAAACAGGGGAGCTATACGCGAGCTATTGATCTACAACATAGATATGCAAATACTATCAGGACTAAGTTCATGATAAATTAAGTTCAATTAATCAAATTACTTAAGAACTCCCACTTAAATAGACATCCCTCAAGTCATCTAAGTGATACGTGATCCAAATCAACTAACCCATGTCCGATCATCACGTGAGATGGGGTAGTCATCAATGGTGAACATTGTGACACCCTGGTTTTCGCTCCTGTTTTTTTTCCTTTGCGGGATTTGACTCCCGTCTTTTTTTCTCGGTGTTATCGGATTTCTTTAGCTCTTGGGTATATGAAGATGGTGATTCAGCCTTGCTTTCCCTATCCAACCCGAGATTCTCTTCAGCCCAACCTTGCCACCCAAGATATTCTCAGGGTTTTGCCACCGAAACCCTACCTTCCGAGTTATCGAAAGGAAAACCTTAATCCTTTCAGTTACAAAGGAACCCCAATTTCCTTTGATCTTTTGACTCCCAAACTTTTCCCAGAGATCATACTCCATCTATAAACCCTGGCTATGCAAAAATATTGCCAAGTCATTTGCAATATTTTTCATTTATAATTAATTCCTTTTTCTGCCAGTTAAAGGAATTAAATCCAGGAAAATATCTATCCATATCCAAAGTTCATGAAAACTTGTGGAGATATTCTTTGTGATCATATTGAGCTCCCATAAAAATATTGGCCATAATTAAATAGGGGAAATTGCATTTTCCTATTTAATGCCAATATTGCATTTTGGGCACTTTCTAAAGGAACTACCATTTTGGTAGCCAGGAAAAAATCCCAAATAAATTGTGGAACTTCTCCTATCCATATATTCCCCATTTCCATCAGAACCCAAGTCCCATAGTTCAAAGTTTGAGCATAGCATCCATTTACAAATTCCGTCCAGATTTCCAGTTTGCAAAGGAAGTGCTTGAACCCTTGATCCATTTGAGCTAAAAAAATTCATGGTGGTTAACATTGCTAAATCACCCATGGATGCCAAAAATCAGCTCAATCCATCCAACCATTCTCCCACAGCAATTTTCCTAAGATTCTGTCCATTTGGAACCTCTGTGAAGCAAGTACCATTTTGGTGTACCCAAATGGTATGAAACTTTTACAGTGGCTTCCTATATCCAAATCATCACTCTCCACCAAATTTCATCTCATTTCATCAAGCCATTTGATCACAGCTCCAAATTCTAGTTTCTGGACCAATTTGTGGTTTGTGAAGGAAGTGTATGCAAATGGGGTCTAAATGACTTCAAATTTTGCAGGCATATACTCCTTCCTACCCTATTCTGTTATGACAAATATCCAACTCCATTTCTCCAGAAATATCTACAAACACCTTGTTGTCAGAGACTTCTTCAGCAAGTTTCCCTCACCTCAGAGCCTCCCAGATGGTTCCATCCACATAGATCTTCCATTTGAGCAGTGAGGGAGCTGTTGGACAAGATTGGACAGGCAGTAGAGCAACAGAGCGTGTTTTGGCGTGGCGACCACGCGGCGGCCACGCGAGAACGGTGCTCTGCGCACTGACCCCATCCGGTCGCCTCAACCAGCTAGCCGTGGCTTGTCCATTTATGCCGACCTGACTCCCCGTCGTCCACACCCTCATCTCCGGTCATTTCCCCCTTCGTTCCTTTCCCCACCGCGCCGTGACAATTGCCATTACTCCGCCACTGTTCGCCCACTGTCGCCGCCATATGCAGCCATGACCGAGCCCTCCCGAAGCTGCTGCTGCATTCTCCACCTCCCTGGAACCCCTGCCGACATCGCCTCCTCCCTCCGTGTGGCCTCTGAGCTCCAGTGCAGAGATAAGAAGGCCACGGCGGCCATCCTCATCGCTTCGGCCGGCCGGCTATAAAAGCCATGGCCGAGTCCCTCCCCGAGTCACCCAACCTCACCTGCAGCCTCCTCTCCCTCCCTGGAACTCCCCAAGCTCGAGCTTCGAGCTTCTCTGTTTGAATTGCCACCACATTGCCGCCATGGCCGCCGCCCCTCCTCTGCTAAATTAGCCTAGTGCAAGCCCCCTCTCTCCATCCCGACCACACCATCGCCCTACCCTCTCCACTGCGAGCCTCCGCAACCCCTCGCCTCGTCCTCCGGTGGCCAGTAGCCGCCGCGCTCTTCGGCACCCGAGCCGCCGTCCGCCATGGCTGGGGGCGCCCGTGCTCCGGTCCTCCCCAAGCTCCGTCACCTACGTGGATGGATGCGGCCCGTCGCGCTGGTCATCCTGGTAGGCGAAGAGCCACCAGAGGTGGCCCGTGTCACCGGCGGTCGCCGTCGGGACCGGCCCCTGCCTCGGCCAGGCGGGAGACGACGCGGGGAAGACGACCCCGAGCCCCTGCCCGTAGGCCCCGCGCGGTAGTGATACAGCGAGGTCAACCCCCGGGCCCGCCCACTGTTAAGTGGAAACATATTTATAAAAATACGCTTTCCAGCTGCAGAGGCGTATTTCGCGGAAGTGCACTTCCTCTCTCCAACCGGCTGCTGAAATCCTTATTTAGTGGACGTTCACCGGTTAGCCGTAGAAAAGCATATTTTCTATTTGTTTTTTCTGCCTAAACAACGAACGGCCACAACTTTTCGCTCGTAACTCCGATTCAGGTGAAACCAACGCCCACTTCTTCGTCTCGTCGAGCCCGTTCCGATGGAATCATTTTCATAATGTTGCTACACTGTGAAAATGACCATTTTGCCCTTGCCCTCTATCAGCCCCCTCCGAGAGAGAACTTTTCCGGCGAATTCTTCCGCGGCTTCACCGCACCTCCTCCCGGAGTATTCATCGACCCCCAGGCAAGCCGACCATCTGATATATGCCCTAAAGCATTGCTCTGTGATATTTCTTGCATGTTTAAATTAATATGCTTGTGCTTGTCTGTATTATAGTGAGTTGTATGTGACTCTGACAAACCCTTGCTTGCACTTTCTTCGGTGACGGCACCACGCCTGTGTTCTGAGCTGTTTCCGGCCGTCCGGGGTGGATGCCGACTTTTATTTCTCTTGTCAGCAACTGTCCTTGTTCCGAGCTGCTTTTCAGCCATCTCGGGCAGCTGTTGAATTTCTTTCCGTAGCAGTGACCCTATGCTCTGAGCTGTTTTTCGGCCGTCTTAGGGAACTGCTACATTCTTCTTATCAACACCGTCTCATGTTCTGAGCTGCTTTCCAGCCGTCTTGAGCCGAGGTTAAGTTATTCCGGTAATGTCCCAGATCTGAGTTGTAAAGACCGTTCTGGTGGCTACTGGTTACTTTGCCAGTTTTGTGCAAGGGTTCCGATGGTCGTAACTTACAGCTAGAACTTGTAAGCTGATGACTTGCCATTTAAATCTTGTTTCATTAATGACTCATTGTGATGTTATATGAAGATAGGTAGTTATGTTTCCACAATTGTTACCTCATGCATAGTTACCACCATGTTAAGTTATTGTGATAAACAATCATGCTTGCTAAATACTGGCTAAAGCTAAACTTAGTCGGTTGATCAGAGTCACCTATCCGGGCTTATCCGTGCAACCACATTTGCCGGTATGGGACGGCCTTGACTTGGTCTGATCGCGTGCTCTTTTATCGGTACCACCAACTAGGGAAGGTTATGCGTGCGTGCTACCCTGGCCTGGTAGGCGGCGATAACCTTGTGAGTCCAGTTGTTTGTTTGCGCGCGGTCCCCGTTTGGGACAGTTTGTTTGGCCACGACGGTGGCAGGTGTCATGAGGTGACACAGGGGCCACCCAGGACATGACCCTGGGAGGGTATGATTGTCGGTGGTACGGTAGAGGAGTCACGGGTTAGGCTGGTTTCGTTGGAGCAACCCTGGTCCACCCGAATGGGATCACGAGGTCAGGTGCTCCATGGTGTGGGTAAAGTGCGCAACCTCTGCAGAGTGTAAAATCTATTCGAATAGCCACGTCCACGGTATTGGACAGCCCGTCCAGACCTCACTAGGTGGTCAACTGTAATAAGGATAATAATGATGGAAGAACTCGTCTTGTGTAGACATCAGATGATGTCAGGAATATGATATGTTAGCCATGGGATGGCTATATGATGAGTGGTCGGATGACCACATGAGTTGGATCGGATTTGGATCGAATTCAGGTTGGATCACTAGAATGTTCGGAGTATGGAATATTTACTTAATATGCTTTACCTTACTGCATTTACTTTAGTAGTTATCTTGCTGGATAAACCTGCTATAACATGATAATTGATATTGCTAGCTAGTTATGCTATGTCATGACAATTAATATTGCTCTAATAACAAGTGCATGCTTGAATGCCATGGATTGCTTTGCTTGGTGTATATGTTAGTTTGGTTTGCTTGCGAGTACATTCAAAAGTACTCAGCGGCCTTCAATGTGGCCAGTTCACATAAGGATCCGTTGTCGAGGAGCCGGAGCATTCACAGGCTAGGAGCGTAACCTAGTCAGATCCCTGTGGATTGGAGCCGCACCAGGACCATGCTGCCTTAGATAGAGCTTTTCCGCTGCCATCACTCTTGTGTAATGTCATGTAAGACTTATATATCCATTAATAGAAATGCATGTGTTCTTGATACTTGTTGTAAGCACGCATGCCAGAGTGATTTCCTTGGCTGGTATGCGTGGCGACTGTCTGGGTACAGTGGTAAATAGGCGGGGCGCCACAACGGATGGTATCAGAGCGGCCAGGCTGACTATAGGTTACCCTAGCCAGACTTCATTGTCTTGTGCTCAGTAGAAAGCCCAGATGGATTTTAGCCATCTTTGCCAAGTAGGCACGACTACTATTGATCATAAGGCAACCCCATAGGTCTTTGGCTCCATCAGACCCAACTCTCGTGGCCTTTGCCTCCGGTGTGAAATGCCCACACCCGGCAACGACCCGTGAGCCCTGAACCCCTAGGTAAACAAGATATCCTTACCCTGCTTGCTAGCCATGGCATTTCTCTCCTTAAGTCTAGTTTCCTTTGGGAAACACCTATAATTCTATCTCTCCCCGACAACCTTAGGATCATTGACTAAGCCATTTTGGCTATGGTCATGCATCGAGTTTGATGTTCCCTAAGGAAGTAGTAGGAGCTTGACACCAATTGCTACCAGGAGCATTGTGTGGTTTCGCTCCTAAATCCTTAGAGGTGCATCGAGTGCGCTATACTAGTTATACTAGTGAATCCTCGGCCATGTGTGTAAGGTCCGCAAATATTTGAGCTTTATTTGCTTTTTGGTTTTCACGGTTCTTGTTTCTTTTGTCGGTTCCGTTCCTTCGCTCCGACTGGATCCATCTGCAAGTGCCATCAAGAAGACCAGCACACGACTTGGATAATGCCCAATAATCCAATTCAGCAAGAGTCAAGCCAAGTCAACTACCAATATTCAGAACACCATCTTTGGATCTGTCAAGAATGAAGAATGGGTCAGAAGCAGAATCTATGTGCAACAGACAAGGCCAGAATATACCTGAGAGAGTTTGCCTCAGAACGGATCACGCCTAAGGAGCAGTCAGATGAGTTACCAAGAATGAATATCAGTAAGGACAAATTATTCCATCTGCGACACAAGGACTATTTCAGTCAGTGGGGTGAACCTTGAGTCTTTTCTCAATGGACTCAGGAACCATTTATTACCCACCGAAGACATATTTCAAGAAAGTGAATATGCCACGAGCAACACCAAAACTCCGGTACGTTGGTATAAATTTTAAAGCAAATCTTGAAGCTCACCGGTGCAAATACAAAATTTTCTGGGCACTGTGACAAGGTTTGCAAGGAATATGGATGAGTTCACGGTTGCCCAGAATCACTAAGATTCCAAGCATCCAGAATCAAGGAGCACCTAACATGATTGGAAACTCAGCTGAACCGGAAGGAATGATCCGTCAACTGCTTGTTATTGGTAACACTTGGTTTGAACACAAAGGGGATTCCGAATTAATTAACAACATGAGGTCTGCACCGGTCTTGCAAGCTTTACAGCAACAATGAGCAGACCAGCAGAAGGACAAACGATGTGCATGACCAATGGAATATATTCAGACAAGGTATGGCCTATACCAAGTTTTGGCTCCGCTATGGGTAAATTCCGAGTATTCCGGAAGGAAGCCAGAATCGGCCATGGATCCAACTGCGTACACAAGGCTTCTGGTACAAGGAACCCAACCTTCCTCCGTAAGCTACCGAGAAGAGCTGACGACACCAGACTACCAATTTTCCTTGATACGCCACTTGGTGAGAAAATCTTTGGGGGTACAACACTCCAATCTTTTTCAGCGTGCTACCGCGGGAAACTTCCGGCATAAGGCACCTGACCTTCCGCCGCAAGCCACATGAAGGTAAATTTCTGAGGTACGATACCCAGCCTTCTGCAGCACGCTACTTTGGCAGAAGCTTCAAGCATAAGGAATTCAGCTTTCTTCAACACACCCCGTGCCCACGACAATCCTGTCAGAAGCACGAACTAGCCCAGACACCCGTCTGCCTTAGAACTCAGTGGTTATGAAAGGATTTATCCTACCCCTGCATATGTTGTGAGCATGCAGTCTAGTGGATAAGTTCATGCGAGCCACTCATACACGGGAATGACCGTGTTTAGAGAAACATCGGCCCCATGTTGAAAAGAAGAATATGAGCACGACAGTCCCTACGAGATATGCAAGAGTAAGTTATGAGAACAAGCCCGACAAGCCGGGAAAACAATCAAGGAGCCGTGTTGGCAGGTCATTACAAGTCCATCAGAAGGAATCCTCAAGAACAAAGAAGTTGTGAACAAACAACCTCCATGATGGTCAACAAGATACAGCTTCACGGACAGAGTGGTATTACCAATCCTCGTCAGACTCTTGCATGTACGACCACAATAATGCAGCCAGCATGTCATACTCATCATGAATGTGGGCCATCAACCAAGACAAGAGGCTATGTTTCGAAAGATACACCGGACGATAGCGATGCTATGCTCAGCCCAGTGGTCATAGCAAAGATTACAGAGGCTATATATATAACAGAGCCACCTCCACGAGCGATGGAGTTTGAAACAAGACATTCTGAAAGAATAGCTGAAAGCACATCAGCATCAAGCCCTCGTAGACACCATGACATCATTGGAATAAAAGATTACTGTCTATGATTACTTTATGATCATGCCTGACATTTCAGTTGGGAATATAGCAGCAATAGTTCGGTCATGTTGTTCCCTAAATTGTGGATCACCCAAGGACAAAGTAAGAATGCCGAAGACAAAAGGAAATGTCAGTACAGAACCCGCAGCCAGACTGAGCATTCTGACCCAGCAAAAAGAAAGCCACTCCCACTCACTCAAGGCCATACGAGCAAGTGAGCTTGGTACCAGGAAAGGATGTCTTGCCCGTAACAGTCAGGGTCCGGAGCATCACAATAAAACCCGGAGCAGTCACTTACAGGCCATGGAAACCGATCGGTTTGTTTGTAATACCCACTACCCCACCCAGTAACACCACTACCAGGACAAAAGGTACAACTGACAGGAAAGAGAAGGATTCAAGGAAACTGTGTGCAGAGACAACACATGGTCCATCAGAAGAGGCAGTTAAAAGCTCAGTGAACCAACGAAGACAAGACAGCTGATGGGTCCAAGTCGCACACAGGTAAGCCCCCCTTCCCCGGGAGGTAAGCCCGGAAATCTCGAGGACGAGATTGTCTTAAGGGGGGTAGGTTTGTGACACCCTGGTTTTCGCTCCTGTTTTTTTTCCTTTGCGGGATTTGACTCCCGTCTTTTTTTCTCGGTGTTATCGGATTTCTTTAGCTCTTGGGTATATGAAGATGGTCATTCAGCCTTGCTTTCCCTATCCAACCTGAGATTCTCTTCAGCCCAACCTTGCCACCCAAGATATTCTCAGGGTTTTGCCACCGAAACCCTACCTTCCGAGTTATCGGAAGGAAAACCTTAATCCTTTCAGTTACAAAGGAACCCCAATTTCCTTTGATCTTTTGACTCCCAAACTTTTCCCAGTGATCATACTCCATCTATAAACCCTGGATATGCAAAAATATTGCCAAGTCATTTGCAATATTTTTCATTTATAATTAATTCCTTTTTCTGCCAGTTAAAGGAATTAAATCCAGGAAAATATCTATCCATCTCCAAAGTTCATGAAAACTTGTGGAGATATTCTTTGTGATCATATTGAGCTCCCATAAAAATATTGGCCATAATTAAATAGGGAAAATTACATTTTCCTATTTAATGCCAATATTGCATTTTGGGCACTTTCTAAAGGAACTACCATTTTGGTAGCCAGGAAAAAATCCCAAATAAATTGTGGAGCTTCTCCTATCCATATATTCCCCATTTCCATCAGAACCCAAGTCCCATAGTTCAAAGTTTGAGCACAACATCCATTTGCAAATTCTGTCCAGATTTCCAGTTTGCAAAGGAAGTGCTTGAACCCTTGATCCATTTGAGCTGAAATTTTTCATGGTGGTTAACATTGCTAAATCACCCATGGATACCAAAAATCAGCTCAATCCATCCAACCATTCTCCCATAGCAATTTTCCTAAGATTCTGTCCATTTGGAACCTCTGTGAAGCAAGTACCATTTTGGTGTACCCAAATGGTATGAAACTTTTACAGTGGCTTCCTATATCCAAATCATCACTCTCCACCAAATTTCATCTCATTTCATCAAGCCATTTGATCACAGCTCCAAATTCTAGTTTCTGGACCAATTTGTGGTTTGTGAAGGAAGTGTATGCAAATGGGGTCTAAATGACCTCAAATTTTGCAGGCATATACTCCTTCCTACCCTATTCTGTTATGACAAATATCCAACTCCATTTCTCCAGAAATATCTACAAACACCTTGCTGTCAGAGACTTCTTCAGCACGTTTCCCTCACCTCAGAGCCTCCCAGATGGTTCCATCCACATAGATCTTCCATTTGAGCAGTGAGGGAGCTGTTGGACAAGATTGGACAGGCAGCAGAGTAACAGAGCGTGTTTTGGCATGGTGACCACGCGGCGGCCACGCGAGAACCACGCTCTGGGCACTGACCCCGTCCGGTCGCCTCGACCAGCTAGCCGTGGCTTGTCCATTTGTGCCGACCTGACTCCCCGTCGTCCACACCCTCATCTCCGGTCATTTCCCCCTTCGTTCCTTTCCCCACCGTGCCGCGACAATCGCCATTACTCCGCCACTGTTCGCCCACTGTCGCCGCCATATGCAGCCATGACCGAGCCCTCCCAAAGCTGCTGCTGCCTTCTCCACCTCCCTGGAACCCCTGCCGACATCGCCTCCTCCCTCCGCGTGGCCTCTGAGCTCCAGTGCAGAGATAAGATGGCCACGGCGGCCGTCCTCATTGCTTCGGCCGGCCGGCTATAAAAGCCATGGCCGAGTCCCTCCCTGAGTCACCCAACCTCACCTGCAGCCTCCTCTCCCTCCCTGGAACTCCCCAAGCTCAAGCTTCGAGCTTCTCTGTTCGAATCGCCACCACATTGCCGCCATGGCCGCCGCCCCTCCTCTGCTTAATTCGCCTAGTGCAAGCCCCCTCTCTCCCTCCCAACCACACCATCGCCCTACCCTCTCCACTTTGAGCCTCCGCAACCCCTCGCCTCGTCCTCCGATGGCCGGTAGCCACCGCGCTCTTCTGCACCCGAGCCGCCGTCCGCCATGGCCGGGGGCGCCCGTGCTCCGGTCCTCCCCAAGCTCCGCCACCTACGTGGATGGATGCGGCCCGTCGCGCTGGTCATCCTGGTAGGCGGAGCGCCACCAGAGGTGGCCCGTGTCGCCGGCGGTCGCCGTCAGGACCGGCCCCTGCCTCGGCCAGGCGGGAGACGATGCGGGGAAGACGACCCCGAGCCCCTGCCCGTAGGCCCCGGGCCCGCCCACTGTTTAGTGGAAACGTATTTATAAAAATATGCTTTCCAGCTGCAGAGGCGTATTTCGCTGAAGTGCGCTTCCTCTCTCCAACCGGCTGCCGAAATCCTTATTTAGTGGACGTTCACCGGTTAGCTGCAGAAAAGCATATTTTCTATTTGTTTTTCTGCCTAAACAACGAACGGCCACAACTTTTCGCTCGTAACTCCGATTCAGGTGAAACCAACGCCCACTTCTTCGTCTCGTTGAGCCTGTTCCGATGGAATCATTTTCATAATGTTGCTACACTATGAAAATGATCATTTTGCCCTTGCCCTCTATCAGCCCCCTTCGAGAGAGAACTTTTCCGGCGAATTCTTCCGCGGCTTCACCGCACCTCCTCCCGGAGTGTTCATTGACCCCCAGGCAAGCCGACCATCTGATATATGCCCTAAAGCATTGCTCTGTGATATTTCTAGCATGTTTAAATTAATATGCTTGTGCTTGTCTGTATTATAGTGAGATGTATGTGACTCTGACAAACCCTTGCTTGCACTTTCTTCGATGACGGCACCATGCCTGTGTTCTGAGCTGTTTCCGGCCGTCCGGGGTGGATGCCGACTTTTATTTCTCTTGTCAGTAACTATGTGTGTTCCGAGCTGCTTTTCAGCCATCTCGGGCAGCTGTTAAATTTCTTTCCGTAGCAGTGACCCTATGCTCTGAGATGTTTTTCGGCCGTCTTAGGGAACTGCTACATTCTTCTTATCAACACCGTCTCATGTTCTGAGCTGCTTTCCAGCCGTCTTGAGCCGAGGTTGAGTTATTCCGGTAATGTCCCAGATCTGAGTTGTAAAGACCGTTCTGGTGGCTACTGGTTTCTTTGCCAGTTTTGTGCAAGGGTTCCGATGGTCGTAACTTACAGCTAGAACTTGTAAGCTGATGACTTGCCATTTAAATCTTGTTTCATTAATGACTCATTGTGATGTTATATGAAGATAGGTAGTTATGTTTCCACAGTTGTTACCTCATGCATAGTTACCACCATGTTAAGTTATTGTGATAAACAATCATGCTTGCTAAATACTGGCTAAAGCTAAACTTAGTCGGTTGATCAGAGTCACCTATCCGGGCTTATCCGTGCAACCACATTTGCCGGTATGGGACGGCCTTGACTTGGTCTGATCGCGTGCTCTTTTATCGGTACCACCAACTAGGGAAGGTTATGCGTGCGTGCTACCCTGGCCCGGTAGGCGGCGATAACCTTGTGAGCCCAGTTGTTTGTTTGCGCGCGGTCCCCATTTGGCACAGTTTGTTTGGCCACGACGGTGGCAGGTGTCACGAGGTGACACAGGGGCCACCCAGGACATGACCCTGGGAGGGTATGATTGTCGGTGGTACGGTAGAGGAGTCACGGGTTAGGCTGGTTTCGTTGGAGCAACCCTGGTCCACCCGAATGGGATCACGAGGTCAGGTGCTCCATGGTGTGGGTAAAGTGCGCAACCTCTGCAGAGTGTAAAATCTATTCGAATAGCCGCGTCCACGGTATTGGACAGCCTGTCCAGACCTCACTAGGTGGTCAACCGTAATAAGGATAATAATGATGGAAGAACTCGTCTTGTGTAGACATCAGATGATGTCAGGAATATGATATGTTAGCCATGGGATGGCTATATGATGAGTGGTCGGATGACCACATGAGTTGGATCGGATTTGGATCGGATTCAGGTTGGATCACGAGAATGTTCGGAGTATGGAATATTTACTTAATATGCTTTACCTTACTGCATTTACTTCAGTAGTTATCTTGCTGGATAAACCTGCTATAACATGATAATTGATATTGCTAGCTAGTTATGCTATGTCATGACAATTAATATTGCTCTAATAACAAGTGCATGCTTGAATGCCATGGATTGCTTTGCTTGGTGTATATGTTAGTTTGGTTTGCTTGCGAGTACATTCAAAAGTACTCAGCGGCCTTCAATGTGGCCAGGTTCACATAAGGATCCGTCGTCGAGGAGCCGGAGCATTCGCAGGCTAGGAGCGTAACCTAGTCAGATCCCTGTGGATTGGAGCCGCACCAGGACCATGCTGCCTTAGATAGAGCTTTTTCGCTGCCATCACTCTTGTGTAATGTCATGTAAGACTTATATATCCATTAATAGAAATGCCTGTGTTCTTGATACTTGTTGTAAGCACGCATGCCAGAGTGATTTCCTGGGCTGGTATGCGTGGCGACCGTCTGGCTACAGTGGTAAACAAGCGGGGCGCCACAACGGATGGTATCAGAGCGGCCAGGCTCACTATAGGTTACCCTAGCCAGACTTCATTGTCTTGTGCTCAGTAGAAAGCCCAGATGGATTTTAGCCATCTTTGCCAAGTAGGCACGGCTACTATTGATAATAAGGCAACCCCATAGGTCTTTGGCTCCATCAGACCCAACTCTCATGGCCTTTGCCTCCGGTGTGAAATACCCGCACCCGGCAATGACCCATGAGCCCTGAACCCCTAGGTAAACAAGATATCCTTACCCTGCTTGTTAGCCATGGCATCTCTCTCCTTAACTCTAGTTTCCTTTGGGAAACACCTATAATTCTATCTCTCCCCGACAACCTTAGGATCATTGACTAAGCCATTTCGGCTATGGTCATGCATCGAGTTTGATGTTCCCTAAGGAAGTAGTAGGAGCTTGACACCAATTGCTACCAGGAGCATTGTGTGGTTTCGCTCCTAAATCCTTAGAGGTGCATCGAGTGTGCTATACTAGTGAATCCTCGGCCACGTGTGTAAGGTCCGCAAATATTTGAGCTTTATTTGCTTTTTGGTTTTCGCGGTTCTTGTTTCTTTTGTCGGTTCCATTCCTTCGCTCCGACTGGATCCATCCGCAAGTGCCATCAAGAAGACCAGCACACGACCTGGATAATGCCCAATAATCCAATTCAGCAAGAGTCAAGCCAAGTCAACTGCCAATATTCAGAACACCATCTTTGGATCTGTCAAGAATGAAGAATGGGTTAGAAGCAGAATCTATGTGCAACAGACTAGGCCAGAATATACCTGAGAGAGTTTGCCTCAGAACGGATCACGCCTAAGGAGCAGTCAGATGAGTTACCAAGAATGAATATCAGTAATGATAAATTATTCCATCCACGACACAAGGACTATTTCAGTCAGTGGGGTGAACCTTGAGTCTTTTCTCAATGGACCCAGGAACCATTTATTACCCACCAAAGACATATTTCAAGAATGTGAATATGCCACGAGCAACACCAAAACTCCGGTACGTTGGTATAAATTTCAAAGCAAATCTTGAAGCTCACCGGTGCAAATACAAAATTTTATGGGCACTGTGACAAGGTTTGCAAGGAATATGGATGAGTTCACAGTTGCCCAGAATCACTGAGATTCCAAGCATCCTGAATCAAGGAGCACCTAACATGATTGGAAACTCAGCTGAACCGGAAGGAATGATCCGTCAACTGCTTATTATTGGTAACACTTGGTTTGAACACAAAGGGGATTCCGAATTAATTAACAACATGAGGTCTGCACCGGTCTTGCAAGCTTTACAGCAACAATGAGCAGACCAGCAGAAGGATAAACGATGTGCATGACCAATGGAATATATTCAGACAAGGTATGGCCTATACCAAGTTTTGGCTCCGCTAAGGGTAAATTCCGAGTATTCTGGAAGGAAGCCAGAATCGGCCATGGACCCGACTGCGTACACAAGGCTTCTGGTAGAAGGAACCCAGCCTTCCTCCGCAAGCTACCGAGAAGAGCTGACGACACCAGACTACCAATTTTCCTTGATACGCCACTTGGTGAGAAAATCTTCGGGGGTACAACACTCCAATCTTTTTCAGCGTGCTACCGCGGGAAACTTCTGGCATAAGGCACCCGACCTTCTGCCGCAAGCCACATGAAGGTAAATTTCTGAGGTACGATACCCAGCCTTCTACAGCACGCTACTTTGGCAGAAGCTTCAAGCATAAGGAATTCAACCTTCTTCAACACACCCCGTGCCCACGACAATCCTGTTAGAAGCACGAACTAGCCCAGACACCCGTCTGCCTTAGAACTCAGTGGTTATGAAAGGATTTATCCTACCCCTGCATATGTTGTGAGCATGCAGTCCAGTGGATCAGTTCATGCGAGCCACTTGTACAAGGGAATGACCGTGTTCAGAGAAACATCGGCCCCTTGTTGAAAAGAAGAATATGAGCACGACAGTCCCTACGAGATATGCAAGAGTAAGTTATGAGAACAAGCCCGACAAGCTGGGAAAACAATCAAGGAGCCGTGTTGGCAGGTCATTACAAGTCCATCAGGAGGAATCCTCAAGAACAAAGAAGTTGTGAACAAACAACCTCCATGATGGTCAACAAGATATAGCTTCATGGACAGAGTGGTATTACCAATCCTCGTCAGACTCTTGCATTTACGGCCACAACAATGCAGCCAGCATGTCATACTCATCATGAATGTGGGCCATCAACCAAGACAAGAGGCTATGTTCCGAAAGATACACCGGACGATAGCGATGCTATGCTTAGCCCAGTGGTCATAGCAAAGATTACAGAGGCTATATATATAACAGAGCCACCTCCACGAGCGATGGAGTTTGAAACAAGACATTCTGAAAGAATAGCTGAAAGCACATCAGCATCAACAACTCATAGACACCATGACATCACTGGAATAAAAGATTACTATCTATGATTACTTTATGATCATGCCTGACATTTCAGTTGGGAATATAGCAGCAATAGTTCGGTCATGTTGTTCCCTGAATTGTGGATCACCCAAGGACAAAGTAAGAACGCCGAAGACAAAAGGAAATGTCAGTACAGAACCCGCAGCCAGACTGAGCATTCTGACCCAGCAAAAAGAAAGCCACTCCCACTCACTCAAGGCCATACGAGCAAGTGAGCTTGGTACCAGGAAAGGATGTCTTGCCCGTAATAGTCAGGGTACAGAGCATCACAATAAAACCCGGAGCAGTCACTTACAGGCCATGGAAACCGATCGGTTTGCTGGTATTACCCACTACCCCACCCAAACACCACTACCAGGACAAAAGGTACAACTGACAGGAAAGAGAAGGATTCAAGGAAACTGTGTAAAGAGACAACACATGGTCCATCAGAAGAGGCAGTTAAAAGGTCAGTGAACCAACGAAGACAAGACAGCTGATGGATCCAAGTCGCACACAGGTAAGCCCCCCTTCCCCGGGAGGTAAGCCCGGAAATCTCGAGGACGAGATTGTCTTAAGGGGGGTAGGTTTGTGACACCCTGGTTTTCGCTCCTGTTTTTTTCCTTTGCGGGATTTGACTCCCGTCTTTTTTTCTCGGTGTTATCGGATTTCTTTAGCTCTTGGGTATATGAAGATGGTCATTCAGCCTTGCTTTCCCTATCCAACCCGAGATTCTCTTCAGCCCAACCTTGCCACGCAAGATATTCTCAGGGTTTTGCCACCGAAACCCTACCTTCCGAGTTATCGGAAGGAAAACCTTAATCCTTCCAGTTACAAAGGAACCCCAATTTCCTTTGATCTTTTGACTCCCAAACTTTTCCCAGTGATCATACTCCATCTATAAACCCTGGATATGCAAAAATATTGCCAAGTCATTTGCAATATTTTTCATTTATAATTAATTCCTTTTTCTGCCAGTTAAAGGAATTAAATCCAGGAAAATATCTATCCATCTCCAAAGTTCATGAAAACTTGTGGAGATATTCTTTGTGATCATATTGAGCTCCCATAAAAATATTGGCCATAATTAAATAGGGGAAATTGCATTTTCCTATTTAATGCCAATATTGCATTTTGGGCACTTTCTAAAGGAACTACCATTTTGGTAGCCAGGAAAAAATCCCAAATAAATTGTGGAGCTTCTCCTATCCATATGTTTCCCATTTCCATCAGAACCCAAGTCCCATAGTTCAAAGTTTGAGCACAGCATCCATTTACAAATTCTGTCCAGATTTCCAGTTTGCAAAGGAAGTGCTTGAACCCTTGATCCATTTCAGCTGAAATTTTTCATGGTCGTTAACATTGCTAAATCACCCATGGATGCCAAAAATCAGCTCAATCCATCCAACCATTCTCCCACAGCAATTTTCCTAAGATTCTTTCCATTTGGAACCTCTGTGAAGCAAGTACCATTTTGGTGTACCCAAATGGTATGAAACTTTTGCAGTGGCTTCCTATATCCAAATCACCACTCTCCACCAAATTTCATCTCATTTCATCAAGCCATTTGATCACAGCTCCAAATTCTAGTTTCTGGACCAATTTGTGGTTTGTGAAGGAAGTGTATGCAAATGGGGTCTAAATGACTTCAAATTTTGCACCCATATACTCCTTCCTACCCTATTCTGTTATGAAAAATATCCAACTCCATTTATCCATCCATTTCTCCAGAAATATCTTCAAACACCTTGCTGTCAGAGACTTCTTCAGCAAGTTTCCCTCACCTCAGAGCCTCCCAGATGGTTCCATCCACATAGATCTTCCATTTGAGCAGTGAGGGAGCTGCTGGACAAGATTGGACAGGCAGTAGAGTAACAGAGCGTGTTTTGGCGTGGTGACCACGCGGTGGCCACGCGAGAACGGTGCTCTGGGCACTGACCCCGTCCGGTCACCTCGACCAGCTAGCCGTGGCTTGTCCATTTGTGCCGACCTGACTCCCCGTCGTCCACACCCTCATCTCCGATCATTTCCCCCTCTGTTCCTTTCCCCGCCGCGCCGCGACAATCGCCATTACTCCGCCACTGTTCGCCCACTGTCGCCGCCGTATGCAGCCACAACCGAGCCCTCCCGAAGCTGCTGCTGCCTTCTCCACCTCCCTGGAACCCCTGCCGACATCGCCTCCTCCCTCCGTGTGGCCTATGAGCTCCAGTGTAGAGATAAGAAGGCCACGGCGGCCGTCCTCATCGCTTCGGCCGGCCGGCTATAAAAGGCATGGCCGAGTCCCTCCCCGAGTCACCCAACCTCACCTGCAGCCTCCTCTCCCTCCCTGGAACTCCCCAAGCTCGAGCTTCGAGCTTCTCTGTTCGAATCACCACCACATTGCCGCCATGGCCGCCGCCCCTCCTCTGCTAAATTCGCCTAGTGCAAGCCCCCTCTCTCCCTCCCGACCACACCATCGCCCTACCCTCTCCACTGCGAGCCTCCGCAACCCCTTGCCTCGTCCTCCGGTGGCCGGTAGCCGCCGCGCTCTTCGGCACCCGAGCCGCCGTCGCCATGGCCGGGGGCGCCCGTGTTCCGGTCCTCCCCAAGCTCCGCCACCTACGTGGATGGATGCGGCCCGTCGCGCTGGTCATCCTGGTAGGCGAAGCGCCACCAGAGGTGGCCCGTGTCGCCGGCAGTCGCCGTCGGGACCGGCCCCTACCTCGGCCAGGCAGGAGACGACGCGGGGAAGATGACCCCGAGCCCCTGCCCGTAGGCCCCACGCAGTAGTGATACAGCGAGGTCAACCCCCGGGCCCGCCCACTATTAAGTGGAAACGTATTTATAAAAATACGCTTTCCAGCTGCAGAGGCGTATTTCGCGGAAGTGCGCTTCCTCTCTCCAACCGGCTGCCGAAATCCTTATTTAGTGGACGTTCACCGGTTAGCCGTAGAAAAGCATATTTTCTATTTGTTTTTTCTGCCTAAACAACGAACGGCCACAACTTTTCGCTCGTAACTCCGATTCAGGTGAAACCAACGCCCACTTCTTCGTCTCGTCGAGCCCGTTCCGATGGAATCATTTTCATAATGTTGCTACACTGTGAAAATGACCATTTTGCCCTTGCCATCTATCAGCCCCCTCCGAGAGAGAACTTTTCCGGCGAATTCTTCCGCGGCTTCACCGCACCTCCTCCCGGAGTATTCATCGACCCCTAGGCAAGCTGACCATCTGATATATGCCCTAAAGCATTGCTCTGTGATATTTCTTGCATGTTTAAATTAATATGCTTGTGCTTGTCTGTATTATAGTGAGCTGTATGTGACTCTGACGAACCCTTGCTTGCACTTTCTTCGGTGACGGCACCACGCCTGTGTTCTGAGCTGTTTCCGTCCGTCCGGGGTGGATGCCGACTTTTATTTCTCTTTGTCAGAAACTGTCCGTGTTCCGAGCTGCTTTTCAGCCATCTCGAGCAGCTGTTGAATTTCTTTCCGTAGCAGTGACCCTATGCTCTGAGCTGTTTTTCGGCCGTCTTAGGGAACTGCTACATTCTTCTTATCAACACCGTCTCATGTTCTGAGCTGCTTTCCAGCTGTCTTGAGCCGAGGTTGAGTTATTCCGGTAATGTCTCAGATCTGAGTTGTAAAGACCGTTCTGGTGGCTACTGGTTTCTTTGCCAGTTTTGTGCAAGGGTTCCGATGGTCGTAACTTACAGCTAGAACTTGTAAGGTGATGACTTGCCATTTAAATCTTGTTTCATTAATGACTCATTGTGATGTTATATGAAGATAGGTAGTTATGTTTCCACAGTTGTTACCCCATGCATAGTTACCACCATGTTAAGTTATTGTGATAAACAATCATGCTTGCTAAATACTGGCTAAAGCTAAACTTAGTCGGTTGATCAGAGTCACCTATCCGGGCTTATCCGTGCAACCACATTTGCCGGTATGGGACGGCCTTGACTTGGTATGATCGCGTGCTCTTTTATCGGTACCACCAACTAGGGAAGGTTATGCGTGCGTGCTACCCTGGCCCGGTAGGCGGCGATAACCTTGTGAGCCCAGTTGTTTGTTTGCGCGCGGTCCCCATTTGGGGCAGTTTGTTTGGCCACGACGATGGCAGGTGTCACGAGGTGACACAGGGGCCACCCAGGACATGACCCTGGGAGGGTATGATTGTCGGTGGTACGGTAGAGGAGTCACGGGTTAGGCTGGTTTCGTTGGAGCAACCCTGGTCCACCCGAATGGGATCACGAGGTCAGGTGCTCCATGGTGTGGGTAAAGTGCGCAACCTCTGCAGAGTGTAAAATCTATTCGAATAGCCGCGTCCACGGTATTGGACAGCCCGTCCAGACCTCACTAGGTGGTCAACCGTAATAAGGATAATAATGATGGAAGAACTCGTCTTGTGTAGACATCAGATGATGTCAGGAATATGATATGTTAGCCATGGGATGGCTATATGATGAGTGGTCGGATGACCACATGAGTTGGATCGGATTTGGATTGGATTCAGGTTGGATCACAAGAATGTTCGGAGTATGGAATATTTACTTAATATGCTTTACCTTACTGCATTTACTTCAGTAGTTATCTTGCTGGATAAACCTGCTATAACATGATAATTGATATTGCTAGCTAGTTATGCTATGTCATGACAATTAATATTGCTCTAATAACAAGTGCATGCTTGAATGCCATGGATTGCTTTGCTTGGTGTATATGTTAGTTTGGTTTGCTTGCGAGTACATTCAAAAGTACTTAGCGTCCTTCAATGTGGCCAGGTTCACATAAGGATCCGTCGTCGTGGAGCCGGAGCATTCGCAGGCTAGGAGCGTAACCTAGTCAGATCCCTGTGGATTGGAGCCGCACCAGGACCATGCTGCCATAGATAGAGCTTTTCCGCTGCCATCACTCTTGTGTAATGTCATGTAAGACTTATATATCCATTAATAGAAATGCATGTGTTCTTGATACTTGTTGTAAGCACGCATGCCAGAGTGATTTCCTGGGTTGGTATGCGTGGCGACCGTCTGGCTACAGTGGTAAACAGGCGGGGTGCCACAAACATCTCTATGTTGATCATATCTACTATATCATTCACGTTCGACCTTTCTGTCTCCAGTGTTCCGAGGCCATGTCTGTACATGCTAGGCTCATCAAGTTTAACCCAAGTATTCCGCATGTGCAAAACTGTCTTGCACCCATTGTATGTGAATGTAGAGTCTATCACACCCGATCATCACGTGGTGTCTCAACACGACGAACTGTAGCAATGGTGCATACTCAGGGAGAACACTTTTATCTTGAAATTAAGTGAAGGGATCACCTTATAATGCTATCGTCGTTCTAAGCAAAATAAGATGCATAATAAACATCACATGTAATCAAAATATGTGACATGATATGGCCATCATCTTGTGCTTTTTTATGTCCATCTCTAAAGCATCATCATGATCTCCATTGTCACCGGCTCGACACCTTGATCTCCATCATTGCGTCGTGGTCGTCTCGCCAACTATTGCTTCTACAACTATCACTAACACATAGTGATAAAGTAAAGCAATTACATGGCGTTTGCATTTCATACAATAAAGCGACAACCATAAGGCTCCTGCCAGTTGCCGATAACTTACAAAACATGATCATCTCATACAACAATGTATATCACATCATGTCTTGACCATATCACATCACAACATGCCCTGCAACAACAAGTTAGACGTCCTCTACTTTGTTGTTGCAAGTTTTACGTGGCTGCTACGGGCTTCTAGCAAGAACCGTTCTTACCTACGGCAAAAACCACAACGGTGATTCGTCAAGTTTGCTGTTTTAACCTTCTTCAAGGACCGGCCGCAGTCAAATTTGATTCAACTAAAGTAGGAGAAACATACACCCGCCAGCCACCTTTATGCAAAACTAGTTACATGTCAGTCGGTGGAACCGGTCTCATGTGCGTGGACATGTAAGGTTGGTCCGGGCCGCTTCATCCCACAATACCGCCGAATCAAAATAAGATGTTGGTGGTAAGTAGTATGACTATCACCGCCCACAACTCTTTGTGTTCTACTCGTGCATATCATCTACGCATAGACCTGGCTCTTGATGCCACTGTTGGGAATCGTTGCATGGAAAACAAAAAAAAAATTCTACGCACACACAATGATCTATCCATGGAGATGCATAGCAACGAGGGGGAGAGTGTGTCTACATACCCTCGTAGACCATAAGCGGAAGCGTTTCACAACGCGGTTGATGTAGTCGAACTTCTTCGCGCTTCAACCGATCAAGTACCGAACGCACGGCACCTCCGTGTTCTGCACATGTTCAGCTCGGTGACGTCCCTCGCCTTCTTGATCCAGCAAGACGTCGAGGTAGTAGATGAGTTTCGTCAGCACGACGACGTGGTGACGGTGATGGTGAAGTGATCTCCACAGGGCTTCGCCTAAGCACTACGAAAATATGACCGGGGGTGTAAACGGTGGAGGGGGGTGCCGCACATGGCTAAACAATTGTCTGGAGTGTGCTAGGCGCCCCCCTCCCACATAAATATATATAGGTGGGAGGGGGAGGGGAGGCTGCCAGGAGGCGCCCCAAGTAGGCCGAATCCTACTTGGGGTCTCCCTTGGCTGCGCCCCCCTTGCCATATTTAGTCGAAGGGGGAAGGAAGGAGAGGAGGTGAGGGAAGGAAGGGGGAATCCAATTCCACTCTTTCCTTTCCCTTCCCCTCTTTCCTTCTCCTCCTAGGCTGGCCCATATGGGGGGCGCACCAGCCCCTTGTGGCTGGTGTGTTTCCCCTCTTGGCCCATAAGGCCCATATCTTTTGCCGGGGGTGCCCGGAACCCCTTCCGGTGACCCGATATGTACCCGGTACCCTCCGGAACACTTCCGGTGTCCGAATACCATCGTCCTATATATCAATCTTTACCTCTCGACCATTTCGAGACTCCTCGTCATGTTCATGATCTCATCCGGGACTCCAAACAACATTCGGTCACCAAATCACATAACTCATATAATACTATATCGTCATCGAACGTTAAGCGTGCGGACCCTACGGGTTCGAGAACTATGTAGACATGACCAAGACACCTCTCCAGTTAATAACCAATAGCGGAACCTAGATGCTCATATTGGCTCCTACATATTCTACGAAGATCTTTATCGGTCGAACCGTTATGACAACATACGTAATTCCCTTTGTCCATCGGTATGTTACTTGCCCGAGATTCGATCGTCGGTATCTTCATACCTAGTTCAATCTCGTTACCGGCAAGTCTCTTTACTCGTTCCATAATACATCACCTCGTGACTAACTCCTTAGTCGTTTGCTTGCAAGCTTATGATGTGTATTACAGAGAGGGCCCAGAGATACCTCTCCGATACTCGGAGTGACAAATCCTAATCTTGATCTATGCCAACTCAACAAACACCTTCGGAGATACCTGTAGAGCATCTTTATAATCACCCAATTACGTTGTGACATTTGATAGCACACAAGGCATTCCTCCGGTATCCGGGAGTTGCATAATCTCATAGTCGAAGGAATATGTATTTGACATGAAGAAAGCAATAGCAATAAAACTGAACGATCATTATGCTAAGCTAATGGATGGGTCTTGTCCATCACATCATTCTCCTAATGATGTGATCCCATTATCAAATGACAACACATGTCCATGGTTAGGAAACCTTAACCATCTTTGATCAACGAGCTAGTCTAGTAGAGGCTTTGTTGTAGGGTGGAACCCTAAGTTGAGATCTTTCACGAATTGGAGGGGAAATCCCCAAGAACAAGAAGAACACAAGGGAGAAAACAAGAGGAACACTCAAGAACAAGCCCAAATGACACATCCACTAGACTCAAATCCACACAAGATCCACAAAGGTACATAAACAACAAGAGGAAAGATACAAGATAGAGTTCATCCCACTCCTAAGGAGGTGAGGTCTTGCTGATCCTATGATGGGGATCCTTCCCTAGATGGGGTCTTGAATCCACTAGGGATCTTCTCCAATGGAGGTCTTGATCTCCATGGGAGAGGTATCTCTCTCTCTCAAGAGGAGGTACAAGGAGCAAAGCTCATGTAGATCATGTCATATACTTTGCTTAGTCTAAATGGAGGAGGGAGTGGGGTATATATAGGTGGCTGGAGGTGAGGGACGAAGTGGAGGCCCAACAGGAGATCACAGCCGTCTAGCCTGAAGGGCCCGTGCGCACGGGGTCCCGTGTGCATGGTACAAGCCCGTGCGCACGGGGTGCTACAGTGCCCGCTTCCTGGGAGGCCCATGGGCACGGGGTCTCGAGGGCCCGAGCGCACGGGGTCGCCTGGGACTTCCTGTCCAGTTGCTTCTCATCATCTTCATCCTTCGTGTGGCCTTGGGGTGGTCCTCCTACTCCTTGGTGATGCTCCTGAGCTGCTTGGGAGTGTTCCTCCTCGTACCTAAGTACACACAATGCATTTTGGTGAGGTAGCAACCAAGTCCTAAGGATATTCATGTAAATCTCGAAGAGGAGCGGGTTCACCTTAAGTCCGGTAGGTCCACTTGGGGCTTGAGGTGCAATGAAGGTATTCATGGAGATGACCGAAGGATGCTCTGCATCATCCCCTCCCCCTTAGGAAATATCCGACCTCGGATCGTAAACCGTATCGCCATGTACACGGTAGGAATGGATGTCTTGTCGCTTGGTGAGGGGCCCTAAGATGTTGGTGTCGTGCAACGTGTATGCCTTCACATGACCAAGATAGCTCATGATGGGATCGCCTTGTGAATCCTTCAAAATGAAATAACATGACAAACACTTGGAAAAACCCATGAGGTTAGCGAGAATGCACCACCTATCATTCGGGTAGGAAGATACCCAACAAGTGACTTTATCATTCTTATCATAAGGAAGGGCAAGGTAATGTGACATGGCATGGAAACATATGATGCGAGGACAACCAAAGACATGAGGCTCAATCAAACAAGCATGCATCACAAGTAAAATGTCCAAGTCTCCAAGATCTATAAGCATAGCATGGGTGCACTCACTACAATGGCATATGAGAGGTGCAACTAATGGAGACAAGGGACAATGATCAAGACAAATCATGTGAGAGGCATGAATATATATGTCATCAACCCAATGAATTGAGCAAGAATGGATCATGGACGATGCGACAAAGCAAGCAATCATAGTAAACAAGTCATGCAAGCTAGTAGTGCGAAGATGCAACATACTAGAAGTAATCATGGAAATCATGTCATGTGTGCAAATAGTGAGCATATATAATGCACATGACATATCACAAGCATGAAAACAAGGTAGGAACATAGTATCATCATTGCATTGGCGAGAGGTTCTATGTAAATAGCAATGGAACATCATGACTCTCCCAACACAAGAATCAACAATAGCGTGTGGCACATGGTAAACATGGCAATAGCAACAAGGATCTCCATCGAGCATGCAAATACACATAGTAGTAATAGAGTGGTGAATCATATGCAAGTGCAAGCAAGGGTCACTATTGCATGGCCAAATCATGGAAAGAGTTATATCATGCAAAGTGAACATGGCATTATGGGCATGAAGTGAGAAGTGGGAGATAACCCATAACCATGTGAGGCCCATGTAGAAGAGATGCGCGAAGTCTTTGCGCGAAGGGAGTGGTGAGAATGAAACTCCATGGGATCCCAAATCATCGTTGCTCTCAAGAGCTCGTTTTGTCAACTCATGGGATTGTGAAGTTGACAAGTATTCGTGAGTACCTACACAAAACAAAGGCAAAGGAAAAATTGTGTGCGCGTGGTATATGTACACATCATCCATTATGATGCATATGTGCATGTGTTGGTTAGCACAAAATATCCAATGCTCAAATAAATGAGATGCATGATATAGAAACATGTCATCCATCATGATAGGTTTGTTGTTATGTATAGCATAATGGAGACTCAAATTGTGTAATGCATCATGATAAATATGGAGAACATTGTTATTCATGGAATGCATAGTGTGCAAAATTAGGCTAGAAAACAAGGAGGGGGGCTCCAATTTTGTGAGAAACCATGGCTCATGATACCATAATGTTGTAGGGTGGAACCCTAAGTGGAGATCTTTCACGAATTGGAGGGGAAATCCCCAAGAACAAGAAGAACACAAGGGAGAAAACAAGAGGAACACTCAAGAACAAGCCCAAATCACACATCCACTAGACTCAAATCCACACAAGATCCACAAAGGTACATAAACAACAAGAGGAAAGATACAAGATAGAGTTCATCCCACTCCTACGGAGGTGAGGTCTTGGTGATCCTATGATGGGGATCCTTCCCTAGATGGGGTCTTGAATCCACTAGGGATCTTCTCCAATGGAGGTCTTGATCTCCATGGGAGAGGTCTCTCTCTCTCTCAAGAGGAGGTACAAGGAGCAAAGCTCATGTAGATCATGTCATATACTTTGCTTAGTCTAAATGGAGGAGGGAGAGGAGTATATATAGGTGGCTGGAGGTGAGGGACGAAGTGGAGGCCCAACAGGAGATCACAGCCGTCCATCCTGAAGGGCCTATGCGCACGGGATCCCGTGTGCATGGTACAAGCCCGTGCGCACGGGGTGCTACAGCGCCCGCTTCCTGGGAGGCCCGTGGGCATGGGGTCTCGAGGGCCCGTGTGCACGGGGTCTCGAGGGCCCGTGCGCACGGGGTCTCCTGGGACTTCCTGTCTAGTTGCTTCTCGTCGTCTTCATCCTTCGTGTGGCCTTGGGGTGGTCCTCCTACTCCTTGGTGATGCTCCTGAGCTGCTTGGGAGTGTTCCTCCTCGTACCTAAGTAGACACAATGCATTTTGGTGAGGTAGCAACCAAGTCCTAAGGATATTCATGTAAATCTCGAAGAGGAGCGGGTTCACCTTAAGTCCGGTAGGTCCACTTGGGGCTTGAGGTGCAATGAAGGTGTACATGGAGATAACCGAAGGATGCTCCGCATCAGGCTTACTAGGGACATGGTATTTGTTTATGTATTCACACATGTATTTAAGTTTTCGATCAATACAATTCTAGCATGAATAATAAACCTTTATCATGAATAAGGAAATATAAAATAACAACTTTATTATTGCCTCTAGGGCATATTTCCTTCAGGCAACCCCTGACATGATTGAGAAGACTGCAAAGCAGTCGAAGACCGTTCCACCAAAGCCTCGGAAGGCCTTACCTAGGATTAAGGTTGTCCTCCCCGTTGCTTCAACGTGAGGGTTCTTTGCATCTTTCCTTTCTTTATTATTGTAGACCTCCATTGCTTTACTGACCGAGTGAAATTTGAATGCCAGAGCTGCTACTTCTGCGACGTCTCCCATGCAGATCGACGAAGAACATCCGGACATGGATACCGCAGACACGACCACTTCTCGGCCAGGTATGATCAACTCATATTCCACTTTGTCTCACCAATTGATCTAATGGTCGACTGTGTTTTCACTGTCGAGTGACTGTAGCACCAACGGACATCATCCTCCTCGCAGATGACGATGAAGACGAGCCTCAGAAGGGCACTAGAGGAGAAGGTAGAACCTCGACCGCCTCTCGAAGCTTCACTAGGAGAGTGCCGTCGGGCCAAACGTCTCGTGCGCCGCCTGAAATTGTTCTTCAAGAGCGAGGTGGTTCGTCTCGAGCTGATGCTACCTTTGCTGCTCCTCCGTTGAGTGCTTCGCCTTTAGTGTCGACTGCTCCTGCTTCGGGTCCGACTGGACAACCTCAAGTGATGATCCCTCTAGCTGCGTCGCTGACTCCTGTGTCAAGCGTGTTCACTCTGCATCATATCCCAGAGGACCAGACTAGAGCGAGCAAGGAAGCTATGATTCAAGCTGACTTGATGATGCAGTGGCTGAAGGGAGTGTACGAGGCCAGCAAAACAGCTTATGACGCCAGTGCGGCTCTTCAGGCAAATGTCTGAGTAAGTGCGATTGTAAGTTGATTTCCGATTGGGTTTTTCTTTTATCTTGACTCTATACACCCACTGGGTGTTTCCTTTGACTCATGACGTCAGAATTGCTTTGCTCGTAGTTTTTCAATTTGTAGCTCCCCACTCGAGCCGCTCAGGCCGTGCCGAGTGGGTAATTGATCCAGTGGGGGCACGCTGAGTGCACCCACTGGGTGTAGTCCCCGAGATCGTCGTCGAATGTCTGATTCGGCAGGGGTCTTAGGATGCTTTTTCCTGTAGCTCTCCACTCAGACCGTTCAGGCCGTGCCGAGTGGGAAATTGATCTAGTGGGGGCACGCTGAGTGCACCCACTAGGTGTAGTCCCCGAGACGACCGTCGAATGCCTGATTCGGCGGGGGTCTCAGAATGCTTTTGTTTGTAGCTATCCACTCGGACCGGTCAGGCCGTGCTGAGTGGGAAATTGATCTAGTGGGGGCACGCTGAGTGCACCCACTGGGTGTAGTCCCCGAGACCGCCGTCGAATGTTTGATTCGGCGGGGGTCTTAGAGTGCATTTGTTTGTAGCAACTGGATTTGCTCTTCTCCACTCGGAAGTAGAGGAATATCTGAAACTCTTTATCATTGTCAACTGAATCATTTCTTCATTGATCTCAGAAAACTTGTGAGCTCAGGACTCAGTATGCTGCCCTGGAGAAGGAGAAGACCCAACTCCAATTGGACTTGGAAGTGACCAAAAGGAACTTGGAGCATGCTCAGATGAAGGCGAAGACCATGGGAGGTAAATCCTATCGACTGAGCACGCTGTTGTTCTTTCCTTCCGTCCTTTGAGCCGAGTAATTTCACTCAAACAGATGTGCGTAATGAAAACCGTCAACTTCAAGCGCGACTCAGGAATGTTGTTTCTTTAGACACCATGAAGTAGGCCTTGGAAAAGAAGGACGAAGAACTCGCAGGAGCTCAGAAGGTGGCTAAGGAGAAGACTGAAGCCGCTGAGGCGAAGTTGGCTTCAGTCGGAAAGCTAGAAGAAGAAAATGTATATCTAAAAACCGCTGTCAAAGAGCTTAAGAAGGAACGGGCCGAGTGGGCCAAGAAGATGGAGGATCAAGCGAGTGCTTTTGAGATGGAGTAGACGGCTCTGAACGACACGGTGGACTAGCTTACCCAGAAGAGGGATGCGCTGGAGAAATATCTGGGGGGTTTCGCGAAGAAGATGTACGACATGCTTGAAGGTACCTCTTTTTGGTCAAGTGAATCCCTGCGGGCTTTGAAAATAATGGCATAACTAATCATTCCTTCATCCCTTGTGTAGAATTCTGTCAGAACTTTGAAGAGAAAACTGATCGGATCGAGACGGATCTAGATCCCACCAAGTCGCTTGTAAAGGACGCGGTGGCTCTAAACATGCTGCGCCTCGAAGCTCGTCTCGAAGATGTCCGTGGGTACATCACTCGTCTGAGGGCCGCGCTGGCGAAGATAGATAAAGAACTGTGGCCTGAGGATACACTTCAGAACGACCTCGAGTCCATGATGACTCGACTCGATGAGATCCCTGGTCAAGTGCAGGCATGGAAGAAATCCGCCACTCGCTGTGGAGCCGATGTGGCGCGCTCACTTGTCCGTGTCCATTGTAAAGATGCCAATGAGGACAAGCTGAAGACTCTTCAGGTGGCCAATACGAAGAAGCTCCAGTTTGAAGATTTCATGGAGACTTTCATCGAAGCTGCCACTCGGATAGCTGATGGCATTGACCTGGACACCTTCATCGAGCCAGCGAGTCCTCCCGGCGCATGAAGAAAAACTTTATTATTCGAACTCATTTGCCTCGGAATGCCGAGTGGACTTGTAACCGTTAAATTCGTTCAAGCTTTCTGTCCGAGTACTTTTGCCTGCGTTTCCGAACTTGAGGTTGCGAATTTATCTGAACCGTTGTTTTCCAGTTTACTGGATATTCCGAGTGAACGGATTTTTAAACTTAGGTGAGGACTGGCTCGCGGCTAAGTCCCCGAGTGAGGGGGATGCTCTCACTCAGAGTAGATTTTTAACTTAGGCGAGGGCTGGCTCGCGGCTAAGCCCCCGAGTGAGAGGGATGCTCTCACTCGGAGTAATTTTTTTAACTTCGGCGAGGACTGGCTCGTGGCTAAGCCCCCGAGTGAGAGGGATGCTCTCACTCGGAGTAGTTTTTTAACTTAGGCAAGGACTGGCTCGCGGCTAAGCCCCCGAGTGGGAGGGATGCTCTCACTCGGAGTAGTTTTTTTTAACTTAGGTGAGGACTGGCTCGCGGCTAAGCCTCTGAGTGAGAGGGACGCTCTCACTCGGAGTAGTTTTTTAACTTTGGCGAGGACTGGCTCGCGGCTAAGCCCCCGAGTGGGATGGATGCTCTCACTCGGAGTAAATTTTAAATTTAGCCGAGGACTGGCTCGCGGCTAACCCCCCGAGTGGGAGGGATGCTCTCACTCGGAGTAAAGTGAGAGGGATGCTCTCACTCGGAGTAGTTTTTTAACTTAGGCGAGGACTGGCTCACGGCTAAGCCCCTGAGTGGGAGGGATGCTCTCACTCGGAGTAGTTTTTTTAACTTAGGTGAGGACTGGCTCGTGGCTAAGCCTCTGAGTGAGAGGGACGCTCTCACTCGGAGTAGTTTTTTTAACTTAGGCGAGGACTGGCTCACGACTAAGCCCCCGAGTGGGAGGGATGCTCTCACTCGGAGTAAATTTTAAACTTAGGTGAGGACTGGCTCGCGGCTAAGCCCCCAAGTGGGAGGGATGCTCTCACTCGGAGTAAAGTGAGAGGGATGCTCTCACTTAGAGTAGTTTTTTAACTTAGGCGAGGACTGGCTCGCGGCTAAGCCCCCGAGTGGGAGGGATGCTCTCACTCGGAGTAGTTTTGTAACTTAGGCGAGGACTGGCTCGCGGCTAAGCTCCCGAGTGGGAGGGACGCTCTCACTCGGAGTAGATTTTTAACTTAGGCGAGGACTGGCTCGCGGCTAAGCCCCTGAGTGGGAGGGATGCTCTCACTCGGAGTAGATTTTTAACTTAGGCGAGGACTGGCTCATGGCTAAGCCCCCAAGTGCGAGGGATGCTCTCACTCAGAGTAGATTTTTAACATAGGCGAGGACTGGCTCGCGGCTAAGCCCCTGAGTGGGAGGAATGCTCTCACTCGGAGTAGATTTTTAACTTAGGTGAGGACTGGCTCGCGGCTAAGCCCCCGAGTGGGAGGGATGCTCTCACTCGGAGTAGATTTTTAACTTAGGTGAGGACTGGCTCGTGGCTAAGCCCCCGAGTGGGAGGGATGCTCTCACTCGGAGTAGTTTTTTTTAACTTAGGCGAGGACTGGCTCGCGGCTAAGCCACCCACTGGGGGTTTTGAACATGCGCTTATGCGAGGGAAATCATCATAGGACTGCAGGTGTCATATCTTTGATAAATAATCTAAAAGTACTCTTATTACATCTCGACAATCTGATTGTTAAGTATAGAATCGACGAAGAAGATCTGCATTCCAGGCGCGCGGCTCGTCAATCTTCTTCGCGAGGTTGTAGAGGTGGTAGGCCCCGTGATGTAACACCTTGGTAACGATGAAGGGGCCTTCCCACGCGGGGGCGAGTTTGTGTGGTCGCTGCTGATCCACTTGGAGCACGAGATCTCCTTCTTGAAACGATCAACCTCTGACATTCTTGGCATGGAATCAATGAAGATCTTGCTGATAAATGGTCGTCCGTATCAGGGCCATCTCTCATTCTTCTTCCAAAAGATCAACGGCGTCCTGCTGTGCCTGTTCTGCCTCAGCTTCTGAGTAGAGTTCCACTCGGGGTGAATTATGAAAGAGATCACTTGGCAGCACAACTTTGGCTCCATACACCATGAAGAAAGGGGTGCGGTCAGTGGACCGGTTAGGAGTCGTCCTTAAACCCCACAAGACAGACGACAGTTCGGTCACCCAGGCTCCAGCTGCATGCTCAAGGTCACGCATGAGTCGTGGCTTCAACCCCTGAAGGATCAGACCATTCGCCCTCTCAGCTTGGCCATTCGACTGCGGGTGCGCAACGGATGCGTAATCTACCCGAGTGCCTTGGGAAGCGCAGAACTCTCGGAATTCTTCCGAATCAAAGTTTGAGCCGTTGTTTGTGATAATGCTATGTGGGACTCCATATCGGAATATCAACTCCCTCACGAACTTGATGGCTGTATGTGAATCTAGCTTCTTGATTGGCTTGGCTTCGATCCACTTGGTAAATTTGTCCACTGCCATGAGTAGATGAGTGAAGCCACTCCTGCCTGTCCTGAGTGGTCCAACCATGTACAAACCCCATACGGCGAACGGCCAGACGAGAGGAATGGTCTTCAAGGTGGATGCAGGTTTATGGGACATGTTCACGTAGAACTAGGATCCTTCGCAGCACTGAATGATCTCCTTAGCAGCTTCATTGGCACGGGGCCAGTAAAATCCAGCTCGGTATGCTTTGGCCACAATTGTCCGAGAAGACGCGTGGTGACCACAGGTCCTCGAGTGGATCTCTTCTAAGACCAGTTGACCTTCCTCAGGAGAAATACATCATTGGGCTATGCCAGTGACACTCTCTCTGTAAAGCTGTCCATTTATCAATGTGAAAGCTTTGGATCTGCGAACGATCTAACGTGGTTCGACTTCATCCTCTTGGAGTTCTTGCTTGAGCAAATATGCAATGTATGGCACAGTCCAGTCGAGGGTAATTACCAGAATCTCCATAACCAAGTCAATGACTGCAGGGATCTCAATTTCAGTCGGATCAGTAGGACTTATCGCTTGGGAAGGCTCTTCAGTGAAAGGATCCTCCTGCACTGACGGGGAATGGAGGTGCTCGAGAAACACATTGCTGGGGATAGGCTTCCGAGTGGAACCGATTTTTGCCAGATCGTCGGTTGCTTGATTTTTGATTCAGGGAATGTGGTGAAGCTCCAAACCCTCAAACTTTTTCTCTAGCTTCCTCACTGCATTGCAGTATCCTGTCATAGCAGGGTTTCTGACGTCCCACTCCTTCATCACTTGGTTGACCACCAAATCCGAGTCACCGTAGACCATCAGGCGATGGACGCCGAGTGAGATGGCCATACGCAACCCGAAGAGGAGTGCTTTGTACTCGGTCTCGTTATTGGAGGAATCGAAGTGAATCTGGAGGACATAAATGAGTCGATCACCTCTTGGAGACACCAGGACTTCTCCAGAACCGGAACCATTCAGCATTTTAGATCCATCGAAGAACATAGTCCAGTGCTCCGAGTGAATCTGAGTCGGCTGTTGCTGTTCTATCAACTCGGCCAAGAAATCTATGAGTGCTTGAGACTTGATCGCCTTCTTCGCTTCAAATTTAATGTCAAAAGGGAGGAGCTCAATGGCCCATTTAGCCACTCGACCAGTTGCATCCCGATTGTTCATGATTTCAGACAGCGTGGCATCACTGACGACTGAGACCGAGTGTTCTTGGAAATAATGTGCAACTTTCTTCGCTGTCAGGTAAATGCCATTGACAAGCTTCTAATAGTGAGGATATCTCTGCTTAGACGGAGTCAGGACTTCAGAAATGTAATATACTGGTCACTAAACCTTATAAGCCTTGCCTTCTTCCTCTCGCTCCACTGTGAGGACCATACTGACGACTTGGCCAGTGGCTGCTATGTACAAAAGCAGAGGTTCTTTGCTATTCGGAGCAGCAAGCACTGGCTGGGTGGAGAGCAGGGCTTTGAGCTCAACAAACGCTGCTTCTGCTTCTGGAGTCCACTCGAACATGTCAGATTTCTTCATTAGTCGGTACAGAGGCAATGCTTTTTCTCCGAGGCGAGAAATGAACCGACTGAGAGCTGCAAGACAACCTGTGAGCTTCTGGACGTCATGCACGTGCACTGGGCGCTTCATTTGGACAATTGCACTGATTTTCTCGGGATTGGCATCTATTCCTTGTTTGAAAATGAGAAAACCGAGTAACTTGCCTCCTGGCACTCCGAAGGTGCACTTGGACGGGTTCAACTTGATATCGTACCTTCTCAGGTTGGCAAATGTTTCAGCGAGATCAGTCAGCAGGTCGGAACCTTTGCGTGACTTGACCACGATATCATCCATGTAAGCTTCGACGCTCCGACTGATCTGAGTGAGCAAGCACTTTTGAATCACGCGCATGAATGTGGCGCCAGCGTTTTTGAGACTGAATGGCATGGTGACATAGCAAAAACACCCGAAAGGGGTGATGAAGGCAGTTTTTATTTCGTCTGGCCCATACAGTTGGATTTGATGGTACCCGAAGTACGCATCAAGAAAAGACAGACGCTCACATCCCACAGTCGAATCAACTATTTGGTCGATGCGGGGGAGTAGAAAATGATCCTTCAGGCAGGCCTGATTGAGATGTTTGAAATCAATACACATACGGGGTGACTTGTCCTTCTTGGGGACCATGACGATGTTGGTGAGCCACTCGGAGTGGTAGATCTCGCGTATGAACTCAGCTGCCAGGAGCCGAGCCACCTCCTCACCAATCGCCTTTCGCTTCTCTGTCACAGATCGACGCAAATGTTCTTTCATAGGTTTGACCTTCGAATCAACTCTGAGTCGGTGCTCAGCCAGTCCCCTGGGAACACCCGGCATGTCAGAAGGTTTCCATGCAAAGATGTCCCAGTTCTCACGGAGGAACTGGACGAGCGCAGCTTCCTATTTGCCGTCGAGTGTCGTTGAGATATTGGTTGGAGCGGCGGTAGGGTCTTCCGGGTGAACGTGGACTTGCTTGGTCTCTCCTGCCGACTGAAAAGCGGACTCGGAAGCTGGCTTCTTAGAGTGGAGCAAATCACTCGGGTCGGCGTTCTTCTTGTATTCTTCCAACTCCACTACTGCCATCTGCTCGTCAGCAATTTTGGACCCCTGCTGAAGACATTCCTCGGCTCTCTGCCTATTCCCTGTGATGGTGATCACGCCCTTGGGTCCGGGCATCATCAACTTAAGGTACACGTAACATGGACGTGCCATGAAGTGAGCATAAGCCGGTCGGCCCAGAATAGCATGATAGGCACTGTGAAAATCCACCACTTCAAACATCAACTTTTCCTTCCAAAAATTCTTCGAGTCGCCAAAAACTACATCCAAAGCAATCTGACCGAGTGACTTTGCCTTTTTCCCTGGGATGACTCCGTGAAACTGCATGTTGCTCTCACTAAGTCAGGACATCAGAATGCCCATCCCCTTGAGGGTTTCGGCATAGAGAATGTTCAAACCACTGCCGCCATCCATGAGAACTTTGCGCAACCGAGTGCCTCCTATGACTGGATCCACTACCAGAGCTTGCCGCCCGGGGGTAGCAACATGAGCTGGGTGGTCCGACTAGTCAAAGGTAATGGGAGTCTTAGACCATTTGAGGTACGTCGTAGTTGCCGGAGCAACCATGTTCACCTCACGGTTGATGACATTCAGTCGACTTTTGCTCTCAACGTCAGCAAAAATCACCAGAGTGGCATTGACCTTTGGGTAATCCTCTGCCTTTTCCTCATCATCGTCCTTGTTAGAGCCCTTTTCACTTGGCTGACCTTCACGGAACTGCTGAATCAGAAATCTACATTGTCGAGTGGTATGCTTGGGTAATATCAAGTTACCCTCTTCGTCTTTCTTGGTGTGAATGGCACACGGCAAATCGAGGACGTCCTGTCCCGACTGATCTTTCACTTTCTTAGGGGTCCACTGACCCTTGGGCTTTCCTTTGAACTTGCCCTGCATAGCTACAACGGCCACCTCTGCCTGACCTGCTCCTTCAGCCTTGCGCTTCTGCTTCCGACTGGGATTAGTGTTGTTGGGGTCATGCTCATGAGCTTTTCCTTTACCGCTGCGGAGGCAGTCCTCTTCTTAGCCATTCGCATACCGAGTGGCAATTTCCATCATTCAGTTCATGGTCAGGGCCCCAGACCGCTCAAATTTCAGGTTGAGCTCTCTGTATCGGACACCTTCGTTGAAAGCACAGACTGCTTGATGCTCCGTAACATTCTCCACTACATGGTGAAGTGTGGTCCAATGCTGTATGTACTCTCTCAAAGTTTCATTCAGCTTCTGGGCGCAATGCTGTAGTTCAGTCAGTCCAGCAGGTCGCTTGCAAGTGCCTTCGAACGTTTTAATAAACACTCGGGCCAAGTCTTCCCAGCAGTGAATGCTGGCAGGAGCCAACTGGTTCAACCATGCCCGGGCCGATCCTTCTAGCATCAAGGGCAGATGTTTCATAGCAACATCATCATTGCCTCCACCAATCTGTATGGCCACTCGGTAATCCTCCAACCACGTGTCTAGCTTCGACTCACCAGTGAATTTGTTCATGCCCATGGCCAATCTGAAATTGGGCGGTATCTCAGCGGCTCGTATGGCCCTGCTGAAACACTCGGGCCCAGAAACAAACACGCCACTTCCACTCGGACGATCCATGTCCATGCTTTCACGGCAAGCTCTGCCTCTGTCGACTAAACCTTGCAGAAGGACTCACCTTGCGTTGAACCTCGGATCTCTGGGATCGATTGGCTCCCTCCGCTCGCTGCCGTATGGACGCCTGTCTTCATACTGCCGGGGCACGTACGAGCCACCTCTCGGGGGAGGCAATGGCAGTCGACGGTGGTCATCACGGTGATGTCGAGGAGCGAACTGACCATGGCCTTGATCCAGGTACTGATCTTGGCGATAACCACGATCCTCACGCTGCGGAGGTGATCTTGGGCTGTGTGCCGACTGAACTGTATCCGCCCTTACTGACCTGCTATGGATTCTGTTGCGCGACTGGGAAATAGCCAAGTTCTGTTCGCCAGCCGCCCTGAGCAACGCTTGGATTTGTCGTAGTCCTTCTCCGGCTTCAGATCAAGATGGTTTTTTGGAATCCGCAATTCGTGCCGCAGCAGCAACATTTTGAATCGGAGTGCGGAATACCTCAAACTCGCCTTGCGGTCCACTCGGAAATAACTGCCGCTGCCATCGATTGGAACTTGGGGGTTGCCTGCGAGCGTGATCGTCGAGTGACTTCTGGAGATCTTCCAGACGCGCATGTTCAGCCAGAGTGGCTATGCGCGCGGCTTCCAAGGCCTGGGCCTCGGCAGTCTTCCCAGCAATGGGGGTCTGGAGGACCTGCTCGTTCCTGTGCTGCAGCTCTTCTCTCTGTTCCGCAGTGAGGGCCTGCGGGTAGTACTCGTTGTTGGCGTGCGACGGACCACCACTTTCACCTCCGCCACAGGGAAATCCGGGTGGGCTACGCTGGGAGCCAATCACGAGGACTTCCACCGCCGGGTCGTTGCTTTCGCACTCGGAAAGCGTATCTGAGTGACCAAACGATATATCGAACAAGCCATAAAGGGACTCGTCGGGCTCGATTGCCGCGATCTGAGGAGCGGACGACTGACGAGCCACCGCATGCTTCACCCACCGCTGGAGCCACGAGCGACCGGATCACTTGCGACGGCGAGCTACGGGGAGGGAAGACGCCACCGGAGCCGACCAATACTGAGTCGACGGCTGCCGCAGGAGGACGCCGCAGGAACTTGCATGGAAGTGCGCCGCCCCGCGAATAGGGAGCGCCTCGACATCAAGGGGGGCTTCTTGGAGCCAGGCCGAATCGTCGGCGACGAAACTAAGTGCGCTGAGACGGATCTCGCGACCCAGAGACAGTCCTCCGCCGGAAACCATGTCGAAGGAGTTCGAAGAATGCAACCTCGCCGGAAGTCGCTTAGACGCCTGCCCCACGATGGGCGCCAACTGTTGTGGGAACAGATCTGACAGTAGAGATTAGGGGTACGTAGGAGAGGGCAGAGCCTAGCTACGATGAAGTTGTACACTCGGATTTACGAGTTCAGGCCCCTCTCGGAGGAGGTAATAGCCCTACGTCTCGGTGCTGTGGGAGCTTTGTTGTATCGAGTGTTGAGTTACAGGGGGCGCGAACCCTTGTGAAGGAGTGGAGGGGTGGCTTATATAGAGTCCGCTGACCCCTCATCTACCTCCGTTACGCAAGGGTTCAATGAGACAGTAAAAGGAGTGAGCGTTACTGGTAACACCTATATTTAATGGTCTTTACAGCGACGGACTGGTGGCCTGACCGTTGTCATCCCGGAGTGACTCTAGATCTTCTGCCTTTGAGTGAAACCAGAATCTTCGAGTGAATAACGATGGTCGAGTGGAGGTGGAGTAACCGAGTGGATCTTCTGTCGAGTGACTTGTGCGTCATGGTCATTCCAGTCGGTACCTCCTTTCTAACTTTGTAGGTCTTGGATTCTTTGGGTAGTGCCCTTGGGTAGGGCATGTCGATCAGGCCTAGGACCCTACCCTAGGTACATGTCATCGTCAGGCACATCACTAGTTAAAGTTTTGACCTCTCCAAACCCACTTTTATCAATTTTTTCAACAAGATTTTCACCCTCCAAATTATCAGGACGCCTTCTAACTAAAGTTGACTCTTCTTCAGTCCCTTTATCATCAATTTTAATTTTACTAAACAAGGAATCAATAGAAGAAACACCAATCACTTTAAGATCTTCATCATTTTTATGAAAGCAATCGCTAGAAAACGCTCTTTCTAAAAATTCTCTCTTAGCTCTAAGCACAACGGTTCTTTTCTTTCTTTCATCCATAGAAACATATAAAGCTTTAATTGATTCTTCAACCTTAGACACAAAAGCTTTCAACTTGAGATTTTCTACATCATGAGAAATTCTATCAATGCTTCTAGACATATCATCAATCTTATTTAACTTTTCTTCTATCATATTATTGAAAACTTTTTGAGCATTGATAAATTCTTTAATATTATTCTCAAGATCAGAGGTGTTCCTATTATTATTATAAGAAGGATTACCATAGGAATTAGAGGAATTTCCAGGAAAAGGTCTAGGATTAAAATTACCTCTATAAGCATTGTTATTAAAATTGTTTCGCGAGACAAAATTCACATCTACGGCATCACTATTTTGCTCAATCAAAGTAGAAAAAGGTACATCATAAGATCAATAGGAGCACTTTTATTAGCAACCAATTTCATAAGAGCATCAACTTTTTCACTCAAAGAATTATTGCTTCAACCGAATTAACTTTTTTACTACTAGGAGCTCTTTCGGTATGCCATTGTGAATAATTTGCCATAATATTATCAAGCAATTTAGTAGCTTCACCCAAAGTAATTTCCATAAAAGTACCACCCGCGGTGGAATCTAAAAGATTTCTAGAGACAAAATTCAATCCCGCATAAAAAATTTGTATGGTCATCCAAAGATTTAAACCATGAGTAGGACAATTTCTTAGCATCAATTTCATTCTTTCCCAAGATTGTGCAACATGTTCATGCTCAAGTTGCTTAAAATTCATGATTTGTGTCCTAAGGGAAATAATTTTCGTGGGCGGAAAATACTTAGTAATAAAAGCATCCTTGCACTTATCCCAAGAATCGATACTATTGCGAGGCAAAGAAGAAAACCAAATTTTTGCACTATCTCGCAAAGAAAACGGGAATAATTTCAACTTCACAATATCATTGTCCACATCTTTTTTCTTTTGCATATCACATAATTCCACGAATGTGTTAAGATGGGACGTGGCATCCTCATTAGGAGTACCGGAAAATTGATCTTTCATAACGAGATTCAACAAAGCAGCATTAATATCACAAGACTCTGCACTAGTGGCGGGAGGAGCAATCAGAGTGCTAATAAAATCATTATTATTGGTATTAGAAAAATCGCACAACTTGGTATTTTCTTGAGACATCGCAACTACGCACACAAGATTGCACCCAAAAACAGATCTGACGAGAAAACGGCGAACGAAAAAGAGGGCGAATAAAATGGCAAATTTTTGTGAAGTGGCAAATAATGTAAATTGCAAGGAGATGAGATTTGTGATTAGGAACCTGATAGATGTTGATGATGTTTCCCCAGCAACGACGCCAGAAATTCCTTTTGATGCGGCTTGAACTACGTCGGTATTTCCCCAAAGAGGAAGGGATGATGCAGCACAACTACGGTAAGTATTTCCCTCAGTGATGAGACCAAGGTTATCGAACCAGTAGGAGAACCACACAACACTATGTAAACGGTACCTGCACACAAAGAAGAAATACTTGCAACCCGACGTGTAAGAGGGGTTGTCAATCCCTCCTGGGTAAAAAGATAGATAAATTTGTAATAGATTGGATAAATAGATCTCGCGGAAACGCGAAATAAAATAAATAATAAAAAATTGCAGCAAGGTATTTTTGTGTTTTTGGATTAATAGATCTGAATATAAAAGCAAATAAAAATAGATCTGGAAGGCAAATATGATAAAGAAGAGACCCGGGGGCTGTAGATTTCACTAGTGGCTTCTCTCGAGAAAAATAGCATACGGCGGGTAAACAAATTACTGTTGGGTAAGTGATAGATAGAACTTCAAATAATTATGACGATATCCAGGCAATGATCATTATATAGGCATCACGTCCAAGATTAGTAGACCGACTCCTGCCTGCATCTACTACTATTACTCCACACATCGACCGCTATCCAGCATGCATCTAGTGTATTAAGTTCATGGAAAAATGGAGTAATGCAATAAGAACGATGACATGATGTAGACAAGATCTATTCATGTAGGAATAGACCCCATCTTGTTATACTTAATAGCAACGATACATACGTGTCATGTCCCCTTCTGTCACTGGGATTGAGCACCGTAAGATCGAACCCATCACAAAGCACCTCTTCCCATGGCAAGAAAAATCGATCTAGTCGGCCTAACTAAACCAAAGATTCAAAGAAGAAATACGAGGCTATAAGAAATCATGCATATAAGAGATCAAAGAAACTCAAATAACTTTCATGGATAAAAATATAGATCTGATCATAAACTCAAAGTTCATCGGATCCCAGCAAACACACCGCAAAAAGAGTTACATCAAATAGATCTCCAAGAGACCATTGTATTGAGAATCAAAAGAGAGAGAGGAAGCCATCTAGCTACTAACTACGGATTCGTAGGTCTACAATGAACTACTCGCGCATCATCGGAGAGGCACCAATGAGGATGATGAACCCCTTGATGATGACATGTACCTAGGGTAGGGTCATAGGCCTGACCTACATGCTCTACCCAAGGACACTACACAAGAGGCCGAGGCCCACAAAGATAAACAAGAGATGCCGACTGAAATCGTCATGAAGTGCAATACACTCGACAGAAGATCTCACTCGGATACCCCAATTCCACTCGACCGCCGTTATCCACTCGGGAGACAAGAATCCACTCGGAGTACAGAATACCTAGAGTCACCCCTGGATGGCAACGGTCATGCATTTACCCCGTCGTCATAAAGATCAGTTAATACGGGTGTTACCAGTAACGTGCGTGACATAATACTCTCATTGAATCCTGGTGTAATGGAGGGCTGCGAGGGGTCGGCGTACTCTATATAAGCCACCCCTCCCCTCTTGCACAAGGGTTCGCACTCCCTGTTACTATTCAACACTCCAATCGACAAAGCCTCCACGGCACCAAGACGTAGGGCTGTTACCTCCTCCGAGAGGGGCCTAAACTCGTAAACCTGAGTGTACAACCTCGCCGTAGCTAGGACTCTGCCTTCTCCTACATACCCCCTACTTCTACTGTCAGACTCGTTCCCACGACAGTTGGCGCCCACCGTGGGGCGGCGTCTAAGCGACTTCCGGTGAGGTTGCAATCTTCGATCTTCATCAACATGGTTTCCGGCAGTGGATTGTCTCTGGGCCGTGAGATCCGTCTCGGTGCGCTCTCCTTCATCGCCAATGATTCAGCCTGGCTCCAAGAGGCTCCCCTCGACGTCGAGGCGCTCCCCGTTCATGGCGCGTCTCACTTCCGTGCGAGTGCCTGCGGCGTCCTCCTGCGGCAGCCGTCGATTCATTATGGGTCGACTCCCGCGGCGTCTTCGCTCCCCGTGACCCGTCACCGCAAGCGATCCGGTCGCTCGCGGCTCCAACGGTGGGTGAAGCACGCAGTGGCCCCTTAGTCAGCCACGCCCCAAATCGCGGCGATTGAGCCCGATGAGTCCCTGTATGGCTTGTTCGATCTGTCGACTGGCCACTCAGATACTCTCTTCGAGTGCGAAAGCAACGACCCCGCGGCGAAAGTCCTCATGCTTGGCCCTCAGCGCAGCCCACCAGGACTTCCTCATGGCGGCGGCGGTAGCGGCGGTCCAGCGCGCGAAGACAGCGAGTACTACCCTCAAGCCCTCACTGCGGAACAGAGGGAAGAGCTGCGGCGCCGGAATGATCAGGCTCTCTAGACCCCCATCGTTGGGGATACCCCCGAAGCTCAGGCTTTGGAGGTTGTGCGTGTAGCCACTCTGGCTGAGCGTGCGCGCCTGGAGAATCTTCAGCAAGCACTCGACGACCGCACTCACAGAAACATTCCAAGTTCCAGTCGACGGCAGCGTCAACTGTTCCCGACTGGACATCAGGACGAGTGTCAGGTATATCGTACCCCGATCCAAAATGTTGCAGCAGCTGCACGTATTGTAGATTCAATCCAGCCGTCATGTTCCGAGGCTGGCAGAGGGTTACATCAGATTTGAGCACTGCTCAAGGCGGCCGGGGAACAGAACTCGGCTGTTTCTCAGTCGCCCAACAGGATTCACAGTAGGTCTGTCATGGCGGACACAGTTCAGTCGGCACACAGCCCAAGGTCGCCTCCGCCGTGTGAAGATCGTGGTTATCGCCAGGACCAGTACCTTGGTCGAGGCCACGGGCAGTTTGATCCTCGATTTCATCATGATGACCACCGTCGAGTGCCCATGCCCCCTCCGAGGGGTGGTTCGTATGCGCCCCGGTGGTATGATGACAGGCGCCCGTACGGTGACGAGCGAAGAGTTCCAGTCGACCCAAGAGAGCCAGGGTTTGATGCGAGGTCGGTTCTCGTACAAGGCCTGGTTGACAGAGGCCGAGCTAACAGAGAAGCGCTGGACAGAGATCGTCCGAGTGGAAGTAGGGCGTTCATCTCCGGGCCCGAGTGTTTCAGCAGAGCCATTCGAGCAGCTGAGATTCCTCCCAACTTCAGATTAGCTGCGGGAGTAAGCAAGTTCACCGGCGAGTCGAAGCCAGACACATGGTTGGAAGATTACCGAGTGACAGTGCAGATTGGTGGAGGTAACGACGAAGTAGCCATGAAGCACCTCCCCTTGATGCTTGAAGGTTCAGCCAGGGCTTGGTTGAATTAGTTGGCTCCTGCTAGCATTTTCTGTTGGGAAGACTTGGCCCGAGTGTTTATCAAGACATTTGAGGGCACTTGCAAGCGTCCCACTGGGCTGCCTGAATTGCAGCATTGTGTCCAAAAACTGAATGAAACCTTGAGAGATTACATCCAGCGGTGGACTACACTTCACCATCTGGTGGAAAATGTTTCAGAGCACCAAGCGGTCTGCGCTTTTAAGGAAGGCGTTTGGTACAGAGAGCTCACACTGAAATTTGGCCGCTCTGGACCCATGACTCTAAATCGGATGATGGAGATAGCCACTCGGTACACGAATGGTGAAGAAGAAGACCGACTCTGGAATGGCAAGGGGAAAACAGTTGACCCCAATGCTGGGGGTGGAAACCCCAGTCGGAAACAGAAACGCAAGGCCGAAACCTCCGGGCAGGCTGAAGCGGCAGTGGTGAATACCCAAGGAAAGTTTAAAGGAAAGCCCAAGGGGCAGTGGGTGCCCAAAAAATTGAAGGATCAGTCCGGCCAGGATATCCTGGATTTGTCGTGTCACATTCACACGAAGAAGGATGAGGAGGGTAACTTGATTCTGCCCAAGCATACCACTCGACAGTGCAGACTCCTGATTCAGCAGTTCCGAGAGGGTTAGCCCAGTGAGAAGGACTCTGATAAGGACGAAGACAAGGAAAAGGACGATGGTTACCCGAAGGTCAATGCTACCTTGGTGATTTTTGCTGATGTTGAGAGCAAAAGTCGACTGAAAGTCATAAACAAAGAGGTGAACATGGTTGCTCCGGCAACTACGACGTACCTGAAGTGGTCAAAGACACCCATTACATTCGACCAGTCCGACCACCCAGCTCATGTTGCTACCCCCGGGTGGCAAGCTTTGGTGGTCGACCCAGTCGTTGGGGGCACCCGACCGACTAAAGTTCTCATGGATGGAGGCAGTGGTCTGAACATTTTATATGCTGAGACCCTCCAGGGGATGGGCATTCCAATGTCTTGACTCAGTGAAAGCAATATGCAGTTCCACGGAGTCATCCCAGGGAAGAAGGCAAAGTCACTCGGACAGATTGCTCTTGATGTGGTTTTTGGTGATTCCAAGAATTTCCGCAAAGAGAAGCTGACGTTTGAAGTGGTCAATTTTCACAGTGCCTATCATGCCATTCTGGGCAGACCGGCGTATGCTCGTTTCATGGCTCGACCATGTCACGTATATCTCAAACTGAAGATGCCTAGACTCAAAGGTGTGATCACGGTCACTGGGAATAGACAGAGAGCGGAGGAATGCCTCCAGAAAGGTTCCAAGATAGCTGATGAGCAAATGGCGGTGGTGGAGCTGGAAGAGTACAAGAAGAATGCTGACCCGAGTGATTTGCTCTGGTCCAAGAAACCCGCTTCTGACTCAGCATTTCAGTCGGCTGGCGAGACGAAGCCAGTTCACATTCACCCAGAAGATCCCACAGCTACTCCGACCCACATTTCAACAACACTCGACAGCAAATAGGAAGCCGCGCTCATCCAGTTCCTCCGTGAGAACTGGGACATCTTCGCATGGAAACCATCAGACATGCTAGGTGTACCCAGGGGACTGGCCGAGCACCGTTTGCGTGTCGAATCCAAAGCCAAACCTGTCAAGGAGCACCTCCGTCGGTCCGCCGTGGAGAAGAGGAAGGCGATTGGCGAGGAAGTGGCTCGGCTCTTAGTAGCTGAGTTCATACGCGAGATATACCACTCCGAGTGGCTCGCCAACGTCGTCATGGTACCTAAGAAGGATAAATCACTCTGCATGTGCATTGACTTCAAACATATCAATTGGGCCTGCCCGAAAGATCATTTTCCGCTCCCCCGCATTGATCAGATAGTCGACTCGACTGCGGGGTGTGAGCATTTGTCTTTTCTTGATGCGTATTCCGGATACTATCAGATTCGACTGTATGGGCCAGATGAAATAAAAACGGGCTTCATCACCCCATTCGGGTGTTTTTGCTATATCACTATGCCATTCGGTCTCAAAAATGCTTGCGCCACATTCATGCGCATGATCCAGAAGTGTCTGCTCACTCAGATCAGTCGGAATGTGGAGGCATATATGGACGATATCGTGGTTAAGTCACGCAAGAGTTCCAACTTGCTGTCTGACCTCGCTAAAACATTTGCCAATCTGAGAAGATATCACATCAAGCTGAATCTGTCCAAGTGCACATTCGGAGTTCCCGGAGGAAAGTTGCTCGGTTTTCTCGTTTTCGAACGAGGAATAGATGCATATCCCGAAAAGATTAGTGCAATTCTCCGAATCTAACGCCCTGTGCGTGTGCATGATGTTCAGAAGCTTACAAGTTGCCTTGCTGCATTAAGTCGATTCATTTCTCGCCTCGGTGAAAAGGCATTGCCTCTTTACCGACTGATGAAAAAGTCTGATACATTCGAGTGGACTCCTGAAGCTGAAGCAGCATTTGCGGAGCTCAAAGCCCTACTTTCCACCCAGCCGGTGCTTGTTGCCCCAATTAGCAAAGAGCCTCTACTGTTATATATTGCAGCCACTGGTCAAGTTGTCAGCACAGTGCTCACGGTAGAGCGGGAAGAAGAAGGCAAGGCCTATAAAGTTCAACGCCCAGTATATTACATTTCTGAAGTCTTGACTCCATCCAAGCAAAGGTATCCGCATTACCAGAAGCTTGTCTATGGAATTTACTTGACTGCAAAGAAAGTTGCACATTATTTCCAAGACCACTCGGTTTCAGTCGTCAGCGACGCTGCATTGTATGAAATTTTGAACAATCGAGATGCAACCGGTCGAGTGGCTAAGTGGGCAATTGAACTTCTTCCTCTGGACATCAAGTTAAAGCAAAAAATGCGATCAAGTCTCAAGCAATCGCAGATTTCTTGGCGGAGTGGATTGAGCAACAGCAGCCGACTCAAGTTCACTCGGAACACTGGACCATGTTCTTTGATGGATCCAAGATGTTAAATGGTTCTGGTGCCGGAGTAGTCCTGGTGTCCCCAAGAGGTGATAAACTCAGTTATGGCCTCCATATTCACTTCGATTCCTCCAATAATGAAGCTGAGTACGAAGCGCTCCTCTACGGGTTGCGTATGGCCATCTCACTCGGCGTCCGTCGCCTGATGGTCTACGACGACTCGGATTTGGTGGTCAATCAGGTGATGAAGGAGTGGGATGTCAGGAACCCTACCATGACCGGGTATTGCAATGCAGTGAGGAAGTTGGAAAAGAAGTTTGAAGGGTTGGAGCTCCACCACATTCCCCGAATCAAGAATCAAGCTGCAGATGACTTGGCAAAAATAGGTTCCACTCGGAAGCCTATCCCCAGCAATGTGTTTCTTGAGCATCTCCGTTCCCCGTCAGTGTAGGAAGATCCCTTTACTGAAGAACCTCCCTAGCCGATAAGTGCTACCAATCCGACTGAAGTCGAAGTGCCAGCAGTTATCGATCTGGTTATGGAGATGCTGGTAATCACCCCCGACTGGACAGTGCCGTATATTGCATATCTGCTTAGGCAGGAGCTTCCAGAGGATGAAGTTGAAGCACGTCAGATCGTCTGCAGGTCCAAGGCCTTCACAGTGATTGGCGGGTAGCTCTACAGAGAAAGCGTTACTGGCATGGCTCAGCGATGTATCTCTCCAGAAGAGGGTAGACTGATATTGGATGAGATCCACTCGGGGACCTGTGGTCACCATGCGTCCTCCCGGACCATCGTGGCCAAAGCATACCGAGCAGGATTTTACTGGCCACGGGCCAATGAAGTTGCGAAAGAGATCGTTGAGAAGCGTGAAGGTTGCCAGTTTTACTCGAACATGTCTCACAAGCCCGCATCTGCTTTAAAGACTATTCCACTCATCTGGCCGTTCGCTGTGTGGGGGGTTGGACATGATTGGGCCGCTAAAGACCGGCAGAAGTGGTTTCACTCATCTGCTTGTGGTAGTCGACAAGTTCACCAAGTGGATTGAAGCCAAACCAATCAAGAACTTAGATTCAAGCACAACCATCAGTTTCATAAGAGAGCTGATTTTCCGATGTGGAGTTCCGCACAGCATCATCACAGACAATGGCTCAAATTTCGACTCGGAAGAGTTCAGAGCATTCTGCGCTTCTCAAGGCACTCGGGTGGATTACGCATCCGTTGCGCACCCGCAGTCGAATGGTCAAGCTGAAAGAGCAAATGGTCTGATCCTCCAAGGTTTGAAACCTCGACTCATGCGTGACCTTAAGCACGCAGCTGGAGCTTGGGTAACTGAGTTGCCGTCTGTTTTGTGGGGATTGAGGACAACTCCCAACCGATCCACTAACCGAACCCCTTTCTTCATGGTGTATGGGGCTGAAGCCGTGCTTCCTAGTGACTTACTTCACAATGCACCCCGAGTGGAACTTTTCTCAGAAGCTAAGGCAGAGCAAGCACGTCAGGATGCCGTAGATCTTCTAGAGGAAGAGCGAGAGATGGCTTTGATCCGGTCGACTATTTATCAGCAAGACCTTCGTCGATTCCACGCTAGAAACGTCAAAGGTCGAGCATTTTAAGAAGGAGACCTTGTGCTCCGAGTGGATCAGCAACAGCCTCATAAGCTCGCCCCTGCATGGGAAGGCCCTTTCGTCGTCACCAAAGTACTTCACAATGGGGCATATCACCTTTACAACCTGGCTCAGAAGAAAGACGAGCCGTGATCCTAGAACGTAGATCTTCTTCGTTGTTTTTATACTTGACGGTCAGATTGTCAAGATGTAATAAGAGTACTTGTTAAGCCGTTTATCAAGACGTGATTCCCGCAGTCTCTTAATGATTGTTCTCGCAATAAACATGTGTTCAAATCCCCCAGTGGGTGGCTTAGTCGCGAACCAGTTTCGCCTAAGTTTCAAAACTACTCCGAGTGGAGAGCAATCCTCCCGCTCGGAGACTTAGCTGCGATCCCGTACTCGCCTAAGTTAAAAACTACTCCGAATGGAGAGCGATCCTCCCACTCGGAGACTTAGCTGCGATCCCGTACTCGCCTAAGTTAAAAACTACTCCGAGTGGAGAGCAATCCTCCCACTCGGGGGCTTAGCAGCGAACCAGTTTCGCCTAAGTTAAAAATCACTCTGAGTGGAGAGCAATCCTCCCACTCGGAGGCTTAGCTGCGACCCCGTACTCGCCTAAGTTAAAAACCACTCCGAGTGGGGAGCAATCCACTCACTCGGGGGCTCAGCCGCGAACCAGTGTCGCCTAAGTTAAAAACTACTCCGAGTGGAGAGCAATCCTCCCGCTCGGAGACTTAGCTGCGATCCCGTACTCGCCTAAGTTAATAACTACTCCGAGTGGAGAGCAATCCTCCCACTCAGAGACTTAGCTGCGATCCTGTACTCGCCTAAGTTGAAAACTACTCCGAGTGGAGAGCAATCCTCCCACTCGGGGACTTAGCCGCGAACCAGTTTCGCCTAAGTTAAAAATCACTCCGAGTGGAGAGCAATCCTCCCGCTCGGAGGCTTAGCCGCGACCCCGTACTCGCCTAAGTTAAAAATCACTCCGAGTGGAGAGCAATCCTCACACTCGGAGGCTTAGCTGCGACCCCGTACTCGCCTAAGTTAAAAACTACTCCGAGTGGAGGGCAATCCTCCCACTCGAGGGCTTAGCCGCGAACCAGTTTCGCCTAAGTTAAAAACCACTCCGAGTGGAGAGCAATCCTCCTACTCGGAGACTTAGCCGCGATCCCGTATTCGCCTAAGTTAAAAACTACTCCGAGTGGAGAGCAATCCTCCCACTCGGGGGCCTAGCCACGAACCAGTTTCGCCTAAGTTAAAAATCACTCCGAGTGGAGAGCAATCCTCCCACTCAGAGGCTTAGCTGCGATCCCGTACTCGCCTAAGTTAAAAATCACTCCGAGTGGACAGCAATCCTCCCACTCGGAGGCTTAGCTGCGACCCCGTACTCGCCTAAGTTAAAAATCACTCCGAGTGGAGAGCAATCCTCCCACTCAGAGGCTTAGCTGCGACCCCGTACTCGCTCCGGTAACCTATGAGGTGGGCTAGTGGGCGGGTGTTTGGAAGTCGGGTGTTCATCGTGTGGTATTGTTATTGGTGAGTGTAGAAGGAGTGTGGTTCGTTGATGGGGGTGTTGGCGTCAGTAGGGGAGGAGGGAGGTGGTGAAGTCAAAATCACTCTGAGTGGAGAGCAATCCTCCCACTCGGAGGCTGAGCTGCGACCCCGTACTCGCCTAAGTTAAAAATCACTCCGAGTGGAGAGCAATCCTCCCACTCGGAGGCTTAGCTACGACCCCGTACTCGCCTAAGTTAAAAATCACTCCGAGTGGAGAGCAATCCTCCCACTCAGAGGCTTAGCTGCGACCCCGTACTCGCCTAAGTTAAAAACCACTCCGAGTGGGGAGCAATCCTCTCACTCGGGGGCTTAGTTGCAACCCCGTACTCGCCTAAGTTAAAAACTGCTCCGAGTGGAGAGCGATCCTCTCACTCGGGGGCTTAGCCGCGAACTAGTTTCGCCTAAGTTAAAAACTGCTCCGAGTGGAGAGCAATCCTCCCACTCGGAGGCTTGACCGCGAACCAGCTTCACCTAAGTCAAAAACCCGATCACGTAAAACATCCTGGGAGCAGGAAAAGCAATATTCGGATAAACCCACCAAGTTCGGGCAAGACCGTCAAGTTTCAGAACCACAAGCAAAAGTACTCAGGCATCAGGCCCGAGAAAGTGTAATGGTTACAAGATCACTCGGCATCCCGAGGCGAATAAATTCGGATCATTAAAGTTTTTTCACTCAGCGGGAGGAGGACTCGCTGGCTCAACGAAGGTGTCCAAGTCAATGCCGTCGGTGATCCGAGTGGCTGCGTTAATAAAAGTCTCCATAAAGTCTTCAAAATAGAGTTTCTTCGTGTTAGCCACCTGGAGAGCCTTCAGCTTGTCCTCCCTAGCCTCCTTGCAGTGGACACGAACAAGTGATAAGGCCACATCAGCTCCGCAACGAGCAGCCGACTTCTTCCAAGCTTGCACTCGACCAGGGATATCAGTGAGGCGAGTCATCGGTGACTCGAGGTCATTCTGAAGAGTGTCCTCTGGCCATAGCTCCTTGTCTATCCGAGTCAGTGCGACCTTCAATCGAGTAATGTACCCCAAGACACTGTTGAGACGATCTTCAAGTCGCATCACATTCATCGCAGCTTCGTCTCTGACGAGTGACTTTGTGGGGTCCAAGCCTGGTTCAATCTGTTCGGTCTCCTGCTCAAAATTTTGGCAGAACTCTGCACAGAGAAAGAAAGTATGGGTCAGCAGCAGCAGCATTATGTGGAAGTTTCTGAATTCACTCGGACGAAGAAATATACCTTCAAGCATGATGTACATCTTCTTCGTGAGACCTCCCAAGTAAACCTCTAGCTCGTCTCTCTTCAGAGTGAGCTCATCCACCTTGTCAGCCAGCACCACTTTCTCTTCCCTCAGTTGTGCAGCCTCTTTCTTCGCATCATTGACAGCAGTCTTCAGTTTGGCATTTTCATCCTCAAGTTTGCCGACTGAAGCCAACTTTCTCTCAGCTAGTTCAGTCTTCTCACGCGCCAACTTCTGCGCCCCCGCAAGATTAGTGTCCTTCTTCTCCAATGCCTGCTTTAGGGTGTCTAAAGAAATAACATTCCTCAGTCGTGCTTGGAGTTGACGGTTTTCACTACGCACATCTGTTCGAGTGGATTCACTCGGTTCAAAGGATGGAAAGGAAAAAATATCAAGGCATACAGTCAGCAAGTTGTTACCTCCCATGGTTGCCACTTCATTCTGAGCATCTTTCAGATTCTTCTTGGCAAGCTCCAGATCAAGCTTGAGTTGGATCTTCTCCTTCTCCAGGGCAGCATACTGAGTACCAAGTTCACAAGATTTCTACGGTCAACAAAAAGACAATTCAGTCGACGAAAAGAAAGACCCTTTACTTCCGAGTGGAAAAAAGCAAATTCAGATTACTGATTATCAAAGGAGTTCTAAGACCACCGCCAAATCAAACATTCGATGGAGGTCTCGGGGATTACACCCAGTGGGTGCACTCAGCGTGCTCCCACTGGTTCGATCTTCCACTTGGCACGGCTTGTCCAGCCCGAGTGGAAGAAGAAAAAAAAAATCCTTTATTCTCAGACCCCCGCCGACTGCCCGCAGTCGACCGCGGTCTCAGGGACTACACGCAGTGGGTGCACTCAGCGTGCCCCCACTGGATCAGGTATCCACTCGGCACGGCCAGACCGACCCGAGCGAAGAGCTACAGACAAACATATTCTATAGACCCCCGCTGAATCAAACATCCGACGGCGGTCTCGGGGACTACACCCAGTGGGTGCACTCAGCATGCCCCCACTGGACCAGGTACCCACTCGACACGACTTGACTAACTCGAGTGGAAGAACTACATAGGAAAAGAAAACACCCAGTGGGTGTACATATGTAAGGCACAGACCCATGATAGATGTACATTAAAGGTTCCAAAATGCTCATCCACGGACGCCTTACGAATAACAAAGCAGCAGTTTTCAGATAGCATATCCTAGCAGAGCAAGGTTCAAGCTGAAGAGCCAATCGGAAATCAACTTACAATCGCACTTACTCGGACATTGTTCTGAAGGGTAGAACTGGCGTCGTAAGCAGCCTTGCTAGATTCATACACCTCTTTCATCCACTGCATCATCAAGCCAGCTTGGATCATAGCCTCCTTGGTAGCTCCTGTCTGGTCCTCCGGGATGTGATGTAGAGCAAATCCACTCGACGCTGGAGTTGGTGACACAACTGGAGGGATCAGCGTTTGAGGCTGCTCAGTCGGACCTGTAGTTTGGGCAGTCGACGCTGGAGGCTGGACAGTCGACAAAGGGTCAGCAAAAGAGACACCAACTCGAGGCGAGCTACCAAGTTCTGGAGCAGCAGGTTCAGGTGGCTGAAGAGACGTCCGACTGGAAGTCACCCTCTGGGCGAGGTTCCGCAAAGTGGCCGAGGCCCTACTTCTTCTCCCTGCACTCCTTGGAGGCTCCTCCTCGTCGTCGTCTGGAAGTTGGATAACATCTGCTGGCACTAAGATCACTCGATTGTAAGATCCCAATCTACCAACAGAACAATTGAGAAAATGAGAACTGATAATACCTGCTCGAGAAGTGGCCGCGTCTGCAGTCTCCGCGTCAGCTTGTTCATCGTCGATCTCCATATGGGACGTAGAGGTAGCCGCCCTGGGATTCAGAGTTCCACTCGGTCAGCAAAAGCATAAGGATCTGTGAGAATAAGACAGAAAGTGAAACGATCTGCAACAAAGACACTTACGTCGAAGTGATAGGCACAGCAACCTTGATCCTGGGCAAAGCCTTCCGAGTTTGGGTGGAGCAACCTTTGCCTGTTTGGCGATTTTCTCGGTCGGGTCAGGGGTCTACGTCCGAGCACGCTTCAGAGTACTAGCACTTAACCCCCCAGCCTTGCCCTGGCTAGCTGCAGGATCTTGGGTGTGCTTGGTACGATGCTCAGTACGCGGTGGTGACTCGACCTCCTCGTCGTCTTCCGAGTCGTCACTGTCACCTTCGCCATCGTCCGCATATTCGATGTCGGCGCTCCCCCTCGCTCTCCTCTTCTCCAGTGAGTTGCTCTCCATTGGGTATAGGCGAATACAGCTTCGTGAATACCTGCAAGACACAGATTGCAAAGATCAGTCAGACTACAATACAGATGCATATCGAAAGCAAAAGACAAAAACACTCGGCAAGATTATGTCTCACCTCTCCTGGGAGGTGATCGGCGTCGAATGGCAAAATCCGTTTTGCTCCACGAGGGTTATCCTTGTTCCCAGTAATGCTCCGAAGCCACTGTGCAACTGTCTCCTCTTGTACCTCCTCCGGGTGGGTCCGAGCAGTGTCGTCTGTGCCCGAGTACAGCCACATAGGGTGGTCACGGGCTTGCAAGGGCTGGATGCGTCGACCGAGAAACACTTCCAGCAAATCCATACCCGTCACTCCGCCCCAAACCAGTGCAATGACTGCGTCAACCAGGATGGCCACTTCACCCTTCTCCTCCTCCTCTACAACTAACGAATGAGGGGTGCGGGGTCTCTCCAAAGAAAAGGGAAGAAGGCCAGTCGACTGGCCTGGAGTTGGGACATCTTTGCAGTAAAACCAGGTCGATTGCCACCCCCTAACCGACTCAGGAAAGGTCATAGGAGGGAAAGAGCTCCTACCCCTCATTTGGATTCCCAAACCACCACACATTTGGATCACATGGGTCCTCTCATCAGTCGGATTGGCTTTTTTAACCGACTGAGATCAGCAAGTGAAGATGTGCTTGAATAGGCCCCAATGAGGATGGCACCCAAGGAAGTTTTCACACATTGAGACAAATGCAGCGAGATACAAGATGGTGTTTGGAGGAAAATGATGGATCTGAGCACCGAAGAAATTTAAGAATCCGCAAAAGAATGGATGTGGAGGTAGGGAGAAACCTCTCTCCACATGAGTCGTGAGGAGAACCCGCTCGCCGTCGCGCGACGCAGGCTCAATCTCTCCCCCGGCAACCTCCAGGACCCAGGCGCTATCAGGCTGTCGGCGGCGAGCTCCTCTAGGTCCTCCTCCGAGACCGATGAGCAGATCAAATCCCCTTGGATCCAGCCCGGCGGCAGTCCGGGCTGCGAGGTCGACCCCTTGGACGCTTTCTTGCCCTTCGCCGTTGTCTTCTTCGCGCGCTCCAGGGCCTTCGTCCTGTCCTTCACCATTGCGGCAGTGGTCATCGGGAGCGAGCCGGGCGGTGCAGCGTTGGAGAAAGCGAGGCGGGGGGGAGGGGATAATGATGGGCACTATTGCACGCATCGGCTGCGTCGCTATAAATATCCACGCGTCCGAGTGACTGACTGGTGGGCCCGAGTAATCTCGGCGCATCCCACAACCAGCGCCTGCTCGATACGTGGCAGAAAAGGTGGCGCAAAGATCGAGGAGTCCATCTCCATTTGCTCTGCTTACCACGCCACATCCCGACCTGCGCGCTTCTCCAAATTTCGAATCCCGTGAAATCCGGGCGCGGTGGGTCAGTCGATCACGCCAAAGATACTCAAGTCCAATCTGCTCAGTCCCATGCGACACATTTCACTCGGCAATTCCAGAAGCCAGAATAGATCGAGGTGACTGGCGAAAGATTAAACTACCAACATATTGTCGAACCTCAAAGAAGGTGTTCCCGAGACAGCGAGTCGGGTCGAAGTCAGCTTCAATCCTTCTTCACTCGGTCCTCGATCCATTCGGGGGCTAATGATGATGACATGTACCTAGGGTAGGGTCATAGGCCTGACCTACATGCTCTACCCAAGGACATTACACAAGAGGCCGAGGCCCACAAAGATAAACAAGAGATGCCGACTGAAATCGTCATGAAGTGCAATACACTCGACAGAAGATCTCACTCTGATACCCCAATTCCACTCGACCGCCGTTATCCACTCGGGAGACAAGAATCCACTCGGAGTACAGAATACCTAGAGTCACCCCTGGATGGCAACGGTCAGGCATTTACTCCGTCATCATAAAGATCAGTTAATACGGGCGTTACCAGTAATGTGCGTGACATAATACTCTTATTGAATCCTGGTGTAATGGAGGGCTGCGAGGGGTCGACGTACTCTATATAAGCCACCCCTCCCCTCTTGCACAAGGGTTCGCACTCCCTGTAACTATTCAACACTCCAATCGACAAAGCCTCCGCGGCACCGAGACGTAGGGTTGTTACCTCCTCCGAGAGGGGCCTGAACTCGTAAACCTGAGTGTACAACCGCGCCGTAGCTAGGACTCTGCCTTCTCCTACGTACCCCCTACTTCTACTGTCAGACTCGTTCCCACGACACCCCTCCGTGATGGTGTCTAGATTGGATCTGTGGTTTCTGGAAGTTGCGGCGGCTGGAATTGTGTTTCGTCGACTCCCCTAGGGTTTTTGGATTTTCGGGGTATTTATAGAGCAAAGAGGCGGTGCGGGAGGCGGCTGAGGTGGGAACAATCCACCAGGGCGCGCCTGGGCTCCCAGGCGCGCCCAGGTGGGTTGTGCCCTCCTCAGAGCCCCCCTCTGGTACTTCCTTGGCCCATCGTGTGTCTTCTGGTCCAAAAAATTCTCCAAAAAGTTTCGCTGCATTTGGACTCCGTTTGGTATTGATTTTCTGCGAAGTAAAAAACAAGCAAAAAACAACAACTGGCACTGGGCACTATGTCAATAGGTTAGTCCCAAAAAATGATATAAAGTTGCTATAAAATGATTGTAAAATGTGGCACCCGATCCGCATGGAGCAGGGGGCCTTCGCACGTCAGCCCAGGATAACACCTGACGCACGACAGGTACATGATATAGCATTTCAGGTACAAGAATATTCATCAAATACATGCTTGGAGGATTACATCATTGATGAATACAATGTGTGGCATAGCTCTAAGGCTATCTAAATGGCGGCGGAAGTCTTGGTTTGGCAGCACATCAACTCTGGCTGGGCTCCACAACTCACAGGACTGGCAAGGTTACGTCCTAGCGCGACGAATCCCCTCCTGCAATCTGGCCACGTGCAAGTCCAGGTGAGTACTTTGAATGTACTCGCAAGACAACCAAATATATAGCATCCAAACAAGCAGATGACAAAGCAAGAACCAAGCGCATGCAACAACCTACTTCACAACAGTAGCTAAGCATGGCATGACATAGATCAAACTAAGCATGGCCAACATCATAGCATCTACTAACATGGCAATACATAACATGGCATAGCATAGCATCTCAATCATAACATGACATGGCATAGATGTATCTACAAGACATGGATACATGCATGAAGTATGTTGAAAATAAACTACCAGTTACCTCCCGTGAAGACATATTGTTCATCAATCACTTACTTATCCACTGCCTCTCTAGGCAAAATCATGACTCACCGAGATCTCATCTCGTGATCGTATCAGAACATCACCGTGGCTTCTCACGACTATCTCATAGTCCAAGTCACCACATTCTTTATAGCACCTCATTTATCAATTTGGTTATATTAGGTTTATCCTCCCTTTCGACCGAGACCCGATAGTGTGACCTACTACGAACTGTGCCCATGACCGAGGACGCGGCTATCGATAGATTTAACACACACTCTGTAGAGGTTAGCACACTGTACCCACACTACGGAACCCATGGCCTCGCACTCCCATTCGGGTGGACCAACGACATTCCGACAAAACCGATCCATTGCCCATGACACTCTCCCGGCCACTCCAACAAACTCCCTTCTTGGGCTAAGTCATGGGTGGCCCCGTGTCTACCAAAGACATCCAACGGCCACCGTCGTGGCAAAACAATAAATGGTCCCAAACGGGGACATGTGCACATAACCAAACTCGGGCTCACAAGGCTTATGTCCGCCTACCTGATCAGGGTAGCGCGTGCCCATAACCTTCCCTCGTTGGAGGCACCGGCGAGAGGCATGACAATAGATCACATTAAGGCCCTCCCATAAAAGGCAAGTGTGGCTGCACTGGAGAAGCTCGATTTGGTGGCACTATGACTCGATCCCATCGATGACGGAGGAGATTTGTTATTATTAAGTCATGTTATTATCTTCTCCATCATCATCAACATGCAAGCATGATTAACATGGATGCAACAATGAGCATGAACATACAAATGCATGAGCAAAATACCAAGCTTCTTGAGTGAACAACTATAGCATAAAGAACATGGCAATACCAGGTACTAGCATATCAACGGTGTACCACAATCATCATAGCATTTATATCAATGACATGAAACTAAAATAAGCAGTGACATGACATTATCAATAACAACATCCTAGTTAGCATGGCAAAAGATAACAGAAAAGCACACGCATGCATGGCAAGCACGATAAACATACATCATAACGGAATAACTGCAGACGAAACTGATAAGAAACGACTGCAACTACACACACACAAGGTGCAAGCAAAGTCAACATGCAAGTTCGGGGCTCATGATAAGAGGTTGGCTTGCCTAGGGGGTCGAGGAATACTCCGGGAAGAAGTGTGATCACCTCACGGAAGAATTTGCGGAGAAGGGTTCGCTCTCAGAGGGGCTGGATATAGGGCAGGGCAAAATGGGCATTTTCAGAATGTGCAAACATCAAGAAAATGGTACCATCAGAAAGAGCTCGACGAACAAAGAACATGAGCGCTGGAATCACCTCGATCGGAGTTACGACCGCAAAGTTGTGGCCGTTCACTTTTTAGGCAGAAAAGGGCTAAAACAGTGAACGCTCACAAAATAATGCATTCGGCCGGCGGGCTAGGCAGAAAGCATATTTTCTATAATACGCTTTCGCGCAGGGAAAGCGCCTTTCAGCCGTAACCGCAGAAAAGTACGCCTTCGTCTTGGGAAAACGCATCCACGCGAATACGTTTCCACTTGAACTGGTCAACGGGCCTGCCCGGTCAGCGCCTGAGAGGCTGACGCGCGGGGCCCACCGCATCTTCTTTTTCCTCCCGCCTGGCCTTCCTCTCCACCGCGACACAGAGAACAGGGGCGGGCCGGCCGCCGGCCTAGCCGTCGCCCCGCTGCTCCCCAGGGCCGGCCGGTGAGCTCAGGCGCTCCACCACTCTTCGCCGCACCTGATGGTGGCCTCGGGGTTGCTTGGGGTGGCTCACAGCGACGGCGCCATGGAGCGGCCGCGGCGGCCGAACACGGCAAGTGGAGGAACCGCGCCGGCAGGGTCCCCCCGCCGGAGATGGGGACGGCGGAGGCTCTGCAGGATCCAGGGGAGGTTGGGGACGCTGAAGAAAAGGAGGGGGAAGGGCCGCGGGGAGGAAATGGCCGAGGGGATCGGCGGCGACCATTCGGCCATGGAGGGGACTGGAGGAGCTCCGAGGCTCCGGGAAGCTAATGGAGGGCTGCGAGTGCTTGGGGAGGGGTTGCTGACTGCGAGGGGCTCGAGGGCGTGCTTAAATAGCCGCGGGGAAGGCTCGAGAAGAGGGGGAGAGGTGGCATGCGGTTGGCGACGTGTCCGTGCTCCAGCGACGGACGCGGTGTCGGCAGGCGCGGCCAAGGGTCACGGGGAGAGGCGGGAAGGCGACGAGGGAGAAGCGGATGAGCAGCAGAGTGTCACGGAGACGAGCAGCGCTCGGGGACACGAGGAGGAAGAGGACACCGAGGGGAAAACGACGGTGCACACGGGCAGGAACTGTGCGGCGACGACGACGGCACGCCGAGGAAGAAAACGGAGGGGGAGAGGAGTCCAGGGGGAAGATGACGTCGAGGCTGAGCTGTTGGACATGCTGGGGTGAGCCAGGGCTGGTCGGAGCAGGCCTGACGGCGACTACAGGAGCTAGACCACCGATTTGGCCGGCTACACCCGTGGTCACCACGCAAACTTGGTGTCGACACGCGTTCTGGACGCCCCTGTTATGTCAGGCGAGTCGATCACTCCCCCACTAGCTGCTTGGTGCAAAGATCCAACACATAGGGCTCACGGTGTGACTGAATGTTGCTCAAGTCCAAAACAGCAGCAACCTGTTTGATATAAATTTTGGGCAGTGCACAGCTCCATAAGGAATGTGATTTGGGTGAGGTTGGTCACTTACTAAGGTGATCACTGTGCCAAAATATCAGCTCAAAACAATGAGTCTAGGTGGTACTTGCTGTGTAAACTGCCCCACTGACCAGAAATAAAGATGAGAAAGTAGCACTCACTAGGAGTGTTAGATTGGGCTAAAACTTGGCAAAGCTTGATGATTTGGACATATAATGATGCTGTAAAAAATTCATACCAAATGGACTTGCCAAAATGGTACTTCCTTCACAGCTATCCTCTCTGCCCAGAAACTTGAGAAAAAATCTAGAGAAATAATGGCTAGATGAAATGAGCCAAAATATTGGGGAGATAGGTTATATGGATAGAAGGCTTAGGGAAATTTTCAGCCAGAATGGACCAAGATAAAGTATACTTGCTTCACAAACTGAAAATTTGGACAGAAACAAAGAATTGATCCTGGGCTCACATAGATCAATGGAATGAGATGAGACTTGGAGTAGGGTGATTATATGAGCATTAGAGACTACTGGAAAATTTTAGCTCATTTTGATCATCCATGAAGGTACTTCCTTCACGGACAAGCAATCTGAACATAGACTTGAGAAAATTGCCAATGAAGATTGGATAGATGGATTGAGCTGATTTTTGGTATCCAGAGGTGATTTATCAATGTTAATCACCCTGAAAAATGTCAGCTCAAATGGGTCAAGGGTTCAAGCACTTCCTTTGCAAAAATTTCAGACAGGTCAGAAACTTGCATTGGATCATGTGCTCAAATTATGGCCTTTGAAGCATGGGTTTGGATAGAAATGGTGAATATACAGCAATTAAAATCTCCACAAATTATTTGGGAATTTTCCTTGCTATAAAAATGGTAGCTCCTTTGAAAAGTGGCAGAAATGGAATATTGGCTTAAAATAGAAAAAGGCAATTTTCCTTATTTAATTTTGGCCAATATTTTTGCCAGAGCTAGGATTAGGCATAAATATCATCCCCACAAATTTTCATGAATTTAGGAGATGGCTAGCTATGCCTTTGGATTTTATTCCTCAGAAAGGCAAAAGAAGGAATAAATCCCAAATGGAAAATATTGCATAAGACTTAGCAATATTTTTGCATATCCAAGATTTGAAAGGGTAGGAGGATCTCTGAGAAGATTTGGAAGATCAACAGATCAAGGGAAATGATGGCTCCTTTGTAGTCACAAAGGACATACCCAAATTCCAAAATTTGGAATTTGAATTATGAGAGAGGTTGAGATGGAGCAAATGAGGTCTTGTCTACTAACAAAGACATGGGCAAGTTTTTGAAAAGGTTGAAGATGACAAGGATTATCAGAGTCATCCAGCAAACTCAGGAGAAAGATTTGAAAATGATTGCTAGGAAGAAATAAGAGCACAAAAATTGATAACCCAATTTTGGGGCTGTTACATAAAACATCCAAAAATGATAATATAACAGCATGGAACAATCTAAAATTATAGATACATTGGAGACGTATTAGCCTCCACATCGTGGGTGCCCTCCTCGTGGTGGTGAGTTGCCTGAGCCGCTCCGGGCACCAACCTGCTGGCTCTCGAGTTGAGGTAAGCACGGGCAAGCTAAGAAAACACCTCGTAGTCTTTGTCGAAGGCACCAACGGTGGCCTCGAGAAAACGCCATGAACTGTCGTTTAAAGCAGCCAACCGTGTCGCGGCGTCGGCACGCGAGGCGTCGACGGTGGCCTCGGCGGCGAGGTGCTCCTCTGATACGTCTCCAACGTATCTATAATTTTTTATTGTTCCATGCTGTTATATTATCAATCTTGGATGTTTTATATTTATTTGCTAGCAACTTTATATCATTTTTTGGGACTAACCTATTGACATAGTGCCTAGTGCCACTTGTTGTTTTCTGCTTGTTTTTTACTTTGCAGAATATCAATACCAAACGAAGTCCAAATGCAACAAAACTTTTTGGAGATTTTTTTCTGGACAAAAGACACCCAGCGAGACAAAGAAGTGCACGGGAGGAGGCCCGTGGGGCCCACTAGGCACCAGGGTGCGCCAGAGGCCCCAGGCGTGCCCTGGTGGGTAGTGGAGCCCACGGGAAGCTTCTCCACTGACATCCACCTCTATAAATACTCTAAGATCCAAAAACCCTAGGGGAGTCGACGAAACACAATTCCAGTCGCCGCAAGTTCCAGAACCATGAGAAACAATCCAGAGGCTTTTTCCGGCACTCTACTAGAGGGAGCAACGATCAAGGAGGGGTTCTTCATCATCCTTGTTGCTCCTCCGATGATGCGTGAGTAGTTTACCATAGACCTACAGGTCCGTAGCTAGTAGCTAGATGGCTTCTTCTCTCTTTTTTATCTTCAATACAATGTTCTCCTCGATGTTCTTGGAGATCTATTTGATGTAACTCCTTTCCACGGCGTGTTTGTTGGGATCTGATGAATTGTGGGTTTATGATCAGTTCTATCCATGAATATTATTTGAGTCTTTGCTGAACTCTTTTATGAATGATTGTCATAGCCTCGTATTTCTTCTCCGAAATTTTGGTTTGGTTTGGCCAACTAGATTGATTTTTCTTGCCATGGGAAGAGGTGCTTTGTGATGGGTTCGATCTTGCGGTGCTCAATCTCGGTGACAGAAAGAGACATGGCACGCATGTATCATTGCTATTAAGGATAAAAAATGGGGTCTATTCCTACATGAATAGATCTTGTCTACATCATGTCATCGTTCTTATTGCATTACTCCGTTTTTCCATGAACTGAATACACTAGATGCATGCTGGAAAGCGGTCAATGTGTGGAGTAATAGTAGTAGATGCAGAATCATTTCGGTCTACTAATATTGGACTGATGGAAATATGCCCTAGAGGCAATAATAAAGTTGTTATTATTATATTTCCTTATTCATGATAAAGGTTTATTATTCATGCTAGAATTGTATTGATCGGAAACTTAAATACATGTGTGAATACATAAACAAATACTGTGTCCCTAGTAAGCCTCTACTAGACTAGCTCGTTGATCAAAGATGGTTAAGGTTTCCTAACCATAGACATGTGTTGCCATTTGATAACGGGATCACATCATTAGGAGAATGATGTGATGGACAAGACCCAACCGTTAGCATAGCATATGATCGTTCAGTTATTGCTACTGCTTTCTTAATGTCAAATACATGTTCCTTCGACCATGAGATCATGCAACTCCCGGATACCAGAGGAATACCTTGTGTGCTATCAAACGTCACAACATAACTGGGTGATCATAAAGATGCTCTACAGGTATCTCCGAAGGTGTATGTTGAGTTGATGTGAATCGAGATTGGGATTTGTCACTCCGTGTATTAGATAGGTATCTCTAGGCCCTCTCGGTAATACACATCACAAGAAGCTTGCAAGCAAAGTGACTAAGGAGTTAGTTGCAAGATGATGTATTACGGAACAAGTAAAGAGACTTGCCGGTAACGAGATTGAACTAGGTATAGAGATACCGATGATCGAATCTCGGGCAAGTAACATACCGACAGACAAAGGGAATTACGTATGTTGTCATAAAGGTTCAACCGATAAAAGATCTTCGTGGAATATGTAGGAATCAATATGGGCATCCAGGTCCCGCTATTGGTTATTGACTGGAGAGGTGTCTCGGTCATGACTACATAACTCCCGAACCCGTAGGGTCGCACGCTTAACGTTCGTTGACGCTAGAGTAGTATTGGGATATTTGATGAGTGGTAACCAAATGTTGTTCGGAGTCCCGAATGAGATCTCGGACGTCACGAGGAGTCTCTGAATGGTCGAGAGGTAAAGATTTATATATGGGAAGTCATATTTTGGGTTCCGGAAAAAGGTGCAGTTTTTTCGGTATTGTACCGGGAAGCTTCCAGAATGTTCCGGAGGATTTCGGAGGGGTCCGAAAGTCCACAAGTGGGTTCACCACGACCCAAGGGCTAGCATGGGCTGTGGGGAGGCACCTTGGCCTTATTGGGCTAGGCGCACCAAGTCCTCAAAAGCCCATGTGGATAGGGAAGGCAAAAAAGGAAGGAGTCATAGTAGGAATAGGATTGGACTTATTGGAGTCCAAGTCCTCCCCCCCTTAGCCGCGCCCTAGGGCTTGGAGGGTCTGTTTCCCACGCCCCTCCACCTATATATAGAGGGGAGGGGGCGCCCCAAGAGGATACACCAAGCCCTTGGCTCCCCTCTCTCTCCGGTTACTCCGTAGTTCCACCGCCTCGTCCCGGCGACGCTTAGCGAAGCGCTTTCGATGCTCCACCACCACCATCGCCACCACGCTATCGTGTTGGTTGTGATCCCATCTACTTCTCCTCTCCCGCTTGCTGGATCAAGAAGGAGGAGACATCATCGAGCCCCACGTGTGCTAAACTCGGAGGTGTCGTCCGTTCGGCACTAGATCGGTTGGATCGTGATCGGATCACGAAGAGTACGACTACATCAACCGCGTGATAAACGCTTTCGCTTAGCGATCTACAAGGGTATGTAGATGCTCTCCCCCTCTCGTTGCTAGGCATCTCCATGGATAGATCTTGCGTGTGCGTAGAAATTTTTTGTTTTCCATGCAACGTTCCCCAACAGTGGCATCCGAGCCAGGTCTATGCGTAGATGATATGCACGAGTAGAACACAAAGAGTTGTGGGCGGTGATAGTCATACTGCTTACCACCAACGTCTTATTTTGATTCAGAAGTATTGTGGGATGAAGCGGCCCGGACCAACCTTACATGTCCACGCACATGAGACCGGTTCCACCGACTGACATGCAACTAGTTTTGCATAAAGGTGGTTGGCGGGTGTCTGTTTCTCCTACTTTAGTTGAATTGAATTTGACTATGGCTGGTCCTTGAAGAAGGTTAAAACAGCAAACAGGATGAATCACCGTTGTGGTTTTTGCGTAGGTAAGAATGGTTCTTGCTAGAAGCCCGTAGCAGCCACGTAAAACTTGCAACAACAAAGTAGAGGACGTCTAACTTGTTTTTGCAGGGCATGTTGTGATGTGATATGGTCAAGACGTGATGTGATATATGTTGATGTATGAGATGACCATGTTTTGTAATATCGATAACCGGCAGGAGCCTTAGGGTTATCTCTTTATTGTATGAAATGCAAGCGCCATGTAATTGCTTTACTTTATCGCTATGCGTTAGCAATAGTTGTAGAAGCAATAGTTGGCGAGACGACCCTGAAGGAAATATGCCCTAGAGGCAATAATAAAGTTGTTATTTTATATTTCCTTATTCATGATAAAAGTTTATTATTCATGCTAGAATTGTATTGATCGGAAACCAAAATACATGTGTGAATACATAAACAAATACCGTGTCCCTAGTAAGCCTCTACTAGACTAGCTCATTGATCAAAGATGGTTAAGGTTTCCTAACCATAGACATTTGTTGTCATTTGATAACGGGATCACATCATTAGGAGAATGATGTGATGGACAAGACCCATCCGTTAGCTTAGCATAATGATCGTTCAAGTTTTATTGCTATTGCTTTCTTCATGTCAAATGCATATTCCTTCGACTATGAGATTATGCAACTCCCGGATACTGGAGGAATACCTTGTGTGCTATCAAATGTCACAATGTAATTGGGTGATCATAAATATGCTCTACAGGTATCTTCGAAGGTGCTTGTTGAGTTGGCATAGATTGAGACTAGGATTTGTCACTCCGAGTATCGGAGAGGTATCTCTGGGCCCTCTCGGTAATACACATCATAAGCTTGCAAGCAAACAACTAAGGAGTTAGTCACGAGGTGATGTATTATGGAATGAGTAAAGAGACTTGCCGGTAATGAGATTGAACTAGGTATGAAGATACTGACGATCGAATCTCGGGCAAGTAACATACTGATGGACAAAGGGAATTACGTATGTTGTCATAACGGTTCGACCGATAAAGATCTTTGTAGAATATGTAGGAGCCAATATGGGCATCCAGGTTCCGCTATTGGTTATTGACCGGAGAGGTGTCTCAGTCATGTCTACATAGTTCTCGAACCCATAGGGTCCGCATGCTTAACGTTCGATGACGATATAGTATTATATGAGTTATGTAATTTGGTGACCGAATGTTGTTCGGAGTCCCGGATGAGATCACGGACATGACGAGGAGTCTCGAAATGGTTGATAGGTAAAGATTGATATATAGGACGATGGTATTCGGACACCGGAAGTGTTTCAGGGGGTACCGGGTACTTATCGGGTCATCGGAAGGGGTTCCGGGCGCCCCCCGGCAAAGTTATGGGCCTTATGGGCCACGAGAGGGAACACACCAGTCCACAAGGGGCTGGTGCACCCCCATAGCAGGCCGGCCTGTGAGGAGGAGAAGGAAAGAGGGGAGGGAAAGGAAAGTGTGGAGTAGGACTCCCCCTTCCTTCCCTCGCCCCCCTCTTTCCTTCCCCCTTCTTCATACAAGGGAAGGGGGGCGCAGGAGGGCAGGAGCCCTAGGGCCGGCGGCCAGACCCTTGGGGCACACCCTGGCTGCCCTAGGCTGCCTCCTCTCCCATCCCACCTATATATACATGGGGAGGGGGCGCCACACAAGGACACAACATTGTCTTAGCCTTGTGCGGCGCCCCCGTCCACAATTTTCTCCCTCGGTCATATTTTCGTAGTGCTTAGGCGAAGCCCTACGGAGATCACATCACCATCACTGTCACCACACCGTCGTGCTGCCGGAACTCATCTACTACTTCGCCCGTCTTGCTGGATCAAGAAGGCGAGGACGTCATCGAGCGGAACATGTGCAGAACGCGGAGGTGTCGTGCGTTCGGTACTAGATCGGTTGGAGCGCGAAGAAAGTTCGACTACATCAACCGCGTTGTGAAACGCTTCCGCTTATGGCCTACGAGGGTACGTAGACACACTCTCCCCCTCTCGTTGCTAGGCATCTCCATGGATAGATCATTGCGTGTGCGTATTTTTTTTTCATGCAACGTTTCCCAACAGTGGCATCATGAGCCAGGTCTATGCGTAGATGATATGCATTAGTAGAACACAAAGAGTTGTGGGCAGTGATAGTCATACTGCTTACCACCAATGTCTTATTTTGATTCGGCGGTATTGTGGGATGAAGCGGCCTGGACCAACCTTACATGTCCACGCACATGAGACCGGTTCCACCGACAGACATGCAACTAGTTTTGCATAAAGGTGGCTGGCAGGTGTCTGTTTCTCCTACTTTAGTTGAATCAAATTTGACTACGGCCGATCCTTGAAGAAGGTTGAAACAGCTAACTTGATGAAACACCATTGTGGTTTTTGCCGTAGGTAAGAACGGTTCTTGCTAGAAGCCCGTAGTAGCCACGTAAAACTTGCAACAACAAAGTAGAGGACGTCTAACTTGTTTTTGCAGGGTATGTTGTGATGTGATATGGTCAAGACATGATGTTATATACGTTATTGTATGAGATGATCATGTTTTGTAATTTATCGGCAACCGGCAGGAGCCTTATGGTTGTCTCTTTATTGTATGAAATGCAAACACCATGTAATTGCTTTACTTTATCGCTATGCGTTAGCAATAATTGTAGAAGCAATAGTTGGCGAGACGACCACGACGCAACGATGGAGATCAAGGTGTCGAGCCGGTGACGATGGAGATCATGACGATGCTTTGGAGATGGAGATAAAAAACACGAGATGATGATGACCATATCATGTCACATACTTTGATTGCATGTGATGTTTATCTTTTATGCATCTTATTTTGCTTAGAACGACGGTAGCATTATAAGATGACCCCTTCACTAAATTTCAAGGTAAAAGTGTTCTCCCTGAGTATGCATCGTTGCTACAGTTCGTCGTTTCGAGACACCACGTGATGATCGGGTGTGATAGACTCTACGTTCACATACAACGGGTGTAAGACAGTTTTGCACATGCAAAATACTTGGGTTAAACTTGACGAGCCTAGCATGCACAGACATGGTCTCGGAACACTAGAGACTGAAAGGTCGAACGTGAGTCATATAGTAGATATGATCAACATAGAGATGTTCACCATTGATGACTACCCCATCTGACGTGATGATCGGACATGGGTTAGTTGATTTGGATCACGTAAGACTTAAATAACTTGAGGGATGTTAATTTAAGTGGGAGTTCATTAGTAATTTGATTAATTGAAGTTAAATTTATCATGAACTTAGTCTTAATAGTTTTTGCATATCTATGTTGTAGATCAATAGCTCGCGTTTAGCTCCCCTGTTTTATTTTTGATATGTTCCTTGAGAAAACTAAGTTGAAAGATGATAGTAGCAATGATGCAGACTGGGTCCGTGATCTGAGGATTATCCTCATTGCTGCACAGAAGAATTATGTCCTTGATGCACCACTAGGTGACAGACTTGTTGTAGGAGTAGATGCAGACGTTATGAACATTTGACAAGCTCGATATGATGACTACTTAATAGTTTAGTGCGCCATCCTTTACGGCTTAGAACCGGGACTTCAAAAATGTTTTGAACGCCACAGAGCATATGAGATGTTCCACGAGCTGAAATTGGTATTTTAGACTCATGCCCGTGTCGAGAGGTATGAGACCTCTGACAAGTACTTTGCCTACAAGATGGACGAGAATAGCTCAGCCAGTGAGCATGTGCTCAGAATGTCTGGGTACTACAATCACTTGAATCAAGTGCGAGTTAATCTTCCAGATAAGATAGTGATTGAAATAGTTCTCTAGTCACTATCACCATGCTACTAGAACTTCGTGATAAACTATAATATGCAAGGGATGACGAAAAAGATTCCCGAGCTCTTCGCGATGCTGAAATCGATGAAGGTAGAAATCAAGAAAGAGCATCAAGTGTTGATGGTTAATAAGACCACAAGAAAAAGGGCAAGGGAAAGAAAGGGAACTTCAAGAAGAATGGCAAGCAAGTTGCCGCTCCCATGAAGAAGCCCAAAGCTGGACCCGAGCCTGAAACTGAGTGCTTCTACTACAAAGGAAATGGTCACTAGAAGCGGAACTGACCCAAATGCTTGGTGGATAAGAAGGATGGCAAAGTAAAAAAAGTATATTTGATATACATGTTATTGATGTGTACCTTACTAGTGTTTGTAGTAGCCCCTTGGTATTTGATATCGGTTCAGTTGCTAAGATTAGTAACTCGAAACAGGAGTTACAGAATAAACAGAGACTAGTTAAGGGCGAGGCGACGATGAGTGTTGGAAGTGATTCCAAGGTTGATACGATCACCATCGCACACACCCTCTACCTTCGGGATTAGTGTTGAACCTAAATACAAGTTATTTGGTGTTTGCGTTGAGCATGAATATGATTGGATCATGTTTATTGCAATACGGTTATTCATTTAAGTCAGAGAATAATTGTTGTTCTGTTTACATGAATAAAACCTTCTATGGTCATACACCCAATGTAAATGGTTTATTGAATCTCGATCGTAGTGATACACATATTGATGCCAAAAGATGCAAATTTGATAATGATAGTGCAACATATTTGTGGTACTGCCGTTTAGGTCATATTGGTGTAAAGCGCATGAAGAAACTCCATGCATATGGGCTTTTGGAATCACTTGATTATGAATCATTTGATACTTGCGAACCATGCCTCATGGGCAAGATGACTAAAACTCCGTTCTCCAGAACAATGGAGCGAGCTAATGACTTATTGGAAATAATAGATACCGATGTATGCGGTCCGATGAGTGTTGAGGCACCCGGCGGGTATCGTTATTTTCTGACCTTCACAGATGATTTGAGTAGGTATGGATATATCTACTTGATGAAACACAAGTCTGAAACATTTGAAAAGTTCAAAGAATTTCAGAGTGAAGTGGAGAATCATCGTAACAAGAAAATAAAGTTTCTATGATCTGATCGCGGAGGTAAATATTTGAGTTACGAGTTTGGCCTTCATTTAAAAACAATGTGGAATAGTTTCACAACTCACGCCACCTGGAACACCATAGCATAATGGTGTGTCCGAATGTCGTAACCGTACTTTATTAGATATGGTGCGTTCTATGATGTCTCTTACTGATTTACCACTATCATTTTGGGGTTATGCATTAGAGACAGCTGCATTCATGTTAAATAGGGCACCGTCTAAATCCGTTGAGATGACACCGTATGAACTGTGGTTTGGCAAGAAACCTAAGCTGTCGTTTCTTAAAGTTTGGGGATGCGACACTTATGTCAAAAGGCTTCAGCCTGATAAGCTCAAACCCAAATCAGAGAAGTGCATCTTCATAGGATACCCTAAAGAAACTATTGGGTACACCTTCTACCACAGATCCAAAGGCAAGATCTTTGTTGCTAAGTTTGGGTCCTTTTTAGAGAAGGAGTTTCTCTCGAAAGAAGTGAGTGGGAGGAAAGTAGAACTTGATGAGGTAATTGTACCTTCTCTCGAATTGGAGAGTAGCACATCAGAGAAAACCGTTCCCGTGATGCCTACACCAACCAGAGAGGAAGCTAATGATGATGATCATGAAACTTCAGATCAAGTTACTACAGAACTTCGTAGGTCGAACAGAACACGTTCCGCACCAGAGTGGTACGGTAATCCTATCCTGGAAGTCATGTTATTAGACCACGGCGAACCTATGAACTATGAAGAAGCTATGATGAGCCCAGATTCCGACAGATGGCTTGAGGCCATGAAATCTGAGATAGGATCCATGTATGAGAACAAAGTGTGGACTTTGGTGGACTTGCCCGATGATTGGCAAGCCATTGAGAATAAATGGATCTTCAAGAACAAGACTGACACTGATAGTAATGTCACTATCTACAAAGCTCGACTTGTCGCAAAAGGTTTTCGACAAGTTCAAGGAGTTGACTACGATGAGACTTTCTCACCCGTAGCGATGCTTAAGCCGGTCCGAATCATGTTAGCAATTGCCACATTTTATGATTATGAAATCTGGCAAATGGACATCAAAACTGCATTCCTTAATGGATATCTTAAAGAAGAGTTGTATATGATGCAACCAGAAGGTTTTGTCGATCCTAAAGGTGCTGACAAAGTGTGCAAGCTCCAGCGATCCATCTATGGACTGGTGCAAGCATCTCGGAGTTGGAATATACACTTTGATGAGGTGATCAAAGCATATGGTTTTATACAGACTTACGGTGAAGCCTGTATTTACAAGAAAGTGAGTGGGAGCTCTGTAGCATTTCTGATATTATATGTGGATGACATATTATTGATTGGAAATGATATAGAATTTCTGGATAGCATAAAAGGATACTTGAATAAGAATTTTTTAATGAAAGACCTCGGTGAAGCTACTTGCATATTGAGCATCAAGATCTATAGGTATAGATCAAGACGCTTAATAGAACTTTCACAAAACACATACCTTGATAAGATTTGAAGAAGTTCAAAATGGTTCAGTCCAAGAAGGGGTTCTTGCCTGTATTATAAGGTGTGAAGTTGAGTAAGACTCAAAGCCCGACCACGACAGAAGATAGAGAGAGAATGAAAGTCATTCCCTATGCCTCAGCCATAGGTTCTATACGATATGCCATGCTGTGTACCACACCTGATGTGTGTCTTGCCACTTATCTGGCAAAGAGGGTACAAGAGTGATCCAGGAGTGGACCATTGGACAACAGTTAAAATTATCCTTAGGTGCCTTAAAGAGGACTAAGGAAATGTTTCTCGGTTATGGAGGTGATAAAGAGTTCATCGTAAAGAGTTATGTCGATGCAAGCTTTAACACTGATCTAGATGACTCTAAGTCTCAATCTGGATACATATTGAACGTGGGAGCAATTAGCTAGAGTAGCTCCATGCAGATCATTGTAGACATAGAAATTTGCAAAATACATACGGATCTGAATGTGGCAGACCCGTTGACTAAACCTCTCTCACAAGCAAAACATGATCACACCTTAGTGCTCTTTTGAGTGTTAATCACATGACGATGTGAACTAGATTATTGACTCTAGTAAACTCTTCGGACGTTAGTCACATGGCGATGTGAACTATGGGTGTTAATCACATAACGATGTGAACTAGATTATTGACTCTAGTGCAAGTGGGAGACTGAAGGAAATATGCCCTAGAGGCAATAATAAAGTTGTTATTTTATATTTCCTTATTCATGATAAAAGTTTATTATTCATGATAGAATTGTATTGATTGGAAACCTAAATACATGTGTGAGTACATAAACAAATACCGTGTCCCTAGTAAGCCTCTACTAGACTAGCTCTTTGATCAAACATGGTTAAGGTTTCCTAACCATAGACATGTGTTGTCATTTGATAACGGGATCACATCATTAGGAGAATGATGTGATGGACAAGACCCATCCGTTAGCTTAGCATAATGATCGTTCAAGTTTTATTGCTATTGCTTTCTTCATGTCAAATACATATTCCTTCGACTATGAGATTATGCAACTCCCGGATATCGGAGGAATACCTTGTGTGCTATCAAACGTCACAACGTAACTGGGTGATCATAAAGATGCTCTACAGGTATCTCCGAAGGTGTTTGTTGAGTTGGCATAGATCGAGACTAGGATTTGTCACTCCGAGTATCGGAGAGGTATCTCTGGGCCCTCTCGGTAATACACATCATAAGCTTGCAAGCAAACGACTAAGGAGTTAGTCATGAGGTGATGTATTACAGAACAAGTAAAGAGACTTGCCGATAACGAGATTGAACTAGGTATGAAGATATCGACGATCGAACTCGGGCAAGTAACATACCGATGGACAAAGGGAATTACGTATGTTGTCATAACGGTTCGACCGATAAAGATCTTCATAGAATATGTAGGAGCCAATATGGGCATCCAGGTTCTGCTATTGGTTATTGACTGGAGAGGTGTCTCGGTCATGTCTACATAGTTCTCGAACCCGTAGGGTCCGCACGCTTAACGTTCGATGATGATATAGTATTATATGAGTTATGTAATTTGGTGACCGAATGTTGTTCGGAGTCCCGGATGAGATCACAGACATGATGAGGAGTCTCAAAATTGTCGAGAGGTAAATATTGATATACATGACGATGGTATTCGGACACCGAAAGTGTTTCAGGGGGTACCGGGTACTTATCGGGTCACCGAAAGGGGTTCCGGGCACCCCCCGGCAAAGTTATGGGCCAAGAGAGGGAACACACCAGCCCACAAGGGGCTGGTGCGCCCCCATAGCAGGCCGGCCTATGAGGAGGAGAAGGAAAGAGGGGAGGGAAAGGAAAGTGTGGAGTAGGACTCCCCCTTCCTTCCCTCTCCCCCTCTTTCCTTCCCCCTTCTTCGTACAAGGAAAGGGGGGGCGCAGGAGGGCAGGAGCCCTAGGGCCGGCGGCCAGCCCCTTGGGGTGCGCCCTGGCTGCCCTAGGCTGCCTCCTCTCCCATCCCACCTATATATACATGGGGAGGGGGCGCCACACAAGGACACAACATTGTCTTAGCCGTGTGTGGCGCCCCCGTCCACAGTTTTCTCCCTCGGTCATATTTTCGTAGTGCTTAGGCGAAGCCCTGCGGAGATCGCATCACCATCACCATCACCATACCGTCGTGCTGCCGGAACTCATCTACTACTTCGCCCGTCTTGCTGGATGAAGAAGGCGAGGATGTCATCGAGCTGAACGTGTGCAGAACGCGGAGGTGCCGTGCGTTCGGTACTAGATCGGTTGGAGCACGAAGAAAGTTTGACTACATCAACCGCGTTGTGAAACGCTTCCGCTTACGGTCTACGAGGGTACGTAGACACACTCTCCCCCTCTCGTTGCTATGCATCTCCATGGATAGATCATTGCGTGTGCGTAGAATTTTTTTTCATGCAACATTTCCCAATAGACCCCGACGCAACGATGGAGATCAAGGTGTCGAGCCGGTGACGATGGAGATCATGACGATGCTTTGGGGATGGAGATCAAAAGCACAAGATGATGCTGGCCATATCATGTCACATATTTTGATTGCATGTGATGTTTATCCTTTATGCATCTTATTTTGCTTAGAACGGCGGTAGCATTATAAGATGATCCCTTCACTAAATTTCAAGATAAAAGTGTTCTCCCCGAGTATGCACCGTTGCCAAAGTTTGTCGTTTCGAAGCACCTCGTGATGATCGGGTGTGATAGACTCTACGTTCACATACAACGGGTGTAAGATAGTTTTGCACATGCAGAATACTTGGGTTAAACTTGACGAGCCTAGCATGTACAGACATGGTCTCGGAACAATGGAGACCGAAAGGTCGAACGTGAGTCATATAGTAGATATGATCAACATAGAGATGTTCACCATTGATGACTACCCCATCTCACGTGATGATCGGACATGAGTTAGTTGATTTAGATCATGCATCACTTAGATAACTTGAGGGATGTTAATTTAAGTGGGAGTTCATTAGTAATTTGATTAATTTAACTTAATTTATCATGAACTTAGTCTTGATAGTATTTGCATATCTATGTTGTAGATCAATGGCCCGTGTTACCGTTCCCTTGTATTTTTAATGTGTTCCTAGAGACAACTAAGTTGAAAGGCAATAATGCGGACTAGGTCTGTGATATGAGGATTATCCTCATTGCTGCACAGAAGAATTATGTCCTTGATGCACCGCTAGGTGACAGACCTACTGCAGGAGCTGATGCAGACGTTATGAACGTTTAACAAGCTCGATCTGATGACTACTTGATAGTTTAGTGCGGCATGCTTTACGGCTTAGAATCGGGGCTCCAAAGATGTTTTGAAGGCCATGGAACATATGAGATGTTCCAAGAGCTGAAATTGGTATCTCAAGCTCATGCCCATGTTGAGAGGTATGAGACCTCTGACAAGTACTTTGACTACAAGATGGAGGAGAATAGCTCAGCCAGTGAGCATGTGCTCAGAATGTCTAGGTACTACAATCGCTTGAATCAAGTGGGAGTTAATCTTCCAGATAAGATAGTGATTGACAGAGTTCTCCAGTCACTATCACCAAGCTACTAGAGCTTTGTGATAAAATATAATATGCAAGGGATGACGAAAACAATTCCCAAGCTCTTCGCGATGCTGAAATCGGTGGAGGTAGAAATCAAGAAAGAACATCAAGTGTTGATGGTTAACAAGACCACCATTTTTAAGAAAAATGGCAAGGGAAAGAAAGGGAACTTCCAGAAGAACAACAAGCAAGTTACCGCTCCCGTGAAGAAGCCCAAAGCTGGACCCAAGCCTGAAACTGAGTGCTTCTACTGCAAAGGAAATGGTCTCTGGAAGCGGAACTGCCCCAAATACTTGGCAGATAAGAAGGATGGCAAAGTAAGCAAAGGTATATTTGATATACATGTTATTGATGTGTACCTTACTGGTGCTCGTAGTAGCCCCTGGGTATTTGATACCGGTTCAGTTGCTGAGATTAGTAACTCAAAACAGGAGTTGCAGAATAAACAAGGCCTAGTTAAGGGCGAGTTAACGATGTGTGTTGGAAGTGTTTCCAAGATTGGTATGATCATCATCGCACACTCCCTCTACCTTCGGAATTAGTGTTGAGCCTAAATAAATGTTATTTGGTGTTTGCGTTGAGCATGAACATGATTAGATCGTGTTTATTGCAATACGATCATTCATTTAAGTTAGAGAATAATTGTTGTTCTGTTTACATGAATAAAACCTTCTATGGTCATACACCCAATATAAATGGTTTATTGAATCTCGATCGTAGTGATACACATATTCATAATATTGATGCCAAAAGATACAAAGTTGATAATGATAGTGCAACATACTTGTGGCACTGCCGTTTAGGTAATATTGGTGTAAAGTGCATGAAGAAACTCCATGCGGATGGACTTTTGGAATCACTTGATTATGAATCATTTGATACTTGCGAACCATGCCTCATGGGCAAGATGACTAAAACTCCGTTCTCTGAAACAATGGAGCGAGCTAATGACTTATTGGAAATAATACATACCGATGTATGCGGTCCGATGAGTGTTGAAGCACGCAGCAGGTATCGTTATTTTCTGACCTTCATAGATGATTTGAGTAGGTATGGGAATATCTACTTGATGAAACACAAGTCTGAAATGTTTGAAAGAATTTCAGAGTGAAGTGGAGAATCATCGTAACAAGAAAATAAAGTTTCTACGATCTGATCATGGAGGCGAATATTTGAGTTACGAGTTTGGCCTTCATTTAAAACAATGTGGAATAGTTTCACAACTCACGCCACCTGGAACACCACAGCGTAATGGTGTGTCCAAACGTTGTAACCGTACTTTATTAGATATGGTACATTCTATGATGTCTCTTACCGATTTGCCACTATCGTTTTGGGATTATGCATTAGAGACAGCTGCACTCATGTTAAATAGGGCACCGTCTAAATCCGTTGAGATGACACCGTATGAACTGTGGTTTGGCAAGAAACCTAAGCTGTCATTTCTTAAAAGTTTGGGTATGCGACGCTTATGTCAAAAGGCTTCAGCTTGATAAGCTCGAACCCAAAGCGGAGAAGTGCGTCTTCATAGGATACCCGAAAGAAACTATCGGGTATACCTTCTACCACAGATCTGAAGGCAAAATCTTTGTTGCTAAGAATGGGTCCTTTCTAGAGAAGGAGTTTCTCTCAAAAGAAGTGAGTGGGAGGAAAGTAGAACTTGATGAGGTAGTTGTACCTTCTCTCGAATTGGAAAGTAGTACATCAGAGAAAGCCGTTCCCGTGATGCCTACACCAACTAGAGAGGAAGCAAATGATGATGATCATGAAACTTCAGATCAAGTTACTACTGAACCTCGTAGGTCGACCAGAACATGTTCCGCACCAGAGTGGTACGGCAATCCTATCCTGGAAGTCATGTTGTTGGACAACAGCGAACCTACGAACTATGAAGAAACTATGATGAGCCCAGATTCCGAAAAATGGCTTGAGGCCATGAAATCTGAGATAGGATCCATGTATGAGAACAAAGTGTGGACTTTGGTGGATTTGCCCGATGATCGGCAAGCCATAAAGAATAAATGGATCTTTAAGAGAAAGACGGACGCTGACGGTAATATCACTGTCTACAAAGCTCGACTTGTTGCAAAAGGTTTTTGACAAGTTCAAGGGGTTGACTAGGATGATACTTTCTCACCCGTAGCGATGCTTACGTCTATCTGAATCATGTTAGCATTTGCCGCATTTTGAGATTATGAAATCTGGCAAATGGATGTCAAAAACTTGCATTCCTTAACAGGTTTCTTGAGGAAGAGTTGTATATGATGCAACCAGAAGTTTTTGTCGATCCTAAAGGTGCTAACAAAGTGTGCAAGCTCCAGCGATCCATCTATGGACTAGTGCAAGCATCTCGGAGTTGGAATATACACATTGATGAGGTGATCAAAGCATATGGTTTTATACAGACTTATGGTGAAGCCTGTATTTACAAGAAAGTGAGTGGGAGCTCTGTAGCATTTCTAATATTATATGTGGATGACATATTGCTGATTGGAAATGATATAGAATTTCTGGATAGCATAAAAGGATACTTGAATAAGAATTTTTCAATGAAAGACCTCGGTGAAGCTACTTACATACTAGGCATCAAAATCTATAGAGATAGATCGAGATGCTTAATAGGACTTTCACAAAGCACATACCTTGACAAAGTTTTGAAGGAGTTCAAAATGGATCAGTCAAAGAAAGGGTTCTTGCCTATATTCAAGGTGTGAAGTTGAGTAAGACTCAAAGCTCGACCACGGCAGATGATATAGAGAGAATGAAAGTCATTGCCTATGCCTCAGCCATAGGTTCTATAAAGTATGCCATGGTGTGTACCAGACCTGTTGTGTGCCTTGCCATGAGTCTGGCAAGGGGGTACAATAGTGATCCAGGAGTAGATCACTGGACAACGGTCAAAATTATCCTTAGGTACTTAAAGAGGACTAAGGAAATGTTTCTCGGTTATGGAGGTGATAAAGAGTTCATCGTAAAGGGTTACGATGATGCAAGCTTTGACACCAATCTGGATGACTCTGAGTCTCAATCTGGATACGTATTGAACGTGGGAGCAATTAGCTAGAGTAGCTCCATGCAGAGCATTGTAGACATAGAAATTTGCAAGATACATACGGATCTGAATGTGGTAGACCCATTGACTAAACATCTCTCACAAGCAAAACATGATCACACCTTAGTACTCTTTGGTTGTTAATCACATGGTGATGTGAACTAGATTATTGACTCTAGTAAACTCTTTGGGTGTTAGTCACATGGTGATGTGAACTATGGGTGTTAATCACATGGAGATGTAAACTAGATTATTGACTCTAGTGCAAGTGGGAGACTGATGGAAATATGCCCTAGAGGAAATAATAAAGTTGTTATTATTATATTTCCTTATTCATGATAAAGGTTTATTATTCATGCTAGAATTGTATTGATCGGAAACTTAAATACATGTGTGAATAAATAAACAAATACCGTGTCCCTAGTAAGCCTCTACTAGACTAGCTCATTGATCAAAGATGGTTAAGGTTTCCTAACCATAGACATGTGTTGTCATTTGATAACGGGATCACGTCATTAGGAGAATGATGTGATGGACAAGACCCAACCGTTAGCATAGCATATGATCGTTCAGTTTATTGCTACTGCTTTCTTAATGTCAAATGCATGTTCCTTTGACCATGAGATCTTGCAACTCCCGGATACCGGAGGAATACCTTGTGTGCTATCAAATGTCACAACATAACTGGGTGATCATAAAGATGCTCTATAGGTATCTCCGAAGGTGTCTGTTGAGTTGATGTGAATCGAGATTGGGATTTGTCACTCCATGTATCGGAGAGGTATCTCTGGGCCCACTCGGTAATACACATCACAAGAAGCTTGCAAGCAAAGTGACTAAGGAGTTAGTTGCAAGATGATGTATTACGGAACGAGTAAAGAGACTTGCCGGTAACGAGATTGAACTAGGTATAGAGATACCGACGATCGAATCTCGGGCAAGTAACATACCGATAGACAAAGGGAATTACGTATGTTGTCATAAAGGTTCAACCGATGAAAGATCTTCATGGAATATGTAGGAATCAATATGGGCATCCAGGTCCCGCTATTGGTTATTGACCGGAGAGGTGTCTCGATCATGACTACATAATTCCCGAACCCGTAGGGTCGCATGCTTAACGTTCATTGACGCTAGAGTAGTATTGGGATATTTGATGAGTGGTAACCAAATATTGTTCGGAGTCCCGGATGAGATCCCGGACGTCACGAGGAGTCTCGAAATGGTCGAGAGGTAAAGATTTATATATGGGAAGTCATATTTTGGGTTCCGGAAAAAGGTGCAGTTTTTTCGGCATTGTACCGGGAAGCTTCCAAAAGGTTCCGGAGGATTCCGGAGGGGTCTGGAAGTCCAAAAGTGGGTTCACCACGACCCAAGGGCTAGCATGGGCTGCGGGGAGGCGCCCTGGCCTTATTGGGTGAAGCGCACCAAGTCCTCAAAAGCCCATGTGGCTAGGGAAGGCAAAAAAGGAAGGAGTCCTAGTAGGAATAGGATTGGACTTGGAGTCCAAGTCCTCTCCCCCTTAGCTGCGCCCTAGGGCTTGGAGGGGCTGTTTCCCACGCCCCTCCACCTATATATAGAGGGGAGGGGGCACCCCAAGAGGATACACCAAGCCCTTGGTGCCCTTCTCTCTCCCGTTACTCCGTAGTTCCACCGCCTCGTCCTGGCGACGCTTAGTGAAGCGCTGTCGGTGCTCCACCACCACCATCACCACCACGCCATCGTGTTGGTTGTGATCCCATCTACTTCTCCTCTCCCGCTTGCTGGATCAAGAAGGAGGAGACGTCATCGAGCCGTATGTGTGCTAAACTCGGAGGTGCTGTCCGTTCAGCACTAGATCGGTTGGATCGTGATCGGATCGTGAAGAGTACGACTACATCAACCGCGTGATAAACGCTTCCGCTTAGCGATCTACAAGGGTATGTAGATGCTCTCCCCCTCTTGTTGCTATGCATCTCCATGGATAGATCTTGCGTGTGTGTAATTTTTTTTTGTTTTCCATGCAACGTTCCCCAACATGGACGTGATGCCTATATACATGATCATTGGCTTGGATATCGTCATGATTATTCGCTTTTCTATCAATTGCCCAACAGTAATTGTTTTACCCTCCGTATGCTATTTTCTCGAGAGAAGCCTTAGTGAAAACTACGACCCCCGGGTCTATTTCCTATCATATAAAACCAAAAATACCTTGCTGCGTTTTTCCTTTATTTTGTGTTTTAGCTAGATCTATTTATCAAATCTCATACAATTTTATCTATCTCAATACCGAGGAGGGATTGACAACCCCTCTTACGCGTTGGGTTGCAAGTATTTGTTGTTTGTGTTCAGGTGTTGTTTACATAGTGTTGCTTGGTTCTCCTACTGGATAGATAACCTTGGTTTCATAACTGAGGCAAATACTTACTGTTGCTGTGTTGCATCATCCTCTCCTCTTCGGGGAAATACCAACGCAGATACACGCAGTCATCTGGCACCTCTACAAATCTCTGCTTCCCTCTGCGAAGGGCCTATCTATTTACTTTATGCAATTTTTCTTTTTATTGAGTTTCCATCTTCTCTTATAAAGCACCAACTAGGGAACACTATTATCATACTTGTGCATTGGATATAGCTAATATTTGAGTGTGTTTCATGAATGGATCAATGATTGAGCATAATGGGCTAGGGATAGCTTTCTTTAGTGTTGATATTTTGAAAGACATGGTTGCTTGTTGATATGCTTGAGTATTGATGTCCTCATGTCAATTATAGACTATTGCTTTGAATCATCTAAAAAGTCCAAATGTGCATGCTACAAAAGAAAAGAATATATGATGAACATGTTAGGCAACATTCCACATCAAATTTTTTGTTTTTATCATTTACCTACTCGAGGAGGAGCAAGAATTAATTGTTCCATGCTGTTATATTATCAATCTTGGATGTTTTATATTCATTTACTAGCAACTTTATATCATTTTTTGGGACTAACCTATTGACATAGTGCCCAGTGCCAGTTGCTGTTTTCTACTTGTTTTTTACTTTGCAGAATATCAATACCAAATGAAGTCCAAATGCAATGAAACTTTTTGGAGATTTTTTTTCTGGACAGAAGACTCCTAGGGAGCCAAAGAAGTGCACGTGAGGAGGCCCATGGGGCCCACTAGGCACCAGGGCGCTCCAGAGGTCCCAGACGTACCCTGGTGGGTAGTGGCGCCCATGGGAAGCTTCTCCACCGACATCCACCTCTATAAATACTCTAAAATCCCCACAACCCTAGGGGAGTCGACGAAACACAATTCCAGCCGCCGTAAGTTCCAGAACCACGAGATCCAATCCAGAGGCCTTTTCTGGCAATCTGCCGGAGGGGGCAACGATCATGGAGGGGTTCTTCATCATCCTTGTTGCTCCTCCGATGATGCATGAGTAGTTTACCATAGACCTACGGGTCCATAGCTAGTAGCTAGATGGCTTCTTCTCTCCTTTTGATCTTTAATACAATGTTCTCCTTGATGTTCTTGGAGATCTATTTGATGTAACTCCTTTTTGCGGTGTGTTTGTTGGGATCCGATGAATTGTGGGTTTCTGATCAGTTCTATCCATGAATATTATTCGAGTCTTTGCTGAACTCTTTTATGCATGATTGTTATAGCCTCGTATTTCTTCTCCAAAATTTTGGTTTGGTTTGGCTAACTAGATTGATTTTTCTTGCCATGGGAAGATGTACTTTGTGATGGGTTCGATCTTGCGGTGCTCAATCTCAGTGACAGAAAGAGACATGACATGCATGTATCATTGCTATTAAGGATAAAAAAGATGGGGTCTATTCCTACATGAATAGATATTGTCTACATCATGTCATCGTTCTTATTGCATTACTCCGTCTTTCCGTGAACTTAATACACTAGATGCATGCTGGATAGCGGTCGATGTGTGGAGTAATAGTAGTAGATGCAGAATCGTTTTCGGTCTACTAATCTTGGACGTGATGCCTATATACATGATCATTGCCTTGGATATTGTCATGATTATTCGCTTTTCTATCAATTGCCCAACAGTAATTTGTTTACCCACCGTATGCTATTTTCTCGAGAGAAGCCTCTAGTGAAAACTACGGCCCCGGGGTCTATTTCCTATCATATAAAACCAAAAATACCTTGCTGCGTTTTCCTTTATTTATTTTATTTTGTGTTTTAGTTAGATCTATTTATCAAATCTCATACAGTTTAATCTATCTCAATATCGAGGAGGGATTGACAACCCCTCTTACGCGTTGGGTTGCAAGTATTTGTTGTTTGTGTGCAGGTGCTGTTTACATAGTGTTGCTTGGTTCTCCTATTGGATTGATAACCTTGGTTTCATAACTGAGGGAAATACTTACCTTTGCTGTGCTGCATCATCCTCTCCTCTTCGGGGAAAAACCAACGCAGATACAAGCAATCAGGAATAATTTCTGCGCCGTTACCGGGGAGACATCATCAACATCTATCAAGTACCCAATCACAAATCTCATCTCCTTGCAATTACTTTATTTGCCATTTGCCTCTCATTTTCATCTCCCCCACTTCTAAAACATTTTTGCAAAAAATACAAAAATATTTTTTGTTTGCCTTTTTCTTGCTCGATCTTTTGTTTGCTTGTGATCTTGTTTGCGTAGTCACTATGTCTCAAGAAAATACCAAATTGTGTGATCTTTTCAATACTAATTATAATGATTTTATTAGTACTCCGATTGCTACTCCCGCCACTAGTGCGGAGCCTTATGATATTAATGCCGCTTTGTTGAATCTTGTTATGAAAGAGCAATTTTCCGGTAATCCTAGTGAGGATGTCGCGTCTCATCTAAACACTTTTGTAGAATTGTGTGATATGCAAAAGAAAAAAGATGTGGACAATGATATTGTGAAATTAAAATTATTTCCTTTTCTTTGTGGGATCGTCAAAATTTTGGTTTTCATCTTTGCCATGAAATAGTATTGATTCTTAGGACAAGTGCAAAGATGCTTTTATCACTAAGTATTTTCCTCCCGCGAAAATTATTTCCCTTAGAAATCAGATCATGAATTTTAAGCAACTTGAGCATGAACATGTTGCGCAATCTTGGGAAAAAATGAAATTAATGCTAAGAAATTGTCCTACTCATGGTTTAAAACTATGGATGATTATACAAAAAAAATTTATGCGGGATTGAATTTTGTCTCTAGAAATCTTTTAGATTCCGCCATGGGTGATACTTTCATAAATTATTACTTTGGGTGAAGCTACTAAATTTCTTGATAATATTATGACAAATTATTCACAATGGCATACCGAAAGAGCACCTACTAGTAAAAAGGTCAATTTTGTTGAAGAAATTAGTACTTTGAATGAAAAAATTGATGCACTTATGAAATTAGTTGCTAGTAAAAATGCTCATATTGATCTTAATGGTGTGCCTTTGTCTACTTTTATTGAGCAAAACAGTGATCCCGTAGATGTGAATTTTGGCTCGCGAAACAATTTTAATAACAATGCTTATAGAGCTAATTTTAATCCTAGGCCTTTTCCTGGAATTCCTCTAATAATTATGGCAATTCCTATGGTAATTATTCTTATATTAATAATAATAATAATAGGATGCCCTCTGATCTTGAGAGTAATATTAAAGAATTTATCAATGCCCAAAAACTTTTCAACACTACGATAGAAGAAAAATTGAATAAGATTGATGATATGTCTAGAAGCATTGATAGAATTACTCATGATGTAGAAAATCTCAAGATTAAATTTTTTTCACCCAAGGTTGATGTCAATGAATCAATTAAAGCTTTATATGTTTCCATGGATGAAAGCAAGAAAAGAACCGCTATGCTTAGAGCTAGAAGAGAAATTTTGGAAAGAGCGTTTTTGCCCGATTGCTTTCATAGTAATGATGAATATGTTAAGATGATTGGTGTTTCTTCTATTGATTCCTTGTTTAGTAATATTAAACTTGATGATAAGGGGACTGAAGAAGAGTCAACTTTAGTTAGAGGGCGTCCCCATAATTCGGAGGGTGAAATCTTGTTGAAATTTTTGATAAAAGTGGGTTTGAAGAGGTAAAAACTTTAGCTAGTGATGTGCCCACTATTTTGGATTACAATGATTTTAATTATGATAGTTGTTCTTTAATTGAGTGTATTTCTTTGTTGCAATCCATGATAAATTCACCCAATGTCTATGAACAAAACAAAGCTTTTACTAAACATATTGTAGAAGCGACGATGAAAGCTTTAGAAGAAAAAATAGAATTAGAGATTTCTATTCCTAAAAATATATATGATGAATGGGAACCCATCATTAAAGTCAAGATAAAAAATTATGAGTGCAATGCTTTGTGTGATTTGGGTGCTGGTGTTTCCACAATTCCGAAATCTCTATGTGATGTGCTAGGTTTTACTAAGTTGGAAGAATGTTCTCTTAATTTGCACTTGGTAGTTTCTACTATTAAAAAGCCCATGGGAAGAATTAATGATGTTCTTATTCTTGCAAATATGAATTATGTGCCCATAGATGTTATTGTTCTTGATATTAATTGCAATCCGTCTTGTCCCATAATACTTGGTAGACCGTTTTTACGAACTATAGGTGCCGTGATTGATATGAAAGAAGGGAATATTAAATTTAAGTTTCCATTAAGAAAGGGTATGGAACACCTCCCTAGAACAAAAGTTAAGCCACCATATGAATCAATCATGAGGGAAACCTATGGAGCAAAAACTAAAGAAGACAATACTTGAATCTATGCATTATGCCTAGCTAGGGGCGTAAAACAATAACGCTTGTTGGGAGGCAACCCAATATTTATCCTTTAAATTGTTGTTTCTTTTCTGTTTTTCAATAAATACACAATTATGCCTCTTTTATGATTGTGCTTTTTATGTTTTAATTAGTGTTTGTGCCAAGTAATGCCTTTAGGATGGCTTGCGTGATAGTTGATTTGATCCTGTTGGAAAACAAAAACTTTTATGTCCAGTAGTAGAATTGTTAAAAATCACTGGAGCGATGAAAAATTCTGAATTGTTTACACAAGATTGATCTACGAATTTCCCCTGTTGTCCTAATTTTTCAGAATTTTTGGAGTTATAGAAGTATGAGCTTAATTCAGTTTTCTATAGACTGTTCTGTTTTTGACAGATTCTGTTTTCGTTGCATTATGTGCTTATTTTGATGAATCTATGGATTGTATCGGGGGGTATAAGCCATGGTAAAGTTAGAATACAGTAGGTATAATGCAATAACAAAATATGAATGGGTTGCAACAGTACTTAAAGTAGTGAATTGTTTTCTTATACTAACGGATCTCACGAAGGTTTTGTTAAGTTTTGTGTGATTGAAGTTTTCAAGTTTTGGGTGAGATCACGATGGATGAAGGAATAAGGAGTGAAAAGAGCCTAAGCTTGGGGATGCCCATGGCACCCCAAGGTAATATTGAAGGAGTGCCAAGCAACTAAGCTTGGGGATGCCCTGGAAGGCATCCCCACTTTCTTCTAACGACCATCGGTAATTTTACTTCGAGCTATATTTTTATGTGTCACATATCATGAGTTTTGCTTGGAGTGTCTTGTATTATATGAGTCTTTGCTTGTTTTTATTTTTAGTTTGCTACAATCATCCTTGTTGGACACACCTATTTGAGAGAGCCATAATTATGCTATAATTTGTTAGAATTACTCTATGTGCTTCACTTAATTTTTTTGAGCTATGGAATTGCTCTAGTGCTTCACTTATATCTTTTTTAGCACAGTGGTAGTTTAATTTTTGAAGAAATACTCTCAGGCTTCACTTAGATTGTTTTGAGAGTAAGTAAAATTTTAAAGAAATATCCTCTCATTGCTTCACTTCTATTATTTTGAGAGATGAAAATTGTTTTGAAGAAATATTTATGCTCTTGTGCTTCACTTAAATTTGTTTGAGAGCTTTGTTAGTAGCAATGGTAATATATGAAATTAGTCCCAAAGTGATAGATATCCAAGGGGGATATAATAAAAACTTTCATGAAGATCATTGGACATTATAAACTTGATTCCTTGTAATAGTTTTGAGATGTGGAGATAGTAATTTGTGAGTCATGTTGGTGAGTAATTATGCTTTAGTAAGAATATTGGTGTTAAGGTTTGTGATTCCCTATGCAAGCACGAAACTCAATAGTTATGCAATGAAGTTATATCCTACTTGTGGTGCATTATTCAGTGTTAGTTATGTGTAATGCTCGTTTATGATCGTTTTTGTTTTTTGGTTGGTTGCTTCTCAATCTATTTGCTAGCCTTTCCTTGTACTAAGCGGGAATACTGCTTGTGCATCCAAACTCCTTAAACTAAGTTGTGCCAATAAGTCCACCATACCAACCTATATGTGGTATTTCCATGCCGTTCCAAGTAAATTTGTATGTGCCAACTCTAATTTTCAAAATGAATTTCCTTTTTGTGTACCCGTGCCGCTCATGAAGCGGCAGGGGGTGGCCAATATTTTCCATGCTAGATATGTTATTCTCAAGATGAGTGTTTATTCACTTGTCATTGCGCGAGAGTGTGGCAGGTAATAGGGATGCCCAGTCCCGAAATGAAAGAAAAATATTTATGTTGTCAATAATAAATTCCTTGGAAAGTGTTGGTATGGAAGGCACCAGTGGATACGGCCATGGATTGTGAAAGAATGGTGGAAAAAGGAATAAACTTTATTTTATGTTTGGGAACCGGCTATGATTTATCTAGCATGGAAAGTATTGGGAATTCTCGGTCATTTTCATTGACAGGAGAAGCACGCCTCTCAAAACAATTTTATCTCTCAATTTAAGCTTTGAGCTCTCGTGATACGTCTCCAATGTATCTATAATTTTTTATTGTTTCATGTTGTTATATTATCAATCTTGGATGTTTTACATTCATTTACTAGCAACTTTATATCATTTTTTTGGACTAACCTATTGACATAGTGCCCAGTGCCAGTTGCTGTTTTTGCTTGTTTTTTACTTTGCAGAATATCCATATCAAATGGAGTCCAAACGCAGCGAAACTTTTTGGAGATTTTTTTCTGCCCAGAAGAGACCCAGGGAGCCCAAGAGGTGTACCAGAGGAGCCCCGTGGGGCCCACAAGACACCAGGGCATGCCAGAGGCCCCAGGCACGCCCTGGTACCTTGTGGGGCCCATGGTGATCTTTTCCACCGCCTCTCAGCTCTATAAATACCCAGATATTCCAGAGACCCTAGAGGAGTCAACGAAAAACAATTCCATCCGCTGCAAGTTCCAGAACCACGAGATCCAATCTAGAGCCCTTTTCCGGCACGTTGACGGAGGGGAAAATGATCACGGAGGGGTTCATCATCCTCATTGATGCTCCTTTGATGATGCGCGAGTAGTTTATCATAGACCTACGGGTCCGTAGGCAGTAGCTAGATGGCTTCTTCTCTCTCTTTGATCCTCAATACAATGTCCTCCTCGATATTCTTGGAGATCTATTTCATGTAATGACATTTTGCGGTGTGTTTGTTGGGATCCGATGAATTGCGAGTTTATGATAAGTTCTATCTATGAATATTTTTTGAGTCTTCTCTGAACTCTTATATGCATGATCTTCATAGCCTCGTATTTCTTCTCCGAAACTTTGGTTTGGTTTGGCCAACTAGATTGATTTTTCTTGCAATGGGAAGAGATGCTTTTTGATGGGCTCGATCTTGCGGTGCTTATTCTCAGTGACAGAAGGAGACATGACACACATGTATCATTGCCATTAAGGATAAAAAGATAGGGTCTATTCCTACATGAATAGATCTTGTCTACATCATTCTTATTGCATTACTCCATTTTTCCATGAACTTAATACACTAGATGCATGCTGGATAGCGGTCGATGTGTGGATTAATAGTAGTAGATGCAAGCAGGACTCGGTCTACTAATCTTGGACGTGATGCATATATACATGATCATTGCCTTGGATGTCGTAATAATTATTTGCTTTTCTATCAATTGCCCAACAGTAATTTGTTTACCCACCGTATGCTATTTTCTCGAGAGAGGCCACTAGTGAAATCTACGGCCCCCGGGTCTATTTCCTATCATATTATTTTCAGATCTATTATTCCAAAAACCCAAAAATACCTTGCTGCACCTTTTATTTCTTTATTTTATTTTGTGTTTTAGTCAGATCTATTTATCAAATCTCATACAATTTTATCTATCTCAATACCAAGGAGGGATTGACAACCCCTCTTATGCTTTGGGTTGCAAGTATTTGTTATTTGTGTGTAGGTGTTGTTTACATAGTGTTGCTTGGTTCTCCTACTGGATTGATAACCTTGGTTTCATAACTGAGGCAAATACTTACTGTTGCTGTGCTGCATCATCCTCTCCTCTTCGGGGAAATACCGACACAGATACACGCAATCATCTGGCACCTCTACAAATCTCTGCTTCCCTCTGCGAAGGGCCTATCTATTTACTTTATGCAATTTTTATTTTTATTGAGTCTCCATCTTCTCTTATAAAGCACCAACTAGGGAACACTATTACCATACTTGTGCATTGGATATAGCTAATATTTGAGTGTGTTTCATGAATGGATCAATGATTGAGCATAATGGGCTAGGGATAGCTTTCTTTAGTGTTGATATTTTGAAAGACATGGTTGCTTGTTGATATGCTTGAGTATTGATGTCCTCATGTCAATTATAGACTATTGCATTGAATCATCTAAAAAGTCCAAATGTGCATGCTACAAAAGAAAAGAATACATGATGAACATGTTAGGCAGCATTCCACATCAAAAATTTTGTTTTTATCATTTACCTACTCGAGGACGAGCAAGAATTAATTGTTCAATGTTGTTATATTATCAATATTGGATGTTTTATATTCATTTACTATCAACTTTATATCATTTTTTGGGACTAACCTATTGAAATAGTGCCCAGTGCCAGTTGCTGTTTTCTACTTGTTTTTTACTTTGCAGAATATCAATACCAAATGAAGTCCAAATGCAACGAAACTTTTTGGAGATTTTTTCTGGACAGATGACTCCCAGGGAGCCAAAGAAGTGCACGGGAGGAGGCTCGTGGGGGCCACTAGGCACCAGGGCGCGCCAGAGGTCCCAGACGTGCCCTGGTGGGTAGTGGAGCCCATGGGAAGCTTCTCCACCGACATCCACCTCTATAAATACTCTAAAATCCCAAAAACCCTAGGGGAGTCAACGAAACACAATTCCAGCCGCCGCAAGTCCCAGAACCACGAGATCCAATCCAGAGGCCTTTTCTGGCACTCTGTCGGAGGGGGCAACGATCAAGGAGGGGTTCTTCATCATCCTTGTTGCTCCTCCGATGATGCGTGAGTAGTTTACCATAGACCTACGGGTCCGTAGCTAGTAGCTAGATGGCTTCTTCTCCCTTTTTGATCTTCAATACAATGTTCTCCTTGATGTTCTTGGAGATCTATTTGATGTAACTCCTTTTTGTGGTGTGTTTGTTGGGATCCGATGAATTGTGGGTTTCTGCTTAGTTCTATCCATGAATATTATTCAAGTCTTTGCTGAACTCTTTTATGCATGATTGTTATAGCCTTGTATTTCTTCTCCAAAATTTTGGTTTGGTTTGGCTAACTAGATTGATTTTTCTTGCCATGGGAAGATGTACTTTGTGAAGGGTTCGATCTTGCGGTGCTCAATCTCAGTGACAGAAAGAGACATGACATGCATGTATCATTGCTATTAAGGATAAAAAAGATGGGGTCTATTCCTACATGAATAGATCTTGTCTACATCATGTCATAGTTCTTATTGCATTACTCCGTCTTTCCATGAACTTAATACACTAGATGCATCCTGGATAGCGGTCGATGTGTGGAGTAATAGTAGTAGATGCAGAATTGTTTTCGGTCTACTAATCTTGGACGTGATGCCTATATACATGATCATTGCCTTGGATATCATCATGATTATTCGCTTTTCTATCAATTGCCCAACAGTAATTTGTTTACCCACCGTATGCTATTTTCTCGAGAGAAGCCTCTAGTGAAAACTACGGCCCCGGGGTCTATTTCCTATCATATAAAATGAAAAATACCTTGCTGAGTTTTTCCTTTATTTATTTATTTTGTGTTTTAGTTAGATCTATTTATCAAATCTCATACAATCTAATCTATCTCAATACCGAGGATGGATTGACAACCCCTCTTACGCGTTGGGTTGCAAATATTTGTTGTTTGTGTGCAGGTGCTGTTTACATAGTGTTGCTTGGTTCTCCTACTGGATTGATAACCTTGGTTTCATAACTGAGGGAAATACTTACCTTTGCCGTGCTGCATCATCCTCTCCTCTTCGGGGAAAAACCAACGCAGATACAAGCAATCATCCTCCAAGATCTGGGGGTCGACACGAATGGCAGCCATCGCGACGTCATCCGCATGTGCGGCCGCGATTTGCTTCTCCGCTGCCAAATGCTCCTTGAGCTCCTGGCTGTACTGCGTGCACCATGGCTTAGGGCGGTGCTTAGTTGGAGTAGGGGTCGGTGATTTGGGTGGAAGGTGTCGTGCCGGCGGTCGGGGCATGTGGGATGTAGAAGGAGGAGGAGGATGGGGGTCGGGTGTGGATTACCTGCCTAGATCGACAAGGCCGAGCAGCATGAATGAGGGTTGCCGGCGAGGAGGCGGCGCTGCAAGCAAGGAGTGAAGGTTTGAACTTGGAAAGGAAGGCGGAAACAGGGGAAATGTGGCTTTTGGTAAGGGGGGGGGGGGGTAGATATTTCCACGTAAGCCGAAAATTTTGGCTCGATGCAGCGAAAAACTGGTGCGCAAAGTGTCATCAGACACGGTCCCTTATTCAGCACTGTGTACGATATGTGAACATCACAAATGATTCATATAGCTTACCCCATGTGGGATGAGTTTGAACGTGCAAATTTTGGTCCGAATTTCCCTGGTTACAGTGGTCATCCACATCATTGCATAATTCTGGTACACAAAAGAGCCTACAGCACACCCACACTTCTTAATCGAGCAAGTTCAACAATTAAACAGAGCTAGCTAACCTAAACATTACTCTAACAAATTAAAGACCAGCACTCTAAATTAAACAAAGAGTACTACTCCGGCTGGCGCTCGTCGATCTTCGCCGCCTCCTCCATGTCGAGCTCGAGCCCGACGATCTTGTGGGGAAGGGGCTCCATGGCATCCATCGCACCATACTCGGCAAGCATCTCGACATCCGTGTCCGCCATCTCTTTGGAAAAGGCCGCAACAAGCTGGGTGTGGGCGATCCCGGTCTGGGCTTGGACGGGCTCCATCGTGGCAAGGTATGCCGCGAAGGAACGGACGGCTGCTTGAACGCTCTCGGCGATTGCCAACTCTTCGGCCATAGGTTGCTGACTATTGTCCCAAAAAATGATATAAAGTTGCTAGTAAATGAATGTAAAACATCCAAGATTGATAATATAACATCATAGAACAATAAAAAATTATAGACGAATTATGCATCTTGCCTCAGTCCGGTCATCGGGGAGTTCTTGGCGGAGAAGGTAGGCGAGGAAGGGCTCGGTCCATGGCGCGATTACTGCCATGACTTCGTGAGCCGAAGACATTTCTTCGAGTGTCGAGCCCCCGATGATTTCGTCATCTGGTTCGATGAAAGGAGGGATGATCTGTTCTGGGCCACTGGCTCCAGCATCCCTGCCCTCGTCCTGCCACACCACGGATGGCTTAAAGAGCCATTCCAAAAAGGTGTTCTTGGGGACGGGGTCGCGCTTGGCGCCCATGCGGGCGAGGACGTCGGCAGCTTGATTGCTGTCCCTGGAGACATGATGGAACTCTAACCCTTCGAACCAGGCAGATATTTTGAGGACGACATTTCGATATGCCGCCATCATTGGGTCTTTGGCGTCGAATTTGCCGTTGACTTGGGAGATGGCGAGGTTAGAGTCTCCCCGCACCTCGAGCCGTTGTACGCCCATTGATGTTGCCATCCGAAGTCCTTGCAACAGAGCCTCGTATTCGGGCGCATTGTTGGAATCGGTGTACATGATCTATGGTACGTACCAGATGTTGTCGCCAGTGGGGGATGTGAGGATAACCCCAGCCCCCAGTCCGGCAAGCATCTTGGAGCCGTCGGAGTACATCGTCCAATGTGAGTGCATACTGTATTCTCTGGGGAGCTCGGCTTCTATCCATTCGGCAAGAAAATCAGCCAACACCTGAGACTTAATAGCTCGGCGTGGTTTGTACACGATTTCAAAAGGGAGGAGCTCTATGGCCCATTTGGCAATGCGGCCGGTGGCGTCCCTATTGTTGATTATGTCATTCAGTGGTACTTCAGATGCCACCGTAACCGAACACTCTTGAAAGTAGTGTCAGAGGTTTTGGGATGCCATAAAAACTGTATAGGCTATCTTCTGGTAATGCGGATACCTAGATTTGCATGGGGTGAGCACTTCTGATACGTAGTAGTTTGGTTTTTGTACCTAGAACTTGTGGCCCTCCGCTTCTCGTTCGACAACGAGAACCGCACTGACCATTTGATTTGTGGCCGAGATGTATAACAACATTGGTTCACCTATGCCGGGCGCTGCTAGTATAGGATTGCCTGCCAATAGTGTTTTAATTTCTTCCAATGCGGCCATTGCTTCATCGGTCCACTCAAAGTTTTTGGTCCATTTGAGCAGCCTGTAGAGCGGTAGTGCCTTTTCACCGAGGCAAGAGATAAAGCGTCTTAAGGCCGCAACACAGCCCACCAGTTTTTGAACGTGTTTCAGCTCCGTAGGGACCGCTAGCTGGGATAGTGCTCGGATTTTAGCCGGATTAGCTTCTATTCCTCTATGGGATGCAATAAATCCAAGCAGCTTGCCTGCGGGAACTCCGAAGACACATTTGTCTGGATTGAGCCGTATATCATAGGCCCGCAGATTGTCAAAAGTTTGGCGGAGGTCGTCCACCAGCTGGGTGACGTGTTTGGTCTTGATGACCACGTCGTCCACGTATGCCTCGACTGTCTTGCCGATTTGATTTTCCAGGCATGTCTGAATCATGCACTGGTATGTGGCGCCTACATTTTTTAACCCGAAGGTCATTGTGTTGAAGCAGAATGGCTCGTAGGGGGTGATGATTGCGGTTGCGGCCTGGTCGGATTCCTTCATTTTGATTTGGTGGTATATGGAGTAGGCGTCAAGTAAGCACAGTGAGTCGTGTCCGGCGGTTGCGTCGATGATCTGGTCAATGCAGGCTAAAGGGAAGGGATCCTTGGGGCAGGCTTTCTTTAGGTCCTTGAAATCGACGCACAATCGCCAGGATTTGTCCTTCTTAGGCACCATGACCAGATTAGCCAACCACTCGGGGTGTTTGATTTCTCGGATGAATTCGGCTTTGAGTAGTTTTGCTAGTTCTTCACCCATAGCTTGACGCTTGGGTTCGGAAAATCGGTGTAACGTCTGTTTGACTGGCTTAAAGCCTTTTATTATGTTCAGGCTATGCTCGGCTAGCCTTCATGGGATTCCTGGCATATCTGATGGGTGCCAAGCAAATATGTCCCAGTTTTCATGCAAGAATGCACGCAATGCCTTATCAACTGCAGTGTCCAGTTGAGCTCCCATGGATGCTGTTTTGTTAGGGTCCGTCGGATGCACCTGAAATTTAACGATTTCATCTGCTGGTTTGAAGGAGGTGGATTTGGACCTTTTACTGAGGGTTACATCATCTCTATCCACTATTGAGCGGAGTGTTGTTAACTCCTCGGCTGCGAGGGCCTCGGATAGTGCTTCGAGGGCAAGCGATGCTATTTTCTTTTTAGCCCGAAGAGCTCTATCCAGATCACTCATAACTGTGATCATGCCATTGGGCCCTGGCATCTTGAGTTTCATATACCCATAATGTGGTATAGCATGAAACCTTATGAATGCGTCACGCCCCAATAGGGCATGGTAGCTGCTATGGAAGGGCACAATGTGGAAAAGTAATTCCTCAGACCGGTAGTTATCGGGAGTGCCGAATACTACATTGAGAGTAACTTGTCCGGTGCAACGCGCCTCTTTTCCGGGGATGATCCCTCGAAAGGTGGTATGGCTTTGCTCGACGCGAGATCGGTCGAATTGCATTTTGTCCAAAGTGTCCTCGTAAATGAGGTTTACGCTGCTGCCACCATCCATTTGTACCTTTTGGAGTCTGAATCCGTCCACTATGGGATCGAGGACCAGAGCGGCATGTGTTCGGGCAAGGCGGGCTCTCGGCTAGTCAGTCTCGCCGAAGGTGATGGGTGTGCTTGTCCATGAGTTTGTCGCTGCCACCTGGTGGATTTGATTGAGTTCTCGAGAGCTCTCTTCCTCTGATTTTTTGAGTAAAACATCTCGTAGATCGTTAGGATCTCGACGTGGTTATTCAGGGGCGTTGTTGAACATCTGCTTGAGGGTGAGACCCCGAGGATGGTCTCTCTACTCTTTGCGACTTGCCTAACGACCCAACAAGCTCGAAGGCTATGATTCGGGTTCGTATTCAGCAGGACGGAGTGTATGGGACACAGTTTGTCCAATAGTTTGTCAAGGACAGTTCTGGATCCTGCCAGAGGTTTGTTCTTTTTCTCAGCAGGCTCGTGTTCGACCGGCCATCATGGGGGCATGCGCTTCATCCGAGCTCTTCTGGGTTCATCGGCATGGATTAACTCCATGCGCATCTGCTAAGCCTGCCAAGCGCTTTCCATGACGCAGTATTTGCGTACCAGATCTGATAGTTCGGTGAAGTTTTGAACGTGGTGGTGGGCAAGGGTGTTTAGGACTCCTTCGTCTCGGCACTTATGCCAGAAGGTCGCTATGATTTCCTGGCCGCTGCAGTCCGCCATTCTGTTTTTGACAAGGAGGAATCTGGCCCATAAGTGGTGGACCATTTCTCTGGGCTGTTGCTTTACATACATTAGGTCCAATATGTCGGGCTTTCCTGAGTTACTTGGGGAGTACTCGACGTGGGGGTGGGTGGGAAAAAACTTTGGATCCCAAAAGGTTGTGAGTCCAGAGCTTCGGCGGTGGTGTCCTGTATTGTTGCAGAATTCGGCGCGCCGGGCTCGGAATCCGGACTATCGGTCGGGCACGGTTGTATGGACTCAAGGTCATGCATTGAATTGGGGCTTGATCCCGGGCTCTTTCTAGGACGAAAATCAGATTCCGAGCTAGAGGCTTGGACCCGATGATCGGAAATCCAAACATAATCCGTTTTTAGCTCCGGTGATCGTGAGGGCGAGCCTTCAGCCAAGTCTTCGATGGTGGCGACCAGGTGTGTAATAGGCGGGACGTAAATTTCCCTATCATTGGGTCTAAGCCTGATCTGGTCATAGACCAAGGGTTGGCCCTCGGAAATCCCCATGGCTTGGATCCGGTCTAGTATCTCGTTCAACAATGAAAGGTCTGCTGTGTCCATGCTCCTGGAGTACTTGGGGTCGACCCGCAGTATTGCTGTTCGAGGGGCGTTCGAAACTGCGCCCGGGCAGTATTGGGCCAAAGCTGGTCTGGGCGCATCGACTAGATCAGGTTTTAAAGCCGGATTCAAGGTGGAGGCAGCCTCAGCTGCGGGGTTCGTCATTTCCCAAGTTAAGGCGTCGGGGTTTGCGGGCTCTTCAAGGGGAGAGGAAAACTTTGTTAGAGTAAGATCTCCCCGGGAGTCGGCGATGAACTCTAGGTTCCCAAACCTGATCTCCTGATCGGGGGTGAAACTTCCGACCTGGCCGAGGTGGCCGGTCAGATCAACGTGCAACACAATGCTGCCGAACGCGAAGATCTGTCCGGGGACGAAAACGTCCCTGTTGCGGACATCATTGCCGATAATTAGGCGAGCCATTGATCCTCTGGCGATCCCACAGCGGAATTCTCAATGAAAGCACCAATGTCGGTGTCAAAACCGGTGGATCTCGGGTAGGGGGTCCTGAACTGTGGATCTCGGATCAACGGGGAACAAGAAACACATGGACAGTATTTACCCAGGTTCGGGCCCTCTCGAAGAGGTAAAACCCGTATTGATGTGTGTCTGACAATTACAGAGTCGATCTACCACGAGATCAGATGAACTAAACCCTAGGCGAGTAGGATGATGGTTCTTCTTCTAGCCTCTACAAACTAAATCCTCTGGTTTATATAGACACCAGGGGTACCTAGGGTGACACATGGTCGGTTACCATCGGGGAATAAACATGCCGATTCTTCCATCTTGACTTGGAGGACACACCAAGGCTTCGGAGGTTTCCTTCCTATACACGGGGTCACCTTGTAGTTCAGCCTTTCTGATAGTTATAGAGCGGCCCACATGTTCGGCCCATAAGAACTAGACCGACAGCCCGAGGACCCCTTAGTCCAGGACTCCCTCAGTGATACCCAGGTTTTCAGCAAAAAATATAACTAACCATGCAAATGATAACTCTTAGAAAATATATTCACTCATATCAATGCCATAATCAACTAGCAAGGAAATAATAAAATATCTCAAATTCCAACACTTTGTCAAAACAATCATGATATAATATAACAATAATGGTATCTCGCTAGCCCTTTCTGAGACCGCAAAACATAAATGCAGAGCACCTCCAAAGTTCAAGCAGCGACTAAACATTGTAATTCATGGTAGAAGAGATCCAGTCATGATGCACACAACATTAACTAGACACAATGCATGAGAATGACAATAGTGCTCTCCAGACTAGTGCTTGTTTGAGAAGGTGATGACTCAATAATAAAAGTAAAATAACATAAAAGTAAATAGATAGGCCCTTCGCAGAGGGAAGCAGGGATTTGCAGAGGTGCCAGAGCTCATAGCTTAAATCAGAGATAAATATAATTTTGGGCGGTATACCTTTCCTGTCAACGTTACGACCAAGAGTTTTCAATACCTTCCATGCTAAACAAATTAGCGGCGGTTCCCAAGCGGTAAAAGTAAAGTTTACTCCCCCTCCACCAACAAACACAAGCCATGGCTAGCCGAATCCTCGGGTGCCCTCCGTACCAACAACAGCCCGGGGGAGTTTTTTTTTAATTTGCAATTTTAATCATGGGACTGGGCATCCCGATTACCGGCCCCCGATCTCGTGCAAGGACGAGTGAATAAACACTCATCATGAGAATAATCCGCTTAGCATGGAAGATACTGACCACCCCCTGTCGCTCCATGAGCGGTACGGGCACACAAAACAGGTGTTCATTTGAATATTTTAGAGGTGGCACATGCAAATTTACTTGGAACGGCAGAGAGTAATACCACATATAGGTAGATATATAGTGGAATCATCTGGAATAACTTTGGTTTAAGAGTTTTGATGCATAAGCAGAATTCCCGCTTAGTACAGGTGAAGGCTAGCAAATAAGTTGAGAAGCGACCAGCTAGAGAGCGAAAACGGTCATAATCATGCATTATGAATAATTAACATTGAATATTAGCATGAGTAGGATATAAACACCATGAACATAAATATCATGGAGGCTATGTTGGTTTTGATTCAACTACATGCGTGAACATGTGCCAAGTCAAGCCACTCGGGACATTTAGAGGAGGATACCATATCATCATACTACATCACAACCATTTTAATGCATGTTGACCTTCAAGATAAATCATTATCACCCGTAGCTACTTAAGCATGGCATGATAAACTACAATCTCTAATTGTGATCATAAACATGTTTAATCATAACAAGCTGAATCATGGATACCAAGTTAAACATATTTACAGAAACAAAAGCAAGTTGAGTTCATACCCACCTTTCTTTACCATGATCACTTCATCAGATGTTGTCATTATTGCCTTTCACTTGCACGGCCGAATGATATGAAAATGTGACACTCTGGTTTTCGCTCCTGTTTTTTTTCCTTCGCGGGATTTGACTCCCGTCTATTTTCTCGGTGTTATCGGATTTTCTCTAGCTCTTGGGTATGTGAAGATGGTCATCTAGCCTTGCCTTTCCTATCCAACCAGAGATTCTCTCCAGATCAACCTTGCCACCCAAGATCTTTCTCAAGGTTTTGCAATCGAAACCCTACCTTCCGAGTTGCCGGAAGGGAAACCCTGATTCTTTCAGTCACAAAGGAACCTCAATTTCCTTTGATATGTTGCCTCCCAAACTTTTCCCAGTGATCATACTATATCTGTAAACCCTGGATATGTAAAAATATTGCCAAGTCATTTGCAATATTTTTCATTTATAATTAATTCCTTTTTCTGCCAGTTAAAGGAATTAAATCCAGGAAAATATCTATCCATCTCCAAAGTTCATGAAAACTTGTGGAGATATTCATTGTAATCATATTGAGCCCCCATAAAAATATTGGCCATAATTAAATAAGGGAAGTTGCATTTTCCTATTTAATGCCAATATTGCATTTTGGGCAGTTTCTAAAGGAACTACCATTTTTGTAGCCAGGAAAAATCCCAAATAAATTGGGGAGCTTATCCTATCCATATCTTCACCATTTCCATCAAAACCCAAGTCCCATAGTTCAAGGTTTGAGCACAGCATCCATTTGCAAATTCTGTCCAGATTTTCAGTTTGCAAAGGAAGTGCTTGAACCCTTGATCCATTTGAGCTGAAATTTTTCATGGTGATTCACATTGCTAAATCACCCATGTAAACCAAAAACTAGATCAATCCATCTATCCATTTGTCCACAGCATTTTTCTCAAGTTTCTGTCCATTCCAAAGCTCTGTGAAGGAAGTACCACTTTGGCATTTCCAAATGAGCTGAAACTTTTCCAGTATCTTCATACTTCTAAATCATTGGCCTCCACCAAAATTCAACTCATTTCATCAAACCATTTGAGCACAGCTTCAAAATCTATTTTCTGGACCAGATTTGGCATTACAAAGGAAGTGTGTGCAAATCTTGTCCAAATGCTTTAAAATTTTACCAGCATCTAGTCCTTCCTACCACATTTCCCTGTGACAACTTATCCAGCTCATTGCCACATCCATTCTGACCAAAACTTCCTGCCAAGTTTCTGTCCAGAAACTGTTCTGGATCCCCTCGACCTCTCCAGACCCCTCCTGGTCCATTTAGTGATCTATCTCATCCATTTGAGCAGTGAGAAACATGTTGGACAAGGCTAGACGGGCAGGCACAGGCCAGAGCACGCAAGACACATGGTGACCGCGTGAGCTGCACGTAGGAACAACGCTCTGCGCATCCATCGCGTCGGGCAGGCCAGCTCAAGCTGCCCTGGCGTGTCCTAGCATGCCGACCTGACTCCCCGTCGTCCACACCCTCATCTGTGGTCATTTGCCCCTCCGTTCCTTTCCCCGCCGCGCCGCGACAATCGTCATTACTCCGCCACTATTCGCCCACTGTCACCGCCGTATGCAGCCACGACCGAGCCCTCCCGAAGCTGCAGCTGCCTTCTCCATGCTCCCAGCGGCCTTGCCGACATCGCCCCCTCCCGCCGCGTGTCTCGGAGCTCCAGTAAGGGGCTAAGGATGCCACGGCGGCCGTCCCGATCGCTTCTGCCGCCCCGGCTATAAATAGCCCGCCCCTCGCCCTCTCGAGCTCACCAGCCGCCTCACCGCCCTCCCAGCTCTCTTCCGCACCCCTCAATCCCTCTCCAGAGCCTCGACTCGCTTCCCATGGCCGCCGGCCACCGCGGCTCTGCCTTCCCCCACAGCCTTACCTCTGGCCATCCCCAGCACCCACAGAAGCTCCCTTGAGATGCGCCGCACTCCGGCGCTGTGGCACCCCGGCTCAGAGTAAACCGGAACGCCCCGTATTCCAGCCCAAGGACAAGTCTTCTGGAATACGGCACTGTTGGCATAGAACAAATCAGCTCTTCATTACTATGGATATGGTTACAAAGGGTACATGGATTACATCGGCACGGCGACACTACGCCTTCCCGGGGTAGCTCTATGCTAACAGCGAAGTAACTCTCTCGGCAGCGGAACAGCGACGACGGTGATGGACTCCACTCCGCAGGGACTCTGGCTAGAACGCGTATCCTAGATCGCAAGCACAGGATCCTCGGCAAGCAAGCAATCACGGCATGACCTGCAAACTGGCATGACACGCCAGGTGAGTACTTTGAATGTACTCGCAAGCTCACATCAAACATCAGCATTAAAGCAAGACAACATCATAGCAATCCAAAATTAACCAGCATGGTTATTTAGCAAGGTAGCTACTGAAATGACTGCAGTAAGGTAAAGCGTATTAAATCCATACTTCAAATAATCTCAGGCTCCAATCCGAACCTATACCAAGTCCAATCCCCAAGCATGTGGTCATCCGACCACTCAACTCACAGCCATCCCATGGCTAACATATCAAATACCTGATTCCATCTGCACGACAAGTCTGACAAACTTACTCTCCTCCGGGTTGTCTCACAACCCTCAGAATACTCATGAACCACCGAGTACTTCTGATCATACGACGAGTTCTTCCATCATTATCATCACTACCATGGTTGACCACCTAGTGAGGTCTGGACGGACTGTCCAATACCGTGGACACGGCTATTCGAATAGATTTTACACTCTGCAGAGGTTGCGCACTTTACCCACACTATGGAGCACTGACCTCGTGATCCCATTCGGGTGGACCAGCGTTGCTCCAACGAAACCTGCCTGACCCGTGACTCTCCCATCGTACCACCGGCAATCGCACTCCCTCGGAGTCAAGCCTTGGGTGGCCCCTTGTCACCTCGTGACACCTGCCACCGTCGTGGCCAAACTATACTGTCCCAAACGGGGACGCCGGCACAAAACTCAACTGGGCTCACAAGGTTATCACCGCCTACCGGGCCAGGGTAGCGCGCACGCATAACCTTCCCTGGCGGGCGGTGCCGGTGAAAGAGCACGCGATCAGGCCAAGTCAAGGCCGTCCCATACCGGCAAATGTGGCTGCACGGATAAGTCCGGACAGGTGACTCAAGGTCAACCATGAAATATCTAATCCTTGAACAATCTCTGTCATGGCTGACACTCCGATATCATAGCAATCCAATAACCAATATGCTTAAACCACTGCTACTAATTCATCTCTACGAACTGCCGGATGAACTCCAAAATAATCATAGACAGTGATCTCAACAACATAATATCAACAAGTGGGTAAGCTACTAGTCACTAATAATCCGGTACTCAACATGGTAGTCACCTATCCGAGAATTAACTCGAATATTGCATAATCCAATCCATTTCACAGCTACTCATACTTGCCGATAAAGTAAATAGTCAAACTATGACATTGCAATGCGATGATGCAGATGAGAGTTGTGGCTTGCCTGGGGGTGAAGGAATCATCGGAAAGGAGTGCGGAATGGTCGCGGAGTTGACTGCCGGAAACAGTTCTCTCTCGGAGGGGCTGTTTACGGACAAGGGCAAAAGGGTCATTTCCACTGTGTGTAAACATTATGAAAATGACTCCATCAGAACGGGCTCGACGAGACGAAGACGTGGGCTTTGGTTTCACCTGAATCGGAGTCCCGAGCAAATAGATGTGATAGTTTGACTGCAGAAGGACCTTTCTGTAAAATAAATATTTACTTCTGGGTCCTCAGCAGTTTTTTTCTGGAAAAAGATTAAAATGCAATGTGCGCCTGAGCTGAACTGGGCCGAAAGAGAACAATGCCTGGACACCGGCCGAGCCGCGCAGGCGCTACTGCTCCACTTGGGCCGGCCTACCTTGCTGCGGCTCCATTTAAAAAAAATGGAGGGAGGGAGGAGACACTGACGAGGGGGCCCCGCTGGCAGGACCATCTCCCTCCTCGCGCTTGCTCGCAGAACAGAGGAGGCGCGCGCGCCGGCGCTCGTCCCGGCGGCTCCGGCCACCTCCGGCGGAGCCCCGGCCATCGGAGTGACCAGCGTGGAGAGGCGCACCCGCCAGTGGGCTTTGCCCTCGCCGGGAGGCAGCGGGGCCAGCGAGGCCTTGGCCGCGGCGGGCGGCGGCCACTGCGACCTCGGGCACGGCGCTGCGGCTACTGAGAGGAGGGCGGCGAGCTGCGGGGAGGGTCTAGGTGATGGTGGTGGTTGGCTACGGTGGTTCGGTGGAGCTACGGGGGCTGGGGATGGACGAATTTAGCCGAGGCCGTGCGGCGGCCATGGCGGCGATGGGTGGCAAGGAGCAGCTCCGGCGATGGTTGAATGGGTCGGGGAGGACCAGTGGAGGGAGGTGGGGTTGGTAGTGAAGACGAGAGGGGCTCGGGGCCCTTTTATAGGCGGGGCGACGAGGGTGGCCGGGCTCGGCCACGGCGACATGTCCACCACGCGCCGGAGCCTTCGGGAAGCCGCGGGGAGGAGGGGAGAGACATCCACGAGCTTCACGGAGGATCGGGGAAGGCTCAGGCGAGGTCGGGAAGACTCGGGAGCTCGCGGGCGACTGAAACAGGGAGGAGCAGAGGAGGTTTGCGGCACGGGCACCGTCGGTGCACCGCGTCGGATGGGACGGGAAAGGGGGAGAGGGGTCCAGTGCGAGGGCGATGATGAAACGAAGTCCCTAGACATAGCTAGGTGTCGAAAGAGAGGAAGAAACCGACGAGGCCGAGGGCCCCAATGCACAGAGCGCGCGTACTGCACACCAGCCGCATGGTCACCGCGTGCACTGGCGCACGCGGTGCACTCTGCTACCTAATTTGATGTCTAGCGGGAAGTCCTTGCTCCTCAAGGCAGCTTGGGAGAGAAATCCCATCACAAGAGGCCAGGAGATGACTAGAGGGAGCTTGGATACAATGCACCAGCAAGCTGTTTGATGTGAGCTGAGAAAAGTTGAGAAGGGACTAGACTCAGATATTTGGCTGAGAGTTACCACTCACTAGGGTGATCATCACTGCAAATTTGCAGACCATTTGGATGGAGATAAATAGCACTTGCAGTTCAATGGGCTTTACTGAACAGAAATGCAAAATATGAAGTGGCACTCACATACTTGCTTGGATTGAGCTGAATTTTGGAGGAGATGAATAATTTGATCATATGAGGATACTGTATAAATTTCATACCATTTGGATAAACCAAAGTGGTACTTCCTTCACACAGCACCCCACTGGATAGAATCTTAGGGAAATTCTAGGGAATTATTGGGTAGATGAATTGAGCCCAAATTTTGTGGAGAGGTGTGATATGGGTAGAAGCATGTTCTGGAAATTATTCATGAATTATGGAGCAATAAAAATTATAGTTGCTTCACAACCCATAATAATTACCAGAAACAAAGATTTGATGCTGTGATCACATAGATGATTGGATAAGGTTGAAACTTGGTGGAGAGTCAGGATTTGAGCATATTAAGATGCTTGCAAAATTTCAACTCATTTGGATACTCCTAGCTAGCACTTGCTTCACAAAGATTCCGGTTGCCCAGAAACTTTGGAAATTAGCCAAGAGAGATTTAATATCCAAATAAAGTTGAATTTTGGCATGTGGCAATGATATGGGTTGGAAAGAGTGCACAAAAAGTTTGAGAGCAAGCAATCAAATATAAAGGGTACTTGCTTCTCAATCTGACAGATAGGGCAGAATCAGAAAAGGAATATTTGTGAAATATTTTTGGGTATGGAAAGGAATATTTTGACATATCTGTATAAGATATGTCCCAAAGGATTTATGGGAATTATTTGAGAATTTTGGGAACGATAGAAATATGAGTTGCTTCACAACTCAGGGCAAACAGAGTTATTCCTTTAATAGAAAAAGGAATATTCCCAAGAAAAGAGTATTGGGATTAGTCCAGGATGGAAATGGCGAGGTCTTGGGATGGTTTTGAGGTTGGCAAGCCACTCGGGAAGAAGAATGAAGGGTGATCCCTCCAGGTTGCAAGACTACTAAGTCACAGAAAGCGAATCCGGACCAAAATCAAAAGAAAAAGAAAATGGGCAAAATCCAGGGTGTTACAGGCGCCCATCCCCGTCCCCTCGCCCGTTCCATTTCCTCGCCGGAGTACCGCCGCCCCAACTCCGATCGCCGCCGTCCTCTGCCTCCGCGGCATGCCATCGTTCCGCCCTCCCCGGCGCCTGTTTTCTCTCTGGACGAACGCGGAGTGCCTCCCTGGCCCCGCCGGTGGCCTCACCTTAGCCGGGGACTTCCGAAATCGCCGTGGACGTTGCCGGTGTCGAGCCCCATTGTGACGCCCCCGGCCCGATCGTGCACTATTCATACACGCAAATGCACACGATCAAGCCTAAGGACTCACGGGAAGATATCACAACACAACTCTAAAACATAAATAAAGTCATACAAGCTTTATATTACAAGCCAGGGCCTCGAGGGCTCGAATACATAAGCTTGCGAACAAGCGTCAGCGGAAGCATCAGATATCTGAGTACAGATATAAAAGAAAGTACAGAAAGGCCTTTAGAAAGGCGGGGCAAAATAAAACACTACGATCGAAAGGCGAAGGCCTCCTGCCTGGGACCCTCCGATCCTACTCCTGGTCGTCAGTCAACTCGTAGAAGTATCCATCCTCTGGGTAGTAGTAGTAGCGATCGTCGGCAGGGCAGCTGTCTCAGGGGCTCCGTCATCTTGGTCACGACAAACTGATATGGGGAGAAAAGGTAAACAAAGCAACCGTGAGTACTCAAAAGTACTCAGCAAGCAAGGATCTACACTACATATGCAACATTTTCAAGGGGAGGCTGTATATGTGGACTGGGCTGCAGAAATGCCAGAATAGAGAGAAGGCCTAGTCCTATCGAAGACTAGCATCTTTAGCGGTCTTGCAGCAGTAGAAGAGAGTAGATCATTACAATATAATGTAGTAGTAACATTAAGTCTCAACCTCACCCAGAGATCCTTTCTCGACTCCCTGCGAGAAAGCAATCCCAGAGCCATACAGTCATCAACCTCGTCCGGAGATCCCTTCTCGGCTCCCTGCGAGAAGCAATCCCAGAGCCATAGTATCCAGGTCTCATCACAGGTATCCAGTTCTAGTTGTATCGATCGGGATACAACTCCGAGTGTCCTTTACCGTAGGACCGGCTATCGATAGAAGTGTTCTTCCCTGCAGGGGTGCACCAACTTACCCAACACGCTCGATTAACTTCGGCCGGACACACTTTCCTGGGTCATGCCCGGCCTCGGCCAAACGACACATCGCAACCCTACCTACGGCTCAGCAGAGAGGTCCCCGCCGGTCTACGTCCTAAGCGCAAGGGGGTCTTGGCCATCGCCCCTCACCCTCCAGGTCGTTGCGCACAGGGTGGATACCAGCATCGCCTCGGGTGGCCGACACGATCCGACCGTGCCGCAGTGCTGAACTGGACGTCTGACAGAGCTTTCGGCTGATGCATACGATGCAGAACGCCCATACTATGCCCACGTGATGGTTAGTGCTATCAGACCAGACGCCTGCTCGGATCAAATATCCAAATCGTTAGGACTAGGGCTTGCGGTAACGAGCAGAGACTCACGAAAGATGTGACCCCGTCGCCCCGTCTCGAGGACTTGCGGCAAGGGTTAAGAATGCCCGGCCGCGCCTCGTATTCACCACTCGGGCACCACACTGGCAACCCGCCTTCACATCACACGCGGGTACCCCTCAGGGTCGACCCGCCTTTCCAAGTAACATTGTAAAGTCCAAGTATCCGTGTGTCCATAACATCAGGGAATCCGAGGTATCACCCTCATTGAATTCCCACTCGATGTATCCGTCAAGATGAACTAGGAGGAATCACCCTCACTGGGTCCACACTTGAGGTGTTATACGACAGCGTCGTTATCGGAAGCGGTGAAGGAGGAATCACCCTCGATGACCACGACCGAATAACTACTCTACAGAGTTAACATCAGAAGTGCTACATGAGGTTTCACCCTCGACAGTCGATAGTAACGCTGCAGTGTCGTTACAACTAAGGGGGGGGGGTGATGTGCGGTGTCGGGGCCTGGTCTTCAATCCCGTTGATCGGGTCTTCTGACGATCCAGCGCGGCAGTCGGGATAAGTGGGGTCACTGATAGGTCTCTACCCAGCCTAGACTAAACAGTTTAGGATATGTAGGTAATTATCAACAGCAGGTTACAATGAACAGGCTATGCATCAGAATAGGTAAAGCAGCAGCAGCAGTAATTCTAATGCAAGCATGAGAAATTAGAATGGGCGATATCGGTATGCTCAAGGGAGGGGCTTGCCTGGTTGCTCTGGCAAGAGAGAGGGATCGTCAACGGTGGCGTCGGGCTCCTGAGTTGCGTCGGTCTCGGGGACGACGTCGGTGTCAGGGTCTACCGAGAGAGAAGAGGGGGAGGAAACAGTATAAATATAGAGCAAACTTGAGCAACACAAGGTACGACATGATAATACGCAGTGCCGGGTGTATCCTAACGTATGGTTGCACGTCACCGAGGAAGGAGGAATCCATCCGGGAATGTTTTCCCGGTTCCGGACATTTGTCAGACAGATGACCGGAGAGGGACGGTTGCATGTTCTGATAGTTAGGGATGTGTGACGGACGAACGGACCGTGTATTCGGATTCGTCTCGTCGTTCTGAGCAACTTTCATGTACAAAGTTTTTCGATCTGAGCTACGGATTATTTTATATGATTTTCTAAAGTTTTTATTGATTTCTGAAATTTATTTAATTTATTTAAATCAAACATTATCCGAAACAGTGTCTTGCTGACGTCAGCATGACGTCAGCATGACGTCAGGACCAGTGGGTCCCACCTGTCATACTCACATTAGGCTAATTAGGTTAACTAATTAATTTACTGTTTAATTAACACTAACTACTTAATTAGATTAACCTAATCAGGATTAATTAACTTAATTAATTAACTAATTAATTATTTATTTAATTAATTATTTTTATTTATTTTAATTATTTTTTTATTACATTTTCTTTTAATTCGTTTTTAGGGGCTGGGCCCCATCTGTCATTGCCTCAGGGGGGGCAGGGCCCACCGGTCAGTGGCACGTGGCCACGGGCGCGGGTGACGGGCGCGCGGGCTCGCGGCGGAGCGCGGCGACGGGCCGCAGCGCGGCAGCGCGGTGCGTGGGCGCGGGCTCGCGCGTGCGCGCGCGCGGCGAACGGTGGGCGGCTCGGGGCGGAGCAGGGGACGAGGCGACGGGGAAGGGTGAGGCCGTGCGCGAGCGGGACTGGCGGCGACGTGCGGGCGCGGCGTCAGGGAGAGAGGAGAGGAGAGGGGCGCGGCTCACAGGGGGCCGGACGGGGATGATGGCGAGGCGAGGAAGCGACGGCGACGATGCGGCCGAGTCGGCGACGGCGTCGGGCAGCGGCGACGGGTGCGAGCGCTCGCTGAGGCGATTCGGGGAGGAGACGGGGAGGCGAGGTCCCGGCGACGGCGTCCGAGCGCGGGCGGCGAGGCGGAAGCGAGCGCGAGCAGCGGCGGGGAGCGCGGCGACGGGCGACGGGATCGGGGCGCCTCTGCCCCGGTCCGATCCAGGGGAGGGGGGTCGAGTGGAGGAGGCGGTAGGAGAGGCGACAGGCGAGGCAGATCGGCGCGGGGAGGCGGTCGGGGACGGCCGGCCGGCGACGGGCGCCGAGGCGGCGCGGGCGACGGGGTTCGATCCCGATCCAGAATTTCTGGATCGCGGGGGGAAGAGGAGCGAGGGGGGGATTAGGGTTTCGGGGTGAGGGGAGGGGGTTATAGGCCCGGGGTGGGCCGGCCTGGGTGGTGGCCTGGTGGCCAGCTGGGCCACGGCCCAGTTGGTCCGGGGGGGGGCTTTTCCTTTTTACTTTTTTTTTATATTATTTATTTTCCTTTTCTGTTTTCTCTTTTATTTTTATTCCAAAAGACTTTTGTAAAATTCGAGACTTGCTCCATTATTTACAGTGCATTATCTGTCACTGCTAGAAATTGGTTTGGGATCCATATCTTTTTGTTTGGATTTTATTTAAATTGAAAAAGGATTGAATAGTGCTATGTTGCTGCTGTTTCTAGTTGTTCGAGTCCTTTTACAATTCCAACTAATGTTGCAATCATTTTTATAAATGCTAGGGGAATATTTGCAACAAGATGCACATTTTAGTTTTCCAGTTTGAACAACTTTTATTTTCCACTTTAATTTAATTTGAATTTGAGTTAGAAGTTGAAATGCATTATGATGCAAATGATGATCATGCACTGTTAAACATGATGACATGGCATAATCAAAAGGGTGATTACTGTAGTTAACCACTGGGGGTGTTACAAATCTCCTCTACTAACAAGAATTCTCGTCCCGAGAATTAAGAAGTAGAAGGAAAAAGTTCGGGGTATTCCGCACGAAGATTATCCTCGCGTTCCCAAGTGACTTCGTTTTCAGTATGATTTGACCACTGCACTTTGAGGAACTTGGTAACCTTCTGACGGGTTCGACGTTCAGCTTCATCGAGAATGCGGATCGGATGCTCCTTATAAGATAGATCATCTTGCAATTCAAGCATCTCGTGATCCACAGATCGGTGCGGAGATTCCTTGAAGCATTTACGAAGTTGCGACACATGGAAGACGTCGTGGATATGAGAGAATTGCGGCGGCAATTCCAATTTATATGCCACTTGACCACGTCTTGCAACAATGCGGAAAGGACCAATGTAGCGGGGAGCTAACTTGCCCTTGATTCCAAAACGGTGAGTGCCTTTCATAGGAGTGACACGAAGATAAGCTTGATCACCAGGTTGATAAGTCAAACCCCATCGTTTGCGATCATAGTTGCTCTTCTGGCGGTCCTGAGCCGCCTTGAGATTTTCCCGGACAATTCGGACTTGTTCTTCGGCGTGTTGAATAATATCTGGACCCACGAGCGGTCGTTCCCCAGTTTCTGACCAATTCAGAGGGGTTCGAAACTTACGTCCATAGAGAACTTCAAAGGGGGCCATTTTCAAGCTGGCTTGATAGCTGTTGTTATAGGAGAACTCGGCATATGGAAGAGATTCTTCCCACTTCTTGCCGAAAGAAACAACACAAGCTCGTAGCATGTCTTCAAGCACTTGGTTGACTCGTTCGACTTGGCCTTGGGATTGAGGATGATAAGCTGAACTCCAGGTGATATGAGTTCCCATAGCCTTTTGAAAACTTTCCCAGAAATGACCGGTGAATATGCTGCCACGGTCTGAACTGATCTCTTTCGGAATACCGTGGAGTGAAACAATTCTGGAGATATATAATTCTGCTAACTGACTAGCAGTGATCGTCTCCTTGACAGGCAGGAAGTGTGCAACTTTGGAGAGTTGGTCGACGACGACAAGAATAGCATCGTGGCCCTTCTGTGACCTGGGAAGGCCAGTAATGAAATCCATTTGCACTTTGTCCCATTTCCATAAAGGAATAGGTAACGGTTGCAGAATTCCAGCAGGCTTCTGATGTTCTGCTTTAACGCGACGACACACATCACATTCAGCAACATAACGAGCAATGTCCTGCTTCATTCTAGACCACCAGTACCTTTGACGGAGATCACGATAAATCTTGGTGCTACCCGGATGAATAGACAGCGGGGTATCATGTGCCTCCTTCATGACTTTGTCAGTCATAAGCTCAAAGCGAGGTACTACAATGCGGTCTCTGAAATACAAGGTTCCATCTTCAGACAGCGAGAAATCCCTGTACTTTTCATGGTGAAGATTTTCCTTCATCAGACCAACTTCAGCATCTTTAGCTTGTGCAGTCTTAACGGCTTTCTCGAGATCTGGTTGTATCACAAGGTTATTAAGAGAGCCCTGTGGAATAATACACAGATTCAGCTTGCACAGTTCTTCAAAAAGACGAGGTTGAGCTCGCTTAACCATGAGGTTGTCACAATAGGACTTGCGGCTTAAGGCATCAGCCATCACGTTAGCCTTGCCAGGGGTATAAGAAATACCCAAGTCATAGTCCGCAATGGTCTCCATCCATCTTTGCTGACGGAGATTCAGAGATGGCTGAGTGAACAAGTACTTCAGACTTTTATGATCCGTGTATATCTCGCAACGATTACCGAGAAGGTAATGTCGCCACAACTGCAATGCATAGATCACAGCAGCTAGTTCTAGATCATGTACCGGATAATTCTCTTCATGTGGGCGCAACTGACGAGAGCCATAAGCAATCACTTTACGCTCTTGCATTAGGACACAGCCTAATCCTTCACGGGATGCGTCACAATAAATCATGAAATCTTTGCGGGAATCTGGAGGAGCAAGTACTGGGGCAGACGTTAGCTTGTCTTTGAGTGTTTGAAAACTTTCCTGACATTTTTCTGTCCATTCAAACTTAACGCCTTTGTGAAGCAGATCAGTCAACGGCTTAGCAATCTTAGAAAAATTCTCAACAAACCGACGGCAATAGCTTGCGAGGCCGAGAAAACTTCTCACTTGCTTGACGTTCTTCGGAGGGGTCCAGTCAAGAATAGCCTGAACTCGTTCTGGGTTAACGGCGATGCCATCTTTGGAAATCACATGGCCGAGGTATGTCACTTCAGACAACCAGAATTCACATTTGGAGTATTTGGCATACAACTGGTGTTCTCGGAGCCTTTCCAGTACAAGTCGGAGGTGTTCACCATGTTCTTCTTTATTCTTTGAATAGACCAGAATATCATCTAGATATACCACGACGAACTTGTCGAGATAATCCATGAAGATATAATTCATCAATCGGGAGAATGTGGCCGGAGCATTTGTTAAGCCAAATGACATGACTGTGTACTCATAAGAACCATAGCGAGTAACGAATGCTGTCTTGGGAATATCCTCTTCACGAACACGGATCTGATGGTAACCCAACCTCAAATCAAGTTTAGAGAATACCGATGATCCAGTAAGTTGATCATACAAATCGTTGATTCTAGGAAGCGGATACTTGTTCTGAATTGTGGCTTGGTTGATAGGTCGGTAATCCTGAACCAATCGGTTAGTTCCATCCTTCTTCTTAACGAAGAGCGAAGGTGCTCCCCAAGCAGAGGAACTGGGGCGGATGAAACCTTTCTTAAGTGATGTGTCGATTTCTTCCTTAAGCTCGAGAAGATGATGCGGAGGCATCTTATAAGGACGCTTTGCAATAGGAGTAGTGCCTGGTTTCAAGTCAATGACAAACTCAACAGCTCTAGCAGGGGGTATTCCTGGAAGTTATTCTGGAAATACATCTTGAAAATCACGAACAACTGGAACGTTCTCGATGCCTTCAAGAGGTGAAGCATTCAATGCATTCAGAACATAAATCTGAGCTTCGGCGTCCAGAACTGTTCGAGCTGAGTATCTGACTATCTGGCCAGAAGGGTGTGTGAGGCGGACTATTTCAGTGGCACAGTCAATCAAAGCTTTATGAGGCTTCAACCAGTCCATACCCAGAATAATGTCTATGTTGGAGGTCTTGAGAGCAATGAGTGAAACGGGGAACATCAATCCTCCGATCGCAATGTGGTTACCGTGGCTTACCATGGTAGTTTGCCAATTAGCCCCAGGTGACTGGATTACTAATGGAGTGGACATCTCCTCGAAATGTATATCATGGCTTCGCGCAAAACTTTCGGACATGAAGGAGTGCGATGCTCCAGAATCAAAAAGGACTGAAGCTGGGATTGAATTGACTAGAAGGGTGCCCATCACAATTTTGGGGTCCTGTCGAGCTTCTTCAATGTTGACTTGATTGACATGAACCCGAACTATAGCAGGCGGCCTGGCATTACTGTTTCTGAGACGACGGTTCCGACAACTCTTCTTGCAACCAACAGAAGGACGTGGTGCAACCTGATGAAAAGCCACAGCATCAGGCGGCCCACCATGAACCGATAGCTGTCTCGGCGGTGAAGGCAGACAAGGTGCAACATATGACGGCCTTGGTGTTGGAGCAGGTCGGTGATGAACATTGTGTGGGATCCAGACTCGACGTTTCTGAACAAGCTGACCCAAGGATGAGCCAGCTTCATGAGTGCGCTTGAGCGACTCCTGGCATTCAGTCAGAGCTGTTTCAATCTGGAAAGATTTGCTGACAAGCGTTGAGAATTCTGTGCAATCAAGGACTGCAAGTGCGAGTTTTATGTCAGTACGGAGTCCTTCACGGAATTTCTCCTGCTTGCGGGCGTCAGTGTCAACGTCATCCTCAGCATAGCGGGATAACTCGAGAAATTTCCTCTGATATTCATCCACAGTCATTGTGCCCTGTGAGAGTTTGCGAAACTCCTGCTTCTTCTGATCTATCAGACCTTGAGGAATGTACCGTGCATGAAAAGCTGACTGAAATTCCTGCCAAGTGGTTACAGTGTCTGCAGGCAACATAGCCCTGTGGCTTTCCCACCATTGAGCAGCTGATCCCCTCAGGTGATACGTCGCATAGGTGACGTAACTGTCAGGGGTAACATTGGCCGACTTCAACTGAAAGGCAATGTCACGGAGCCAATCATCAGCATCCATAGGATTGGTGGAGTTGCGGAAAACGGACGGGTTGAGGTGCACAAATTCTGGCAGCGAGATCGGTCCAGGCTCCTGACGAGCCTCATTGCGTTCCAAACGTCTTACCAGACTCTCGTTGAGCTGACGGTTCAATTCAAACTGCTGCATCATTGCGACAATATAGGGTGGAGGTGGAGGATCGTCAGCCATCCTGCCAAATCAACAGGGGCAATTTAGCTAGTAACTTGCAGGTGTATGGAATTATTTATGAAGTAACACGCACAACAGAAGGAAGTGCAATAGATACTTCATCATATTCGCACCAGACATTCAAAGCCACACATAGCCTCGGTTAGCATCCGGCATTACGACAGTTGAAAAGGGAAAGGCTAGACATCTAGGCGGCGCGCAGGCACGCGATATGGGAGTACACAACGAGACATAGCAAAGGCTAGATCCACGTCGGAGAAAACTGTTGGAGCGAGGAATCTGCACGTGACAACACAGGGTGCCCTCGATAAAAGGATCCTGTAAGCAGAACCTGGCCCACAATCTTGAAGCAAGGGGGGAATATTTCAGAACTCCGGGTGGATGTGAGCACGAGAGCCAAATGCTGGAGTTAGTAAAATCATTTAACCCGAATAGAAGAGAGGTCAGAGTCCCAGAGTAAAGGTCGAGGAGTAAAAGATCCTAATACCACCCAATTGGCGACGTGGGCCCGTAAGCCACACAGCCAGGTTAGTAAAACAATTTTCGGTTACTAGACTCAACTTCGGCCAAGGAGTTGGAAAGGGGATTCCTACAGGCAGTCGGCTCTGATACCAACTTGTGACGCCCCCGGCCCGATCGTGCACTATTCATACACGCAAATGCACACGATCAAGCCTAAGGACTCACGGGAAGATATCACAACACAACTCTAAAACATAAATAAAGTCATACAAGCTTTATATTACAAGCCAGGGCCTCGAGGGCTCGAATACATAAGCTTGCGAACAAGCGTCAGCGGAAGCATCAGATATCTGAGTACAGATATAAAAGAAAGTACAGAAAGGCCTTTAGAAAGGCGGGGCAAAATAAAACACTACGATCGAAAGGCGAAGGCCTCCTGCCTGGGACCCTCCGATCCTACTCCTGGTCGTCAGTCAACTCGTAGAAGTATCCATCCTCTGGGTAGTAGTAGTAGCGATCGTCGGCAGGGCAGCTGTCTCAGGGGCTCCGTCATCTTGGTCACGAAAAACTGATATGGGGAGAAAAGGTAAACAAAGCAACCGTGAGTACTCAAAAGTACTCAGCAAGCAAGGATCTACACTACATATGCAACATTTTCAAGGGGAGGCTGTATATGTGGACTGGGCTGCAGAAATGCCAGAATAGAGAGAAGGCCTAGTCCTATCGAAGACTAGCATCTTCAGCGGTCTTGCAGCAGTAGAAGAGAGTAGATCATTACAATATAATGTAGTAGTAACATTAAGTCTCAACCTCACCCAGAGATCCTTTCTCGACTCCCTGCGAGAAAGCAATCCCAGAGCCATACAGTCATCAACCTCGTCCGGAGATCCCTTCTCGGCTCCCTGCGAGAAGCAATCCCAGAGCCATAGTATCCAGGTCTCATCACAGGTATCCAGTTCTAGTTGTATCGATCGGGATACAACTCCGAGTGTCCTTTACCGTAGGACCGGCTATCGATAGAAGTGTTCTTCCTTGCAGGGGTGCACCAACTTACCCAACACGCTCGATTAACTTCGGCCGGACACACTTTCCTGGGTCATGCCCGGCCTCGGCCAAACGACACATCGCAACCCTACCTACGGCTCAGCAGAGAGGTCCCCGCCGGTCTACGTCCTAAGCGCAAGGGGGTCTTGGCCATCGCCCCTCACCCTCCGGGTCGTTGCGCACAGGGTGGATACCAGCATCGCCTCGGGTGGCTGACACGATCCGACCGTGCCGCAGTGCTGAACTGGACGTCTGACAGAGCTTTCGGCTGATGCATACGATGCAGAACGCCCATACTATGCCCACGTGATGGTTAGTGCTATCAGACCAGAGGCCTGCTCGGATCAAATATCCAAATCGTTAGGACTAGGGCTTGCGGTAACGAGCAGAGACTCATGAAAGATGTGACCCCGTCGCCCCGTCTCGAGGACTTGCGGCAAGGGTTAAGAATGCCCGGCCGTGCCTCGTATTCACCACTCGGGCACCACACTGGCAACCCGCCTTCACATCACACGCGGGTACCCCTCAGGGTCGACCCGCCTTTCCAAGTAACATTGTAAAGTCCAAGTATCCGTGTGTCCATAACATCAGGGAATCCGAGGTATCACCCTCATTGAATTCCCACTCGATGTATCCGTCAAGATGAACTAGGAGGAATCACCCTCACTGGGTCCACACTTGAGGTGTTATACGACAGCGTCGTTATCGGAAGCGGTGAAGGAGGAATCACCCTCGATGACCACGACCGAATAACTACTCTACAGAGTTAACATCAGAAGTGCTACATGAGGTTTCACCCTCGACACTCGATAGTAACGCTGCAGTGTCGTTACAACTAAGGGGGGGGGGGTGATGTGCGGTGTCGGGGCCTGGTCTTCAATCCCGTTGATCGGGTCTTCTGACGATCCAGCGCGGCAGTCGGGATAAGTGGGGTCACTGATAGGTCTCTACCCAGCCTAGACTAAACAGTTTAGGATATGTAGGTAATTATCAACAGCAGGTTACAATGAACAGGCTATGCATCAGAATAGGTAAAGCAGCAGCAGCAGTAATTCTAATGCAAGCATGAGAAATTAGAATGGGCGATATCGGTATGATCAAGGGAGGGGCTTGCCTGGTTGCTCTGGCAAGAGAGAGGGATCGTCAACGGTGGCGTCGGGCTCCTGAGTTGCGTCGGTCTCGGGGACGATGTCGGTGTCAGGGTCTACCGAGAGAGAAGAGGGGGAGGAAACAGTATAAATATAGAGCAAACTTGAGCAACACAAGGTACGACATGATAATACGCAGTGCCGGGTGTATCCTAACGTATGGTTGCACGTCACCGAGGAAGGAGGAATCCATCCGGGAATGTTTTCCCGGTTCCGGACATTTGTCAGACAGATGACCGGAGAGGGACGGTTGCATGTTCTGATAGTTAGGGATGTGTGACGAACGAACGGACCGTGTATTCGGATTCGTCTCGTCGTTCTGAGCAACTTTCATGTACAAAGTTTTTCGATCTGAGCTACGGATTATTTTATATGATTTTCTAAAGTTTTTATTGATTTCTGAAATTTATTTAATTTATTTAAATCAAACATTATCCGAAACAGTGTCTTGCTGACATCAGCATGACGTCAGGACCAGTGGGTCCCACCTGTCATACTCACATTAGGCTAATTAGGTTAACTAATTAATTTACTGTTTAATTAACACTAACTACTTAATTAGATTAACCTAATCAGGATTAATTAACTTAATTAATTAACTAATTAATTATTTAATTAATTAATTATTTTTAATTATTTTTTTATTACATTTTCTTTTAATTCGTTTTTAGGGGCTGGGCCCCATCTGTCATTGCCTCAGGGGGGGCAGGGCCCACCGGTCAGTGGCACGTGGCCACGGGCGCGGGTGACGGGCGCGCGGGCTCGCGGCGGAGCGCGGCGACGGGCCGCAGCGCGGCAGCGCGGTGCGTGGGCGCGGGCTCGCGCGTGCGCGCGCACGGCGAACGGTGGGCGGCTCGGGGCGGAGCAGGGGACGAGGCGACGGGGAAGGGTGAGGCCGTGCGCGAGCGGGACTGGCAGCGACGTGCGGGCGCGGCGTCAGGGAGAGAGGAGAGGAGAGGGGCGCGGCTCACAGGGGGCCGGATGGGGATGATGGCGAGGCGAGGAAGCGACGGCGACGATGCGGCCGAGTCGGCGACGGCGTCGGGCAGCGGCGACGGGTGCGAGCGCTCGCTGAGGCGATTCCGGGGAGGAGACGGGGAGGCGAGGTCCCTGGCGACGGCGTCCGAGCGCGGGGCGGAGGCTGAAGCGAGCGCGAGCAGCGCGGGGAGCGCGGCGACGGGCGACGGGATCGGGGCGTTCGCCCATCCAGAACGAGAGAGAGGGGGAGAGGAGGAGTTGGGGGGGGAGGGATTGGGGAGACTGGGGGGTGGTGGGGGAAGGGTGTGGTGGGGGGGGGAGGGAGAGCGGGGAGGGGGGGGCCATGTTAGGGGATGAATAAACGGGATTGATGGCGGATGAGGGGGCAGGGAGGGGAGTGTGTAGTAGTTTTTTTTCTTTCTCCTACCCTCTTTTTGACGATGGTGGGGGGAGGGTGGTAGGGTTGTGTTGGGAGGGGGGACGTGGGTAGGGGGACGTTTTTTTTTCTTTCGGTTTTTGTTGGTTGTTTTTTTTTTTTTTTTTTTGGGCATTTATTTTATGGTGTTTGTTTTTTTTGGGGGGGGGGGGGGGAATCGGGGGTTGGCTAGGGTTTCGGGGGGGGTGGCCGGCTATGTAGGCGCCGGCTGGCCGGCCTGGCGGCCCGTGGCTTGCTGGGCCGAGGCCCAGTCGGGGGGGGGGGTTCTCCTTTTTCCTTTTTTTTTCTGCTTTGCTTTTCTTTTATCTTTTTCTTTTTTTATTTAACCACACAGCTCTTGTTTAGCAAATAGTTAGGGCTCTATATGAATTGTGTAAAACTTAGAAATTACTCCAACAAATACTAGGCAATACCTACCACTACCAAAAATTGGTTTGGAGAAAATAGGAGCTCCCACAATTTTTATAATAATTAATATGCATTTATCCTCACTGTTTTAATTATGTTAGAGCCACCTAATTATTTTATTATTTGTTGGTTACAATTTTAGTATTGCCTCTGAATTATTTGCCATAATATGAACAATTTAGTTTCTGATTTGAGCAACTTTTATTTTTCACTTTCATTTAAATTTGGATTTTGAGTTAGAAGCTGAAATGCATTATGATGCAAATGATGATCATGCACTGTTAATCATGCTGACGTGGCATAATCAAAATGGGATTACTGTAGTTAACCACTGGGGGTGTTACACCCATCCCCATCCTTTGTTGCCGAACTGCTACGGCTCTGTTCCTCCCCGGCGCGCGGGCTACACCTGAACGGAAGCGGCGCCTCCGCCCGAGCCCGCCGGTGGCCGCGCCACGGCCTGAGGTGGCCGGAGCCGCTGGTGGCCGTCGCCGGCGCAGCGCCCTCCTCTGCTCCTCTCTGTTCTGATCGGGACATGAGAGGAGGAAGGAGACGAGGCCAGGCGGGCCCCGCCCTCGCCACGCTGGACAGGTGAGGGTGTGGGTGGGCCGGCCCAGGGGAGCAGCGGTTTCAGCCCAGAGGAGCAGCAGCAGTAGCTGCACCATTTCAGCCCGAGGCAGCCCAAGATCAACAGTTCCTTTATTCTTTTCTTAGGAAAAAAACTGTTGAGGACTCAGTTGCAAATATTTTAATTGCAGATGGGTCCCTGGCAGTCCAACCTTCACAACTTTTCGCTCACAACTCCGATTCAGGTGAAACCAACGCCCACGTCTTCAGTTCGTCGAGCCCGTCCCGATGGTATCATTTTCATAATGTTGCCACACAGTGAAAATGACCATTTTGCCCTTGCCTCTAAATAGCCCCCTCCGAGAGAGAACCGTTCCGGCGAATTCTTCCGCGGCTTCACCGCACTTCTTCCCGGAGTATTCCTCGACCCCAGGCAAGCCGACCATCTGATATATGCCCTAAAGCATTGCTCTGTGAGATTTCTTGCATGTTTAAATTAATATGCTTATGCTTGCTTGTGTAGTGGTGAGCTGTATGTGACTCTGATGAACCCTTGCTTGCACTTTCTTCGATGATGGCACCACGCCTGTGTTCTGAGCTGTTTCCGGCCGTCCGGGGTGGATGCCGACTTTTGTTTCTCTTTTCAACAACTATCCGTGTTCTGAGCTGCTTTTCGGCCGTCTCGGGCAGCTGTTGAATTTCTTTCCGTAGCGGTGACCCTATGCTCTGAGCTGTTTCTCGGACGTCTTAGGGAACTGCTACATTCTTCTTATCAACACCGTCTCATGCTCTGAGCTGCTTTCCAGCCGTCTTGAGCCAGAGTTGAGTTATTCCGGTAATGTCCCAGATCTGAGTTGTAAAGACCGTTCTGGTGGCTACTGATTTCTTTGCCGGTTTTGTGCAAGGGTTCCGATGGTCGTCACTTACAGCTAGAACTTGTAAAGTGATAACTTGCCATTTAAATATTGTTTCACTAATGACTCATTGTGATGTTATATGGAGATAGGTTGTTATGTTTCCACAGTTGTTATCTCACACATAGTTGCCACCATGTTAAGTTATTGTGATGAACCACTAAGCTTGCTAAATGAACTTAGTCGGTTGATCTTGAGTCACCTGTCCGGGCTTATCCGTGCAACCACATTTGCCGGTATGGGACGGCCTTGACTTGGTCTGGCTCTGTGCTCTTTCACCGGTACCACCAGACAAGGAAGGTTATGCGTGCGTGCTACCCTGGCCCAGTAGGCGGCGATAACCTTGTGAGCCCAGTTGTTGTTTGCGCGCGGTCCCCGTTTGGGACAGTTAGTTTGGCCACGACGGTGGCAGGTGTCACGAGGTGACACAGGGGCCACCCAGGGCTTGACTCCAGGGGAGAATGATTGCCGGTGGTACGGTGGAGGAGGCACGGGTTAGGCAGGTTTCGTTGGAGCAACACTGGTCCACCCGAATGGGATCACGAGGCCAGGTGCTCCATGGTGTGGGTAAAGTGTGCAACCTCTGCAGAGTGTAAAATCTATTCAAATAGCCGCGTCCACGGTATTGGACAGCCCGTCCAGACCTCACTAGGTGGTCAACCGTAATAGGGATAATAATGATGGAAGAACTCGTCTTGTGTAGACATCAGATGATGTCAGGAGTATGATATGTTAGCCATGGGATGGCTATATGATGAGTGGTCGGATGACCACATGAGTTGGATCGGATTCAGGTTGGATCACGAGAATGTTCGGAGTATGGAATATTTACTTAATATGCTTTACCTTACTGCATTTACTTCAGTAGTTATCTTGCTGGATAAACCTGCTATATCATGATAATTGATATTGCTAGCTAGTTATGCTATGTCCTGACAATTAATATTGCTCTAATAACAAATACATGCTTGAGTGCCTTGGATTGCATTGCTTGTTGTATATGTTGGTTTGGTTTGCTTGCGAGTACATTCAAAAGTACTCAGCAGCCTTCAATGTGGCCAGGTTCACGTAAGGATCCGTCGGCCGTCGATGCGGAGCTGGAGCATTCGCGGGCTAGGAGAGTAACCCAGTCAGATCCCTATGAATTGGAGCCGCACCAGGACCATGCTGCCTTAGATAGAGCTTTTCCACTGCCATCACTCTTGTGTAATATCATGTAAGACTTATATATCCATTAATAGAAATGCCTGTGTTCATGATACTTGTTGTAAACGCGCATGCCAGAGTGATTTCCTGGGTTGGTATGCGTGGCGACCGTCTGGCTACAGTGGTAATCAGGCGGGGCGCCACAACGGATGGTATCAGAGCAGCCAGGCTGACTATAGGTTACCCTAGCCAGACTTCATTGTCTTGTGCTCAGTAGAAAGCCCAGATGGATTTCAGCCATCTTTGCCAAGCAGGCACGGCTACTATTGATCATAAGGCAACCCCATAGGTTTCGGCTCCATCAGACCCCAACTCTCGTGGCCTTTGCCTCCGGTGTGAAATATCAGCACCAGGCAATGACCCGTGAGCCCTGAACCCCTAGGTAAACCAGATATCCTTACCCTGCTTGCTAGCCATGGCATTTCTCTTCTTAACTCTAGTTCCCTTTGGGAAACGCTTATAAATTCCATCTCTCCCCAATAACCCTAGAATCACACAACCATAGCCATCGTGCGTCGAGAGTGTGATGTTCCCTAAGGAAGTAGTAGGAGCTTGACACCAGTGCTACCAAGAGCATTGTGTGGTTTCGCTTCTAAATACTTAGAGGTGCATCGAGTGCGCTAAAATAGTTATACTAGTGGATCCTCGGCCAAATGTGTAAGGTCCGCAATATTTGAGCTTTATTTGCTTTTTGGTTTTTGAGGTTCTTGTTTCTTTTGTCGATTCCGTTTCTTCGCTCCGACTGGATCCATCCGCAAGTGCTGTCAAGAAGACCAGCATACAACTGTGATAATACCCAATAATCCCAATTCAGCAAGAGTCAAGACAAGCCAACTGCCTAGTATTCAGAATAGCAGCACCGGGTCTGTCAAGAATGAAGAATGGGTCAGAAGCAGAATCTATGTGTGCAACTGACAAGGATAGAATATACCTGAGAAAGTTGGCCTCGGAATGGATCACACCTGAGGAACAGTCAGATAAGCTACCAAGAATGAACACCAGTAAGGACAAAATTATTCCGTCCGTGATACAATGATTATTTCAGTCAGTGAGGTGAACCGAGTCTTTTCTCAACGGACCCAAGAATCGTTTATTCCCCACTGAAGACATATTTCATGAATGTGAATGTGCCAAGAGCAACAACAAAACTCTGGTATGATGATGCAAATTGCAAAGCATATTCTGGAATTCACCGATGCGTAAGCAAAATTTTCTTGGCACTGTGAACAAGGTTTGCAAGGAATATGGATGAGCTCACGGTTGCCCAGAATCACTGAGTTTCCAAGCATCCAGAATCAAGGAGCACCTAACGTGATTGGAAACTCAGGTGAACCGAATGGAATTATCCATCGACCGCTTATTATTGGCAACACTTGGTTTGAATACAAAGGGTATTCCAAATCAATTAACACCATGAGGTCTACACCAGTCTTGCAACCTTTATAGCAACAATGATCATAACAGCAGAAGGACAAGAGATGTGCATGACCAACAGAATATCTTCAGTCAAGGTATGGCCTATATCAAGTTTTGGCTCCGCTATGGATAAATTCCGGATACTTCAGAAAGAAGCCAGAATCGGCCATAAATCCGGCTATGTACACAGTGAAAGGCTTCTGTATAAGGAACCCAGCGTTCCTCCGCAAGCTACCAAGAAGAGCTTATGACACTAGACTGCCAATCTTCCTCGGTACGCCACTTGGTGAGAAAATCTTCTGTGATACGGCACTCCCATCTTCCACAGCGTGCTACCGTGGAAAGTTTCTGGCATAAGGCACCCGACCTTCCGCTGCAAGCCACATGAAGATAAATTTCTGAAGTACGATACCCAGCCTTCTGCAGCACGCTACTTTGGCAGAAGCTTCAAGCATAAGGAATTCAGCCTTCTTCAACACACCCCATGCCCACGACAATCTTGTCAGAAACACGAACTAGCCCAGACACCCGTCTACCTTAGAATTCAGTGGTTATGAAAGGATTTATCCTACCCTTGCATATGTTGTGAGTGTGCAGTCCAGTGGATCAGTTCATGCGAGCCACTCGTACATGGGGATGAATGTGTTCAGAGAAACATTGGCCCCATACTTCAAAGAAGAATATGAGCACAGCAACCCCTACGAGATATGCAAGAGTAAGTTGTGAGAACAAGCCGACAATCCGGGAAAACAATCAAGGAGCCGTGTTGGCAGGTCATGACATGTCCATCAAAGGAATCTACAAGAACAAACAAGTGGTGGACAAACAACCTCCGTGACGGTCAACAAGATACAGCTTCACGGACAGAGTGACATTATAACCCTTGTCAGACTCTTGCATATACGGCCACAACAATGTAGCCAACATGTCATACTCATCATGAATGTGGGCCATCAACCAAGACAAGAGGCTATGTTCCGAAAGATACACCGAATAATAGCGATACTATGCTCATCTCAGTGGTCATAGCAAGGACTACAGAAGCTATATATGACAGAGTCCTCTCCACGAGCAAACGGAGTTTGAAACAAGACATTCAGATAGAATGGCTCAAAGCATGTCAGCATCAACAACTCGTGGATGTCATGATATCATTGGAGTAAGAGATTACTGTCTATGATTGCTTGGTGATCATTCTTAACACTTCAGTTGGGGATACAACAGCAATAGCTCGGTCATGTTGTTCCTTGAATTGTGGATCATCTAAGGACAAAGTCAGAATGCCAAAAACAAAATGGAAATGTCAGAACGGAACCCACAGCCAGACTAAGTATTCTGACATGGTAAAAAGAAAGTCACCCTAGCCACTCGAGGCCATACAAGCACGTGAGCCTGGTACCAGGAAAGGAAGTTTTGCCATGACAATCAGAGTACGAAGTATCGCAATAAAATATGAAGCAGTTTCTTCCAGACCATGGAAACCAAGCTGTTTGTTGGTATTACCCGCTACCCCACCCAGCAACACCACTATCCGTACGAAAGGTACACCTGACAGAAAAAAAAAGGATTCAAGGAAAGTTGTGTGCAGAGACAACACATGGTCCATCAGAAGAGGCAGTTAAAAGGTCAGTGAACCAACGAAGACAAGACAACTGATGGATCCAAGTCGCACACAGGTAAGTCCCCCTTCATCGGGAGGTAAGCCCGGAAATCTCGAGGATGAGATTTTCTTAAGGGGGGTAGGTTTGTGACACCCTGGTTTTCGCTCCTGTTTTTTTCCTTCGCGGGATTTGACTCCCGTCTATTTTCTCGGTGTTATCGGATTTTCTCTAGCTCTTGGGGATGTGAAGATGGTCATCTAGCCTTGCCTTTCCTATCCAACCAGAGATTCTCTCCAGATCAACCTTGCCACCCAAGATCTTTCTCAAGGTTTTGCCATCGAAACCCTACCTTCCGAGTTGCCGGAAGGGAAACCCCGATTCTTTGAGTCACAAAGGAACCTCAATTTCCTTTGATCTGTTGCCTCCCAAACTTTTCCCAGTGACCATACTATATCTGTAAACCCTGGATATGTAAAAAAATTGCCAAGTCATTTGCAATATTTTTCATTTATAATTAATTCCTTTTTCTGCCAGTTAAAGGAATTAAATCCAGGAAAATATCTATCCATCTCCAAAGTTCATGAAAACTTGTGGAGATATTCCTTGTGATCATATTGAGCCCCCATAAAAATATTGGCCATAATTAAATAAGGGAAGTTGCATTTTCCTATTTAATGCCAATATTGCATTTTGGGCAACTTCTAAAGGAACTACCATTTTGGTAGCCAGGAAAAATCCCAAATAAATTGGGGAGCTTATCCTATCCATATCTTCACCATTTCCATCAAAACCCAAGTCCCATAGTTCAAGGTTTGAGCACAGCATCCATTTGCAAATTCTGTCCAGATTTTCAGTTTGCAAAGGAAGTGCTTGAACCCTTGATCCATTTGAGCTGAAATTTTTCATGGTGATTCACATTGCTAAATCACCCATGTAAACCAAAAACCAGATCAATCCATCTATCCATTTGTCCACAGCATTTTTCTCAAGTTTCTGTCCATTCCAAAGCTCTGTGAAGGAAGTACCACTTTGGCATTTCCAAATGAGCTGAAACATTTCCAGTATCTTCATACTTCCAAATCATTGGCCTCCACCAAAATTCAACTCATTTCATCAAACCATTTGAGCACAGCTTCAAAATCTATTTTCTAGACCAGATTTGGCATTACAAAGGAAGTGTGTGCAAATCTTGTCCAAATGCTTTAAAATTTTACCAGCATCTAGTCATTCCTACCACATTTCCCTGTGACAACTTATCCAGCTCATTGCCACATCCATTCTAACCAAAACTTCCTGCCCAAGTTTCTGTCCAGAAACTGTTCTGGATCCCCTCGACCTCTCCAGACCCCTCCTGGTCCATCTAGTGATCTATCTCATCCATTTGAGCAGTGAGAAACATGTTGGACAAGGCTAGACGGGCAGGCGCAGGCCAGAGCACGCAAGACGCGTGGTGACCGCGTGAGCTGCACGCAGGAACAGCGCTCTGCGCATCCATCGCGTCGGGCAGGCCAGCTCAAGCTGCCCTGGCGTGTCCTAGCATGCCGACCTGACTCCCCGTCGTCCACACCCTCATCTCCGGTCATTTCCCCCTCCGTTCCTTTCCCCGCTGCGCCGCAACAATCGCCATTACTCCGCCACTGTTCGCCCACTGTCGCCGCCGTATGCAGCCACGACCGAGCCCTCCCGAAGCTGCAGCTGCCTTCTCCACGCTCCCAGCGGCCTTGCCGACATCGCCCCCTCCCGCCGCGTGTCTCGGAGCTCCAGTAAGGGGCTAAGGACGCCACGGTGGCCGTCCGATCGCTTTGGCCGCTCCGGCTATAAATAGCCCACCCCTCGCCCTCTCGAGCTCACCAGCCGCCTCACCGCCCTCCCAGCTCTCTTCCGCACCCCTCAATCCCTCTCCAGAGCCTCGACTCACTTTCCATGGCCGCCATGGCCGCCGGCCACCGCGGCTCTGCCTTCCCCTGCAGCCTTACCTCTGGCCATCCCTAGCACCCACAGAAGCTCCCTCGAGATGCGCCGCACTCCGGCGACCATCCCCATCCCCTCGCCCATTCCATTTCCTCGCCGGAGTACCACCGCCCCAACTTCGATCGCCGCCGTCCTCTGCCTCCGCGGCATGCCATCGTTCTGCCCTCCCCGGCGCCTGTTTTCTCTCTGGACGAACGCGGAGTGCCTCCCTGGCCCCGCCGGTGGCCTCGCCTGAGCCGGGGACTGCCGGAATCGCCGTGGATGTCGCCGGCGTCGAGCCCCGTCCCCGTCCTCTGTTGCCGAACTGCTACGGCTCTGTTCCTCCCCGGCGCGCGGGCTACGCCTGAACGGAAGCGGCGCCTCCGCCCGAGCCCGCCGGTGGCCGCGCCACGGCCTGAGGTGGCCGGGGCCGCTGGTGGCCGTCGCCGGCGCAGCGCCCTCCTCTGCTCCTCTCTGTTCCGATCGGGACAGGAGAGGAGGAAGGAGATGAGGCCAGGGGGGCCCCGCCCTCGCCACTCTGGACAAGTGAGGGTGTGGGTGGGCCGGCCCAGGGGAGCAGCGGTTTCAGCCCAAAGGAGCAGCAGCAGTAGCCGCACCATTTCAGCCCGAGGCAGCCCAAGATCAACAGTTCCTTTATTCTTTTCTCAGGAAAAAAAAACTACTGAGGACTCAGTTGCAAATATTTTAATTGCAGATGGGTCCCTGGCAGTCAAACCTTCACAACTTTTTGCTCACAACTCCGATTCAGGTGAAACCAACGCTCACGTCTTCAGTTTGTCGAGCCTGTCCCGATGGTATCATTTTCCTAATGTTGACACACAGTGAAAATGACCATTTTGCCCTTGCCTCTAAATAGCCCCCTCCGAGAGAGAACCGTTCCGGCGAATTCTTCCGCGGCTTCACCGCACTTCTTCCCGGAGTATTCCTCGACCCCAGGCAAGCCGACCATCTGATATATGCCCTAAAGCATTGCTCTGTGAGATTTCTTGCATGTTTAAATTAATATGCTTATGCTTGCTTGTGTAGTGGTGAGCTGTATGTGACTCTGACGAACCCTTGCTTGCACTTTCTTCGATGACGGCACCACGCCTGTGTTCTGAGCTGTTTTCGGCCGTCCGGGGTAGATGCCGACTTTTATTTCTCTTTTCAACAACTGTCCGTGTTCTGAGCTACTTTTAGGCCGTCTCGGGTAGCTGTTAAATTTCTTTCCATAGCGGTGACCCTATGCTCTGAGCTGTTTCTCGGCCGTCTTAGGGAACTGCTACATTCTTCTTATCAACACCGTCTCATGCTCTGAGCTGCTTTCCAGCCGTCTTGAGCCGGAGTTGAGTTATTCCGGTAATGTCCCAGATCTGAGTTGTAAAGACCGTTCTGGTGGCTACTAATTTCTTTGCCGGTTTTGCGCAAGGGTTCCGATGGTCGTCACTTACAGCTAGAACTTGTAAAGTGATAACTTGCCATTTAAATATTGTTTCACTAATGACTCATTGTGATGTTATATGGAGATAGGTTGTTATGTTTCCACAGTTGTTATCTCACACATAGTTACCACCATGTTAAGTTATTGTGATGAACCACTATGCTTGCTAAATGAACTTAGTCGGTTGATCTTGAGTCACCTGTCCGGGCTTATCCGTGCAACCACATTTGCCGGTATGGGACGACCTTGACTTGGTCTGGCTCTGTGCTCTTTCACCGGTACCACCAGACAGGGAAGGTTATGCGTGCCCGCTACCCTGGCCCGGTAGGCGGCGATAACCTTGTGAGCCCAGTTGTTGTTTGCACGCGGTCCCCGTTTGGGACAGTTTAGTTTGGCCACGACGGTGGCAGGTGTGATGAGGTGACACAGGGGCCACCCAGGGCTTGACTCCGGGGGAGAAAGATTGCCGGTGGTACGGTGGAGGAGGCACGGGTTAGGCAGGTTTCGTTGGGGCAACACTGGTCCACTCGAATGGGATCACGAGGCCAGGTGCTCCATGGTGTGGGTAAAGTGCGCAACCTCTGCAGAGTGTAAAATCTATTCGAATAGCCATGTCCATGGTATTGGATAGCCCGTCCAGACCTCACTAGGTGGTCAACCGTAATAGGGATAATAATGATGGAAGAACTCATCTTGTGTAGACAGCAGATGATGTCAGGAGGATGATATGTTAGCCATGGGATGGCTATATGATGAGTGGTCGGATGACCACATGAGTTGGATCGAATTCAGGTTGGATCACGAGACTGTTCGGATAAACCTGCATTTACCTCAGTAGTTATCTTGCTGGATAAACCTGCTATATCATGATAATTGATATTGCTAGCTAGTTATGCTATGTCCTGACAATTAATATTGCTCTAATAACAAATACATGCTTGAGTGCCATGGAATGCATTGCTTGGTGTATATGTTGGTTTGGTTTGCTTGCGAGTACATTCAAAAGTACTCAGCGGCCTTCAATGTGGCCAGGTTCACGTAAGGATCCGTCGTCCGTCGATGAGGAGCCGGAGCGTTCGCGGGCTAGGAGAGTAACCCAGTCAGATCCCTATGGATTGGAGCCGCACCAAGACCATGCTGCCTTAGATAGAGCTTTTCCGCTGCCATCACTCTTGTGTAATATCATGTAAGACTTATATATCCATTAATAGAAATGCCTGTGTTCATGATACTTGTTGTAAACACGCATGCCAGAGTGATTTCCTGGGCTGGTATGCGTGGCGACCGTCTGGCTACAGTGGTAATCAGGCAGGGAGCCACATAAAATAATAATAATGCAAGAGTGTCGTGGACTAAGCTGGAATCTGCAAACACTCAAAGGAGAAGACAAGGTAATATGGGCTCTTTGTCAGATCAACAATTACACATACGAGAGCCACTCATCATTTTCATCGTGGTCCTCTCCTTGCAATGACTCAACGAAAGAAAAGAATTTCAGAGAAACACACTGAAATATTTTTGGAGTTTTTAATTTTCTTCTTGAAGAAAGCAAAACTAAAGAAAGGAAAAACAAAAACGAGAAAAACTATTTGCACGGGAAAGCTCCCAACAAGCAAAAGAAGAAACGAGAAATCTTTTTGGGTTTTCTTTTAATGCTACAACTAATTCAAACTAGAAAGAAAAACCGAAAAGAAGCGAGAAATATTTTTGGATTTTCTTAAAGTTTTTCAAACACACAAGAGGAAAGCAATAAAATAAAACTAACATGGATTATACAATGAAAAAGGATGAACACCGACAACTAGAATGAAATGTGTGAACATCAATGTAATGTTGGTGGGAAATACGTACTCCACCAAGTTTAGGTTTATGCCTAGCTTGGTAATCACCATCGCTGGTTTGGGTAATAATCAAATTGGTAGCTCGTGGAGGCTCTTGGTGCCTCCACCTTAGCCCAGCGAGTGGTTTCTACTGCTGCGTTGTACTCGCGCACCTCGCTCTCGTGGAGGTTATATCTTTGTTTTCTCTGAAAGTCAAAGAGAGCAGGTGCATGCAAAATAACAGATACAATGTCTTTCTTATTAAACATTAGGTTATAGCCATAGTTCTGGGCTTCGTATTTAATAAATTCATGGTGTTGCATTGCATCAAAGTCTAGATACTGGTTAGGTAAAATAGGATCATTGGGCTTAGGTGAAACTCCTAGCCTTGCAGCTACACGAGAGGCATAAATTCCTCCATAATAATGACCACTACTCGCGTTGCGTTGCAGCCTCCGTGCAACAATAGCCCCGAGGTTATAACATTTAATGCCCGTTACAGCAATATGTATAAGGCTCAAATCAGGGGCACATAGTGTACTGCAGTCTTGTTTTCCTACGATGCATTTCCATTGAATAATGCAAAATAACGAATAGAGGGAAACTGAATGCTCTTTATCCTAGCTTGTGTGATTCCCCTATCCTCACCATTGCAAAGACTAGTAAGAAAAACAACTCATAATCAGATTTTGATGGTTCATCTAATGAACCCCAATATGGAATTTTGCACACACTGCAGAAATCTTCTAGAGACATACTATAAGCTCGATCATACAAGTGGAATAGATCTCTAGAAGTGCGAGGATGAAACTCAAACTTTTTAGTAAATGAGATGGTGAGATTGTAGTGCTGCGTGCACTTATCTGCGATGAAGGGAGCGAGATCAGTGTTATGAACATATTCATCAAATTCTTCTTTAATACCCACGCCTATCATGAACTCGTCACACGACCACCGACATGATTTGGTGTCATAATCCCGCACCGAGCTTGCCCTTGGCTCAACATAAGCCTGTTGTGTCGAGCTCTCACTTGACGATGCTTCCGAGGACCTTCTCCTCGAAGAACTCCTAAGGAAGTTCATATTTGTACGAACAAATTTTTGAAATTTTTGGGCCACAAAATAAGGTTAACAAAACTTCACAAGATTTATAGCAACTACTCATATAGATGTCTAGAGGCTATATCAAGCATTCAAACTACTTAGAACTCAAAGAATTTAACATGCAAGCTCATTTTCAGTAGCACCAAGAGCAACTAATTATGCAAAATATAATCCACTAGAGCAAAAACTAATTGGAGCAATGGAGGAGTCACACACCAAGTAGTAATCCCCCAAAATAGTTTTGCAAATGGAGCTTCGAGCAAAGAGATCGAAAATCCCAGCTTTGGGAGCAAGAACACGAGAGAGAGCTAGAGTGGATTTTCCTGGAGGTAGGAGACGAAGTGGTATAAAAAGATAAGTGAGGGGGTCCCTATGGGGCCCACCACCCACCAGGGCGCGCCCTGGTGCCTTGTGGGCACCTGGGGCACCCCCTGGGGTGGTTTTAGTGCGAAAAATTCTTAAATATTCAGAAAAATCATGTAAAAAATTCAGGTCATTTTGAGCACTTTCATTTCTGGGCACTCTTTTATTGCATAGATAATTCAGAAAACAGGATAATCATGACATTTTATTGCATTTAAGTAAAATAACAAAAAACAAAAGATAGGGACAGAAGGTTGTGCTTACTAAATTCATCGACCACATGCCTCTCGAAAATAATCCATTAATAAGGTTGATCAAGTCTTATTAACAACCAATTTCGATTAACATGAACCCGAAGAATCTTTGTAAAGCACTAAGTTATCTCAACAGGGATATGCATTTCCCCAACAATAAGAATTTCATATTTCATTTTGGCAGTGGGAAGAGGAACTTGAAAGATTCCAATAGTAATTGTCAGAGTTTTTTCAATAACATTAATACCATTCACTTGAAATTGTCTCTTCGGAAAGTGCACCGTATGCTCATTACCATTGATATGAAAAGTGCCTTTGCTTTTATTGCAATCAATAACAGCCCCTGCAGTATTCAAAAAGGTTCTACCAAGGATAATCGACATGTTTTCGTCCTCGGGCATCTCAAGTATAACAAAGTCTGTTGAGATAGTAACATTTGCAACAACAACGGGCACATCCTCGCAAATACCGATAGGTATGGCAGTTGATTTATCAGCCATTTGAAATGATATTTCAGTAGATGTGAGTTTATTCAAATCAAGTCTTTTATATAAAGAGAAAGGCATAACATTAACACCAGCTCCCAAATCACATAGAGTAGTTTTGACATAGTTTCTTTTGATAGAGCATGGTATAGTTGGTATTCCTGGATCTCCTAGTTTCTTATGTATTCCATCCTTAAAAGAGTAGTTTGCAAGCATGGTGGAGATTTCAGCTTTAGGTATTTTTCTTTTATTGGTGACAATATCTTTCATGTATTTAGCATAAGGGGCCATCTTCAAAATACCAGTCAAACGAGTACGCAAAAAGACTGGACTAAGCATTTCAGCAAAGCGTTCAAATTATTCCTCATCTTTATTCTTAGATGGTTTAGGTGGAAAGGGCATGGGTTTTTCAACCCATGGTTCTCTTCCTCTACCATGTTTTCTAGCAACGAAGTCTTTCTTATCATAACATTTATTTTTAGGAGGTGGGTTATCAAGATCAACAGCAGGTTCTATTTCAATATCATTGTCTGGCTCTTTATCATTATCTGGTTAAACATCTACATGAGCATCATTATTGTCATTTTCATTATCACTAGGTGAATGTTTATTACCAGATTGTGTTTCAGCATCAGAGATAGAGACATCATTATTATCTTCAGGAGGTTTTTCTACTTCAGGTTCACTAGAAGTATGCAAAGTCCTATCATTTTTCTTTTTCTTTTTCTTTTTAGAAGGACTAGGTGAATCAACATTAAGTCTTTGAGAGTCTTGTTCAATTCTTTTAGGGTGTCCCTCAGGATAAAGTGGTTCCTGAGTCATTCTACCCCCTCTAGTCATCACCCTAACAGCAGGATCATTCATATTTTTTTCATTTCATTAAGCAATTCACTTTGAGATTTAGCAATTTGTTCCAACCGAGTCTTAACCATAGAATCATGTTTTTCTACACCTTTAACATCATTAGTAATTCTAAATAATAAGTCACTCAAGAGATCAATCATATCAGCATTATGCTTTAATTGTTTCATAACATAGGCATTGAAGTGATCTTGCTTTATAATGTAATTGTCAAACTCATACAAGCATTGACTAGGGTGTTTATTGGAAGGAATATCACCTTCATCAAACTTTATAAAAGAATTTACCTCTACCACCTATGGTGGTGCGTTGACACCATGTATTTCTTCAATAGGTGGTAAATTTTTAACATCCTCAGCTTTAATACCATTTCCCTTCATGCATTTCTTTGCTTCTTGCATATCTTCAGGATTGAGAAATAAAATATGTCGGCGTTCTGGGAACCAGGGTACCCAAACTTGCCTGCCTGTGGCCCATGGCGTGGCTTCATCGATAGCCTGGTACGACCCATCTACAAGACTACCAAGACAAGACCCTCGCGAAGGGCCAAGCCTCGCGAGGCAGACGACGCCAAGACCTCCCAAGGGAGCGGCCTCCCTAGGCTGCCTCCTGAGGAGCAGAGATTCCTATGCAGGTGCCCAAACCTCATGAGGTTGTGGTGACGCAAGCCATGACGACCAAGGCTAGGTGGGCGTCAGTGGGCGTAGAGGAGACAGTTTCCTCTTTGGTGCTAAGGAGGCAAGTGCAGGCAAGGGTTCCCGAGGACTCAGGCAAATGTTTCCATTCCTGTGCAACGAGACCAAGACCACCAGGATGGCAGGACGGATGTCATCACCGAGCCCACCGCAGCATCACGCCAGAAGCTTTGCAGGCGAAGACCACCTTTCGTCAGGATAAGATGTACTACTTGTCCCCTTTCGAATTGGTCGTTGTGGAACCCCTTCCCGCCTACGTTTTGGGAAGAGGACCAAGGCCACTATAAATATAGGCTAGCCACCACCGGAGAGCAGGACGAACCCCCCGGGATCGAATCCTTTCCACCCTCACCAGAGAAGACCTCGCGAGGTTGTTCATCCCTTGTACTTGTTCATCCTCAGCCCCTCGTGAGGCAAATCCACCACAAAGCAGGAGTAGGGTCTTACACCGCAAGGTGGCCCGAACCTCGGTAAACTGCCATGTTCATCTTCTTCCTTGTTCCTCGAGCTAGGCCATAGGGCGACAAGTTGGCTGGCTAGATAGGTTGAGTTCTTCACATGCGCCCTAGAGTTCGAACCTTTCTTGGGTCTGCGGAGCCCTGAATCCGACATTTGGCGCGCCAGGTAGGGGCGTGTCGAAGCTCTGCTTCTCCATTGGCTGCGCTGCGCCCGCGCTGTGTAGTTTCCATGGCAGGCGTCGCCCCACCCGTCGAGCCGCCGAGCGCACTCAGAGATGTCATGGGCCACCGGGCCTTTTCCCCCGCCCTGTGGCAGGTACGGTGGCCGCCGAAGTTCAAGCCGGCGCTGCCTCCGCGGTACGACGGCACGGGGAACCCCACGGAGTTCCTTCACCTCTATGAGCTGAGCATCGAGGTGGCGAATGGCGACGACAAGGCCATGGTGAACTAGCTCCCCATGGCTCTCATGGGCGTGCCACGCTCCTGGATCCTTAGCCTACCGGAGTCTTCGGTGGCCTCCTGGGAGGAGCTGCGCAATCAGTTCATCGCGCGCTTCGCGGCACCGACGCCCCACGCCGTTGCGGCCATTCTCGGTGGGTCGCAGGCGCCGGCCTCAAGCTGCCATGTCAAGCAGCTCTTCCGATAGTTGGGGGCCGCCCAGCCATGGCTGGGGGCTCCTTCGGGCCAGGCGGCGCCTGAGACCGACATCATCTTCGACTCCAGGGATCACTCCAAGACTACGGTCGGCGCCGGCGCGTTCCCCTTGCTGTGCACGCCCACCATCAGCAGTGTCACGGTCACCAGAACCCTCATCGACGGCAGCGCACGCCTCAACGTCCTCTCTGTGGAACCCTTTGACCTGCTCCAGGTGCCTTACGATCGGCTCGCCCCCACCAGACCCTTCTCAGGGGTGCTCGACGGCTCCATCGTTCCCCTGGAGCAGATCCGCCTCCCTGTCACCTTCGGCATGCGCTGCAACTACCGCACTGAGCTTATCGACTTCGACGTTGCCTGCATCGGCCTCCCGTACAATGCCATCCTTGGGTATCCAGCCCTGGCCAAGTTCATGGCGGCAACGCACCCCAGCTACAACGTCATCAAGATGCCTGGGAGCAGCGGCATCCTTACTATGGTGGGAGACACCAAGGATGCACTCCTGGCCCTCAAGATCGCTTTCAAGGCCACGGCGGCCGCGCGTCCAGACGCGGAGGGCGCTCCGGAGATCCCGGAGGCCGCGCCTGCGAAGAAGAAGCGGCTGTTCTCTCAGGACTGGGCCGAGACGAAGCAAGTGCCGGTCGACGACGGGAGCTCAGGCCCCACCTTCACCATCGGCGCCGGCCTCCCCCCGGACCAAGAAGAGGCGCTGGTCGGTTTCCTTCGTGCGAACAAAGATGTATTTGCATGGGAGGCAATGGACCTGGTTGGCGTCCCGCGAGACGTGATTGAGAACCATTTGATGGTGTGTCCCGGTGCACGCCCGGTGAAGCAAAAGGCGCGGCGGCAAGCCCCGGAGAAGCAATTGTTCATCGTCCAGGAGGTTCACAAGCTGCAAGAAGCCGGCGTCATCCAGGAAGTACGGCACCCGGATTGGTTGGCCAACCCGATCATCATTCCCAAAAAGGGGGGAAAGGGGCGCATGTGCATCGACTTCACGAGCCTCAACAAAGCTTGCCCTCAGTACCCTTTCCCTCTTCCACGCGTCGACCAAATCGTTGACTCCACCGCCGAGTGCGACTTGCTGTGCTTCCAGGACGCTTTCTCGGGCTACCACCAGATCAATATGGTGGTGCAGGACGTCAAGAAAACGGCCTTCCTTTCCCCGTGCAGGGTGTACTGCTACACCTGCATGCCGTTCGGGTTACGCAACACCGACGCGACCTTCTGTCGGTGCAACAAACCCTGGGTCTATTGACCAGACCATGCACAGGCCCGAGATCAAGATTGCAACATCCAATACAAGGCCAAGATGAAGAGATAGGTTCTTTGAGGAATCAAAGGGTAGGATTGAGGAGACCAAGTCAAGCCAAGGAGCAAGACACCGCTAAAGGGAAAACCTCCCTTGCCGGGTAGGAGAGCCTGGCGAGGTCAAGGTTGCCCTGTAAGCAAGCCTCAAGACCGCCCCGGCAGGCCTGCCGGGTCCTACGAAAGCAAAACACCCTGCCAAGGCTTCACTGCCCCACCTCGCAGCGACGCAAGTCATCAATCGGTGCGGTGTCAAGCCCCAAGGTGACTAAGTGGCTGTCTTTTGCCACATGGCAGCCATTTCCTACAGGAATCGCCTCCAAATGACACCTGTCCAGCGACGTATCATGCAGACAGGAGAGAAGGTGGTCAAACAGCCCGGCAAGGCATGCCGAGCAGGCCATGATGTGACGCTAAGTGGCACATTTAATGTGTTCTGCTCTATCTGCAGAATAGATATGATAGCACTGTTTGCTATCTAATCAGTACACAATGACTGATTTGCCACTGTGGTGACCCCTTGATCTATAAAAGGAGGCCCATGGCAACCATAGAAAGGATTCGGACCCTTGTACACTCGTACGCGCGTAGCTGCTCTCGCCCCAAGGCAACCCTGCCGGGCAAGAGCGCTGCGTTTTCCACCACCATCCACCATCAATCCACCAAAGCAGGAGTAGGGTTTTACGCCTCGCGGTGGCCCGAACCTGGATAAAACTGCCCGTGTGATCTCTGCCGTGCTGCGCTGTGCTCCTCCGCTCTTTGTGCAACGTGCTCAGTCCCCCTGCCGAACCAAAAGGGGCTTGTGGCTTCATAGGTGGCCGTGGTTTCCCACGACATCTTTGGCGCGCCAGGTAGGGGGAAGCGCTTGCGCGAACCTGAGAAGTGTACGTAGCGCGTCATCTTTGCCGCCATCTTGTTCATCAACGGCTCCATTGTCCATGGCGCCCAAGAAAAGCCCGGCGCCATAGCTCATCCATCCACCTCGAAGGCCCCGCCGCACGCGACCGCTGACACCGCGGGAGCTACAGGGATGCCTGGGGGTGTGGACGCTGCGGGGGACATGGTCGGCGCAGGCGGCGTCGTTACCACCTCCCCTGCGGCCGAAGCAGGAGCAGGAGGCACCGGAGAAGGACAGCACCAACATCCCAGTGGCCACGCCCCATGAGGTATGGGAGGAGAGATCATTCCATCTGCACCTCCCCGTCCGGTCGAGGGGCAGAGCCGCAGCGGGGGTACTCGCTCTGGGGGGAATCACAACTCCCCGACCGCTCTCGCCGTGGGTGCGACCACAGAGCATGCGCCACCCCCTGGAATGAGCCGACCCAGCCGCTACGCTAAACGAAGCCACTGGCCCTCCAGCGCCTCCACCTCGTCACCACGCCATCCAGGCGGCTGGCTAACGATGATGAGAGCACGGCGCGACCGCTACCGGCACCATCAGGAGCCGGGCGACGTTACAGTCTTCATCGACATCCATGCCAAGCACCGCTTCGGAGGCCATGGCGCGGGCCCAGCTACTGTTGAGATTTCCGTCGGCAGCTGATCAGATGGATGAGTGGAGAGCCACCATTCAGAGTCTGATTGGCTTCGCCAAGGCGGGAGGATCGCAGCGGGCTGGCCCGCCATGGCCTCCCCAGGCAACGACAACGGCCCACGCTGCTGGTCATGCGGAAGGGGCCACTCCTACGGTGCAGTCCCCTCCACGGCAGCCAGCACGGGAGCCGTGCAACCAAGAACACGACGACATCTCGATGGCTTCATCCGACCCTCGAGCGCGTCAAGGCCAACAGCGAGTCCTGGAGGATAGGCAGAGGGAAGGTGCGCGTGTCACCACTGAGCGACACCGCGACCCCCGCCGCCAGTCCGACAGGCACGATGGCCTCGACGTCGATGAGCCCGCACTCGCTGAAGGCGGGTACCTGCCTTTCAAGGCTGGGTGCCCTGCCTTCACCCGTGAGCTGCAAGGAATCCGGGAAGCGTACCTCTTCGAGGCATGCTGCGCCTGTTGATGACTTGCCGAAGAGTTCCAATAGCAAGAGATCCAAGGCTTCTGCACCCGCTGTGAAAAAGGTCCCGGCAGGGCTGGCTGGCGCTGATGGTACTTTAACTATCAGTGTCACCCTCGATGACAAATAGGAAAGCGCGCTCGTTGCCTTCCTGTGGGCGAATGTCGATGTGTTTGCTTGACAACCATCTGACATCCCCGGTGTTCCCAGGGAGGTAATCGAGCACCACCTTGCTATCTACCCACATGCCCGGCCTGTCAAGCAGAAGGTCCGAAAGCAAGCTTTGGAGCGGCAACAGTTTTGAGATCAAGAAACTTGAGGCAGCTGGTCTGGTTAGGAGTGTTGCATCCAACATAGTTAGCAAATCCTGTGGTGGTACGCAAAGCTAATGGGAAGTGGAGGCTGTGCATAGATTTTACGGATCTGAACAAGGCATGCCCGAAGGACCCATTTCCCTTGCCGTGCATTGACCAGATTGTGGATTCCACCTCCGGGTGTGACCTGCTTTCTTTCCTGGATGCCTACTTTGGATATCATCAGATCTTCATGTCCAAGGAAGACGAAGAGAAGACCGCGTTCATCAGCCCATGTGGCACATACTGCTTCGTGCGGATGCCTTTCGGGTTGAAGAGCACCGGGTCCACTTTCGCAAGAGCAGCCCAGATTGGTTTTGAGTCATAGTTGCACAGAAACATTGAGGCTTATATGGATGATATTGTGGTCAAGACCAAGAACAGATCAACCCTCATTCAGAATTTAGAAGAGACGTTTGCTAATCTGCGCAAGATCAACTTGAAGCTAAACCCGAAGAAGTGTGTGTTTGGCGTTCCTTCCGGCAAGCTACTTGGCTTCTTTGTGTCCCACCGGGGGATAGAGGACAACCCCGACAAGATCAAGGCTATCGAGCAGATTCAAGCACCCAAGACAGTCAAGGATGTGAGGCGTTTAACTGGGTGTGTTGCCGCACTTAGCAGACTCATTTCCAAGTCTGCCGAGCGTGCCTTGCCGTTCTTCAAGATTTTGAAAAAGGCAGGACCCATGGAGTGGACCCCAGAGGCAGACGCTGCACTACAAGATTTGAAGGCTTACCTTTCCTCTGTGCCCACTTTGGTCGCTCCAAAACCTCAAGAGCCGTTGCTGCTATACTTGGCGGCAACTAATCAAGTGGTTAGCGCAGCACTGGTGGCGCAGCGGGAAGTGGATGAAGCAGCAGACATAGCTGGTGTCCCTCCCGGGGAGGAAAGTGAGCACACCCCGGCAAGGTCAGATGCAGATCAAGATGGAGAAGAGCAAAGCAGTGGAAGCAGTCCTCTGGTCACGGCAAAGAAGAAAGTGGTGCAGCGCCCAGTATACATCGTCAGCTCCCTGTTGCAGGGGGCTAGATCCAGGTACTCTGGCATGCAAAAATTGATTTTTGGCCTTGTCATGGCCTCAAGGAAACTGCGCCACTACTTCCAAGCCCACGAGATCGCAGTTGTCACCCGTTTCCCTTTGCAACGGATACTCCGAAACCCTGAGGCTACCGACAGGATAGTGAAGTGGGCTTTGGAGTTATCCAGCTTTGGTTTGAAGTTTGAGAGCACATCAACTATTCAGAGCAGAGTGTTGGCAGAGTTTATTGCAGAATGGACGCCAACTCCTGAGAAAGAGGTGTTGGAGACAGTTATTCCTGGCAAGGAAGTGCCCCAAGAATGGATCATGTATTTCGATGGTGCCTTCTCCCTAAAAGGTGCGGGGGTTGGCGTGCTTCTCGTTGCTCCCACTGGAGAGCACCTGAAGTACGTCATCCAGATGCATTTTCCCCGGGAGGAGGCTACCAACAATACAACAGAGTATGAAGGGCTCCTTGCCGGGCTCAGAGTTGCAATAGAACTGGGGATCAAGAAGCTGATCATCCGTGGAGACTCACAACTTGTGGTGAGACAAGTCAACAAGGATTACCAAAGTCCATTGATGGAGGCATACGTTGAGGAAGTGAGAAAGTTGGAGGAGCGCTTTGATGGATTGTAAATAGAGCATGTACCCCGTGCGGAAAATAGCATTGCTGATCATCTGTCAAAGTACGCTGCACAAAAGCTCCCTGTGGAACCAGGAACTTTTGTTCTCCATCTGACTCAGCCCTCCGTATCCCCGGCAACAATGGCCAGAAAGAGGAGGAAACTGGACTCCGGCAAGCCTCTCCCAGTAGAACCTTTCGAGGATCCTGGCAGAAAGCTTGTCGGGTGCAACTCCCCTTCGGTCGCTGAGCTGCATCCTCCCGCCAGGCCATCGGTCCCCGCGGTCGAGGATTGCACTCTCACGAATGAGGCGGTGCCGTTAGTCCTTGTTGCCGAGCCACATGCTCCGTCTTGGGCACGGCACATAGTCCATTTCCTCCAAACTGGAGAACTTCCCAAAGAGCAAGAAGAAGCTGAAAGAGTAGCCCGGAGGGACAGTATGTATCAGTTTGTTGATGACACGCTGTACAGAAGTAGGCCCAACGGTGTGAAATTGAAGTGCATTTGCCGGGAAGGAGAAAAGGAACTGCTGGCGGAGATACACAAGGGTATGTGCGGCTCCCACATTGGATCAAGGGCGTTGTTTGGGAAGGCTTTCCGGCAAGGATTCTACTGGCCCATAGCCCTCCAAGATGCGGTCGAGCTTGTCACCAAGTGTGAAGCCTGCCAGTTCCATTCCAAGAATATCCACCTGCCTGCCCAAGCTCTTCAGACAATCCCTTTGTCATGGTCGTTTTCGGTCTGGGGGCTCAATATCCTCGGCCCTTTCCCCCGTGCTGCTGGGGGCTTTGAATTCTTGTTCGTTGCAATCGACAAGTTTACAAAGTGGCCGGAAGTAGAGCCCGTGAGAAAGGTGACTGCTCAGTCAGCTATCAAGTTCTTGAAAGGATTGGTGTGCCGCTTCGGAGTTCCTGCCTGGATCATCACTGACAACAGCACCCAGTTCACGAGTCGCGCCTTCATGCAATATGTTCATGCCCTCGGGAGCAAAATCTCATTCACCTCTGTGGCCCATCGAAGGAGCAACGGGCAAGCTAAGAGGGCGAACGCTGAAGTGTTGCGAGGACTCAAGACAAGAACATTTGATAGGCTGCAGAAGTGTGGCAGGCGGTGGATCGATGAGCTACCGGTGGTTCTTTGGTCCCTTAGAACGACACCAAATCGAGTTACCGGGCAGACTCCCTTCTCCCTAGTCTATGGGGCAGAAGCAGTTATCCCCACGGAACTCATTTACGGGTCACCTCGAGTGCTTGCCTAAGATGAAGTAGCGCAAGATCAGCACCGGCGTGACGACACTGTGCTACTCGAGGAGAACCATCTCCGGGCTGCTACGCGTGCCGCACGCTATCAGCAAGCCCTACATCGCTATCACAGCCACAGGGTTCATGCCCAGTGTTTGGAGGAAGGTGACCTTGTCCTTAGGCACGTTCAGTCCGCCAAGGGTGCAAACAAGTTGACGCCGAAGTGGGAAGGCCCTTACCGGGTAGTACGAGTCACCAGACCTGGCGCAGTCCGTCTGGAGACCGGAGATGGCATTCAGTTGCAAAACTCATGGAACATTGAGCATCTCCGCAAGTTCTACCCGTAAGGCACGGCTGTCGGGCCCTGCCTGGTAGCCACCCTTTTGTACATGCCTTGCCTCTATTGCATGTAACCCCTTGTACAAAGCCAGGCGCAGACCCTGAGCAACAGAGAAATAAATGAAGCGCTGGGGGGCCCCCGACAAATTGCATGCATGCATAAGCATATCATGAGCATTGCATGTTCATGTAGATAAGATCGCATGAGGCATCATTTTCATCTGCATCAAACTGCAGGCTCCTACCATGGATTCAGTCCTGAAAAAGGAGAAGAGAAGACAAGCCTACATCGCTATCCCCAGCAAGCCCAAACAGATAAGTTCTCTCTCTTATCCATACGTGTTCTGTAAGTAAAAACTTGTGCATAGGAAAACCTCACCGCTTTCAAAACATAGGTGCTCCCGTCCCTTGACTCGAACGTTGCTTTGGTCGAGGTGGTTGTAGTGGCCTTTGGCAAGAAAGTTGGCGGGGGGCTGGTCCCTCTTTGCGATTTATGCCCGGCAGGCCCAGCCCCGCGGCAGCAAACTGAGGGTACCGGCAGGATAGCCTACTAGGGAAAAACTTGTTTACTTGAGCGTATAGAGGCATTCTCCCTCTGCATGGACATGTTACATGCACAAGTGCCCGGCAAGGTTTATCCTTTTTCATTAATATGCTAATCAACAAGTACGGACCTTACAGAACACAAACATGGATAAAAGAGATTACATTATTTAGACTAAAGTTTGGCAAATGCCTATATATTTTAGATTGAAAAAAGATAAGTGCCCCGTAATCCCTTTCTTGTCCATCTCCTCCTAGGCACTGCAGTGGAAGGGAAGAAAAAGGCGAGAGGAGGAGCGTGGATGAGCACTTCCGCTTCCCCCTGCCCCCTTTTATAGGCAGGCTGGGGGCTGATCCATCGATGGGTAACTACCGTCCCTCTCCGCCAACTCGAGAAGACCGGGCCCCCGCTCTGGCACTCTCCCGCACCACGCGCCTCCGTTTCCTACCCCGCTCAATGCATACAGCATACGTGGCCGGGGATAAGGGCGTGGTGGGAAGAGTGAATTGGCAGTTACTCGGCCGTGCGTTAAAGTCATTCACGGGCCATTACAAGAATGGCCCCACCACAAATTGGCATTATGCGATGGGCGGAAGAACCGAAAACCGACTTGGGCTCAGATTAATGAAGAAGCAAATAAGATCTCAAAGGACAAGCAGCTATTTCCCCCTCGCCTGTGCACAAGTTAGGGCCTACCCCGACGACGCCTGGCAGCGCGTTCGGGCCAGGCCCGGGGGCTCCTATCGGTGCAACAAACCCTGTGTCTGTTGACCAGACCGTGCACAGGCCCGAGATCAAGATTGCAACATCCAATACAAGGCTAAGATGAAGAGATAGGCTCTTTGAGTAATCAAAGGGCAGGATTGAAGAGACCAAGTCAAGCCAAGGAGCAAGACACCGCTAAAGGGAAAACCTCCCTTGCCGGGTAGGAGAGCCTGACGAGGTCAAGGTTGCCCTGGAAGCAAGCCTCAAGATCGCCCCGGCAGGCCTGCCGGGTCCTACGAAAGCAAAACACCCCGCCAAGGCTTCACCGCCCCACCTCGCAGCGACGCAAGTCATCAATCGGTGCGGTGTCAAGCCCCAAGGTGACTAAGTGACTGTCTTTTGCCACATGGCAGCCATTTCCTACAGGAATCGCCTCCAAATGACACCCGTCCAGTGACGTGTCATGCAGACAGGAGAGAAGATGGCCAAACAGCCCGGCAAGGCGTGCCGGGCAGGCCATGATGTGACGCTAAGCGGCGCATTTAATGCATTCTGCTCTGTCTGCGGAGTAGATATGATAGCACTGTTTGCTATCTAATCAGTACACAATGACTGATTTGCCACTGTGGTGACCCCTTGATCTATAAAAGGAGGCCCATGGCAACCATAGAAATGATTAGGACCCTTGTACACTCGTACACGCGTAGCTGCTCTCGCCCCAAGGCAACCCTGCCAGGCAAGAGCGCTGCGTTTTCCACCACCATCCACCATCAATCCACCAAAGCAGGAGTAGGGTTTTACGCCTCGCGGCGGCCCGAACCTGGGTAAAACTGCCCGTGTGATCTCTGCCGCGCTGCGCTGCGCTCCTTCACTCTTTGTGCAACGTGCTCAGTCCCCCTGCCGAACCAAAAGGGGCTCGTGGCCCCATAGGTGACCGTGGTTTCCCACGATATCCTTCCAACGATTGATGCACATCGCCCTGGGCAGGCAGCTCAGGAGGAATGTCGAGGCGTACGTCGACGACATAGTGGTCAAGTCGCGGGAAGCAAGAACCCTTGTCGAAGATCTGGAGGAAACGTTCACCAACCTATGCAAGGTAAACCTGCGGCTCAATCCGAAGAAGTGCGTGTTCGGCGTCCCGTCCGGCAAGCTGCTGGGTTTCCTGGTGTCGCACAGAGGGATCAAGGCTAACCCAGAGAAGATCAAGGCAATAGAAAGAATGAGCCCGCCGCAGACCCTCAAGGAAATGCAGAAGCTCGCGGGCTGCGTGACTTCATTGGGACGCTTCATATCCAAGCTCGGAGAGCGTGCCCTCCCATTTTTCAAGCTGATAAAGAAGAAGGGCCCGTTCGAATGGACTCCAAAGGCTGAGGCGGCCTTTCAAGACCTCAAGAAGTATCTCACCAGCCCTCCGGTGATGGTGGCTCCTCGACCCCTGGTGCTTTACCTGGCCGCCACACCCCACTCGGCTAGCGCGTCACTCGTGGCGGTCCGGGAAGAACACGCGGGCGCAGGTGCGTGGTGCAGTGCCCCATCTACAGCCGCGCCATCGCCACCTCAGGACGGCGCTCCTGAGGCCTCGACTACCCCACCAGACGGTGAGGCTCCTAAGGCCCTCACGCCTCAGGAAGGGCCGGACGCCATCGACACCTCTTCCCTCATCACGCACCCCGTGTACTTCATCAGCACGGTGCTACGTGATGCGCGTGCACATTACCCCATGTCGCAGAAGCTCCTGCTCGCGCTCCTCGTCGCCTCCAGGAAACTGCGACACTACTTCCAAGGCCATCCCATCAAGGTCATCTTCGCGTACCCCTAGAGAAGGTGCTCCGCAGCCCCAATGCCGCGGGGAGGGTTGCTGAGTGGAACATAGAGCTGCAGGCATTCCAGCTCGAGTTCAGCACCACCAGGGTCATCAAGGGCGCGGCCCTCGCTGACTTTGTGGTGGAATGGACTAACACCCTTGACCGAGGGGTGGATGGAGACTGCTCCCTCACGCCCGGAGATGAGGCGCCCGACGGCTGGGTCATATACTTCGACGGCGCATTTGCACGCTGGGGCGCGGGGGCTGGAGCCGTATTCATCTCGCCTACCGAGGACAAGCTCTACTACGCCATGCAGCTCTGCTTCCAGCATGGCGAGAAGGTCTCCAACAACATCACGGAATACGAGGGCCTGATCGTCGGCCTCAGGGCTGCGGCGGCCCTAGGGGTCAAGCATCTCACCATCAAGGGCAATTCTCAGCTCCTCGTCAACTTCTCCAACAAGGAGTACAAGCCCAAGGACGAGCACATGGAGGCATACCTGGAAGAGGTACGCAAAATTGAAAAACGATTCTTGGGTTTGGAGTTGCAGCATGTCCCGCATGGCACGAACAAGGAGGCGGACGACATAGCCAAGAGAGCGTCCCGACGCGAGCCCCAAAAGCCTGGCGTCATCGAGGAATGGCTCTTCAAGCCATCAGTGGCCCCCTCCATTGCGGGCCTGGCGCTGATCCGAGAGGAACTGCCCATGGCCCCCTCTTCGGGCGCTCCAGCCTGCGGTCCGACCTCCGGAGCCCACCTGCTCCTGGCGCTTGAACCTCAGGAGCGGTGCTGGACTGAGGAGTTCAAGGCGTACTTGCTCCAAGGCACCTTGCCGGAGAAGGAGGAAGATGCAGAACGCGTGGCCCGTCAGGCCACTGCTTACTGCTTGCAGGATGGTGAGCTCTACCGAAGGCGCCCAAACGACGTCTCGCTGCGATGCATCTCAAAGGAGCAAGGATGCGAGCTATTGACTGACATCCACAGCGGGGATTGTGGGCATCACTCTTCGTCACGCACCCTCATGGGCAAGGTGTTCCACAGCGGTTTCTACTGGCCCACGGCGCTCAACGATGCCACTGAGCTGGTGAGATCCTGTGAGGCCTGTCAATTCCATGCCAAGTAGAACCACCAGCCTGCTCAGGGCCTCTAGACCATTCCGCTCTCGTGGCCGTTCGCGGTCTGGGGGCTGGATATCCTGGGCCCATTTCCCCGAGCGGCCGGGGGCTACCGCTACTTCTACGTCGCCATTGACAAGTTCACCAAGTGGGCGGAGGTGGAGCCCGTGCGCACCATCCCAGCGGGCTTGGCCGTCAAGTTCATCAAGGGCCTCGTGAGCCTCTTTGGGGTCCCCAACCGTATCATCACTAACATTGGCTCTCAGTTCATGAGCAACCTCTTCAAAACATATTATGCTAACCTTGGAACACAGATATGCTACGCTTCGATGGTGCACCCGCGGAGCAATGGCCAAGCCGAACGCGCCAACGAGGAGGTCCTGAGGGGCCTCAAGGCAAGGAGCTTCAAGAAGCAACTCGAGGCCTGCGGCAGGGGTTGTCTCGATGAGCTTCAGTCCGTGCTGTGGTCCATCCGCACCACCGCGACTAAGCCCACCGGCGAGACCCCGTTCTTCCTCATCTACGGGGCTGAGGCGGTCCTCCCTCATGAGGTCAAACATCGCTCCCCATGGGTCTTGGCATTTGACGAGGCACGCCAGGATGCCTCGCAGGGGATTGACCTCGTGCTTGGGGAGGAGGGCCGCCGCCAAGCCTCGCTCCATGCCGCGAGGTACCAGCAGGCGCTGCAGCGGTATCACTGCCGTAGCGTCCACTCCAGGACCCTCAAGGTGGGTGACCTCATCCTAAGATGGGTGCTCTCCAGGGAGGGGCTTCACAAGCTCTCGCCTATGTGGGAGGGCCCGTTCAGGATCGCCCGTGTCTCCAGGCCTGGCGCCGCGCGCCTGGAGACACAGGACGGGGTCCCCATCTAGAATGCCTAGAACATCCAGCACCTCCGAAAGTTCTATCCGTGACCAACAAGCGCCATGCGCCTCTCAAGTCTCCGCCCGTGACACTCTCACGTAATAATGAGTGGGGCTATACATGCCCCGGAGTCTCCTGAGTGCCGCCCCTGGGCCTCACGGGGGCTCCCACCCACGTCTTAGTGGAAGCCCCATGCTCCGCGCTGGCGGGAAGACCAGAAGACTAGTATAGGTGCCGGACGCAACTGTTCTTTTTGCTTGCTTTCTGTAGCTGATTTGCCACTTCTTGGAATGAAATTTGAAGTTCTCGCGTCCTTATTTGAAAGGGTTGGGAATTTTTTTCTCCTCATAGCATTCGCTCTTTCAGGTCTCATTTTAGGGAGAGTGATAGTTGCCCATCGCTCTTCCTCGCGCGTCTCGCGCGTGGGGGCTGGGCATGGTGTGTACGCTTGGGCTCGCCCGCGAACACACCTCGCCAAAGCCTTGGTGTCCTGGCCTTTGGCGTCTTAATCCTCGTGCGACGCCCTCAAACGAGCCAACGGGCACGCACGCCCACTGAGTCCGTGCCTCCAGGCATCGCGACACGGCGTACCAGCGGCCCTCGCTTGGGGGCTCGCGCGGGGCACGGCACCTCCAGAGGTCCCCTAACCCCACAGCCACCAGATGCCTCCCAAGGCCTGAGGACCTTCGGATCCTCAAGAAGGAAACTCCTGGTAGGACCTCTCTGGAACGAGGGGCGCACAGGAGGTACGAGCTCCAGGGAAGCACGCTCCCGCGGCATGGGAATCTACCGCAAGCGCACTAAGCTAAGTCATCCCAATCACGATCGGCAAGAACCCGTCAATTAGCAGCAACGCGGATGCCAGGATGCAATATAAAAATGATAATATAACGGCGCAAGCGCCATGGTTCATTACATGCCCCAGCAGGGATTTCTACTTTTTTTTATGCAGGAAAAAGAAAGAAGCAAAAGCGGCCATGCGACCACCGCGGCTCCCGAGACCTGGCTCCAGCAACACCCGCGCTCAGTTGGAGTCCTCCTCCTGCTTCACTGGGGCGCGGCAGTGAGGCAGCTCGTTGCCCTCCCCGGTCCAAGCTCGGCAGCGTGGCGGCTCGTCATAGTCGGCGTCGCTCGTGCTCTCCCAGAGGAGGAGCCGCCGCTGCTGGAGGCATCGCGACCGTCGCCAAGGGCAAGTTCACCGCCAGAGATGCTACCGCCCCTTCAGCCGTCGTCGTCGGAGGGGTGGATGCCGTCATCATCGCTGTCGCTCTCCGAGCAGCACCCCAGGCGCCTGCCGTCCTCCCCGAAGACCCTGATGTAGAGGGTCGCAGCGCCGTCGTGCCTGAAGTGGAGGGTACACCTCCCCTGTAGGCCGCGTGCGCGAGCGAACGGCTGCCACCCGCGGTTCAGGAACACGTTGTCGGTGGGGGTGACCTCGACCTCCACCCACGAGGCCCTGCTACAGCAGCCATTGGCCTACAGCCAGAGGCCGCCAGGTCCCCCGGCCGGCAGCGTGCCCGCGAAGAAGCGTGGGAGCTGGAACCAGACACCCGCGGGCCTCTCCACCCACACCACGAACTCCGAGGGCGCATCGGCCGAATGGGATCGTGGGCGTGGTGGCGGAATGGCTGCCGCATGCCTCCCTCCTTGGCTGTGGCCACCCCGACCATAGGAGCCCTCAACGGGGGAGGTAGCGCCCCCACGACTGCCGAAGGCGGCGCCAGCCTTCGAATGGGTGCGCCCACACCCTCGGGGAGCCACCGCTGGCGTCGCAACGTGCTTGCAGGGACAGCCGCGGCCCCTCTTGGGCGGCGGCGAGCCTGGTCCCTCCTGTGGGGCTTTTCCCTTCTCTGCGTCCGAGAACCTCCTCACTGGCGCCATGGATGCTCTGGCAAGATGGCGGGATGAAGAAGAAGGAGCGAGCGGCGAGAAGATGAAGATGAGCTGGGGGCTCCGCCCCCCTCTCCCATTTATAGGCGAAGGAAGGCTAACCGCCGGCCTCTCGCGCTCCAAGCAATGATGGCCTTTTTGCATGCACCAGGCAGTTGTCAAGCAGAGCAGTTACTGAGGCGGCGTGGGGAAGTGGAGACACCCACGTCCCATCAAGTGCCACACGTCAGCCTGGTCCGCAGGCGATTGGGGCCCGCGGCGCTTCGCCCTTGCCCTTTGGCTTCGCCTCGAAGCCAAGTCCGAGCGCGCCTTGGGCCTGGGGGCTACTGTCGGCGTTCTGGGAACCAGGGTACCCAGACTTGCCTGCCTGCGGCCCATGGCGTGGCTTCATCGACGGCCTGGTATGACCCATCTACAAGACTACCAAGACAAGACCCTCGCGAGGGGCCAAGCCTCGCGAGGCAGATGACGCCAAGACCACCCGAGGGAGCGGCCTCCCCAGACTGCCTCCTGAGGAGCGGAGATTACTATGCAGGTGCCCAAACCTCATGAGGATGCGGTGACGCAAGCCATGACGACCAAGGCCAGGCGGGCGCCGGCGGGCGCAAAGGAGACAGTTTCTTCTTTGGTGCTAAGGAGGCAAGCGCAGGTGTGGGTTCCCGAGGACTCAGGCAAAGGTTTCCATTCCTGTGCAACGAGACCAAGACCACCAGGACGGCAGGACGGATGTCATCACCGAGCCCACCGCAGCGTCACGCAAGAAGCTTTGCAGGCGAAGACCACCTTTCATCAGGATAAGATGTGCTACTTGTCCCCTTTCGAATTGGCCGTTGTGGAATCCCTTCCCGCCTACGTTTTGGGAAGAGGACCAAGGCCACTATAAATATAGGCTAGCCACCACCGTAGAGCAGGACGACCCCCCCGGGATCGGATCCTTTCCACCCTCACCAGAGCAGACCTCGCGAGGTTGTTCATCCCTTGTACTTGTTCATCCTCAGCCCCTCGTGAGGCAAATCCACCACAAAGCAGGAGTAGGGTCTTACACCACAAGGTGGCCCAAACCTGGGTAAACTGCCGTGTTCATCTTATTCCTTGTTCCTCAAGCTAGGCCATAGGGCAACGAGCTGGTTTCCTAGATAGGTTGAGTTCTTCGCACACGCCCCAGAGTTCGAACCTTTCTTGGGTCTGCGGAGCCCTGAATCCGACAAAATATCCCTCTTCTTCGGAGTGGGTTTAGGCAGTGGTTCAGGAAGTGTCCAATCATTATCATTCTTCAAGATATTATTCAATAGTTCTTCTGCTTGCTCAATAGTTCGTTCCCTGAAAACACAACCAGCACAACTATCTAGTAGTCCCTAGAAGCATCGGTTAGTCAATTATAAAAGATATCAAGTATTTCATTTTTCTTAAGAAGATGATCAGGCAAAGCATTTAATAATTGGAGAATCCTTCCAAAGCTTGTGGGAGACTCTCTTCTTCAATTTGCACAAAGTTAAATATTTCCTGTAAGGCAGCTTGTTTCTTATGAGCAAGAAAATATTTTTTAGAGAAGTAATAAATCATATCCTAGGGACTACGCACACAATCAGGAGCAAGAGTATTATACCAAGTCTTAGCATCACCCTTTAACGAGAAAGGAAATAACTTAAGGATATAGTAATATCGAATTTTTTTCTCATGAGCAAATAGGGTGGCTATATCATTTAATTTAGTGAGATGTGCCACAACAGTTTCAGTTTCATAGCCATGGAAAGGATCAGATTCAACCAAAGTAATTAACTCAAGATTAATAGAGAACTCATAATCCTTATCAGTTATAAAGATAGGTGAAGTAGCAAACTTAGGATCATATTTCAATCTAGCATTCAAGGATTTTTCTTTCAACTTGCATAGTAATTTCTTAAGATCATCTCTATCTTTACAAGCAAGAAAATCTCTAGCTATCTCTCCATCCATAACATAACCCTCAGGTATCTTAGGCAATTCATATCTAGGACCACTAGTTCCAAGAGGTGAATCATAATTCTCAGTTTCAATAATTTCATCAGTTTCAGTAGTTTCATTTGTTTCAACATTCTCAATTTCTTTAGCTCTAGCAAGTTGTTCATCAAGAAATTCACCTAGTGGCACAGTCTTATCATGCAAAGTACTAGCATCATCATAAGTATCATTCATAGCAGAAGTAGCATCATCAATTACTTGCGCCATATCAAAATTAATAGCAGGTTGTGGAGTTGCAAGCTTACACAAAATAGAAGGTGAATCAGGTGTAGAGCTAGATAACAATTCCTTACCTCCCCTCGTCTTAGAGGGAATGATCTTGGTTCTATCATCCTCAAGATTCTTCATAGTGATCAACAGATATAAATCCCAAGTGACTCAACAAATATAGCTATGGTCCCCGGCAACGGCGCCAGAAAAAGGTCTTGATAACGCACAAGTATAGGGGATCGCAACAGTTTTTGAGGGCAGAGTATTCAACCCAAATTTATTGATTTGAGACAAGGAGAGCCAAAGAATATTTGTAAGTATCAGCAGTTGAGTTGTTAATTCAACCACACCTGGAGACTAAATATCTACAGCAAAGTGATCAGTAGCACAATAGTATGGTAATTTGATAGTGATAGCAGCAATAGTAATAATAATAGTAACGGTAATAGTGGTAGCATTAATTTTGTAGCAGCTGTGCAAGTAGCAATAGTAATAGTAACTTAGCAAGAACAATATATGAAAAGCTCGTAGGCATTGGATTGGTGATAACGTTGGATAATATTCATCATGTAACAGTCATAACCTAGGGTGACACAGAACTAGCTCCAATTCATCAATGTAATGTAGGCATGTATTCTGTAAATAGTCATACGTGCTTATGGAAAAGAACTTGCATGCCATCTTTTGTCCTACCCTCCCGTGGCAGCGGGTTCCATAAGAAAACTAAGGGATATTAAGGCCTCCTTTTAATAGAGAACCAGAACAAAGCATTAACACATAGTGAATACATGAACTCCTCAAACTATGGTAATCACCGGAAAGAATCCCAATTATTGTCACCTTGGGGTATGCGGATCATAACACGTAATAGGTGCATATAACTTGCATGGTAGGATCAAGAACACAAATATATTGGTGAAAACATAAACGGTTCAGATCTAAAATCATGGCACTCGGGCCCTAGTGACAAGCATTAAGTACAGCAAAGTCATAGCAACATCAATCTCAGAACATAGTGGATACTAGGGATCAAGCCCTAACAAAACTAACTCGATTACATGATGAATCTCATCCAACCCATCACCATCCAGCAAGCCTACAAAGAGATTACTCACTCCCGGTGGTGAGCATCATGAAATTGGTGATGGAGGACGGTTGGTGATGACGATGACGGTGAATCCCCCTCTTCGGAGCCCAGAACGGACTCCAGATCTGGCCTCCCGATGAAGAACAGGAGGTGGCGGTGATGACCCACAAGTATAGGGGATCAATCATAGTCCTTTCGATAAGTAAGATTGTCGAACCCAATGAGGAGCAGAAGGAAATGACAAGCGGTTTTCAGCAAGGTATTTTCTGCAGGCACTGAAATTATCGGTAACAAATAGTTTGGTGATAAGATAATTCATAACGGGTAACAAGTAACAAGTGTAACAAAAGTGCAGCAAGGTGGCCCAATCCTTTTTTGTAGAAAAGGATAATCCTGGACAAACTCTTATATAAAGCAAAGCGCTCCCGAGGACATATGGGAATTACTGTCAAGTTAGTTTTCATCATGCTCATATGATTCGCGTTCGTTACTTTGATAATTTGATATGTGGGTGGACCGGTGCTTGGGTGCTATCCTTACTTGGACAAGCCTCCCACTTATGATTAACCCCTCTCGCAAGCATCTGCAACTATGAAAGAAGAATTAAGATAAATCTAACCATAGCATGAAACATGTGGATCCAAATTAGCCCCTTACGAAGCAATGCATAAACTAGGGTATAAGCTTCTATCACTCTAGCAAACCATCATCTACTTATTACTTCCCAATGCCTTCCCCTAGGCCCAAATCATGGTGAAGTGTCATGTAGTTGACGTTCACATAACACCACTAGAGGAAAGATAACATAAATCTCATCAAAATATCGAACGAATACCAAATTCACATGATTACTTATAACAAGACTTCTCCCATGTCCTCAGGAACAAACGTAACTACTCACAAAGCATGTTCATGTTTAAGATCCAAGGGGTAATAAATATCATTAAGGATCTGAACATATGATCTTCCACCAAGTAAACCAACTAGCATCAACTACAAGGAGTAATCAACAATACTAGCAACCCACAGGTACCAATCTGAGGTTTTGAGACAAAGATTGAATACAATAGATGAACTAGGGTTTGATAGGAGATGGTGTTGGTGATAATGTTGATGGAGATTGACCCTCCCTTGATGAGAGTATCGTTAGTGATGAGGATGGCTTCGATTTCCCCCTCCCGAAGGGAAGTTTCCCCGGCAGAACAGCTCCGCCGGAGTCCTAGATTGCTTCTGCCCAGGTTCCGCCTCGAGACAGCGGCACTTCATCCCGAAAGCTTTCTTCTTATTTTTTCCAGGTCAAAACCTTTCATATAGCAGAAGAGGGGCACCAGACAATGGCCAGGGGGCCCACAAGCCCTGGGGGCGTGCCCTGGGTGGTAGGGCGCGCCCCCCAGGCTTATGGCCACCTAGTGGGCCCCCTCTTGTAGTTTCTTCGCCCAATATTTTTTATATATTCCAAAATAATTCTCCGTAAAATTTCAGGACTTTTGGAGTTGTGCAGAATTGGTATCTCAGATTTGCTCCTTTCCGGTCCAGAATTCCAGCTGCCGGCATTCTCTCTCTTTGTGTAAACCTTGTAAAATAAGAGAGAAAGGGCATAAATATTGAACCATAATGTGAAATAACTGCCCATAATGCAATAAATATCTACATAAAAGCATGATGCATAATGTACGTATCAACTCCCCCAAGCTTAGACCTCGCTTGTCCTCAAGCGGAAACCGAAATCGATAATCATGACCACATGTTTAGAGATAGTGGTGTCGATAAAATAAAATACGGACATGAGGGCATCATGATCATCTTTAGAACAGCAACATATATTGTCATATAATTTCTTATGCTAAAGTGATAATTCGTTTACAAGGTAAACTATGAATCAAAAACTTTATATTGAAAACTAACAAACTATGATCTCGGTCATTGAAGCAATTGCAATTTATCATAACATTGAAAAGAGTCAATGTAAGAGCTTTCATCTAGCAAGTTCACATACTCAACCATCATTTAAGCTTTCATAATTGCTAACACTCACGCGATACTTATGAGATCAAAGTTTCAATCAAAAACATAGGAATATAGGGGCTTATAGTTTCGCCTCCCAACCATTTACCTCAAGGGTAACGTCAACAATAATACTTTATGAACACCTACATCTGAGTGGATATATATGTCTGGATCTTCCCCAACACATAGTGCTTGCCAGAAAGAGAAAGTATAAAAGGAAAGGTGAAGATCACCATGACTCTTGTATAGAGGTAGAAAGTAAAATAAAAGATAGGCCCTTCACAGAGGGAAGCAGAGGTTGCCATGCGCTTTTATGGTTGGATGCAAGAAATCTTAATACAAAAGAACGTCACTTTATATTGCCGCTTGTGATAAAGAACTTTTTTATGCAGTCCGTCACTTTTATTTATTCCATATCACAAGTTCGTATAAAACTTATTTCCTCACACTAAAAGATCATACATATTTAGAGAGCAATTTTTATTGCTTGCACCGATGACAACTTACTTGAAGGGTCTTACTCAATCCATAGGTACGTATGGTGGACTCTCATGGCAAAACTGGGTTAAGGGATTTTGGATGCACAAGTAGTATCTCTACTTGGTGCAGAAGATTTGGATAACATAGGATGAGAAGCAAGCTCAACATATTGGAGGATCCATGACAATATAACTTCTATTCGGATATAAGAAAACATAACCCATTATGTTGTCTTCCTTGTCCAACATCAACTTATTAGCATATAATATTTAATGAGTGCTCACAATCACAAAAGATGTCCAAGATAGTGTATTTATATGTGAGACCTCTCTTTATTTATTACTTCCTATTAATTGCAACAATGACCAAAACTATGTTTGTCAACCCTCAACAAATTTCATGCGACATACTTCTTATATGTGAAGTCATCACTCTCTGATACGTCTCCAATGTATCTACAATTTTTGCTTGTTCCATGCTGTTATATTATCATTCTTGGATGTTTTACAATCATTTTATAGCAACTTTATATCATTTTTTTGGACTAACCTACTGACATAGTGCCCAGTGCCAGTTGTTATTTTTTGCTTGTTTTTTACTTCCCAGAATATCAGTACCAAACAGAGTCCAAATGTAGCGAAACTTTTTGGAGAATTTTTATGGACCAGAAGGAACAACTTGGGCCAAGGAAGTACCAGAGGGGTGCCCCGAGGGGGGCACAACCCACCTGGGCACGCCTGGAGGCCCAGGCGCGCCCTGGTGGGTTGTGCCCACCTCGGTGGCCTCCCGCACCGCCTCTTCGCCCTATAAATACCCAAATATTGCAAAAACCCTAGGGGAGTCGACGAAACACAATTCCAGCCGCCGCAAGTTCCAGAACCACGAGATCCAATCTAGACACCATCACGGAGGGGTTCATCATCCTCATTGGTGCCTCTCCGATGATGCGTGAGTAGTTCATTGTAGACCTACAGGTCCGTAGGCAGTAGCTAGATGGCTTCTTCTCTCTTTTTGATTCTCAATACAATGGTCTCTTGGAGATCTATTTGATGTAACTCTTTTTGCGGTGTGTTTGTTGGGATCCGATGAACTTTGAGTTTATGATCAGATCTATATCCATGAAAGTTATTTGAGTTCTTTGATCTCTTTTATGCATGATTACTTATAGCCTCGTATTTCTTCTTCGAATCTTTGGTTTAGTTAGGCCGACTAGATCGATTTTTCTTGCCATGGAAAGAGGTGCTTTGTGATGGGTTCGATCATGCGGTTTTCTTTCCCAGTGATAGAAGGGGCAGCAAGACACGCATGTATCGTTGCTATTAAGGATAACAAGATGGGGGCTATTCCTACATGAATAGATCTCGTCTACATCATGTCATCGTTCTTATTGCATTACCCTGTTTCTCCATGAACTTAATACACTAGATGCATGCTGGATAGCGGTTTATGTGTGGAGTAATAGTAGTAGATGCAGGCTGGAGTCGGTCTACTAATCTTGGACGTGATGCCTATATAATGATCGTTGCCTGGATATCGTCATAATTATTTGATGTTGTATCAATTGCCCAACAGTAATTTGTTTACCCAACGTATGCTATTTTTCTTGAGAGAAGCCACTAGTGAAATCTACGGCCCTCGGGTCTATTCTTCATCATATTTTCTTTTCGATCTATTATTTGCCACTTTTATTTTTAGATCTATTATTCCAAAAACCCAAAAATACCTTGCTGCACTTTTTTTCTATTTCTTTTATTTCGCATTTTATTGAGATCTATTTATCCAATCTACATAATTTTTATCCTGTCAACGTGCGAATTTTTGGCACCATTACCCGTAGAGGGATTGACAACCCCTCCTAATCGTCGGGTTGCAAGTATTTGTTATTTGTGTGCAGGTACCGTTTACATAGTGTTGCTTGGTTCTCCTACTGGACTGATACCTTGGTTTCATAACTGTGGGAAATACCTACCGTAGATGTGCTGCATCATCCCTTGCTCTTTGGGGAAATACCGACGTAGTTCAAGCGACATCAAAAGGAATTTCTGGCGCCGTTGCGGGGATACATCATCAACATCTATCATGTTCCTAATCACAAATCTCATCTCCTTGCAATTTACATTATTTTCCATTTGCCTCTCATTTTCATCTCCCCCACTTCACAAAAATTTGTCGTTTTATTCGCCCTCTTTTTCGTTCGTCTTTTTTCTTGTCAGATCTATTTTTGTGTGCAATCTTGTTTACATAGTCACGATGACTCAAGAAAACACCAAGTTGTGTGATTTTTCCAATACCAATAATAATGATTTTATTAGCACTCCGATTGCTCCTCCCGCCACTACTGCGGAGTCTTGTGATATTAATGCCGCTTTGTTGAATCTTGTTATGAAAGATCAATTTTCCGTTAGTCCTAATGAGGATGCCACGTCCCATCTTAACACATTCGTAGAATTATGCAATATGCATAAGAAAAAATATGTGGACAATGATATTTTGAAGTTGAAATTATTTCCATTTTCTTTGCGAGATCGTGCAAAAATTTGGTTTTCTTCTTTGCCTCGCAACAGTATCGATTCTTGGGATAAGTGCAAAGATGCTTTTATTACTAAGTATTTTCCGCCCACGAAAATTATTTCCCTTAGAACTCAAATCATGAATTTTAAGCAACTTGAGCATGAACATGTTGGAAAATCTTGGGAAAGAATGAAATTGATGCTAAGAAATTGTCCTACTCATGGTTTAAATCTTTGGATGATCATACAAATTTTTTATGCAGGATTGAACTTTGTTTCTAGAAATCTTTTAGATTCCGCCGCAGGTGGTACTTTTATGGAAATTACTTTGGGTGAAGCTACTAAATTTCTTGATAATATTATGGCAAATTATTCACAATGGCATACCGAAAGAGCACCTACTAGTAAAAAGGTTAATTCGGTTGAACAAATTAGTACTTTGAGTGAAAAAGTTGATGCTCTTATGAAATTGGTTGCTAATAAAAGTGCTCCTATTGATCTTAATGATGTGCCTTTATCTACTTTGATTGAGCAAAATAGTGATCCCGTAGATGTGAATTTTGTCTCGCGAAACAATTTTAATAACAATGCTTATAGAGGTAATTTTAATCTTAGGCCTTTTCCTGGAAATTCCTCTAATAATTATGGTAATTCCTATGGTAATTCTTCTTACAATAATAATAGGAACACCTCTGATCTTTAGAATAATATTAAAGAATTTATCAATGCTCAAAAGATTTTCAATAATACGATAGAAGAAAAGTTGAATAAGATTGATGATATGTCTAGAAGCATTGATAGAATTTTTAACGATGTAGAAATTCTCAAGTTGAAAATTTTTGTACCCAAGGTTGAGGAATCAATTAAAGCTTTATATGTTTCTATGGATGAAAGTAAGAAAAGAACCGCTATGCTTAGAGCTAAAAGAGAATTTTTAGAAAGAGCGTTTTCTAGTGATTGCTTTCATAAAAATGATGAAGATCTTAAGGTGATCGGTGTTTCTTCTATTGAATCTTTTTTAGTAAGATTAAAATTGATGATAAAGGGACTGAAGAAGAGTCAAATTTAGCTAGAAGGCGTCCCGATAATTTGGAGGGTGAAAATCTTGATGAAAAAATTGATAAACGTGGGTTTGGAGAGGTCAAAACTTTAACTAGTGATGTGCCCACTCTTTTGGATTACAAAGACTTTAATTATGATAATTGCTCTTTGATTGATTGTATTTCTTTGTTGCAATCCATGATAAATTCACCCCATGCTTATGAACAAAATAAAGCTTTTACTAAACATATCGTAGATGCCATGATGAAAGCTTTGGAAGAAAAGTTGGAATTAGAGATTTTGATTCCTAGAAAATTACATGATGAATGGGAACCTACCATAAAAGTCAAGATTAAAAATTATGAGTGTTTTGCTTTATGTGATTTGGGTGCTAGTGTTTCCACAATTCCAAAATCTTTATCTGATGTGCTTTTTCTTACCGATATTGAAGAATGTTCTCTTAATTTGCACTTGGCGGATTCTACTATTAAAAAGCCTATGGGAAGAATTAATGATGTTCTTATTCTTGCAAATAGGAATTATGTGCCCATGGATTTTATTGTTCTTGATATTGATTGCAATCCGTTTTGTCCAATTATACTTCGTAGACCATTTTTACGCACTACTGGCGCCGTGATTGATATGAAAGAAGGCAATATTAAATTTCAATTTCCACTAAGAAAGGGAATGAAACACTTCCCTAGAACAATAATTAAGCCACCATATGAATCAATCATGAGGGCATCCTATGGATCTAGAACTAAAGATGATAACACTTGAATCTATGCGTTATGCCTAGCTAAGGGCATAAAACGATAGCGCTTGTTGGGAGGCAACCCAATGAATATAATTTATTTTTGCCTTTTTCTTCATGTTCTTGAGTGTTTTCACAATTCTGCCTCTGTTATGATTGTGTTTTTTATGTTTTAATTAGTGTTTGTGCCAAGTAAAGCCTTTGGGATAGCTTTGGTGATAGTTGATTTGATCCTGTTAAAAAACAGAAACTTTTGCGTCCAGTAACATAATTGTCTAAATTCATAGAAGCGACTAAAAATTCTGAATTTTTTAAACAAGATTTATATACAAATTTCCTATGCTTTCCTAATGTTTCAAAAATTTGGAGTTACAGAAGCATGCGAACAATTCGCATCTTTACAGACTATTCTGTTTTTGACAAATTCTGTTTTCTTTGCATTGTGTGCTTATTTGGATGAATCTATGGATTGTATCGGGGGGTATAAGCCATGTTAAAGTTAGATTACAGTAGATATAATGCAATAACAAAATTTGAATGTGTTTTCTACAATACTTAAAGTAAAGATTGGTTTTCTTATACTAACGGATCTCACGAAGGTTTTGTTAAGTTTTGTGTGATTGAAGTTTTCAAGTTTAGGGTGAGATCACGATGGATGAAGGAATAAGGAGTAAGAAAAGCCTAAGCTTGGGGATGCCCCATGGCACCCCAAGTTAATATTCAAGGACAAACAAGCAACTAAGCTTGGGGATGCCCCGAGTGGAATCCCCTCTTTCTTCTAACGACCATCGGTATTTTACTTGGAGCTATATTTTTATTCGTCATATATCATCAGTTTTGCTTGGAGCATCTTGTATTATATGAGTCCTTGCTTGTTTTGCTTTTTTACTTTGTCACAAGTATCCTTGCTGGACACACCTATTTGAGAGAGCCAAAATTATGCTATGATTTGTTAGAATTGCTCTTTATGCTTCACTTAAATTTTTTTGAGCTATGGAATTACTCTAGTGCTTCACTTATATCTTTTTGAGCACGGTGTGCTTTAATATTTTTGAAGAAATGCTCTCATGCTTCACTTAGATTTGTTTGAGAGTTAGTAAATTTTTGAAGAAATTCTCTCTTGCTTCACTTATATTATTTTGAGAGACGAAAAATTTTATGCTCATGTTCTTCACTTAGATTTGTTTGAGCTTGTCAAAAGCAAATGAAACATATGAAACTAGTCCCAAAGTGATAGGTATTCAAGAGGGATATAATAAAAACTTTCATGAAGATCATTGGACAAAATAAACTTGATTCTTTGTAATAGTTTTGAGATATGATGATAGTAATATATGAGTTATGTTGGTGAGTAATTATGCTTTAGTAAGAATATTGGTGTTAAGGTTTGTGATTCCCTATGAAAGCTCGAAAGTCAATAGTTATGCAATGAAATTACATCCTACTTGTGGTGCATTATTCGGTGTTAGTTATGCTTAATGCTCGCTTATGTGGTTTTTCGTTTCTTGGTTGGTTGCTTCTCAATCTTTTTGCTAGCCTCCACTTGTCCTATGTAGAGATACTACTTGTGCATCCAAAATATTTAAACCCCGTTTTGCCATATGAGTCCACCATACCTACCTATATGTGGTATTCCTGTGCCATTCTAAGCAAATTTGTATGTGTCATCTCTAATTTTCAAAATAAATTTCCTTTTTGTGTGCTCGTATCGCTCATGAAGCGGCAGGGGGTGGCCAATATTTTCCATGCTAGATGTGTTATTCTCAAGATGAGTGTTTATTCACTTGTCACTGCACAAGAGTGCGGCGGTAATAGGGATGCCCAATCCTGAAATGAAAAAGAAATTTACTTTATGTTGTCAAATAATAAATTCCTTGGAAAGTGTTGGTATGGAGGGCAACCGTGGATACGGCTAGCCATGGAAAGTGAAAGAATGGTGGAAAAAGGAATAAACTTTATTTTCTGTTTGGGAACCGCCTATGATATATCTAACATGGAAAGTGTTGGGAATTACTCGGTCGTTTTCGTTGATGGGATAAGTATGCCTCTCAAATTTTTTTATCTCTCAATTTAAGATTTGAGCTCTGGCACCTCTACAAATCCCTACTTCCCTCTGCGAAGGGCCTATCTATTTACTTTATGCAATTTTTATTTTTATTATTATTTGAGTCTCCATCTTCTCTTATAAGGCACCAACTAAGGGGCACTATGATTGTACTTGAGCATTGGGTGTAGCTAATATTCGAGTCTGTTTCATGAATGGATCAATGATTGAGCATGATGGGCTAGGGATAACTTTCTTTAGTATTGATATTTTGAAAGACATGGTTGATTGTTGATATGCTTGAGTATTGAAATCTTCATGTCAAAACTAGACTATTGCTTTGAACCATATAAAAGTCCATATGTCCATGCTACAAAGAAAAGAATATGTGATGGACATGTTAGGCGGCATTCCACATCAAAAATTCTGTTTTTATCATTTACCTACTCGAGGACGAGTAGGAATTAAGCTTGGGGATGCTGATACGTCTCCAACGTATCTATAATTTTTGCTTATTCCATGCTATTATATTATCATTCTTGGATGTTTTACAATCATTTTATAGCAATTTTATGTCATTTTTTGGGACTAACCTATTGACATAGTGCCCAGTGCCAGTTGCTGTTTTTTGCTTTTTTTTTACTTCGCAGAATATCAGTACCAAACAGAGTCCAAACGTAGTGAAACTTTTTGGAGAATTTTTATGGACCAGAAGGAATAACTTGGGCCAAAGAAGTACCAGAGGGGTGCCCCGAGGGGGGCACAACCCACCTGGGTGCACCTAGAGGCCCAGGCGCACCCTGGTGGGTTGTGCCCACCTCGGTGGCCTCCCGCACCGCCTCTTCACCCTATAAATACCCAAATATTCCAAAAACCCTAGGGGAGTCGACGAAACACAATTCCAGCCGCCGCAAGTTCCAGAACCATGAGGTCCAATCTAGACACCATCACGGAGGGGTTCATCATCCTCATTGGTGCCTCTCCGATGATGCGTGAGTAGTTCATTGTAGACCTACGGGTCCGTAGGCAGTAGATAGATGGATTATTCTCTCTTTTTGATTCTCAATACAATGGTCTCTTGGAGATCTATTTGATGTAACTCTTTTTGCGGTGTGTTTGTTGGGATCCGATGAACTTTGAATTTATGATCAGGTCTATATCCATGAAAGTTATTTGAGTTCTTTGATCTCTTTTATGCATGATTACTTATAGCCTCGTATTTCTTCTTCGAATCTTTGGTTTAGTTAGGCCGACTAGATCAATTTTTCTTGCCATGGGAAGAGGTGCTTTGTGATGGGTTCGATCGTGCGGTGTTCTTTCCCAGTGACAGAAGGGGCAGCAAGACACACATGTAACATTGCTATTAAGGATAACAAGATGGGGGCTATTCCTACATGAATAGATCTCATCTACATCATGTCATCGTTCTTATTGCATTACTCCGTTTCTCCATGAACTTAATACACTAGATGCATGCTGGATAGTGGTCGATGGAATAATAGTAGTAGATGCAGGCAGGAGTCGGTCTCCTAATCTTGGACATGATGCCTATATAATGATCATTGCCTGGATATCGTCATAACTATTTGATGTTCTATCAATTGCCCAATAGTAATTTGTTTACCCACCGTATGCTATTTTTCTTGAGAGAAGCCACTAGTGAAATGTACGGCCCCTGGGTCTATTCTTCATCATATTTGCTTTTCGATCTATTATTTGCCACTTTTATTTTCAGATCTATTATTCCAAAAACCCAAAAATACCTTGCTGCACTTTTTTGCTATTTATTTTATTTCGCATTTTATCGAGATCTATTTATCCAATCTACATAATTTTTATCCCGTCAACATGCGAATTTCTGGCACCGTTACCCGTAGAGGGATTAACAACCCCTCCTAATCGTCGGGTTGCAAGTGTTTGTTATTTGTGTGCAGGTACCATTTACATAGTGTTGCTTGGTTCTCCTACTGGATTGATTCCTTGGTTTCATAACTGAGGGAAATACCTACCGTAGCTGTGCTGCATCATCCCTTCCTCTTTGGGGAAATACCGACGTAGTTCAAGCGACATCACTCTCCATAAGATTATTATATAATCTTTTTATTTTTTTTATCTCTATTTTTTTCTGTATCAAAGCAAGAAAGCAAAGCCCTCAACTCAAAACTAATATTTATTGCATAACTCTCGGACTCGATTACATAGGTGGAACACAAAGCAAAACTCGAAGCTAGATCACACTAAAAAAATTTATTCTACTAAACCAAGATATAACCAAAAGGATCAAACGAAGGAAAATGATAAAGGTAAAGATGTGATGGTGATACGATACCGGGGCATCTCCCCCAAGCTTGGCACAAGCCAAAGGGAGTGCCCATACCCATGTACTCAAGTCTCCTTCTTCGGAGGTGGTGATGATGGAATCGATGATGTGGGAGGCTTGTGCTCCGTCTTCCAAGGCATAGGCTCACCATCATAGAAGGATGAATGAGTCTCCGGAATCCTCAGATCTGCAGCCAAACTCATGCTCTTAAATCTATATTCATACTCACAGTTTTGGTTTTGCAGGTCATAGATCTGGGCTTGGAGATGCTCGATTTTCTCATGAAGCTTGAAGATGGCCTTTCCAATATCATATGCATCTAGCTTGTGGTCACGGGTGAAATCCATGATCATGGAGTGATTGGCGTTGAGTCCGCGTTCCACCATCCCTTGGCACTTGAAAACTTCTTGCTCCACCGCTTCAAGCCTGGACTCCACGCTTCCGGTCCTCCTTGGCCCTTGAACATCCCGGATGTGAAGCACCCCCTCACACATCTCGATGGTTTGAGGGTGTTGCAGCACCTCCGCAAGGTAGGGGTTGATGACCTTATCGTAGAACTTGTCCTTGGGGACGCTTGGAGACATCATGGTGACCTAGATCTGTCAGAAAAATAGCTCAAAAACAAAAACATAGGATATTGCCGTGGTACGGTGGTCAAAACCTTCGGGAGATTATATAATGAATTTTTACCGTGCAAAACAAGTATTCTGGGAGAAAACGGAGTCCGGAGGGCACACGAGGGGGCCACAAGCCAGGGAGGCACGCCCAGGGGGGTAGGGCACGCCCTCACGGCTTGTCGCCTCCTCGTGTGCTATTTGGACTGCTTCTTATTTTCCTAATTTTTTAAATATTCCAAAACGGAGTAAAATTGCTTTTGGGAGAGTTTTGGAGTCGGTTTACTTACCGTATCACATATCTATCCCTTTTCAGGGGTCTGGAGCACTCTGGAAAGTTTCCCTTATGTACTCCTCCGGTGTTATGGTATTAACAATATTGGTTTCAACATTTATGGGAGTACCTGAGATATAATGTTTGATTCTTTGCCCGTTTAGCACCTTCGGGTTATTGCCTTCGGCATTGTTGATCTTGATGGCACCGGAACAATAAACTTCCTTGATAATGTAAGGCCCTTCCCATTTAGAGAGAAGCTTTCCTGTAAAAAAATAAATCTTAAACGAGAATTGTATAGTAAGACATGGTCACCTACATTAAATTCACGCTTTTGTATCCTTTTGTCATGCCATATTTTAACCTTTTCTTTAAACAATTTGGCATTTTCATAGGCTTGGGTTCTCCATTCATCAAGTGAGCTAATGTCAAATAACCTCTTCTCACCAACAAGTTTGAAATCATAGTTGAGCTCTGTAATTGCCCAATAAGCTTTATGTTCTAGTTCAAGAGGTAAGTGACATGCTTTTCCATATACCATTTTATACGAATACATACCCATAGGATTTTTATAAGCAGTTCTATAAGCCCATAATGCATCATCAAGTTTCTTAGACAAACTCTTTTTGGATCTATTAACAGTCTTTTGCAAGATCAATTTTATTTCTCTAGTACTTAATTCTACTTGACCACTAGACTGAGGATGATATGGAGATGCAATTCTATGGTTAACATCATACTTAGCAAGTATTTTACGGAAAGCACCACAAATAAAATGTGAACCATCATCAGTCATTAAATATCTAGGGACTCCAAACCTTGGGAAAATAACTTCTTTAAGCATTTTAATGGAGGTATTATGATCAGCACTACTGGTTGGAATAAATTCTACCCACTTAGTAACATAATCAACAGCAACCAAAATATGTGTATACCCATTAGAGGAAGGAAAAGGTCCCATATAATCAAATCCCCAAACATCAAATGGTTCAATAACAAGTGAATAATTCATAGGCAATTCCTGACGTCTACTAATATTACCAATTCTTTGACATTCATCACAGGACAAGACAAACTTACGAGCATCCTTGAAATGAGTAGGCCAATAAAAACCGGATTGTAATACCTTGTGTGTAGTTCTATCTCCAGCATGGTGTCCTCCGTAAGCCTCAGAGTGACACTTGCGTAGGATCTGTTCCTGTTCATGCTCAGGTACACAACATCTAATAACACCATCTACTCCTTCTTTATAAAGGTGTGGGTCATCCCAGAAGTAATATCTTAAATCATAGAAAACTTTTTCTTTTGTTGGTATGTGAAACTAGGTGGTATAAATTTAGCAACAATAAAATTAGCATAGTCTGCATACCATGGAGTACTACGAGAAGCATTTATGACAGCTAATTGTTCATCAGGAAAGCTATCATCAATAGGTAGTGGGTCATCAAGAATATTTTCTAACCTATACAAGTTGTCTGCTACGGGGTTCTCAGCTCCTTTTCTGTCAATAATATGTAAATCAAATTCTTGTAACAAGAGAACCCACCTAATGAGTCTAGGTTTAACATCTTTCTTTTCCATAAGGTATTTGATAGCAGCATGGTCGGTGTGAATAGTTACTTTGGAGTCAACAATATGAGATGTGAATTTATCACAAGCAAACACAACTGCTAAAGTTTCTTTTTCAGTAGTAGCATAATTTCTTTGAGCATTATCTAGAGTTTTACTAGCATAATGGATAACATTTAATTTCTTATCAACTCTTTGTCCTAGAACAGCACCAACAACATAATCACTAGCATCACACATGATTTCAAAGGGTAGGTTCCAATCAGATGGTTGAACAATAGGTGTAGAGATTAAGGCTTTCTCAAGGATTTCAAATGCTTCTACACAATCATCATAAAAAATGAATGGAACATCTTTTTGCAAAAGATTAGTGAGAGGCCTAGAAATTTTAGAGAAGTCTTTAATAAATCTCCTATAGAAACCAGCATGACCAAGGAAACTTCTTATACCTTTGATATATTTAGGACACGACATTTTTTCAATAGCATCTACTTTAGCTTTATCAACTTCAATACCTCTTTCAGAGATTTTATGCCCCAAGACGATACCTTCATTAACCATAAAGTGGCACTTCTCCCAATTCAAGACAAGATTAGCTTCTTCACATCTCTACAAAACTCGATCAAGGTTGCTTAAGCAATCATCAAAAGAAGTTCCATAAACGGAGAAATCATCCATGAAAACCTCAACAATCTTTTCACAAAAGTCAGAGAATATAGCAGTCATACATCTTTGAAAGGTAGCAGGTGCATTACATAAACCAAAAGGCATACTTCTATAAGCAAAGGTACCAAAAGGGCATGTAAAAGTAGTTTTTTCTTGATCCTCTTGTGACACAGGTATTTGGGAAAAACTAGAATAACCATCTAGAAAGCAAAAATGTGTATGTTTTGATAATATTTCTAGCATTTGATCAATGAATGGCAGAGGATAATGATCTTTCCTAGTAGCTTTGTTTAATTTTCTAAAATCAATTACCATTCTATAACCTGTGACAATTCTTTGTGGAATCAATTCATTTTTATCACTGGGAACAACAGTAATACCTCCCTTCTTAGGGACACAATGAACATGACTTACCCATCTACTATCAGCAATAGGATAAATTATATCTGCTTCCAAAAGCTTTTGTATTTCGTTTCTTACCACTTCTTTCATTTTTGGATTCAACCGTCGTTGGTGATCAACAACTGGTTTAGCATCAGGTTCCATATTAATTTTATGCTGACATAGAGTGGGACTAATGCCCTTAAGATCATCAAGAGTATATCCAATAGTGTGCTTCCTCAAAGTTTTCAATAATTTCTTTTCTTCATGCCCTGAAAGGTTAGCACTAATAATAACATGATATATCTTCTTTTCATCCAGATAAGCATATTTTAAAGTATCAGGTAATTGTTTAAGATCGAATACAGGATCACTCTTGGGTGGTAGAGGATCTCCAAGAGTCTCAACACGCAAATTGTGTTTCAAAACAGGCATTTGTTTAAAGAATATTTCATCTATTTCATTTCTTTCATTCATGAACATATCATTTTCATGGTCTAGCAAATATTGTTCTAAAGGATCAGTAGGAGGCACGGCGATAGAAGCAAGACCAATAATTTCATCTTTACTAGGAAATTCTTTATCATGAGTTTGTCTACGAAAATTCATGAGACACATCCCTGAAACTTACACTAACAGTTTCTTTCTCACAATCTATCTTAGCATTAACAGTATTCAAGAAAGGTCTACCAAATATAATGGGACAAAAATCATCTTGTGGGGAACCAAGAACTAGAAAATCCGTAGGGTATTTTATTTTCCCACACAAGACTTCAACATCTCTAACGATCCAAATTGGTGAGATGGTATCTCTATTAGCAAGCTTAATAGTAACATCAATATCTTCTATTTCAGCAGGTGCAATATCATTCATAATCTCTTGATATAAAGTAAAAGGGATTCACTCACACTAGCACCCAAATCACATAAGCCATGATAATAATGATCTCCTATTTTAACAGAGACAACAGGCATGCCAACAACAGGTCTATGTTTATCTTTTTCATCGGGTTTAGCAATTCTAGCAGCTTCATCACAGAAATAAATAACACGCCCATCAATATTATCTACCAAGAGATCTTTAACCATTGCAATACTCGGTTCAACTTTAATTTGTTTAGGGGGTGTAGGTGTTCTAGTATAACTCTTATGGACTACAGCTGAAGCTTTAGCATGTTCTTTTATCCTAACAGGAAAAGGTGGTTTCTCAATATAAGTAGTAGGAATAACAGGATCAACATTATAAGTAATGGTTTCTTCTTCAGCTTTAATGGGTTCTACTATTTTGACTTCAATGGGAGGATGAAATTTAAACCACTTTTCCTTAGGGAGATCAAGATGAGTAGCAAATGACTCACATAAAGAAGCTACTATTTCAGAGTCAAGTCCATATTTAGTGCTAAATTCACGAAAAGCGTATGTATCCATAAAAGATTTAACAGAATCAAACTTAAGGTTTATACCTAACTCTTTACCTTCATCTAGCTCCCAATCTTCAGAGTTGCATTTAATTCTTTCCAAGAGATCCCATTTGAATTCAATAGTCTTCTTCATAAAAGAACCAGTACAATAAGTATCGAGTATGGATTGATCATTACAAGAAAGCCGAGCATAAAAATTCTGAATAATAATTTCTCTTGAGAGCTCATGATTGGGGCATGAATATAACATTGACTTAAGCCTCCCCCAAGCTTGAGCGATACTTTCTCCTTCACGAGGCCAAAAATTATATATATAATTCCGATCACGATGAACCAGATGCATAGGATAAAACTTCTGATGAAATTCCAATTTCAATCGGTTGTAATTCCAAGTCCCAATATCATCGCATAGCCTATACCATGTCAATGCCTTTCCCTTAAATGATAAAGGGAAGACTTTCTTCTTGACTTCATCTCCGGGTAGACCTGCAAGCTTAAATACTCCACAAACTTCATCCACATAGATTTGATGCATATCAGGATGTAGTGTTCCATCTGCTGCATAAGGATTAGCTAGCAGTTTCTCTATTATACCCGAAGGAATTTCATAATAAATATTTTTAGTAGGTGAAGTAGGTTGAGGAGCAACTCTTTGCTCTTCCGGTCAAGGTGAAGATACCCCGAACAAGCCCCTCAAAGGATGGTTTTCCATAGTGACAAGTGACAATAAATTTCAGCACGTAATATAAATTTTTCCTTACCAAATTCTACTTACCGAAGGCGCTTCACTCCCCGGAAATGGTGCCAAAAAAGATTCTTGATGACCCACAAGTATAGGGGATCAATCGTAGTCCTTTTGATAAGTAAGAGTGTCGAACCCAATGAGGAGCAGAAGGAAATGACAAGCGGTTTTCAGCAAGGTATTTTCTGCAGGCACTGAAATTATCGGTAACAGATAGTTTGGTGATAAGATAATTCGTAACGGGTAACAAGTAACAAGTGTAACAAAAGTGCAGCAAGGTGGCCCAATCCTTTTTTGTAGAAAAGGATAAGCCTGGACGAACTCTTATATAAAGCAAAGCGCTCCCCAGGACACATGGGAATTACTGTCAAGTAAGTTTTCATCATGCTCATATGATTCGCGTTCGTTACTTTGATAATTTGATATGTGGGTGGAGCGGTGCTTGGGTGCTGTCCTTACTTGGGCAAGCCTCCTACTTATGATTAACCCCTCTCGCAAGCATCCGCAACTACGAAAGAAGAATTAAGATAAATCTAACCATAGCATGAAACATGTGGATCCAAATCAGCCCCTGACGAAGCAACGCATACACTAGGGTTTAACCTTCTGTCACTCTAGCAACCCACCATCTACTTATTACTTCCCAATGCCTTCCCCTAGGCCCAAATCATGGTGAAGTGTCATGTAGTCGATGTTCACATAACACCACTAGAGGAAAGACAACATACATCTCATCAAAATATCGAACGAATACCAAATTCACATGATTACTTATAACAAGACTTCTCCCATGTCCCCAGGAACAAACATAACTACTCACAAAGCATGTTCATGTTAAAGATCCAAGGGGTAATAAATATCATTAAGGATCTGAACATATGATCTTCCACCAAATAAACCAACTAGCATCAACTACAAGGAGTAATCAACACTACTAGCAACCCACATGCACCAATCTGAGGTTTTGAGACAAAGATTGAATACAAGAGATAAACTAGGGTTTGATAGGAGATGGTGCTAGTGAAGATGTTGATGGAGATTGACCCTCCCTCGATGAGAGAATCGTTGGTGATGACGATGGCTTCGATTTCCCCCTCCCGAAGGGAAGTTTCCCCGGTAGAATAGCTCCGCCGGAGCCCTAGATTGCTTCTGCCCAGGTTTTGCCTCGAGACGACAGCGCTTCGTCCTGAAAGCTTTCTTCTTATTTTTTCCAGGTCAAAACCTTTCATATAGTAGAAAAGGGGCACCAGACGATGGCCAGGAGGCCCACAAGCTCTGGGGGGTAGGGCGCGCCCCCCAGGCTTGTGGCCACCTGGTGGGTCCCCTCTGGTAGTTTCTTCGTCCAATATTTTATATATATTCCTAAATAACTCTCCGTAAAATTTGAGGACTTTTGGAGTTGTGCAGAATAGGTATATCAGATTTGCTCCTTTCCGGTCCAGAATTCCAGCTGCCGGCATTCTCCCTCTTTGTGTAAACCTTGTAAAATAAGAGAGAAAAGGCATAAATATTGTACCATAATGTGAAATAACAGCCCATAATGCAATAAATATCAACATAAAAGCATGATGCATAATGGACGTATCAGGCGGCGGCTCTGTATCGTGAAACGCGATGAAACTTTCTAACCCATTTTTTTCTTGGGAAATAGGAATTTATAGTATCCAGATTAGGGTCAGCGGAGCCACGAGGGGCCAACCACCCACCAGGGTGCACCCAGGGGGGTAGGCGCGCCCTGGTGCCTTGTGGGCACAGGGTGCCCCCCTCTAGTGGATCTTGGTTCCAATATTCTTCATTTATTCCATAAAAAATCTCCAAAAAGTTTTGTCAATTTCCGAGAACTTTTATTTCTGCACAAAAACAACACCATGGTAGTTATGCTGAAAATAGCATCAGTCCGGGTTAGTTTCATTCAAATCATGCAAATTAGAGTCTAAAACAAGAGCAAAAATGTTAGGAAAAGTAGATACGACGGAGACATATCATAGACTCACCGGGAAGCATGCAAGTTGTATGCTGCGCAGGCTCACTGGGAAGCGAGCCCTTTAACTTCCATGGCCGTCCGCCTCACTCGCATCCTCTCCATTAATGGCGCTCGAGCCACTTTTTAATACAGGCGGCCTTACTCTTTGCCTCCCATTCCCCTCCCGCAGACCTCCACCAATGCCATGGCGCAGAAGGATCATCTACCACTAGTCTTCCAGTTTGGTGAAGTCGACTCCGAGCCGGACGAGATAAAAATAAGGAGGAATGGGGCCTCATGGAAATGGCCCTGAACGAGTTGACCGCGGCGACTGCTTCCCCAACGCCCGTCCCAGCTCCCATCCCCGCGCCCGCGCCAGTGACCATCCCCGTAGCATTGATAGGCTGGTCACCGAGCACTATCGCAGCGCTGGAAGCCGCGGGCGTCAGCGAGGTCCCCGCGGACCCGCGCGAGCTCGTGTACATGCCAGCGCCAGCGTCCATGCCCGTTCCCGTGCGCGCCCCTGCACCCACCTCGACGCCGGTCCCCGTGCGTTTGCATGCACCTGCCGCGCCTATGCGAGCGCCCCCTTAGCGTCATGGGACGCCGCCGTCGACCGATACCTCATAGTGCCGCGAGTTGTTGTCCTCCCACACCCCGCCCGGTGATCACGCGACGACAGGATGTTTGATTTCCAAGTGAAGAACATTCTGTGCTGCCTTGAAGACTTCAACAATGGCATCCTGGAGGATGACAATGACAATGCCAGCATGGCACGCCGCCTCCACCACCGCCGGAATTATTATTTTTGGGTTTAATACTGTATCTCGATCGTATGAATATAAAGTCGCAGTGTGACTGAATGAAACCTATGGTTTGAACAAACTTGCATTTTTCTCTCTAACTGTACGAACTTATCAAACATTAAAAAAACATCAATGGGTTTTTAAATTTAAAACACTCATCGCAAACGTTTTAGATAGAATACCCGTATGCAAACCGACAGCTTCCCCAGTAAGCCAAGGGAAAATGTGCCATGCAGGATTTGTGCAGCTCTTCATCGCAAACGTTTTAGATAGAACACACGTATGCAAAGCAAGAGCTATGATCCTGCCCCAGTAAGCCAAGGGAAAATTTGCCGCACAGGATTTGTGCATCTCTTCGTCGCAAACAGTTCAGATTGAAGACGGTATGCAAAGCGAGAGCTATGGTTCCTTCGCCACTAAGCCAAGAGAAAATCTGGCGCGCAGGATTTGTACATCCCTTCAACACAAACGATTTTTTCTGATGACCCGTGTGCAACCACGTACAAACAATTTGGTAAGATTTGCATCTGTTATATTGGGTATATTGCCATTTGTCACATTGGAAAGATTGACATTTGTCGATCTAGTAACGTTGCCCTTTGTCAACCTTGTAACACTGCCATTTGTCAAAATTTGCAGCTAAAAATCACTAGCACCATCTAATTTTGCAACTAAAATTTAGTAAGCATATATTTCATTCATAGATTAAGCAATCGTTCTTTATACAAAAAGTTCAGCTCGACAGCTGAACCGACCAAACTTTTCCCCAATTGTTGCCAAGCACATACTGAAATAGCTAGTTCAACTATATATACTAGCTAATTTTAACTACGTTGTACAGTTCAACCACATCTATAGTCAGATGAACTGAACAAAATAGCCCCTAATACTACTACTACGGAGGGGCTTTGTACTACTTCCAGCAGCCTCTCCTCTGCCGAGCGCGCTCAGTAAGAGGCAGAGGAGGAGGAGCCTACAGACAAGCTGGACAACTAGAATCTGATGCCTGCCACTGCTGCACCTTTAGCGACGCTCACCTCGAACGCCCTCTACCGCTTCAGACGACCCCTCTCGAAGCGGCAGGCCTCCTCATAGATCTCCTCATTCCGCGCCTCTGCGGTGGCGTGTGCTGCCGCCATGGCGGCGGTAAGACTCTTTGCATGCTTGACCAGGCACTCCTCCTCCTCCCACAGGAACTCGATGTAGCGCGTAAGGTCGCTGACGCACATGCGGGGCTCCACCTCCACCTCCCGCCTTAGGGCGGTGGTGGCGGAGCGAGTGATGACCACGGCGGTCGACGGTGGGCTGGCGGCCACGGCGGCCGATGGTGTGGTGGCGGCCACGACCGCCACCTCCCACGTTCGGGCCGCGGTGGCGGAGCGGGTGATGGCCACGGTGGCCGACAGTGGGGTGCGGCCACGAGGCCACCTTCCGCCTTCAGGCCACGATGGCGGAGCGGGCGATGGCCCAGGCTTTCGACGGCGGTATGGCAGCCACGGCGGTAGACAATGGAGTGGCGGCAACGGTGGACGGCAACAGCTGCCGACAGGCAGCGGCAGCGGAGCATGTGGTGGGTGTTGCGTGCACACCCAACAGGGATGCCACACGAACTACACTACGCCGGGGACTGTGCCACCGCCGTGGTGTAGCCTCCCAGCTGGAGCTGTCCTCTGATGACGGCGGAGTGGCTGAGCGACAACGGCGGACCGGTGCCATTGGCGATTGTGGGAGAAGCAGACAAGGTAAGCTATCGGGAGGGAGGGGAAAATGCGATGCAGGACTTGCCGACCCTGAGGGTTTATATAGGAGGCTAGTAAGCATTGGGATTTTGGGGGATTTTGCTGAGTCAGGCGAGAAGATTGCGCGGCTATGCGCGGGAACCTGCGCGGTTGCGCGGGAACGGGCTCATCGATAGGGATGGCACCCGTAGGGTCTGGCTACGGGTGGAGCCACCCCATACCCTTACCCGTCACCTTTGAGCTTACCCATCACCCTTACCCATACCCGCCAATGGGTACAATTTTTTCCCATACCCTTTACCCGATAGGGTAGATGGGTACCCGCGGGTAAAATTACCCATGTTTGCGAAGCATCAGTTTGAATAAACTCATAGTCATAAACAATAACATATAATTATAATCTATAAACAACAACAGATTATAACAACAACACATCATAAACAACAACATATTTAATAAACAACATCACTTTCTCATAAACAACAACACATCAAAACATCATCATGTAGTCATACATTTTGAGTTCACAAATTCATGGCAAAGTGTAGAGATAATTTTGAGTTCATATAGATTTTATATGGGTACATGAGTATGTGGGTATGGGTTATGTGATCCCATACCCGTACCCGCTCTACCCGATGGGTCTAACATTTCCCTATTTATATACCCATGGGTATTTTTCTATCCCATACCCTCACCCTAATAGGGTTTTACCCGCAGGGTACATGGGTAATGGGTACCCATTGACATCCCTACTCACCGATGATTCATTGGCGCCACTTCGAGCCACCGTTTGGCCAAAAGAACGCTGCACGCTGCACGGTACTCAAGCTTGCGCTCGAAGCCGTCTTGGCAGCGGAGTGACAAGACGTGGCAGAGGAGGACGAAATGACATGTACACATATGGTTAATAAAAAAAATGTTTGCGATTTAATTACCTACTACCTTCGTCCTGGTTTACAAGTCCTCTTTGTATTTTTGTGCCAAATTTTGACTAGAGATTTAACTAATAAAATACGAATGCATGTCACCAAAGATTATATCGTTGGATTCGTATTTGAACATAGTTTCCAATTATCTTATTTTTATAACATGCATTAACATTTTGTTAGTTAAATTTAAGGTCAAAATATGGCACAGAATATAAAGGGGACCAAAAAAACCAAGACGGAGGTAGTAGCACACGGCCGCTCTCTTCGCAGCGTCGTGAACGATTGTTCGACCATCATGTGATGTGGAACGCGACGTCATTTCACATCATGCTGCCAGCTCGCTACTGCCGGCCGGCTTGTAGACGACCATTCACTGCGTGTTCAACTGCTCTATGCGTGTGGTTTCTCGTGGCTGAGGTGGCCGCAGCGCACTTTGCTCATATCTCGCCGCGCGCGCTCTGCTCTCGTGTCCCTCTGTGCGCTCTGCCTGTGTCCCTCCACGTGCGCTGCCAGTGGTTGCGGCCGGCGCATGATCACGTACGTTCGTGCTGCCATTATGCATGCGGTTGCACCGGGTGCGGTGCCACGATGTAGTTACCCGCTGCAAAAACTGCCATGCGGACGTGCCGAGAATCCAGGCCGCACGACCCCCATTTATTCCCGCGGCCATTTACCTTCATCTCTCGCACCACACGACACAATAAGCATAGCAACGACAACACATATAGAGAGGATACCTAGCGGTTCCAATGGCGCTCCCCGTGGCTCCAATGGCACTCCCAGCGGCTGCCGACGACAACAGGGGGCAGTTCACCATGCTTCACGTAGTGGACACCCACGTGAGCGAGAAGGACCTCTTGGTGGTGTAAACGAACGAGCCGGTCTCGGTGGAGAGCTCCATCCAAACTATGGAGCGGTTGCTTGCTGAGGACAAGTGTAATGCCCGGATAATTAAGCTACAGTAATCCCATGTTAATGGTGCCATGTCATCGTTTTCACTATTGCTAAATCCCACATTGAGTCAAACCGATTAAAATTCAAATTTAAATTAAAGTCAACTAATTAAAGTTTTCAAATGTCAAGACGAAATAGTACAAACTATGGCCAATAATTCATAAGTAATATTGGTGAAGAAACCACATTTTTATAAAATGTATAAATGCACTAAAATAAATAAAACATCAGCTAAAACAATTATTTAAATGCCTTTTAAATAATAAAATTATGCAAAGTATTTTATTACTACATCAAACTTTTTGTGGCAGTAGTATATTTAATAATACTAATTTAGAAGCTAGTTTTGTATTTTATTTAAAGTAAAATAATGTGGAAAAAAAGAAAAACAGAAAAGTTTTAAAAGAGAAAAACAAAACAAAACCCTCCCCTCCCTGGGCCTTGGCCCAGCTAGCTGGCCAGGCCGGCCCACCAGCATCGTTCCCCCCGTCTCTGTTCACGGGGGGCTCGTGGATACCGCCGATGGCTGCCACGGCGATGGCAGACGCCGTGGCACCCATCCGGCACCCCCTTGCCTACTTAACCCTGTCGTCGCCCCGTCGCCCCGACACCCCCAAACCCTAGACCCTCCTCGTTCTACTCCTCCTCGCTCCCTCTGCCCGTAGACGTCACGACGCCCTGACGCCGTCGCTGGCGCTCGTCTCTGACGCTACCTCGCCGCCCCGTCCCCGTCTCCCCCCGACGGACTCCCCCGAGCCTCACCGACCCTCTCCTCGTCAACGGGGTGAGCCCCCGCGTCCATTCCCCCTCCTGTTTAATCCCGCCATAGGCCGTCGCACCCCCTGGCCGAGCTCGCGCTCGCCGTGACCCCTGTCCGCGCTCGTCGCGCCGGCCTTGGCCAGCCGCGCCGTTCTCGCGCGCGCGACCCGCGCACTGCAATCGCTGCTGCTTCATGTTGCCGCTCCGCTGCCCCACTGTCGCCCGCACTGGCCACTGCCCGCAGCCGCTCTCCGCCCTCGTGCGCCCCCGTCCCTGCGAGTACGTACATTGGTCGCACCCCTTTGCCGCCACGTGCCCTGCTGCCCCGCCACTGCCGCTGCGATGCCGCCCAGCCACCTGCGCTGCTACCACTGCTCCCTATCTGCTGTCGCCGCTGCCTGTAGTTCGGCTCGCCCGCGCGCAGCCCCCTCCCCTCGCGTTGCCCTCCTGCCTACTGCTGCTGCTGTGCACTTCTGCTGCCGCGCCCCGGCCCACGCTTCCGACGCCCGCGCCCGCCACAGGTCGCGCGCCCCCGTGGCTGCGTTCCCGCGCACGCCGCCCCGCTTCGGCCTCATCACTGCTGCCGCCGCAGCCCCCGCACGCGCCCGGAGCCGCGCCCTACATCCGCCTCACCCTGGCCACTCCCCTGCCGCCTCCCCACCGCGCACCCTGGCCAGCTCATCGCCGCGCCCGCCTCCACCCTGCCGCACCGCGAGTGCCCTCACCGGCGCCGCCCTCTGGTGACCGCAGCTCGCCCCGCCGGCGCCTAGCCCCTCCTGCCGAAGCTAGGCCACCGATCGCGCCCTCTGCTCTCTCCCCTGGTGGCCTCGGGCGCTTGCACCCATTTTGCCCGCACGCCCGCCGCCCGGTTGGGCATATGGGCCACTGACCGTGGGGCCCAGCCCCCTTTTAAAACGAAAAAAGGATATAAAAAAGAATAAACAAATAAATATTTATAGTAAAATAAATTAATTATTAATCTTGTTTAATTAAACTAAACCTAATTATCTTAATTAATTCAGTTAGTTAATCAGACAGTCAATGACAGGGGGGCCCACCCCCTTTTGACCAGTCAAACTTTGACTGGTCAACTGGGACCCCCGGGCCCACCTGTCAGCCCCTCTAGTACACTTCTGTGTACCCAGAGCTGGGCACACATAGCATTTTGCTATTTTATTTTTGAATTAATTTAAATAATAATAATATTAGAAAATCATATAAAACTTTGAAAAATCATATAAAATAAATCGTAACTCGGATGAAAATACTTTCTGCATGAAAGTTGCTCAGAAAAATGTGAAAAATCCGAATATGCCCTCCGTTCATGTGTCACATGAACCTAGCGTAGTGAACATGGAACCGTCCCCCTCCGTTTCATCTGTCCGAAAGTGCCAAACTTTGGGAAAACAGTCCCGGATGTTTTCCCCCTTCGCCGGTATCGTGTAGCACTGCGTTAGAACACCCCTAGCACCGCATATCACCGTGTCTGTGATGCATCTGTGTGCTTTAAATTTACTATTTCTTCCCCCTCTTCTCTCTGGTAGACCCCGAGAATGATGCTGCCCCTATGATCGACTACGTCACCGACGACCCTCCTTCCTTTTCAGCAGATCTTCCAGGCAAGCAAACCCCCCTTGATCATTCTGATATCACCCATTCCATTCTCTCTCATGCTTGCATTAGATTTTGCTACTGTAATTGATTGCTCCTATTCTGCTGCATAGCCTGCTTTTGTAACCTGCTGTTGTACCTTACCTGCTTATCCTAAACTGCTTAGTATAGGTTGGTTAGTCATCCATCAGTGACCCTTCACCTTGTCCCAGTTGCCCCGGCTTGATGACCGATGACTCGATCAACGTGATTGACGTCCAGAGCCCGACACATCACCTCACCCCCTTTAATTGTATGACTCTACAGAGCTACTATCGAGCACCAAGGGTGATACCTCGTAACACACTCCTGATGATATCTATGTAGTGTAGCTAATCGGTCATGGTCTACCGAGGGTGATTCCTCCTTCACCACTCCCAATGATGACTCTGTCGTGCAAAACCTCAAGTGTGAACCCTTCGAGGGTGATTCCTCCTAGTTCACCTTGACGGCTACATCGAGTGGAATCCATCGAGGGTGATTCCTTAGGTTCTCCACCTTGATGTTTTGTGTCGGGCCCATTTCTGAGAATAAATCACAGAGTGAGCCCCCGAGTCACACCAGCCCCAAGAACAACTGGTGGACTCCCTTGATATAGATAACCAGTACAAATATAATATTACACAGGGTTGAGCTAGGGTGACTCAACAAATTTATTACAAACTTGCCAAATACTATGGTGGCAGAATATGATAGTGGTGTGGTGGTACTATCATACTAATACAATAAAATAGGGCCAAGCGTCAGTGTGAGGCTTGACTATTTATTTTGTGTAGCGGAAGCTCAGCGGATGGTACATGTGGTAGACTTCTATGTCACAGGTGGACTGACTTTGACTCCTCTAGGTGTCGGGCTCGCTAGCGCAAACCTCCTCCATAAGCTCGTCCTCCTCCAAGTCTGGCCAAGTAAATAGCCAGGGACAAGCCAGTGAGTACGTTGGAATGTACTCACAAACATAATGAACAAAAGATATACCGAATGCATATGCTCATGCTGGACTAAGTGATATGTAGGTGTTGATCAAAATTTTAACATGACATGACTATTATTGATATGTGCATAAAAATGGGCATGAGCAGCAAAATGGGTATATAACTTGTTAGTGACCAAGGAAAATAAATAAAAGAAATGTCGGTCGGATGTCAAGTGACACCACGGTAGGTCTTGAAGAGAAATGCCAAATGGGTGTCTAAAAGAGAAATCGGACGAGACAGGACCATCTGAGAACTCAAGCGATGCCACGAGAGGTCTTGAAAAGAAATGCCAATCGGGTATCCACAAGAGTAGTGGCGAGACAGAACCGCCTGAGAACTCGAGGGACGCCACAAAAGGTCTTGAAAAGAAATGCCAGTCGGGTATCCAAGAGTAGTGGCGAGACAGAACTGCCTTAGAACTCGAGGGACGCCATGAAATGTCTTGAAAATAAAATTGAATGTCCGGGGTAGTCTAGCCAGCCCCTAAGACACTCAGGAAATAAAATAAGAGAAACGGCTTAGTCCACAATAACATTCATATCATCAATAATACTCATATTAACATCAGTAGTAGTAATAATTATCCTGCAAAATAATTCATGCTCAATTTTAATTATTTCCTCCAAAGACCGACACCGGGACCGACACTTGACCCACCCAGCTAACGCCCTTGACCGTGGACATGGCTATTCGAATAGGTATAACTTTGCAGAGGGTGTACTCTTTACCCACGTGTATGAAGTTTCTTTAGTCAGTACCGTGACACTGACTAATTCCCATTAGGTCTTTGGGTTGAAAACACGCCTGACCAGCACACACCAGATTAACCGTCGGGATGCCAGGAATCACCCAAAGCATCGTTCCAGAAAAACTCTAAGTCGGGGAGACAGCAATCTCGAGTAGCATGGGATCACTATTCATACATGCGAATTACAAGGGGCGCCCCCCTCTCGGCTACAACTGGAAACACCCATGCCCCCTGACCCGATGATAGGATTTAGTCCATGGCCATGGAAACCCTCATCGTGGCCCTCTATGTGGTGTGTACCCGGACAGGGGTTAATAACTTACTAGGCCGTACCTTCCTTGCGGAAGGACCCATGGCAGCACGGTATCCAGCTAGGTGTAACGGAACAAGACTCGATCTAGGCCGACTCAGGAGGTGTTACTTATCATCACCGGTAAACTCCACATATATCACGTGACACCACCATGTCAAATATGGCCCGTGCCCACCGGCACGTCCAAGGCAGGAGTACACTCCTGAATTCTCACAGCCTTTAACCATGTTAGAAAGATTCTTGAACTTGAGTGAAGTGCAAGCCATGAGCAAGAAATGATATGACCATGCATGCATTCACCTGTGATATACTACATATATGGTGCAACTCCAGACCGATGCAATCATGCAATGCAAATGCAATCACCATATCCCAAGTTCAAAAATGCTAGCCTTGTCCAAAGTGGTCAGGAGAAAACCCCTCCAAATTTCCAGCAAAGTTTTCTTCTTCTTTTTCTGAAAAAATCCAAATTTAAATTCAAATCAAAATCTCATCACAGTACAAAAACTTGTCTCAAAATATTTTTAAATAAATACTAAAAAAACTAGAGAGAAAAATAAGAATTTCAAAAAAAGAATCAAGTCATTTGGATTTGTAGTTTAAAAACTAGAAGCAGTCAAAGTTTGGGTCAAATCTGCTTTTATAATAAAAACAGAAAAGAAAACGTTTCGGTACGATATACGCCTCTCAGCGGAGAAGGCGTTAAAGGCAGAGTGCGCCTTCAATTTAACACAGAAACAAGAGAGAGAGAGCTGACGGGTAGGGTCCACCCATCGTGTTTGAACTGCGCTCACGCGCGAAGACAGAGAGATGGTGGCGCTCGCCGGCGACGATCACCGGTGTAACAGAGGGCGGCGATGATCGAAGTGGGATCCAGGTGGACTACCGCGTCGGTGGGTGGCGGTGGAGGTCGCCGGCGAGCAGCAGAACGGTGGCGAGGTTGGTGGCGGCGGACGGCGGTTCGGTGGAGTTGGGAGCTCGCCAGTGAAGGCTCGGGAGGTGAAATTGGAGTGCGGGATCGGCGAGTGGATGCAAGAGAGGGCTTCTGGCAGAGTTGTAGCGGTGGTGGTGGAGTAATGGCGTCGAGCCAATCGGGGACTGTGGTGGTGGGACGGTGACCGGAGAGGTAGAAGAAGAGCCTCTCGGGGTCGGGTGAGTGTGCGGGGGAGCGATTGGAGGTAAGGGTGAGCGGTGAGGTGAGTGCACGGAGCTCGGGGCCCTTTATATAGGCAATCCCTAGGTGGTCAGAGGCTTGCGGGTGACGCTGGAGTAAATTCCGGCCGCCGTGGTAGGTTTGGGCAGTGGCGAGGTGCGGTGCATGCTTAGGGATGAAGGTGGAGCTCTCCAGAAGCCTTATCGTGGACGGAGTCGCGCTCGAGTGCCTCATCCACGGTGAGGTGGCCCGTACGGGTGCAGCGGCGCTAGCTCCGGCGACTGCCAGGCAGGGTCTAGGCGGCGTGGTCAGCGTGGAGAAGGTGCGGAGGGGGTGCCACGTGGAGAGGAAGTAGGTGCGGGAGGGCGGCAACCGCAGTGAAGAGGGCGGCGCCGTGGTGATCCGCTCGGCTCGCCGTAGCCGAGAACGGAGGTAGTTGCACCGGCGAACTACTGTTCTGTCGGTGGCGGCCACTGACCAGCGGGGTCCCGCGGTGGTCCATTTAAGAGGATAGGAGGCGTCGAGAGGAGGGAGGGCGATGGAGTGAAGCGCACGGCGTCGATCGCCTCTGCCACTGACCAAATTCAGTTTACTGAATTTCTGTCAGCAATGAACAATGTGCATATGAGGTGTATGACAGTATGCCAGGAGGTGCTAGGGATTTTAGGAATTTATGAGAATTTTTTGTGGTGATGTGCTGATGCATATGAGAGGGTCTGGCAAAGTTTCAGAATTTTTGAAGCATTTAAAATTGGGTTTTGATCATGAAGACTGTTTCTAGTCCAAATTTGAATTGTATGAATTTTGAAAATTTTGAACTGTGGCAACCAAAGTTTTTTGTGAAATGGGTTGTAGGTACCATCTAGTTGCTAGGATAATTTTTGTGGAGGCTGAACAGTTGTAGAAAATATAGTTCCTTTGTAACTCAAAGAAACCATGGATTTGCAAAATTCCAATTTTGGAATTTCTTTAAAATTAAAAAATATTTTTGTGGAGTGAAAAGAAGTTGGTTTCTATCCTAGAAGGTGTGAAAGGCTCATGGGACAATTGAGAAGTGATAGAAAAAAAAGATTGGATGGATTTTGGAAGTGCTAGAGAGAAAAGGAAAGGGCTTCTCCTTGGAATATTTTAGTTAAGTCAAAAACTTTTCTAGAAGAAAATATTTTTGAATTCTAAGAAACATTTTCCAAATAAAACCATCAATCAAAATAGAACCTTTCAAGAAAATTTTGAACACAACTAAAATTTGAAAAGGTTTTCAAAAAAGAAGAGGGAAAATAAGATAAAAATGGTTTTCAAGAATTTCATTTTAAAGGAAAGATTTTGAAAATCCAGGGAAAACATTTTGGGGTGATACATTTTGGATACACGGTTACCTTGACTTTACTTCAAATCCTTGTGAAATTCAGGCGGGCCCAGAGAGTACCCACGAGAGATACCTGTGAAAGTCGGGCGGGCCCGGAGAGCACCCGCATGAGTTACGGTGGCGGCTGGCTATTTAGCGGTATCACCCAGGATGTGGTGGTAGCTCCGGACTTGTCCCGACAGCCGTCACTAATTATAATAATGCACTAACAAGTTTGGTTATTTGTTCTGAGTTGGCCACTGGCCTATATGCACTAACCACCACGCGGGAACAGTTATGGGCACTGGCGTCATACATTTTTTTCGAAAGCTCTGTTAGACATCCAGTTCAGCATTGTGGCACGGTCGGATCGTGCCATCCAGGACGGTGGTGGCGCTGGTATCCACGCTGCTCACAATGACCTAGACTGCAAAGGGCGATGGGCCGAAGACCCTAGAGTGCTTAGGATGTAGACCGGCGGGGACCTCTCTGCGGAGCCTAGGTAGGACTACGACGTGTTGGTCTTTCGAGGCCGGGCATGACCTAGGAAAGTGTGTCCGGCCAGAGTAATCAAGCGTGTTGGGTAATGTGGTGCACCCCTGCAAGGAAGTTATCTATTTGAATAGCCGTGTCCACGGTAACGGACGCTCGGAGTTATATCCCGATCTATTACAACTAGAACTGGATACTTGAGATATGTGATGGATATGTTGGCTCCAGGATTACTTTCTGGCAGGGAGTTGGAAAAGAATCTCTTGGCGTTAATACTACAACATGCTTGTTAATTATAAAATGCTATTCTATACTCTTCTGAATGTTGCAAGATGATTTAAGATGCTAGTCTTCGATAGGCTAGGCTTTCCCTCTATTCTGGCATTCTGCAGTTCAGTCCACAGATACATCCCTTCCTTTGATACCAATGCATACTAAGTATAGATCTGATGCTTGCGAGTACTTTGGATGAGTACTCACGGTTGTTTTGCTACCTCTTTTCCCCCTATACCCGGTTGTTGCGATCAGATGGCGGATCCCAGAAGCCAGATGCCAACCCCACCGGATCTGAAGATATCCTCAGCAGGAGGAAAGGGGATCTGGACCAAGGCAAGAAGAGGGCAATGAAGGTTAGGGGGCAAGCGCCAGTCTTTTGTCAGCCTGGGGCAGTTGCCGAGGCGGCGTGGGGAAGTGGAGACGCCCACGTCCCATCAAGCGCCATGCGTCAGCCCGGTCCGCAGGCGGTTGGGGCCCGCGTCGCTTCGCCCTTGCACTTTGGCTTCGCCTCGAAGCCAAGTCCGAGCGCGCCTTGGGCCTAGGGGCTACTGTCGGTGTTCTGGGAACTAGGGTACCCAGAATTGCCTGCCTGCGGCCCACGGCGTGGCACCATCGACGGCCTGGTACGGCCCATCTACAATACCTTCAAGACAAGACCCTCACGAGGTGCCAAGTCTCGCGAGGCTGGCGACATCAAGACCTCCGGAGGGAGCGGCCTCCTCAGGCTGGCTCGTGAGGAGCGGAGATTTCCATGCGGGCGCCCACCTCATGAGGTTGAGGTGACGCAAGCTGTGACAACCAAGGCCAGGCGGGCGCCAGCGCGTGCAGAGCAGTAGGTTTCCCCTTTGGTGCTAAGGAGGCAAGCGCAGGCACGGGGTCCCGAGGAATCACCCAAAGTTTTCCATTCCCATGCAACGAGACCAAGACCGCCAGGACAGCAGGACGGATGTCATCGCCGAGCCCACCACGGCGTCACGACCAGAAGCTTTGCAGGCGAAGACCACCTTTCGTCAGGATAAGATGTACTACTTGTCCCCTTTCAAATTGGCCGTTGTGGAATCCCTTCCCGCCTTCGTTTTCGGGGAAGAGGACCGAGGCCACTATATATGGGTTAGCCACCACCATTGGAAGGGGGACGAGACCGACCGGACCCAGAACAACTCACTCTCCCCAGAGCGAGCCTCGCGAGCTTGTTCATCCTCTGTACTAGTTCATCCTCAGCCCCTCATGGGGCTAATCCACCACAAAGCAGGAGTAGGGTATTACACCGCAAGGTGGCCCGAACCTGGGTAAACGGTCGTGTTCATCTTCTTCCCTGTTCTTCGGGCTAGGCTGTAGGGCAGTGCATTCGGTTGGCTGGACAGGTTGAGTTCTTCGCACACGCCCCAGAGTTTGAACCTTCTTGGGTCCGCGGAGCCCTGAATCTGACACCGTGTGTCCTCAAGAATGCTTTGCTTACTATAAGAGACCGTTCCGGCTTGTCCTTTGCTATAAAAAGGATTAAGCTACCTTGATGCACCTTTGTTACTATTGCTACTTGTCACTTGTTATGAATTACCTTGCTATCAAACTATCTGTTACTGATAATTTCAGTGCTTGCAGATAATACCTTGCTGAAAACAGCTTGTCATTTCCTTGTGCTCCTCATTGGGTTCGACACTCTTACTTATCGAAAGGACTACGATTGATCCCCTATACTTGTGGGTCATCAAGACTATTTTCTGGCGCCGTTGCCGGGGAGTGAAGCACCTTTGGTGAGTGGAATTTGGTAAGGAAACATTTATATTACATGCTGAAATTTACTCTCACTTGTTACTATGGAAAGTAATCCTTTGAGGGGTTTGTTCAGGGTATCTTCACCTCGACCGGAAGAAAATAGAGTTTCCCTTCAATCTACTGCACCTACTGAAAATATTTATTATAAGATTCCTACGGGTATGATAGAGAAACTGCTAGCTAATCCTTATGTAGGAGATGGAACAATACATCTTGTATGCACCTAATCTATGTGGATGAAGTTTGTGGGCTATTTAAGCTTGCAGGTTTATCTGAGGATGGATTTAAGAAGAAGGTTTTCCCTTTATCTTTGGAGGGAAATACATTGACATGATATAGGCTATGTGATGATATTGGAACATGCGATTGGAACCGATTGAAATTGGAATTTCATCAGAAGTTTTATCCTATGCATTTGGTTCATCGTGTTCGGAATTATACATATAGTTTTTGGCCTCGTGAAGGAGAAAGTATCGCTCAAGCTTGGGGGAGGCTTAAGTACATGATGTACACACGCCCTAACCATGATCTCTCAAGAGAAATTATTATACAAAACTTTTATGCTCGGCTTTCTCATAATGATTAATCCATCCTCGATTCTTCTTCTACTGGCTCCTTTAACAGGAAAACTATTGAATTCAAATGGGGTCTTCTAGAAAGAATTAAACACAATTCTACAGATTGGGAACTCGACAAAGGTAAAGAGTCAGGTATAAAACTTGGGCTTGATTGTGTTAAGTCCTTTATGGACACCGATGCTTTTCATATGTTTAGCACTAAATATGGACTTAACTCTAAGACAGCAGCCTCTTTCTGTGAATCATTTGCTACTCATGTTGATCTCCCTAAGGAGAAGTGGTTTAAATATCATCCCTCTATTGAAGAAAATACCAAGGAGCCCATTATAGTTAAAGATGAAACTATCATTTACAATGTTGATCCAGTTGTGCCTACTTCTTATATTGAGAAATCTCCTTTCCCTGTTAGGATTAAGGAACATGCTAAAGTATCAACTGTGGTTAACAAAAACTTTTAATGAATAATCTAATCATAAACCCACAATTCATCGGATCCCAACAAACACACCACAAAAGAAGATTACATCGGATGGAACTCCAAGAAGATCAAGGAGAACATTGTATTGAAGATCAAAGAGAGAGAAGAAGTCTTCTAGCTACTAGCTATGGACTCATAGGTCTGTGGTGAACTACTAATGCATCATCGGAAGGAAGCAAGGGTGATGTAGAATCCCTCCGTTATCGATTCCCCATCTGGAAGAGTACCGGAAAAGGCCTCCAGATGAGATCGCAGAAGAACAGAAGCTTGCGGCGGCGGAAAAAGTGTTTCGGGTAGCTCTCTGTTGGTTTGGGAATATATGTGAATTCAGAGGTGGAATTAGGTCAAAGGAAGTTGCGTGGAGCCCACGAGCTCACGGGGCATGCCCTACACCCCAGGGCGCGCCCTGTGAGCTCGTGGCTCTCTCATAGCTCTTGTGGCCTCCTCCCGAACCTTTTAGGGTCCCTTCTGGTCCAGAAAAAATCACTGTAAAGTTTCATCGTGTTTGGACTTCATTTTGTACTGATTTTCTGAAAAGCCAAAAACAAGCAGAAAACAACAACTGGCACTGGGCACTGGGTTAATAGGTTAGTCCCAAAAAATGATATAAAATAGCATGAAAATGCATATAAGCATCCAAGATTGATAATATAATCTCATGAAACAATCAAAAATTATAGATACGTTGGAGACGCATCCGCACCCCCAAGCTTAATTTCTGCTCGTCCTCGAGTAGGTAAATGATAAAAACAGAATTTTTGATGTGAAATGCTACCTAACATGTGTATCATGTAATCTCTTTACGGTATAATCATTGAGAAACGATGAAGTCACAATATCAACATAATAATATCCATGAATATAAGAAGCATGATCATTACTTTTTTAAAATATACGATCCTTAACGAATGTTATCCCCACTCATTTTATCATGTTAGCATGGCATGACTCCGCCTTCATCGCATAAATATAAATCATGAGCACCCCGGTGTCAAACTAGGAAATTGGATCGTACTTCTAAAGTGCTTCAACATTTACAACCTCACGCAATACATGAGCGTGAGCCATGGATATAACACTATAGGTGGAATAGAATGTGGTGATAGACATTGATAAGGGAAGTCAAAAAGGAAGAAAGTCTCCCATCAACACGGCTAATCAACGGGCTATGTGATGAGTGGTATTTTTGCACTCATTTCAACCTTGTTTAAACTAAATTATTTCATTAAAAGAGAGATATTCACTCTGATATTGCCACTAATGACTAATGAATGCAAAGGATTCCACAAATCCTCTCTTTGATATTTTTTCCACAGGAAATGGGCTAAAAGGGAAGAAATCACATGGGAGAAAGGAAAGAAAGGAAAATGGAGAAGAAATAAGTCACCAGGAGGCGTCAGAAGGCCACCAGAGCCAAAGACGGTGTTCCATGCGACCACACATGCTCGCATGAGTGGTCGTTTGCGTGGAAACCGAGGCAGGTCGTCCACCTGAACAACTTTTACAAAGGGGACCCCATTGAAATGTCAATAGAAGGAGAGAGAGAGAGAGGAGTGTCGAGCACAACTAGAACCTATTCATCATCATCTTCATCCACAAACCCTAGCCGCCGCCATTTTCATCTACATAGCCATCTCCACCACCATAGTGCTTTCTCATCTAGTTCATACTTGTAATCGTGCATCGTACAAGGCATCCATTGTAAGACGTATTACAATCAATCAATCCCAAGATGTGTTCTTCAATATTTTCTTCTCGCGATCTGATCTCCATGTGTGAGTAGTTTGGTAAGGTATGGGGTGAGTCATGAGCCTTGCAACCCCAGGTATTTGGTGAAGGGAACAATGGAAGTCTTTGACACAACGTCTCATATGTGTGAGATAAAATTGTTTCATGAAGTATCTCGTGTCTTGTCCGCGATGTTCATCCCTGCAGGTACCCATGATCATGGAGATTGAGCACCGGTGAGTCTAGGAGCAAGGGAACCATTAAGTGTTATATCGAACACCGGTGAAGTAAGGTTTAGTAGGGTAACATGGGTCATATCCTTGGGGATTCATGAGGTGTAGTCATCAAACACCCAATGCTTTTGTCTGACATTATTATCTTAATTATTAGGGCAACCCCATGAGACGGATAGGGCCTTTGGTAGGACAACTGATTCTTGATGCAGGCCTTGTGCCGGTCAAGATGTTATTTGGACACATCCCCCACTCTGATACGAAGCAAGCACCTCTTGATGGGTGACTTCCTGAGCACACACTAATATCATTTTTTATCCCAACACCAATATATGGTTGTAAGCATTAAGACCTCATCCCAGTACCATCTTGTTACTATATGTGTTTGAATCACAAATTTCTTGCTGATTCGGTCAAAAGCTGGATTTGACACTTTGGAAAAAGCTTGCTAGAGATCATTGCTTCAAGGGAGTCTCCCTCTCGTGGGTTCGATACCCAGGGTCACCTCTGGGGAAATAGGTGTCGGTGTCAAAACTGGCGGATCTCGGGTAGGGGGTCCCGAGCTGTGGATCTAGGATCAATGGGGAACAAGGGACAAAGAACATAGTGTTTACCCAGGTTCGGGCCCTCTCAAAGGGGTAAAACCCTACGTCCTGCTTGATTCCTACGGGTATGATAGAGAAATGAGGTGATGAATGTAGCTCTAGCCCTAAAGACTAAAACCCTCTGGTTTATATAGGCACCGGTAGGGTTAGGGTTACATGCGATCGGTTACAAAGAAAGGAAAATCCTGCCTAATCTTGGCTTGGAGGGCACGCCACGACTTTGAAGATTCCTTATCCGGCCATTGGCCCTCGCTCTAGCATGGCCCTATAGTGGCCCATCAGTCCAGCCCATATGTAAAGGGTCAACGACCCGAGGACCCCTTAGTCCAGGACTCCCTCAGTAGCCCCCGAACTAGCCTCCAACGCCGGGGATTGTCATCTGGCATGCTCCAATCTTCGGCTTGAGGGGTGAGTTCTTCATCTTCTATCTGAACTGTTCGGAGAAAGGTTTCATAGCCTAATACTATCCAGACCAACATCGGAGGCTTACTACTTAGCATAATCCAGACCAAATTGTATCCGCGCCCGACCGATTTGACAATCCGAACGTTTTAGGACCACATCATAACACAGTGGGCCGAGGGCTGGTGCCGGATTCTATGTTTCGGTGTCCGGCTTCATAATCAGCGGTGAGATTTTCAACCGGGTTTAAACGACTGGTGAGATCGGCGCAAAAAGTGATGCTGACGAACGAGAAGGTCTGGCCAGGGACGAAGGTGTCCTCGGCGTTGGTGGGGTTTCTTACGGATGGTTGAGCCATCCATCCTTTTGGTGATCCGACAGCAGAACTCTCAATGAAAGCACCGATGTCGGTGTCAAAACCGGCGGATCTCGGGTAGGGGGTCCCGAGCTGTGGATCTAGGATCAATGGGGAACAAGGAACAAAGAACACAGTGTTTACCCAGGTTCGGGCCCTCTCGAAGAGGTAAAACCCTACGTCCCGCTTGACTGTATTTGATGTGTGATATGGTTACATAGTTGATCTACCTCCAGATCAGATGAGCTAAACCCTAAGGCGATGAGGTGATGAATGTAGCTCTAGCCCTAAAGACTAAAACCCTCCGGTTTATATATGCATCGGTAGGGTTAGGGTTACATGCGATCGGTTACAAAGAAAGGAAGATCCTGCCTAATCTTGGCTTGCAGGGCACGCCACGACTTTGAAGATTCCTTATCCGGCCACGGGCCCGCACACTAGCATGGCCCTATAGTGGCCCATCAGTCTGGCCCATATTTAAAGGGTCGACGTCCCGAGGACCCCTTAGTCCAGGACTCCCTCAGAAGCCCCCAAACTAGCCTCCAACGCCAGGGATTGTCACCTGACGTGCTCCAATCTTCGGCTTGCAGGGTGAGTTCTTCATCTTCTATCTGAATTGTTCGGAGAAAGGTTTCATAGCCGAATACTATCCGGACCAACATCGGAGGCTTACTACTTAGCATAATCCAGATGAAAATTGTATCCGCGCCCGACCGATTTGACAATCCGGACGTTTTAGGACCACATCATAACACAGTGGGCCCATCAGAGTTCAATGCTTGCCTCGAGGCAGGGGTTACCTTTGACCGTCGCGCACCTTTCAAGAAGGCACGTAGCCCAATGCTGCTTTTTGCAAGCCCGTCCCTTCAGCTTTGAGGCGAAGCGCCTATTTATAGATCCAAAGGTGCGGGGGATGATCTACCCATCCCCCTTGCCAAAAAAACACCGAAGAAATCCTTAGGCACCATGGCCGACGTCCCCAGCTCATCCTCACGCCCCCATGGCCCTCTCCCCGGTGATTGGGCGAGCTGTTCAGTCTCGCGCCTCGAGCTGAGCAATCTGCAGACACATGGCTATCTTCCCGTGGCTAATCTTGTTTCCGTCCGTGCTGGATTAATTTCTGTCGACGGCCAGGCATTCGCCGAGCGCTCCCCTGCTCCAAGCAAGGAAGAGAGGGTATGCTTTGTGCCCTTCCTTCTAAGAGGCCTAGGTTTTTCCATTCACCCCTTCCTACGGGGCTTATTAGAGTTCTACGGGATCCAGCTCCACAACCTCACCCCAGGGTCCATACTGCATATTTCTGGCTTCGTGGCCCTCTCGAAATATTCCTGAGCTATGAGCCCCACTTTGACTTGTGGAGGAAATACTTCTGCTTCATCCCTCGTACCCGCGAGGGGTCAATCTTTGAAGTGGGTGGAGCAGAGGTGTGGCGGATAGCCGGGACGGGCTACCCCATTGGGACCCCAAGGAAGGAGCTCGAGGAATGGACTTCAGAATGGTTCTATATTGAAGGCGTTCTGCTCTTTAATCCAATCCGAAGAGGTTCACCCGAATACTCGAATGCCCCACTAAGGAAGCGGCTCAACTAGAGACCCAAGAGCCCTTCCCAGCTAGACAGTGAAGAGGTGCACCTTTTGGCCACCAAGATTCGACTGCTGACCCATAGCAAACTGACTATGATCGAAGTAATGGCCATCGCCATAACCCGGTGGGTACAGCCCGTTCAACAGAGGGGCACCCTTTATGGTGCTACAACGGGACCAGTGATGCGACCCACTATAAGCCCTTTTTCCAATACCGAATCAATAAAAAGGAGATATCAAGCCCTTTTTCTCGCACCGTTGCTGGGGAGGAGTTTAGTATTCCTAGTCTTTGTGTTTAGAGTTTTTGTTAAAGTTAATTTTCAGTTTTTGTTTTTAAATTTTTAGTTTTAGTTTAAGTTTTATTTTGTTGCAAGTCTTGTCAGTTGAAAAAAAACCAAAAAGTTACTATGGCTCATATTCTTGGGAGTTTTGCTACTCCTAGCAACAATTTCATGCGTGAACCATTAGCAAAACCTGATGTTGCAGCTACAGAATATGAGATTAAACTGAACCTAGTTTCCATGGTTCAACAAGATCAATTTGGAGGCTCTGCTTCTGAAGATGCATGTATGCATTTACATAATTTTACTGAATTGTGTAACATGACACGCATAAAGGATTATGACCCAGATGCTTTGAAACTTCACTTATTTCCTTTCTCTTTGAGAGGAAAAGCTAAAGAATGATTTTTAGCTTTGCCTAAAGGCAGTATTACTTCTTGGGATGCTTGTTGTAGTAAATTTTATCTAAGTTTTGTCCACCTATAAAAATTATGCAATTACATTCTCAAATTACAGGTTTCAAGCAAGAGGAACGTGAGCCACTAGCGCTTTCTTGGGATAGAATGAAAGAAGCTATAAGAAACTGCCCCAAACATGGAATGGAGGAGTGGTTAATCCTTCATATGTTTTATAATGGCTTGAATCACATGTCAAAAACTATGCTTGATACAGCTGCAGGAGGAACAATCATGGGAAAGCCCATAGAAGATGTCAAGAAGATACTAGATGGTATGCAAGAGAACCATGCCCAATGGCATGTTGAGAGAACCACCACCAAGAAGGTGAATGTCATAGAAGAAAGTAGCTTAGAGTTAACAACCAAGCTAGAAGAACTTATCTCTTTGATGAAAGGTAAAGAAGAGGTAAATGGCAATGCCATCACTAATGAAAATACTAGTGATGTGAATTTTATTGCTCATAATAGCTATAAAATCCCAATTGGAAAAATAATCATTATGCTCCTAAACTTCCCTATCCTAATAATGGAGGAGCATCAAATAATTTTAATGGAGCTAATGGTAGCAATAGAAATACTCCTGAAGAAACTCTTAAAAGTTTTATTGCTAGCAAGACTGAGCAGAATGAAAACTTCAAGAATATCTTGAAGAACCATGATACCTTACTTGGTCAATTGACCAGTAAGGTTGTTGGACTAACAAATGATGTGTAGATACTTGAAGCCAGATCCAAGAATATGGAGGCACAAGTGGCAAAGATAGAAGAAAGCCAAACCTTGATTTTGGCCAAGTGTGTAGGTAAACCGAAGCCTAACCCGGTTGAAGAAGTTAAAATGGTAAGAAGCAACAAAGAGAAAGCTGAGGTACTTGACACAAGTCATGTGCCAGAGTACAATTATACAGTTGCAGATTTTGTCAAGATGATTTCCATGAAGTATCCACTACCGGAGGTAACTAACGATGAGTCATATAATGTCTTTGTTGAACAAGTTGCAGCCAAGGTACATGAACTTGATGATGAAAGAACAAAGTTATTCAGTAAGTTACCAACTAAGCAAGAGGATGCTTTTGAACCTACTATAAAGATTGATATAGGATTTAATAAGTTCAGTGCTTTATGTGATCTAGGGGCAAGTGTTTCCACTATCCCCAAATATGTTTATGATAGTCTCAATCTTGGTCCTTATGCTAACATTGAGATTATATTGAATATGGCTAACTCTACTTTTACTCAGGCAGTAGGCATTAAGCATGGAGTTATAGTTCAAATTAATGATTGATCTTGTTATAGTAGATATGCCTGAAGATCCAGTTGCTCCTATAATTCTCGGTAGACCTTTTCTAAGGACTATCAAAGGTGTGATAAATGTGTTTGAGGGAAATGTTCATTTTGATTTACCAGCTAAAGATCCCTTTATAAGGCATTTCCCTAGGAAAAAGAAATTGAAGACCTACACAGTAGATGCATCATTTTGAATGCCAGAAGCTATGGTCTTGGTGTTCTAGCACCACCTTGATCACCACTATGGTCGAGCTATCCGACCGAAAACAAGCGCTTCGTGGGAGGCAACCCATGTGAATAAAGTAGACAAGTAAGTTTTTATTTTTGTTTTCAATAAAAGAGTGATTGAAGTTTCATGTGAAGAAGTGAGTTTGGAAGAGTTGTTCTTATGAAGGCCTAGCCTTGTGCAAGATGATTTATATGCTAGATTGATGTTTGAATGCCTGGAAATATGTCTATGTATTGCTATGGAACTAACAACCGCAGAAAACAAAGAAAAATACAAGTTCTGGAATAAAGAGACCAAAAGACGACCCTTCCTGCGACCGTAGCGGTCGTACGGGCGGTCGTTTGACCTGCAGGAGGTTCTAGCACAAAACAACCAGAGGCAACAGAGCGAAGGACGGCGTATCAAATGGGCACACATGTTCATTTTTGCGGTAGTTCTGAATCTCTGAAGAAACCATCAATGAGTCGAGAGCGTTTGACGATGTTCCAAATGGGTGCATGCTCCCGTTCGAGCGGTCGTTTGACATCTTCGACTAGGAGCACAAAAAGAACAGAACGAATGACGGTGTTTAAAAGGGGCGTCGACGCTCGTTTCTGCGGTCGTTTCATCTGCACGCTGGCAAAGGTGAGTTAAACCGAGTTGAAGACGACGTTCCATGCGGGCGCTTGCGCCCATATGAGCGGTCATTTTGCGTGTCGGCGGCTCCAATAAACCCGAGGAAGGAGGTATTTCGCCCCCATCTCTCTCTTTTCATCTTCTTCTTCCTCCAAACCTCTCCAAACCCTAGCAAGACTTCACCCGATCCCTCTACTCGTTCATTTTCAGTTTGAATCCTTCCGTGTGATCGATCTATGGTACATTTCTCCTCCGATCCCCAACTTATTTTTCATGAATCCATGTTCTACATGCCTAGCATTTCCATGACTAAGAGACACATTTTTTATATTCAAATTTGAGTTTGGCATGGATTTGTTGATGTTTTTAGAGGAGTATGATGTTGTGAGTACTGTAGTCATTATTGTTTAATTATGTTGGACTGAAAAACTATTTTGTAAATGTTTTCGCAGAGGTCTCCTCATGTATGCGGTGATTCGAGTTCATCCACCGCACAACGGCAACAAATTTTCACTCAGGGGATCTTCTTCACCGACCGTGGAACAAGGAGGAAGTTCCAGAAGCTCACTACAAGGAAGATCGAAGCAACCAAATGGGCTTGTGCGAATACTCTTGCCAAGCTAGGTATCACTCATGATTTTAATTTGCTTTGTCATAATGTCGGGTTGCACCATTTTGTTTATCAGGGATGTGAGACTTATGAACGACTGACGCTTGAGTTTCTTAGTACTCTCTCACACAATGTTGGGTTAGTGCCAAATGCATATGAGGAGGATAGGATCACTTTCTGTATCCTTGACCAAGACTTTAACATCACTTTTGTTGAGTGGTGTAACTACTTTGGCTTCCCCAACAATGATGATGATATTAGATATGTTTATGATTTCACTGACCCGCACCCTAGGCAATCCTTTTATCGGATGAGTCACCGTGGCTCTAAGCAAAGAGCCAGTTGCATTGAAAGTCCTATTATACGTTATTTCTACTATGTTATCACTAACTCGTTGTAGGCACGAGGAGAAGTTTCTAAGGTGAATGATGAGAACATGCTAGTTCTCGGGAAAGGAGTAAACCTGGATGTCGGTTATTCGCCCAACCTAGGGGCAATACTTTTGCTACACCTCACACATCAAGCAAATCATGCATAGGGAGATGTCGTGTGTGGAGGAGTGATCACCATGTTGGCCAACACCCTTGGTCTTAACTACAATCATCTCTGCCCCATTGTCGGTAACACCCTTGTTAACATTCGTGTTCTTACTAGCGCTGCTATGGTAGTAGTTCGTAATGGCCATGATTGTATCAAAATTCCCGGAGTGGCGTACTTGTTACCCACAACTATGCCTAACCGTTTCTCCATCGAGAATGGGCAATTGCATTATGTTGCACAGGAAGGAGATGCAACTTTTGACCAAGAAGGGCCAGAATCTGAACAAGTAGATGAAGAAGACCTCGCCACCGATGAAGAGGAGGAGCAGCCCCAGCAAGACTACACCACCTACATGGACCTCAGCAAACTCCAGGGCTCTATTGATGATATGAGCAACCTCACCGCATCCCTTCGAGGCATGTCCGCCTACATGAACATGAACTTCTATAGGATCGAAAGTATGTCAAGAGGGGGGGGGTGATTAGACTACTTGACCAAATAAAAATCTATCCTTTTCCCAATTTTAGTTGTGGGAAGATTTTAGCAATTAGCACAAGTCAAGCAATCAACCTACACATGCAATTCTAAGAGTATAGCAGCGGAATGTAAAAAAATGCATATGAAGGTAAAGGGAAGGGTTTCGAGAAGGCAAACACAATGGAGACACGGAGATTTTTGGCGTGGTTCCAATAGGTGGTGCTATCGTACGTCCACATTGATGGAGACTTCAACCCACGAAGGGTAACGGTTGCGCGAGTCCACGGAGGGCTCCACCCATGAAGAAGCAACCTTGTCTATCCCACCATGGCCATCGTCCATGAAGGACTTGCCTCACTCAGGTAGATCTTCACGAAGTAGGCGATATCCTTGCCCTTACAAACTTCTTGGTTCAACTCCACATCATGTTGGAGGCTCCCAAGCGACACCTAACCAATCTAGGAGACACCACTCTCCAAAAGGTAATAGACGGTGTGTTGATGATAAACTCCTTGCTCTTGTGCTTCAAATGATAGTCTCCCCAACACTCAACTCTCTCTCACAGATTTGGCTATGGTGGAAGAATGATTTGAGTGGAAAGCAACTTGGGGAAGGCTAGAAATCAAGGTTCAAATGGTTGGAATGGAATCTCTTGATCTCAACACATGAGTAGGTGGTTCTCTCTCAGAAAATGAATGGTGGAAGTGTAGGCACGTTCTGATGGCTCTCTAACAAATGGAGAAGGGGGTGGAGGGGTATATATAGCCTCCACACAAAATCCAACCGTTGCACACTTTTGACTCATCTCAGTGGCACCGATTAGTTAAACTCGGTGGCACCAATCTGTTCAAAAATATGAATGTTAGGAATCTCGGTGGGACTGGCTGGAACAACTCGGTGGGACTGATGTGCTAGGGCTTAGGGCAAATCTCATCTCGGTGGCACTGATTGCATCAACTCGGTGGGACTGATGTGAAACAATAAGGCAACAGAGAGTTGGCAAGCCATCTCAGTGAGACCGATTGCAAATCTCGGTGAGACCAAAATAATTGCAACAAGTAACAGAGAGTTGGCAAGGCCATCTCGGTGAAACCGAGATCCATATCAGTGTGACCGATTCGTTTGGGTTTCTGGCAGTGGCTATGTTAAATGAACTCGGTGGCTCCGGATAGAAAGAATCGGTGGGGCCGAGTTTGAGTTTAGTGTTTGGAAATATTTGGATGGAGAAAGTGGCTGAGGGTTTTGGAGCAATATCACTAAGAACTTTGAGCAAGTAGACCATTAAGCAAGACCTCATCCCCTTTTAATAGTATTGGCTTCCTATGGACTCAATGTGATCTTGGATCACTAAAATAGAAATGAAGAGTCTTGAGCTTTTGCCAATCTTTGTCCTTATCATTTTGAGGGGTCCACATCTCTATCTCATGCCATGTCAATCATTGAACATCCTGAAATATTTATCTTGAATGGATATTAGTTCAATGAGATATATGTTGTTATGAATTACCAAAACCACCCGGGGATTAGTTGCACTTTCAATCTCCCCCTATTTGGTAATTGATGACAACATATAGATCAAAGCTTCGACAAATGATTAAATGAATGAAATACATCGTCACTTTGAGAAGTATGTGATATGGAAGAGCTCCCCCTAAATTTGTGCATTATTAAAAATTTGCGTTTGAATGCAAATGCACAATCGATTAAGATCATGGGTCACTCTTCCATGTCACATACATCTTGGTGGAGCGCACAAAATGATAAGAGTGAAATAACATGCACGCATCACTAAAGACATAAGTGAATGATCATACACAAAAGATTATAGGAATAAGCATCAAGCACACATTAAGCAAAGTATGATCAACCACACAAACAAACATAGTATCTCACGAGCATCAAACGATCAAGTAGCATAGATCAAACAAACATAGTAGCAAAAGCTCAATAAAACCAAAGAGCAAAAGCGAGACACACTCTCTCTCGAAGCCTATGATCTATACAATTTCTCCCCCTTTGGTAACTAGTACCAAAATGCCCGAAAAGGTATAGAGTTATGCGTCTCTCTAGGCACGATCCTTCGGAGCTCCTGAAGGGGTCTTCTGGCTTGTGGTTCCTATGTGCGTAGATGGTTTTGAGAGAATTGCTTCCCCAAATGCTTATGCTGATGTCGGCTGAAGTGGTGGTGTAGACACTGGAGGTGGCATTGTAGCAGTAGTGGCAGGTGCAGAGTGAGTGGTCCTCGTGTCTTCAACTGGCACAACTGAAGATCTGGCTGCTTTGGGCACAGTTTGGAACCTGTCAGTGGTCTGTTATCGTGGTAGAACACAGCCACCTATGAGGCCATCGGCCCCTTTGTGGTTCGGCAGGGGGGAGGGCGCATTGCACAAAGAGAAGAGGCCATGGGACAGCACGACAGTGGTGACACTGGTGGTTTTTACCCAGGTTCGGGCCGCTGAGAAGCGTAAAACCCTACTCCTGCTTTGGTGGATTAATGGGGAGACCGTGAAGAACGCGCGGCGCTCGAGCCCGGCAAGGTCGCCTTGGGGAGAGCGTCTACGCGCGTATGAGTACACGATGGTCCGAATCCTTTCTAAGATTGCCACGGTCCTCCTTTTATAGGCTAAGGGGTTACCACAATGGCAAAATGGTCATTATCCAGCGATTAGATAGCTAACAGTGCTATCGTACCTAACTCTGGCAGTTAGGTCAAAGTGCATTAAATGCACTGCCATGTGTCGCGGTGTGGATGCGGCCCGACAGGTCTGCCGCGCCGCTTTAGTCATCTTCCACCTGTCTGCTTGACACGCCTCTAGACGGGTGTCATATAGAGGTGATCTTCCTCCTAAATGGCTGCCACGTGCCAGATGACAGCCACTTAGTTATCTGGGGGCTCGACACCGCACCGATGGATGACTTGCATTGTGATGCGGTGGAGCGGTGGAGTCTTGGCGGGGATGTAGGCCGCCAGTGGCCCTGGCAATCCTTGCCGGGGGAGTCTTGGGACTTGTCTTCGGGGTGGCCTTGACCTGACCAGGCTCCCCTGCCCGGCAAAGGAGGTTTTTCCTTAGTGATATCTAGCTGTCTTGGCTTGTCTTGGTCTTCTTGATCCGCCCTTTGATTTCTCAAAGAGCTCTCTCTTGCTTGGTTCTGTCTTGAATGCTCGGGGTTGTTCGCATTTCCGCCACTTGAGCCTGTGTACAGTCTGGGCAACATACGTGAAAGGTTTGTTACACCGACAGGAGCCCCCAGGGCCTAGCCCAAACGTGCTGCCGAGCATCATTGGGGTAGGCCCTATAAGGTACATAGGCAGGGGTCTTGGGCTGATATTTTTTTCTTGATATTTTCCTTGCTTGTTCATTAACCTGTGCTTGAGTCAGTTTCCGGTTCTCCCGCGTGTCGTGTGAGACGTCATGGGGGAGATTTACGCCATGATCCGTGGGTCGCCCACGTCCCATGTTCACGGGGGGGGGGGGGGGGGGGGGGTAACTGCCATTCCACTAACTCCCCTGCCCCCGCCGTTTCTGCCACGTATGCCGCATGCATTGCGCAGGGTTGGTGGCGGACGCGGAGGGCACGGGAATGAGTGCCAAGGCAGAAAGCCAGGCACCATGGATAGGCGCAGGAGGTCGGTCTTGATTCTGTGCGCCGTTAGTGATGCAGAGGAGTCGGATTGGTGGACCGAGGCGGTTGCCTCCTGGGTGAGGAGCCAGCCCCCGGTCTCGTATGCCTATAAAAGGGAACGTGCGCGAGGTGCTGGCTCACACCCATCTCTTCCTCCTTCCGTCTGATATTATCTCTCCACCATGGTGAGGGGGAGAGGGCGTAGTGGCACCCAAGTGGTGGCGACGAGGGCTTCTGCTCGACAGCGCCTCCCTCCTCCTGTTGGGGACACAGGGGCGGAGCCCTCCGTGAGAGGAGGCGGGAGAGGACGTGGCCATGGTCATTGTGGCGCTCGGGGTCGAGGAGGACGGGGCGGCGTTCTGATCGCACCTCCTTCGGTGGCTTAGGACCCGAATGAAGGCCACGTCGGGAACCAGCCGCTGGAGTTTATCGTCAAGCTGCGCAGGCCCCCGCATAGCCGTCTTCTGCTTCCCACCCCATTTGCAAGGGTGATGGAGGTCGAGCAGCCGCCGGGGCTGAGGATGCACATGAGGGGCTGCTGCAATGGCAGCATGCGGGCGGACGTAGAGTTCCCCGCTCCTCATGTCATGCTTCTCCGGCATGGCTGGAAGACCTTTGGCTGTGCCCATAGCTTGGCGGCCGGGCACGTTCTCCATTTCAAGTTAATGGATGCCGCCCTGCTCTCCGTCAAGGTCTTCGGGCGTTCGGGTCCTCGCTTAGGGTGCTGCGCGGAGAGCTCGACTGACGACGAAAGCTCCTCCTCGAGCGATAGCGACGAGGAGGACAGTGACGGCGATGACGACGGCACCGATGGGGAGGATGACGGCTCCGACTCTGGCTGAACGCCGGCCGCACCGTCACCATCAGCGGGAGGCTGGCGGCACCACCATCTGCACCTGCATCACCTCCCCGGCGAGGCAATTTGCCGGGGCATTGATTGTCGATGGTGTCTCCGGCTCCTCCACCAGTCTTCCAGCTGGACCCCGGCAGGCTTCCCATGGACTCCGGCTTCGTTCGCCCTGCCGTGTCCTGCTGGCCCTGGTGGCGGTGACCAAGGGATCGCCTAGCCGCTGTCCCCACCCATCGCCTTTGTCCGCGCCCTCTCGATCTTGTCAGGCTGTGTCCTACAGGTCTTAACGGGGTCAGGCTGGGCTTCTGCCCAGGCACTCCTTTTTCCCTCTTCACCTCCCGCCGTAGTTCCTAGGAGGAGAGGGACAAGAAAGGGATTATGGGGCACTTATCTTTTTTCAATCTAAAATATGTAGGCACTTACCAAACTTTAGCTTCAAATATGTAATCTCTTCTATCCATGTTTGTACTCTGTAAGCATTGTACTTGTTTATCTGCATATTAATGAAAAAAGACGGTCTTGCCGGGTACTTGTGCATGTACTATATCCATGCAGAGGAAGGATGCCTCTATACTTTTTAAGTAAACAAGTTTTCTCCGGCAAGCTATCCTGCCGGGAGCCTTCCGTTTGTTGCCACGGGGCCGGGCCTACTGGGCTTAAAACTATGGAAGGGGACCGGCCCCTCGTCGAACCTTCTCTGCCAAGAGCCACTACAACCATCTTGACTGAAGCAACGTTCGAGTCAAAGGATGGGAGCACAAATGCTTCGAAGGTGACGAGGTTTCTCTATGCACAAGTTTCCTTCTTACAGAGACATGTATGGACGGGAGGGCACTTATCTGTTTGTCTTGTCGGGGATCAATATGTGTGCTTGTTTCCATTTCCTCTTTTTGGGACCGAGTCCGCAGCAGGAGTCCTGCAGTTAGTGCAGAGGAAAACAAAGCAACATATGATCACATCTACATGATCATGGCATGTTGATGTCATGCTATGCATGCATGCAAGTTTTTGGGGCCCCCCAGCGCTTCGTTTTATTGTGTGTGCTCAGGGTCTACGCCTGGCTTTGTACAAAGGGTTACATGCGCATCGGCAAGGCTTGTACAAAAGGGTGGCTGCCGGGTAGGGCCCGACAGCCACGCCTTACGGGTAGAACTTATGAAGATGCTCAATGTTCCATGAGTTTTGCAACTGAATGCCATCTTCGGTCTCCAGACGGACTGCGCCGGGTCTGGTGACTCGTACTACCCAGTAAGGGTCTTCCCACTTTGGCGTCAACTTGTTTGCACCCTTGGCGGACTGAACACGCCTAAGGACAAGGTCGCCTTCCTCAAGGCTCCGGGCGTGAACCCTGCAGCTATGATAGCGACGCAGGGCTTGCTAGTAGCGTGCAACACGCGTAGCTGCCCGGAGACGGTTCTCCTCAAGGAGCACGGCATTGTCATGCCGGTGCTGCTCTTGCTCTATTTCATCCTAGGCAAATACTCGAGGTGACCCATATATGAGTTCCGTGGGGATCACCGCTTCTACCCCATAAACTAGGGAGAAGGGAGTTTGGCCGGTAGCTCGATTTGGTGTCGTACGGAGGGACCAAAGAACCACCAGCAGCTCGTTGATCCAGCTTCTGCCGCACTTCCGTAGCTTGTCGAAAGTTCTTGTCTTGAGTCCTCGCAGCACTTCAGTGTTCATCCTCTCAGCTTGTCCATTGCTCTTAGGATGAGCAACAGAGGCGAATGAAACCTTGCTTCTGAGGGTTTGAACGTATTGCATGAAGGCGCGGCTTGTGAATTGGGTGCTGTTGTCAGTGATGACTCTGGCGGGTACTCCGAAACGGCACACAATCCCTTCAAGAACTTGATAGCTGATTGTGCGGTCACCTTTCTCATAGGCTCCACCTCCGGCCACTTTGTAAACTTGTCGATTGTAACGTACAAGAATTCAAAGCCCCCGGTAGCACGGGGGAAGGGGCCCAAGATGTCGAGCCCCCAGACCGAAAATGGCCATGGCAAAGGGATCGTCTGGAGAGCTTGAGCAGGTTGATGGATACTCTTGGAGTGGAACTGGCAGGCTATACATCTGGTGACTAGTTCGATTGCATCTTGGAGGGCCGTGGGCCAGTAGAAACCTTGCCGGAAAGCTTTTCCAACCAAGGCCCTTGATCCAATATGGGAGCCGCACATGCCTTTGTGTATCTCTGCCAACAGTTCCTTCCCCTCTTCCTGGCAAATGCACTTCAATTTCACACCGTCGGGCCTCCTTCTGTATAGCGTGTTATCGACAAATTGATACATACTGGCCCTCCGGGCTACTCTTTCAGCTTCTTCTTGCTCTTCGGGAAGTTCTCCTGTTTGAAGGTAATGGACTATGTGCCATGCCCAAGTTGGAGCCTGAGGCTCGGCAACAAGGATCGACGGCATCTCCTCGTTCGTGGGAGTGCATATCTCAACCGCAAGAACTGGTAGTTTGGCGGGAGGGTGCTGCTCACCAGGTGAAGTGGAGTTGTTCCCGCCAACCTCTCTGTCGGGGGCTTCGGGAAGCTCTGCCGAGAGAGGCTTGCCGGAGTCCTGTTTCCTCCTCTTTCTGGCCATTGTTGTTGGGGATACCGAGGGCTGAGTCAGGTGGAGAACAAAAGTCCCTGCTCCACACGAAGCTTTAGCACAGCGCATTTTGATAAATGATCAGCGATGCTGTTTTCTGTAGGTGGCACGTGCTCTGTTTGCAATCCGTCAAAACGCTCCTCCAGCTTTCTCACCTCCGCCACATATGCCTCCATCAATGGACTCTGGTAATCCTTATTTACTTGTCTCACCACAAGCTGTGAGTCTCCACGAATGATCAACTTCTTAATTCCCAATTCTGTTGCAATTCTGTAACACCCTGGTTTTTGGCCATTTCTTTTCCTTTTTGATTTATTTGATTTTTGCCCTGATTTTATTTTTGGAGTGGTTCTGTGGCCTTGCAACCTGGGAGATATTCAACTCTTCTCCTCCAAGTGGCTCATCATTCTCAAAACTTTCCCTAGATCATGTCATTTCCATTCTAGCCCAACCCTAAAATTCTTTACTAAGGAATATTCCTTTTTCTATTAAAGGAATAGCCCTGTCTGACCTAGGTTGTGAAGCAACCTATATTTCTGTCAATCCCAAAATTCCCAAATAATTCTAATAATTTCTTTGGGTCATATGTTGCTCAAATATGCCCAAACTTTTCCTTGTCCAGTTCAAAAATATTCCTCCAATATTATTTCTTCAAATCTATCCAGAGTGGCACTTTGTGAAGGAAGTGCCACCTATCTTTTCTTGATTGCTCCCAAACTTTTTGGGCATCATTTTACATCCAAATCATTGCCACATGCCAAAATTCAACTTCATTTGCCTAGCAAATATTCCTCAGCAATTTTCCAAAGTTTCTGTCAGACAGAAGCCTTTGTGAAGGAAGTACTAGCTAGGTTTATCAAAATGAGTTGAATTTTTGCACACTCCTTTATGTGCTCATATAATCACACTCCTCCAATTTTCAGCTCCATCCAATCATCTATGTGAGCACAGCATCAAATCTTTGATTCTGTGAATATTTTTAGGTTGTGAAGCAAGTATATTTTATATTGCTTCATTAATTCTGAGAAATTACCAGATCATGCTCCTACCCTAATAACATCTCTCCACCAAATTTGGGGCCATTTTATCAAGCCATTTTCTCCCCAATATTATTCCAAGTTTCTGGATAGAAAGGATGTCTGTGAAGGAAGTACCATTTTGGCATGTCCAATTTGTATGAAATTTTTACAGCATCTTCATATGTCCAAATCATCAAGCCTTGCCAAATTTTAGCTCTAGTGGCTACTCTATGTGAGTGCATCATCTAAATCAAGTTTCTGGACCAAGTATGCAGTTACAAGGCAACCCTATTGTTTTGTGGTCCAATTCCCCTCATAACCCCCAGGATTATAGTTCTTCCTAAGATAAACACTCCAGACAAAAACTTTGTCCCTTATCATCTCTTTGTTGATAACAATACCAAGAACAAGTTTGCTACAACAAACTTGCATCGATGCCCACCTTAGCTACAGAGCCTCTTCTCCCGAGCTTTTGCTTTCCACAGTCTCCAGGTTGGAAGGACATCATGTTAGACACAGTTTCCCCTCCTCTCATGACCTCTCTTTACCATGTCCCGTGGTGACTGCGCCACTGGCATGCATATTCACGTGCTCTGCTCACTGTGGCCGCGTCCAGGACATCGCCTAGCTCCGGCCCCTCTCCCTCTCGTCGTCTTCGCGCGCGTGAACATGTCTGGTGTCTTCTTCTCGTCGTCGCCTTCACCCTGGACCCCTCTCCCCCTCTGGCAGCTTCCTCATCGGTGCTCGCCGCCGCGTGCCCACGGGCAAACAGTGGCCCTTTGGCTCTATCTTCATCTCGGTCGCTTCCTCCCCGTGCCTCTTGGCGCTGCGTTGCCCCGTGAACCTTGCCAGCGCTACCTTGTCGTGTTCCCGTGCCCTCCCATGCTCCCTGAGCCTCGCCAGAGCTTTGGCTGAGCTCGAGCGCGGCACTCGGCCACGGCCTCCCTCGCCCGCATATTTAAGCCCCTCCCCGCGGCCTCCCGAGCACCCCATCACCCTTGCCTCACTCCACTACCCCTCCCTAGCCTTTTCCCCAAGCCCCAGAGCCCCTCCCTGCTCGCCATCGCCGCCATGGCCGCCACGGCCATCCTCTCCAATTCGCTCAAGTCCGAGCTCTTCTTCTCCTTCCTCCTCCACCAGAGCTCCACCCAGTCACCGGCGAACCTCCCCAGCATCTCTCCCTCTCCTCCGGTGGCCTCTGTCCGCGAACTCCATCAATGCCCGACGCCGTCGTCCGCCGCAGTGGGAGCCCTGCTCGACCCTGACCCCTTCGACGAGCACCAAGGGTCCAGGGAGATGCGGCTCGTCCCGCTGATCACGCCGGTAGGCGGCACGGCGCGGGAGGTGGCCGGAGCTGCCCGCGGTCGCCGTTGGGAGCCGGCTCTGCCACGGCCAGGCGCGGGCGCGAGCGAGGGAAGAAGATGATGATGCCAGCTGGCCAGTGGGCCCCGCGACCCCACCCGTCAGCCGCACAGGGGGTTGACTCGGCGACGCAGACGTGGATAAGTGGACGCGGGTTTTGCCCTTGTGCGCTTTCCTCTTCTGGAAGCGTACTCTGCTCTTTCTTCGGGCCAGAAGGCGTTTTCCTCTCTGGAAAACGTATTTTCTAAAAAGGCGCGTTCTGTTTTTCCTGTTAAGGGCCTGGTTGTGATGATTTTATTATAGATAGGTCCCTGGCAAAAAAACGATTGTATCTTTTCATCCGTAACTCCAAATGAGGTGATTCCAAAGCCCACTTCTTCGTTTCGTCGAGCCCATTCGGATGTAATCATTTTCACCATGTTTTAACATTTTGAAAATGACCATTTTGCCCCTGCCCTTATTCAGCCCCCTCCGAGAGAGAACGTTTTCCGGCGATTCTTTCCGCGAGCTTCTCGCACTTCTTCCTGGTGAATCCCTCCCTCCCAGGCAAGCCACACCCTCCATTTGCATGTTTGCAATGCAGTGACATGCTTTACTTATTTAAACTTGTATAAAATATTGCATTAGCTATGTATGATTTGTTCATGGCATTTCTTGGAGTTGTTTCGATCTTGCTATTGCCATGATGTTGTTGGATTACTAGGGCTAATGTTTGCAGATGTGGGTGACATGTTGCCATTGGATTATTAGTGGCTAGTATTATTTTCATCGTGATGGTAGTTGATATTATATTTTGGAGTATGATTTTGGATATGATGGCATGTGGATCTTAGCTGGATAGCTTGTTCTTGCTATTGGAGTGGAAGTATTATTGTTCTTGGATTTAGCATGCTCTTAGTATTTTGTTATCCTCGAAGATTATGATATGACTAGGTTATGCTTTGGATTATTTGTTGGATATTGCTATGACTTGGTTGGCAGATGGACATATGATATCGGAGTATCATATATACTTTGGGGATAAATTCCGTCATTAAGTTGGTCAGGTGCCACCGAACCAGGCTTTTCCAGTGCAACCACATTTGCCTTTATGGGAAGGCCCTAATGCGGTTTATTGTCATGTCTCTCGCCGGTGCCTCCAACGAGGGAAGGTTATGGGCGCGCGCTACCCTGATCAGGTAGGCACACATAAGCCTTGTGAGCCCGAGTTTGGTTATGCGCACATGTCCCCGTTTGGGACCGTTTTTGTTTTGCCATGACGGTGGCCGGCCACGTAGGTGGCGGATGTCACGAGTTAACATTGGGGCCACCCATGACATAGCCCAAAGGGGAGTTTGTCAGAGTGGCCGGGAGAGTGTCATGGCAGTAGATCGGTTCTATCGGAACGCCGTTGGTCCACCCGAATGGGAGTGCGAGGCCATGGGTTCTGTGGTGTGGGTACAGTGTACTAACCTCTGCAGAGTGTGTGTTTAATCTATCGATAGCCACGTCCTCGGTTATGGGCACAAGTTCGTACTAGGTCACACCGTTCGATCAACACTCACATGACGGAATGACTTTTCGATGATTTATATGTTGATATATTGTGAGCAGTAACAGCTTGGCAGGATGTTGATGATGATGTTGGGATGATCTCGAGGATGATCATTCAGTTTGTGATGTGGTCACGCAGTGATCACGTAGAGGTATTGATCACGAGGTGATCGAGGTGATTTATTTACTTGGCCGGATAGCCAAGAGTGAGATGGTTCATATGATTCAAGATGTTGGTTCAGCAGTAATCTTAGTAGTTCCATATCATGATTAGTAGTTGCTTCATCATAGTAGTTGTTGATAATTTAATCTGCTAATGCTATGTTATTATCTTGCCTTGATGCTTTTGGTTGTTGTGAGCTTGCAAGTACATTCAATGTACTGACCTGGCTTGTCATGCCAGATTGCAGGTGATGCCGTGATTGATTGATTGCTTGTCGAGGTTACCGTGCGTGTTAGCTAGATCGTGTCCCAGCCAGAGTCCCTGCGGAGTGGAGTTCACCAGCTTCGTCATTGTTCCGCTGCTAGAAGTATTCCGCTGCTACGAGTTGTTCTGCTGCTAGCATAGAGCTACCTTAGCAGGCGTAGTGTTGCCGTGCTGATGTGATATTTTGTAACATCAGACCCTTGTACCTTATCCTTTGTAATAAGAGCTGATTTGTTCTATGCCGAGCAGTGCCATATTCCAGAAGACCTTCCTCGATCTCTGGGCTGGAATACGGGGCGTTCCGGTTTCTCTGAGCCGTGGTGCCACAGAGCTTGGTATCAGAGCAGATCTGACTGTAGGATGCCCTAGTCAGCGCAAGCGGTAGAAATCAGTAGTGTAGAGTCTATCTTGTTTGTTGCATATGGTTGTTGCATTTGTTTGCTGCATAGCATGCATATAGCCTTATTATTTGTTGCTAACGGTTTATTTGGTGAGTGTAGCTGGCATCGGTCTGGATCCACTACAACTCAGCCCCTGCATTTCTCCAGTTTCCTTTGAGCCTATTCTTCGGTGTTTGGTGTCATTTCTGTCCCAGCGGAGTGATGCCAAGTGGTCCAGGCACTGTTTGCAGAAATAGTGCTTAGGTATCGCACCGATATCCTTCTTTCAGCCCTGCCTATCTGTCAGGACCCCAATTCCAAGTCACATCGATCTAGCCGGTAACACCTCATATCACTTTGCGGCCTCACGCACGGTATTCCCACGGGTGTCGCCTTACCATGGCCCGGGACCGTTTGCGCCTTTTGGCTCACGTATATGATAGTGTCGCTAGCATCCATATGACAGAGAACCCGGGCCGACATGACTAGTCGTGAACCCAAAGTGGCGCTAACTTACGGGGACATGCATACATGACCCAGCAACGAACGTGTCGGTCATCAGCGAGTGAAGTCGGGCTGTAGCAACTGGGCTAGCAGGACTCCGGGAATCCGGGCTGTAGCAGGCTAACAGGACTCCGAAAGACACCGCGTGACGTTTCCCCGAAGGGACAGACACAGGATCGAGGAAGGACACATGCCGGCAAGTCTAAGTGTTCCGGAGCAGTAGCAAGCTAACAGGACTCCGGTAAACCGGGCTGTAGCGGACTACCCAGGCTCAGTGGAAGCACCAGACTACATTTCCCCATAAGAGAGGCTACCAAGGATAAACAACTAGGTTGTCGGATCCCACACATACCAAGCATTTCAATCATACACACAATATGCTGGATATGGGTAAATACAACATGGCATCACAACAAGACTCTACGACTCAGAGTATTTATTCATTAGGCTTCGAGGAGCCAAGTATTACAAACATGGGTCTCATGACCCAAAATTCAGAGCATACAAGTCAAAGCACATGCGGAAGCCTATCATGTCTGAGTACAGACATCTACAAATGAAAAAGGCTAAGAAGCCCGACTATCTACCAGATCCTGCCAAGGGCACAAGATCGTAGCTGAGGTAACAAGCTAAACGTCGAAGTCCACGTGGAACTACTAGCGAGACTGAAGTCTCTCTGCAAAACATAAAATAGGCAAACGTGAGTACAAATGTACCCAGCAAGACTTACATCAGAACTATCTACAAATGCATCGGTATCAACAAAGAGGGTGGTGGAGTTTAACTGCAGCAAGCCAGCTTTGAATTAGTGGCTATCCTGAACTACGAATGCTGGTAACTCTTTTGAGGTGGCGCACACGAGTCCACATATTCACCATATCAATACACCACTATGGATCCGCTCCCGTCTCCCTACGAGAAGGCCATCCATAGCACTCACGCTTATCTTGCGAGTTTTAGAGTATCCACTTCAAGTTATCTATGAACTGTTATAGGCAACCCAGAAGTCCTTTACCACGGACATGGCTATTCGAATAGATCATTTATAACCCTGCAGGGGTGTACTTCTTCACACATGTTTCCACCACTTGGCGTCTGCACACGACATGTGCTCGGCAGACTTCAAGCGAAAGCCGACGTGGGTGTAGACCACGACCTAACTAATCACACAAGTCTCTAGTCCAGGTTTATCGCCTATTCGGGTTCCATCCGCGAGGAGATCCGGCCGGGGTTTCGCTCACAGCCCCAAACGATGTGTGCAGGGTTCCCGAGACACCAAACGGGCGCTCGGTACACCGGGCCACGGTGTGTCTACCGCAACATAGCCCACCCCTAGGGTCAACGCTACGCACGGCCCCCAACACATATCCTACAAACACCAGAAACTAGTTGCAACTCCTGGACAAAGGACAGGGGTGGTTAATAAGTTGAGCGGGGTCATATTTCAGGGCCCAACGTGTGGTAGTAGCTGTTCATGGATCACAAACACAGAACTCAGTTCCTGAGGACGGTTTCAATGAGACAACCCACCATGTACTCCTACATGGCCTCTCACCGCTACCTTTACCAAATCGTGTTCACACAATTAGCTCACACACAGTAGGACATGTTCATCACCATTCCAATTCATTCCCGATGAATCAGACCCGACTCAACTCTAAGCAGTAGCAGGCATAACAAACAACATGAATGAGTAGGCACATCAGGGCTCAAACAACTCCTACTCATGCTAGTGGGTTTCATCTATTTACTGTGGCAATGACAGGTCATGCAGAGGAAAGGGGTTCAACTACCGCAGCATGTAACAATTGAATCGTTGTTGTCCTAATGCAGTAAAAGAGAGCAGAAGCGAGAGAGTGGGTTTGTATCGGAATGAACAAGGGGGTTTTGCTTGCCTGGCACTTATGAAGATATTATAGCTCTTCATCGGTGTCATCGAACTCATCGTCGGAATACGCCTATTGAGAGGGGACAAATACCGGCAAACAAGGAATAACACAATCAATGCAATGCAACAATATGATGCATGATCATGACATGGCAATATGTTGTGGTTTGAGCTAATGCAACTAGAAACCAGATTGAATGAAGTTGGTTTGAACCAAGGGTTCGAATTCAAACTCCATATGTGCTTAGTTAAATGCCAATTATGCAAATTGCCATATACAGCAACCTTAGGTTGTTCAAACATGCATGCAAATGGTACAGATGGAAAGATTGGATTTTTCTCATCCAAAAACATATATAAAACTTTGCATTTGGAGTTACAGATTAATTTCTATGAATTTTAGAAGTTTTGAGCATTTTCTGGAATTTCCTGAATTATTAAAAACCAGAAAATGATTAACTGCGTCAGCACTACGTCACTGTGACGTCAGCAGGTCAGCGGGGCACGGTCCAGGTCAAACCTGACTAGTGGGACCCACTGGTCAGTGTCACAGTTAGCTAATTAACTAAATTAGTATTAGTTTAACTCCTAATCTAGGTTTGACCAGGGGACGGGGACCACATGTCAGTGACCCAGGGTGGTCAAATCCCTGGTCAACCGGGGCTAAACCCACCGGCGACATGACGCCGGCGAGGCCAGACACGGCGGAGCAGCGCGGGATTCCTCCTCCGGCGACCAAATGGACGGCGGAGGGCATCTACGTGTAGCTGGAAGCGAGCCGCGTCGCGTGGTGCTAGTGGTTGGGCTCGGGGTCGCCGGAAACGACGCCGGCGATGAGCTGTGCGGCTGTCGGAGTTCGGGCGAGCTCGGGATTGTTGCTAGGGGGCACGGCGAGGTGCGTGAAGTGGTGCTGTGGGCTCCTGGGGATGCGGTGAAGATGATGGCGTGCTCGGAATCGAGCCAACGTGGCTGTGGCCACGACGGCGACATGCAGGGGCGGCGGCGGGTGTGGGCGAGCTCGGTGTGGTCGCTGTGGTGCACGAGAAGGCAAACGGAGAGGAGGAGGAGGTAGCAGGGCTCACGGCGCGTCGGACGAGCGGGTCGGAGGAGTCGGGGACGAGCCGGAGCAAGCGGGGCGGCGAAGTGGATCTCCGACGACGGGCGGTGAAGACGAGACCGGTGCGGTGGCTTCAGGGCGAACGAGCGCTCGGGGCTCGGTCTGCTCGACGGAGAGGACGGTGGCGGAGCTGCTGGACAGGGTGGGGCGACGAGGAGGCGACGGTGGCCGCGGTTGCGTCGGCGGTGCGGGTGCGGCAGCGTCGGCCATGGCGAGGAGAGGCGAGGAAGAGAGCAGGGGGGAGAGTGAGGTGTCCAGGGGCTCGGGGCGGCACCGAGGAGGCCCTTCGAGGTGTCGAGGTGGCCTGGAGGTACGCATGCAGGCAGGGTGGTGGCGTGGCGAGCTCGGGCGCGGCGCCGTGTCCCTCCTCTGCCTACTGGCAGAGGTGGGTGATGACTGGCATGGGCCAGGTGGGCCGGCCCAGTGCAGGTAAGTGGCCTCTGGCCTTTCTCTCTCTCTCTTTTCTGTTTTCTGTTTTTCTATTTTTCTGCAGGTTTGTGACTTTATTAAAAATACCTAGACATTCTAAAAAATCATGAAACTACTCATGGCTACTGTTTAGAGTATATCCAACAGTAAACATTTTAGTTTATGATTATTTGGACATCTAAAATATTTAATAGCATTTAAATGTCCAAATGCAAATAACATAAGATTTAATTCAGTGACCCAATGATGTCCTAGAAAATTGTGCACCATTTTTGTCAGAGGTTCTAGACCAAGGCAAAGATGATGAACATTTTAGAAGGGCATTTCAGGTTCATTGAAAAGGATTTTAGTAAACCCTAGTTGGTTTAAGTGGTGCTGGGGGTTTCTGTCATCCCCATTTCAACTTCATTTGAAATTAAACATGATGCACACATGAAACTGGCCTAGCCAGAACTAGGGATGTGACACTATCGTTTCAGTGGTAGACATGCTTCTATCCCGGATCGTGCTTTTCGCCTGGTCGTGTTGGCAACCCTTAATGATCTTAGTCATCAGGAAAGGGCAATGCCAGCAGACTCAGTTTTCCCTGTTATCTTATTCCTTGGACGAGTACAGATCCCTTCCGTCTGCATGTTAATAATGTGGTCGCGACATTCGTGTCCTGCTACATGGTTACCAAGTACGTCCTCGCCTCCGAGCTAGTCAAGGTGGTTACCTTGCTAGGCCAGCACTTGGTGTAGTTATGTTTACACCAACTCTTCCACACATTGATTCGTCTTCGTGCACACCGTCACAGCATGCTAGATCGTAGTACCGGAATTCCCACGAGATTTGTGTGCTTAAGTAGGCATGCATATTGTGTGACTAGTAGTAATATGTGACATTGTTTGTTTGTGAATTGATTGTTGTGTGCTTTTGTTTAGTTGAGTCTTCTTTTGCTTCTTTCTTTTGGGCCCTCGGTGTTACCTTATTTCCCCTTATGGAAGTTGCTCATCAACCGACACAGGACTCGAAGAAGCAATAAGGATTTCAAATATTTGGAAGAAGCTCAGCTAAACACATCAAGTCTACATCAGTACTTAATCCTCACACAGTAATGGTCAAGACAACAGGAAGACAAGTCAGGTATAAGATCAACGGTATATTTTCAGTCAAAGGTATGGATCATATACAAAGCTTTGACTCAGCAATGAATGATACTTGAAATATGTTATACTCTGAAACAAAACCAGAATGTGCTATGACCAAGGAAGACAGTCAAATGATTTTTCTCATGTTAGTAATCAGCCGCAAAAAAATTATGGGCATGTGTATAGTTTCAGTCTGCATACCACAATATGAAGCTTTGGACATAAGAAACTCAGTCTTCCTCCACACGCTATCGGAAGAAGCTTATGATGCAAGGCTCCTCAATTTTCATCAATACAATAGATGGACAGATTCCGGTCCAAGTACCCACTCTTCCACAGCAAGATACCTCAGAAATGCTGTTGACATCAGAAATTGAATCTTTCTCAGCAAGCAACCAGCGGAGAAGCTTCTTAGGTACGGAACCCAGTCTTCTCCAGCACGCCACTACGGCCAAAGCTTCGAGCGTAAGATATTGAGTCTTCTTTAGGAAGCTACTTGGATGGCTTCCCACATAAGACACCCCACCTGCGACAGTACAACAATACGCACCATCGTCAGGTATTACACTGTGAGTTGGCAGTATATGATAGTGCAACTCAAGAATCAGATCTGCAATATTTTGTCAGAAGTACAATTCTGTCAAGACATATGCCTACCTCAAGGATCGAGTGTTCGGTTGCATATGGTTCTTATATATATGGTGAGCATGCATCCCCGATCATACCAGTCACTCATACGAGATACGGTAAGGATCAAGCAAGATATACCTAAGAAAGAATCAACAGTCTTGACAATGATTACCAAAATCATTATTCCACACCCGACAAGGAGACCCCATGAACTCCTGTCATCATCTTATATGAATGGCCTCAACCATGAGCTCCGTACAGCTGTGAGCCCCGAGGATATGTTATATATGTGTGGACCCAGGTCAGAAAACAAGTACAAGGAATAATGCCAAAAATATTTCCCTAACCACATCCATGGTCATACAAAGAATCAAGGACATGTGTGGCCAAGCTATTTCAGTAAGGTATCCTGACAAAGAAAATCATGACCGTCAAAAGGGTGAGACTGACACCAAAGGTATGATGATTTTTGCGTGACCATCAGGGTCTGGATATCCAAGTCAGTTGGAAGCCATTATTCCATATGGATCCACAAAAACATACCCTCCGAAGCCTACTTTGTTCCACAAGGACTTCATATCCCGCTGACCTGTTTGTTCCATGGCACCTGCCTAGAATGGTTAGTGTGGAATATCCAAGTCTGTTCTGTAGGATCCAAGATTCCTTTGCAACCTCGGCAGTTTGAATTCAATGACAGTGTTGAAGCATCTCACAGCCTATTATCATGGACGGATATGCCGACAACATGGGAAAGTCAAAAGACGAACAATCAGCTCAGACCAAGTATACTCGCTGGTGAAACCAAGTACACATACATCTTGTCATGAAAAGTATTTTCCCGCCAGCACCCCTGTCAGGCCAGTATCAAGATATTAATGTTTGAGGTATGCTACAAATATAAGTCCATACCCCTTTATATTGCTCACGACAGAAGGCAGTCAAATCTTTGGTACATGCCGCATGCTCGGGCCAAATAAACAACTCAATATAAGTTAGTACCACCTATGAGCAGTTAGATCCCGTCAGGAGAATGGACATGATTCTCGGCACTTATTGAACCCAGAAGACATTCATTTGTTTGGGCAACCCGATGGCAGAAGTAAAAAGTTTTCATGAAAAAGGAAATTTATGCTCAGATCCATTGGATATCACCGCAGATATGAGAGAATCAACGTCAGCAAAAGGATTTGGTATATGAGCAAAAACCTGTAAGAATTTGGGAAAGGTGAAGCAAACCACCCCAGAGCAAGGTAAGAAAACCATATGAAATTCTTAAGGGAACAACATACAAAGGAAATGGATACCTGAGTTGGAGACGGTGTCCTCAAGTCATACTTGTTCCCTGAGCAACCAAATCTCAAGGACTAGATTTCTTTAAGGGGGGAAGGTTTGTAACACCCTGGTTTTTGGCCCTTTCTTTTCCTTTTTGATTTATTTGATTTTTGCCCTGAATTTATTTTTGGAGTGGTTCTGTGGCCTTGCAACCTGGGAGATATTCAACTCTTCTCCTCCAAGTGGCTCATCATTCTCAAAACTTTCCCTAGATCATGTCATTTCCATTCTAGCCCAACCCTAAAATTCTTTACTAAGGAATATTCCTTTTTCTATTAAAGGAATAGCCCTGTCTGACCTAGGTTGTGAAGCAACCTATATTTCTGTCAATCCCAAAATTCCCAAATAATTCTCATGATTTCTTTGGGTCATATGTTGCTCAAATATGCCCAAACTTTTCCTTGTCCATTTCAAAAATATTCCTCCAATATTATTTCTTCAAATATGTCCAGAGTGGCACTTTGTGAAGGAAGTGCCACCTATCCTTTCTTGATTGCTCCCAAACTTTTTGGGCATCATTTTACATCCAAATCATTGCCACATGCCAAAATTCAACTTCATTTGCCTAGCAAATATTCCTCAGCAATTTTTTAAAGTTTCTGTCAGACAGAAGCCTTTGTGAAGGAAGTACTAGCTAGGGTTATCAAAATGAGTTCAGTTTTTTCACACTCCTTCATGTGCTCATATCATCACATTCCTCCAATTTTCAGATCCATCCAATCATCTATGTGAGCACAGCATCAAATCTTTGATTCTGTTAATATTTTCAGGTTGTGAAGCAAGTATATTTCATATTACTTCATTAATTCTGAGAAATTACCAAATCATGTTCCTACCCTAATAACATATCTCCACAAAATTTGGAGCCATTTCATCAAGCAATTTTCTCCCCAATATTATCCCACGTTTCTGGACAGAAAGGATGTCTGTGAAGGAAGTACCATTTTGGCATGTCCAATTTGTATGAAATTTTTACAGCATCTTCATATGTCCAAATCATTAAGCCTTGCCAAATTTCAGCTCTAGTGGCTACTCTATGTGAGTGCATTATCTAAATCAAGTTTCTGGACCAAGTATGCAGTTACAAGGCAACCCTATTGTTTTGTGGTCCAATTCCCCTCATAACCCCTAGGATTATAGTTCTTCCTAAGATAAACACCCCAGACAACAACTTTGTCACTTATCATCTCTCTGTTGATCACAGTAACATACAGCAAACTTGCATCAATGTCCACCTTAGCTACAGAGCCTCTTCTCTCGAGCTTTTGCTTTCCACAGTCTCCAGGTTGGAAGGACATCATGTTAGACACAATTACCCCTCCTCTCGTGACCTCTCTTTGCCATGTCCCGTGGTGACTACGCCACTGGCATGCATATTCACGTGCTCTGCTCGCTGTGGCCGCGTCCAGGACGTCGCCTAGCTCCGGTCCCTCTTCCTCTCGTCGTCTTCGCGCGCATGAGCATGTCTGGTGTCTTCTTCTCGTCGTCGCCTTCACCCTGGACCCCTCTCCCCCTCCGGCAGCTTCCTTGTCGGCGCTCGCCGCCGCGTGCCCACGCGCAAACAATGGCCCTTTGGCTCTGTCTTCGTCTCGGCCGCTTCCTCCCCGTGCCTCTTGGCGCTACGTTGCCCCGTGAACCTTGCCAGCGCTGCCTCGTCGTGTTCCCATGCCCTCCCGTGCTCGCTAAGCCTCGCCAGAGCTTTGGCCGAGCTCGAGCGGTGGCACTCAGCCACGGCCTCCCTCGCCCGCCTATTTAAGCCCCTCCCCGCGGCCTCCCGAGCACCCCATCACCCTGGCCTCACTCCACTACCCCTCCCTAGCCTTTTACCCGAGACCCGGAGCCCCTCCCTGCTCGCCATAGTGTCGGGGCCGGATTTTGGGGACACAACATATCCCAGAAATTTAACCCCTCTCATTACCACCAGCCCAGGATTACTGTTATTGGTGGACACGTCCTTGTTACAGATTACCAAGCTATTACAAGAATTGGATACAAGACCATAAAGGTCTAATGATACAATAGTGATTCCGGTGGTGGATGACGGAAATGACTCGTGGTTCTCCAACGTCGATGGGGCTCCATTCCCACAGGAACAGCTGACCTGGATAACTCCTATCCGCGTGGCTGCTAATCCTAGGCTCCGCACGGACGTCGCAGTGGTACTCCTCGAAGAAATCCTGACCTGGCCAAGTAAATAGCCAGGGACAAGCCTGTGAGTACGTTTGAATGTACTCGCAAACATCATGAACAGATGATATACCGAATGCAGCAGATATTATGTGATCAAGTTGAATTAAAAATTATATGCGTATGCTCAAGATGGACTTAAAGGCATGCTGTCAGGAATTAAATCATGATAATAAAATGATATGAATGTGAACATAGCATGTTAGTCCTGATCAACTTATTAGAAATAAAGCAAATGAATGCCACGGGTAGTCTAGCCAGCCCAAGTGACACTAAGCAAAATAAAAGAAATGCCAATCGGGTGTCCACAAGAGTAGTGGCGGGACCGCCTGTAAACTCGAGAGACGTCACGAAGAGGTCTTGAAGAGAAATGCCAGTCGGGTGTCATGTGACGCCACGGTCGGACTTGAAGAGAAATGCCAATCGGGTGTCCACAAGAATAGTGGCGGGATAAACCGCCTGTTAACTCGAGAGACGCCACAAGAGGTCTTGAAAATAAAATTGAGTGCCTGGGGTAGTCTAGCCAGCCCCTCAGACACTCAGGAAAATTCAAAATAAGAGAAATGGGTTAGTCCTCAATAATAGGCATAACCATAATAATATTAACATGCATAGCAAAAATATTCATGGTAGCATCAGGGTGACAATAATTATCCTGCAAAATAATTCAGGCACATTGTAATTATTTTCCTCCAAAGACCGACACTTGACCAACCCAGACTTTAGCCCTTATCCACGGACATGGCTATTCGAATAGGTTTAAACTCTGCAGAGGGTGTACTCTTTACCCACAAGTAAAGGATTTCTTTAGTCAGCACCGTGACACTGACTAATTCCCATTACGGTCTTTGGGTTGAAAACACACCTGACCAGCACACACCAAATTAACTTTCCGGATGCCAGGAATCACCCAAAGCATCGTTCAAGAAAAACTCTAAGACGAAGAGACCAACGTCCTGCATGGGATCGCTATTAATACACGCGGATTCCAAGGGGTGCCCCCCTCTCAGTCACAACCGGAAACACCCATGCCCCCTGACCCGATGACAGGATTTAGTCCATGGCCTTGGAAACCCTCATCGTGGCCCTCTGTACGGTGTGTGCATGGAAAGGGGTTAACAACTTACTAAACCATACCCCACCTACGGTAGGGACAAGTGGCAGTATGAATCAAGTATGGGGGTTACCGGAACAAGACTCGATCTATGGTCGACTCAGGAGGTTTAAGTTTCCTGCAACGGTTAGCACAACAAAGTATTCCTTCAACAGCAATACCAACAGGGCCACAACCCCTTGCATGCTCCAACAAGCATAACAACCAAGGCATGATCACGCTCCAACGTGATCACCCTTCTGCCGGTAATGGTATTTCTCTTATGCCTGCCCCTGCAGGTTAGTCATGACGAGTACACGATGCACGGTATGATGAAACATGCCAACACTACATGCATGCAAATTTTACTCGAATTCAAACCATGCAAGCACTACTAGCAATATGCCAATTTAATTTGAATTCAACATAGTCATGTTCAAATTATTCTAGCAAATAATCTATCATGCATTCACCATATTAAGTGTTCAAGATGCTTGCCTTGAGCATGCAGGAATATTGGGTGCACTCCAAAAGTTTGAAAAGTTTCTTCCCTCCATTTCCTATTTTCAAAAATTGCAAATACCACACAAATATTAAGCAGGAAATAAGAGTGCTCTAAAAATGAGAAATTCACATAGGTGGAAATATATATATATAGGAATAAAAGATCTGCAAGAATTCTATAGAAAACCTTTTTTTTTTAAAAAGTTGAGGCACCTATTAAATGAGGCATGATTTTAGTAACATTTAGAAATTGGTCTCACTGGATTTGGAGTTGAGATGAATAGTCTAGGGATTTTTTTAAGAGTTGAATTATGTGAAGAAATGGTCTATTTAATTAACCAGATAAAACCTATGCATGGAGGAAATGTTCACCACCCTTAGGTAATTGGGTCATGATTTATAGAGCATATAGAAATTGGAATCAATCCCTTTGGATTTGAAATGGACACTAGGGAAATATTTTAGATCACTGGACAAAAGAAAAGCCAAAAATAAAGCAACCTGACGGGCGCACTGAGCGAGGCCCAACTAAACGACGCATATCGGGCCGAGCCCAGAGGAGCTGTCACGCGGGGCGACGCGGTGGCTCACCGACAGGTGGGACCCACCTGTCGGGTTTGTCCTCCACCTCGCGCGCGCCTGGACAGATCAGAGGAGGGCTTCCGATGTCCGGCGCTGGCGAACGGTGGCGCCATACGCGAAGCTGAGGCCACCTACGGGACCAGGAGAGCCTGGCGATCCCGAAGAGGTATGGCACGCTCGCCGGGGTCCACCCAGTCGTCGGCGGTGAGTTCTCCCGTGGAAATCCGACGATGGTGGTTTGGGCATTTTGTCTACGGGCCACCTCCGATGGAATTGGCGGCGGGGATGGATCGGTGAGTGCTCAAGGAGGCTCTTGGTGGTGAGATTTTGGAGAGGAAGGGCCGGACAGCGTCGGAACCATCCGAACGGTGGCGGCGGCAGTATCTGCCGGAATCGGAGAAGACAACCTCCTCTGGTCGTGCTGCTACTACGGGGGAAATCAGTGAGGGAGAGGAAGGGTGAGGTGGTGCTGGTCGAGGACCTGGGGTGGCTTTTATAGCCCGCCGAGGTCAGTTTCGTGGTTTTCCCGTGAATGAATAGGGCGGCGGCTACCATTTATGGCGCCGGTGAAGTGGTTATGGGCGGCGGCCAGGGTCAGCGAGGCCAGTGAAAGCGGTGGCCGTCCAAATTAACTCCAGGGGCAGCTGGTTGCCTCGAAGGGGTGCAAGGTGGCTCGGACGGCGCCGGCAACGGCAGATCCCGGCGGCGGCCATTGATGGCTTCCCGCGGTCGGTGGCAAGGCTGGTGAGGGCGGCGGGGTCGGTGTGGACAGTGGTGGCTCACAGTTAAGGTGAGGGACGCGCTAGCGGCCTCTGGTTCGAGCCAGGTGGCTCGGGGCGGTGCCGTGTCCGAAGAAACAATGGCGGTGATGGCTCGGGATGATGCAGAACCGCGTGGGCGGTGCTAGGGCCAAGGAAAGGTGTCGGCGGGGTCGGTGGGTTCACTGGTAGTTCACGAAAGGATTAGGTGGAACGAGGGTTGCAGCGGCAGTAGCTCGATGCCAATGGTGCAGAACGCGTGCTCCGGCCGTGCCCTATGCACGCACGCTATATGTTTGATGAAATGCCAATGGCATCCTCAGGGACCCAAACGAGCTGAAATTTAACAGGATGGTGCTTCTGATCATGATAGGGATGCTAGACAAGCTGATTTTCGGAAAAGGGTTTGGTGTTAGTGCAAGTTTGAGTGATTGCATAATTATGTCATGCACACAGCGTATTCGATGAAATGCTAGGGCTATTTAGGAACTTGTGTTGTTTATGAAAATTGGCAGGATGGTGCCTCTCTATATGATAAAGATGGTGGTGGGGTTGGTTTGGCAAGAACAGAAACTTCCTAATGCAATTTCTACCAGAATTCATTTCTGGGCAGAAACTACAGGAGAATATTTGGTGGATTTGAATGATGTAAATGGGGCTGATCTCTTGGATTTAAGGGTTTCGTTGGAAGGACTATAAGTGGGAGAAATCTCAGAATTTTTGGAGCAATAAAAATTGGGCTTGTAGTTATAACCTAGAAAATGGACAGAATTGAAAAGAGGAAGCTGTGCTCAAAATTTTCAAAACACCAAGTTGGGTTTTTGCATAAAAGTGATGAATAGGCATCACATGACCTCCCATAACTTTTGTGGAATTTTAAAGTAATTATTTAAAGTGGTTGTAGTACAACGGAGGCATTTAAAGTATTGAAAATTCTATTAAAAGAATTATTTAGAGGCAAATTTTATTTTGAAATTAATTCCTACTATTATTAAAATATTAATGAAATGTTTTAAGAAAACTACCAGAGCCACAATATTATTTTCAAAAGTTTCTATATGAAGGGAATAATTTTGAAATTAAGAAACATAATAGGGTTCTAAAATTATTTAAGGACTTATTATAAATCAAAATTTTAAATACTGGCCAAATTTTACTCGATAAAAATATGATTAAATTTTGGGGCGTTACAAACTCTACCCCCCTTAAGAAAATCTCGTCCTCGAGATTTGTTAAGGACGGAAGAATGCATGTCATAACAAATAATCATATGCAAAATGCAATCATGGTAATGCAATTATGACATACGCCCTAAAATACACCGCAAGTGCTAGACATAGCAACAACCCTACTACACCATACAACTGCTACCACGAAAATACAAGGGAACCGGGCCACTAAAGCTCTACTACAATCCGGTGGGCTCAGTCCACCTCGTCGACATCTAGCCGGGTGCGTCTCGCGGACGTCGAGGCTTCTCTGGGGGCTTCAACATCGGAGTTGACCGGAGTGTTATGAGGAGTTGCAGGGTTGGGGTAGCGATGATGACCCACGCGGGGTGTAGTGGCTATAGTCCCGTTGGAGGAAATCCCAAAGAGACGATGGAGTTCATCCGGGGTAATGTATGCATTGCCCGGGTGGGCAACAGGGGCAGACCTCGCAGGCTCGATTGGTCTCCCGAACAGTACTATCGGGTTGTCAGTGGCAGGTGCAGCTTCACTTCTCACCGGGGTCAGGAGAGCAAGTGTCCTGCGGGTCTCAATCAGATCATTTGTGACCTGATCGAACAGTGCCTCTTGCGCTCTCAGGTAGCGCATCAGATGCACCAGAGCAGGATCCGTCTCATGGTCTCCATTGGCGACTTGGGTCGGTCTACCATAGCCTTCACGACTAGGGTAGTAGTAGAAAGAGCGGCAGTTAACCCTCAGCGACAGATGCCGAAGATGAACTACAGCTTCTCGGGCTGCAAGTTGGATGGCTTGGGCTCGTCGGAGGTCGTCCTCCCGGTGAATCGGTAAGGGCGCTCTGCGGTGATGCCCCTCCCGTAGATGTGCACCGTGGCCCAGAAGTGGTGGAGGGCATCACTCACGTGCTCTTGGTACACAACATACTCCGGTGGCTCTTCAATACTGAGAGCACGACGGGTGAGATTGGCGAGGATGCCTACAAAGCCTTCAAGTTCGATTGCGGTGGTCTCATTGTGTACGATGGGGCCAGGCATCTTGGTGGTTGGATATCGAACTGAGAGTGAGGCTGTGATGTGCTGGGTTGGGGTGAGGCTTCTCTTATAAGACAACAGAGTCTTCCATCGCACGTTTGCGGATGGGACAACGCAGTGTCAGCCACAGGCACACGGCCTATGGACTAGGTTGATAGGTTGGGCACCGACTGTCAAAAGATGCCAGCTGGCACTGTGCAGGCTTATCGGATGAGATGGGCTTGACTATGGACAGGAAAGGATGTGAATGGTGTGGAAACCTAGAGATAGCGACCAGGCTAAGATAGGATTAGCCAATGGTCAGCCTGGCTCGGATACCAAGGCTGTCGGGGCCGGATTTCGGGGACACAACATATCCCAGAAATTTAACCCCTCTCATTACCACCAGCCCAGGATTACTGTTATTGGTGGACACGTCCTTGTTACAGATTACCAAGCTATTACAAGAATTGGATACAAGACCATAAAGGTCTAATGATACAACAGTGATTCCGGTGGTGGATGACGGAAATGACTCGTGGTTCTCCAACGTCGATGGGGCTCCATTTCCACAGGAACAGCTGACCCGGATAACTCCTATCCGTGTGGCCGCTAATCCTAGGCTCCGCACGGACGTCGCGGTGGTACTCCTCGAAGAAATCCTAACCTGGCCAAGTAAATAGCCAGGGACAAGCCTGTGAGTACGTTTGAATGTACTCACAAACATCATGAACAGATGATATACCGAATGCAGCAGATATTATGTGATCAAGTTGAATTAAAAATTATATGCGTATGCTCAAGATGGACTTAAAGGCATGCTGTCAGGAATTAAATCATGACAATAAAATGATATGAACATGAACATAGCATGTTAGTCCTGATCAACTTATTAGAAATAAAGCAAATGAATGCCACGGGTAGTCTAGCCAGCCCAAGTGACACTCAGCAAAATAAAAGAAATGCCAATCGGGTGTCCACAAGAGTAGTGGCGGGACCGCCTGTAAACTAGAGAGACGTCACGAAGAGGTCTTGAAGAGAAATGCCAGTCGGGTGTCAAGTGACACCACGGTCGGAGTTGAAGAGAAATGCCAATCGGGTGTCCACAAGAGTAGTGGCGGGATAAACCGCCTGTTAACTCGAGAGACGCCATGAGAGGTCTTGAAAATAAAATTGAGTGCCCGGGGTAGTCTAGCCAGCCCCTGAGACACTCAGGAAAATTCAAAATAAGAGAAACGGGTTAGTCCTCAATAATATGCATAACCATAATAATATTAACATGCATAGCAAAAATATTCATGGTAGCATCAGGGTGACAATAATTATCCTGCAAAATAATTCAAGAACATTTTAATTATTTTCCTCTGAAGACCGACACTAAGACTGACACTTGACCAACCCAGACTATAGCCCTTAACCGCGGACACGGCTATTCGAATAGGTTTAAACTCTGCAGAGGGTGTACTCTTTACCCACAAGTAAAGGATTTCTTTAGTCAGCACCGTGACACTGACTAATTCCCATTACGGTCTTTGGGTTGAAAACACACCTAACCAGCACACACCAGATTAACTTTTCGGATGCCAGGAATCACCCAAAGCATCATTCAAGAAAAACTCTAAGACGGAGAGACCAACGTCCTGCATGGGATCACTATTAATACGGGCGGATTCCAAGGGGTGCCCCCCTCTCAGTCACAACCGGAAACACCCATGCCCCTGACTCGATGATAGGATTTAGTCCATGGCCCTGGAAACCCTCATCGTGGCCCTCTGTATGGTGTGTATGCATGGAAAGGGGTTAACAACTTACTAAACCATACCCCACCTGTGGTAGGGACAAGTGGCCGCACGAATCAAGTATGGGGGTTACCGGAACAAGACTCGATCTACGGTCGACTCAGGAGGTTTAAGTTTCCTGCAACGGCTAGCACAACAAAGTATTCCTTCAACAGCAATACCAACAGGGCCACAACCCCTTGCATGCTCCAACAAGCATAACAACCAAGGCATGATCACGCTCCAACGTGATCACCCTTCTGCCGGTAATGGTATTTCTCTTATGCCTGCCCCTGCAGGTTAGTCATGACGAGTACATGATGCACGGTACGATGAAACATGCCAACACTACATGCATGCAAATTTTACTCGAATTCAAACCATGCAAGCACTACTAGCAATATGCCAATTTAATTTGAATTCAACATAGTCATGTTCAAATTATTCTAGCAAATAATCTATCATGCATTCACCATATTAAGTGTTCAAGATGCTTGCCTTGAGCATGCAGGAATATTGGGTGCACTCCAAAAGTTTGAAAAGTTTCTTCCCTCCATTTCCTATTTTAAAAAATTGCAAATACCACACAAATATTAAGCAGGAAATAAGAGTGCTCTAAAAATGAGAATTTCACTTAGGTGGAAATATATATATAGGAATAAAAGATCTGCAAGAATTCTACAGAAAACCTTTTTTTGAAAAAAAGTTGAGGGACCTAGTAAATGAGGCATGATTTTAGTAACATTTGGAAATTGGTCTCACTGGATTTGGAGTTGAGATGAATAGTCTAGGGATTTTTTTAAGAGTTGAATTATGTGAAGAAATGGTCTATTTAATTAACCAGATAAAACCTATGCATGGAGGAAATGTTCACCACCCTTAGGTAATTGGGTCATGATTTATAGAGCATATAGAAATTGGAATCAATCCCTTTGGATTTGAAATGGACACTAGGGAAATATTTTAGATCACTGGACAAAAGAAAAGGCAGAAATAAAGCAACCTGACGGGCGCACTGAGCGAGGCCCAACTAAACGACGCATATCGGGCAGAGCCTAGAGGAGCTGTCGTGCGGGGCGACACGGTGGCTCACCGACAGGTGGAACCCACCTGTCGGGTTTGTCCTCCACCTCGCGCGCACCTGGACAGAGCAGAGGAGGGCTTCCGATGTCCGGCGCCGGCGAACGGTGGCGCCATACGCGAAGCTGAGGCCACCTACGGGACCAGGAGAGCCTGGCAATCCCGAAGAGGTATGGCACGCTCGCCGGGGTCCACCCAGTCGTCAGCGGTGAGTTCTCCCATGGAAATCCGGCGACGGCGGTTTGGGCATTTTGTCTACGGGCCACCTCCGATGGAATTGGCGGCGGGGATGGATCGGTGAGTGCTCAAGGAGGCTCTTGGTGGTGAGATTTTGGAGAGGGAGGGCCGGACGGCGTCAGAACCATCCGAACGGTGGCGGCGGCAGTATCTGTCGGAATCGGAGAAGACAACCTCCTCTGGTCGTGCTGCTACTACGGGGGAAATCAGTGAGGGAGAGGGAGGGTGAGGTGGTGCTGGTCGAGGACCTGGTGTGGCTTTTATAGCCCGCCGAGGTCGGTTCCGTGGTTTTCCCGTGAATGAATAGGGCGGCGGCTACCATTTATGGCGCCAGTGAAGTGGTTATGGGCGGCGGCCAGGGTCAGCGAGGCCGGTGAAAGCGGTGGCCGTCCAAATTAACTCCAGGGGCAACTGGTTGGCTTGAGGGGGTGCAAGGTGGCTCAGACGGCGCCGACAGCGGCAGATCCCGGCGACGGCCATTGTTGGCTTCCCGCGGTCGGTGGCGAGGCTGGTGTGGGCGGCGGGGTCGGTGTGGACGGTGGTGGCTCACAGTTAAGGCGAGGGACGCGCTGGCGGCCTCTGGTTCGAGCCAGGTGGCTCGAGGCGGTGCCGTGTCCGAAGAAACAACGGCGGCGATGGCTCGGGACGATGCAGAACTGCATGGGGCGGTGCTAGGGCCAAGGAAAGGTGTCGGCGGGGTCGGTGGGTTCACTGGTAGTTCACGAAAGGATTAGGTCGAACGAGGGCGGCAGCGGAGGGAGCGGCAGTAGCTCGATGCCAATGGTGCAGAACACGTGCTCCGGCCGTGCCCGGTGCACGCACGCTATATGTTTGATGAAATGCCAATGGCATCCTCAGGGACCCAAACAAGCTGAAATTTGACAGGATGGTGCTTCTGATCATGATAGGGATGCTAGACAAGCTTTTTTTGGGAAAAGGGTTTGGTGTCAGTGCAACTTTGAGTGATTGCAGAATTATGCCATGCACACAGTGTGTTCGATGAAATGCTAGGGCTATTTAGGAACTTGTGTTGTTTATGAAAATTGGCAGGATGGTGCCTCTCTATATGATAAAGATGGTGGTGGGGTTGGTTTGGCAAGAACATAAACTTCCTAATGCAATTTCTACCAGAATTCATTTCTGGGCAGAAACTACAGGAGAATATTTGGTGGATTTGAATGATGCAAATGGGGCTGATCTCTTGGACTTAAGGGTTTAGTTGGAAGGACTATAAGTGGGAGAAATCTCAGAATTGGGCTTGTAGTTATAACCTAGAAAATGGACAGAATTGAAAAGAGGAAGTTGTGCTCAAAATTTTCAAAACACCAAGTTGGGTTTTTGCATAAAAGTGATGAATAGGCATCACATGACCTCCCATAACTTTTGTGGAATTTTAAAGTAATTATTTAAAGTGGTTGTAGTACAACGGAGGCATTTAAAGTATTGAAAATTCTATTAAAAGAATTATTTAGAGGCAAATTTTATTTTGAAATTAATTCCTACTGTTATTAAAATATCAATGAAATGTTTTAAGAAAACTACCAGAGCCACAATATTATTTTCAAAAGTTTCTATATGGAGGGAATAATTTTGAAAGTAAGAAACAGAATAGGGTTCTAAAATTATTTAAGGACTTATTATAAATCAAAATTTTAAATACTGGCCAAATTTTACTCAATAAAAATATGATTAAATTTTGGGGCATTACACATCACCGCCATGGCCGCCACGGCCATCCTCTCCAATTCGCTCAAGTCCGAGCTCTTCTTCTCCTTCCTCCTCCACCAGAGCTCCACCCAGTCACCGGCGAACCTCCCCAGCATCTCTCCCTCTCCTCCGGTGGCCTCTGTCCATGAACTCCATCAACGCTCGACGCCGTCATCTGCCGCTGCGGGAGCCCTGCTCGACCCTGACCCCTCCGGCGAGCACCAAGGGTCCAGGGAGATGCCGCTTGTCCCGCTGATCACGCCGGTAGGCGGCACGGCGCGGGACGTGGCCGGAGCTGCCCGCGGTCGCCGTCGGGCGCCGGCTCTGCGATGGCCAGGCACGGGCGCGAGCGAGGGAAGACGATGATGACGCCAGCTGGCCAGTGGGCCCTGCGACCCCACCCGTCGGCCGCACAGGGGGTTGACCCGGCGACGCTGACGTGGATAAGTGGACGCGGGTTTTGCCCTTGCGCGCTTTCCTCTTCCGGAAGCGTACTCTGCTCTTTCTTCAGGCCAGAAGGCGTTTTCCTCTCTGGAAAACGTATTTTCTAAAAAGGCGCGTTCTATTTTTCCTGTTAAGGGCCTGGTTGTGATGATTTTATTACAGATAGGTCCCTAGCAGAAAAACGATTGTATCTTTTCATCCGTAACTCCAAATGAGGTGATTCCAAAGCCCACTTCTTCATTTCGTCGAGCCCGTTCCAATGGAATCATTTTCACCATGTTTTAACATTCTAAAAATGACCGTTTTGCCCCTGCCCTTATTCAGCCCCCTCCAAGAGAGAATGTTTTCCGGTGATTCTTTCCGCGAGCTTCTCGCACTTCTTCCCGGTGAATCCATCCCTCCCAGGCAAGCCACACCCTCCATTTGCATGATTGCAATGCAGTGACATGGTTTACTTATTTAAACTTGTTTAAAATATTGCATTAGCTATGTATGATTTGTTCATGGCATTTCTTGGAGTTGTTTCGATCTTGCTATTGCCATGATGTTGTTGGATTACTAGGGCTAATGTTTGCATATGTGGGTGACATGTTGCCATTGGATTATTAGTGGCTAGTATTATTTTCATCATGATGGTAGTTGATATTATATTTTGGAGTATGATTTTGGATATGATGGCATGAGGATCTTAGCTGGATAGCTTGTTCTTGCTATTGGAGTGGTAGTATTATTGTTCTTGGATTCAGCATGCTTTTAGTACTTTGTTATCCTCAGAGATTATGATATGACTAGGTTATGCTTTGGATTATTTGTTGGATATTGCTATGACTTGGTTGGCAGATGGACATATCATATCGGAGTATCAGATATACTTTGGGGATAAATTCCGTCATTAAGTTGGTAAGGTGCCACCAAACTGGGCTTTTCCAGAGCAACCACATGTGCCTTTATGGGAAGGCCCTAATGTGGTTTATTGTCATGTCTCTCGCCGGTGCCTCCAACGAGGGAAGGTTATGGGCGCGCGCTACCCTGATCAGGTAGGCGGACATAAGCCTTGTGAGCCCGGGTTTGGTTATGCGCACATGTCCCCGTTTGGGACCGTTTTTGTTTTGCCACGACGGTGGCCAGCCACGTAGGTGGCGGATGTCACGAGTTGACATCGGGGCCACCCATGACTTAGCCTAAAGGGGAGTTTGTCGGAGTGGCTGGGAGAGTGTCATGGCAGTAGATCGGTTCTGTCGGAACGCCATTGGTCCACCCGAATGGGAGTGCGAGGCCATGGGTTCTGTGGTGTGGGTACAGTGTACTAACCTCTGCAGAGTGTGTGTTTAATCTATCGATAGCCGCGTCCTTGGTTATGGGCACAAGTTTGTACTAGGTCACACCGTTCGATCAACACTCACAAGATGGAATGACTTTTAGATGATTTATATGTTGATATATTGTGAGCAGTAACAGCTTGGCAGGATGCTGATGATGATGTTGGGATGATCTCGAGGATGATCATTCAGTTTGTGATGTGGTCACGCGGTGATCACATGGAGGTATTGATCACGAGGTGATCGAGGTGATTTATTTGCTTGGCCGGATAGCCAAGAGTGAGATGGTTCATATGATTCAAGATGTTGGTTCAGCAGTAATCTTAGTAGTTCCATATCATGATTAGTAGTTGCTTCATCATAGTAGTTGTTGATAATTTAATCTGCTAATGCTATGTTATTGTCTTGCCTTGATGCTTTTGGTTGTTGTGAGCTTGCAAGTACATTCAATGTACTGACCTGGCATGTCATGCCAGATTGCAGGTGATGCCATGATTGATTGATTGCTTGTCGAAGTTACCGTGCGTGCGAGCTAGATCGTGTCCCAGCCAGAGTCCCTGCGGAGTGGAGTTCACCACCTTCGTCGTTGTTCCGCTGCTAGAAGTATTCCGCTGCTACGAGTTGTTCTGCTGCTAGCATAGAGCTACCTTAGCAGGCGTAGTGTCACCGTGCTGATGTGATATTTTGTAACATCAGACCCTTGTACCTTATCCTTTGTAATAAGAGCTGATTTATTCTATGCCGAGCAGTGCCGTATTCCAGAAGACCTTCCTCGATCTCTGGGCTGGAATACGGGGCGTTCCGGTTTCTCTGAGCCGGGGTGCCACAAATTCTGAGCCCGGCAAGGAGTCCTTCATATTCCGCAGTGTTGTTGGTAGCTTTCTCCCAGGGAAAATGCATTTGGACCACATACTTGAGGTTTTCTCCAGTAGGTGCGACAACTAGCAAGCCAGCCCCTGCACCTTGCAGTGAGAAGGCACCATTAAAGTACATGATCCACTCTTGGGGGCCTCCTTGCCGGGGATAACTGTTTCTGGTGTTTCTTCATCTGGGGTTGGTGTCCATTCCGTGATGAACTCCGTCAATGCCCTACTCTGAATGGTTGATGTACTCTCATACTTCAGACCAAAGCTTGACAATTCCAAAGCCCATTCTACTATTCTGCCAGTGGCCTCCGGGTTCCTCAGTATGCGCTGCAAAGGAAAATGGGTGACAACTGTGATCTCGTGGGCTTGGAAGTAGTGGTGCAGTTTCCTCGAGGCCATGATAAGGCCAAAGATCAACTTTTGCACGCCAGAGTACCTTGATCTAGCCCCCTGCAATAGGGAGCTGACAAAGTACACTGGCCGCTGCACCACCTTCTTCTTTGCCGTGGTCTTGGAATTGTCTTCGTTATCCTGCTCTTCTTTCTCCTGATCTGCACCGGACCTTGCCGGGATAGGTTCACTTTCCTCTCTGGAGGGGGCAGTAGCTGCGGCTATTCCTTCATCTACTTCCCGCTGCACCACCAATGCTGCACTAACCACTTGATTGGTTGCCACTAGGTACAGCAGCAACGGCTCTTGTGGGTTAGGAGAGACCAAGGTGGGAGCAGAGGAAAGATAGGTCTTCAAGTCTTGCAGCGCTGCTTCTGCTTCCGGGGTCCACTTCATTGGCCCTGCCTTCTTCAAAATTTTGAAGAATGGCAAGGCACGCTCGGCAGACTTGGAAATGAACCTACTCAGTGCGGCAACACATCCTGTCAGGTGCCTCACGTCTTTAACTTTCTTGGGTGCTTGAATTTGCTCGATCGCCTTGATCTTGTCGGGGTTGGCCTCTATCCCCCGGTGGGATACAAAGAAACCAAGTAGCTTGCCGGAGGGAACACCAAACACACACTTCTCAGGGTTTAACTTCAAGTTGATCTTGCATAGATTCGCAAAGGTCTCTTCCAAGTCCTGAATGAGAGTTGACTTGTCCTTGGTCTTGACTACTATGTCATCCATGTAAGCTTCAATATTCCTGTGCAATTGAGACTCAAAACCAATTTGCACTGCTCTTGCAAAGGTTGATCCAACGCTCTTCAACCCAAAGGGCATCCGCACGAAGCAGTATGTGCCACACGGGGTTATGAATGCAGTCTTCCCCTCTTCCTCCTTGGACATGAAGATCTGATGGTACCCAGAGTATGCATCCAAGAAGGAAAGTAGATCACACCCGGAAGTGGAATCTATGATCTGGTCAATGCGCGACAAGGGGAACGGGTCCTTCGGGCATGCCTTATTCAGATCCGTGAAGTCTATGCAAAGCCTCCATTTCCCGTTCACCTTGCGCACCACCACTGGGTTCGCCAACCATGTTGGGTGCAATACTCCTCTGACCAAACCAGCTGCTTCAAGTTTCTTGATCTCCTCGGCAATGAACTGTTGCCGCTCCAAAGCTTGCTTCCTGACTTTCTGCTTGACGGGTCGGGCATGAGGGCAGACGGCTAGGTGGTGCTCGATTACCTCCCTGGGAACACCGGGGATGTCAGATGGTTTCCAGGCAAACACATCTACATTCGCCCGCATGAAGGCAACGAGCGCGCTTTCCTATTTGTCATCAAGGGTGGAGCTGATGGTGAACGTACCACCAAAGCCATCTAGCCCTGCCGGGACCTTCTTCACCACAGGTGAGGCAACTTTGGGCTTCTTGCTAGTGGAGCTCTCCAACAAATCATCGACGGGTGCAGCACACTTCGAAGAGGTGCGCTTCCCAGATTCCTTGCCGGTATCCTTGCTAGCTTTCTTCCCTTTCTTACTTCCCTTGGCGGGAGCTGTAGATTCTGCGGCCTCAGTGGCGACTGCGTCTCGATACATCTTATCCACGCATATGATTGCGCCCTTCTTGTCTGATGGAATGGAAATGACGCCCATCGGCCCTGGCATCTTCAGTGTGTTGTAAGCATAGTGAGACACCGCCATGAATTTTGCCAGGGCTGGATGACCGAGGATTCCATTGTACGGCAGGGGGAGATCAACCACATCAAACACAACCTTCTTGGTTTGGTAGTTTAATTCTCCTCCAAATGTCACCGGCAGCGTGATCTTTCACTTAGGACGACTCCTGCCGGGGTTGATCCCTTGGAAAGTGCGAGTAATCTTGAGCTCTTCATCTGATATTTGAAGCTTGCTGATCACCTTGGGGGAAATCAGATTCAACCCAGCCCCACCGTCAACCAACATCTTCATGACCTTGAGGTTGCGGATTGTTGGTGAAACCAACAACGGCAAGCACCCTACCGCAGTGGTGCGGTCAGGGTGATCCTCTTCGTCGAAGATGATGGGCGTGCAGGACCATTTGAGCGGTTTCTGAGAGTATGCTGCTGGCTCTATGGCATTGACCTCACGTGCCCACTGTTTAAGCTGGCGGTGAGAGGAGTGAAAAGATGTGCCTCCGTCAACGCACAGGGCCTCAGTGGCTTTATGGAACTCTTGCTCACTGGTTTCCTCTTCATCCCCTTCATCACTTTCATCTTCGCCTTCTTTCTTCTCACGGCCTCTTGCAGGCCTCTCTGGATGCTGGGGAACCTTGCTGCGGCAGCCTCCTCTGCTGCCTTGGCCCTTCCCGCCAACACCTTCTTGGTCTCTTTCCTTGTCATGCTTCTCGTACTCAGCTTTCTGCTTCTTGACAAGTTGCTCAACTTGGTGACACTCTTGGAGATCATGGCCCTTGGTCTGCTGGATCTTGCAGTATGGCCCGTCAGCCTTCCCAGCCTTTTTATCCGCCGCAGCCTCCCGACAATTAGTGCATGCGACAACTTCCTTGCCGGGGACTTCGGTCTTGGCCTTCTTGCTGGTACTAGGAGTGCCAGAGCCCTCAACAGCCAATACTGCCTTTTCCCTGCGCTTCTTGTTGCGTTTCTTGTTCTTCCTCTTTGGGTCAGTGGCATCGTCGTCATCCTCTGAGTCGACTTCGACACTGTCTCTGGGGAGTCACCTCCCTTCCTCTGTTTTGGCACACTTATCCGCCAAAGAGTACATCTCATTCACAGTCTTGGGCAACCGAACGTTCATCTTGGAACATATCCTCCTGTTGCGCACGTTGGATTGGAACGCGGCAATCACAGCTGCCGGGTGGATGTCTGGGATGTCTCTGTGCACCCGGTTAAACCTCTACATGTACTACCGCAAGCTTTCCCCTTCCTTTTGTGGAAGGAGATACAGATTGCTGGGCCGTCCTGGTTCTTGATGGCCGCCCATGAAGGCGCCAACAAACTTGTGGCACAGGTCAGCCCATGATGAGATGGAATTGTCCGGAAGGTGCATCAGCCATGACCTCACATTTGACTTGAGCGACAAACGGAAGTAATTGGCGAACACCTTCTCATCTCTTCCCCCGGCAGCTTGAACAGCGATAGTGTAGATGCTCAAGAACTCTGCCGGGTTCAACCTTCCATCATACTTCTCTGGTATCTCTGGCATGAAAACGTGGGCAGATGGCCAACGGACTTGCCGCAGCTCGCGAATGAAGGCAGGGCACCCAACCTCGAAAGGCAAGTACCCGCCTTCACTAGGCACTGGTTCGTCGATGTCTACGCCATTGCGCCTGTCAGATTGGCGACGGGTTTCGCGGCGTCGTTCTATGGTGACGCACGCATCCTCCCTCCACTGATCTTCCAGGACCTGCCGCTGATCTCAATGGGCCCGAGGGTCAGATGGAGCCATCGATACCTCGTTGGGCTCCTAGTTGCATGGTTCTGGTCGTGGTCCTTGCGCTGGCCGTCGCAGAGGGGGTTGTACCATTGGAGTGTCCCCCTTAGCACGGTCAGCACCTCGGGCCGTGGCTGTCACTTGCAGGAGCCGTGGCGGATCCGCCCGCTGTGATCCTCCTGCTTCAGCAAAACCGATCAAACTCTGGATGGTGGCCCTCCACTCATCCATCTGATCGGCCGCTGGTGGGAATCTCAGCAGGAGTTGGGCTCGTGCCATGGCCTCCGAAGCAGTGCTTGGCATGGACGACGACGCAGACCACTACGTCGCCCGGTTCCTACCAGTACCAGTGGTGGCGGCGCCGTGCTCCCATCGCCGCGAGCCAGCTGCCATGGTGGTACGGTGGCAAGAAGGGTGCGCCCGGGGGTTGACGGCCCTGTTTGGCGCTTCGCCTTGGTTACCCCGCCCCGGGGGAGGCGCCTGCCCCGCCGCTGCGCCCGTTGCAGGGACAACTAGGGGGCTGCGGTTCACACCAAAGCGAGTGTTGTCGCTGTGGCTGCGTCTTTCGGCACGGTGGGGAGGTGGAGACTGAACATTCTCCCCACCCGTGCATTGTGGAGCACGGCCGTCAGAGTGCTGTTGCTGCTGCCCTCCTCCGGCGTTTTCTACTCCTGCCTCGGCCGCGGGGGGAACGATGACAGCGCCGCCTGCGCTCGTCATGTTCCCCATGGCGTCCGCGTCCCTCGAAGCCACTGCAGCCCCCACAGCATCGGTGGCTGCATGTGAGGGGGCCTTCGAGGTGGAAGGATGAGCAGTTGCGCTGGACTTCTTCTTGGGCGCCATGGATGATGAAGCCAACGATGAAGAAGATGATGATGAAGACTGACGCGCTGTTTACGACCTCGGGTTCGCACAAGCGCTCCCCCTACCTGGCGCGCCAAAGATGTCGTGGTAGAACACGGCCACCTATGAGGCCATCGGCCCCTTTGTTGTTCGGTAGGGGGAAGGACGCATTGCACAAAGAGCGGAGGCCATGGGACAACACGGCAGTGGTGACACTGGTGGTTTTTACCCAGGTTCGGGCCGCTGAGAAGCATAAAACCCTACTCCTGCTTTGGTGGATTGATGGGGAGACCGTGAAGAACGCGCGGCACTTGAGCCCGGCAAGGTCGCCTTGGGGAGAGCGTCTACGTTCATATGAGTACACGAGGGTCCGAATCCTTTCTAAGGTTGCAACGGTCCTTCTTTTATAGGCTAAGGGGTTACCACAATGGCAAAACGGTCATTATCCAGTGATTAGATAGCTAACAGTGCTATCGTACCTAACTCTGGCAATTAGGACAAAGTGCATTAAATGCACTGCCATGTGTCGCGCTGTGGATGCGGCCCGGCAGGTCTGCCGCGCCGCTTTAGTCATCTTCCACCTATGTGCTTGACACGCCTCTGGACGGGTGTCATATAGTGGTGATCTTCCTCCTAAACGGCTACCACGTGCCAGATGACAGCCACTTAGTTATCTGGGGGCTCGACACCACACCGATGGATGACTTGCGTTGCGATGCGGTGGAGCGATGGAGTCTTGGCGGGGATGTAGGCCGCCAGTGGCCCCGGCAATCCTTGCCGGGGAAATCTTGGGACTTGTCTTCAAGGTGGCCTCGACCTGACCAGGCTTGCCTGCCCGGCAATGGAGGTTTTTGCTTAGTGATATCTTGTTGTCTTGGCTTATCTTGGTCTTCTTGATCCGCCCTTTGATTTCTCAAAGAGCTCTCTCTGGCTTGGTTCTGTCTTGAATGCTTGGGGTTGCTTGCATTTCTGCCACTTGAGCCTGTGTACAGTCTGGGCAACATACGTGAAAGGTTTGTTGCACCAACATCTGTCTGTCATCTCCACTCTCAGCATCATCTCTGAGCTTCTCCACAATGGATTGAATCTCTGTGACCTTGACATCAAGATTGTACGTCTTGTCCTCCAGAATCCGTTCTATGCTCTCCTAGTTCTTGGTTAAGTTGGCCAGACTTTGCTCAATCCTTAGTGTTGCTTCCAGCAGATATGTCATCTGGTCATTCTTTGACTTGAGATTTGCAATGGGTGCATTGGGAGCTGTAGCTTCTCTTGCCGCTTTTGCTGTTGCTGCTGCTTGAGCCTCCTCTTGAGCTGCAACTGATGTGGGGTGTGAGGCATCCATCACCACCACATTATCCTCGAACTCTAGCTAAAGAGGGAGGTGCTCACGATCTAGTAGATATGATTCTGTACCAACTTTGGAGTTGATAAGCATATGAATGTGTGGGGCATATCCACAAGACCTCTTCTGGTCAGCAGCTATCCTCTTGACCGTCTCTACTATCAAACTCATAACTTTGAACTTCTGAGGTGGGGAGTCAAACAAGTGAAGCAAATTGATGGAGTGGCCACGTATCATCTTGTCATCTCCAGACTTGGGCAAAAGAGTATGCCTCAAGATAGTGTTGGTTGTGGCCAACCCTGCTAGCAAGTGCTTGACTGATCCAAGATTGTGTATACCAAGATCTTTATTGGGGATTTCCTTGTACATATTTGCCATTGAGTTGTGGTCCATCCTGGGTTTCCCATAAACGTCAATATCATCTTCATCTTCCTTAGGGGCATTAATAAGAGCAGCCCACTCAGAGATTGATGACAGGTACTTGTGTCCCTCAGTCATCCATGCAATTTTCTCATCTGGATAGAAGTGTGCCGTGGAGTAGAATTGCATGATCATCTCATCATTCCACTTGGTGAGCTTCTGACCAACAAATGCATCAACTCCGGCAAGTCTAAAACTCTCAGAAACGTGAGGGAAATAATCTTCATTATCATCAATATATTTCTAGTCCACCCACTTCATGTCACTGACAATGGGCTTCTGATAACCCACAAGTATAGGGGATCACAATAGTTTTTGAGGGTAGGGTATTCAACCCAAATTTATAGATTTGACACAAGGGGAGCCAAAGAATATTTGCAAGTATTAGCAGCTGAGTTGTCAATTCAACCACACCTGGAGATTAATTATCTGTAGCAAGATGATCAGTAGCAAAGTAATATGATAGTTTTGATAGTAGTAGTAACAGTAGCGATAACGGTAACAGGGACAGCCATAGTTTTGTAGCAAGTATAATAGTAGCAACAACAGTAAAGACTTAGCAGAAACAATATGTGGAAAATTCGTAGGCATTGGATCGGTGAATTTGTTGGATGATATTCATCATATAACAGTCATAACCTAGGGCGATACGACACTAGCTCCAGTTCATAAATATAATGTAGGCATGTATTCCGTAAATAGTCATACGTGCTTATGGAAAGAACTTGCATGACATCTTTTGTCCTACCCTCCCGTGGCAGCGGGGTCCATAAGGAAACTAAGGGAGATTAAGGCCTCCTTTTAATAGAGAACCGAAACAAAGCATTAGCACATAGTAAATACATGAACTCCTCAAACTACGGTCATCACCGGAAAGTATCCCGAATACTGTCACTCCGGGGTTTACGGATCATAACACGTAATAGGTGACTATAACTTGCAAGATCGGATCTAGAACATAGATATAATGGTGATAACATAAATGGTTCAGATCTGAAATCATGGCACTCGGGCCCAAAGTGACAAGCATTAAGCATGGCAAAGTCATACCAACATCAATCTCAGAACATAATGGATACTAGGGATCAAGCCCTAAAAAAACTAACTCAATTACATGATGAATCTCATCCAACTCCCTCACCGACCAGCGAGCCTACGAAGGAATTACTCACTCCCGGTGGGGAGCATCATGGAATTGGCAATGGAGAAGGGTTGGTGATGATGAAGATCGAAGATTCCCCTCTCCGGAGCCCCAAACGGACTCCAGATCTAGCCTCCCAATGAAGAACAGGAGGTGGCGGCGGCTCCGTCTCGTGAAACGCGATAATTCTTTCTCCCTGATTTTTTCTCCGAAAATAGGATTTTATAGTGTCGGAGATAGGGTCAGCGGGGCCACCAGGTCGGCACAACCCACCTAGGCGTGCCAGGAGGGGGGGGGTGCCCTGGTGGGTTGTGCTCCCCCAGGGACCCCCCTCCGGTGGTTCTTGGCTCCACTATTTTTCTTTTATTGTATAAAAATTCTCCAAAAAGTTGCGTTCCATTCCAAGAACTTTTATTTGTGCACAAAAAACAACACCATGGTAGTTCTGCTGAAAACAGCGTCAGTCCGGGTTAGTTTCATTCAAATCATGCAAATTAGAGTCCAAAACAAGAGTAAAAGCGTTAGGAAAAGTAGATACGACGGAGACGTATCAACTCCCCCAAGCTTAAACCTTTGCTTGTCCTCAAGCAATTCAGTTGACGAACTGAAAGTGAAAAAAAAGAACTTTTACGAACTCTTTTGCTCTTGTTTACATAAATAAGCTTAAGTAGCACCCAGGTTTTTAGCAAAGATTATGACTAACCATGTCGACAATAACTCTTAAAAATTATATTAACTCATATCAATGGCATAAGCAACTAGCGAGCAATAATAAAGTATCTCAAATGACAACACTTTGTCAAAACAATCATGATATAATATGACAACAGTGTTATCTCGCTAGCCCTTTCTGAGACCGCAAAACATAAATGCAGAGCACCTCCAAAGTTCAAGCAGCGACTAAACATTGTAATTCATGGTAGAAAAGATCCAGTCATGATGCATCCAACATTAGCTATACACAATGCATGAGGATGACAATAATGCTCTCAGATCTGGCGCTTATTTGAGAAGGTGATGACACAACATAAAATTAAATAGATAGTCCCTTCGCAGAGGGAAGCAGTGATTTGCAGCGGTGCCAAAGCTCGGATTTTTAAAACAGAGATAAATGAAATTTTGAGAAATGCACCTTTCCTGTTTACTTCGTGACCATTAGTTATCGATATCTTCCATGCTTGGCGGTTCCCAAGCAATCAAAGTAAAGGTTTACTCCCCCTCTACCAACAAACACACCCCACGGCTAGCCGAATCCACGAGTACCGTCCATACCAACATCAGTCCTGGGGGAGTTTTGTTTATTTATTTGCAATTTTTGAATTCGGGACTGGGAATCCCTATTACCACCCCTCTCGTGCAAGGACGAGTGAATAAATACTCATCATGAGAATAACCCGCTTAGCATGGAAGATATTGACTACCTCCTGTCACTCCATGAACAATCCAGGCACACAAAAACGGATGTTTATTTGAAGTTTTTAGAGGTGGCACATGCAAATTTACTTAGAACGGCAGGGTAATACCGCATATAGGTAGATATATGACGGACTCATCTGGAATAACTTGGGTTTTAGGATTTTGATGCACAAGAAGTTTACCGCTTAGTACAGGCGAAGGCTAGCAAATAGGTTGAGAAGCGGCCAGCTAGAGAGTGAAAACGGTCATGAACATGCATTATGCATAAGTAACATTGGATACTAGCATGAGTAGGATATGAACACCATGAACATAAATATCATAGAGGCTATATTGGTTTTGATTCAACTACATGCATGAACATGTACCAAGTCAAGCCACTCAAACATTCAGAGGAGGATACCATATCATCATACCACATCACAATCATTTTAATGCATGTTGACATCCAAGATAAATCATTATCCACTTCTAGCTACTTAAGCATGGCATGAGAAACTATAATCTCTAATTGTCATTGCAAACATGTTTGATCATAATAGGCTGAATCATCGATACTAAGTTAAACATATTTACAAAAAACAGAACAAGTTGAGTTCATACCTGTTTCTCTCTGCCACAGCCAGTTCATCAAATACCGTCATTATTGCCTTTCACTCGCACGACTAAATGATATGAAAATAATAATAGTGCAAGAGTGCCATGGACTAAGCTGGAATCTGCAAACTTTTTATTCAAGAGGAGAAGACAAGGCAATTTGAGCTCTTTGTTAGATCAACAACAATGCATATGAGAGCCACTCAACATTTTCATCGTGGTCTTCTCCTTGGTATGACTCAATAAAAAGGAAAAGAATTTCAGAGAAACACACTGAAATATTTCTGGAGTTTTTAGTTTTTCTTGAACAAAGCAAATTAAAGAGAAAAACAAAAACAAGAAAAACTATTTACACGGGAGAGCTCCCAACAAGCAAAAGAAGAACAAGGAAATTTTTTTGGGTTTTCTTTTAAATACTACAACTAACTAAACTAGAAAGAAAAACCGAAAAGAAGACGCAACATTTTTTTGTGATTTTCTCAAAGTTTTTCAAACACACAAGAAGAAAGCGAGAAAATAAATCAAGCATGGATAATACAATGAAAAAGTGTGAACGCCGACAACTCGAATGAAATGTGTGAACATGAATATAATGTCGGTGGAAATACGTACTCCCCCAAGCTTAGGCTTTTGGCCTAGCATGGTAATCACCACTCATAGTAACCCTCAGGTCCCATGTTGAAGTGCTGTGGAGCGGGCACCTGAGCGTCCCACTCTTGAGGCTCCTCCTCAGCCGCTGCCTGGTTGTTCCGGTAGGCGATGATGTCATCTGGCATGACCCTGTATCCGCCCCTGGCAATAGAATCAAACAAAGTAGGTGCAGGCAATGGAATAATATCCCGGGTATTCTCGCTGAAAACCAGGTTGTAAGGAATATGAATAGTAGTGTTCTCGCCATCAAATTGATGAGCTGCCATAGCCTGGCGATCTAAATAAACCTTGGTTAAACGATAATCATGCTGGCGAATCTAAATGTTTAAATGACTCGCTAAATGAGTCGCATAAATACCGCCATGAATTTTACCCTTGGATCTGTTAAGGTGCAGGCGACGTGCGATGATAGCCCCAAGGCTATAGCTATTATCGTTGTAAAGTGCACGGCGTAAGACAACGAAATCGGGGGCACCAAGTGCACCAACCTTCTCTCTAGCAAGTAAACACTTCGCAATGAATAGAGCAAAATAATGCACAGAAGGAAACTGCAAGCTAGTGGTGGTGACACTCGATACCCCTCTCTCAGGGACCCCCCCTCCGGTGGTTCTTGGCTCCTGTGTTTTTCTTTTATTGTATAAAAATTCTCCAAAAAGTTTTGTTCCATTCCAAGAACTTTTATTTCTGCACAAAAAACAACACCATGGTAGTTCCGCTGAAAATAGCATCAGTCCGGGTTAGTTTCATTCAAATCATGCAAATTAGAGTCCAAAACAAGAGTAAAAGCGTTAGGAAAAGTAGATACGACAGAGACGTATCAGCTTCTTATCAAGCAAAACTGTTTCATAGAAATCTTGTTGTTCCCTGGTGTGGAAATGGTAGTCACAAGCAGTCCTCCTCCTAACTGAATAGGGATGCACTTTCCTCCACTCACGCAGACCCTTGTCCTTCCTGAGCATCATGTCTTCTGCAACAAGGTGTGCATTGTCATGGTCTAGGATCTTGGGCTTGAGCTTCCTGAGCACTAGTGGCTCAGCATCATCTTGAACCTCTCGCACTGGGTCCTTGTTCTTCTCAGTAGCTGAAATATTTCTTGTAGACCTTTTGGGAGCTGAGACGTTGGGCTTGGACTTGGGTTTGGCAGGAGCAGCAGCTGACTTCATAGCATCTGCCATGAGTTTCTCTGTCTTAGCTGGAGGTGCTTCAGCTTCTGGTTCTTCCACCTCCTCCTCCTCATCAACCATCATGGAGGATCTGCCGATCACTCTAGCCATAGTCTTCCTTACCCTCTTTTTCTTGTGGGCATCACCTTCTGTACCACTTGGCTCCTCAAGTGTGAATGTCATTGTTTCTTGTGGAGTTGAGGACTTGCATGCCTTTGACATTGGGAATCTTCTTACAGCAGTCTTCTTCTTCTTCTTCTTGTTCTTCTTCTTCTTCTTCTTCTTCTTCTTCTTCTTCTTCTTCTTCTTCTTCTTCTTCTGAGAAGTGGCCTCACTAGCCACAAAGTCTTCATCCTCACTGTCTGAGGTTTTTTTCTTCTTTGTCCTAGTGGCAGCCTTAGGCAAATCTGGATAACTCCTCTCTCCCTCATAGTAGCTCTCATTGGGACTAGAGCCTTCACTTAGATCAACATTCTGCTCTGACTCATTCTGGCTATCACTGGCACTAGACATCTTGCAAAGCTGGCCCTGTGAATAGATGGGTATGGGCAGAGTAGATGAGTTATTATAAAAAGCAGATAGTTTTTCAAAAATTTGAGTCCAAACTTTAGTTTTAGTTTTCCACATAAAGCATTTTGGAGCTACCGATTTGATCATTTCGGTGACACCGAAGCACTCACAGAGCCTAAACACACAATTTCAGTTGGATTGAATTGTGGTTCGGTGGCTCCGAGATGCTAGGGTTTCACAGAAACTTTACTTTCGGTCTCACCGATCAGTACATTTTGGTGGAACCGAGTTGTACTTGTGCAATGGCCAGGGCCAATCGATGGGACCAAAAATTTCATTTCGGTCGGTCCGAGATGAGTTCGGCGGCAACCTAACCCTAAAATTTTTCTTCGAATCTATTCTAACAAATTTGTTTGGTGGAAATATCAATCTCGAACGTGGCAAGATACTAGGCAAGATCCTTGTGCATTGAATTGGAGAAAGAAAGCATGAGGAGATCGAATCTCACCCTAACTCGGTGACGATCCTCTACGATGACAATGGCGGGGCAGATTGCCGTTGACGGCGGTGGATTCCTGTGGCAACAATGCACATGAGACGACGGTGATGATCCGGAGACCAAGGGGGCGGCACCAATGGGGCGCGGGCTCGAAACGTCTGAAGAATTTTTCAACCGTACGGGCCACGAGATATATATACCCATATGCTGTCGGTGGCACCGAGTGGAACGAATTGGTGGCACCGAGATGTGAAAATGCGTGTAGTTACAGCAAATTAATGGGACCGAGTCGGTCTAATTGGTAGCACCGAGATGAAAACCTAGATCAATCTAATTCTTTTGGTGTGACCGAGTTTGAGTGAATTGGTGTGACCGAAAAACAATAGAAGGTTTTGGAAGGTAGCCCTTGACGGATCAGTGGCTCCGAGTGCTCCTCACCCAGAGGGTCCGAAAGGAACTTGTTCAATTTTTGTGATATAGCATGAATAGAGTTTGAGACAAGAGGAGCATAGATAGCTAGAGAAAGTTCTTAGGCATTCTTGTACAACCACTTGGCCAATAAAAACCAAGACAATCAAAATAACAAATGAATGTCCTCGAATGGAGAAAATATGCAGCCAACATGCTCACACAATAAGATAGCAAATGAAATATGTGACAAAGCATGCACAAACAATTCTAGCATCTATCAAGCAATTGGCGATGACTAGGTCATCTATATATGAGTATATTGACTTAGGATTCAAATGAGAAAATTTGATCATAGGTCATAGTCATTGTTTAAGCACAAGTGGTACATAAAGCATTAATGTGTTCACACCATTAGAGTTGCTTTAGCTGAATTTTTTTAGAGCAAAGCTCCCCCTAGATGTGATATCCCCCCTAAGAGGGATGAACTAACCTTGGGTTTTTTCGATGATGACTTCATGTAGATAGTGAAGATGTGGATGCTCAACATTGATGTAGATCATTTGGAGCAATCCTTTGGAGTGTTGCACTTTCAATACCTACATGGGTTAGTCCCACAAGGAACATACAAGGATATCCATAGACATAGAGTGAATTACACATATGATGATGTCCATGAAAGCATTAGGTTACCTTGTCCCTTGTCTTACCAACAAGAGGGTTTGTGACTCCATGAACTAGTGAAAGATATGAAAGTTGAGTGCACAAGTCCTTGCCAATATGAATGTGAGTGAAGTATGTTGGCGGAGTCACCCTCAAGAACACTCTAGTTCTTCTTCTTTGGGACCCACATCAACTTGATGGGAATCCTTGGAGTTTGTAGTTGTACTTGATGAAGTAGAGCTTGACGTAGTCTTGGGAACCCAGTTGACCATGGCTTTAGGAGCTTCTTCAAATGAGTCAATCTCTTCTTGAAGCTTGTCCTTGCGTTTTAGCTTGTGGTGGAAGATCATCTTGAGCTTGTGTTCCCTCAAAAGAAGTGGGGTCATACTTCTCTTGTTGAGGAACAAACTTCGTCTTGGGGTATTGATCTTCCTCCCATTCAACTCCATTGGCATTGAACTTTCGTTCAAAACCAACACCTTGATCCTTCAGGTGCCTTCCTTGCTTGCGTACAATTTCCTCAAATTGCTTACTCTCGGCAGGGCTCTTGTAAACACCTTTCTCTATAATTCCCTTCAATACGCTATTTTCTTGCTCAAGAGTAACTTGGCTAAGAGAATCATTAGTGGAATCAAGAGAACTACTAGAAGCAACAATATTGGATTTAGCATGATTATTGTTACTACTAGAAGAAGAATCTTTCTTGCTCTTGTTGCTAGATTTTACTTGTGACATATAGGTAGACAAGAGGAGACATTTGGCAATGTAAGAAGAACTCTTCTTTCGAAGATCATCATTGATAGCTTTTAGGAACTCATGCTCTTGCTCTAAATTTAGCTTCTCGAATTGTAGCTTCTCATGAGTTCTTAGGAGCTGTCTATGATCCTCTTGAGTTGTTTCATGAGCTAACTTAAGAGTGTTTAGTTCTTTAGTTAGGCACTCAATCTCGTTCTTATCATTCTCATTCGTTTCATCTTGATTAGCATGATTACTAGCAAGTTCATCATTGTTTTCACTAGTCTTGTCAACAAGTAAATCATCATCACCTAGCAAATCATCTTCATCACTATCAAAATCAAGATACTCGGGGTGTGATATCTTAGGGCCTTTAGCCATGAAGCATCTTCCAATACCTTCATTTGGTGAATCAAATATGTCGTGGGAGTTGGATGACACTAGTGCAAGACCGGCAACACCTTCATCTTGAGTATATTCGGAGTCGGAGTGATAGCTTCTCTCGGAGTAGTTGTCAGAGTCGGAACCGAACACCCATTCACCAACGTGAGCTTGATGTCTTCGTCTTTTGTAGCTCTTTGATGACTTGTCCTTCCTTTCCGAATCTTTGCTTCTTCGAGAGGGTATTCGTTCATAACGATCATATCTACTCCTTCTCTCTCTTGGATGTGATTCATCTCTTCTACTTCTCCTTTTTGGTGAGTCTTCTCTTTTCTTGTAGGGAGCCGTACACTCATTGGAGTAGTGTCCGGGTCTTCCATAATTGTAGCAATTACGATCACGACTGGAAGATCTTTTGTCATTGTAGGACCTTGACTTGGAGCTTCTCTCTTTGCTTCTACTCTTATAGAATCTATTGAAGTTCTTCACCATTAAGCTCAATTCTTCATTGGAGACTTGCTTTTCACTTGATGTTGTAGGAGCATCACTTGAAGCTTTGTAAGCACCACTTGACTTGTTGTGAAGCTCTTCCTTATCCTTGAGTGACATCTCATGAGCAAAAATTCTACCAATGACTTCCGTGGGCTCGAGATCTTTGTAATTGGGCATCATTTGGATCAATGTGCACATGGTATCATATTTTCCATCCAAGGCTCTAAGGATCTTCTTGATGATGAATTTTTCGGTCATCTCTTCACTTCCTAAGCTGGCAATCTCATTTGTGAGGAGAGCAAGCCTAGAGTACATTTCGGCGACTCCTTCGTCATCCTTCATCTTGAAATTGTCAAGTTGAGTTTCAAGCACATCCAACTTGGATTCCTTGACGGACTCGGTACCTTCGTGCATATCAACCAAAGTATCCCAAATCTCCTTTGTATTCTCAAGGTGGCTGATTTTGTTGAATTCTTCGGAGCACAATCCATTGAAGAGAATATCACAAGCTTGAGCATTTTATTGCAATATCTTCAATTCTTTCGCGGTCGCTTCACGATCCAGTTCTTTACCATCCTCGAAGAAATCACCTTGGAAGCCAACACGCACAACAGCCCAAACGGCGGAGTTATGACCAAGAATATGCATTTTCATCTTATGCTTCCAACTAGCAAAATTTGTACCATCAAAATAAGGACCTCTACGGTGATAGTTACCCTTGCTAGATGCCATACTCTCCTAGGTTTGAAACCAAGGCTATGATCACCAAAGCTATAGAAATCAAGGCTAATGGAGACCAAAGCTTTAATATCACTTGTAGGATCGAAAGTATGTCTAGAGGGGGGGTGATTAGACTACTTGACCAAATAAAATCTATCCTTTTCCCAATTTTAGTTGTGGGCAGATTTTAGCAGTTATCACAAGTCAAGCAATCAACCTACACATGCAATTCTAAGAGTATAGTAGCGGAATGTAAAACATTGCATATGAAGGTAAAGGGAAGGGTTTGGAGAAGGAAAACGCAATGGAGACACAGAGGTTTTTGGCGTGGTTCCGATAGGTGGTGCTATCGTACGTCCACGTTGATGGAGACTTCAACCCATGAAGGGTAATGGCTGCGCGAGTCCACAGAGAGCACCACCCATGAAGGGTCCATGAAGAAGCAACCTTGTATATCCCACCGTGGCCATCGTCCACGAAGGACTTGCCTCACTCTGGTAGATCTTCACGAAGTAGGTGATCTCCTTGCCCTTACAAACTTCATGGTTCAACTCCACATCATGTCGGAGGCTCCCAAGCGACACCTAACCAATCTAGGAGACGCCACACTCCAAAAGGTAATAGATGGTGTGTTGATGATGAACTCCTTGCTTTTGTGCTTCAAATGATAGTCTCCCCCAATACTCAACTCTCTCTCACAGATTTTGCTATGGTGGAAGAAGGATTTGAGTGGAAAGCAACTTGGGGAAGGCTAGAAATCAAGGTTCAAATGGTAGGAATGGAATCTCTTGATCTCAACACATGAGTAGGTGGTTCTCTCTCAGAAAATGAATGGTGGAAGTGTAGGCACGTTCTGATGGCTCTCTCACAAATGGAGAAGGGGGTGGAGGGGTATATATAACCTCCACACAATATCCAACCGTTACACACTTTTGACTCATCTCGGTGGCACCGATTAGTTAAACTCGGTGGCACCGATCTGTTCAAAAATATGAACGTTAGGAATCTCGGTGGGACCGACTAGAACAACTCGGTGGGACCGATGTGCTAGGGCTTAGGGCAAACCTCGTCTCGGTGGCTGATACGTCTCCAACGTATCTATAATTGTTTATTGTTCCATGCTGTTATATTATCAATCTTGGATTTTTACATTCATTTACTAGCAACTTTATAACATTTTTTGAGACTAACCTATTGACATAGTGCCCAATGCCAGTTGCTGTTTTTTGCTTGTTTTTTACTTTGCACAATATCCATATCAAACGGAGTCCAAACGCAGCGAAACTTTTTTGAGATTTTTTTCTGCCCAGAAGACAACTTGGGAGCCAAGGAAGTGTAGGAGGGGAGGCCCGTGGGGACCACAAGGCACCAGGGCGCACCATCTCCACCTACTCTCAGCTCTATAAATACCGAGATATTCCAGAAACCATAGGGGAGTTGACGAAAAACAATTCTAGCCGCCGCAAGTTCCAGAACCACGAGATCCAATCTAGAGCCCTTTTTCGGCACCTTGCCGGAGGGGGAAATGATCACGGACGGGTTCACCATCCTCATTGGTGCTCCTCCGATGATGCGTGAGTAGTTTATCACAGACCTACGGGTCCGTAGGTAGTAGCTAGATGGCTTCTTCTCTCTCTTTGATATTCAATACAATGTTTTCCTCGATGTTCTTGGAGATCTATTTGATTTAATGACTTTTTCCGGTGTGTTTGTTGGGATCCGATGAACTGCGAGTTTATGATCAGTTCTATCTATGAATATAATTTGAGTCTTCTCTGAACTCTTTTATGCATGATCTTTATAGCCTCGTTTTCTTCTCCGAAACTTTGGTTTGGTTTGGCCAACTAGATTGATTTTTCTTGCAATGGGAAGAGGTGCTTTGTGATGGGTTCGATCTTGCGGTGCTCAATCTCAGTGACAGAAGGAGAACTGACACGCATGTATTGTTGCCATTAAGGATAAAAAGATGGGGTCTATTCCTACATGAATAGATCTTGTCTAAATCATGTCATCGTTCTTATTGCATTACTCCGTTTTTCCATGAACTTAATACACTAGATGCATGCTGTATAGCGGTCGATGTGTGGAGTAATAGTAGTAGATGTAGGCAGGAGTCGGTCTACTAATCTTGGACATGATGCCTATATACATGATCATTGCCTTGGATATCGTCATGATTATTTGCTTTTCTATCAATTGCCCAACATTAATTTGTTTACCACCGTATGCTATTTTCTCGAGAGAAGCCACTAGTGAAATCTACGGCCCCTGGGTCTATTTCCTATCTTATTATTTTCAGATCTATTATTGCAAAACCCCAAAAATACCTTGCTGCACTTTTTCTTTATTTATTTTATTTTGTGTTTTTGTCAGATATATTTATCAAATCTCATACAATTTTATCTATCTCAATACCGAGGAGGGATTGACAACCCCTCTTACGCGTTGGGTTGCAAGTATTTGTTATTTGTGTGCAGGTGCTGTTTACATAGTGTTTCTTGGTTCTCCTACTGGATTGATCACATTGGTTTCATAACTGAGGGAACACTAGTGGAAAAACGGCTAGCCACAACTTTCATTTGTGGCGCGCCATTTTTCATCAACGCCAGCACTATTTTTTTCAAATAGTGCTGGCGTCTGCCAAATTGGTACGCCAGCTATAAGTTGCTATTGCTGACGCTGCCAATACTTCCTACACCACTACTATGTGGGCCCAGTTGTCGTGACCAGTTGCAGTATATTGCTATCGTGCGATTTATAAACATGCCATAGATACTTAACTTTGTGCTGTCGTGTCTTCGCCCGGAACGCCAGCACTATGTTGTGCCTACATATAGATGTGTTGGCAGCCCCTTGTTCTCAAATACATTCACTTCATTCTCCACAAAATTCTAATCCCTCTTAGTCAGTTGCTTTGGTGATGATACATCTCCAACGTATCTATAATTTTTGATTGTTCCATGCTGTTATATTATCATTCTTGGATGTTATACAATCATTTTATAGCAACTTTATATCATTTTTTGGGACTAACCTATTGACATAGTGCCCAGTGCCAGTTGTTGTTTTTTGCTTGTTTTTTATTTCGCAGGAAATCAATACCAAACAGAGTCCAAACGCAGCAAAACTTTTTGGTGATTTTTTCTGGACCAGAAGACACAAGTTGGGCCAAGAAAGTACCTGAGGGGGGCTCCGATGGGAGCACAACCCACCAGGGCGCGCCTGGGGGCCCAGGTGCGCCCAGGTGAGTTGTGCCAACCTCGGCCACCTCCCGCACCGCCTCTTTGCTCTATAAATACCCCAATATTCCAGAAACCCTAGGGGAGTCGACGAAAATCAATTCTAGCCGCCGCAAGTTCCAGAAACCACAGATCTAATCTAGACACCATCACGGAGGGGTTCATCATCCTCATTGGTGCCTCTCCGATGATGCGTGAGTAGTTCATTGTAGACCTACGGGTCCATAGGCAGTAGCTAGATGGCTTCCTCTCTCTCTTTTGATTCTCAATACAATGGTATCTTGGAGATCTATTTGATGTAACTCTTTTTTGCGGTGTGTTTGTTGGGATCCGATGAACTTTGAGTTTATGATCAGATCTATGTTTTTATCCATGAAAGTTATTTGAGTCCTTTGATCTCTTATATGCATGATTGCTTATAGCCTCGTATTTCTTCTTCGAACCTTTGGTTTAGTTAGGCCAACTAGATTGATTTTTCTTCCCATGGGAAGAGGCGCTTTGTGATGGGTTCGATCTTACGGTGCTTGATCCCAGTGACAGAAGGGGAACCGACACGTATGTATCGTTGCTATTAAGGATAACAAGATGGGGTCTATTTCTACATAAATAGATCTTGTCTACATCATGTCATCATTCTTATTGCATTACTTTGTTTCTCCATGAACATAATACACTAGATGCATACTGGATAACGGTCGATGTGTGGAGTAATAGTAGTAGATGCAGGCAGGAGTCGGTCTACTAATCTTGGACATGATGCCTATATAATGATCATTTCCTGGATATCGTCATAATTATTTGAAGTTCTATCAATTGCCCAACAGTAATTTGTTTACCCACCGTATGCTATTTTTCTCGAGAGAAGCCACCAGTGAAATCTACGGCCCCCGGGTCTATTATCTCATCATATATTTTCAGATCTATTTTGCTATTCGCCTTTTTATTTATTTGCCACTTTTATTTTCAGATCTATATTTCCAAAAACCCAAAAATACCTCGCTGAATTTTTTTGCTTTTATTTGCATCTATCAATCTACTACAATTTATCTCACGTCCGTTTGCCAATTTCTGGTGCCGTTACCCGAAAGGGATTGACAACCCCTTTAACATGTCAGGTTGCAAGTATTTGTTCTTTGTGTGCAGGTGCTGTTTACGTAGTGTTGCTTGGTTCTCCTACTGGTTTGATAACCTTGGTCTCATCACTGAGGGAAATACCTACCGTTGTTGTGCTGCATCATCCCTTCCTCTTTGGGGAAATACCAACGTAGTTCAAGCCAATATCAGGTGACAACGGATCCACCGAAGCTTGTCGAATCGGCACGAGCCCCCCATTCGAGCCCACGTCGGCGGGGCGTGTCGCAAGTTTGGGACTCCGCCGCCTTGGCCGAGCTCTCATCTGGCCCTGTTGGACACAACATGTGCTCGCCACGGCCAATGCAGCCAGCCCTGTCTGGTGAATCATCCCGCTACAGCACGACGTCCCTTCGACGATCTGGCAGCTATGCCACTGGCGCCGAAGCTGCCAAGAATCGAGCGAGGGCACCTGTGCTGCTTTTTTGCGGTTGTGGACGCCCTGCTGATAAGCATACGTCACACACACAAAGTAATCCAGAGCGAGAGTTCTACATCTGCGGTAACCGTGGAAAGGTAATATGACAGAAAATACCTCGATATTCTGCTAATTTGCACAATTCGCGATCATTAATATATGTGAATGTATATTGTGATCCATAGGCGTTAGGGACAAAATATTGCTACACATGGATATGGGTTGATCTCGTGCAGAAGTATGTGAGCGAGTTGCTCGAGTACTCCATTGGTGAACTAAGACAACAGATAGATGAGATGCAGCTGAAGACTGATGTGATGCACGGCCAAATCCAAAAATTCAGGATGCTTCGATATGCCATTTTAGCTGGTGTTATGCTTGGCCTCGTTCTCCATGCTGGATCGGTGGCAGTTTTTTCTCTCGTGGGAATCATTACACTAATGATGTTCTTAGTCTAGATCAAGAGTATGTAGTACTAGAAGTTATATGTATGCGTTATTATTTTTATCCTTCAAGTATTATGTATCTATGCTAGATTAATGAGATCGATCGATGTTGGCTGGTGTTCTCTAATTATTGGTTTCCCTTGTATGGTTACATATTTACACACAATAATTAGTAAAAATAACAATATAATAAACAATAGGAAAATAAAACAATAAAATAATAAACTAAACATCTATATAAATATAAAAAACAATATGTCTAATACATAATTAAAAGTAAAAAACAATATGTGTAACATATAGCAATGGCGTTGGCCGCGTAGGCCAATGCCAGCAATTACCCCGCCACCCCGGCAGGAGATATTGATTAAATTAACCCCCTCCCCCCCCCACACACACACAAATGTCGATCCCCATTAAATCGCCGCCGCCCCCGTCGCCCTCGCCTCCGCTGCTTCCACCGCCGCCTCCACCTCCGCCTCCACCGCCGAAGTCGTCTTCGTCATCGCCGTCGCCTTCGCCTCCACCACCGAAGTCCCCGCCCCTGTCGCCGTCGCCTTCGCATCCACCCTGGCCACCGCCCTATCCCCGTTCCCGTCGTCGTCGCCTCCGTCGAAGCCCCCGTCGCCGTCGCCGTCGCCGTCGCCTCCGCATCCACCCCTGAGGACATGAGGACATGCACTAGGGTTGAGGAGAAGGGGAGCAAAGAGGGCGAGATGCAGTTCTTCGACCCATTGGTGAGCGAGCTTGCGAGAGATGACAAACTCGTGGAGGCCAACAAGATGATGTTACTTCAGTATGCAGCCAGAAAGAGCGCAGAGGAGGATCCCATAGACCAGAATGCCTTGGAGCGTGAGGAGGAGGGTCAGAAGGGGTGTCGTCATAGGTCGACTAGGCACGACCACGAGGCCGGTCCCTCTGGCCACTAGCTTAGCGCGCGCTACCTATTTCATATGAATAGTTTAACTTTATGAATGTTTTATGTTTGAACTACGCATGGTTTATAGAACTGTTTAATTACAAGTACGTATGTGTTAATAACTAGATGGGCGGATAGCACTGGTTCGTACTAACTGCTTATGTTGCATTATATTTATGTGCATCTTATGTATGCTTATTTCTCTCAACTTCATGCATGAAAGCAGTAAATGGATGCCCCATGTGAGACCTGTGGTTCGGTGAGATGCCAAAGGGATAATAAGTTCTTCAATGATCTGCCGAATGACTTCCTCACTAGGACGGTATGTTTTAGTTGAACATGTTTTGATTGAGTTTCATATGATGTATACGGTTGTGCCCAAAATTGTGTAACTAGCTAGCTACTTCTTTCTTTCAATTTTGCTCAGGTCATCCCTTGCGGGGCAAGGCGTGACTTCTTAGAGAAGTTTAAAGTTCCATTTGATGCCACCATCACATTCCAGTGCACCCTCATGAAGATGCTGCCGGCCCAAAAATTCAATTGTCTTGTCACCAACGACGCAAACCACACCTACTTCGGTTGCCCTGGTTGGAAAGCCCTTGCAAATGCTTACGAGATGGAAGCTCGGGAGAGATCTAAGTTCTAACTCGACTACGATCGTGACGAGATCATGGTCTACTACAAGCCTGCTGGCAGCGATGATGGTTCACTTACTCCGGACTATGACCCTGACTCCGCCCGCCGAAAAGTCGTAGTTAGCTAGTTGGCATGCATGGAAGATATCATGTTATTATCACCTCTATTTATTTGAACTTGTACATTCATATGTGTGTTACTTTGCCTACTTTGTTGAACTATATCAATAAGTGCATTGTTGAACTTAAATGCTGTCATTGGGTCTATTTATAGTTGATTTATTGACTGTTCTTAAACTGGATTATGCTGTCATTTTGGCTGAAATTGCTGCTCTACAACTTTTATTTCAAATTTGAAAATCAAATTACTGGCATCGAAAAAACATGGAATGTCACAACTGATGACTAATACTGCTGGCGTGGACAACATGGCACACCATTACCGTCCAAAATACTGATGGCGTAGGTGCCAACGCCAGCGCTAATTTTTAACACTCGCGCCATATTGGTGGCGTCGGATGTCCACGCCACCAAGACTGTTTTTGGCACGCCATAGCTAGGCTTTTCTCCACTAGTGGAAATACTTACCGTTGCTGTGCTGCATCATCCTCTCCTCTTTGGGGAAATACCAACGCAGATACAAGCAATGAGGAAGAATTTCTGGCGCCGTTGCCGGGGAGACATCATCAACATCTATCATGTTCCTAATCACAAATCTCATCTCCTCGCAATTACTTTATTTGCCATTTGCCTCTTGTTTTTATCTCCCCCACTTCTAAAACATTTTTGCGAACAACACAAAAATATTTGCCTTTTTATTTGTCTTCTTTTTCGTTTGCCTTTTTTGTTCGATCTTTTGTTTGCGTGTGATCTTGTTTGCGTAGTCACGATGTCTCAAGAAAATACCAAATTGTGTGATTTTTCTAATATTAATAATAATGATTTTATTAGTACTCCGATCGCTCCTCCCGCTGCTAGTGCGGAGTCTTATGATATTAATGCCGCTTTGTTGAATCTTGTTATGAAAGAGTAATTTTCCGGTACTCCTAATGAGGATGTCGCGTCCCATCTAAACACTTTCCTAGAATTGTGTGATTTGCAAAAGAAAAAAGATGTGGACAATGATATTGTGAAGTTAAAATTGTTTCCTTTCTCTTTTCGGGATCATGCAAAAATTTGGTTTTCATCTTTGCCTCGTAATAGTATCGATTCTTGGGATAAGTGCAAAGATGCTTTTATTAATAAGTATTTTCCGCCCGTGAAAATTATTTCCCTTAGAAATCAAATCATGAATTTCAAACAACTTGAGCATGAACATGTTGCACAAATCTTGGGAAAGAATGAAATTAATGCTAATAAATTGTCCTACTCACGGTTTAAATCTTTGGATGATTATACAATTTTTTTAGGGATTATTATTTCTATGCCCCTGGTTCCTTAGCTCTACTCATTCATCCCGACGTTCTTAACTTTTGCTCACTTTTCCCCACTCCCTTATCCGAAACCCTCATAAATGGTCACAACGGAGGATGCCGTCGGGTCAAACCATTGACCGTTAACTCTGACGAGTGGGGCCACGCTGGATTCTGTCGCCCGTTGGACCTGACGAATGGGGTCGCATTGAGACATGTCAGATGAGCTTGTCTGAGGGATCCCCTTCTCTGAACCTCAAGCCACTACAGCACCATGCCGATCTGCCCCCTCCGTCGCCGTCGTGCAGCCTCCGCCACCGTGATGCCGTCCAACCACTAACCCCATTTTGCCTCCGCCGCCGTCGTGCCCTCTGCCAGATCTACCCCCACATCCCCCTCGGGATTAAGCAGCGATGTTGGGGGAGCAGGTTCTCAAGCCCATCGACCGTGGAGAGGATTGGGTCGAATCGGCGGCAGATAATTCATGGATTACACCTGGGTAAGCGTCGTTTCCCCTCTAACTGATATGAATCACCTTCTCTGGCCCAATTTGACAGCTAGTCGCGTGAATTGATCAAATTTTGCTGAATTGTTCCCGGCCTAACTGTAATTTTCCTGAATCGAATAGGATTGATCCTGCGCTTGCTTTCCGGCTGGCGGTTAGGATGGAAGTTAGTGTGGTGCGCAGTAGAAAATCGCATATGATTACTGGATTTTTCTATCCAAAGGTGGTAGAAACAAGTATGTCGTTCAAAGATTTGCTCGCGGCGCTCCAAAATTCTTCATATGGGTGGAGCCCTGCCAATGCTGTTGAACTAAAAAATTTTAGCAGTACCGAGCAAAAATTTCTCCCACTAACTTGCGATGAGCATCTTGGATTGCTCTTTACTTTGAATGCTGAAAGACGCTTCGGTAAAATCATTATCGAGGTGCTTCAGCCACGCAATGAACATGACAAGGGGAAGGTTGTTCAGAAATCTTCTGTCTCTGCTAATAGCGAGCACCCCGGCACTCCTTGTAGGTCAAAACCAAGCAAAGCAAGTGGTGCTTCTTGTGCTGCTTCTCTTGTCGCAGCTGCAGCCGATGTAGAGCAAAATGCAGAGCCAAACGAAGAGGTGCCTCGAAATGATGATGAGGATGAGAATATGTTCCCTGATCTTGTAGATACTGTCAGTAAACAAGCAATGGAAGATGAATATCAGGAGGAACCTATCAGCCGTGCTAGATTTGATGACACTGACCATGAAGAGAGGCAGGAGAACATCGACAACCTAGTTTTAGATGAATATGATGGTGAGGACATGCCAACAATTGTGTGGAACAGGGAAGATCCTTAGCTAGCTGTCGGCACCATATTCCAGTCGATGGTGGACTGTTGTAATGCAGTGACTACATATTGCATTCTCATTGAAAATACATATGTGATTGATAGGAGTGAGCCAATAAGGTTCACTCTTCATTGCCCATATGATAGGTGTAGATGGAGGTTGCATGCATGACATATGTTGAGGAGCAAGTTCATTCAGGTTTGTGTATTTCAGTTTATACTGATTCATTTTATTTTCAGATCATTGTGTAATGTTTTCTAACAATATCCCTATTTTGTTTGGGTCCCATTTTGTTTCAGATAAAAAAGAACCCACACCAGCACACTTGTCCACCTGGAGGGGGAGGAGGGAAGGCTAAAACAAAGCTAGCAAAGACTAGGTGGGTGGCAGATGCAATTTTGGATTGGTTGAGAGAAACACCAACACTTGGTCCAACAGCACTCCATGAGAAGCTATTTGAGAAGTACAAGATTGATATACCTTACATGAGGATTTTCTATGCTAAGGAAATGGCTCTTGACAGGATTAATGGTCCTTGGAATGAGAGCTTTCAGTTGCTCTACACATTTAAATCTAAAGTGGAAGCTGCTAGTCCAGGGAGTGTTGTAGAGATTGATAAGCATATAGTTACATACAAAATAAAAGGGAAGTCATTTTAGAAGGAGTGCTTCAGGAGGGCTTTTGTTTTTGTTCAAGGCTTGTTGGCAAGGGTTTCTTAATGGTTGCAGGCCCTATTTGGCTATTGATGCAACTGCTTTGCATGGAAGGTGGAGAGGACAACTAGTAGCAGCTTCTACAGTTGATGGACACAACTGGCTATTCCCAGTTGCATTTGGTGTGGTGGAGGCAGAGTCTGAGGAAAGTTGGGTCTGGTTTCTGTAGTAGTTGTGCAACCTTATAGGTACACCCCCAGGTTTAGCTATACACACAAATGCTTGCAAGGGTTTGGAGAGTGTAGTGGAAATTGTATTCCCTGGAGTGGAGCATAGGGAATGTATGCGACACCTAGCGCAGAATTTCAGAAACAAATTCAAAGGTAAAGTTTATGATGAGAACTTATGGCCAGCATCATACACATGCAGTGAGAGGAAGCATGAGCATCATTTGAGAGTGTTGTATGCTCACAATCCTCTGGTGAAGGAGTACCTAGATGCACATCATGGAAAGTTGTGGTCAAGAAGCAAATTCAATGAAATCTGCAAAGTAGACTATGTGACGAGTAACCTGGCAGAGTGTTTCAATGCAAAGATCAAGTCATTGAAAGGGCTTCTGATATGGCAAATATTTGATAAGATTCGGCAAATGATCATGATAAAGATGGCTCTTCGCAAAAGAATTGCAGAAACAGAATATGTTGGCCATCTTATGCTCCCATCTCTTATTAAGTCATTGCATGCCAAGGCAAGAGGACTGAACATGAAATGCATTCGAGCAGCGACACACGAGGCTGAGGTAACATATACTGACAGTAAAAACGGGGAATGGAGATATCCAGTTAACCTAGCAACTAGGAAATGCAGTTGTAGGCAATGGCAGCTCCATGGGAAGCCATGCATACATGCCCTACATCTGATGACTGTTATAGGTGGTGAAGATGGTGAAGTTGATCAATACATCTCTGACTATTTTTCTGTTGCCAAATTCAGGGCTGCTTATGCTTCCAATGTGCCTGCACTCTTGGGAAAAGACCAATGGAACATAGTAGATCCAGGGTTCAAACTACATTCTCGTATACTGACTAGACCACCAGGAAGACCAAGGAAGAACAGGATCAGAAGAGGTGAAGAGGGTCATGTAAAAAGACAACGTAAGTGCAAAAAATGTGGAACCCTAGGGCACATTGCTAGGCTATGTACCAATACAGTGGATGCTTCATTTGGAGAAGAGGAACAATGGGCAGCAACAAATGCAGAGAAGAATGCAGCATTAGAACAGATTGAAGCTAATACGGAGGAGAATGAAGAAGCAAAGCAGATTGCAGCTAATTCAGAGGAGAATGAAGTCACTGAATTAGCACTGCCAGCAGCTTGGTATGTGTGCAACAACCTTCCCTTTTTTGTGCATTTATTCTATTTTTATCGATGGCTTATAATCTTTTTTCTGTTTGACCTAGCTCTAGGAAAATTAGAGGAAAAGGAGAGAAAAGACCAAGAGAGAAAGAATTAGAATATGAAGCCATGGCTTATGAAGGTTTTGAACCCCGTCAACTGGCCAGTGCAAGTTCTCCGTTAGCACCTCGATAGCCACCGCCCAAAGTGAAGATCAGAAGGAAGAAGAAAAAGGTAGATATCCCACCTAGGGAAACCAAGAGGAAGGTTGTTAAGCCGTCTCGGAGCACAAGGAGTAAGGCAAAGATGTGAACTTTGAACGTTGAATGCAAGTTGTAAACTTTGAACTTTAAGGATTTGTACAACTGTGAAAACTTGTAAGGTTTAATAATGCTATTCGTACTTTGATGTGAAATTTGAGGCAAATTTTGAATTTTAGACAAAATTTGAATTTGAAGCAACACTTGAACTCCGATCTGCGGTGTGATGTTGCAATGTTTGCTAAACTATTGTAAACGTTAGGTGATCAATCCGATCTCTTTTGCGTGGTAAAACTTATAGTCATGGGAAATGTGCTCCAAATGTGCTCCGAAGCTAGGGTAAACTGCCCCATTTGTAATCAAGTATTTTTTTGGACCTACTCTAAATAAGCCAAATATTTTTTATTAAAACCTATTCAATCATTATAGTGTAGATTCGAAGTCTCACTATTTATTGATTTAATCTTCATATTTTTACATTTTTTTTAAATAATGTGATTTAATAGAAAACCATTAAAAACACATTTAAAATATGAAAAAGGAAAACTAAGTTCAGATCCTTCTTATTCACTTTGAAATGAAGCTTTGGTGATTTTTTTGATTTTTTTTGATTTTTCAAAAAACCTACCTCCTTTCCTTGAACTCTCTGTAACATTGTACGTCATAGCTCATATTTGTGAAGGTTTTTTCATGAAAATGTCCATAGAACAAGTTTATGATTTTTTTTGGTAACATGTCACATAAGACAACATTGTGCTCATTTAACCACGATCGTGCCAACTAGGTTTTTTTTAATGACCGTAGACCAAGTTTACTATTTTTCCTCGTTAGTGTGTCTTATAAAACTACGATTCGGGAAGGTTTCATATTTTTTGGATTTTTTAAATTAGTTATGCTCAGTTGAATATTGGTCAAACACTAGATAACCCCGTTGACCAACTCAAAACCCCTCTAAACCCCGCGGGGTTTCGCCTAACCCTAGCTCCGAACATCAGCCGTCCGATCATACCCTAGCACCAAGCGACAGCCCTCAGATATGGTCTTCTAGAAGGAATTCTGAGGCCAGGCTGCGTGCAGGCTCCGCGCCGTTGGATCACAAGGACGGCTCCGCATCGTTGGATCCTTGGGCGATCCGCGAGAGGCGATCCGCGAGACGTTGGTTGTGCTCACCCACCATTGCCTCCCCTGTCTTCTTCTTCTTCTGCGGTGACGAGAGGAGCTACTCATCTGCTTCTTCTTCTCTGGCGACTAGATATGTTGAGCTCCACTTCAGCCTCCCGCCCCTCATGGCCCCAGTATGGTCTAGTGCCCATGGAGTGATGCCCTGACTGCCCATGCACCGCGCCACTGAAAAGGTTGACTTTGAGGGAGGACAAGAATGGCAACTTTGGGCGCGAGTTCGTGAAATGCGAGAGCAAGCCAGAGGGGCAGGTTAGATCTCATGATTTTTCTTTGACCCTTTCTTTTTCTCTTTGCTTCTAATTCTTTTTCGTTGGATCTGAGATTTTGGGTTCATGATTTTGTTTCAGATCTTGAAGAAATGCACACATTTTGAATGGATGGATGACTACGTTCGGAGGCTTCAAGGGGAGGGCTTGCTTCAATTCAATAGGGCCGCAACTAGGGAGGTCAATCTGCCGTCAGCCACTCGGAATTTGGTCTCTGAAAGTGCTGCTCCAACAGTTGGGGATGAGGATCTGAAGGGGGAATTAAAGAAGATGAACAAGAACTTGAGGCAAATGATTCAGTTGAACAAGCAGGCGAATATGATAGCTTTAGGATTTTATTTTTGTCTAGTTGCTCTAGGATTTGCTTACTTGCTGGTCATCACTCGTTAGAGATGTTATGTGTGTCGTGTCATGTGCTCTACGATTTGCTTAATGGTTTGTGGATCATGTGCTCTTCGTGTTGCTTAATTTGTGGATCATGTGCTCTCTGTGTTGCTTAAACTATGTATCTATCTCCATCTCTGAATCTCTGTAGGTGTTAGTTTTTGACACGTTCAGTTTCGTCAGACAACACCAAGGGCAAGAGAAACACTTTTAGTTTCGTCAGACAACACTGAGGGCAAGAGAAAAAAAAACGTAGTTATTGGGCCCAAAATGAAACCAAGCTCTGGTTGGGCCGTCGCATTGCGTTGACTGTCGAAGGCCCACAAAGATTAAAGAGGCCTAGAAAAATAGTGCATGCGCTGGCTCTATTTTTCCTCTATTTTTTTGCTTGATTGTTTTGATTGCACCTACAGAGATTGAGTGCATGTTGGTTACATTACAAGAATAGGTTACATCGTTTGAAATTACACAACAATTGATATTGCCACCAAGAAGTCAACAATTTCCGTTTTGTTTCATGCAATATGGCCACCAACAAGTAAACAATGGGCTACCCTTCATTTCATCCTGCCAAATGGCCACAAACTATTCAAAAGTTAGCTTCTTTTTGTTCATACAATATAGGTATCCTACAATATATATGGGCACCAACAATTCAAAAAATTCAGCTTCTTTTTCTTCTTCTTTTCAACATCAACATGGCTCATCTTTCCAGCTTTAATTTCCTTTTTGACACCTCAACTAGTCCATTAGCCGCCCGTGCCAAAACTTGGAACCAATAAAACCTATAATATAAGGGCAAAAATTAATTTCATCATGCCAAATGGCCACAAACTATTCAAAAATTAGCTTGTTTTTGTTCATACAATATATGGAATAGGGCCACCAACAATTCAAAAAAATTTAGCATTTCTCCTTCTTTTCAACATCAACATGGCTCATTTTTCTAGCTTTAATTTCCTTTTTGACACTTCAACTAGTCCATTAGCCGCGCGTGCCAAAACTTGACCCTAAAATATAAGGGCAAAAATACAAATATTACACAACATGAATATAACAAGACGAATGGGCTACCCTCCAACCATTTTTACAAGGCTAACCCCAAAACTTGCTGGTTTTCATTGAGGGATACCCTTTCATTGATTGATTTAGCAGAAGGGCTCGGCTACGGCACCATATCCATCTAGCGATATCTCACGTCAAATAAGGGTACAACCAACGACATATAAAAGTAGCAGGCAAAACACAGATAACCAACGACATATCAAATAAGGGTAGCAAGCATAACATAGTTCTTAGGGTTCCCAACATGATATGACACGACAGAGATTAAAAGTTCACGGTACAACCAATGACATAATTAAGATAGAAATATATAAAAGATAAAAATCCCTAACACCCTAGGGCAAGACAAGCTTCACGAGACCGGGCCTTCACCACCATCTTCACGGCGCCTCCTCTTCATTGCTCCTCTTCACTGCTCCTCCTCCATGCCGTCCTCGCCGAGCTAGTAGGGGAGGCTGTGCATACCGTTGTAGGTGGGGAAGATGCTGTTGAAGTCGGTGAAGATGTTGTAGGTGGTGAATGCAATGAACTCGCACCCACACCAAAACACCTTGCCGAGGAGGTAGTACACATCAAATCTGTTGGTGAAGTTGATGATTAGCCCTATCGGCGGAGTGCTGGAGTTTGGACGCACTTCCTCCAGTCGGAACATCACCGGCGAGTCCGCCAGGAGGTGGGCGAAGCCCGCACCACTGGGCAAACTCCTTTGCACCCCTCCAGCGTGAGAATGCCCACACGTGGAGCGTCGTCTCCATGATGACGCCGGTGGGATACCGCCTCTCCGGCATGGTCGGTGGGAGCTCGAAGGTGGGGCCGTTGTACTGCATCCTCACCTCACTTTGTGAGTGCTCTGGGTTTGGGAAAAGAAGAGAAGGGGGCGACGCAAATGGATGTGTGGAGAATAGGTGGAGGGGTGGGTGGTTTAAATAGGGAAAGAGGAAGGGAAGGGGAGTGGCACCGACTGCGCTTTGGATTTGCTACGTTCAAACGAGCCGCGTTGATCAATATGCCACTTTAATTACCAACAGGTTTTAATTGCCCGGTTGAATAGATGCGAGTGGATCGAAAAGTCTGAAACGATGCTCTACATCGAGGAGACAAGCATGCGAGATGAGACGAACTAGCAGTAGTGACTGTCCCTGCGTCCGTGGCGGCTCGCATGCAGAAAGAGGCCGGTCAGCGTCCGTGGTGGCTCGCGTGTAGAAAGAGGCCGGTCAGCGCATCGTGGCGGCGGGCATCGGAAGATGCAGGCAGGCTAGCTACATGCGTGCATAGCAGGCTAGCTGGACATGTCGTGCATGCATAGCAGGCTTCTGTCGTTGCGGCGCGCGTAGGGCCCAACAGTATAACCACAGCCCAACGGGTGAACAGCGGCATCGTCCGACGCGGCCCCAATTGTCAGGTCCAACGGGCAACACACTCTAGCGCGGCCCCTCTCGTCAGAGTTAACGGTCAAAGCACTGACCCGACGGCATCCACCATTTGTGACCATTTCTGCGGGTTTCAGACAAGAGAGTGGGGAAAAGTGAGCAAATGTTAAGAGCGTGGGGATGAATGAGTATGGCTAAGGAACCAGGGGCACAGATGTAAAAATCCCAAATTTTTATGTGGGATTGAATTTTGTCTCTAGAAATCTTTTAGATTCTGCCGCGGGTGGTACTTTTATGGAAATTTCTTTGGGTGAAGCCACTAAATTGCTTGATAATATTATGGCAAATTACTCACAATGGCATACCGAAAGAGCACCTACTAGTAAAAAAGTTAACTCGGTTAAAGAAATTAGTACTTTGAGTAAAAAAGTTGATGCTCTTATAAAATTGGTTGCTAGTAAAAATGCTCCTATTGATCTTAATGATGTGCCTTTGTCTACTTTGATTGAGAAAAATAATGATTCCCTAGATGTGAATTTTGTCTCACAAAACAGTTTTAATAATAATGCTTATAGAGGTAATTTTAATCCTAGGCCTTTTCCTGGAAATTCCTCTAATCATTGTGGCAATTCCTATGGTAATTATTCTCATAATAATAATGGGATGCCCTCTGATCTTGAGAGTGATATTAAAGAATTTATCAATGCCCAAAAAGTTTTCAACACTACGATAGAAGAAAAGTTGAATAAGATTGATGATATGTCTAGAAGCATTGATAGAATTTCCCATGATGTAGAAAATATCAAGATTAAATTTTTTCCACCTATGGTTGATATCAATGAATCAATTAAAGCTTTATATGTTTCCATGGATGAAAGTAAGAAAAGAACCGCTATGCTTAGAGCTAAGAGAATTTTTAGAAAGAGCGTTTTCTACCGATTGCTTTCACCATAATGATGAAGATCTTAAAATGATTGGTGTTTCTTCTATTGATTCCTTGTTTAGTAATATTAAAATTGATGATAAAGGGACTGAAGAAGATTCAACTTTAGCTAGAAGGCGTCCCCATAATTCGGAGGGTGAAAATCTTGTTGAAAACATTGATAAAAGTGGGTTTGGAGAGGTCAAAACTTTAACTAGTGATGTGCCCACTCTTTTGGATTACAAAAAATTTAATTATGATAGTTGTTCTTTGATTGAGTGTATTTCTTTGTTGCAATCCATGATAAATTCACCCAATGCCTATGAACAAAATAAAGCTTTTACTAAACATATTGTGGATGCCATCCTAAAAGCTTTAGAAGAAAAATTGGAGTTAGAGATTTCAATTCAAGAAAATTATATGATGAATGGGAACCCACCATTAAAGTCAAGATCAAAAATTATGAGTGCAATGCTTTTATGTGATTTAGGTGCTGGTGTTTCCACAATTCTGAAATCTCTATGTGATGTGCTTGGTTTTACCAATATCAAAGAATGTTCTCTTAATTTGCACTTGGCAGATTCTACTATTAAAAAGCCTTTGGGAAGAATTAATGATGTTCTTATTCTTGCAAATATGAATTATGTGCCCATAGACTTTATTGTGCTTGATATTAATTGCAATCTGTCTTGTCCTATAATACTTGGTAGACCGTTTTTGCGAACTATTGGTGCCGTGATTGATATGAAAGAAGGGAATACTAAATTTTAGTTTCCTCTAAAGAAGGGTATGGAACACTTCCCTAGAACTAAAATTAAGCCACCATATGAATCAATCATGAGGGCAACCTATGGATCAAAAACCAAAGATGACAATACTTGAATCTATGCATTATGCCTAGCTAGGGGTGTGAAACGATAGCGCTTGTTGGGAGGCAACCCAATCAATAAAATATATATTTTATCTTTTTTTTTTCTGTTTTTGTGTGTTCACACAATTTATGCCTCTGTTATGATTGTGTTTTTTATGTTTCAGTTAGTGTTTGTGCCAAGTAATGCCTTTAGGATGGCTTTGGGTGATAGTTGATTTGATCTTGTTGGAAAATAGAAACTTTTACGTCCAGTACCAGAATTGTTAAATATCATTGGAGCAACGAAAACTCTGAATTTTTTACACAAGAGTGACATATGAATTGCCTATGTTGTCATAATGTTTCACAATTTTTGGAGTTCCATAAATATGAGTAAAATTTGAGTCTTTACAGACTGTTCTGTTTTTGACAGATTCTGTTTTCGTTGCATTGTGTGCTTATTTTGATGAATCTATGGACTATACCTGGGGTTTTTAGCCATGGTAAAGTTAGAATATAGTAGATATAATGCAATAACAAAATATGAATGGGTTTGCAACAGTACTTAAAGTAAAGATTGGTTTTCTTATACTAACGGATCTCACGAAGGTTTTTGTTAAGTTTTGTGTGATTGAAGTTTTCAAGTTTTGGGTGAGATTACGATGGATGATGGAATAATGAGTGAAAAGAGCCTAATCTTGGGGATTCCCATGGCAACCCAAGGTACTATTCAAGGAGTGCCAAGCAACTAAGCTTGGGGATGCCACGGAAGGCATCCCCTCTTTCTTCTAACGACCATCGGTAATTTTACTTGGAGCTATATTTTTATTCATCACATATCATGAGTTTTGCTTGGAGCGTCTTGTATTATATGAGTATTTTCTTGTTTATCTTTTTAGTTTGCTACAATCATCCTTGCTGGACACACCTATTTGAGAGAGCCATAATTATGCTATGATTTGTTAGAATTGCTCTATGTGCTTCACTTAAATTTTTTGAGCTATGGAATTGCTCTAGTGCTTCACTTATATCTTTTGGAGCATGGTGGTGTTTTAACTTTGAAGAAATATACTCTCATGCTTCAGTTAGATCAATTTGAGAGTTAGTAAATTTTTGAAGAAATTCTCTCATGCTTCACTTATATTATTTTGAGAGATGAGAAAAATTATTTATGCTCATGTTCTGTGACGCCCCCGGCTCAATCGTGCACTATTCATACATGCAAATGCACATGATCAAGCCTAAAGACTCACGGGAAGATATCACAACACAACTCTAAAACATAAATAAAGTCATACAAGCTTTATATTACAAGCCAGGGCCTCGAGGGCTCGAATACATAGCTCGATGGCATACAAGCGTCAGCGGAAGCATCAGATATCTGAGTACAGATATTAAAAGAGATACAGAAAGGCCTTTAGAAAGGCGGGGCAAAATAAAACACTACGATCGAAAGGCGCAGGCCTCCTGCCTGGGACCCTCCGATCCTACTCCTGGTCGTCAGTCAACTTGTAGTAGTATCCACCCTCGGGGTAGTAGTAGCGATCGTCGGCGGGGGCAGCTGTATCCGGGGCTCCGTCATCAGGTCGCATCAAATGGATATGGGGGAAAAAGAAAGCAAATCAACCGTGAGTACTCATCCAAAGTACTCAGCAAGCAGGGATCTACACTACATATCCAACATTATCAAAGAGAGGCTGTATTTGTGGACTGGGCTGCAGAAATGCCAGAACAGAGGGAAGGCCTAGTCCTATCAAAGACTAGCATCTTCAGCGGTCTTGCAGCAATAGAAGAGTGTAGCTTAGTACAATATAAAGTAGTAGTAATGTTATCAATCCTCACCCAGAGATCCTTTCTCGACTCCCTGCGAGAAAGCAATCCCAGAGCCATACAGTCATCAACCTCGTCCTGAGATCCCTTCTTGACTCCCTGCGAGAAGCAATCCCAGAGCCATAGTATCCAATTCCAGTTGTATCGGTCGACATACAACTCCGAGTGTCCGTTACGGAGGATCCGGCTATGCATAGATTAGTTCTTCCCTGCAGGGGTGCACCAACTTACCCACCACACTCGCTTAACTTCGGCCGGACACACTTTCTGGGTCCTTCCCAGCCTCGGCCAAACGACACACCGCAATCCTACCTACAGCTCAGCAGAGAGGTCCCCGCCAGTCTACATCCTAAGCGCAAGGGGGGTCTTGGCCATCGCCCCTCACCCTCCGGGTCGTTGCGCACAGGGTGGATACCAGCGTCGCCTCGGGTGGCCGACACGATCCGACCATGCCGCAATGCTGAACTGGACGTCTGTCAGAGCTTTCGGCTGATGCTACGATGCAGAACGCCCATACTATGCCCACGTGGTGGTTAGTGCTATCGGGCCAGAGGCCCACTCAGATCACATCTCCAAACCGTTAGTACCTTGGGGGTTGCGGTAACGAGCAGAGACTCACGAAAGATGTGACCCCGTCGCCCCGTCTCGAGGACTTGCGGCAAGGGCCAAGAATGCCCGGCCACGCCTCATATTCATCACTCGGGCACCATACAGGCAACCCGTCTTCACAACACTCGCCACTTAGGCGCACGCGGGTACCCCTCAGGGTCGATCTGCCTTCCAAGTAACAGTGTAAAACCCAAGTATCCGTGTGTCCATAACATCAAGGGAATCCGAGGTATCACCCTCGGTGGATACCCACTCGATGTAACTGTCAAGGTGAACGTAGGAGGAATCACCCTCGATGGGTTCACACTTGATGTGTTGTACAATAGGGTCGTATCGGAAGTGGAGAAGGAGGAATCACCCTCGATGACCACGACCAAATAGCTACTCTACAGAGTTAACATCAGAAGTGCTACAAGAGGTTTCACCCTCAGCACTCGATAGTAACGCTGCAGTGTCGTTACAACTAAGGGGGTGATGTGCGGTGCCGGGGCCTGGTCTTCAATCCCGTTGATCGGGTCTTTTGATAATCCAGCGAGGCAGTCGGGACTAGTGGGGTCACTGATAGGTCTCTACCCAGCCTATACAAACAGTTTAGGATATGTAGGTAATTATCAACAGCAGGTTACAATAAACAGGCTATGCATCAGAATAGGTAAAGCAGCAGCAGCAGCATTTCTAATGCAAGCATGAGAGGGAAAGAATAGGCGATATCAGTATGCTCAAAAAGGGAGGTGCTTGCCTGGTTGCTTTGCGGCAAAGGCAAGGTCGTCAACGGTATCGTCAATCTCCGGAGCTGCGTCGGTACCGGGAAATGCGTCGGGGTCTAACGAGAGAGAAGAGGGGGAGGAAACAGTATAAATACACAGCAAACATGAGCAAGACAATGTACGACATGACAATATGCAGTGCCAGGTGTGTCCTAACATATGGTTGCACGCCACCGAGGAAGGGGGAATCCATCCGGGAATGTTTTCCCGGTTCCGGACATATGTCATACAGATGACCGGAGGGGAACGGTTCCATATTCGCTATGTTAGGGACGCGTGGCGGACGAACGGACCGCGTGGTCAGATTCGTCTCGTCGTTCTGAGCAATTTTCATATATAAATTATTTTCATCGGAGTTACGGATTAAAAGATATGATTTTCTAAAGTTTTGATTAATTTCTGGAATTTCTGGATTTAATTAAATCAACATTATCCAGAACAGTACAGGGTGACGTCACCGTGATGTAATGCTGATGTCAGCAGTAAACAGGAGGCCGGCCAGGTCAAACCTGACCAGTGGGGCCCACATGTCAGTGACTCAGTTAATTAAACAGAGTTAGCTTAATCTATTTAAACTAATTAGCAGGTGGGGCCCAGCAGTCAGTGACAGGTTAGGCTAATTTAATTATTTTAATTAACCTAATTAGTTAATTAGGCACCTGACAGGGGGGGGCCATATGTCATAGACACAGGGAGAGGGGCCCCACCAGTCAGTGACTGGGCAGTGCCCAGTCAACGTTGACTCAAGTCAACTGGGCCAGCTGGGCCCTGGGGCCACCAGGCAGTGACCCTGTGGGGTGGCCCCGGCTGGCCACGTCAGCGTCGACCGGCGACTCGCCGCCGGCGACCAAAACGACGGCGGCGCACATTGGAGGGGGTCAGATTTCGTCTACGGTGGTCCATTCGACGCGGGGTCGGGCTCATTCGATCGGGCGTTCAACGCCGCGTCTAACCGTGGGGGTGCCGTGGCCGGGGATGCGGTGTGGCGTCGGCGGCGAGCTCGTGGGCGGCGTCGGAGTTCGGGGGCCTGCGGAACCAGCGAAGCACGGCGCCAGCGCTCGAGCTAGCTAGCTAGGTAGCGGCAGTAGCACTCCAGAAGCTCGCCAGAGGCACTGGCCCGATCCGTAGGGGCTCGGGAGCGCACTAATGGCAGCGGCGGCGGCGGTCAGAGCACGGCACCGCAGTGGCACGCCTACGGGCTACAGGAGACGGCGCAAATGGAGGGGAGAGGTGGGCGATCTCACCGTGCGGCGCAAGGTGGCCCGTGGAAGATTAGGAGCGCAGAGGGAGGCCGTGGTCGCCGGAACTTTCCGGAGATGCCGAAGGGAAGCGGTGGCTTGATTCCGATGAAGGAGGCGTCCTTGGCTCGGGATCATTGGCGTAGTCGAAGCCGCAGTCGCCGGCGAGCCTCCTGGATAGGGTCCTAGGCTACGAGGAGCAAGGTGGTCGCGAGCTTCACGGTGCCGCGGTCATGGCGGCGCTCGGGCGAGGTGGGGAACGAGGGAGGAAGGGGGGAATGGTGGCTAGGGTTCGCTAGGGAGAGTGGCGAGCTGCTCTTATCCCCAGCGCCGGCGCGGGCGCGCTGTCGACCACACAGAGGGGGGGCCTGGCTCGCGCGCGAGGTGCTCGACAGCGAGGCGCGCGGTGAGCAGTGAGGTAGGGGATGGCGCGGGGTGGGCCGGGCCGGCACTGTAGATGGTAGGCTTAAGTGCACAGTAGGGTCTTTAGGCCTTTTCCCTTTTCTCTTTTTCTATTTTTTTCTTTTCTGTTTGCAAAATGTTTGAGCACCAAATGAATTTTGTTCAAAGTGTGACCTAGTCCATAATTAGCAGTACAATGTACCCTACCACCAAAAACTAGTTTGGGCAAAACATCATTTCATATTTGACTTAGATTAATTAAAAGGTTATTAAATATTATTTTCAACCACTGTTAGAGGAGGTTTGGGTTACCTAAATAATTTATTAAATGTTGGTTACAATTTTAGAACTGTCTCTGTAATATTTTCTATTTATTGAACATTTTAGTTTCTATGTTGAACAACTTTTATTTTCCACTTTCATTTAAATCTTAATTTTGACTTAGGAGTTGAAATGCAATATGACGCAAATGATAATTTGGCACTGTTAATCATGCTGACTTGTCATTATCAAGAGTGATTACTGTGGCTAATGACATGGGGTGTTACAATTCTCCTCATCTATCAAGAATTCTCGTCCCGAGAATTAAGAGGAAGACTGAAAGAAAGCGGGGTATTCTTGGAAGTTCTTCCAAAGAAACGTTCAGAAAAATCTCGAACGGCTGGAACGTTCTCGATCCCCTCAAGCAAAGAAGCGTCCCACGCATTCAAAGTGTTTATTTTGGAGTTATCTGGGCACAGTAATTCACTAGCCCGGACGACTAACGGAATATGCATTTCCTCATAATGAAGGTCATGCATGAATGCAAATTTTTTAGAGATGAATGAATGTGATGCTGCTGAATTAAATGAAACAGAAGCAGGTACTGAGTTAACGAGAAGGGTACCCAATTCGGTGGCAGGTTGATCCTGGACTTGTTCAATATCAATGTTGTAAGCGTGTCCACGACCATATGTTTTTCGCTTCTGTGTTGAACCCGAAGATGAGCCAACATCACGATAGCGCTTCTGTGAGTCCTTATGCTTCATTTGAGCGGTCTCAACTAGAATAGCCTTGTTCACAAGAGTAGAAAAGTCATTGAAGTCTTGAGTAGCAAGTGCAAGCTCGACGTCTAGGTGGAGTCCATTACGGAACTTCTCTTGTCTACGGGCATCTGTGGCGATGTCTTCTTCAGCATAGCGGGACAGGTCAAGAAATTCCCGCTGATAAGCTTCGACGGTCTTATTGCCCTGAGTGAGGTTGCGGAACTGGGTTTTCATCCGGTCCATAATTCCTTGAGGAATATATCGGGCACGGAAAGCAGCCTGGAACTCAGGCCAAGTAACGGCTGTTCCAGCAGGCAGCGTACGTTTGTGGGTGTCCCACCATTGAGCAGCGGGACCCTTTTAAGAAAAAGGAAGCGAAGGCGACAAAGTTGGCAGGGGAGACGTTTGCAGACTCCATCTCGTGAGTGATATCACGAATCCAGTCATCAGCATCTAGTGGCTTCTCAGAGTTGCGGAACTGAGTGGGGTTAAGACGCATAAATTCCGGCAGAGTTATTGAAGGAGGGTTCTGGTTCTGGTTGTCGAAATGCGGGAACTGAGCCATAATCCCAGTCATCAACTGGCGGTTGAGCTCGAATTGTTGCATCATCGCTGCCATATAGTCTGGCGGTGGTGGGCGTTCAGGGGCACGACCACGACCACGACCACCTGGTCTAACCATCCTGCTAAGTTCCAACAGGGGTAGTTCAGTAAAAGCGGTTGCGGGTGTTTAGCGACAAGCATGATGTAACTCGACAACAATTAAGCACTCTAACAGATACATAACAGTAGTCAATTAAGACATACAGATCCATACACAGAGTCGGGTACATGCGAATAGCATAACAACGCAAATTTAAAAACTAGACATGGTAGGCGGCGCGCAGGCACGCGGTAAGGAAGTACACCACGAGATATAGCAAAGGCTACATCAATGTCGGGAAGATCCACTGAAACGGGTTAGCTGCACGTGTGGACGACGAGTGTTCGTCGTGGAAGGATCCTGTGCTCCATGTGCACTCTGATGCAGAACCCGGTCTCGAGCTGTAAGAAGAAGTCCATGTGGAGGTGCGTGACCTCCAACAGCAGGCCAATCAATACCAGCATACATCTGAGTCCTGCTCGGATAAAGGATGTGCTCCGGATGTATCCCGGCACGAACAGCGGGTAGCAACTGCGTCATAGCATCGTAGAGACGTGCTCGAGTGGCAACCAACTCGATGGTAAGAGCCCGAACAGTGCGATCCAGAGCCTGAGTGCACTGAATCAGAACATGCGGGTCGTATCGACGACGCTCGTACGGGGCACAGATAGCTGTGTAGTATCTAGTAGTATCTCCAGCAGGGGCATACGGAATGTATCGGAACTCAGAAGCATCCAAGCTATCGCTGAACTCTCCTCGGAGACGTGCGACAGCAGAGTAGGCGGCATCATCTACTGCCATCTCAATCGTCACGCCGATACCATGGAAAAGGTGCAGCTCAGTGTCTGAGTTATCGCGCTGATCATAGATACGAACATCAGCATGGTACTGCTCCTGGTTGAACTTGCAGTAATCCTCGTATACCATGTACTCGGGGTACCAGCGGTAGCCCAGCCTGGTCAGGAGCGCGATCAGGACAGCGGGAAAACCAGGGGCACGACGAGCCCAAGTGCGAAGCACAAGCTGCATCGTAGGGCGTGGTGGGAACAAACGATCCATCTGAAACAGAGGAAATTTAGGGTTGTCAAAAGACAATGAGAAGTATAATACAACTCGGAGAGAAAGGTTAAACAAAACAATGGAAAGGAAAATGATTATCAGACTAATCAGATCAATGGTAAGGATTAAGCAAAGATATCCAGCTCTCCGGGTAGACGAGATTTACGAGATCCTAGGTGTCGGCGTTAGTAAAATTATTTAACCCGAATAGAAGAGAGATCAGAGTCCCAGAGTAAAGACGAGGAATAAAAGATCCTAATACCACCCAGTTGGCAACGTGGGCCCGTAAGCCACACAGCCAAGTTAGTAAAACCGTTTTGGACCACTAGACTCAACTTCGGCCAAGGAGTTGGAAGGGGGGATCCTATAGGCAGTCGGCTCTGATACCAACTTGTGACGCCCCCGGCTCAATCATGCACTATTCATACACGCAAATGCACACGATCAAGCCGAAGGACTCACAGGAAGATATCACAACACAACTCTAAAACATAAATAAAGTCATACAAGCTTTATATTACAAGCCAGGGACTCGAGGGCTCGAATACATAGCTCGATGGCATACAAGCATCAGCGGAAGCATCAGATATCTGAGTACAGATATTAAAAGAGATACAGAAAGGCCTTTAGGAAGGCGGGGCAAAATAAAACACTACGATCGAAAGGCGCAGGCCTCCTGCCTGGGACCCTCCGATCCTACTCCTGGTCGTCAGTCAACTCGTAGTAGTATCCACCCTCGGGGTAGTAGTAGCGATCGTCGGCGGGGGCAGCTGTATCCGGGGCTCCGTCATCTGGTCGCATCAAATGGATATGGGGGAAAAAGAAAGCAAAGCAACCGTGAGTACTCATCCGAATTACTCAGCAAGCAAGGATCTACACTACATATGCAGCATTATCAAAGAGAGGCTGTATTTGTGGACTGGGCTGCAGAAATGCCAGAACAGAGGGAAGGCCTAGTCCCATCGAAGACTAGCATCTTCAGCGGTCTTGCAGCATTAGAAGAGTGTAGCTTAGTACAATATAAAGTAGTAGTAATGTTATCAATCCTCACCCAGAGATCCTTTCTCGACTCCCTGCGAGAAAGCAATCCCAGAGCCATACAGTCATCAACCTCGTCCTGAGATCCCTTCTCGACTCCCTGCGAGAAGCAATCCCAGAGCCATAGTATCCAATTCTAGTTGTATCGATCGGGATACAACTCCGAGTGTCCGTTACCGAGGATCCGGCTATGCATAGATTAGTTCTTCCCTGCAGGGGTGCACCAACTTACCCACCACGCTCGCTTAACTTTGGACGGACACACTTTCTGGGTCCTGCCCGGCCTCGGCCAAACGACACACCGCAATCCTACCTACAGCTCAGCAGAGAGGTCCCCGCCAGTCTACATCCTAAGCGCAAGGGGGGTCTTGGCCATCGCCCCTCACCCTCCGGGTCGTTGCGCACAGGGTGGATACCAGCGTCGCCTCGGGTGGCCGACACGATCCGACCATGCCGCAATGCTGAACTGGACGTCTGTCAGAGCTTTCGGCTGATGCTACGATGCAGAACGCCCATACTATGCCCACGTGGTGGTTAGTGCTATCGGGCCAGAGGCCCACTCAGATCACATCTCCAAACCGTTAGTACCTTGGGGGTTGCGGTAACGAGCAGAGACTCACGAAAGATGTGACCCCGTCGCCCCGTCTCGAGGACTTGCGGCAAGGGCCAAGAATGCCCGGCCACGCCTCATATTCATCACTCGGGCACCATACAGGCAACCCGTCTTCACAACACTCGCCACTTAGGCGCACGCGGGTACCCCTCAGGGTCGATCCGCCTTCCAAGTAACAGTGTAAAACCCAAGTATCCGTGTGTCCATAACATCAAGGGAATCCGAGGTATCACCCTCGGTGGATACCCACTCGATGTAACTGTCAAGGTGAACGTAGGAGGAATCACCCTCGATGGGTTCACACTTGATGTGTTGTACAACAGGGTCGTATCGGAAGTGGAGAAGGAGGAATCACCCTCGATGACCACGACCAAATAGCTACTCTACAGAGTTAACATCAGAAGTGCTACAAGAGGTTTCACCCTCAGCACTCGATAGTAACGCTGCAGTGTCGTTACAACTAAGGGGGTGATGTGCGGTGCCGGGGTCTGGTCTTCAATCCCGTTGATCGGGTCTTCTGATAATCTAGCGAGGCAGTCGGGACTAGTGGGGTCACTGATAGGTCTCTACCCAGCCTATACTAAGCAGTTTAGGATATGCAGGTAATTATCAACAGCAGGTTACAATAAACAGGCTATGCATCAGAATAGGTAAAGCAGCAGCAGCATTTCTAATGCAAGCATGAGAGGGAAAGAATAGGCGATATCGGTATGCTCAAAAAGGGGGGTGCTTGCCTGGTTGCTTTGCGGCAAAGGCAAGGTCGTCAACGGTGTCGTCAATCTCCGGAGCTGCGTCGGTACCAGGAACTGCGTCGGGGTCTAACGAGAGAGAAGAGGGGGAGGAAACAGTATAAATACACAGCAAACATGAGCAACACAATGTACGACATGACAATATGCAGTGCCGGGTGTGTCCTAACGTATGGTTGCACGCCACCGAGGAAAGGGGAATCCATCTGGGAATGTTTTCCCGATTCCGGACATATGTCATACAGATGACCGGAGGGGAACGGTTCCATATTCGCTATGTTAGGGACGCGTGGCGGACGAACGGATCGCGCATTCGGATTCGTCTCGTCGTTCTGAGCAATTTTCATATATAAATTATTTTCATCGGAGTTACGGATTAAAAGATATGATTTTCTAAAGTTTTTATTAATTTTTGGAATTTCTGGATTTAATTAAATCAACATTATCCAGAACAGTACAGGGTGACATCACCATGACATAATGCTGACATCAGCAGTCAACAGGGGGCCGGCCAGGTCAAATATGACCAGTGGGGCCCACCTGTCAGTGACTCAGTTAATTAAACAGAGTTAGCTTAATCTATTTAAACTAATTAGCAGGTGGGGCCCAGCAGTCAGTGACAGGTTAGGCTAATTTAATTATTTTAATTAACCTAATTAGTTAATTAGGCACCTGACAGGGGGGCCCATATGTCATAGACACAGGGAGAGGGGCCCCACCAGTCAGTGACTGGGCAGTGCCCAGTCAACGTTGACTCAAGTCAACTGGGCCAGCTGGGCCCTGGGGCCACCAGGCAGTAACCCTGTGGGGTGGCCCCGGCTGGCCACATCGGCGTCGACCGGCGACTCGCCACCGGTGACCAAAACGACGGCGGCGCGCACTGGAGGGGGTCGGATTTCGTCTACGGTGGTCCATTCGACGCTGGGTCGGGCTCATTCGATCGGGCGTTCAACGCCGCGTCTAACCGTGGGGGTGCCGTGGCCGGGGATGCGGTGTGGCGTCGGCGGCGAGCTCGCGGGCGGCGTCGGAGTTCGGGGGCCTGCGGAACCAGCGAAGCGCGGCGCCAGCACTCGAGCTAGCTAGCTAGGTAGTGGCAGTAGCACTCCAGAAGCTCGCTAGAGCCACTGGCCCGAGCCGTAGGGGCTCGGGAGCGGGCTAATGGCAGCGGCGGCGGCGGTCAGAGCACGGCACCGCAGCGGCACGCCTACGGGCTACAGGAGATGGCGCAAATGGAGGGGAGAGGAGGGCGATCTCACCGTGCGGCGCAAGGTGGCCCGTGGATGATTAGGAGCGCAGATGGAGGCCGTGGTCGCCGGAACTTGCCGGAGATGCCGAAGGGAAGCGGTGGCTTGATTCCTACGAAGGAGGCGTCCTTGGCTCGGGATCATTGGCGTAGTCGAAGCAGCAGTCGCCGGCGAGCCTCCTAGACAGGGTCCTAGGCGACGAGGAGCATGGTGGTCGCGAGCTTCACGGTGCCGCGGTCATGGTTGCGCTCGGGCGAGGTGGGGAACGAGGGAGGAAGGGGGGAATGGTGGCTAGGGTTCGCCAGGGAGAGCAGGGAGCTGCTCTTATCCCCAGCGCGGGCGCGGGCGCGCAGTGAACCGCACAGAGGGGGGGCCTGGCTCGCGCGCATGAGGTGCTCGACAGCGAGGCGCGCGGTGAGCAGTGAGGTAGGGGATGGCGCGGGGTGGGCCGGGCCGGCACCGTAGATGGTAGGCCTAAGTGCACAGTAGGGTCTTTAGGCCTTTTCGCTTTTCTCTTTTTCTGTTTCTTTTCTTTTCTGTTTGCAAAATGTTTGAGCACCAAATGAATTTTGTTCAAAGTGTGACCTAGTCCATAATTAGCAGTACAATGTACCCTACCACCAAAAACTAGTTTGGGCAAAACATCATTTCATATTTGACTTAGATTAATTAAAAGGTTATTAAATATTATTTTCAGCCACTGTTAGAGGAGGTTTGGGTTACCTAAATAATTTATTAAATGTTGGTTACAATTTTAGAACTGTCTCTGTAATATTTGCTATTTATTGAACATTTTAGTTTCTATGTTGAACAACTTTTATTTTCCACTTTCATTTAAATCTTAATTTTGACTTAGGAGTTGAAATGCAATATGATGCAAATGATAATTTGGCACTGTTAATCATGCTGACTTGTCATTATCAAGAGTGATTACTATGGCTAATGACATGGGGTGTTACATGTTCTTCACTTAAATTTGTTTGAGAGCTTGTCTTAAGCAATGGTAATATATTAAACTAGTCCCAAAGTGATAGATGTTCAAGAGGGATATAATAAAAACTTTCATGAAGATCATTGGATATTATAAACTTGATTCCTTGTAATAGTTTTGAGATATAAAGTTAATAATATGTGAGTCATGTTGGTGAGTAATTATGATTTAGTAGGAATATTGGTGTTAAGGTTTGTGATTCCCTATGCAAGTACGAAAGTCAATAGTTATGCAATGAAATTACATCCTACCTGTGGTGCATTATTCGGTGTTAGTTATGTTTAATGCTCGTTTATGAGAGTTTTTGTTTTTTGGTTGGTTGCTTCTCAATCTATTTACTAGCCTTTCCTTGTACTAAGTGGGAATACTACTTGTGAATCCAAACTCCTTAAACCAAGTTGTGCTAATGAGTCCACCATACCTACCTATATGCAGTATTTCCATGCCGTTCCAAGTAAATTTGTATGTGCCAACTCTAATTTTCAAACTGAATTTCCTTTTTGTGTGCCCGTACCGCTCATGAAGCGGCAGGGGGTGGCCAATATTTTCCATGCTAGATGCATTATTATCAAGAAGAGTGTTTATTCACTTGTCATTGCACGAGAGTGTGGCAAGGTAATAGGGATGCCTAGTCCCGAAATGAAAAATAAATATTTATGTTGTCAAATAATAAATTCCTTGGAAAGTGTTGGTATGGAAGGCACCCATGGATACGACTGGCCATGGATTGTGAAAGAATGGTGGAAAAAGGAATAAACTTTATTTTATGTTTGGGAACCACATATGATGTATCTAGCATGGAAAGTATTGGGAATTCTTGGTCATTTTCGTTGACCGGAAAAGCATGCCTCTCAAAATATTTTATCTCTCAATTTAAGCTTTGAGCTTTGGCACGTCTACAAATCTCTGCTTCCCTCTGCGAAGGGCCAATCTATTTACTTTATGCAGTTTTTATTTTTATTTTGAGTCTCCATCTTCTCTTATAAAGCACAAACTAGGGAGCACTATGATCATACTTGTGCATTGGATGTAGCTAATATTCGAGTGTGCTTGATGAATGGATCAATGACTAAGCATGATGGGCTAGGGATAGCTTTCTTTAGTGTTGATATTTTGAAAGACATGGTTGCTTGTTGATATGCTTGAGTATTGATGTCCTCATAGACTATTGCTTTGAATCATCTAAAAGTCCAAATGTCCATGCTACAAAAGAAAAGATTATGTGCTGAACATGTTAGGCAGCATTCCACATCAAAAATTCTGTTTTTATAATTTACCTACTCGAGGACGAGCAGGAATTAAGCTTGGGGATGTTGATACGTCTCCAACGTATCTATAACTTTTTATTGTTCCATGCTGTTATATTATCAATCTTGGATGTTTTACATTCATTTACTAGCAACTTTATATCATTTTTTGGGACTAACCTATTGACATAGTGCCCAGTGCTAGTTGATGTTTTTTGCTTGTTTTTTACTTCGCAGAATATCCATATCAAACGGGGTCCAAACGCAGCAAAACTTTTTGGAGATTTTTTTCTGCCAAGAAGACAACTTGGAGCCAATGAAGTGCAGGAGGGGAGGCCTGTGGGGCCCACAAGGCACCAGGGCACGCCAGAGGCCCCTAGCGCGCCCTGGTGGGTAGTGGGGCCCATTGATGTCCTCTCCACCACTCTCAACTCTATAAATACCCAGATATTTCAGAAACCCTAGGGGAGTCGACGAAAAACAATTCCAGCCACTGCAAGTTCCAGAACCACGAGATCCAATCTAGAGCCCTTTTCCGGCACCATGCCGGAGGGGGAAATGATCACGGATGGGTTCACCATCCTCATTGGTGCTCGTCCAATGATGCGTGAGTAGTTTATCATAGACCTATGGGTCCGTAGGTAGTAGCTAGATGGCTTCTTCTCTCTCTTTGATCTTCAATACAATGTTCTCCTCGATGTTCTGGGAGACCTATTTGATGTAATGACTTTTTGTGGTGTGTTTGTTGGGATTCGATGAATTGCGAGTTTATGATCAGTTCTATCTATGAATATTATTTGAGTCTTCTCTAAACTCTTTTATGCATGATCTTTATAGCCTCGTATTTCTTCTCCAAAACTTTGGTTTGTTTTGGCCAACTAGATTGATTTTTCTTGCAATGGGAAGAGGTGCTTTGTGATGGGTTCGATCTTGTGGTGCTCAATCTCAGTGACAGAATGAGAAGTGACATGCATGTATCATTGCCATTAATTATAAAAAGATGGGGTCTATTCCTACATGAATAGATCTTGTCTACATCATGGCATCGTTCTTATTGCATTACTCCATTTTTCCATGAACTTAATACACTAGATGCATGCTGGATAGCGGTCGATGTGTGGAGTAATAGTAGTAGATACAGGAAGGAGTTGGTCTACTAATCTTGGACGTGATGCCTATATACATGATCATTGCCTTGGATATCGTCATGATTATTTGCTTTTCTATCAATTGCCCAACAGTAATTTGTTTACCCACCATATGCTATTTTCTCGAGAGAAGCCACTAGTGAAATCTACGGCCCTCGGGTCTATTTCCTATCATATTATTTTCAGATCTATTATTCCAAAAACCCAAAAATATCTTGCTGCACTTTTTCTTTATTTATTTTATTTTGTGTTTTTGTCAGATTTATTTATCAAATCTCATACAATTTTATCTATCTCAATTCCGAGGAGGGATCGACAACCCCTGTTACGCGTTGGGTTGCAAGTATTTGTTATTTGTGTGCAGGTGCTGTTTACATAGTGTTGCTTGGATCTCCTACTTGATTGATAACCTTGGTTTCATAACTGAGGGAAATACTTACCGTTGTTGTGCTGCATCATCCTCTCCTCTTCGGGGAAATACCAATGCAGATACAAGCAATCAGTGGCACCGATTGCATCAACTCGGTGAGACCAAAGTGAAGCAATAAGGCAACATAGAGTTGGCAAGCCATCTTGGTGAGACTGACTGCAAATCTCGGTGAGACTAAAATAATTGCAACAAGTAACAAAGAGTTGGCAAGGCCATCTCGGTGAGACCGAGATCCATATCGGCGTCACCGAATCGTTAGGGTTTCTGGTAGTGGCTATGTCAGATGAACTCGGTGGCTCCGGATGGAAAGAATCAGTGGGGCTGAGTTGGAGTTTAGGTTTTGGACACATTTGGATGGAGAAAGTGGCTGAGGGTTTTGAAGCAATATCACTAAGCACTTTGAGCAAGTAGACCATTAAGAAACACCTCATCCCCTTTTAATAGTATTGTCTTTCCTATGGACTCAATGTGATCTTGCATCACTAAAATACAAATGAAGAGTCTTGAGCTTTTGCCAATCTTTGTCCTTAGCATTTTGAGGGGTCCACATCTCTATCTCATGCCATGCCAATCATTGAACATCCTGAAATATTTATCTTGAATGGATATTAGTTCAATGAGATATATGTTGTTATGAATTACCAAAACCACCCAGGGATTAGTTGCACTTTCAATCTCCCCCTATTTGGTAATTAATGACCACATATAGATCAAAGCTTCGACAAATGATTAAATGAATGAAATACATCGTCACTTTGAGAAGTATCGATAAGGAAGAGCTCCCCCTAAATTTGTGCATTATTAAAAATATGCGTTTGAATGCAAATGCACAATCAATTAGGATCATGGGTCACTCTTCCATGTCACATACATCTTGGTGGAGCGCACAAAATGATAAGAGTGAAATAACATGCACGCATCACTAAAGACATAAGTGAATGATCATACACAAAAGATTATAGGAATAAGCATCAAGCACACATTAAGCAAAGTATGATCAACCACACAAACAAACATAGTATCTCACGAGCATCAAACGATCAAGTAGCACAGATCAAACAAACATAGTAGCAAAAACTCAATAAAACCAAAGAGCAAAAGCGAGACACACACTCTCTCGAATCCTATGACCTATACAATTTCTCCCCCTTTGGCAACAAGTACCAAAATACTCGAAAAGGTATAGAGTTATGCGTCTCTCTAGGCATGATCCTCCGGAGCACCTGAAGGGGTCTTCTAGCTTGTGGCTCCTATGTGCGTAGATGGTGTTGAGAGAATTGCTTCCACAAATGCTTCTGCTGATGTCTGCTGAAGTGGTGGTGTAGACTCTGGAGGTGGCACTGTAGCAGTAGTGGCAGGTGCAGAGTGAGGGGTCCTCGTGTCTGCAACTGGCACAACTGAAGATCTGGCTGCTCTGGGATTAGTTGCACTTTCAACTTCTCCAACTAGAGCCAAGAGTGGGCTCCTGACCAACCACCACCATGATCTCACCGGTTTGGGCTTGCAAGAGCCTAAGCTAGGGGGAGGTTATCACCACTTCAACATCAAGATGTGGCGGTATTTGAGTGAATTGTAATGAGGTTGTACTTAAGCTCTAGGAGCTTCAAAACACTCGTGTTGGTCTATTCCAACACTTTGCTTTTTATTTTCGCCTTTGCGATTTTTTTTTCAGTTGCAAGTTAATTTCAAAAACCCAAAAAACAAAAAAATAGAATAAGCTTTGCTTTGCTCTTGTTCTTATTTAGCCCCTTGGAGTTCATTTGCATTTTTTTTCAAAGGGGTTGATCTATGCCAGGACAACGAGGAATGCAAGAGTAAGGAAGACAAGTGTGTAAATTCGCAACCATGAAGGTATGTCCTACGACCCCCGTCTTTTGCACTTGGATACTTATTGTAGATGTAGTAGTTGTATGTGTGATATGTGTAGATGGGAGTGAGTCTTGATAGTTGATACAAAGGTTTTGCTCTAGTAGCTAAAATAATTTTGTAGCCTTTGTTTTCTTTAGTTTAGACAACTAAGACTTGCCATGGGACAGTTTTTGAATAAAATGAAATCAACCAAGTATAACTTTGCACAAGAGAAAGTATTTCAAGACTTAGTTGTTGAAAAATTGTATTGGAAGTGATGTTTAACATGCTCAACCACATGTTGTTAATTTTAATAGACTTGATAGCACTTGTGGATTAAATTGTCTAGAGGAACTTAGTTGAAAGGTGGGTGAGATTATGCCAAAAATCTGTGTTGTATATCTCAGCATGGTGTTACAGCCTCTGGCTGGTGCCATGGCCTTTGCTACTATATACGCGTTTACGTGTGTAAATGTGGCCTTGTCACCCTTCTTGATGTTATGCTGAGGACTCTGCTGGCCAATGAACGATCCACCAAGAGCAACATTTTGGATTTTGGCTATGAGTTTGTTACTATACGTAGTGGAAACACTACAAACGAATATTACTCGGCTTTCTCTTGACTGGGTGTGTGTGGTAAATAAAGGGGACTGGTCAAAAGAGCTCGAAAGAGACATTATTGTTAAACGTCCATAGTTCCCAAACATTAAGCCACAACGAAAACCTACGCATGATCACTTATTTGGCATAATCTCCTTCACGTGACAATCAAAGTTCCAACGAACAATGATTTAAACAAAGTGTTTAAGAGCCTAGAGGAGGAGACAATTGTGGGTGTGCTCAGGAGCACTTGAGAATCATGTTTGTCTACATGCTTTCTACTCCCTAACTAATGTTTTCATGGCTCTATCTTACGAAAATCTTCTATGCATTCCCGGCAAGCAAGTGTTGTCTAGATTAAATGAAATGAAGTGTTGCAAAGTTGTTTAATCTAGTAGATCAGAAACTTTGTGTTGATTATCTTTGCTTCACTAACACTTGAACTATAAGCATGCCACCGCTATAACTATAATAAGTTTTCAGGTCAAGAAGCGAAGGGCTATCTAGGCATACCGATCGTAAGTGAACCAAAACCTTCTCGTTATTTTGGTTTAAACAACTGAGTTCCTTATGCTTCGGATTTCTCTCTATGTTGCTCGAGGACGATCAAGTTTAAGCTTGGGGGAGTTGATGAATGATATTTTTACACTCATCTCAACCTTGCTTAAACTAAATTATTTCATTAAAAGAGAGATATTCGCTCTGATATTACCACTAATGACTAATGAATGCAAAGGATTCCACATGTCCTCTCTTTCATATTTTTTCCATGGGAAACAGGCTAAAATGGAAGAAATCAGGTGGGAGAATGGAAAGGAAGGAAAATGGAGAAGAAACAAATCACCAGGACGCGTCAGAAGGCCACTAGAGCCAAAGACGACATTCCATGAGACCGCACGCGCTCACATGAGCGGTCGTTTGGTGTGGAAACCGAGGCAGGTCGTCCACCTGAAAAACTTTTATAAAGGGGACCTCGTTGAAATGTCAACAAAAGGAGAGAGAGAGTGATACGTCTCCAACGTATCTATAATTTTTGATTGTTCCATGCTATTATATTATCCATCTTGGATGTTTTATATGCATTAATATGCTATTTTATGTCATTTCTTGGGACAAACCTATTAACCTAGTGCCCAGTGCCAGTTGTTATTTTTTCCTTGTTTTTGTCTTTTACAGAAAATCAATACCAAACAGATTCCAAACGGAATGAATCTTTTTGAGGATTTCTCTTGGACCAGAAGACAACCACGAAGTTTCGGGAGGAGGCCAGAGGAGCCATGAGAGGGCCACAAGCCCTAGAGGCGCGCCCTAGGGGGGCACCCCTAGGCTTGTGGGCCCCTCGGGACATCCCTAACCCTAATTCTAGCTCTATAAATACCCAAATATTCTCCGTATACCAAAGGGCGCACCAAAAATACTTTTCCGCCGCCGTAAGCTTCTGTTCTCCTGAGATCCCATCTTGGGGCCTTTTCTGGCACTCTGCCGGAGGGGGATTCGATCACGGAAGGCCTCTACACCAACTTTGCCGCCCTTCCGATGATGTGTGAGTAGTTTACCATAGACCTACGGGTCCATAGCTAGCAGCTAGATGGCTTCTTCTCTCTCTTTGATCTTCAATACAATGTTCTCCTCGATGTTCTTGGAGTTCTATTTGATGTAATCTTCTTTTGCGGTGTGTTTGTTGAGATCCAATGAATTATGGGTTTATGATCAGATTATCTATGAATATTATTCAAATCTTCTCTAAACTCTTTTATGCATGATTAAGATAGCTTTGCATTTCTCTCCGATCTATTGATTTGGTTTGGCCAACTAGATTGATCTATCATGCAACGGGAGAGGTGCTTTGTTTTGGGTTCAATCTTGCGGTGTCCTCACCCAGTGACAGTAGGGGTAGCGAGGCACGTATTTGTATTGTTGCCATTAAGGATAAAAAGATGGGTTTTTTACCATATTGCTTGGATATATCCCTCTACATCATGTCATCTTGCTTAAGGCGTTACTCCATTCTTGTTAACTTAATACACTAGATGCATGCTGGATAGCAGTCGATGTGTGGAGTAATAGTAGTAGATGCAGGCAGGAGTTGGTCTACTTGTCACAGACGTGATGGCTATATTCATGATTATTGCCTTAGATATCGTCATAATTATGCGCTTTTCTATCAATTTCTCAACAGTAATTTGTTTACCCACCGTATGTGTTCTTTCAAGAGAGAAGCCTCTAGTGAAACCTATAGCGCCCGGGTCTATTTTTATCATATTATTTTCAGATCTATAAAACCAAAAACCCAAAAATACATTGCTGCAATTTATTCAGCTTTACTTTATTTTACACTTTTACTTATGTTTTATATCAATCTTTATCATATCTCACCCTTGCTAGTGACCGTGAAGCAATTGACAACCTGTTTTTCGCGTTGTGTGCAAGTGTTTGTTAGTTTGTGCAGGTGCATCTATTGGGGACTTGTGTGTTCCTCCTGCTGGATTGATACCTTGGTTCTTAACTAGGGGAAATACTTATTTCTGCTTTGCTGCTTCACCCTTTCCTCTTCAAGGGAAAAATCAACGCAAGCTCAAGAAGTACCAGGAACAATTTCTGGCGTCGTTGCCGGGGAGGATCTACATCAAGCCTACCGAGTACCCATCATAAACTCTCATCTCTTGCATTACATTATTCGCCATTTGACTCTCGTTTTCCTCGCCCCCACTTCTAAAACATTTTCAGGAAAACACAAAAATATTTGCCTTTTTATTTTCCTTTTCCCGTTTGCCTTTATGTCTTACTTGGTTTGTCTGCTTGTTCGCTTGGTATAATTGTATGTTTATTGAAAATTAGAGAACAAAAAGCTTATGGATCCTTATCCACTTGCTAATTTTTTAAAAGATCCAATTATGATGAACCAATTGCTAGTGAGTTGAGTGCACTAGATTATCTTTATGAAGTTTTTCTTGAAATTCGTGAATCTAAAATTTGTGATGAAGTGTTAAAAGAAGAAATTTACGAAGTGATTCACGATATCTCCTTGAATGAAAAGCATGATTGCAATGATGTTATTATAAATTCTATTAATGTCAATTGTGCTAAGAATATGCAAAACCCCAAGTTTGGGGATGCTAATTTTTCTATGTCCACTACTTATTGCAATGATCATGATTGGGGTGATAATGCTTCTCATGATCTCGAAAATTTATTTAAGCCTCATGATGAATATGTTTGCCATAATATTGAAAGTGGGTTTGGAAGAGTGTCAACTTTGGCTAAAAATAAACCCACATATTTGGAGAATGATCAATCTTATGATTTTTTTAATAAAAGTGGGCTTGGAGAGTTCATGACTTTATTTGATGATAATCCCACTAGTTTGGAAGAGTTTCAACTTTGCATGCATGTGGATCATGTAGAGAAAATTTTATATCATAGCTATATTGTTGAATTTGAATATGATCCCACATGTAATTATTATGAGAGAGGGAAATATGGTTGTATAAGTTTTTATGTTACTAAATTACCTCTCTTCTTGTTGAGATTGTCAATGTTTTATTCTTCTTCCTTGCATATGCTAGTTTTTGCTTGTCTTGATAATTTGTTTGCTTATAAAATGCCTATGCATATGAAGTATGTTAGACTTAAACTTGTTTTTCACATGCTACCATTACAAAAAAAAAAGATACATCCGTGACATTTAGGCCCGAATGATTTTTTTTTTCTGTCATGCTTATGACACTTCTATGACGATAACTATGACAAAACCATGTATCATCATAGGTGTGGTGGGCTCCTACTTCTATGACAAAAATCATGACAGAAAATGGGCTTTTCATCTTGGGCGGGCCGGGGACGCACCTGCATGACATTCTTTGGGCCATCCATGACGGAAAAAATCGTGGTAGAAGCGAGGGCGAGGAAAATATCAGGGAGTTCCTGATTACGGTGGGTGGTCGGGGCCGAGCGATGCACGGAGGTTTGCGCGTTTCTCTCGTACACGTACGCACGTGTGTGTGAGGCATTCGGCTCTAACTAAACCCGAGCGAGGCGTTCGCTTACTGAACCCAAGCGATTGCACTAGCTACCTTACTGAACCCGAGCGATCGATCCCTTGGCTGTTAACTGAACCCGAGCGATCGATCCCTTGGCTGTTAACTGAACCCGAGTGATTCCTTCGCTACTGCTGCTAACTGAAGCCAATCGAACCAACTGCCTCTTGATGAACTATGTTCGTTGTTGGGGATTGGATGAACAGTTCCCGCTGGGGGGTGGATGAACAGGTCCCCATGGAGGGCTGGTTGAACAGTAGCCAGTGGAGGCTGGATGAACAGGACCCTGTGGAGGGCTGGTTGAACAGTAGCCGGTGGAGGCTGTATGAACAGTAGCCCCATGGATGAACAGTGGTGGAGGCGGGAGGAAGGTCCTAGTGGATGAACAGTAGCAGGTGGAGGCTGGAGGAAAATCAAACGGTGGATGAACAGTAGCCCGCGGAGGCTGGAGGAAGTCGCGGCGGATGAACTGTAGCCATGGAGGCTGGAGCGAGGCAGTAGACGGTGGATGAACAGTAGCCCGTGGAGTCCCGTTTTTTGGTACGCCACACCCCTTCCGATGGACAGGACCCCGTTTCGACCGTAGGCGCTCGAACACAAGTCTGTTTCCTCCGTTTTGCGGTACGCCAGACCCCTCCCGATCAACAGCACCCTGTTTCGACCGTAGGAGCTTGAACAGAAGTCCGTTTCCTTCGTTTTGTGGTACGCCAGACCTCGTTTCGGCTATTCCGTCCAAGCCGGTTGGCTCCCGATGAACAGGATGTATTCCGACTAAGTCGGTTGCCTCCCGATGAACACGACGCTGTTTCCTCCGTTTCGACCCAGCCGGTTGGCTGCCGATGAACAGGACGCCGTTGCTGCCGTCCCTTGCCTCTCCATGTACACGAGCCCTGGCCATACGTATGCGCGAGTATGCGTTCGAGACCCAACCCGTATGTACGTACGTGGCCGTATTTTTTGGCATGTGGCTGTACGTACGTGTACATAGTTTAGAAGGGACTGCCTGAATTGCTACGTCGGGGGCTCTACTAGTACACGTGCTGCTGCTTGCTCGGGCACGGTTCATCGTTGCAGAGAGACCGATTGACCAGTATGTACGTACACGTCCGCGACCAAACAGACAACGCTACATATGCTTTGACCGGGTGGATCTCAACTGTCATGGAGGATAAGGACGCACTTCCTTCCGTGCGAAGATATAGATGGTGGGTTCGACCTGTCAGGGGGAGGATTCATTTTTTTTACGCATAATAAGGAGGCACTTCCTTGCGTCCGAAGATGTAGCTGGTGGGTGTAACACCCCAAAAATTTAATCATGTTTTTTTTCTAAATAAAAATTTGGCTAGAAATAAAATTTTGAATTATACTAGGTCTTTATTTAATTTCAGAACCCTTTCTGTTTTCTGATTTCAAAATTCTTCCCTCCATATAGAAATTTTTGGAAATATTATTGTGGCTTTGTTAGTTTTATTAAAACATTTCATCTATATTTGGATAACAGTAGGAATTATTTTCATAATAAAACTCTGCCCAAAACAATTCTTTAAATAGCTTTTCAACCTTTAAATGCCTCTGTTGCACAACAACCAATTTAAATAATTCTTTTAAATTTCCACAAAAATCATGGGAGGTCATGTGATGCCTACATATCACTTTGGTGCAAAAACCTAGCTTAGTATTTTGAAAATTTTGAGTGAAACAACCTATTTTCAATTCTGTCCTGAATTTGAGTTTCTACTACAACCCCAATTTTCCTTTCTCCATTAATTCTAAAAAATTTCCCACTTATAGTTCTTCCAACCAAACCCTTAAGTCCAAAATTTTAGCTCCATTTGAATCTTTTTAGTTCACCAAATATTCCCCTCAAGTTCCTGTCCAGAAATGAATTTCAGTAAAACTTGCACTGACAAGTTTCTCTCCTTTCCAAATAAACTCCACCACACCCCTCTCCATCCAATGAAGCATCATCCTGGTGTAATTCATAGCAAAAATAAATCTTCTAGACAGCCCTAGCATTTTGTCAAGCAGGTTGTGGGCATGACAGAAATTTGGTCTCTTTCTAAACTACATTTGGCATTTGCTTCTCCTGCCAAACCACCATGTCCAGTAGCTCTATTACAGAGTGACTCAGCATCATGCCAAATTTCAAATTCAAATAAGTTAACTTGGCCACTGTGGCAATTCATCGAACGCCTGGAGTGCATGCACACAGCACAAGCAGAGCGCTCTTTTGGCAGGCTCGGCCTCGCTCTCGCACCGTTGCTCTGCGGCCTCCCCCGCACGTGCTCCACCCTCCCTGGCTTCACGAGAAAGCCAGGAACCTCCCCGACACCTCCCAGCGTCGCCTAGCGCCGGCCATCACCATCCAGTGCTGCCACCCATGGCTGCTGTCCCGACCACGGCACCGCCAAGCCTCCCGGCGCCCTCCTAGCCTACCAGCTCATCCAAGTCTATCTGCGGGAGTTACTGCCCTCACCAAACCTCCACCGACCTCGCTGACCACCGCCACCGTCCCCAACCGCTTCGATGGTGCGTTAATGGCTGTTGCCGCAAACCACTCGAGGACGGCACCGTCCACGCTACCTGGCATTCCCCCGAGCCAGCTAGCTCACTCCCTGGACGGTGGCTTCCCTCAGAAGCTTGCCCACGCTGCACCGCCCTTGTATCGATCTCAACCACCGGAGTTATGGCCGCCGCCGTCGTGCTTTCTTCTGGACGCCATGGGAACTGCCTCTCCCTCCCTATAAAATCCATCCCGAGCTCTTCCCCTCGACCCTCCGTGAACAACCTGAGCAGCCAAAACGACCGAACACGGTCGTCTCGCTCCCCTCCATCCGCCATTGCCATGGCCAAGCTTCGGCTAAATTCATCGCCACCAGTACCTCCCCTTCTTCACCCCCTCCACCAGAAGCTCTCCCTCAACCTCGAAAACCCCTTACGCTCCCAATTTTAGCTCGAGAACCACCGTGGGCGAAACGCCCATTTTGCCTCCGCCGGAGATTTTCGGGGATCCTCGTCGCCGGCGAGATAGGGCCTCCCGCCGGCCATGCAGGCCACCGGTAGGGCCGCCTTGGTCTCCTCGACACAACGATGGGCTCGGCTCATTGTGGGGTGCCGTCGTTCGCCGGCGCCGATCGCCGGAGCTTCCCCTCTATTTCCGTTCAGGCGCGCGCACGAGGGAGAGGACAAACCCGATAGGTGGGTCCCACGTGTCGGTGAGTCACCGGTTCGCCCGCGCGGCTGTGTCTCTGGGCTCAGCCCCAAGGCATCATTTAGCTAGGCCTCGCCGGTTGCGCGCCCCAGCCTATCGGGAGTATTCCTATTTCTTTCTTTTTACCCAGAACTAAAATATTTCCCTGTTAACCATTTCGAATCCAAATGGATTAATTCAAATTTCTATATGCTCTATAAATCATTTCCTAATTATCTATGAGTAGTGAACATTTTATTATTGCATAATGTTTGTCTCATTAATTAAATAGACAATTTCTTCACATAATTCAACTTTTAAAATCCCTAGGCTAACCATCTCAACTCCAAATTCAGTGAAACAAATTCCTAAATGTCTTTAAAATCATGTATCATTTAATAGGTGCTCTAACTCCTTTTTATAAAATGTTTCCTGTAAAATTCTAGCAGATCCTTTATTTCCTTAATTCCACTTATTTTGAAATGTTTAGAAATTCTTATTGCTCAAAATCCAGTAGGACCACCTTGGTTCTTTTTGATATAACCAGAGAGGTCCTAGAATAATATAATTCTTATTTTTTAGAGCAACTTTATTTTTCCTGCTTAATATATGTGTGGTAATTTAAATATTTTTGAAAATAGGAAATGGAGGGGAGTTAATATTTCAATCTTTTGGAGTGCACCCAATACTCCTGCATGCTCAAGGCAAGCATCTTGAACACTTGATATGGTGAAAGCATGGTGAATTATTTGCTAGAATAATTTAAATATGACTATGTTGAATTCAAATTAGATTTGCATATTGCTAGTTGAGCATGCATGGTCATGTATATTTTTTCTCTTGCATGCATTCCACTCAAGTTTTGACATACACAAGTTGTGAGAATCCAGGAGTATGCTCCTGCCTTGGACGTGCCGGCGGGCACGGGCCATATTTGACACGGGGGTGTCACGTGATATATGTGGAGCATGCAAGGGTTGTGGCCCTGTTTGGTATTGCTATTGAAAGAATACTTGTTGTGCTAATCGTTGCAGGAAACTTAAGCCTCCTGAGTCGACCGTAGATCGAGTCTTGTTCCGGTAACCCCCATACTTGTTTCGTGCTACCACAGGTTCCTGCCACAGGTAGGGTATGGTTCAGTAAGTTGATAACCCCTTTCCATGCACACACCATACAGAGGGCCACGATGAGGGTTTCCAATGGCCATGGACTAAATCCTGTCGTCGGGTCAGGGGGCATGGGTGTTTCCAGTTGTGACTGAGAGGGGGCACCCCTTGGAATCCGCGCGTATTAATAGTGATCCCATGCAGGACGTTGGTCTCTCTGTCTCAGAGTTTTTCTTGAATGATGCTTTGGGTAATTCCGGGCATCCGGAAAGTTAATTTGGTGTGTGCTGGTCAGGTGTGTTTTCAACCCAAATACTGTAATGGGAATTAGTCGGTGTCACGGTACTGACTAAAGAAATCCTTTACTTGTGGGTAAAGAGCACACCCTCTGCAGAGTTTAAACCTATTCGAATAGCCGTGTCCGCGGTTAAGGGCTACAGTCTGGGTTGGTCAAGTGTCGGTCTTAGCGTCGGTCTTCGGAGGAAAATAATTAAATTGAGCCTGAATTATTTTGCAAGATAATAATTGTCAACCTGATGCTACCATGAATATTTTTGCTATGCATATTAATATTATTATGGTTATGCATAATATTGAGGACTAACCCGTATCTCTTATTTTGAATTTTCCTGAGTGTCTCAGGGGCTGGCTAGACTACCCCGGGCACTCAATCTTATTTTCAAGACCTCTCGTGGCATCCCTCGAGTTAACAGGCAGTTTATCACGCCACTACTCTTGTGGACACCCGATTGGCATTTCTCTTCAAGTCCGACCGTGGCGTCACTTGACACCCGACTGTCATTTCTTTTCAAGACCTCTCGTGGTGTCGCCTGAGTTCTTGGATGGTCCTGTCTCGTCCGATTTCTCTTTTAGACACCCGTTTGGCATTTCTCTTCAAGACCTACCGTGGTGTCACTTTAGACATCCGACCGGCATTTCTTTTTTTTTATTTTCCTTTAACTATCCATGTTTATCACTAACATTTTTATATATCCATTTATTTGCACATGCTAATATTTTATCATGCCATGATTAAATTCCTGTCAGTAGGCATTTGAGTCCATCATGAGCATTTGCATAAAGTGTAGTTCATCATGATCATCTAATTTAATTGTTGCATTCGGTATATCTTTTGTTCATGATGTTTGCGAGTATATTCCAACGTACTCACATGCTTGTCCCTGGCTATTTACTTGGCCAGGTCAGGATTTCTACGAGGAGTACCACAACGACGACCGTGCGGAGCCTAGGATAGCAGCCATGCGGGATAGGAATTATCCAGGTCAGCCGTTCCTGTGGGGAATGGAGCCCCATCGACGTTGAAGAACCGCGAGACAATTCCGTCATCCACCCCCAGAATCACTGTTGTATCATTAGACCTTCATGGTCTTGTATCCAATTCTTGTAATAGCTTGGTAATTTGTAACAAGGACGTGTCCACCAGTAACGGTAAATCCTGGGCTAGTGATGACACGAGGGGTTAATTTCTGGGATTTCGTGTCTCGGCCCCGGCAGTGGGTCCATCTGCCAGCCTCACCACGTACAGTACTCTTCTGATGGCTGTCGTTCATTGACCACGTTGATCACACCGCGTGGACATCACCCAGGCGATGGACGACGGCGAGGCCTACGAAGGGAACGACACTGAGCAAGGGAAGACGAGGCAGGTGGATGCCCACGCGAAGGGGAGTACGAGGGTTCACTGGTTCAGCTGCAGTGTAAGGCTGCCATCGCCGGAGAATAACAGGGGGTGTGGGTGAGTAGAGGGAAGGCCTGGCCAGCGGTAGTATGGTCAGGCGGTGAGGCCTGCGCGGCAGCACAGCCGACCACGGGAGGCTAGAGCAGGCGGTACGGCGGGCGCAGGTTTGGGTGGCTGGAGCAAGAGGACCAGAGGTTGAAGACATAGCTCGACAGTTGGATTAACATCCAACGGTCACTGCAGCTAGAATCGTTTATTGACTAAGTTGACAAAGCCCTGCGTATGCGTCAACTTAGTAGGCCCACAAGTCAGCCTCCAAATCTGGTTGGTCCCAGCTAGCAGGGGAATCATTTTTTTGTGTGTAATAAGGTGGCACTTCCTTGTGTGTGAAGATGCTTTCTGGTTTTCTTAATTTCTTTTTTTTGAGTTAGAATAAAAAGAAAACAATTTAGCCACTTTGGTACAATCTATATTTTCACGAAATGGATCATAATAAAGCTACTGGGTCCCAGCTGTCAAGGAGAGGAAACTTTTTTTCTGCGAAATAAAGGAAGCACTTCCTTGCATGCGAAGATGTAGCTGGTGGGTCAAACCTGTTAGGGGGAGAAATCATTTGTTTTCTCATAATAAGGGGGCACTAGCTGCGTGCGGCCATGGGCCATGTGGGTCCCTACTGTCAGCAACTCCACATACATGCCTCTTCCGATGGCTGTCGTTTGTTGACAAAGTTGACCACGCCGCGCCGAGAGAACCAACGTGGTGAACGATGGCGAGGCCTAGAAAGGGAACGTCCCGGAGCCGAGAAAGACACATCAGTGGATGCCCACGCGAAGGGGAATATGAGGGCTCACTGGTTTGGCTGCGGTGTGAGGCTGCCATCGCCGGAGAATAACATGAGGTGTTGGTGAGTAGAGGAATGGCCTAGACGGTGATGGGAGTAGGGGGGCCGGTGAAGCCAGCGCGGCATCACAGCTGGCCACGGGAGGCGGTAGCAGGTGGCACCGCCGGCGGTGGTTTGGGCGGCTGAAGCAAGAATATCCGAGATTGAAGAAGCACTACAACCGTTGGATGGACATCCAACGGCCACTGCTGCTAGAGTCGTGTGTTGACTATAAGTTGACAAAGCCTTCCGTACGCGTCAACTTAGTAGGCCCACAAGTGAGCATCACATCTGTGGCAGAGAACATATAGCCCATTTGCGATTTGTAATAATGTACATCCCATTTTTGAATTCTAATGGAATTTACTACAGCCAATTTACAGTTTGTGAAAATTACAGCCCATTTCTACCCAGGACAACGATTAATAATTTCAACCAACCGCTCAAAACAGAATTCAACAAAAAATCCCACATTTTGATGGGATCCGAAATATTTTTATCCCAAAATTTCGAGTTAGATTAAATATAATTTCATTATAAATTTGTATTAGGTAAAAATCCAACGAAATATTGCGTGCGCAACAAGTAATGAAATTAAAATTTTCAAAATCCAAAAATAATATTTTTGAAACTAATTACCTGTTTGGTGCGTTTTTTATATTTATAGCCTATTTTTTATAATTACATCCTATTTATTATTTCTTAAAGCCCATTTTCTTGTTAGGCCCAATGCATCCCTCCTAGGAAAGATTTGCAGCCTAGCGGGGCGGAGAATAACAAGTTGACTTGGGTTGGGTATTCCTCAAAAAAAAAGTATAGCTGGGCTAGTCATTTTCACCTTGAAAAATTAATATCTAGGCTAGATATTTGGTCGACATAAAATAATAGCCTGGGATAGACGGGCCACAGCCCGCCCAGTTGATACCCTGCTCCTCTCAACAACAAAAACATTGCTCAAGAAAAACTCTGCTCACACCTCAAAAAACAAATACTGCTCGAGCTGCTGGGTCCCAACTGTCGGCCGCTCGTTGTGCAAATCTCTCGTTTATTGACTTTATAGGTTGACAATGGTGTGGGACCGTGATGTCAGGAAACCAGGAGGAAGCAATTTTTTTATAGTTGTAAATAAGGAGGCACTTGCGTATGTACGGCTATGGCCTTGGTGGGTCCGTACTGTCATCCTCTCCACGTAAAGTCATTTCCTGATTCCTCATGTTCGTTGTCCATGTTGACAACATGAGACAGCGGCGCCACGGCAAGCGCAACAACTCAAAGGACGATGGAGAGGGCCTCGCGGGCCCTACGTATGGTCTGATACAGTGCCCGCTGCTCACTCAGGAAGCCAGGATCATAGGGCCACATGTCCGTGACGACATTATCGTTCGCTTGTTCGCCGGCGATTCGTCCCTTCGCGAGCCGGTGCTTGTTGAGGAGACGGAGGATATAGCACAGGTCCTCCTATGCTGGTAGCTCTTCCACCATTAGGACGTCAAAGTGCGGCCGCACCTGCTCTATGGTGAACACGGCATGAACCAGCTTGGGCGGTGGCGCCGGCTACTGGTCGGAAGCCACGTCCATCGTCTGGTTGTCGTCGTTGAGCTCGCTAGCGAGCCAGCATGTCCGGCTGCTGGACCGGACCGCTGGTCCGTTTTCAAATGACACAAGTGCTGTCCGTCTGTCCGTCTGCCACTCACATTAATGATATGCAGTTGCCGAGGCGGCTACTCCAGCGCCACCCGCCCGTCCCTCTATCGCCCACCATTGCTATATAAACTGCTGCCCCAGCCATAGCCACAGTCATCCGCCTCCGTTCCCTTTCTCCTCTCCACACCACTCCCACCATGGCTTCCTCGCGCTCCAGCGCTCTTCGGGACGGGCGGACGACGGACCAGAAGAAGGAGATGGTAGCCATTGCTGCTGACTGGCTGGCCGACAGGCAGTCGGAGGATGACGACGTCCCAATGGAGAACGTGGTCGTCGATGATCCGGCGCCAACCCCCTTCTCCGCGCCATCCTCGTCGATGCACCATGACCATCGGTGAGGCCCATGCCCAATACATGGACATGGTGAGGCAGAAGCATGAGGAGCAGTTCCGGGAGGCGCAGGCCGATGCCGCCTACAACCACCATGTCCTCCAGAAGCACCTGCAGGCGGAGGAGCAGATCGCCACGGAGCGGGCGGAGCAGGAGGCGCTGCTTGAGTCGTACCGCTCCGCCCGCGAGAGCCGCCTCGCACGCTGGCGGTACCGCATGCAGGTGTCGGAGATTGCGACCGCCTACAAAGAGGGCGATGAACCGGGCGAGGCACTGTTTGGTGAGACCGACGACGAGCAGAGGACAATGTCAGCTCTGCTGAGGCCCCACCCCGCCGGCGCCGAGGTGGAGGACTTCGCTGGCTACGGCGAGGCCCCGTCCCTTCAACAATGAGGCAGAGGACAATGCCGACTCCGCCGAGGCCCCGCCCTGCCAGCAACGAGGTGGAGGATTTCCCCCGCTCCGCCGAGGCGCCGCCCTGCCGGCAACGAGGCCGCGCCACACAGAAAACGAGGAAGAGTAGAAGACGGTAGGTCACCGCCGCTCGGGTCCAAGTAAGGCCGCCGCTCCTACCCCCTATTGAAGCCAAGCTTGGTGGGTTAAACATTGATGACCGATTAGCTTCTTGGCGGCGACGTGGAGTCGGACAACTTTACTTCCTGTGGCTCCGGAGGCGGAGCTGGAGAAGAAGCTTCTATTCTTGGGGTTCAGCCGGACATGGGGAATGGGCGCCGGAAATCATAGATTAGGTTATTTAATTATACCTCCAGCGCACCCCTTTTTAGTTGAAGAATGTATGAAATGTAATGAAATCCGGCCGTGTATGAATGAATTTAGTCTGATTTGTTCAAATTCTTGTATCACTGGAATTAGATGAACATGCAAAACAATACGTACTAGCATTATTCTCAGGACGCACGGTGATCACCTCATTTGCAGCAGTTTCACACATACAAAAAGTTTAAGCAGCTTTTTAGCGTGCCTGTACATTGCAATCAAACTCACAGGCCTGGCAATTCATAGAGAACATTCAAAACAATCGATGATTATGCATCTCAATGATTCACACGTCATAGCCAATATTTACTTCACAACTAAAGAATAAAGAAAAATCGATCAATGCTGCTGACGGCAAAGGGCGTCCCATTCCAAAATATCAAACGCATGTCTTCTTGCTATCATCAATGAGCAAAATTTGACAAGGTTGTCCCATTCCAAAATATCAAATGCGTGTCTTTTTGCGTACATCAATGAGCAAACTTTGACAAGGTTTTCCCATTCCAAAATATCAAATGCCTATGATCGTGGAATGGGCGGGGTTTGCCATCAGTTCGGACATTGACATGTCACCTCATGCTAAATAAACCAGCTGTTCTTTTTGTGCAGTTCCACTAAAAATCAACCAACTTCACGCGTAGCTTGTATGATTTCACCTTTATATGTTGCAACGCCTTGAACATATCGGCACCTCCTTTCTTGTAGCTAATTTTGTGGATGGAGGTGGAAATGAATGATTCAAGAACATTTGATGTATTGTGCATGATGAAGTATAATGGAGGGCACGAACCATCAGAACATTTTGTGCAGTTCCCATTGAAAGCAAGCTAAGCATCCCTGTTTGCATAAATACAAAAAAAGTGATTAGTACAAAAAAACTGTATTATGAATTTACTGTTTAAACAGGCAACCTACATGATCCATGCAGAGCACACATTTAAAAAAATGGAACTCACCAGAAAGAATCCTAAAACAACATTGTATTGGCCATCACAGCAACAAAGATGGAGATCTGTGAGTCCTTCTGAGCTGAAGTTAGTTTGTTCTTGTGGGCAGTAATGTAACCATCCTTCAACTGCTCCCTTCTGATAAGAAGAGAGGCTTGGCTTCTTCATCTTGGCATAATCGGAACTAGGCACTTCACGTACTCCATATTCTTCTTCTTTAGAGGAGGATGATCTTGTTGTGCAAAGACAAGAGAACAACTAAATGCTAGCATCCCTGTTTGCTCAAAAAAAAGGAAAGGAAATATTTAAAACAGCACAGATGAAGCCCTTCTCGAGGACAATACCACTTTCTCATGACAGTAGCTAAACAGTAGCACAACATCAATAGAGATGACAAAGCTCAATCATATGGATGAAATCCGTGGGCCGGTACCAACCTTTTCAGGAGGCTTATTGTGTAGAGCATACATATGAAGCACTTCTCGGGAACCATCCGTTATTATTTACTATGGTTGCCATGCTTACTATATACTCCTCGATTAGTTTAATGTTTCCAACATCTTCTTTTGCAGTTCCACTAAAATATATGTTATCTTCAAACAAGATCCCTGTTTGCACAAGTAGAGATAATTACATATTACATTAAGAGTGGCATCAAATCACAGTGGCAAAACAATTGCTCGTTCCAGCCATAGCAATAAATTAAGATGCAAAACTATATCATTACTTGTGTCACCACAGTTCCAGTGCATCATTACAGCACCGGGAGTTGATTTTTGTTCTTCTTCCGCTTGTTCTTCCCCTCGATCACTTGGTTCAATAATAGACAAGCTTCGCCTTCAATGTAAGATTTGGCATGTCAATTAGGGAGCACAAGTATAACACTAAACAATGACATTAATTTTCTGATGACAGTAGCAAAATACAGGCCAACAGTTGTGAAATATCATTATCTTACCTCAATGGGATATTACGGTGCACATACAGATTGGAAGTCTGGTCTACTTTTGTGCAGTTCACTAAAATCAAGCAACATTACCGTATAAGTAGCACAACGTATGAAAGCACACTGCACAATCATGTGAAAGAAGGCCAGTACTGACCTTTCATGATGCAGAATTCAAACAACTCACAAGAAGAAGATCTGAAACAAATTTGCCAACACGGATAGGAAGTCAGATCTCCTCTTGTGCAGTTCCACTAAGATGAAGCAATCAAGCAATGTTGTCGGTGTGACATTTTGGTTGAACTGCACAAAACACTCTTAAAACAAAAGTGTTTTGTGTAGTGCAACAAAAGGTCGCAATAGCAACGAGTGAAGTAGATATCCCTGTTTACACAGAGGTGCAAAGGAAACAATTATTGGACAATAATGGTGGATGACACAGAAGCCCACAAAAAGAAGCATCTAACTTATCTAAATGGGAAAGAAAGCAAGACAGTAGCATTTCTCAAACAGTGGCATTGATTCATATTAACAGAGAGGTAGTGGTGGAAGTAAAACCCGCCGGGAAGGACAAAGCTGCCGGGGAACAAAGCAGCACAGCCGCTGAGAGCTCGTCCGACGAGGACACGGCTGAAGAAGAACCGCAAGAAGAGCTCCCAGCCCCGAAGAAGACAAAGCGTGTTCTTCGAAAGGCTGTATCTGGCATCCCGGCAAGCCAGCCTTCCTCGAGCGGCGAGGCTCCCGGCAAGAGAGCGGCCGGCAAGACTGCTCCGCGGCAAGGGGTTCGACAGCAACCTGCGCGGCATGCGAGACCCATACCAGCGGCAACTGCTGGGGCGACAGGGGTGTCTCGCACTACCGCACCGGAAGCTGAGGTGATGGAAACACGCCAACCCCCGGCGCCCGCCACAACCAAGTGACCTAGGTCCCCTCCTCCGCCTCCCTACTCAGACGTCGCAACGGAGGTCGATTTCGACATCTCCGGCTTTAGTCCGGAGCGAGAAGAGGAAGAGTGAGTACCTTGCCACAGCCTTCATCTTCCAATCTTGGATCAACCTTGCTGACTTGCTTGTATTGTCTCTGCAGTGATGCAGAAACCTTGCTGGAGAGGATGACGAAGAGGGCAAAGACTTCTACGGGCAACGAGCCCCCGGCAGGCTCCACGAGCGTGCCAGAAACTGTCATCGTCAGCCCGGAGCTCAGCCCTCAACGTAGCCCCCACCGCAGCCCCCAGCGTAAGTTCATTGCTCTTTTTCCGCTGGCAGGCTCTGAGGTTTCTATTCTTGCTGCTGATATCTTTGGGCTCGCAGGAGAAGAACGGCAACAAGGGGAGTTGTTGGAAGACGCCCCCGTTGTGCCACCTCCATCGACCACGCCGCCCACAAGCACGTCCCCGGCCAGAGATCCTACCGACGAGCCCATCTTAATTGAGGAGGAGCCGGCAAGCACGGACACCGGCAACCTTTCCCCGGCAACTGAAGTTGCCGGGAGGGGTGAGGCCACCTCCCAACAGCTCGACGCAGGTAACTGATTGCCTCAGAACGCTTGCTATTCTTTCCCTTCTCTCTCTGTCTTCAGTCGCTTCGAACTTCAATCTTGATCTTATTCTGTTCTCCTCCTTCGTCCTTCAGAGTTCCCTGTGATGGAACACATGGACGTCGACGTTGTCATCGAGGAGACCGCCAGGGACGCCGCTGCCGAAGCAGACAGGATCGCTGCCAGCGAGGCCGCCAAGGATGCCACTATCAAGGCCGGTGGTGCTCTTGGCGGGGAGGCCGCCAAGACTGCACAGGAGGAACCCGCCAAGGAATCTACTGAAGGGGGCGGCAGGGAGGCTGATGACCGTACTAACGGCATTCCTGCCGCAGGAGCGCCAGGCGCTGCACCGGCCACGGAGCCCCCTGCCACTGGTGAGGTGGTTGCTGAAGACCAACCGTCAACATCTGAAGGCCCCTCATCCAGCAAATATCTCAAGGTTGGCGAGAACTTGTTTGTCAACTTGCTGGGGACGGCAAGTATTGGGGCACCAGCCGAAGGAGAAGTCTTTGACGAAGAAATCATCGCTGCTGCCGGGCTCGAGATTGTCGACGACCCCAGCGCTAGCAGCGGCAATTCTGAAGAGGATCAGCTCCTTCAGGCCATGGGCGAGAATTTTCACAAGCTCCAGGCTCTCCACCACGCCCGGAAGGATAAAGCAGATTCCAGAATGGCAGTTGTCGAGGTGGCCGAAGCAGATTTCCAGAGGCGCGTCGAACAAATGCAAGTCTGGTATGCCGAGGCCCTCCAAGAGTTGACTTCTGGCTGAGAACAAGTGAGCCAACAGTGGACAGAAATCCTCCTGAAGCAATCTGACATGGAGAAGGCGCAGGATGAAGCTACTCAAAGAATCGCTGCCGAAGATGCCCTCCTGACGGGGCGCGCACGTTGCTCTTGATGCTCACAAGGAAGATCTCACCGCACGTGAGCAGGCGCTCGCCGCCAAGCTTCGCAGCAAAGATGAAGATATCGAGAAGCTTGTCGCGCGGCGGACCCAGGAGCTGGAGCAAAAACACAAAGAGGCGCTCGAAGCTCTGACTGCAAGTCACGCCGGCAAGCTCAAGGAGGCCGTCGATGCCGCCGAAGCTGCAGAGGCCGCCAAGAATGAGCTGAGTGACACGGTAAAGAAGCTGGAAGTAGATCTCGAAGAGCACGGCAAGGAGCTCTCGACGCTCAAAGGTGATAGGGAAAAAAACCCTTCACACCCTGGCGGAGATGCAAGTTGCCGTGTCTAATAAGACCAAGCAGCTCTCCTCAGCGAATGAAACCATTGCCGTTCTGGAATTGAAGCTGACCATGTTGGAGAAGTCCCTCGAGGCCGGCAGGGCCTGCGAGAAGGCTCTACTCAAAGATCTCCAGGGAGAGAGGAACCTGCTCAAGAGCGCTGCCGCCACCCAAATCGATTACGAAAAGGGGGTGAAGATCTGGACTGGACATCTCATCGACGCTGCGGAGAAGCTTACGGCAGAACTGTCAACCATGGGCCTGTCAAACTTTAGGTATTCTTCCGAGGAAAGAATATCTTCAAGTGCCAGGTTGACGATGTTCTTTGAAAGCATCATCGACGCCTTGAGGCTGCTTCAGTCTAGCCGGGCGACCCAATTGGACAACGAGACCCGCCGGCTTTGCCGGGCCGTCCTCCGCAAGGTGCTTATCAAAGTGGTGCACAGCAATCCCGGCATCGACCTCTCCAACGCGCTCGGCCATCTGCCAAAGGACGCAAATGTCGAGGCGCTTGAAGAACTTATCACGCCTATCCTTGAGAAGGTGGACTCCATCAAAAGGATCGAAGGCCAGCGCAGAGATTAAGTGCTCCACCTTTTCTTGCCGTCGTCATTCCATGTCAAAAACAATTAAGTCTCAAGTTAGAATTGCGGCAACTCATTAATGTAATATAACTCGCCTATGTTTAGGTTCATGCTTGCTATTTTCCTTGTCTGATTCTTTTATGTATGGAGTTCACCCTACGCTTACTGAAAAACTTGCCGGTGCGCAACCTGCCGCGAGCGCTGGGTGCGGGACTTCAGCAGCCTGCTGGAGGCGCAGCGGCCAGCAAGACTCCTTGGCGTTCTCAGTGCAGCCACTTAAATCGTTGAGCGGACTCGAAACAAAATAAGGGCGCAATTGATTACAACAAGGGTTCCTTCGCGTGCAGATTTTCCATACAAGGGTTGGAATCGTCCAAGGAAATAACTTTGCAATAAAGGAAACTTGCTCTAAGTTTTTAGAACTTAGCTTTCTGTCACTGTCCTTCCTCCGGCAAGTGTCGATTCCGAACGTCGCCAACTGGTACTCATATCTCCCTCCCCCCCGGCAAATGTGCACGCGAGGAATCCTTCTGTCTTTTAAAAAAGAAAGAAGAGAAAATAAAGATATGAAACCTTGGCGGTTCGTTAGAACTTACCGGGAGTAGGTGTCATACAACATCTTAGACAAACATGCATATATAAATATGAACATGGAAATCAATAAGGGAATGCACAACACTTAAATTTATTCATCTGTGCTCAGGGTCTGCGCCTGGCTTTGTACAAAGAATCATATGCCGCGCCAGCAAGACTTGTACAAAAGGGTGGTTGTCGGGGGCCCCCGGCAACCGCGCCTTATGGATAGAACTTGCGAAGATGTTCGATATTCCAGGAATTGCTCACTGGAAGGCCATCTTCGGTCTCCAAGCGGACAGCGTCGGGCCTGGTGACTCGTACTACTCGATAAGGGCCTTCCCACTTCGGCGTCAACTTGTTTGAATTCTTGGCGGACTAAATCCGCCGAAGAACAAGGTCGCCTTCCTCAAGGCTTCGGGCATGAACTTTGCGGCTATGGTAGCGGCGCAAAGCTTGCTGGTAGCGTGCAGCTCGCACAGAAGCCTGAAGACAATTCTCCTCAAGGAGCACAGCGTCATCTTGGCGCAGTTGCTCTTGCTCAAGCTCATCATAAGCGAGCACTCGAGGTGATCCGTACGTGAGTTCCGTGGGGAGAATTGCTTCCGCTCCGTAGACCAGAGCGAAGGGCGTCTGGCCGGTGGCTCGATTTGGTGTCGTTCTGATTAACCAAAGAACCGCCGGCAACTCATCAATCCAGCGTCTTCCACACTTTTTCAGCCTGTCAAAGGTTCTGGTCCTGAGACCGCGCAGCACTTCAGCATTGGCCCTCTCCGCTTGGCCGTTGCTTCTCGGATGAGCAACGGAGGCAAAACAAATTTTGCCACCAAGGTCTTGGACGTACTGCATGAAGGTGCGACTTGTGAATTGCGTGCCGTTGTCGGTGATGATCCTGTTGGGCACACCGAAACGGCAAACTATCCCCTTAAAGAACTTGACGGCCGATTGTGCTGTCACCTTCCTCACTGCTTCCACCTCCGGCCACTTTGTGAACTTGTCGATAGCAACGTACAAGTACTCAAAGCCCCCGGTAGCACGGGGGAAAGGGCCCAGTATGTTGAGCCCCCAGACCGAAAATGGCCAGGAGAGAGGGATTGTCTGAAGAGCTTGAGCTGGTTGATGCGATTTCTTTGAATGAAACTGGCACGCTTCACACTTGGTGACTAGTGCAGTTGCATCCTGGAGAGCGGCGGGCCAAAAGAAACCTTGCCGGAATGCTTTCCCGGCAAGTGCTCTTGATCCTATGTGAGAACCACATATGCCTCCATGTATTTACGCCAACAGCTCTAGTCCATCCTCCCGAGGAATGCACTTTAATTTCACACCGTTTGGTCTCTTTCTGTACAGGACGTCATCGACGAACTTGTACATAATAGACCGACGGGCTACTCTTTCCGCTTCTTCCTGTTCCTCCGGGAGTTCTCCTGTTTAAAGGAAATGGACAATGTGCTGCGCCCATGCTGGAGCCTGATGCTCGACGGCTAGGACTAAAGGCATCTCCTCCGCCGGGGGAACATTTGTCTCGACAGCAAGGGCCTGAGGCCCTGCTGGAGCCTGTTGTTCCCCGGCAGGCATGTCGTCGATCCCGGCAACTTCCTTGCCGGCGGCTCCCGGGAGCTCTGCCGGGAAGTACTGGCCAGAGTTCAACTTTCTTCTCTTTTCTTGCCGTATTGATGGCGCCATGGATGGTTGAGTCAATTGGAGCACAAAAGTTCCTGGTTCCACAGGCAACTTGAGGGAGGCACGCTTTGACAGGTCGTCAGCAACACTGTTCTCGGCACAAGGAACGTGCTCCATTTGCAGACCGTCAAAGTGCTCTTCCATTTTTCTCACTTCATCCACGTAGGCTTGCATCAATGGACTTTGATAACTCTTGTTAACTTGCCTGACGACAAGCTGTGAATCGCCTTTGATGACGAGCTTTTTGATACCAAGGTCTGCCGCGATCCTAAGACAGGCAAGCAAACCCTCGTATTCTGCTATGTTGTTGGTCGAACTCTCCCGGGGAAAATGCATTTGGACTACGTACTTGAGGTGCTCTCTGGTGGGTGCGACAAGCAGCACTCCAGCACCGGCGCCTTGCAGCGAGAAAGCCCCGTCAAAGTACATAACCCATTGGTGATCGATTTCCTTGCCGGGGAGAGTTGTTTCTTGGACCTCTTTGTCCGGCGTCGGGGTCCATTCCGCAATGAACTCCGCCAAGGCCCTGCTCTGAATTGTCGAAGTGCTTTCAAACTTGAGGCTAAAGCTCGACAACTCCAATGCCCACTCCACAATCCTGCCGGTTGCTTCTGGATTTTGCAAAATCTGCTGCAACGGAAAGCGAGTGACGACGGTGATTTCATGTGCTTGAAAATAATGGCGCAGCTTCCTCGAGGCCATAAGAAGGCCGAAAAGCAACTTCTGCACGCCAGAATATCTTGACCTAGCTCCTTGTAAAAGAGAGCTAACAAAATAAACTGGGCGCTGCACCACCTTTTTCTTCTGCAATGATCCTTCTGACTGCACATATCTTGTCTTGCTGGGATCAATCCTTGCCGGGGGAGATCCTGCCGCGTCATCTGATGGTCCTGCTGCTGGTGTCGCTTCCTCATCAGCCTCTCTCTGCGCCACTAGCGCAGCACTAACCACTTGATTTGTCGCTGCCAGATACAGCAGCAATGGCTCATGTGGTTTAGGCGCGACTAGCGTCGGCGGAGAGGAAAGGTATTTCTTCAAATCTTGCAGCGCAGCCTCCGCCTCCGGAGTCCATTTCATTGGACCTGCCTTCTTCAAAATTTTGAAAAAGGGCAGGGCGCGCTCAGCAGATTTGGAAATAAACCTGCTTAGAGCAGCAACACAGCCGGCAAGACGACGCACATCCTTGATGCGTCTCGGCGCTTCAATTTGCTCAATAGCTTTGATCTTGTCGGGGTTCGCTTCGATTCCCCGGCAAGATACAAAGAATCCGAGGAGCTTGCCGGAAGGAACACCGAACACGCACTTCTCAGGATTGAGCTTTAAGTTGATCTTGTGCAGATTTGCAAATGTTTCTTCTAAATCTTGAATGAGCGTCGCTTTGTCTTTGGTTTTGACCACTATATCATCCATATACGCCTCCATATTTCTATGGAGTTGAGGCTCAAAACCAATTTGGATTGTTCTCGCAAATGTCGAACCAGCACTTTTCAACCCAAAAGGCATTCGTATAAGACAATACGTACCACATGGGGTGATAAATGCGGTCTTCTCTTCATCTTCTTTCGCCATGAAAATCTGATGATACCCTGAATAGGCATCAAGGAAGGACAGGAGATCAGAACCAGTGGTGGAATCCACAATCTAGTCGATGCGCGGTAAGGGAAAGGGATCTTTTTGACAGGCTTTATTGATATCTGTATAATCAATACAAAGCCTCCATTTCCCATTCGCTTTTCGCACTACAACCAGATTGGCCAACCAGGTTGGATGAAGCACTCCTTTGACCAATCCTGCCGCCTCCAGCTTTCTGATTTCTTTGGCAATGAATTCTTGCCGCTCCAAGGCTTGCTTTCTGACCCTCTGCTTGATGGGCCGCGCGTGAGGACAGACAGCAAGGTGTTGCTCAATTACCTCCCTGGGAACACCGAGGATGTCAGACGGTTGCCATGCAAACATGTCGACATTCACCCGCAGGAAGGCAACGAGCGCGCTTTCCTATTTGTCATCTAGGGTGGAACTTATGGTGAAAGTTCCCCCCGTTCCATCCTCCCTGACGGGCACCTTCTTGGTCTCCGGTGGAGCAGCCTTGGATTTCTTGTTCTTGCCGGTGGAACTCTTTGGTGCATCCTCGACGGAAGCGCAGCACTCCGAGGAGGTGCGCTTGCCGGAGTTCGCGCCAAGATTCTTGCCGGTCTTCTTCTCCCCGGGAGTTCCAGCGGCAGGAGCAGATGCCTTGACGGCAGGTGCTGCAACTGCTTCCTGGTAAAGTTGGTCGGCACAGATGAGCGCATCTTTCTTATCGGAATGGATAGTGATGACGCTCAACGGCCCGGGCATCTTCAAAACATTGTATGCGTAGTGTGATGCCGCCATAAACTTAGCCAGCGCTGGCCGACCAAGGATCCCATTGTATAACATGGGGATCTTGGCGACATCAAACACTACCTTCTCGGTCCTGTAGTTGAGCTCGCTACCAAATGTCACCGGCAGCGTAATCTTGCCCTTGGGCTGGGTTCTTCTCGGATTGACCCCTTGAAACGTACCCGTTTCTTCGAGGTCCTCGTCAGGAATTTGGAGCTTCTTGAGCACATCCGGTGAGATTAGGTTTAGCCTGGCCCCACTGTCAACTAGCATTTTCGTCACCTTGAGGTTGCGAATTGTTGGCGAGACCAACAATGGCAAGCACCCGACCGCAGTTGTGCGATCAGGGTGATCCTCGGCGTCGAAAACGATAGGCGTGTTGGACCACTTCAGGGGCCTACATGCATCTGGTGATGGCTCTGTTGCATTGACTTCGCGCACCCACTGTTTGAGTCGACGGTGGGAAGAATGCAGCGAGGCACCTCCATCGATACACATGGCCTCTGTAGCTTTCTGGAATTCTTGCTCACTGGACTCATCATCTTCTTCATCATCATCTTCTTCTTTGTCTCGGCCCCGAGCGGGCCTATCCTTCTGTTGCTTGGCCTTGCCGTGGCGCCCCCCCTCGGCCACCGCGCTTCTTGCTGGATCCGTCAGCACCATCTTGGGCCTTCTCCTTATCTCGCCTTTCATATTCGGCCCTCTGTTTCTCGGCAAGCTGTTCAACTTGCCGGCAATTCTGGAGATCGTGGCCCTTGGTGTGATGGATCTTGCAATACTGCTTGCCGGAGCTTCCCGACTTGTCGGCAGCCGCCAAGGCCTGACAGGAAGGGCACCCGGCAAGATCCTTGCCGGGGTCACCAACCTTGGCCTTCTTGGCGGCGCCGGGGTTGTCGGATTCCTCGACAGCAAGCACGGCCTTGCCTCCGCGTTTCCTGTTCCGCCGCCGGCCTTTCCTTGACGGGGTCGCGGTGTCTTCATCTTCGGATTTGCCCGCCGCGCCAACAGCCTCGCCAGGGAGTTTCCTCCCCTCTTCAGCTCGAGCGCATTTATCGGCCAAAGCGTAAAGCTCGGCAATACTCCTGACTTTGTTCATCGCCAGCTCTTCCCGCATTCGGCGGTTACGCACGTTCTGATGAAACGCGCTAATGACAGCGGCAGGGTGAATGTCAGGATATTGTACTGCACCCGGCTGAACCTCTGCATAAACTTGCGCAGGGACTCCCCCTCCTTCTAAGGGATGATATGCAAATCACTCTCTTGGCCAGGAGCTTGGTGGCCTCCAACAAAGGTGCCAACAAACTGATGGCACAGATTTGACCAAGAAGAAATAGAATTCTCCGGCAGATGCATCAACCATGACCTGATGTTGGGCTTGAGTACCAACGGGAAGTAGTTGGCAAGTATCTTGTCATCTCGGCCCCCGGCAGCCTGCACCGCAATGGTGTAGATGCTCAGGAACTCCGAGGGATGGGTCTTACCGTCATATTTCTCTGGGACCTCCGGCTTGAAGGTTCGAGAATTGGGCCACTAGACTTGCCGCAGCTCACGGGTAAACGCTGGAGTCCCTACCTCATAAGGCAAGTCTCCTACGTCCCCTGGTGTAGGCTCATCGACAGCCGGCCCTGCGCGCTTATCAGACTGATAGCGCGCTTCCCATCGCCGCTCGATGGTAGTTCAAGCGTCCTCCTTGCCTCGTTCCTGGAGAACTTGACGCTGATCGCGGCGCATCCGTGGATCGGACGACGCCGTGGAAACTTCTTCACGGCGGTCGACCTGCTGGGTTGTCGGCCGCCGCTGGTGCCGCGGAGGGGAGTGCACCGTGGTTGCACCACCTCCGGTTTTCTCAACATCGGCTCGCACCGGATCGATGGGCCTTCGCTGCGAGGGCCCTGCCTCTTGCGGCCCATCTTTGTTGGCGAAGCCGATAAGGCTCTGGATAGTAGCTCGCCACTCCTCCATCTTCTCCGGGGCAGGAGGGAAATCGAGGAGCAGCTGCGCACGTGCCAAGGCTTCCGCTGGCATAGGCGGCGGTGACAGGTGCGAGGTACGTGAGGTGCTCTGACTCCTAGGCATGTTAGAAGGAGCACCACCATGGTCACGCGACCGCGCGCCACCTCCGCCGGCAGCTCGGTGTGCATGCTGGTCCCGCGCATCTTGGGATCGATGCACAGGAATCTTTTCATGGGGACGCCCTGAACCACCAGCGCCATGACGTCGCTCGTCGTGCACGACCTGGGTAGGTCATGATGCTTGCGCCGGCGCGGGAGCTCCAGCAGGCGTCCTCCGATCTCTGGAATTCGTTGTGCCACCCGTAGGCAACACAGCTCCATCTCTGGATCCAGCGGCATGCAGGTTGCCGCTGCCACTGCGAACGATGCCGCTCGCCTGGCTTGGATCACCAGAATGCCGTGGGGGTTCTAGTCCTCTTCCTTCTGCACCCACGCCATCGCCCCCACGCGAAGGCGTAGGCAAAACGGACGTGGACGGTTGTGTCATCGCAGCGCTCTTCTTCTTGGGTGGCATGATGATGAAGATGATGAAGAAACTGAGGCGCCGATCACTAGATCAGGTTCACGCAACCTTCAATCCCCCTACCTGGCGCGCCAAAGATGTCGGCGTGCGACACCTATGGGATCCCAAGAGACCCCTTTACGATTCGGCAGGGGGAGAGGTATGCGCAGAGAGCAGAACCAACGATCGACGCGGGGCGATTTTACCCAGGTTCGGGCCGCTGATCAGCGTAAAACCCTACTCCTGCCTTGTGTTATTATTAGTGTTCTTGAGCCCAGGCTCCAGGAGCGCTCACAGTGAACAGTACGTTCAAGGGCAGCTACGCATGCAGAACGGGCCAGAAGATCCCTCCCCCCTGTAGCAGTTGCCTTGGGCCTCCTTTTATACCACAAAGGGGTCGCCACAGTGGCTCAATGTACATACATTGAGGTGTAAAGTAGCTACAGGGTCATCATACCTAACCCCTGACGGATTAGGATGAACGCATTTAATGCACCGTGAGGTGTCCGTTTATGTGTCCTCACTTTCTTGGGGATGGAAAAAGGGGCCATCCCATCAGCACCACTTAAGCTCTCCTCCACTGGCGCGTCACTATGCATCCAAAGAAGGACCCAGAATGTCGGGTTTGTTGCTGTGCCAGAGCAGTGGCACAGCAACAAAACCTTGCCGGGTGCTAAACCTTGCCGGGCGCCGAACCTTGCCGGGCTTGGCGGGCCACCCCGGCAATATCTTGCCGGGGAAGTTGGCCTTCGGATTCCAGCTCTTCTTATCTGCTGATCCTCAGATCTCTGACTTGATGATTTCTTTGGTGGCTTGAATCAACCTCGAACTGTTCCCCGGCAAGCCTTGCCGCGAGGATGGCTACAACTGCCCATGCACAAGTACGGGGTACTAGTGGCCCAATACTTAGTACACCGACAGTCGTCGACGATCCCCTCCCTCTGACCGCCAGCGACGCTCCTGTCGGCGCGCTCGACGCCGGCACCTTCGCGTAGGTGATGGTCATCGGCGACGGCCTGGGCACTGGCGAAGCCTCCTCCCCTTGGCGCCAGCCAAGAGGAGCTGGAGGAGTTCCGTGTCAAGCTTTTCGACAGCGCCTCCAAGATGGCGGCGCTGAAGCACCGCGCTGAAGCTACTCAGCGCGCTATCGACCGCGTGGTCGGTGGGACGCCGGCCGTGGCTGAGCCTAGCCGGGCCGGTGCCATCCGGCAACGCGGCACTGCGATTGCCAGCATGCTGGGGGTCAAAAGCCCGATCTATGAGACCCCAGCACAGAACATGCGTGCCGCCCAGGCGGCCACAGACGAGCTCAAGCACTTGCAGGGTGACGAGTTACGCGAGCAACTGGAGTGCCTCCAGCAGCTCATTGACGCTGCGAACGAGTAGTAGGACACGGGCAACCGTGCGGTGGGAGCAGGCCGACGGGTCGACACCCACGTGCCCCATCGCGAGAACGGCGCGACCTCTCGGTCCCCTAGCAGCGGAGGCCGCGGGCAGCCGCGAGACCCAGAGCAGGCTGCTAGCAACAGCCAGCGTGCGCGCCGCACGATAGCGGACAGCCACCACGTGCTCCAGAGCCCAGAGCCTCGACGCCGGCCGGAAGAGCGCTTGCCCCCTCGGAGGGAGAGGGCGGCCACTCCCGCACCGCCGCCTGGTCAACCGACGCTCAGCGGCCGGCTTGGCCGCCGCAAAGCAGTCGGCGAAAACGACGCACACCGCTGGATCGAGGAGCTGGCTCGGTCCCACTTGTTGGAAGAGGAGCGCACAATCGGGCCGGCCTGCTTCGGCCCCCGCATCCGCGATGAGCCCTTTCCCAGAGGGTTCATGCTCCCCAGAGACACGCCCAAGTACAACGGCGTCGTGAAGCCGGAAGACTGGCTGATCGACTACTCCATAGCAGTCGGCATCGCTAACGGCAACAAGCGCGTCGCAGTCAAGTACGTCCCGCTCATGCTTCAGGGCATGGCCCGGACGTGGCTGAACAGCCTCAAGCCCAACAGCATCAACAGCTGGATAGATTCCAGTGATGCCTTCGTCCGCAACTTCACTAGTACGTACAAGCGGCCCCCCAAGCCACGCCAGCTCTCCATGTGCGTTCAGGGGCCGACCGAGTCTACTCGCGACTACCTGATGCATTGGGGCGAGCTGCAAAACTCCTGTGAGGGGGTCCACGAGGTGCAGGCCATCGAGTACTTCACCGCCGGGTGTAGAGAGGGCACTCTGCTCAAGCACAAGCTCTTGTGCGATGAGCCGGCTACCTTGGACGAGCTCCTGGTCGTGGCCGACAAGTACGCCACCGCCGACTCCTCCATGAAGTCGGAGATCCGGGTTGACGCGGCTGGCAGGGTGGTCCAGCCGGGTTCCCAAACTCCAGCTGGTGACGCCAACCGACGCCAACAACCGAACGACAACAAGCGCAAGGCCCCGCACCCGGCTTCCAGCAGCCGGCAGGTGGCCACCGTCGAGGATCAGCAGCCGGCCGGGCAGCCCGGCCCCAAGCGTTAGCGGGGCGGCAAGGGTGCATGGCAGCCTGCCTTCTCCTTTGAGCAAGCCCTCGATGCCCCGTGCAAGTTCCATAGCGGCGCGAAGCCGTCCAACCACACCACTTGGAAGTGCAACTGGCTCGCCTGGATTGCCAAGGGCGAGGCCCTGCCGCCTCCTCCACCAGCCGGCCAGGTAGCTTCGGCCGTTCAGCAACTGGCCCGAGCTGCCGGCATGCTTCAAGATGAGTTCCCCGAAGAGAACACCATCTACGTCGTCTTCACGAGCGAAGCTGATAACAAGCACAACAGACGGCAGCTGCACCGCGAGGTGAATGCTGTCAGCTCAGGGGTCCCCACCTTCATGCACTGGTCTGAGAGGCCCATCACCTGGAGCCAAGCTGACCACCCGGCCGTGATGCCCTCGCCGGGTGCATACCCCTTGGTGCTGGACTCAACCTTCTCAACGGAGAGGTGGACTTGCCGCTTCAGCCGAGTTCTGATAAATGGCGGCAGCAGCATCAACATCCTGTACCGCGAGACCATGGAGCGGTTGGACATCAAGGTCAAGCAGCTTCAGCCCAGCCGGACTGTCTTCCACGGCATAGTTCCCGGCCTTTCCTGCTCTCCAATCGGCAAGATCAAGATCGATGTCCTGCTCGGCGACAAGAACCACTTCCGCCGCGAGCCAATCTGGTTCGAGGTGGTCGACCTGGACAGCCCCTACCACGTGCTCTTGGGCCGCCCGGCGCTGGCCAAATTCATGATGGTCCCGCACTACGCCTACCTGAAGGCCAAGATGTCGGGTACCAAGGGCATCATCACTATTGCCGGTGACTACCATAAGTCGCTGGACTGCGCCACTGCCAGCAGCCAGCTGGTTGAGTCCCTCGTCATCGCTCAAGAGAAGCGTCTCCTTGACCGGATGGTAGCCATGGCCAGCGAGAAGCCGGCCATGCCGACTGATCCCAAGGAGACGGAAGCAAGGGCCTCCTTCTAGCCGGCCAAGGAAACCAAGAAGATCGCCTTGGACCCGGCGCACCCGAAGAGGTTTGCTGTCGTAGGGACCAGCCTCGACAGCAAATAGGAAGGCGAGCTCGTTGATTTCCTCCATGAGAATCAAGACATCTTCGCATGGTCCCCCAAAGACATGTCGGGTGTTCCGACGGATTTCGCCGAGCACAAACTACATGTGAGGCAGGATGCTAAGCCGGTCAAGCAACCCCTCCGCCGCCTATCAGAAGAGAAGAGAAGGATCGTTGGTGAAGAAATCGCCCGGCTTCTGGCAGCCGGCTTCATCATGGAAGTGTTCTACCCGGACTGGCTTGCCAACCCAGTCCTCGTCTTGAAGAAAAATAACAAGTGGCGCATGTGTATCGACTACACGAGCCTCAACAAGGCCTGCCCCAAGGATCCGTTTGCCCTGCCACAGATTGACCAAGTGATAGACTCCACGGCCGGCTGCGAGCTGCTGTCCTTCTTGGACGCGTACTCCGGCTACCACCAGATCAAGCTAGATCCGGCCGACAGCTTGAAGACCGCCTTTATCACACCATTCGGCAGCTTCTGCTACATCACCATGAAGTTCGGCCTGAGGAATGCCAGCGCTACCTTCCAACAATGCATGCAGAAGTGCTTGTTGAAGCAACTCGGCCGCAACGCCCACGTCTATGTGGATGACATTGTGGTGAAGACGGAGAGGTGCGGCACCCTCCTAGAAGATCTCAAGGAGACCTTCTAAAATATGCGCCGTTTTCAAATCAAACTCAACCCGGAGAAGTGCGTCTTCGGAGTGCCAGCCGGCTAGCTCCTTGGTTTCCTTGTCTCTGACACGGCATCGAGTGCAACCCCGTGAAGATCAAGGCCATCGAGCGGATGGAGAGACCCTCCAAGCTGCGTGACGTCCAAAAGTTCACCGGGTGCCTGGCATCCCTCAACCGCTTCATCAGTCGGCTGGGCGAGAAGGCGCTCCCCCTGTATCAGCTCATGAAGAAAACCACTTGCTTCAAGTGGAACGACCAGGCGGACGAAGCTTTTCGTCAGCTCAAGTGCATGATGTCCACGCCGCCTATCCTGGCGGCTCCGGCTGCCAAGGATTTGATGCTCCTCTACATCGCCGCCACCAGCCGAGTCATCAGCACGGTGATTGTGGTCGAGCGCCCAGAAGCCGGCAAGGTGCAGCCGGTCCAGAGGCCAGTGTATTATCTGAGCGAGGTCTTGTACGCCTCAAAGCAGAACTACCCCCACTACCAGAAGATGTGCTATGGCGTGTATTTTGCCGCCAAGAAGCTGAAGCAATATTTTCAAGAGCACTCCATCATGGTGGTCTGCACAGCCCCCGTAGCAGAGATCATGGGCAACAGAGATGCCTCAGGCCGGGTGGCCAAGTGGGCCATCGAGCTGGCTCCCCATAACATCCTTTACCAGCCCCGCACCGCCATCGAGTCCCAAGCACTGGCCGACTTCTTAGTCGACTGGGCTGAGTCCCAATACCTGCCGCCAGCGCCAGATTCTATGCATTGGCGGATGCACTTTGACGGCTCAAAGATGCGCACCGGCTTGGGGGCCGGCATCGTCCTCACCTCTCGCAAGGGCGACAAGCTAAAGTACACGCTGCAGATCCACTTTGCCGCCTCCAACAACGTAGCCGAGTACGAGGCGCTCATCTTTGGGCTCCGACTGGCCAAGGAGATCGGCATCCGCCGCATCCTCTGCTACGGTGACTCGGACTTGGTGGTCCAGTAGTCGTTTGGCGACTGGGACGCCAAGGACGCCAACATGGCAAGCTACCACTTCCTCGTCTAGCAGATGAGCGGGCACTTCGATGGGTGCAAGTTCCTCCACGTGCCAAGAGCCGACAACGACGCAGCGGACGCACTCGCTCGCATTGGCTCCACCCGGCAGGCCATACCAGCCGGCGTCTCCCTCGAATGTCTGCGCAAGCCGTCTATCAAGCCGTCGCCAGAGTCCGACTCCATTTTCGTGCCGGCTGACCCCGGAGCAGTCGGATCCGGCTCGGGGACCCCAGCAGTCGGCCCGGGGACTTCAGCAGGCGGCCCGGGGACTGCAGCAGTCGGCCTGGGGCCTTCATCGGCACCACCAGGAGCGGCCGGCTCCAGCCCGCCGCCTCCCAACCAGGCCACCCTTGTGCCAGTTGCCGTCTTCACAGTGGTGGCGGCCCCATCTTGGGCGCAGCCCATCCGCGACTACCTGGTAAGCCGCGTGTTACCAGCAGACGAGGTGCTAGCCTGACAGATCCAGCGTCGGGCAGGCGCCTACACCATCGTCAACAGAGTGCTTGCCAGGCGGAGCGTGACCGGCGTTTATCAGCGCTGCGTGGAGTCGGAGAAGGGCATGGAGATCCTCAGAGACATCCACCAAGGCGAATGTGGCCACCATGATGCCTCCAGGTCCCTCGTAGCCAAGGCCTTCTGCCATGGTTTCTTCTGGCCGACTGCATTGGACAACGCCAAGGAATTAGTCAAGAAGTGCAATGGGTGCCAGAAGTTCAGCACCAAGCAACACCAGCCGGCTTCTGTGCTCAAGACCATCCCCATCACCTGGCCATTTGCCGTGTGGGGTTTGGACATGGTGGGTCCTTTCAAGACAGCACGCGGCGGCATGACTCATTTGCTGGTCGCCGTGGACAAATTCACCAAGTGGATAGAGGCCAAGCCAATTAAAAAGCTGAACGGTCCGACTGCCGTCACGTTCGTCGCCGACATCACCGTCCGATACGGCGTTCCACACAGCATCATCACCGACAACGGCACCAACTTCGCCAAAGGCGCCTTGGCCCGTTTCTGCGCAAACCAGGGTATCCGACTGGACCTAGAGTCCGTTGCCCATCCGCAGTCAAATGGCCAGGTGGAGCGAGCAAACGGCCTCATCCTGTCCGGCATCAAGCCTCGCCTGATAGAGCCGCTGGAGCGATCGGCCGGCTACTGGATCGACAAGCTGCCGGCTGTCCTCTGGAGTCTTCGGACCACGCCCAACAGATCAACCGGCTTTACGCCCTTCTTCCTCGTGTACGGTGCCGAGGCTATCATCCCCACGGATATCGAGTTTGACTCGCCTCACGTCACTATGTACACGGAGGCGGAAGCAAAGGAGGCACGAGAAGACGGCGTCGACCTGCTGGAAGAGGCCCGACTGCTAGCGTGCAGCCGGTCCGCCATCTACCAGCAGAGCCTACGCGGCTACCACAACAAGAAGGTCAAGCCGCGTACATTCCGCGAATGCGACCTTGTGCTCCGCCTGATCCAGCGATTAGCCGGCCAGCACAAGCTCGCAGCACCTTGGGAAGGCCCCTTCATCATCGGCAAGGCCCTGGGCAACGACTCGTACTACCTCATCGACGCCCAAAAGCCCAGGGCATGAAAGCGAAGCACAGCCGGTGAAGAGACGGAGCAGCCATGGAACACGAACCTACTCCGTCCGTTTCACAGTTAAAGCGAGTGTATGTACCACACCAACTTTTGTATTAAGTAAGGACCTCAGGTCCCCCGAGATGCACTTGGGGGCTACCTTTTTATCTATGAGATAAGCTTATACCATGAATTGAGTTTTTTTTTATATATTCTTGCCCCGTCCGGGTTCCGGTCAGCCGACCCGGGGGCTCGCCATCTTGGCTTAAGTTCGCACCAGCCGGAGCCGTCTAGTAGTGTGCCGACGCCAAAGCCCTCTCTTCGCTCCATGTCGCAGCTCGCAGCACAGCTGTCCGACTGGCAAGAGTTAAAGGCCGGAAACACTGTCCACATGAAAAACGACAAAGGAAAACACCGACTACGGCCAAGCCGGCCTCTCGCCTCCCTCGTCCGGCTGATAAGCAGCCGGCAGGCCGGCTTCTCGCTCGACTAAGCTACGCTCTACGTGGCTGAAGTAACTTGCCCGTTCTAAACGACCAAGTCCCTGACCCAGCCACAGACCGCAGCGCGGCTGTCCGGCTAGCAGGGAGGCGGCCAAGGGAACATGGTGAAGGAAAAAGCCAAAGAGGGCAAAAGCAAACTCAAGCTAGAACCCGGCAACACATGCAAAATGTGGGGATTTAAACTTTGTACATTGCAAAAGGGCCCCAGGCCAGCATTCATCAAGTTTAAAAATACACCCCCAGTGGGTGGAACTGCGCATAACTGACATTGTTTTCAAGCACGAAGAAAACTCGAAAAAAGATAACAGGCCATCTAGGCGGATGGCCCCTCGAGCTGCACGGACTGGTCGGCGGTGGGCGTAGCTCCGGCTGGTGGGGCTGTCGGCTGCGGAGTCTCGGCCTGGCGGTCGGCGGCGGCTGACATGGTCTCCGGCTGGTAGCTCCACCGTCCGGTGAGACACAGCCGCCTTCCTCGTCCTCGTCGCCTTTATCGCTGGAGGCGATCTCCTCCGTCGAGTCCTCCCCGTTTGACGGGTTCAGACCGAACCAGGAAGGAGGAACCACGGCGCCGTCATCTCCCCGCTCCGGGATGAAGACGTCGACATCAGCATAGTCGGCGATGGCCGCCGCGCGGACGGCGATGTCCTCATGCTGCGCCGCCAGCTCCGGCAGCGCCTCTTGGCAAAAGGTCGCTAGCTACGCCAGGTGCACGCTAGGGTACCAGGCCTTGACGAACTCTAGAGCCTTTGCAGCCCCGGACCGCACCGCGGAGCTCTTCCAGGCTTCAAGCCGGCTCGCCGCAACCTCCAGCCAGTCGACCGTCCGACTGGGAGTCCGTGGGATCTGAGCACCCGGCCACAAGCTTTCCAAGACCTGCGACCCGGCGCGCTGACGGAGCAGGCGGCGCACGGGCTAGAGGCGCATCCGGACGGCCATGAGCTGTTCGCCCACGGTCCGAGGCCGGTCCTGCGTGATCTCCTAGCCCTCCCGCCTTTGCTCCTCGCGCTGGGCCTCGATGGCCATGCAGAAAAAGATGGAGTAGCCCGGGAGGAACTCTGCTCAAGAAGAAGACAAAGATGTCAGAGGCCGGCTTCCAGCGACAGCCGACAGCTAACAATCAGCAACCCATAACCCGGAGAAGAGAGATGCACCGTCAAGCATGTCCTCAATCACGGAGAAGCCGTCATCACGGAGCTTCTCCCTCTCGGCCCAGTCCAAGCATTGGGTCTCGAACTCGGCCGTCAGGCGCTCTTCGTTCGCCTCCAGCATCCGGACCTGGTTCGCGTGGCGTTCGGCCAGCTCCGCAAGCTCCTTCTCCAGCCGATCGCGAGCCGCGGCCTCTTGGTCGCGCTCCTGCACCAAAACCCGGAGCTAGCCCTCGAGCTCGGCCACGCGCTCCCTCAACTGGGCAGCGGCCGCTGCAAGAAGAAGACAGAAATCATCATCATCTACTTCGAAAAAATCGAAAACAAGCCTACCAGAAAAGATTCGGCCCGACTGCTCAACAGTCGGCCCGAATCTCGGGGGCTACACCCACAGGGTGCGCTGGCGCGCCCCCACAGAAAGTCGGCTTACTTACCTCGGCTCTGAGCTAGCTCAGTAGTCCGGGTGGTGAGCGTCCGGTTCTACGTATTGTACGCGGCCGCCCGCATGTTGTGGTAATCCTGCAACAGCAGCAAGCATTTCAACCAAAGGAAAGAACACCTTGGAGTTCCAACCCGCCTGCTCAGCAGCCAGCTCGAAACTCGGGGGCTACACCCAGTGGGTGCGCTGGCACGCCCCCACGGAAGATTACAAGACAAAAATATAGAAAAATAAGGTGTACGTACCCGGACGGCCGACTGCGTCGCCACCAGCTCCTTCCTCGCCCTCTGCAGAGTGGTGTTTTGGGCAAGGAACCGGTCCTCCAGGTCGCGCACCGCCAGGTTCAAGGTGGCCAAGCCGGCCCCCGCCACCCAGCCTGAAGGAGGGGCGCTCGTGGCCCCGGCGTCGGCTCCCCACGAGCTCGAGGCCGCAGCCTCCACCTGCCGCCTGGGCTCTGATGTCGCCCGCGTCACACGCCGGGTCGCAGGAGCACGCGCCACCAAGGCCTGGCGCGCCACCTGCACGGCGCTGGCTGGGGGTACCTCTGGCTGGTTGGGCTCGCCGCTTCCTTGTCCGCCGGCTCTCGGTGCGCGCTGGGGCACCTCCACCTCTAGGATGATGGTGTCGGGGGCCACAAGCTCTAGCACCGACTGGTCGGCCCAGGCCGCCCCAGGCGGCGTCTGGTTCTCCGCCGTCTCCACCTTCGGCTGTTCGAGGGTGACATTCTCCGGGACCTCGCCACCAGCCGGATCCGCCGTCCCCCTGGCGCCGGCCCCCGCCTGCGCCTTGGTCGCGGCCTCCGCCTCCGCTTCCGCCGCGGCCCAGGCCTCCGCCTGTGCCGCCTCCTCCGCCTGGGCATCGGCCCGTGCATTCTCCGCGGCCTCCTGCGCCTCGCGCGCCTCACGCGCGTTCCTCTCCTGCACCTCCCGGAGGGCAGCAGCCGGATCCGGACGCCGAGCATCCGCGGAGCCGTCCACTGAGTCCATCAGCGAGGCGGATGAAGCCCGCATGACGGCAAAGGCTGTCCTGCTCAACAAGAAAGCAAAGATGAGGAAACACCCCAAGAAAGAGGGAAAACATGAAGTCAGAGCGGCAAGTGCGCTTACCCGGACGTGAGCGGCTTGGGCCCCTTCCGGGCGGCGGCCACCTTCTGGGCCTCGTGCCATCTGGTGGCGTCCGCCTGTTTGGCCTTCTTGGCCGGGTGGCTGCCGTACCTCCCCGCCAGGCGGCACTTGTGCCCACCGGGTGCAGCTGCCGGCCATGGCGTAGAGGTTCCGACTCCTGTTCCCGCGCCTCCCTAGGCGGGCGCCGCTCCTCGTCGCCTTCGTTGTCGTCCGGCCAAGCCCGGACATCACCGATCCCTCCGCCGCCGCCTCCTATGGAACCGCCCACTTCGGAGCCTCTGGCTCCCCCACCGCCTTTTATGGAGCCGCCTGCTCCTCTGCCGCCTCCTCCAGCGACCTCCTCGTCGCCTCCTTCCTCCAGGGCAGCTGCCCCCAGCTCGGGATCCTCGGCGTCGCTATCCTCGCGGCCGACATCCACTCGTGGCCAGGAGCCGGCGTGCCTTGGCCCGCGAAGCGCTGCCACAAAAGCCGACTGGTCAAGATGAAGGGACGAAGAATATTGTGAATAAAGCAGCTGGGTCTGGTACTTACCGCTGGAGGGGGGTTGGCCCGACTGTAGGGCTCCTTGCCGATACACCACTCTGCCTCGCTGAGCTTGCAGTTGGAGATGTCGTTGACATGGCGGACCACCTCCACCCTCGGCATCTCCTTGGTGACATCCGGCATGGATCCCGTCAGCCGCTCATCTGACTGATGAGGTGCGACCGAAGCTGAAGCGGCGATACCCAGCGCATGATGAAGTCGGCCAGACGGTCGGCCGGCTTGAGCCCCTCTCGGCTTGTCATCTCCGCCAGCCGGGCGAGGACGCTGACGATGGGACCCGGCAGGGGGCACTTGGGCAGCTACTGTTGCCAGTTGTCACGCGGCCCAGCAGGCGGCCCAGGCACGAAGGCCGGCAGGTTGATGTAGTCGATGTTCCGGAGATTCCGGACGTAGAAGTATGACTTCTGCCAAAGCTTGGCCGACTCGAGCAAAGGGATCGACGGGAAGTGCGTGCCGCCTCCTGAGCGCCTCACGGCCACACACGCCCCGCACTGGGCCGGCTCCTCCTTCGCCGACGTACCTAACTTGAGATAGAAGAACCTACCCCAGAGCTCGATAGTCGGCAAGACGCCGAGGTATCTGTCAGGACCCCGATTCTAGGCCACACCGATCTAGCATGTAACACCTCATATCACTTTGCGGCCTCACGCACGGTATTCCCACGGGTGTTGCCTTACCATGGCCCGGGACCGTTTGCGCCTTTTGTCTCATGTATATGATAGTGTCGCTAGCATCCATATGATAGAGAACCCGGGCCGACATGACTAGTCGTGAACCCAAAGTGGCACTAACTTACAGGGACAGGCATACATGACCCAGCAACGAACGTGTCGGTCATCAGTGAGTGAATTCAGGCTGTAGCAACTGGGCTAGCAGGACTCCAGGAATCCGGGCTGTAGCAGGCTAACAGGACTCCGAAAGACACCGCGTGACGTTTCCCCGAAGGGACAGACACAGGATCGAGGAAGGACACATGCCGGCCAGTCTAAGTGTTCCGGAGCAGTAGCAAGCTAAGAGGACTCCGGTAAACCGGGCTGTAGCGCACTACCAAGGCTCAGTGGAAGCACCAGACTACATTTCCCCATAAGAGAGGCTACCAAGGATAAACAACTAGGTTGTCGAATCCCACACATACCAAGCATTTCAATCATACACACAATATGCTGGATATGGGCAAATACAACATGGCATCACAACAAGAATCTACGACTCAGAGTATTTATTCATTAGGCTCCGAGGAGCCAAGTATTACAAACATGGGTCTCATGACCCAACATTTAGAGCATACAAGTCAAAGCACATGCGGAAGCCTATCATGTCTGAGTACAGACATCTACAAATGAAAAAGGCTGAGAAGCCCGACTATCTACAAGATCCTGCCGAGGGCACAGGATCATAGCTGAGGTAACAAGCTAAACGTCGAAGTCCACGTGGAACTACTAGAGAGACTGAAGTCTCTCTGCAAAACATAAAATAGGCAAACGTGAGTACAAATGTACCTAGCAAGACTCACATCAGAACTATCTACATATGCATCGGTATCAACAAAGAGGTTGGTGGAGTTTAACTGCAGCAAGCCAGCTTTGACTTAGTGGCTATCCTAAATTACGAATGCTGGTAACTCTTTTGAGGTGGCGCACACGAGTCCACATATTCACCATATCAATACACCACTATGGATCCGCTCTCGTCTCCCTACGAGAACGCCATCCATGGCACTCACGCTTATCTTGCGAGTTTTAGAGTATCCACTTTCACTTGTCTATGAACTGTACAGGCAACCCAGAAGTCCTTTACCACGGACACGGCTATTCGAATATATCATATTAACCCTGCAGGGGTGTACTTCTTCACACATGCTCTCGCCACTTACCACCATGTACACGTCGTGTATGTCGGCAACCTTCAAGCGGAAGCCTGGCGAGGGAGTCGGCCACGACCTGACTAACCACACAAGTCTCTAGTCGAGGTTTATCACCTATTCAGGTTCCATCCACGAGGAGATCAGGCCGGAGTTTCGCTCACAGTCCCAAACGATGTGTGCAGGGTTCTCGAGACACCAAATGGGTGCCTGGTACACCATGCCACGGTGTATCTACTGCAACATAGCCCACCCCTAGGGTCAGCGCTACGCACGGCCCCCAACACATATCCTACAAACACCAAAAACTAGTTGCAACTCCTGGACAGAGAACAAGGCGGCTAATAAGTCGAGAGAGTCAATTAAGGATCCCAATGTGTGGTAGTAGCTGTTCATGGATCACAAACATAGAACTCAGTTCCTGAGGACGGCTTCAATGAGACAACCCACCATGTACTCCTACATGGCCTCTCACCAATACCTTTACCAAATTGTGTTCACACACTTAGCTCTCAACAGCAGGACATGTTCACACACCTCTGAATCATCCCCGATGAATCAGACCAGACTCAACTCTAAGCAGTAGCAGGCATGACAAACAAACATAGATGAGTAGGCACATCAGGGCCCAAACAACTCCTACTCATGCTAGTGGGTTTCATCTATTTACTGTGGCAATGACAGGTCATGCAGAGGAAAGGGGTTCAACTACCGCAGCATGTAATAGTTGAATCGTTGTTGTCCTAATGCAGTAAAAGAGAGCAGAAGCGAGAGAGTGGGTTTGTATCAGAATGAACAAGGGGGTTTTGCTTGCCTGGCACTTCTGAAGATAATATAGTTCTTCATCGGTGTCATCGAACTCATCGTCGGGACGTCGTCTACTGAGAGGGGACAAATACCGGCAACAGAGAGGAAGCACAATCAATGCAAGTGCAACAATATGATGCATGATCATGACATGGCAAGAATGTTATGATTTGCACTAATGTATCTAGCAACAATTTAAATGAAGTCCATATGAACCAAGGGTTCATATGCAAACTCCATATTTAGCATTTAAAATGCCATTTGAATGTTTTCACTTATACAGCAGGTATAAGTTGGTTTTTCATGCATTAAAGTAGCATAAATGGATAGATTGGATTTTTCTGATCATTTTTCATATATAAATTATTTGATTTGGAGCTACGGTTGAATTACTATGAATTTTAGAAGTTTAGGATATTTTCTGAAATAAATAAACCATTTCTGATTTATTTGAAATCCCAGAAAACATTTACAGCGTCAGCATGACGTCTGAGTGACGTCAGCAGGTCAACGGCCCGGTCCAGGTCAAACCTGATGTGTGGGGTCCACACGTCAGTGACACACTAAACTAACTAACTTAGTTAACACTAACCTAGATTAAACTAATTAGATTTAAACCTAAGCTAGGTTAATTATCCGAGCAGGGCCCGCATGTCATAGACCCAGGGGAGGTCAACCCCCTAGTCAGCGAGGTCAAACTCGCCGGCGGCTTGTCGCCGGCGACGACAGAATCGGCGGGGCGGCTCGGGAATGCGCTACAGGGCACCATTCGAGGCGCCGTTGGGCTCTACGGAAAGATGGCACAATGGCACATCCGTTGGCGGCCGTGGTTGGGCCTGGGGTGGCTGGAGTTGACAGCAGCGAGCTCGGTTGCGGCCGCCGGAGTTCGGGCGAGCTCGGGCTCGTCGCTAGGGGGCACGGCGAGGTGCGTGGAGTGGTGCTGCGGGCTCCTGCGAGTGCGGCGAAGACGATGGCGTGCTCAGAATCGAGCCAACGTGGCTGTGGCCACGACGACGACGTGCGGTGGCGGCGGCGGGTGCGGCCAAGCTTAGTGCAGTCGATGCAGGGCTCGAGAGCGAGAACGTGAAGGATGGGGAGGTAGCTGAGCTCACGGGGGTCACGACGGAGCAGACGGCGAGGTCGGGGACGAGCTGGTGCGGCGGTGACGGCGAAGGGGATCTCCGGCGGCGTTCGGTGAAGACGAGGTCGAAGAAGATGAAGCAGAGCGTGCGAGCGCTCGGGGCTCGGCTAGCTCGACGTAGTGGACGACAGCGGAGCTCGTGGACACGGCAGCGCGGCGCGGGGACGACGGTGGACGCGGGTTTCACGGTGGCGCGGGCGCGGCAGCGTCGGCCATGGTGGAAGAGGGAGAGGGAGAGGTGTTGGGGGAGAATGGACGTGTCCAGGCGATTGGGGGGGGCTACGTGGAGGTCGACCAGCGTGTCCAGGGCGAAGCGGCAAGCAGCTGGCGCCGTGGCGAGCTCGCGCACGCCGGCGTCACCTCCTTGCCTGCCTGGCGGGGACGAAGCAGCTGGCTGGCACGGGCCAGCACAGTGCTGGGCCGCCAGGTGGGCCGGCTGGTGGCTTTGCCAGGTAAGTTAGTTTTCCCTTTTATTTCTGTTTTCTTTATTTCTGCAAGTTTGTGGCTTTTCTAAAAATACCTAGGCAATTTCAAAAATCACCAAACTGCTCATGCCCACTGTATAGAGTATATCCAACATGGAACATTTCAGTTTGGGATTATTTGGACATTTAAAATATTTACTAGCATTTAAATGCCCAAATGCAAGTTACATATGATTTAATTCAATGACCTTATGATGACCTAGAAAATTGTGAACCAATTTTGGCAGAGGTTCTAACCCAAGACAAAAATGATGGACATTTTAGAAGGGCATTTCAGGTTCATTGAAAAAGATTTTAGTAAACCCTAGTTGTTTCCAGGGGGGTGCTGGGGGTTCTATCATCCCCATTTCAAGTTTCTGGAAAAGTTTAAACATGATGCAACACTCTAATGCATGAACTAGCTAGGGTGTGACAACTCACCCCCACTCAAAAGAATCTCGTCCCGAGATTCAAGCGTAGGGTAAGATGAAGGGGGAACGCAAACTAACACAATCTTCACAATCCAGGTTGCATCTCATAAGAACGTTGATTCGATCACCATCTTTGTCTCGATGTCTTGCTCTGAGAACTCCAACTAACATGACAACGAGAGGAAAGGGAAAACTCTAGAAGGATCGATCTTCTCGAAGATCGAACAACTCAGGATCAACTCACGGAATGAGACATAGCAACATCTCTCGAGCTGAGACACGAAGCACACATCCAAAGGGATGGAGTGAAGCAGATGACGAAGGTTCACTAGGTAGACAACAATTTCACGCTTAACAAGGTGGTGAACGGTTGTCAACGTAGCGAGGATTTGAGTTGCCATGATACCATAATGAGACACCTTAGAGGAGGTGACTCATAGAGTTATTTCCTTAAGTGGCAAAAAGAATTACTTTTGATACAGAGATCAATAAAATTCTCTAAAACAGCCTAAGGCAATCACAATCGAACATTTGAAGGAGTTCCAGAGAATGACATAGTCGAACTAGGATGAATGATGTGGACTACCTTGTTGAAGACAATGCAATGGATGATTTTTGCTTATCATCGGAAATGGGTGGAACCCATGGTAGGATGGCACCACGGCAGGTGCAGGCTGGGAACAAAATGCAAATGCTGGGAATGATTCTAGTAACTGGGGAGAAGCTCATCAGAAGAAAGTGATTCCACTATTTGAATGATTATAGCATAATCGAAGGAACTAGGAGCACATGAATTCCTAGGGAGCAACTTCTAGAATAAGTCGCACGAAATCCTCATGGAGAAGATGGTAAAATTGCTCAATCAAGATACTACAATGATAAATCTCCCGGCTAGGTGTGTCAGCCAGAACATCAACCTTGTCGGGACCTACATCATAGATCTTGGAATAGCTCCAACCATAATATCTGCCTAAGATTCAGATCTGGTTGGTAACGGAATATTTCCAGACTCATCCAGTCTAGAGAGAAAAATGAAAGTTTGCAACACAAATCGACGAGATGGCGTTGTGAGATTCTCGGGGAGTGAACTACGATAGCAAGCTCCAAAACATGAGCTGGTTCTGCTACATACATGTGAGCACGTTGTCCAAGACATGCATGACCACGTAGTAGTCTTACAACAAAACACTACCGAGTTCTGGTTGGGAACCATCATTGCGGAGAGCGAAGTTCTGCGCATGTACCTTTGGGTCCTTAAGGATTAGCACTTAAGAACTTCTTTTCTTTGAACAAATCAATCAGTGGCTTTGTGTGCTAGGAACACATATGGAGTGGAGGCGGCCAACCTATCAAACCATAGAGCACTTTGCACGTGCATGACTAACTTGGGATGATTCCAGAGGAGGCAAAACAAACTTTCTCGAATTCACTGCCTCAACTTGCATCGAATGCACATGAATTAGAGGAAGTCACTTCTTTCATCGAAACATATGCTCCATGAGCTAGCATGAAGAAATGCTTACAAAAGTTTCCAATACTAACTTAAATGTTCAACATGAATCATGGACAAGATAAGGATGTTGTCGATGGGCTCAACAACAATTTATCAAGATTCCCATAAGATGGGGTTACATGATTATGTGAACAAGATGATAGCATGGGTCAGACCAAAAGATATAATGGTGTATGCCTGAGGAAACAACCACGGATAAGACAACATTACGAACATCGTTGGTTCTGATTTGATTTGATGATAGCCCATACTCAAATCAAAGTTTGGATAAGATAATAGGTCCAACAATTGATCACAAGGATTAATCAATGAAAGTATCATCTTTCTTCAACACACACACACGAGGATATCCCTTAGGAATGAACTGAGTCAGACAAGCTCTCAGCTTCCAACTCTCCAAGTTGTTGTTTAGCTTAACCTACTAGCTCAGGGTATGTGACACAGATTCTTGGAGAAAGGGTGGTTTACAAGAAACCAACTTGATCATGAACTCAACATAGCGGTCAGGTGACAACCTGGTAGCACTTCCGAGAAGATATTCGGAAAGTCACGAACCACCGATATGTAACTAAGCTCGAGAACGATCTTGCTTTTCAGGGCAAGACGATGTGATCAAATAAGCAAGGGATTGACATAATCCTAACTCATTGATCGAAGGGTGCACCAGGAATATGGACTAGGTGGCACGATCAACCTTAGGGTGATGATTCAACAATCAACACGCTAAGAATGAGATTATTGTCCATTAACTACCAAGCAACGGGGTTGCTAGGAGTGTTTATTTCACACATCACGATTCCCTTGTCGGTATTCCGGTTGCAACAACACGGAGACCAAGGAATGAAGAACTATGGCGAGAAGTATCACTTTGTCAAGAATTCATAAGAGGTTGTGCAATTTTCATGACATTCTTGACATAAGACGGTAATACTTCAGGGTAGAACAAAATCAAAAGCTGGATTGGCATTTTGATCTGCGGAGCACAACTATTTTGACCCAATCCGGGATATGGATGAGGTACTGGAGTTTGTTTCTCCTAGTCATTCCGGAATAGAACGGCTTGACGGACCACAAGAATAATAAGCATCAATAACACGAATGCACAATTACTCATGTCTATCAATTGATAGACGAAGGTCGGAATACAACTGAAAAAGGACAACTCAAAGGAATGTATCACTTTCTGAGTTGTTGATGCATAGATTAGTATGTCAAACCGAGTTCAACATATTTCTTCCGGATAACCCATGCAGAAAGGTAGAACTGGCAGAGTCACAATTACGAATGGAGAACTCCTCAAGAGTACTCTGATTGTGATCTTTTGGTTCAACGAGGAACTTCTGCCATAAGTAGTTCATGGTATTTGGAAGAAGGATATACCACGAATCTCAAGGACTATCACCAAGGTTACTAATATCTTAAGGGAACTAGCAAACACTAACAACATGAAGTAGGGTGAATCTCGGGTTCAGAAACCCAGGAATAGAATGCCTACTAACTAAATAGCATCACGGGATGCTTTCGAGAATGACGGCCAGAATCATCACACTAGGAATATAAAGCATTACTAGATTACTTGGTGGTTCTCTAGGATGCCTAGGGTCATAATACTAGCTCCAACACATATGTCAAGGCAATGGAGTACCTCAACAGACCGTTAGTGTGCTTAATCTGGCCCAAAGGGACGCGGAAACAAAGGGAAAGGATTTTGCAAATGCATCAGACTGTTTGGAAACCTGGGATGACTCGGACAGCATAACGGCTGTAAATGCTCAAAAAGATTTGAGACATCCTGCAAAAGGGTGGCATAACCACTTAACATCACAATATGAAGGTTCTGAGATCACCTAACAACACACGGAAGTAGTAGGAACTGAAATGAGGCTTAAATCCAACAATCCTATGAGTCTACGGATTAGTAACACGTGATCCTGATAGATAGATGAGAAGGCCTAGTTCTTAATCCCCGTAGAAAAGAAGAGGTTGACTCAGATCAGAAGGCATAAGGTAAAGGAGTAAAAAGAGTCTTACGTTCCCATCCACAATCAATTCCCTTATATAACTAAAGCATTTCTAGACTCAACTTCGACCAGTTTGGCTTGGTAATCCTACAGGCAGTCAGGCTCTGATACCAACGCTGTCAGGACCCCGATTCTAGGCCACACCGATCTAGCATGTAACACCTCATATCACTTTGCGGCCTCACGCACGGTATTCCCACGGGTGTTGCCTTACCATGGCCCGGGACCGTTTGCGCCTTTTGGCTCACGTATATGATAGTGTCGCTAGCATCCATATGATAGAGAACCCGGGCCGACATGACTAGTCGTGAACCCAAAGTGGCACTAACTTACAGGGACAGGCATACATGACCCAGCAACGAACGTGTCGGTCATCAGCGAGTGAATTCGGGCTGTAGCAACTGGGCTAGCAGGACTCCGGGAATTCGGGCTGTAGCAGGCTAACAGGACTCCAAAAGATACCGCGTGACGTTTCCCCGAAGGGACAGACACAGGATCGAGGAAGGACACATGCCGGCCAGTCTAAGTGTTCTGGAGCAGTAGCAAGCTAACAGGACTCTGGTAAACCGGGCTGTAGCGGACTACCAAGGCTCAGTGGAAGCACCAGACTACATTTCCCCATAAGAGAGGCTACCAAGGATAAACAACTAGGTTGTCGGATCCCACACATACCAAGCATTTCAATCATACACACAATATGCTGGATATGGGCAAATACAACATGGCATCACAACAAGATTCTACGACTCAGAGTATTTATTCATTAGGCTCTGAGGAGCCAAGTATTACAAACATGGGTCTCATGACCCAACATTCAGAGCATACAAGTCAAAGCACATGCGGAAACCTATCATGTCTGAGTACAGACATCTACAAATGAAAAAGGCTGAGAAGCCCGACTATCTGCCAGATCCTGCCGAGGGCACAAGATTGTAGCTGAGGTAACAAGCTAAACGTCGAAGTCCACGTGGAACTACTAGCGAGACTGAAGCCTCTCTGCAAAACATAAAATAGGCAAACGTGAGTACAAATGTACCCAGCAAGACTTACATCAGAACTATCTACATATGCATCGGTATCAACAAAGAGGGTGGTGGAGTTTAACTGCAGCAAGCCAGCTTTGACTCAGTGGCTATCCTGAACTACGAATGCTGGTAACTCTTTTGAGGTGGCGCACACGAGTCCACATATTCACAATATCAATACACCACTATGGATCCGCTCCCGTCTCCCTACGAGAACGCCATCCATGGCACTCACGCTTATCTTGCGAGTTTTAGAGTATCCACTTTCACTTGTCTATGAACTATACAGGCAACCCAGAAGTCCTTTACCGCGGACACGACTATTCGAATAGATCATATTAACCCTGCAGGGGTGTACTTCTTCACACACGCTCTTGCCACTTACCACCATGTACACGTCATGTATCTCGGCAACCTTCAAGCGGAAGCCTGGCGAGGGAGTCGGCCATGACCTGACTAACCACACAAGTCTCTAGTCCAGGTTTATCGCCTATTCGGGTTCCATCCGCGAGGAGATCCGGCCGGAGTTTCGCTCACAGCCCCAAACGATGTGTGCAGGGTTCCCGAGACACCAAACGGGTGCCTGGTACACCATGCCACGGTGTATCTACTGCAACATAGCCCACCCCTAGGGTCAGCGCTATGCACGGCCCCCAACACATATCCTACAAACACCAGAAACTAGTTGCAACTCCTGGACAGAGAACAAGGCGGCTAATAAGTCGAGAGAGTCAATTAAGGATCCCAATGTGTGGTAGTAGTTGTTCATGGATCACAAACACATAACTCAGTTCCTGAGGACGGCTTCAATGAGACAACCCACCATGTACTCCTACATGGCCTCTCACCAATACCTTCACCAAATTGTGTTCACACACTTAGCTCTCAACAGCAGGACATGTTCACACACCTCTGAATCATCCCCGATGAATCAGACCAGACTCAACTCTAAGCAGTAGCAGGCATGACAAACAAACATAGATGAGTAGGCACATCAGGGCCCAAACAACTCCTACTCATGCTAGTGGGTTTCATCTATTTACTGTGGCAATGACAGGTCATGCAGAGGAAAGGGGTTCAACTACCGCAGCATGTAACAGTTGAATCGTTGTTGTCCTAATGTAGTAAAAGAGAGCAGAAGCGAGAGAGTGGGTTTGTATCAGAATGAACAAGGGGGTTTTGCTTGCCTGGCACTTCTGAAGATAATATAGTTCTTCATCGGTGTCATCGAACTCATCGTCGGGACGTCATCTACTGAGAGGGGACAAATACCGGCAACAGAGAGGAAGCACAATCAATGCAAGTGCAACAATATGATGCATGATCATGACATGGCAAGAATGTTATGATTTGCACTAATGTATCTAGCAACAATTTAAATGAAGTCCATATGAACCAAGGGTTCATATGCAAACTCCATATTTAGCATTTAAAATGCCATTTGAATGTTTTCACTTATACAGTAGGTATAAGTTGGTTTTTCATGCATGAAAGTAGCATAAATGGATAGATTGGATTTTTCTGATCATTTTTCATATATAAATTATTTGATTTGGAGCTACAGTTGAATTACTATGAATTTTAGAAGTTTAGGATATTTTCTGAAATAAATAAACCATTTCTGATTTATTTAAAATCCCAGAAAACATTTACAGCGTCAGCATGATGTCTGAGTGACGTCAGCAGGTCAACGGCCCGGTCCAGGTCAAACCTGACGTGTGGGGTCCACACGTCAATGACACACTAAACTAACTAACTTAGTTAACACTAACCTAGATTAAACTAATTAGATTTAAACCTAAGCTAGGTTAATTATCCGGGTAGGGCCCACATGTCATAGACCCAGGGGAGGACAACCCCCTAGTCAGCGAGGTCAAACTCGCCGGCGGCCCTTCGCCGGCGACGACAGAAACGGCGGGGCGGCTCGGGAATGCGCTACAGGGCACCATTCGAGGCGCCATTGGGCTCTACGGAAAGCTGGCGCAACAGCACATCCGTTGGCGGCCGTGGTTGGGCCTGGGGTGGCTGGAGTCGATGGCGGCGAGCTCGATTGCGGCCACCGGAGTTCGGGCGAGCTTGGGCTCGTCGCTAGGGGGCACGGCGAGGTGCGTGGAGTGGTGCTGCGGGCTCCTGCGAGTGCGGCGAAGACGATGGCGTGCTCGGAATCGAGCCAACGTGGCTGTGGCCATGACGGCGACGTGCGGTGGCGGCGGCGGGTGCGGCCGAGCTCGATGCAGGGCTCGAGAGCGAGAACATGAAGGATGGGGAGGTAGCTGAGCTCACGACGGTCAGGACGGAGCAGACGGCGAGGTCGGGGACGAGCTGGTGTGGCGATGACGGCGAAGGGGATCTCCGGCGGCATTCGGTGAAGACGAGGTCGAAGAAGACGAAGCAGAGCGTGCGAGCGCTCGGGGCTCGGCTAGCTCGACGTAGTGGACGACGGCGGAGCTCGTGGACACGGCAGCGAGGCGCGGGGACGACGGTGGACGCGGGTTTCACGGTGGCGCGGGCGCGGCTGCATCGGCCATGGTGGAAGAGGGCGAGGGAGAGGTGTTGGGGGAGAATGGACGTGTCCAGGTGGTTGGGGGGGCTACGTGGAGGTCGACCAGCGCGTCCAGGGCGAAGCGGCAAGCAGCTGGCGCCGTGGCGAGCTCGCGCACGCCAGCGTCACCTCCCTGCCTGCCTGGCGGGGACGAAGCAGCTGGCTGGCACGGGCCAGCATAGTGCTGGGCCGCCAGGTGGGCCGGCTGGTGGCTTTGCCAGGTAAGTTAGTTTTCCCTTTTATTTCCATTTTCTTTATTTCTGCAAGTTTGTGGCTTTTCGAAAAATAGCTAGGCAATTTCAAAAATCACCAAACTGCTCATGCCCACTGTATAGAGTATATCCAACATGGAACATTTCAGTTTGGGATTATTTGGACATTTAAAATATTTACTAGCATTTAAATGCCCAAATGCAAGTTACATATGATTTAATTCAATGACCTTATGATGACCTAGAAAATTGTGAACCAATTTTGGCAGAGGTTCTAACCCAAGACAAAAATGATGGACATTTTAGAAGGGCATTTCAGGTTCATTGAAAAAGATTTTAGTAAACCCTAGTTGTTTCCAGGGGGGTGCTGGGGGTTCTATCATCCCCATTTCAAGTTTCTGGAAAAGTTTAAACATGATGCAACACTCTAATGCATGAACTAGCTAGGGTGTGACAGTATCCCTCGCAGAAAGTAACAAAGGCGGAGAGGCACACCACCATGTTGGGGGTGAGGTGGTGCGGCTGCAGTCGGTAGAAATGGAGAAACTCGCAGAAGAAGCCGCTGGCCGGGAGCGCGAAGCCGCGGAGGAAGTGAGCGCGGAAAACGACGTACTCACCGGGCTCCGGCCGCGGCGAGATCTCCGGCTCGGGGGGGATGCGCACGCCCACGTTGTCGGAGCGAGGCAGCCTCCGCGTCGCGCGGAGGAAGTCGACATGGTCATCATGGATGTTGGACCCCAGCCATCCACTTTTCGCCATGGCACGGGGGCGGTGAGGAAGAGCTCGAAGGAGAAGAAGAAGACGGTGAGCGACGTGGCGACGACGCGAGGCAGCGGAGCCGCAACGGTGGCCGCGGCGGAGTGGCTGCTTTGGTGGAGCGGCGACTGCGGCTAGGCGACTGCGACCCGAGAGGCGGCCGCGGAAGCACTTCGGCGGCGGAGCAGCACCGTGGCAGCAATGGCGAAGGTAGAAGAAATAGTGGGGAGGGGGCGCGTGTGCGTTCTACCGCCCCTCCTCCTCCTCCCCCTCTTTATAACCGGTCGAAGCGAAGCCGAGGCGACGTGGGGGCGTGGGATTAACTGTGCCCCACGCCCCGCACGACCCCGCATATTCCGCGTGGTTATGGCGTGGTTAATGCGCCGCAGAAGGGCAACCACCCGCCTCGGCCGCAGCGGATCCGCGCGCGGGCCGAGGCCCTGTAGCGGCGGGCCCCGGCCTGCGGCGACGTCTCATCGCGCGCGTGGGATGGCAGGCCGGCATGGCCTACGGACGCCGCGTGGCGTGCGCACCACGGGCGGTGCCTTCTCGACTCCCACCTATCGATTCGAATTCCACCAGGCAGCCGTAGCCGCGGCCGGCTCCTAGCGTCCGGCTCCTCCCAGCCGGATGGAGCAGAAGGCGGAAGACCACTCGAAGGGGAAACTGCTGAGGCCCTCCGACTGCTAAAGCCGTAGAGCTTCACCAGCTTCGGGGACTACTGTTGGGGGGATAGACCCCAGGTAGCCTCATCAGCACTTAATTATATTTCAAGACATCGGGGCTGGCCAAGCCCCTCAGTCCGACTGGTCGTAAGACCGGCCTCCGGGACCGGAGGGCCGCCTCCTAAAAGATGGCGGGCCCCAAGAAAGCGGTTGAAGCTAGAAGGCCGCCTCCTAGAAGACGGCGCACTCCAGAAGGCGGCGAGGGTACGGGCCGGCTCCTAACAGGCGGCACGTCCCCTCCCTAGGAGTTTGAGCCCGACCAGGAGACAAGCTGGGGCATGGCCATAGTGGGCCATGCCTCCCCCAAATCACGGCTGCATGGCTACAGTAGGCGCCGCCAGGCGGCCGCCGACCCGCCCGGCGCGGCGCTGTAGCCATGGCGCGCCCGACACGGCCTCCGTCAGCACGGATGGCACCACAGTGAAGAGCCGTCAGCAGGGCCTGCAGGCGGCGTGCCCCACCTATCGGCTGGTTCCCCGGCAGCCGTCAAGACCTAGCAGAGGCGGGCCCCAGCAGCCGGCGGAGAACCCGGCCCCCATGGACACTGGCAGCCGGGGCCTACCACCCGGCCATATTACCGTTGTACCCCTGGGGGGTTAGCCTATAAAACCCCCCAGGCCACACCCATGCAAAGGGTTCCCCTCATGTTCCACTTCAGTTCTACACATACCATAGCCAGGGAGGGGAGAGAGCTAGCCTTGCCCTTCTTCCTCCTCTGGCCGAACAGCTCTAGGAGCATCATTGTACTCTTTGCTTCATAGTGATCATGCGGAGACCCCGCAGAGCAGGAGTAGGGGTTTCATCTCTTAGGAGAGCCCTGAACCTGGGTAGTTCTCGTGTCCGTCTGAGCTTGTGCCCACTCCCGCTTCCAGGACCCGACGACGATCTCATGGCCCCAACCATGATAAGCCACCCCCTGGCATATGTCGAGATTTTACCACGACACGGAGAGTGGGTCTATGGCGCACTCCGCGCCTCCCTTGGTCCCCGAAGAGGCTGAGGAGGTGCGGTCCCAAAGAACTCCTCCTCCGAACACGGAGGGGGAGGTAGATGTCGTAATGGCCGAGGTCAACACCTCGGTCACCGAAGACCAGGAGGGAGCGTGCCTCCTGGTTGACGAGGGAAAAGAGTCTGGGCCATCTGAACCCCCTCCATCGACCGCTCCTGAGCCTCCGAGGCCCTCGACGGCACAGATTCCTCCTAGCGGGGAGGGGGCCGGGGAGCCAACGCCAGCGCCAAACACCTTCGCACGGGCGGTGGTGGGCTGGCCGGACAAGTTGGAGGAGTTGGTGAGCAACTCCGTCATCGTTGAAGGGCACCGCACCCTTATGGGTGCGGTTATGCAGAGTTTTTGGTCCGTCCAATCCAGACTGAACGACGCCGTCCAAGGCCTTCTAACAGGCTTTGAGGTAAGTCAAGTAATGATCCTTCCTCAAAATGTGGTTATAGTTCTTAGTTTAAGTAGGCCGCATACATAGCAGCCCCCGAGACTCTGCCAGGATCTTCGAAGAGACCTTCAGAGGATCAAATTCGGTAGGTCGGTTAACAATGTCGACATTTCTGATGCTAATGCAGGCATCTTCCGTGGCCGCGGCTGCTAATGCCGTGGCGTTAGAGGAGATGGATCAAAAGCTCAAGCTTTCCGATCAAGAGCTGGACCTTGTCAACAAACGGCTTGACGAGGCGCAAGGTAAGCTATGTAAAAAGATGTGTATTTGCCAGATAGGGACTGGCCGGACCATTGACTGATCCTTTATCTTGATGATCTTGTAGCTGCTGCCGTCGAGGTCGAGGGCTTAAAGGAGGCCCTTAAGAAAGCTGAGGCCGAGGCAGTCGAGAAGAGGACAGCCGCTGAGAGGGCGGTGTCCGAGCTTGAGCAGGCCAAGCGTGCTGCTAAGCAGCATGAATCTCGGGTAATCGAGGTCCAAGGGGAGCTCTAGGATGCCGCTGAGAAGCTTGAGGCCCTTGAGAAGTGGCGGGAGGAGCAATCCTCCCGTCTGTCCAAGGCAGAGAAAGAGCTCCAGGAGGCGAGGAGTGATGCCCGAGGTGTCCGAGAGGAGCTTCGGCAAGCCGCAAAAATTGCCAATGGTAAAAAATATTTATTGCAGAGTGTGTTCGGAGGCAACAGATTCGCCCTGCTGATGAGGGTCTGGCGCTCCGTAGGCATCTTCGCTAAACTCCCGAAGAATGCGGCGGCCGCGGCGAGGCACTATGCCACTCACGAGGAGGATTCCATGCAGCGGCTCTTTTGGTCATAGTTTCCGGACTCCGAGCGTCCTCCCCTCCTCAGCGATCAAATGAAGCAGCTGATGGAGATGCATCGGATGTTCGAGCTAGCCTTGAAGGACCACTGTGTCAGCCTGTGGCCGGCTGAGCCCATTCCGAACACCTAATTCGACCTTGTGCAAATGCTGCGGGAGGCGCCGCTCCGAATTGACGCCGTGAAGCAGTCGGCTTGCCTTGAGGGGGCGAGGCTCGCGTTTGCGAAGACCATGGTTCATTGGCCAAGGATTAATCCAATGGAGATGGCCACTGGTCCTTCGCCCCAGGGGAAGGATCATCGCCGCCCCGACCAGTACTTCGCGCAGGTGATGACCGGAGCGCGGGCGATAGAGGGCCAGTGTTTGAAAAAGGTAATGCTTGAGTAGATGTAGCAAGCTTGTACCAAGTGGGATTTATGCTTTATTATGCGACCGGCAAACTTAGTGATTAAATTTTGACTCCTGTGTGGCCGTATGTTTAGTTCTAAAAGCTACCAGTCGTCAGCTTCAGCCCCCAAGTGAATATCACGAAGGGTGTTTTGTTTCCGCACTGTTACCCTTAGCCAACGTCTTGGTGCTCGGAGGCGGTAGTGCGGGAACAAAACTAGGCGATCAGACTATTCGGTTTTACTGCTTTCACTTAGCCTTAGGAGCTTTACGGTGGGGACTAGGGACTAGCCCCCGGTGTATTTGTGATGTACTTGGGGGTCGAAGCCTGCCCTTTCCGATCACATGGTTTGTGTTAAGACGAATCCTTCGTGTGACACGGTGAAATCGCCAATGATTTTTAGAGTCCAACCTCGTCATCGGATCGCAGACCCGTTCGCGCTTACTATGACGATCAGTTTTCGCCTTTTTCCTCCTGAGGTACTTAACCGGGCGAACCAGTAGTACAATCGCAGGGGTTCTCCCTTTGCCCTCTTAGCCGAACAAGCGGAACATAAGGGGCAAACACAGGAGCTGGGCAACCCAACTATTGACCCAAGACATAGTTCAGAATAGATGCATATAGTGCAATATCCAAGACGCCAGACACCTAGCGGGAAGCGGTGCCAGACTTAAAGATATTGAGCTAATGTATAAATCGAACTCGTAAGTGATTAATATATTTTCATGCCGGGCTGTTCGAAGAGCGAGGAGAGAATCAGAAAGGGACAGAAAAATTGCAAGATGCAGATATCCGAACACCATAAAGGGTATTTTTATTATTTCTCGTAAGCTCAGGACGTCTAACCGTACAATTCGAACTGCGAAGGCAGTACTTGCAAGAGAGAAAGAAAAAGAAAATTTACAGAGTAAAGGTTGACGTAGGGCCTTGATGCGTGAGTTGAAGCCTTCACTGTGCCCTGCTGCACGTCTGCGCCTTTGCTTCTGATAGGTGGGGGTTGGGACCTTCGATGAGACCTTGATGGGCGAGGACCCTGCCGATGAAGCTTTAAACTTGGGGGTATCCGGAATTGGTCCCCGGGTCGTCCGAAGACGAGGTAATTCTGAAGTTCGGTTTAACCGAACATGTACTTCGGATTAATGTATGCCTCACGGCTGCCCATGGTATTTTGAGTGTGAAGTTGTGCTGACGAGGCACGTGAAGCGTGAAGAATGTGGGCATGCCATGGGGCGCGTATCCCTATTTGCGGTGAACGTATGCGGGTTCCCATGATGGGGAACGGGTTCGAACCCGTTTACTGTTGTCACTGGCCCTTACAGTGGGTCAGCATCCGGGCCTATATGGGCCGGTGTGTTCTTCGGCCGCTAGGGCCGCAGTGTGCTCTTCGGTTCGAAGTGAGCGTTCTGTGTTGCCGTTGGTGGTTATGACGCCCGAAGGACCAGGCATTTTCAACTTGAGGTACGCGTAGTGCGGAATGGCATTGAATTTAGCGAACGCTGTTCAGCCGAGGAGTGTGTGATAGCCACTGTGAAAAGGTGCAATATCGAAGATCAAGTCCTCGCTTCGGAAATTATCTGAAGATCCGAACACCACTTCGAGTGTCACGGTGCCCGTGCAGCGGGCCTCCACCCCCGGAATGACTCCCTTGAAGGTGGTGTTTCTGGGTTTAATCCTTGATGGATCGATCCCCATTTTCTTCACTATATCCTCGTATATCAAATTGAGGCTGCTTCCTCCGTCCATTAGGACTCTAGTGAGGTGGAATCCATCGATGATGGGGTCCAGCACTAGGGCTGCAGACCCTCCATGTCATATACTAGTGGGATGATCCCTGCGATCGAACGTGATCGGGCAGACTGACCATGGATTGAACTTCGGCGCTACTGGCTTGATGGAGTATACGTCCCGTAGCGCTCGCTTCCTCTCCTTCTTCGGTATGTGGGTTGCATAGATCATGTTTACCATCTTGACCTCGGAAGGGAAGGGTTTCTGGCCTCCACTATTCGGCCTGCGGGGCTCGTCATCGTCCTTGCTTCTTGGGCTTTTGCCCGAGTCTTCGGCTGTGAGTTTGCCGGCCTGTTTGATCACCCAACGATTTTGGTTGGAATGGTTGGCGGGCTTCTCTGATGTGCCGTGGATCTGGCAAGGCCTGTCCAGAATTGTGTCCAGGCTAGACGGGCCATCACTGTTGCCTTTAGGGGCTTTCTTTCGGGTTTCGGAATCTGGCATTTACTGCCGTAACCTCACCCCCGCCGTCATTGTGGCGACATTTATTCTTGCTGCGTCGGGGCTTTCCATTTCTGTCCCGAACCTCTGAGGTACCGGGTGTGTCTGGGTTGGTGTTCTTGCGAGCCAGCCAACTGTCTTCGCTCGCGCAAAAGCGGGTCATGAGGGAAGTAAGGGCTGCCATAGTTCTTGGTTTGTCTTGGCTGGGCTGCCATACAAGCCATTCGTCCTTGACACTATGCTTAAAGGCAGCCAAGGCTTCGGCATCCGGACAGTCAACGATCTAATTTTTCTTAGTCAGGAATCGGTTCCAAAATTGTCGGGTAGATTCTCTGGGTTGTTGCGTGATGCGATTTAAGTCATCAGCATCCGGAGGCCGGACATAGGTGCCCTGGAAGTTTGCTCGAAAAGCGTCCTCAAGCTCTTCCCAGTAACCTATAGAGTCTTCAGGAAGGCTGTTCAGCCAGTGTCGAGCTGGTCCTTTAAGCTTGAGAGGTAAATATTTAATGGTGTGGAGGTCATCTCCTCGCGCCATGTGGATGTGAAGGAGGAAATCCTCTATCCATACAGCTGGATCTGTGGTTCTGTCATATGATTCGATGTTCATAGGCTTGAAGCCTTCTGGGAATTGGTGTTGCATTACCCTCTCTGTGACGCACAGGGGGTGTGCGGCGCCCCAAACTCGGGCTACGTCACGACGGAGGTATTCGGCCCTCCTACTCTGCTGCTGCTCCCGGACTCGATTGTTTCGGTTTAACTGATCGTAGTATCCTTCCCGGTATGCGGGCAGATCCTCTCTGGGTCCATAGATGGACCTGGTACGGCCTCCACGAGCATCTAGGTCATGGCAAAGGTCGTACTCGTAAGTGGGCCGCACCTGATCCTTGCCATGATGGCGAGGTGGGGCGGCTGGATGTTCGGCCTCATCAGCTTCCCTGTCCCGCCCTCTAGGGGGTCGGTCTGGCTGTTCGGCATTTGTATATGTCGGGCATGTTGGCTCTATAGCCTTGTCGTCGAACTGGGGCAATAGCCTTCATTTAGGATAACTCCTGGTTGGCTGATCGCGGCCGTACCCCTCTTCGGCAGCTAGGACTTTAGTCCATCGGTTGTTGAGGGTGTCCTGTTCAACCTTGGTTTTGCGTTTTTGCTTCTTTAGGATGCGGGGGGTGGCTAAAAGCCTCCGCTTGAACCGTTCTTGCTCCAGAGGGTCTTCGGGGATGATAAAATCGTCCTCCCCGAGACTGGACTCCTCTTCAGAGAGTGGGAGGTAGTTGCTATCCTTGGAGTCTTCGTGGCTTTCCAGATTGAGCGGGTCCTCCTGCCCCACGGGGTCATCCTGATGATGCTCGTTGGCTGCGTCTCCGGTGAGGTCATCCGTATTATTTACGGTGCCGTTCTCCACCGAGTCTATGTTGCTTGCGTGGCTTTGACGTTTTTTGATCGACGGCACTGTTTTCGGCGTTTGGGAGGCTCATCTCTGGGCTTGCCTCGGTCCTGCTCAGGAGTGCCATTGCCATCCTTTGGGGTGTCCACCATGTAAATGTCGTAGGTGGATGTGGCCGACCAGCGGCCCATGACGGGGGGACCGACCTCAGCATTAGCCGCGGTTACGTCCTCCTCGTCCATGTATTCGGCATTGTCTGAATTATAGTCTAATATATTAGTTAAATCTTTGATAGTTGCTACCAAATGGGTGGTGGGTGGGGCGCAAAATTCCCTATCGAACGCCTCGAAGGGTCGGTGATTGAAGGCGGAGGGCAGGTTCTCCTGGATAGTCATTTTCTGAATTCGGTCTAGCGCATCGTTCAAAATATCAAGGGTTGCCGGACTTGAGGGATCTAGGCTGGACTTTGTGGTGACGAAGCGGAGGTCGGTCTGTGTCTCAACCGATCCTTGGTCCCGGGCGGACCTAACTTCAGGATTCGGGACCGAAACCTCGAGGGGCACCAGATTGTCCTCGGAAACTGAGGGTGTTCTTTGACCCTCCTGTGCACCTTCCACGCCATTGTTTGAGGTCAGGTCGTTTTGGGCCAGGGGTGACCCCTGGCCGCTATTCGCCGACTCAGGGTGTGGGCTCGAGGCCAGCAAGGTGTTGTGGGGGAGGAGCTCGGCCGAGATCGAATCTTGGCTTTTGACCTCTGGTTCTGCCTCGAGGGCCGAGGATAAATCCTCCACCGATGTGAGCTCGGTTGACGGTGGGGTAAGGTCCCCTCTCTCAGGGAGTCCTTCCTGGCTCAAAGCCGTTTGGTGGACTGGGGCCGATTCACAGATCGGATCAGAGGTGTACGTCAGAGCAGGCGCGACAAGGCCGGCGGGGGTGGTGAATCCGGTGAAAACCAAATCCCCTCGCGCATCAGTAACGTACTCCAAATTTCCGAATCGAATCCGGTGTTCGGGAGCAAAGTTGTTGACCTGGTCAAGACGGCCGGTCAAATCAGCGTGCAGTACGATGCTGCCAAAAGCGAAGAGTTGTCCAGGGACGAAGAGATCCATGGAACTGATGTCCTCTTTAAGGACTAAGTGAACCATCGATCCTTCTGGTGATCCAACATCGGAACTCTCAATGAAAGCACCAATGTCGGTGTCAAAATCGGCAAACCTCGGGGTAGGGGGTCCCGAGCTGTGGATCTAGGATCGATGGGTAATAAGGGACAACGAACACAATGTTTACCCAGGTTCGGGCCCTCTCGAAGAGGTAATACCCTACGTCCTGCTTGATTGTATTGATTGTATAACGTGGTTTACAGAGTAGATCTACCTCAAGATCAGTATGAGCTAAGCCCTAGGCTATGGGGGGATGAAGATAGCTCTCCCCCTAATGACTACAACCCTCGGTTTATACAGACACCGATAGGGTTAGCGTTACCGAAGATAGATTACAACAAGAGGGAAACAGATCTCGTCCACCCTTGACTTGGAGGGCACACCACGGCTTCACAGGTCTCCGGTCACCACACGGCTCCACTAGTCCGGCCCATGCACAATGGGCCGTCGCCCCGAGGACCCCTTAGTCCATGACTCCCTCATCACCCGTCCTGGCTTTTGATTTTAAGTCACCAGTATAATTTTGGCTATAATCCGCAATTATAATCTTTTCAATGATTGTTTATAACCATAAGTCTCTGGGTTGTAACCCAGCCTGAATTCGAGCCTTAAAAGCTGGTCTTTTGTTGAGCCTTAAAAGCCGACTCATGAATTATATTATTGTGCATATTTGCAATTTTTGCAGGGGTTATCAATTCTTGATTTTTACAAAGGTTATAAGCCACCGGGTTACATCCCGGAGTACAATGGATGCGCATTAAGTCACCATTGGCCAAGAGCCACCGGGTATTTAACTCCGGATTTACTTGTCAACAGACAAGGTCTTGTGATTATAAGTTGCCAACAAGCAAATTGCTGAGTCTTTTCACAGCTATGTTGGGTTGATGATAAGTACAATTGTTCAAAGGATAAATATTCATTACAGTTGCATATCAAGCACCGATTTTCATACCGGATTATATTATTCAAATCTTTAATAGCCAAACATGGCTGGATTTTCATTATGGTTGTCATAACTAGTATTCAATGATTGAGGTTTTCATACCGGATTATATTATTCAAATCTTTAATAAACAAACATGGTTGGAATTTCATTATGGTTATCATAACCAGTATTGGATGATTGAGGTTTTCGAAGGCCCCTTCAGAGCAATGGCTATTATTCCTTCATCTAAGAATACCAGTTCACAACAGAGAGCATGGTTCAATATTGATATGCAAAGCATTCAGCAATATCGTCCAGATAGTGGATATGATTTCTTCTACAATGGAAGGAATAGTCCCAAGTCGTTGCAGGCATATGACCCGGCACTTGAGGCTACATTATTCAAATCAAGATTATATCAAGTATGCAAGTCCCATGTCACTGCAAGCATGCACCATGGCACTTGGGGGCTAATGCAAGGTCATTTTTAACTCGCCTCATTGAAGACCCGACCCATCACATAGTGATGAGCCAGCCCTTGGGGGCTAATAATTGCTCTTGTTAAAAATTCAAAGTACACAAGCCTTAATCCATTATATCAAAGGTAACCCAAAACTTGGGGGCTACATCATATGATGTTATTTTTAATGAAGTACACGTAGAGTCCCAACTCAGTATTATCTTATTGAGCCGGCCCTTGGGGGCTAGACATTGCTGCTCAAAGTCTACATAGGCAGATCTACAAAGTCCCTGCTCATTATTGCATAATGACCCGACACTTGGGGGCCACGCACGGTGATGTTGAGTTCTTGGAGGTATCTCTCCCAGGGATCAAGAAGCTCACAATTGGTTAGACAAAGAAGAACTGGCACAGAGGAATCGTGCACGATAACCCGTTATGGACAACCTTGGGACTTCATGCACGGGAATTCAGTCTAATCTTCATCAAAAAAATAACGATGGCTCCATCGCCGCACCGGACGACTCGTATGTCTACTGGATGTGGTTGATCGTATCTACTGGATGTATGGAATTTTTCCGGCCAGCATTCAGAGATTTGAATCGCCCGGACTTGAGATCGACGGAATCATCATTGTCAGCGTCGGTCGTCTCCACTTTTTTTTGGCTGTCCGTATTGTTGTCTAATTTGATCGGTTCCAGGGCAAACTTTGCATTGTTCTACTCAAGACTTGGGGGCTACAGGTGATATGCATATAAGGGAGGAACATCTTCAAGTTCTCAGTTTTGAGTAAACCAAGTATCATATTCTTATTGGAGGAATTTGCAAAGTTTATTTCCTCCAAGCTATTCATAGAAAGGCTTGGAGAGCCTACTCAATGAGTGGAAGCTATATTTACAAGAGCAAGCACCAAGTTGCCATAAGATTGACCCGGCTTCAACAACAATCATGACCCGGTTTCATCAGCTTTTATAACCCGGCAGTTTTGGTGATTGTAACTCGACAAGTTCTACATCTTCAAGCTGGCTGAACATCAGATGAATATTTCAAAGACCAAATTTTTTGTCAAGTCAGAGCATTGGAGGCCGACTCAGATGGATTACTTTTCACAATGTTTTTCCACAAGAAAACAACGTCAGCAAATTGACTATGAAGCTGGCCTATTGACCCGGACTTTACAGAAGAAAGGAAATGACAAGGAGTTAAGGATGATCTGGTGCCGGTTCAGAAGAATTTTTAACCCGGAGCACAACCTGTCAAATTTGTTCTTGTGTTTATTTTGCAGGATCATTTTAATATGGATAAATCCAAATTAAACTGGGGGCTAATGTTTGGGTTATACCCCGTTGTATGACCCTACCTGAAGTATGACCCGGCCGAGACTTGGCGACTCACGGCAGACCCACTCTGACCTGGCGACTCACTAGTGACCCGCCCGCAGTTGGCGACTAATTGGTGACTCGGCAGGCGGGTCAGAGGAACGACAAGACCTGGTGGCCCAGAAGGCGGCTCATGGGAAGGCCGACTCAGGTTATGGTGGGCCGGTTTAAGAGGAAAAGCATAAGGAATATTTTTCTTACAAGGGAAGCAAGAAGCAAGACTAGGATTCCGCTTGTAATAGAATAGTCCTAATCCTACTAGGACTCCACATGTAACCCGCCCCTCCAACTTATATAAGGAGGGCAGGGCACCCCAAGAGGGACAAGTTAAGACAGACAAGTCAATAGCTCTCGAGATTGAGGTAGCGAAAGAGCACCCTTGTAATCGTGAGCATCATGATCAATATCAATGAAGCATGATTTTTTACCTCCACCATGAGGGGCTGAACCTGGGTAAAAACCTCGTGTCTCTCGATTCCGACCAACCCCTTCAAGCTACTACCTAGTTGCATTGGCCTCACGACTAAGTCCTTACACTAGGACATTTGCCGTGACAAAACCACGACAGGTTTAATATCTCCTTCGAAGAACAACATTAGACGCATTCTGATCCAGACTCAGGCGAAAAGCCTCCGCCCTTATACGCTGTGACTCGGCGTCCATCAGAGCTCGTTCCGTTGCCATCCTGGCTTTCTCTGCATTAAGCTCCTCCTGAGCCTTGGCCACCTCATCACACACCTTTGCAACCTCTGCATTATGCTGTGTTTGATTCGCCGTAGTAACCTCTGTTTCTAACAGGGTAGTCAAAGTACCCAGGAGCTCCGATAAAACCTGAGCCGGCGGCCGAGCTGACCCGCCGGCCCCAGCCGTCACAGCAGCAGTTGAACCAGACATCATAGCTGCCGCTGTTGATGAGTTGAGAGCCGGCCCTGTAGCAGCCATAAAGATAGCAGCTCGATACGGTGGCTCATAGGGATCCGGAATACTGTCACCATTGGAATAGCCTCCAAGCCCGCCGTCTTGAAGCTGGTAGATCGACTCCGTCTCTCTAATTGAGGACTCATCACCTGAATAGATTAGAGTCTCTCCTCTCGACACAGAATCCTCTACAGGGTCCATACCATGCGCGAATCCAATGAAGACATGCTTCCGGCCAGGTTGAACACTGGCAGGTCGCGCACACCAAGCCAGCTCGACGATGTCGATGCAGATATCCGGCTCAGGCTCTGATCCGCCAATCTTGCCGATGAAGACGTGAATCCCACGGAAGGGGACCCGGTACCCGTACTCGATTGAGTCGGCCTCGGGGCCCGAGCCAGCATCGTCGATGTAGAGCTTGCCGTGGCAACTCTTAGTCATCCGGCCCACGACGTATCCCTCGATCCCTGGGAAGGATCCCTTCAAGAACTCGAAACCACCATGCGCTGGCCCCACGGTGGGCGCCAACTGTCGTGGTTTTGTCACGGCAGATGTCCTTGTGAAAGGACTTAAGCGTGGAGCCATCGCAATGTAAGTTAGCTTAAAGGGGTTGATCGGGACGAGAGACACGAGTTTTGTAACACCCCAGATGTAAAACTTCCATAATTGGCAATATAGCCATGTTGATCTCCATCCAATTCCATTTGGGGTTCCATCTTTTGGTCTCATTTTGTTTTGTTATGTTGTTCTACTCATTTCATTGCCATGCTTACCTTGTCATATTGCTTTTGCGCTTCTTGTCATATTCCTTATTGCCATCATATGTTTGCGTCATGTGCATATCAATGTTGTGTTGTGCTTATGTCAACTTGCATTTCCATGATATGCATGCATGATATGGTGTTGCATGTTCTATGTGTGATCCATGCATCACCACCTCCCCTTCTCTTTCTTTCTTTTTGCAAGTGCCTTTTTACCCTCCTTCATTAATGTTCAACTTTGCCTCAATATTCTATCGCCATGTCCTAAACCTCCCTGCCAAGTTTCATCCCATTTGGAGTTGATTTGGTTAAGTTTAAAAATGCCTCAAGCTTGAATTTTATTCAAACTTGTTTTATTTTTCTACCTATAAAATGTCCAACTCAATTTATTCAAATTCTTCTTAAATCCAGGGTCCTGAGGATATTTTCATATATCCCAAAAACCCCTCCAATCCTTCTGTGCTTTTTGACCTTTAATTTCTGTTTGAAGAAATAGAAAAGAGCCAGAGGGAGAGAGAGAGAGCAGCAGCCTAGTGTAGCAGCCATCAACCAGCGCCTGCAGCCCAGCTCACGCAGCAGTAGCAGCCCATCGAGCCCGCTAACGCCAGGAACTTGTCTTCCCTGTACGGCAGCTCATCCAGACGCGCCACGTCGATGTCCGGTCGATTTGACGGCCGGAGAAGCCCCCTAGACCCCTATAAAGTTGTCCCCGGTGCCCTAGGGTCTCCCCTCGTCCGTTTTCCCCTCCTCTCCTTCCATCGCCGCCGCCAGGTAAGGCTAGCCACGCCACGCCGTCGCCCTGCCACCATGCTCCGGCCGAGCTTGAGCTCGAGCTCGAAGTAGCTCGTCGCTGCGCCTCCGACCCCATCGGCCACCATGGAGAGGAACTCCAAGTACCTCTCCGTCTCCTACCTCGACGCACCCGACGCCACGGTCCCTGGATCTACCTCCCCGTTGTCCTCTGCTTCCATCTTCTTCTCGGTCAGGACCACGCCAAGGTTCAGAGGTCGACCGCGTCGCCGTAGGCTCGTCTCCGTCACCGTCTTCTTGTCCTAGGGTAAGGAGGTATACCCGGCTTCCTCAATCCTCCTTCTCAACTCTGGATGATCCCCGTAGGAGATGCTAGGATCGCGCCTTCGCCATGATCTTGATGATCCGGAGAAGCCCAAATTTTGATGTAGTTGCTGTTCTACCGTAGCGTGCCCGAGTGTTCCCCGTTCTGGATCCCCTCGCGCACCACGACCTGCTCGCATCCCGTGCTTGTGCCGCAGCTCAACTCCGCTTTGCCTCGTTTTAGCTTCGCCTCGCTGCACCTAGCCGCCATGGACGCAAGTTCATGTGGGCGCACACCCACACATGCGCGCATGCACACGCACGACCCGTAGCAGCACTGCCTCCCAATCCCGCAACCCCCGCCGGTGCTCCACTGCTCCGGTGGTCGCCATCGTTGCCCGCCGGCGCTGTCACCATCTTCCCCGTGCGGTGGAGAAGAAGGCTCGTCCTTCCAATGCTTCAAAAAGGGCCGAGCCCCTTCCTGGTCACGTACGCATGCATAGCCCGACTGGTTGCTCCAGCGCGCTCTGTAGCAGGAGGTCTCGGGTTCGAGTCCCAGGCTGTGCATATTTTGCTGGGGTCTTTTATTTGTTTTAGCGTGACACTGACTGCAGGGCCATGCCTGTCATCCTCTAGTAACCGCTCCCTCCTTTTTTTTATTTTTTATTTTTTTTAGCCCAGCGAGTTTTCCACTTATGGTAAGTCCCCGTTTTCCATTTCGGGCAAGTCCATTTCTGGACGTTTCCAAATAAGGAAAATGCCATTTCTGTCATATTCCATTTAGGGCAGTTTTTAGCTTATTGCACTTGTGATGATTTTTCTACAGCAACCCCAACATATTATATATGTTTTTGGGGTAGAAAAACCCCACCTTTCCAATGGTGGCATTAGTTTCTGCATTTGAGCAAGTTCATGAACCTGTCATTTTGCATCATGTTGCTTGTGCATTGCACCGTGATTGATTGTTGTTCCGTTGCTCGTGTTCTTGCTTTGGGTAGAGCCGGGAGACGAGTTCGCGAACGAGGAACCTGTTGAGTACGCTTACGAGGATCAAGCTTTCGACAACTCTGAGAACTTTGCAGGCAAGATGACCATTACCCTCGATATCACTTCTATCTTTGCTTGCTAGTTGTTCGCTCTATCGCTATGCTTGCGCTACCTACCACTTGTTTATCATGCCTCCCATATTGCCATGTCAAGCCTCTAACCATCCTTTCCTAGCAAACCGTTGTTTGGCTAAGTTACCGCTTTTGCTCAGCCCTTCTTATAGCGTTGCTAGTTGCAGGTGAAGTTGAAGTTGGTCCCATGTTGGATCATGGATATTTTGGGATATCACAATATCTCTTAATTAATAAATGCATCTATATACTTGGTAAAGGGTGGAAGGCTCGGCCTTATGCCTGGTGTTTTGTTCCACTCTTGCCGCCCTAGTTTCCGTCATACCGGTGTTATCTTCCTTGATTTTTTGCGTTCCTTACGCGGTTGGGGTTATGGGACCCCCTTGACAGTTCGCTTTGAATAAAACTCCTCCAGCAAGGCCCAACCTTGGTTTTACATTTGCCTCACCTAAGCCTTTCCCTTGGGTTTTCGCGAGCCCGAGGGTCATCTTTTAAACCCCCCGGGCCAGTGCTCCTCTGAGTGTTGGTCCGAACTGGGCAGCCTGCGGGGCCACCTCGGGGAAACTTGAGGGCTGGTTTTATTCGTAGCTTGTCCCATCCGGTGTGCCCTGAGAACGAGATACGTGCGACTCCTATCGGGATTTGTCGGCACATCGGGCGGTCTTGCTGGTCTTGTTTTACCATTGTCGAAACGTCTTGTAACCGGGATTCCGGGCCTGACCGGGTCTTCCCGGGAGAAGGAATATCCTTCGTTGACCGTGAGAGCTTGTGATGGGCTAAGTTGGGACACCCCTGCAGGGTATAAACTTTCGAGAGCCGTGCCCGCGGTTATGTGGCAGATGGGAATTTGTTAATGTCCGGTTGTAGAGAACTTGGCACTTGACTTAATTAAAATGCATCAACCGTGTGTGTAGCCGTGATGGTCTCTTTTCAGCGGAGTCCGGGAAGAGAACACGGTTTGTGTTTTGGTTGTGCGTAAGTAGTTCCAGGATCACTTCTTGATCACCTCTAGCTTCACGACCGTTGCGTTGCTTCTCTTCTCGCTCTTACTTGCGTATGTTAGCCACCATATTTCGCTTAGTGCTTGCTGCAGCTCCATCTCATTACCCCATCCTTCCTATAAGCTTAAATAGTCTTGATCTCGCGGGTTTTGAGATTGCTGAGTCCTTGTGACTCACAGATACTATCACAACAGTTGCAGGTGCCGATGATACCAGTTCAGGTGACGCAACCGAGCTCAAGTGGGAGTTCGATGAGGACCTTGGGTGTTACTATGTTTCAATTCCTGATGATCAGTAGTGGTGCCCAGTTGGGACGATCGGGGATCTAGCAGTTGGGTCTATCTTCCTTTTCATTTGGATATTGTCCGTAGTCGGACTATGTGTGTAATCTGATTGATGTATGACTTATTTATGTATTGTGTGAAGTGGCGATTGTAAGCCAACTCTTTATCCCTTTCTTGTTCAGTAGATGGGATTGTGTGAAGATGACCCTTCTTGCGACTAAACCACCATGCGGTTATGCCTCTAAGTCGTGCCTCGACACGTGAGAGATATAGCCGCATCGTGGGCGTGACAAGTTGGTATCAGAGCGCATCCCCGACTTAGGAGCCCCCTACTTGATCGAATCACTGACGTTGTCGAGTCTAGAACAAAAATGTTTTGAGTCTAAGGATTATATATATATCGGAGAGTAGGATTCTTTTTACTCCCAGTCCCTTCGTCGCTCTGGTGAGGCCTCTTGACGTAGATGTTTTGTCTTTCCTCCCCTCAAATCTCACTAATTTTTTTTTTAGGAACACGCGGGTATCTTGGGATCGTTCCGATATTCTTGTGACGAGAACATTGTTCTTGGTGCCTCCTGACATTTAGGGGTTGTGGCAGTGTCCCGGGGAGTTGAGCTCCGAGGTGTTGTCGTCACAATTTTATCGTTGCAGTTCTGTATTACCTGAGTTCGCCGACATCGAAAATCTCTTTTATGCAGTTGTTGGTGAGATAACCTCGATGCCACCCAGTACTGGGGCGGGAGTTCGGGAGTATTGCCATAACTCGTATAACGGATGCTTTTCGAAGGTTGAGGTACACGATTTTCGGAGTTTTCTTGGTTATGTGTTGACGGATGGATACAGCTGGATGTAGGGATTGTTAGTTTGGGTGAGATATTATGCTTCCCCTATATCCCCAACACCAGATTGCATAACCAGAAAGTTTCGGGAGTTTATAGGTGGGAATTCTAGTAGCTCTAGTTTTTCTTCTCGCAGATATTTGGTTTGTGATTGGGTAATCCTTACCACTTATTTGTTCCAGTCATACTTTGTTATTTCATTCATCAATCTCTTATCAACTGGCTTCTCACCTTAATGGACGTGTGCTGTTAACTTTGGAATTCATTCGTTCAATCCTTGTTCGAATGTTTATTGTAAAGACTATATGTTGCAATTTCTGTCCATTGATTCAGCTTGTCTATCTATCTATCTATCATGATTCTAACGGATGTCACCCTCTTCAGGATGGCTCCTCCAACGCGTCTGAATCCGGACCGCAATGATGGGGATCAGTCGAACCCCTACACCAATGAATTCATCCTGGTCTATCTCGACGATATCCTGGTTTTCTCCAAGAATAAGAAGGATCATGCCAAACACTTGCGATTGGTGCTCGACAAGCTCAGAGAGTATCAATTCTATGCGAAGTTTTCCAAATGTGAGTTCTGGCTTGATGAAGTTCTTTACCTTGGTCATATCATCTCTGCCAAGGGCATTTCTGTCAATCCGAAGAAGGTTGCTTCAATTGTCAACTGGGAGCCTCCACAGAATGTCAAGCAGCTCCGCAATTTCCTTGGTCTTGCAAGCTATTGCCGAAGGTTTGTTGAGAACTTCTCGAAGATCGCTAAGCCTCTTTCCAACCTCCTTCAGAAGCACGCCAAGTATGTCTGGTCTCCTGAGTGTGACGTTGCTTTCAACACCCTCAAAGAGAAGCTTGTCTCAGCTCCTGTCTTAACTCCTCCTGATGAATCCAAACCATTCGAAGTTTTCTGTGATGCTTCTCTTCAAGGTCTCGGTGCAGTCTTAATGCAAGAGAAGAAAGTTGTGGCTTATACCTCTCGTCAGTTGAAGCCCAATGAAAGGAACTACCCCACTCACGATCTTGAGTTGGCGGCAGTTGTCCATGCATTAATAACTTGGAGACATCTATTGTTGGGAAGGAAAGTGGACATATTCACCGATCACAAGAGTCTTAAATATATCTTCACTCAACCCAACCTCAACCTCAGACAGACTCGTTGGGTCGAAATGATTCAAGAGTACAATCCAAGTATTGAATATACTCCAGGCAAGGCCAATGTCATTGTAGATGCTTTGAGCATAAAGGCTTATTGCAACAGCTTAATCCTCAAGCCATTCCAACCGGATCTTTGTGAAGCTTTCCGCAAACTCAATCTCCAAGTGGTTCCTCAGGGTTTTCTTGCCAACCTTCAAGTCACTCCAACTTTGGAAGACCAAATTCGTGAGGCACAACTCCTTGATACCATGGTGAAGAAGGTGAAACACGGTATTGCCAAGGGCCTTTCCAAATACAAGTGCTATCGCATTGATGACAAGGACACCTTATTCTTCGAGGACCGGATTGTGGTTCCTAAAGGTGATCTAAGGAAGGTCATAATGAATGAAGCGCACAATTCTCTTTTGTCCATTCATCCTGGCAGTTCGAAGATGTACCATGACCTCAAGCAGTCATATTGGTGGACTCGAATGAAGCGAGAAATTGCTCAATTCGTGAATGAATGTGATGTCTGTCGAAGGGTGAAAGCAGAACACCAACGACCAGCTAGTCTCCTCCAACCTCTTGCTATTCCAGAATGGAAGTTTGACCATATCCAAATGGACTTCGTTACTGGATTTCCAAAGTCCAAGCGTGGGAATGATGCTATTTTCGTCATCATCGACAAGCTTACCAAAGTGGCTCATTTCCTTCCAATCAAAGAATCCATCACAGCAGCTCAGTTGGCAGAGCTATACACCTCCAGGATTGTCTCCTTGCATGGTATTCCGCAGTTGATCTCTTCAGACCGTGGAAGCATTTTCACTTCTAAGTTCTGGGACTCCTTTCAGAAGGCCATGGGCACCAACATTCGTTTCAGCACAGCTTTCCATCCTCAAACTAGTGGCCAAGTCGAGCGAGTAAATCAAATCCTTGAAGATATGCTCAGAGCTTGTGTCATCTCCTTCGGTATGAAGTGGGAGGATTGCCTCCCATATGCCGAGTTCTCCTACAACAACAGCTTCCAAGCAAGTGCGGGCAAGGCCCCATTTGAAATTCTATATGGCAGGAAGTGTCGTACTCCTCTCAATTGGTCCGAGACTGGTGAACGCCAACTGCTTGGCAACGATTTGATCTCAGAGGCTGAAGAAATGTGCATAATCATACGTAAAAATCTCAAAGCCGCGCAATCGCGCCAGAAGAGTTACTATGATAGCAAGCACCGTGACTTGGCTTTCGAGATCGGAGACCATGTCTACCTCCGCGTCTCTCCAATGAAAGGCACTCGTTGCTTCGGTATCAAAGGGAAGCTTGCCCCGAGATATGTGGGTACTTTCAAGATCATTGGCAAAAGAGGCGACCTCGCCTATCAACTTGAGCTTCCATCCAACTTCGCAAATGTGCACGATGTGTTTCACGTGTCACAGCTTCGCAAGTGCTTCAAGACGCCTGAGCGCACTATCAACTTTGAAGAGATTGACCTCCAAGAAGATCTGTCTTATCATGAGCACCCCATTGCTATTCTTGAAGAAACTGAGCGCAAGACTTGCAACAAGTCAATCAAATTCCTGAAAGTTAAGTGGTCGCACCATTCCGACCGAGAAGCCACCTGGGAGCGCGAGGATCACCTCCGTTCCGAATATCTGGAGTTCTTTCAGTCCTAGATCTCGGGACGAGATCCTCTTGTAGTGGAGGAGAGTTGTAACACCCCAGATGTAAAACTTCCATATTTGGCAATATAGCCATGTTGATCTCCATCCAATTCCATTTGGGGTTCCATCTTTTGGTCTCATTTTGTTTTGTTATGTTGTTCTACTCATTTCATTGCCATGCTTACCTTGTCAGATTACTTTTGTGCTTCTTGTCATATTCCTTATTGCCATCATATGTTTGTGTCATGTGCATATCAATGTTGTGTTGTGCTTATGTCAACTTGCATTTCCATGATATGCATGCATGATATGGTGTTGCATGTTCTATGTGTGATCCATGCATCACCACCTCCCCTTCTCTTTCTTTCTTTTTGCAAGTGCCTTTTTACCCTCCTTCATTAATGTTCAACTTTGCCTCAATATTCTATCGCCATGTCCTAAACCTCCCTGCCAAGTTTCATCCCATTTGGAGTTGATTTGGTTAGGTTTAAAAATGCCTCAAGCTTGAATTTTATTCAAACTTGTTTTATTTTTCTACCTATAAAATGTCCAACTCAATTTATTCAAATTCTTCTTAAATCCAGGGTCCTGAGGATATTTTCATATATCCCAAAAACCCCTCCAATCCTTCTGTGCTTTTTGCCCTTTTATTTCTGTTTGAAGAAATAGAAAAGAGCCAGAGGGAGAGAGAGAGAGCAGCAGCCCAGTGTAGCAGCCATCAACCAGCGCCTGCAGCCCAGCTCACGCAGCAGTAGCAGCCCATCGAGCCCGCTAACGCCAGGAACTCGTCTCCCCTGTACGGCAGCTCATCCAGACGCGCCACGTCGATGTCCGGTCAATTTGACGGCCGGAGAAGCCCCCTAGACCCCTATAAAGTTGTCCCCGGTGCCCTAGGGTCTCCCCTCGTCCATTTTCCCCTCCTCTCCTTCCATCGCCGCCGCCAGGTAAGGCTAGCCACGCCACGCCACGCCGTCGCCCTGCCACCATGCTCCGGCCGAGCTTGAGCTCGAGCTCGGAGTAGCTCGTCGCCACGCCTCCGACCCCATCGGCCACCATGGAGAGGAACTCTAAGTACCTCTCCGTCTCCTACCTCGACGCACCCGACGCCACGGTACCTGGATCTACCTCCCCGTCGTCCTTTGCTTCCATCTTCTTCTCGGTCAGGACCGCGCCAAGGTTCAGAGGTCGACCGCGTCGCCGTAGGCTCGTCTCCGTCACCGTCTTCTTGTCCTAGGGTAAGGAGGTATACCCGGCTTCCTCAATCCTCCTTCTCAATTCTGGATGATCCCCGTAGGAGATGCTAGGATCGCGCCTTCGCCATGATCTCGATGATCCGGAGAAGCCCGAATTTTGATGTAGTTGCTGTTCTACCGTAGCGTGCCCGAGTGTTCCCCGTTCTGGATCCCCTCGCGCACCACGACCTGCTCGCATCCCGTGCTTGTGCCGCAGCTCGCCTCCGCTTCGCCTCGTTTTAGCTTCGCCTCGCTGCACCTAGCCGCCATGGACGCAAGTTCATGTGGGCGCACACCCACACATGCGCGCATGCACACGCACGACCCGTAGCAGCACTGCCTCCCAATCCCGCAACCCCCGCCGGTGCTCCACTGCTCCGGTGGTCGCCGTCATTGCGTGCCGGCGCCGTCACCATCTTTCCCGTGCGGTGGAGAAGAAGGCTTGTCCTTCCAATGCTTCAAAAAGGGCCGAGCCCCTTCCTGGTCACGTATGCATGCATAGCCCGACTGGTTGCTCCAGCGCGCTCTGTAGCAGGAGGTCTCGGGTTCGAGTCCCAGGCTGTGCATATTTTGCTGGGGTCTTTTATTTGTTTTAGCGTGACACTGACTGCAAGGCCATGCCTGTCATCCTCTAGAAACCGCTCCCTCCTTTTTTTTTAGCCCAGCGAGTTTTCCACTTATGGTAAGTCCCCGTTTTCCATTTCGGGCAAGTCCATTTCTGGACGTTTCCAAATAAGGCAAATGCCATTTCTGTCATATTCCATTTAGGGCAGTTTTTAGCTTATTGCACTTGTGATGATTTTTCTACAGCAACCCCAACATATTATATATGTTTTTGGGGTAGAAAAACCCCACCTTTCGAGTGGTGGCATTAGTTTCTGCATTTGTGCAAGTTCATGAACCTGTCATTTTGCATCATGTTGCTTGTGCATTGCACCGTGATTGATTGTTGTTCCGTTGCTCGTGTTCTTGCTTTGGGTAGAGCCGGGAGACGAGTTCGCGAACGAGGAACCTGTTGAGTACGCTTACGCGGATCAAGCTTTCGACAACTCTGAGAACTTTGCAGGCAAGATGACCATTACCCTCGATATCACTTCTATCTTTGCTTGCTAGTTGTTCGCTCTATCGCTATGCTTGCGCTACCTACCACTTGTTTATCATGCCTCCCATATTGCCATGTCAAGCCTCTAACCATCCTTTCCTAGCAAACCGTTGTTTGGCTAAGTTACCGCTTTTGCTCAGCCCTTCTTATAGCGTTGCTAGTTGCAGGTGAAGTTGAAGTTGGTCCCATGTTGGATCATGGATATTTTGGGATATCACAATATCTCTTAATTAATAAATGCATCTATATACTTGGTAAAGGGTGGAAGGCTCGGCCTTATGCCTGGTGTTTTGTTCCACTCTTGCCGCCCTAGTTTCCGTCATACCGGTGTTATCTTCCTTGATTTTTTGCGTTCCTTACGCAGTTGGGGTTATGGGACCCCCTTGACAGTTCGCTTTGAATAAAACTCCTCCAGCAAGGCCCAACCTTGGTTTTACATTTGCCTCACCTAAGCCTTTCCCTTGGGTTTTCGCGAGCCCGAGGGTCATCTTTTAAACCCCCCGGGCCAGTACTCCTCTGAGTGTTGGTCCGAACTGGGCAGCCTGCGGGGCCACCTCGGGGAAACTTGAGGGCTGGTTTTACTCGTAGCTTGTCCCATCCGGTGTGCCCTGAGAACGAGATACGTGCGACTCCTATCGGGATTTGTCGGCACATCGGGTGGTCTTGCTGGTCTTGTTTTACCATTGTCGAAACGTCTTGTAACCGGGATTCCGGGCCTGATCGGGTCTTCCCGGGAGAAGGAATATCCTTCGTTGACCGTGAGAGCTTGTGATGGGCTAAGTTGGGACACCCCTGCAGGGTATAAACTTTCGAGAGCCTTGCCCGCGGTTATGTGGCAGATGGGAATTTGTTAATGTCCGGTTGTAGAGAACTTGGCACTTGACTTAATTAAAATGCATCAACCGTGTGTGTAGCCGTGATGGTCTCTTTTCGGCGGAGTCCGGGAAGAGAACACGGTTTGTGTTTTGGTTGTGCGTAAGTAGTTCCAGGATCACTTCTTGATCACCTCTAGCTTCACGACCGTTGCATTGCTTCTCTTCTCGCTCTTACTTGCGTATGTTAGCCACCATATTTCGCTTAGTGCTTGCTGCAGCTCCATCTCATTACCCCATCCTTCCTATAAGCTTAAATAGTCTTGATCTCGCGGGTTTTGAGATTGCTGAGTCCTTGTGACTCACACATAATATCACAACAGTTGCAGGTGCCGATGATACCAGTGCAGGTGACGCAACCGAGCTCAAGTGGGAGTTCGATGAGGACCTTGGGCGTTACTATGTTTCGATTCCTGATGATCAGTAGTGGTGCCCAGTTGGGACGATCGGGGATCTAGCAGTTGGGTCTATCTTCCTTTTCGTTCGGATATTGTCCGTAGTCGGACTATGTGTGTAATCTGATTGATGTATGACTTATTTATGTATTGTGTGAAGTGGCGATTGTAAGCCAACTCTTTATCCCTTTCTTATTCAGTAGATGGGATTGTGTGAAGATGACCCTTCTTGTGACTAAACCACCATGCGGTTATGCCTCTAAGTCGTGCCTCGACACGTGGGAGATATAGCCGCATCGTGGGCGTGACAAGTTTACCCAGGTTCAGCCCCTCACAACGAGGTAAAAGCCTACGTCCTGCTTTGTGTTGTATTGATTGGATATCGATTACAAGGGAGCGGAATCGCTTGACCTAGCTATTGATTGATTGTTTTTTTAGTTAACCCGCCGCAGGGTCCCGTCTTTATATACACGGGTCGAGGCCCTGGGCTTACAAGAGTCCAAGTCGGATCACACAACATGACCGATCTGGGTTCTAAATCACCTTGCCTTTCTGGACAAGTCATCGTCGGGCGGCTTACAAGCACCGGGTCTCGCACCATCTTCTGGGCTTGGGCCTCTGGCGGCTCACCGTGTAAGTCGCCCTCTGGGTTCTCCATCTGGCCTCTTGGGCCTACTTGGACTTTACCTCTGAGTCGCCAACAGTGTAACCCGGCCCCTCCTAGGCGGGTCACACCGCGGGGTTATATTCCCAACACAACCCTTTGACCACGGATCATTTTGTGCAGTTTCACTAAAATCAAGCTGAGCATCCCTGTGGCAAAGAAATTGAAGAAGTGTGATTAGAATAAGACTAGTGGGACTAGTTGATGAGAAATAAACTCATCACAAATATAGTAGAAGCCAGTAGAGGTACGTGCGGGGCAAAGAAGTAGAGAAATATCCACATGGAGTGATGTGGGCAGCTGGGGCAGTGGTGCAAGCCGGCTGTAAAGGATTGTACCTGAGGGATGTCGGAATGTAGCTAGAGGAGGGTGGTTGGAGGCGGCAAGTGCCCACGTCGTGGCAGTGAGCAAGGGATGAAGGCAACCGCACCAGCTTTGTGAGAGAGAATGGCGGGGACCCCTGATCAGGACGCACCGATAGTGGGTTTTCACCGTCGACGACGGTGACCGCATCTACACAAAGCATCCACCCCTTCCCCCGGCAGACATAATCCGCCCGGATGTGTGACTAGAGATGTGGCCACAGTCATTTTGTGCCAGAGAGTGTGAAGAGAGCAACCACAACAAGCAACCGTGTAGGCTCCTGGCTATGTAGGGCGGTTTCTTTTTCTCTCCATATGAACCTATTTGTATTGCGTACGTGCCACTGAAGAAAAAAAAACTACTCTACCACGCGGTTATTACATGGGCAAAGAGTATAGGCAGTAATAATGACTAATGAGCCATCAAATCACGATGCCCACCTTTCTCTATGTTTGACCGAGGAAGCAGCCATCATTTCACTCCTCGTTGAATATCCATCCGCTGCTACCTCCGCAAATAAATAAAAATCCGCTGCTACCTCCGCAGCATGGTTAATAATATAGCCATGTCAATCACGACGTAGAAATATCATTCACTGATACAATAGGGCTGGCTCTAAGGCTGGTGATATTTTTTTTACGTTATCTCTTTCTCTTTTTGTCTCATTTACTCATTTTACATAGGAGCACGTGTAGAGGATGGCTATTCCTTTCAATGGGACTTCTTCATGGGGTTTAATACTAAGCAGCTCCGAATATTATTCCCGCTGCCCACCACTCTAAACCGTGCCATCTATGATACTCTCATTGCAATAATGAGGTCCACTAGGTCTAGCACGTCTTGTAAGAAGAGACTGTCACGCAAAACATACATGCCTTGTTCCTCGTACAGTACGTACTACTAGTAGTACTACTACTCGTTCTCTTATAAACCGTGTGCTTGGCATGTAAAAAATATTAACCTTATGCTTGGCTCTTCGCCTCTTCGGGAAGTCGAGCAATGATGGTACTACAGTATATGGTTCTTGCTATCTGAGACCAAATGAATTGATGCACGTCCACCACGTGGGCGAGGGGCGAGGGAGAGTTTGTACTACTACGTCCGTTTCAATATGGACTACATACGGAGCAAAATGAGTGAATCTACACTCTAAAATACGTCTATATACATTAGTATTTGGAGTATGTACTAGTAGTTCATATTGAAATCTGCTAAAAGACATTTATTTCAAACAATATGATAATCTCTCAAACCAAGGTAGGGACAAGGAGTATACGTCTAACGGAGGGAGTAGTAAAATTTTCTCCTCATCCTGCGAGCCACCGCGCACGTGGGTGAGGGAGCGGGCGTAGGCGTAGTAAGCAAGCTTCTCCTCGTCCTGTGACTGTGTGAGTGCGAGCCACCACGCCCGTGGGCGGGGGAGAGGGCGTACTAAGCAAGCTTCTCCTCCTTCTGTGAGTTGACGGGACACATCAAAAGTAGTACAGAGCATCTCCAGTGTATAGAGCCTTGCCTCTAAGGTAGGCCCCACATGGTTTGCCTCTTATCAAATGAAAAGACCATAATGTATAGAGACTCTCACCAGCCTATAAGGTGGGCCCTAGCAGAAATTTAAAAAGTATTGATTAGCACCACATTTGTCCAATCAATAATATGTCTCTTGTACTTTCTTATGCTTCCTAAGGCTGACAAGTGGGACCAGATGGATTGTTAAATTGTTAGAGGCAGCCTCTAAGGTTAGACACGATGCTAGCCAATTTTTTGTTAGAGGCAGTTCATGCAATGTATAGAGGCCTGCCTCTAAGAGGAGAGAGAGGGCTTAGAGGCAACAAAAAGCATACATTGTGGATGCCCTAAGTGCCTACTTTCCGTTCTATATGACTCAATTTGAAATCTCCCTAACCATAATAGATGCTGAGTGGTGGAATAAATTTGTTACTTCCACAGTTTGCAAAAGTACTGAGCATGTGAGATGGTGAACGGAGGGAGTACGATACCATTAGTATTACAGTTCTTTTGGAAGGGTTGTAGTAGTACCTCCCATTCACATGTTCAAGTTTCAAGCTTCTATAAAAACGTTGCATGCAAGGATTGAGAGAAACCTCAGCAATGCATGTACTACCTCAATCCATATAGGGTCTAAAATGCGTTTTGGAGGCTAACTTTGACCACATGTTAGAGCAATAATATGACATGCAACTTACACAAATCTTACCATCAAAGTCGTACGTGGTCATTGTACTGCTAACACATGCATGCGTTGCAATTAGTACGTACATGATACAATAGTAAACACTCACTATCTAGTAGTACTAGTTCATTCATTGGTTTAGGTTTGGAATTGAGGCCCATAAACCGGAAGGGAGGGAATATTATTTGCTGGAACCATCCCCATATGGCCATACTTGATGTTTTCGAGAAGGGTTATATGCCTTGCTGCAATAGTACCGTCCAATCTTCACGTGTGGTGTTTTTCTTGGAAAATTATTACGAGAGGATTCTACGATGTGTGAAATGATGTGTTGTTCGTGCGTCCAGCTTACTACTATTGGAAAGGTGTGGCTTTGAGATGTGACTGCTCATTAGTAGTATTCCTTGCAGTTGTGCACTCATAATTTGGTGCATGGCATGTGGACCCGGATGCTAGATGTCCCACATGTTGAGGAAAGGAAGTTCTATGCTCCTAGAATGGTTTCTCGCAATGCTATCAACCTTTCAGCATTTGTTTATATATATTGTGCTAGTAAATGTAATTTCTCAGCGAGATAAAATTATACTACTACAATGCTATGAAGATTTCAGCTTTTCTTTCATGTGTCTTGCCTTGAAGGTTTTCTTGTTACAACATTCCAACAAATACAAAGGAAACTAACATGCATGCTAATGCATATCAATGATTCACATATCAGACCCAATATTTACTTCACAACTTAGGTCAAATTTGTGAGAAGGTGTACAAATAAAGAAAAAAATGACCGATCAGGTCCCTAAGCATGCTTTCATTTCCTGGCCACGGTGGACATGTTGGTAGCCATTTTCACGCGGCTCGTTGATGCCCGCCAAGACATGTAGTAGTTGGATGCATGCACCATCCCATCATTTTGTGCAGTTGCACTAAAATGGAGCTGAGCATCCCTGTTGACAAGGATATTGATTAAGTGTGATTGCAATAATAGTGGCACTGTTGATGAAACATGGAAAGTACGCCGGCCGAGCTACAATATGTTTAGGCAAATAACTAGAGAAGATTCACATGCAGCGACATGGGAAGATGGGCGGTGGAGCAAGGCCGGTTCCAGAGGAAGCTGTACCTGAGGGTCGTCTGAATGTAACCAGGAGGGCGGCGGCGGGCGGGATCTACCCATACTGCGGCAGCGAGCAAGGGGCAAAGGCACTACCACGCTAGAGCTTTCTTAGAGAGAACGGCGGGTACCACAGATCGGGATGCGCCGGCAGTGGGTTTCCTGCGTCGACGCCGGCGACCGGAGCAACATTGCACATCGTCCCTTTCCGCCAGCGGACTGGATCCGGACGGATCAGGGACCAGCGGTGAGAGAGAGAGAGAGAGAGAGTGGCCACCGCCATCTTGTGTGAGAGAGTAGAAGAGACCAACCCCAGAATGCAAGCATTGAGCATCCTGCCTATATTATATAATATAGTATAGTGGAGCGATTTTCTTTTCTCTCTCCATAACAATTGCTTTATATTCTATACATGCACCATCGAGGAATAAAATATTTTTTAAAATAACGCGTCAAGTCACAATTTGTTTGTTCACCCATGGTACACGATCCTCCATCAAGTGGACAACCAGTACATGTGTCAAATTACCACATGGGCTGCCTTTTCGTACAGAAATAAGCTCCACCATGTACCCGCGCAGGTGTGGTTGGGAAAGAGATGGGATTACGTGGGCCATGCGTGCACCTCTTCTCTTCATGCATGTCCCCCACCTACGTGGGTGTGTGTGAGAGAGATACGAACCTAGAGAGATGGCGCATGCGTTCGTGAGTGTTTTTTTTATTGCGGGGGCTGATTTCGTGAGTGTATTTGTGGGAATATGTGTCGATGATATCTCAAACAAAAAGGTGACACATGCAATGTGTATGAAATAGAGGCCTATCTATATCATATATAGAGGGGGCGATCCACGAGAAGAGATGGAGGGGTCATAGATATCGATAGAGTCGAAGAGAGGATCAAGTGTGTGGGTGTGAGATCGATGAAGAGAGCCATCAAAATTGTGTGTGTGCACGTCAAAGATATAGGGCGACTGACCTACTGGATCGTCAGAGGGGAGAGGGCAAGTTTGTGTGTGGTAGGGAGACATGACTAGAGTGCTCGATGTATCGGTGTGTGTGGGGGGGAGGGGGGCGGGGGGAGGCAGAGACCTAACTAGAGAGGTAGATCGACTCGTCTATGTGTTGAGAAAGAGAGACCTAGCTATGTCTTGAGGGAGATCGGTCGACATACATACATAAGTGAAGGACGGGAAATAGGTTGAGAGAGGGAGAGAGGTAGAGTGCCAGAGTGGTGGTGGAGTTGCTTCTCGGAGATGGTGGGAGAGGCCTACTAGACAAACTGAGGGTACAACTGCAATATCAAGAAGAGAGGGGATGTGTGCGTGCGTGTGCGTGTGCGTGATAGATGTGTCGGGAGGCATGCATGGATGATGAAGGGGGACCATATGTGATTGGTAAGCAGACCTAACTAGATCGGTAGATCAATTGTTGTGTGTCGGAGGAAGGGAGAGACATAACTAATGAGGTAGATCGATCAGCGCGTGGGGAAAATGAGTTATAAACGACCTAGCTAGCTATATGTATAGTGTGAGATCGGTCGGTGTACATCCATTTGTTAGAGGCAAATAAGGCCTAGAGGATGGATATAGAGAGAGGGATGGAGCTAGGAGGTGGTGCGAGAGGCCTACTAGATAGGGGGGAGGAGTGTGCGATTGTGAGATCGATGAAAAGAGGGGCGAGAGTTTACGCGTGTGTGGGACCGTATGAGAGAAATGAGGCATGGACAGAGAAAGGAGGAGATGGAAGTGTGTGTGTATGTGGTAGGCAGATATCGCTAGAGAGGTTTATCGATCGGTGTGTGTCAGAAAGAAGGAGTTGTGGAGACCGTGGGAGAATGACCTAAAGAAAATAAATGAATGTGCGCGATGGATAGAATGCTGAGGGAGGGGGAAGGCGAGGAGGGCGTGTGCATGCACAAGAGAAAGTTAGTGCTAGCTACAAAGTTTAGAGGATTGTGTGGGTGTAAGAGACTAACAAAGATCATAATTCGTTATGAAAGTGGATTCATATATTTGAATAAGAGATCATAGTGTTATAAACCTATGCATGCATGAATATAGCGATGATATGCATGGTGTGGTTTTGGACATGTTATACTATAATGTGATAATGCGTGGCATTTGCAACTCATAGCTAAATATCGAACAATCTAAACCATACTATATATCGAACAATCTCACATTTTATTTGAATTTGTGATAATGTGTGGCATTTACAGCTCACAACTAAATATCGAAAAATCTAAACTATACTATATATCGAACAATCTCACATTTTATTTGAATTTGTGATAATGTGTGACGTTTGCAACTCACAACTAAATACTTGTAGGCGTAGGGGGCTGGGCACCATCCATTATGTGATAAACACATTATACATATGAGACATGGTTTAGATTATGAAGATCTAGCTAGAGCTTGAAATGTACTATGATTTGAAATCAACATAAAGTGGATTGAAAAATTCGAGTTCGAGTTCATATAGTACACATAGTTCATATCTAACTCAACAGTAATCATGTGGTGTGTTGTGAAGATAATATACAAACGATGGTTTAACTTGACAACAATGATGATTGTAGATCTTATTAAATTAGAGAAATGAATTCAAATGATTTAACTTGACAACAATCATGATTGTAGATCTTATTCAAATAGAGAAACAAATTCAAATTTAGTTCATATTGAAGCGGTAGTATATATGTTTGGAATGCACTAAAATGTTCATTTGAGTAGTAGGTTACATGCATTATACACGTAGTGAAATATTTTAATCGAACATAACATGGATTCAAAGTTTTGAATGGCATTTGTAGTAACTCATACAGTAAAACTTGGCTAGACTCTCTTGTGTGGTGTGAATTGATTACTTTTTGTTTTTTTCGTCGAGGGAAGTGCGAATTGATTTGGTACAGTACACGTTAGGCTTGTTCGGAAATTTCAACCCGCGCCTTGTTATCCCGAAATTTTAAGATATCTCTTTGTCTCGTTGTGCTCCTAAAATTCCCTCCATCTCAACCTGCGCCTTGCTATCCCAAAATTACAAAGCACGCGAAAACTCCCACCTCTTGCGAAATCCCGACATGCGAAATTCCCGTGATACCCCTGAACCGAAAGAACCACCTAGTTCAAATCGGTGGGGCTACTTTCGTAACTTACCCCACATTTTGGACAAGCGCGTCCATAAGCCATGGTTCCCCCCTCCCATCCCCTCCGCCCCCATTCGTACACCAAGGCCGCAAAAACCCGCGAAGCCCCACACCCTCCTCTGTCCGCCACCCAGCCGGAGCCTCTTCCCCGACGACATCGTCCACCGCAATAGCTCGACATCCCTCATCCACCACACCGGATGAGGATCCGTCGTCGATCTCGTCGTCCCGCTGGTTCAGCCACCCCGTCCTCCACCTCCAAGGAGCTGCCCCGATGTTTGCCTCATCTTTCATGCCACCTCCATTCCCACACCGCCGTCTTCACCTGCACCACCGAAAGAGCAGCACCATCACCGATTCCTCGGATGAAGCTAAGGCCTAATCGGCGCCACCAAAGAGGTTCTACAGTAATCGCTGAATTTTCTTATTGATTCGATCTCACGGTGCTACCGGCGCTCGGTCCCGAGCCGCCATGGCGCGGCTCCATCTACGGCGACGTCGCCGGCCACTTCCTCCACGGCGTCGCTCCCTCGGTGGCGGCGTCCACATCAGTAGGAGATGCTGCTGATGCTCTGGCTCTAGCTGGCCCTGCTGCTGCTGCTTCGGCTCTCGCTCGCGCTGCTGCTCTACTCTTGCTCTCAGTCCCTTGCCTGGTCTGCTCTGGCTCTTGCTCGTGCTGCTGCTCTTGCTCTTGCTTCCGTTGCTGGTCTACTCTTGCTCGCGCTGCTGCTGCATGAGTAGCAGCTGCGGCTCTCGCTCGAGCTCCTGCTGCTGCTACCCGAGGTGCTGCTACATGACCAGCTGCCCCGGCTCTCGCACGCGCTGTTGCTCTGCCCCGGCTGCTCTCTGGTAGTACGTTCCCTACTGGAGCGGCTACTGATTTAGATCACTACTACTCTGCCACTAGTGCTCGAGCAACCAAAACTATTAGTGCACTGCTTTTCTGCTACTAGTGTGTTCAGTATCGACAGTAAAATTCAGTTTCGACAGCAAAATTCAGTTTCGACAGTAAAATTCAGTTTCGACAGTTAAATTCAGTTTCGACAGTTAAGTTCAGAGATGAGCGGCTGATGTATTTTACATCTCGCACTTTTTGGTTATGTATTTTACATCATCTATTGGAGATGCTATTAGAATACCACCTCAGGTTAACGTTGTATCTCTTGTCCTGCTTCAGCCTCGTCGTCGTACACCTCACAGCGGAGCAGTACCCTTGGCTCCATCTCCAAGCGCCTAAGATCTTCTTCCCCTCCTTCGACTACCACATCAGTCGCAGCATCCTCAGCGACCAACCCAATGATGCTGAGATCGACATGGATCCGCCAAAGAGGTTGTACACTTGCTGCATCGCTTTTTTACTCTACATGTTATATATATTGTCCATTGAGCACATGTAGTAACGTGAAATATGATTAGTTTCTCCTATATAACAAGCAGTGAGGTACCAGGCAACTTAGCTATTCATGATGGACTCTCTCCAAAACCATCATTATTTATTTCTGCGCATTTGAGTTGTGCATGTGTAGATGGGCCTGGGAGTTGAGCTAGTAGGGCAGTGCCCTGGGTCCAAAGTAGTACAAGTAGCACAAAAACATTTTTGGAGTGTAGGCTTTTGCCTGTTCAAGGCCGCCTACTAGAATTTCCAGTGGTTGAAAGGAAAAGTGAAGGAAAAACATAGGAATTGGAAAGTTTCCTATGGTAGTACTATTCATGCATTTGGTTCAAAGGAAAACTGTAGGATTTGTTCCTTTAGTGTCTCTTTCAAAGAAAAACCGTAGGAATTTTAATATCCACTTGGCCCTCCTTTTCAAATTCCTATTCATGAAGAAGAAGACAAAGTGATAGTAGCATAATAGCATTATAACTGTACATTTTCGTGTGATTTGACTTAAATTGACCATGCTTCTTTGCATTCCTGTGACCTTCCAATTCCTGTGAACCAAACACCCAGATTGACAGAAATTCTGTGATTTTAAATTCTCTATTTTGCACATGCATTCCTATCCTATTACTGTGTATTTCCTATCCCTGCGTTGTAGAATCCTCCAATTCAAATGAGCCCTTACAGAATTACTTCTCTTACAGATAGTTGTCAAAGAAAACCTTGTGTGGTTTGTCCCGCTCCTGCCGCGCCGTCGTCCACCCCATCTCAGCTGCTCCAATGACAGAAGGGTCCACCACAGCACGGATCCGCCCTCCATACTGTCTTTCGCCGCCTCAGATCTTCTTCCCCACCGCCAGCACCCACGACAACTGCATTACCATCATCAATTGAGCAGATGACCTTGAGGACTACACGGGTCCGCAAGAGAGGTCGCACTCTTTTGTGTCTGCTTACGTTATGCATCGCTTAATATTACATGCTACTTTATCATCCTATTCACCGATTAGACTCTGAGTCAGCTCCAAACTAATGCTCAAACTTCAGTTTTTAAATGGTTGTGGGGTACATATCGGGGCCGCAATCAATAGTATCTGTCTACTATCTGGTTAATCTCTGGTGTCTACTATGAGTTTCATGTTGAGTGGGAAACAAACAGTAAAGAAGCCATTATCTGTATTTTTTAACTGAAGCCATTATCTGCCTGCTATCATTGGTTTTGGGTCTATCCACAGGTTGCTACCATCACTCTGGATTTCTGCATGCACTCCTTACATAATCTCACTATGTTTTATTCCTATGCATGTCAGTTATTGTACACAATGGAACTGAACATGTAGAGCAAAATAGACGAGCCTTGCGTGGCAATAAAATTTCATGCAGACGTCGCTCCATGGTGGGCGCAAAGGCAGCCCCTCCACCCATTTCAGATTCTAATCTAGAGGAAGATAACTATTCCGAGGGGGACTCAGAAAGAGCAGACCACTCCTATTTGCCCCTTGAGGTCTTTGCTCTAACTTGGCATGCTGATGTTGGTCATATCATGCATATGGTGCCTTGCATTGCTTACTTTATACATCAAATATGTCATCTGCTTAGTTTAGACATGCTTTGTGTGAATGCCATCTGTTTAGTTTCTATATCGTATATGTGAATTATGCAACGCCATCTTGTTTAGCCAGGCATCATATATGTGAATTTTGCAATGCCATCCAGCTTAGCCAGTCATCTTATATGTGAATTATATCACGCCATCCTTTTTTTTCATTACGGATTACATTTGTCAACAATGTTAGTACATTCAACTACTCTTCGTGTGCATCAGCCATTTGACACGGTGATGGAAAAATCTGGAGTGAAAACAAGGTCTTTAGAGCAGACACTGCTATCTGACAAAGCGCATATCTGACTGGTTACGGATAGCTCCTCAGAGGAGGATTTAGAGATAGATGACCAGTCCTATTTCCCCCCGAGGTGTATGCTCTAACTTGGCAGGGTTATGTTGCTCATGTCATGCGTATGGTGTCTTGCATTGCTATGTCATTTGCTTAGTTTAGACATGCTTTGTGTGAATGCCACCTGTTTAGTGTCTAATTACCATATATGTGAGTTATGCAATGCCATCTTGTTGCAAGACATTATATATGTGAATTATGCAATGCTATCTTGTTGCAAGGCATTTTATATGTGAATTATGCAATGCCATGCTGTTTAGCCAATCATCATATATGTGAATTATATCATGCTATCCTTTTTTTGTATTACGTATTCCATTTGTCGACAACGTTTGTATATTCAACTACTCTTCCTGTGCGTCAGCCATTTGAATCGGTGATGGAAGTATCTGGAGTGAAAACAAGGTCTTCAGAGCAGACAATGCTACCTGCTGAAGCAGACATCTTGCTGGTTACAGATAGCTCCTCAGAGGAGGATTCAGAGACAGATGACCAGTCCTATTTCCCCCTTGAGGTGTATGCTCAAACTTGGCAGGGTTATATTACTCATATCATGCATATGTTGTCTTGCATTGCTTAGTTTTTACATCATATACATAATATTGAATGCCATCTGCTTAGTTTAGACATCATATATGCGATTGCCATCTGCTTACTTGCTTAGTATATAAATCATATATTTGAATTATATCATGCCATCATGTTTACATAGACAACATCTATCTGAATTATGGCATGCCAACCCATTTAATAAAGACATCATATAGTTATATCATCTCATCCTGTTTAGTGTTTACATAGTCATCATATTTTGAATTATGTCATTCTATCCATGAATTATATCATGCCATCATGTTTCCATAGGCGACATGTATGTGAATTATGGCATGCCAACCTATTTAATAAACACATCATATAGTTATATCATGTCATCTTGTTTACATAGTCATCATATTTTGAATTATGTCTTTCTATCCTGTTTAGTTAGCCATCATATATGTGAAATTGTGTCATGCTATCCTGTTTAGTTAGCCATCATATATGTGAAATTGTGTCGTGCTATCCTGTTTGGTTAGACAACATAAATGTGAATTATTTCATGCCCTCTTTTATTCCCCACTATCCATTGCAGCTGTCTATCATACAATGTCTGTACATTCAATTACTTTTCTTGTTTGTCAGCCATTTGCATTGGAGGGGGTGCTAGTAGTATCTAGGGGAGTAACAACACGGTCTTCAGAAAAGATAGTGCTACCAGTCGATGCAGATAGAACCACGGTTGTACTTGCCCAAGAACCAGCCCCACCACACATAACCCAGACTCTCGTAGATTGTACCCCTACCTAGTTGGACAGAGAACCAACTACACCCCTTCTAACCCCAACCCCAGCAGATAGTAACCTAGTTCCAGTTGACACAACACCGTCTCCACCACACAGCACCCAAACACGAGTAGCTAGTAAGGCAATGCAATTCCCAAAGCATGAGGACCACCACTCCGAACCGCAACTCAACGCTTAAAGTAGAAGAAGAATTGTTCTCAGGTCAGGTTCTGTAGCTATGGTTCATACTCCTTTGCTCTTGCATCACTGTATTTACTCATACCAACTAATTTCAAATTTGAAGGATGGAATTGAAACTCCAATGGCACAACAGGTATGTTTTATACCTGTTTCTTTAACTGGTTTGCTGTTGTAACTTGCTCTATGTTGATTTCAGTTTCAATTGAATAAATAGTTATGTTCTCATGTCATGCACGTTACAAGTGTTGTTATTGCTGTGTAGTTTCCCACACTTATATTCTGTCTATGCTGCTTTGTCTTAAATAGATATGATTTGAACTATGTCTCTATCTTGATTTGGCAACAAAAACTAGAATGATATAGATCATACAGTGACCATGGTACATAGATATATGTTTGTTTCATGCTGTTATCCTGTCCACTTTACTACTGAACTGATTTACCAAAATGAGTTTCATATACAACATGGTAAACCTGTGATGTGTCTGCTTGTTTCTCTTTTAGAATGTAGACAAAATATTGGAGAAGAGTATCCCGTTATGCAATGGTAAAGGAAGTAATGTAGATAAGGTTCAAGATAGTGAGACATCCCTGTTGATCTCCAAGAAAGCTGATAAAAACTATCTTGACGACAGTGAGACAACCCCAAAGTCCTATCTTGATGTAGTGTTCGAGTTACTGGCCACTATTGCTGACACAAGCTCTTCGAACTCGCTGCCTGAATCAGTTCGTCTTCTTGAGTCTCAACTTCAAGTTGAAAGACATCGATCAGATGTGCTGCGACACGAAGCCGAAGGACTGAGAAAGTCCCTGCAAAATTCAGATGCATACTTTTTGGTGCAACAGCAAGCGCTGGAGGATTTAAGCGCCAAACAAGAGAAAGTTAATAAGCTTGCTAAACATCTTGCCAGCATGCTGGGTACCCAGGATATTGTTTCTTGATCTCTTCTGAAGTGGTTTTAGTTCTGGACTTGTTTTGCTATGGCGTTTATTTGCACTGGTTGCCAACTTTGACAACCAGTGTATGTAATATGCTGCTTTGTTCCCTATATTTGCACTGGTGGCGAACTTTGATGCCCAGTGGATGTAATCTGTGTAATCGCCGTCATATCCTAGCATTAGTTTCTTGCTTATTTATTTTGTTAGTCTTATTTATTTGTTTGATTCTAGTTCTGCAGTTGTTTTTTCTCGGTTTCCTAGTGGCCACAATAACCTATTTTTTAAAACTAGGCCACAATAACCATGGGCCAAATATGGGACATACTATTCATGGGCCATTAATGGACTGCAATATGGGCCGTAAATGGGCTAGAATGGGAATCGTCTGTTTATGGGCTGACCATAACGGGCCGTTAATAGGCTGATGTGTACAACGAGCTTAATTCTATCGGCAGGCATAATGGGTCATTAATGGGCCATATTTGATGACGCTGTGAAAATGGCCCAACGGATTAACGGGCCACAGACAGGCCGACTTTGACCACGGGCTGAATTTGGCCCACAAGCGGAACAGGCCAGTAACGGACCGTAAGTAATCGAATGCCGAAAATGAGCCCAATAATAAATGGGCTCTTAGAAGGCCGAAAGATAACACAGGCTGGAAACGACCCAATGGAATAATGGGCCATTAATGGGTATAAAGCGATATACTTTTCATTTTGGGCCAGTTTCACTACGGGCCGTTTATGGGCCAAGAGTTACAAAGGGCCTCATATGAGCCGAAAGACGTCATGGTCCATACATGGGTCGGAAGTTACAATGGGCTGGAATCATATTGGACGGCCCATATGACGCTACTGGGCCTAATTCGGATAGGCTGTAACGGGTCGTGAGTTAGCGGGCTATAAATGGGCTATATGCGAACAAGCCGTTAACAGGCTTTCCGTGGGCCGGGCCGCTACCTTTTGATCAAGTCAAATGGGCCGGCCTTTTGACCTGAATTGGCCACTGTTGGGCTGAGCCACGTGTCGACATATCATAGGCGCGTCCTATCCAATCACTGGATGACATCTGTCCCAGCACTGAGCTGACACGTGGATACTTCGGCGAATGAGAATTTTACACGTGGAAAACCCCCATTAGTCAGGGCTGTTAACGGGTTATTGGACCCAAACCGGAACCCGATAGCTTAACGGCGACCCGTTATGGTGGATGCCATGTGTCAGTTACCCTTGACGAAAACACTTCTATGATGTGCGATTTATCGTCATGGAAGTGGACACTTCCGTGATGATAATTTTGGTATTGTCATGGAACACTTCTACGACAGCACATGTATGACTATCTTGATTCTGTCATAAAATTGTCATGGATGTACATGCATGACAGAAAACGTGACCTAATGTGACAAACACATATCATCATGGAAGTGTATTTTTTTTGTAGTGTACATGATGCTCTCTTCGTGTTTCAATTGTTATCTTTCATGTGAGCATCATCAAAATTATCAATGCCTAGCTAAAAGGCTTTAAAGAAAAGCGCTTGTTGGGAGACAACCCAATATTTTTATTTTCTGTTTTATGTGTTTATGAAATATTACCTCTGTAATAATTGTGTTTTAGTATTTTAATTAGTGTTTGAGCCAAGTAAGACCTTTGGGATGTTTTGGTAGATCGTTGATTTGATTTTGCTGAAAAACAGAAACTTTTGTGCCCAGTAGAAGAATTTTTAAAATTCACTGCAGTGCACAAAAACTATGATTTTTTTTACAAAAGATGTATATATGAATTTACTCTGTCATCCTAATTTTTCAGAATTTTTAGAGTCAAATAAGTATGACTATAATTCTGGTCTTTACAGACTGTTCTGTTTTTTGACAGATTCTGTTTTTGATGTGTTGTTTGCTTATTTTGATGAATCTATGGGTAGTATCGGGGGGGGGGGGTATGAGCCATGGTGAAGTTAAAATACAGTATATATAATGCAAATATAAAATTTGAATGAGTTCACAACAGTACCTAAAAGTGGAGATGTGTTTTATCATACTAACGGATCTCGAGTTTTTTGTTGGGTTTTGTGTTGTGAAGTTTTCAAGTTTTGGGTGAAGTTTCGATGGACTACAGAATAAGGAGTAGCAAGAGCCTAATCTTGGGGATGCCCAAGGCACGCCAAGGTAATATTCAAGGACAACCAAGCATCTAAGCTTGGGGATGCCCCGGATGGCATCCCCTCTTTTGTCTTCAATCCGTCGGTAAAATTACTTGAGGCTGTATTTTTATTCACCACATGATATGTGTTTTGCTTGGAGCATCTTGTATTATATGAGTCTTTGCTTTTTAGTTTTCAACAATCATCCTTTCTGTACACACCTTTTGAGAGGGACACACATTAATCATGAATTTATTAGAATACTCTATGTGCTTCACTTATATCTTTTGAGCTAGGTAGTTGCTCTAGTGCTTCACTTATATCTTTTTTAGAGCACGGCGGTGGTTTTATTTTTAAGAAATTGATGAACTCTCATGCTTCACTTATATTATTTTGAGAGTCTTAAAAATAGTATGGCATTTTGCTTAGGTTATGAATTTAGTCCTAATATGATGGGTATTCAAGAGGGATATAATAAAAACTTTCATGAAGATAATTGAATATATGAGAAGTTTGATTCCTGGCATTTGTTTTGAGATATAAATATGGTGATATTAGAGTCATGCTAGTGAGTAATTGTGGGTTAATAGAAATATTTTTTTTAAGTTTTGTGATTCCCGAAGCATGCACGTATGGTCTCTCGTTATGTGATGAAGTTGGAGCATGATTTATTTTTGATTTTCTTCCTTATGAGTGGCGGTCGGGGATGAACGATGGTCTTTTCCTACCAATCTATCCCCCTAGGAGCATGCGTATTAGTACTTTGTTTTGAGGGCTAATAAATTTTTGCAATAAGTATGTGAGTTCTTTATGACTAATGTTGAGTCCATGGATTATACGCACTCTCACCCTTCTACCTTTTCTAGCCACTCTAGTACCGTGCAACTTCCACCGGTGCATTAAACCACCTTATACCTTTCCTCAAAACAGCCACCATACCTACCTATTATGGCATTTCCATAGCCATTCCGAGATATATTGCCATGCAACTTCCACCGTTCCGTTTTATTATGACACATACCATCATTGTCATATTGCTTTGCATGATCATATAGTTGACATAGTATTTGTGGCTTGGCCACCGTTCATATTTTTTATACATGTCACACTAGATCATTGCACATCCTGGTACACCACCGGAGGCATTCATATAGAGTCATATCCTTATTCTAGTATCGAGTTGTAATTCTTGAGTTGTAACTAAATAAAAGTGTGATGATCATCATTATTAGAGCATTGTCCCATGTGAGGAAAGGATGATGGAGGCTATGATTCCCCCACAAGTCGGGATGAGACTCCGAACTTAAAATAAAAAGAGGCCGAAGAGCCCAAAGTATATATATAAAAAAAGAAGAGGCCAAAGACCCCAAAATAAAAAAAAGAGAAAAAAATGAGAGAAAAAGAGAGAAGGGACAGTGTTACTATCCTTTTTCCACACTTGTGTTTGAAAGAGCACCATGTTCTTCATGATAGAGAGTCTCCTATGTTGTCACTTTCATATATTACTAGTGGGAATTTTTCATTACAGAACTTGGCTTGTATATTCCAATGATGGGCTTCCTCAAAATTACCCTAGGTCTTCATGAGCAAGCGAGTTGGATGCACACCCACTTAGTTTTCTTTTGAGCTTTCATACACTTATAGCTCTAGTGCATCTGTTGCATGGCAATCCCTACTCACTTGCACCAATATCAATTGATGGGCATCTCCTTAGCCTATTAATTTGCCTAGTTGGTGTGAGAATTTCTTTCTCCTTATTGTCTACTACCACCTTCTATTCCACCCATAGTGCTATATCCATGGCTCACACTCATGTATTGCGTGAAAGTTGAAAAAGCTTTAGAACGTTAAAAGTATGAAACAATTGCTTGGCTTGTCGTCGGGGTTGTGCATGATAAATACTTTGTGTGCTGAAGATAGAGCATGACAAGACTATATGATTTTGTAGGGATAACTTTCTTTAACCATGATATTTTGAAAAACCATGATTGCTTTATTAGTATGCTTGAAGTATTATTGTTTTTGTGTCAATATTAAACTTTTGTTTGGAATCTTATGGATCTAAATAGTCATGCCACAATAATAAAGATTACTTGATAAACATGTTAGGTAGCATTCCACATCAAAAATTCTGTTTTTATCATTTACCTACTCGAGAACGAGTAGGAATTAAGCTTGGGGATGCTTGACACGTCTCCAATGTATCTATAATTTTTTATTGTTCCATGCTATTATATTATCCATCTTGAATGTTTTATATGCATTAATATGCTATTTTATATAATTTTCTGGGACTAACCTATTAACCCAGTGCCCAGTGCCAATTACTGTTTTTCCTTGTTTTTGTCCTTTACAGAAAATCAATACCAAACGGAACGAAATTTTTAAGGTTTTTTCTTGGACCAGAAGACAACCACGAAGCTTCAGGAGGAGGCCAGAGGAGCCACGAGAGGGCCACAAGCCCTAGAGGCGCGTCCTAGGGGGAGGGGTGCCCCCAGGCTTGTGGGCCCCTCGGGACTCCCCTAACCCTAATTCCAGCTCTATAAATACCCAAATATTCCCTATATACCAGAGGGCACACCAAAAATACTTTTCCGCTGTCGCAAGCTTCTGTTCTCGTGATATCCCATCTTGGGGCCTTTTCTGGCACTCTGCCACAGGGGGATTAGATCACGGAGGGCCTCTACACCAACCTTGCTGCCCTTCCGATGATGTGTGAGTAGTTTACCACAGACCTACGGGTCCATAGCTAGTAGCTAGATGGCTTCTTCTCTCCCTTTGATCTTCAATACAATGTTCTCCTCGATGTTCTTGGAGTTCTATTCAATGTAATCTTCTTTTGTGGTGTGTTGGTTGAGATCCGATGAATTGTGGGTTTATGATCAAATTATCTATGAATATTATTTGAGTCTTCTCCGAACTCTTTTATGCACGATTAAGATAGCTTTTTATTTCTCTCCGATCTATTGATTTGGTTTGGCCAACTAGATTGATCTATCTTGCAATGGTAGAGGTGCTTTGTTTTGGGTTCAATCTTGCGGAGTCCTCACCCAGTGACAGTAGGGGTAGCAAGGCACGTATTTGTATTGTTGCCATTAAGGATAAAAAGATGGGGGGTTTTACCATATTGCTTGGATACATCCCTCTACATCATGTCATCTTGCTTAAGGTGTTACTCCGTTCTTGTTAACTTAATACACTAGATGCATGCTGGATAGCGGTCGATGTGTGGAGTAATAGTAGTAGATGCAGGCAGGAGTCGGTCTATATGTCACGGACATGATGCCTATATTCATGATCATTGCCTTAGATATCATCATAACTATGTGCTTTTCTATCAATTGCTCAACAGTAATTTGTTTACCCACCATATGTGTTCTTTCAAGAGAGAAGCCTCTAGTGAAACCTATGGCCCCCGGGTCTATTTTTATCATATTATTTTCAAATCTATAAAACCAAAAACCCAAAAATACCTTGCTGCAATTTATTTAGCTTTACTTTATTTTACACTTTTACTTATCTTTTATATCAATCTCTATCAGATCTCACCCTTGCTAGTGACCGTGAAGGGATTGACAACCCGTTTTTCGCGTTGTGTGCAAGTGTTTGTTAGTTTGTGCATGTGCATCTATTGGGGACTTGTTTGTTCCTTGTCGGTGTTCTAGGACCGGGGGTACCTAGACCCATCTGCCTGCGGCCCAACGCGTGGCTCTGCCAAGGGCCCAGTACGGCCCAACTCCAATACTTCACGAACAAGACCCTCGTGAGGGCCCCCGCCTCGTGAGGCGAACGACATCAAGTCCTCCCGAGGAGCGGCCCCCCGGGGCTGCCTCTCGAGGAGCGGATATCTCTTGGCAAGTGTCCCACCTCTTGAGGTGTGCAGTGATGTGAGCCATGACAACCAAGACCAGCAGGGTGCCAACGGGCGCAGTCCAGGACAGTTTCCTCTTTGGTGCTAAGGAGACAAGGACGTACGCGGGTTCCCGAGGAATCCCCCAAAGGTTTCCATTCTAGTGCAACAAGACCAAGACCATGGGCTCGGCAGGACGAAGGTCATCACTGAGCCCACCACTGCGTCATGACCAGAGGCTATGTAGGTGAAGACTACCTTTTGTCAGGATAGGGTGTACTCCTGCCCCCCTTCAAATTGGCCGTTGTGGTAACCCTTCCCGCCTAAGCTATGAGGGAAGAGGACCAAGGCAAATATAAAGATAGGCTAGTCTCCACCATAGAGAAGGATCGAATCCTTCTACCATTGAGTTCCCCCGAGGCAGCTCACACTTGTACTAGTTCATCCTCACCCTCCTCGCGAGGCAATCCACCACAAAGCAGGAGTAGGGTTTTACACCGCACGGTGGCCTGAACCTGGGTAAACCACTGTGTCCACTTCTTCTCCCCGCTCGCTCGAACACGGCGAAGCCAGGCCGTAGGGCGGTGAGCATTGAGCTGTAGCTAGGCAAGATCCTTCGCACACACGCCAGAGTTTGAACCTTGCTTGGGTCCGCGGAGCCCTGATCCTGACATTTGGCATGCTAGGTAGGGGGCGTGTCGAAGTTGTTCCTTCCGCTTCGTCCCGTCCTTGCTTTGCCGCTCCCATGGCCGACGCCCGACGTGTTCGCGCTGAGCGCCGTGCCACCCGTGTCGCCCAAACGGCACCGGTGGGCCGCGGCACCCCCCGACGCTTCGCGTCTCCCGCGGCCAATGCCGCCACCGACCCTGCTGCCCACGAGCAGCGGGACTCTTCACTGCCGCCTTCCGTGCAGCGTGATGGCTGCACCGCCACGCCTTCCCTCACTCCCGCCACGGCCTCGTCCTCCCACGCTCATCGCGGGCCGGCGAACGCGCAGGCTGCGCTGCTCATGGCGCGCGAGCTACTGCTCTACCGTCGCGCTAACGAAGGCTACGACGCCTGGCTGGGCCGCATCACCGAGCTCGTCAACGCCGCCGGAGAGGCCCCGGCGCCTTCCCACTTGCTTTGTCCCCCACCGTCTCGTGTGGGCGACATGGCTCATGGCGCGCCTCCGCGTGCTCCTCTGCGTAGCGCTAACGCCGAGCCAAGGCGCGGGGGCGCCCGCGCGACCCACCGCGGGGAGCACCGACGCCGGCCATGGACGAGGCCAGCTGCCAGGTGGTGCAGCAGCCGCAGTACGACGCGCGACTGCCGCGTCAACATCAAGACCGAGCCGCTTTGGAGGCCGCCACGCATGGGCGTCAGGACCGAGCCCTGCTCGTGCGGGCTACTCCCGTGAGCGCGGCGGGCTGCCGCGCCTTCACTCGTGAGCTGCGCCGCATCGTTTGGCCGGTCAAGTTCAAGCCAGATCTGCCCCCACGCTACGACGGCGTCCCCGACCCTGCGGAGTTCCTCCAACTCTACACACTGAGCATTGAGGCGGCCAACGGTGATGAAAAGGTTGTGGCGAACTGGTTCCCCATGGCCCTCAAGGATGGCACTCGCTCCTAGCTCACGCACCTCCCGGAAGGGTCTATCTCCTCTTGGGATGAGCTCCGCGAGCGGTTCATCGCCAACTTCAAAGGGACCTGCGACCACGCCCTCACCGTCTATGACCTACGATGTGTGAAGCAGCAGCCGGGTGAAGCCCTCCGCAAGTACATGCAGTGCTTCACCCAAGTTCACCTCAAGATCCCGAAGGCTTCGGACGAGGCCATCATCTCCGTATTCACAGAGGGCGTCACAGATGTCAGGATGAGTGAGGAGCTCGCCATCAACGATGACCTGTGCTCAGCATTGGAACTGTTCAATCTAGCCGACAAATGCGCCAAGGCCGAAGAAGGACGCCTCTCCCTCCTCAAGCACCCAGACGTCGACCCTGAAGACAAGAAGGCCAAGGCCAAGGAAGCACAGCGCAAGGGCCCCACCATGCTAGTGGCAGAACCTGAGATGAAGCGTAGTCATGATCGTGACGAGCCCCCCAAGGATGCTCGCCCATTCTGCGTCTTCTACAACATGCATACCCACAACACCGACGACTGTCAGGAGCTCAGGGCGCTCTGAGACGAGCGCCTGGGCCGCTGCCCCGAGCGCGGTGACCATGGCTTCGGCTATGGAGGAGGCCGTGGAGGAGGCCGCTAGGACAACAACAACCCCTGTTAGGGCTGGCGTGACTAGCCTCACGAGGGTGGCTGGCGCGATCAGCCTTGCGATGGCCCTTGGGGCGATCAGCCTCGCGAGGCCCGTCGTCAGGGCAACGCTGGCCTCCCTCCGCTGCCGCCACCACCAAGAAGGAATGACGACAACCAGCAAGACGATGGGGCTGGGGGCTACCAGGAGCCTCGTGCGATTGCCTGCATCCTTGGCGGAGCTCAGGCACCTACCTCGAACCGCATCTTCAAGCAGTTCTTTCGAGAGGTGAATGCTGCCCTCCCGAGGATTGTAGTTGCGCATCCCCTCAAGTGGTCACAGTACGCCATCACCTTCAACTCCAAGGACCACCTCAGGTGTTCGGCTAATGCTGGCACGCTCCCCATGCTGTGCACGCCCACCATCAGCAACGTCTTTGTCACCAAGACCCTCATCGATGGCGGCGCCGGCCTCAACATTCTCTCTGTGGAGACCTTCGAGACGCTTCAAGTGCCTTACAATCAGCTCATACCCACCAAGCCATTCTCCGGAGTGACCGACGGCTCCACCACCCCCCAGGGGCAGGTGCGCCTTCCCGTCACCTTCGGCAAGCGCAACAACTACCACACTGAGCTCATCAACTTTGATGTGGCCCATATTGGCCTCCCGTACAATGCCATCCTGGGATACCCGGCGCTCGCCAAGTTCATGGCGGCTCATGGCTACAACATCCTCAAGATGCCAGAGTGCAGCGGCATCATCACCGTCTCGTGTGATGAGAAGGATGCGGTCTGCTCCCTCGAGCATGCCTACCGGGCCGCCGCGGCCGAGAACTCAGATGGCGAGGGTGACGCCGTGCCCCCTGAGGCTGCCCCTGATGACCCACAAGTATAGGGGATCTATCATAGTCCTTTCGATAAGTAGGAGTGTCAAACCCAATGAGGAGCAGAAAGAAATGACAAGCGGTTTTCAGCAAGGTATTTTCTGCAAGCACTGAAATTATCGGTAACAGATAGTTTGGTGATAAGATAATTCATAATGGGTAATAAGTAACAAGTGTAACAAAGGTGCAGCAAGGTGGCCCAATCCTTTTTGTAGCAAAGGATAAACCTTGACGAACAATTATATAAAGCAAAGCGCTCCCGAGGACACATGAGAATTATTGTCAAGTTAGTTTTCATCATGCTCATATGATTCGCGTTCGTTACTTTGATAATTTGATATGTGGGTGGACCGGTGCTTGGGTGCTATCCTTACTTGGACAAGCCTCCCACTTATGATTAACCCCTCTCACAAGCATCCGCAACTACAAAAGAAGAATTAAGAATAATCTAACTATAGCATGAAACATGTGGATCCAAATCAGCCCCTTACGAAGGAACACATAAACTGGGGTTTAAGCTTCTGTCACTCTAGCAACCCATCATCTACTTATTACTTCCCAATGCCTTCCCCTAGGCCAAATCATGGTGAAGTGTCATGTACTCGACGTTCACATAACACCACTAGAGGAAAGACAACATACATCTCATCGAAATATCAAACGAATACCAAATTCACATGATTACTTATAACAAGACTTCTCTCATGTCCTCAGGAACAAACGTAACTACTCACAAAGCATGCTCATGTTCAAGATCAGAGGGGTATTAATTATCATTAAGGATCTGAACATATGATCTTCCACCAAATAAACCAACTAGCATCAACTACAAGAAGTAATCAACACTACTAGCAACCCACAGGTACCGATCTGAGGTTTTGGGACAAAGATTGAATACAAGAGATGAACTAGGGTTTGAGAGGAGATGGTGCTGGTGAAGATGTTGATGGAGATTGACCCTCCCTCGATGAGAGGATCGTTGGTGATGACGATGGCTTCGATTTCCCCCTCCCGGAGGGAAGTTTCCTCGGCAGAATAGCTCCACCGGAGCCCTAGATTGCATCTGCCCAGGTTTCGCCTCGAGACGGCGGCGCTTCATACTGAAAGCTTCCCTATGATTTTTTCCAGGTCAAAACATTTCATATAGTAGAAGAGGAGCACCAGATGATGGCCAGCGGGCCCACAAGCCCTGGGGGCGTGCCCTGGGGGGTAGGGCGCGCTCCCAGGCTTGTGGCCACCTGGTGGGTCCCCACTGGTAGTTTATTCGCCCAATAAATTTTTTATTCCAAAATAATTCTCCATAAATTTTCAGGACTTTTGGAGTTGTACAGAATAGGTATCTTAGATTTGCTCCTTCCCGGTCCAGAATTCCAGTTGCCGGCATTCTCCCTCTTTGTCTAAACCTTGTAAAATAAGAGAGAAAAGGCATAAGTATTGTACCATATTATGAAATAACTGCCCATAATGCAATAAATATCAACATCAAAGCATGATGCATAATGGACGTATCAGCCCCCGCGAAGAAGAAGCAGCTCCTCCCCAAGAGCCGTCTGGAGGCCAAGAAATCCATCAGCGAAGCCTCAGGCTCCGCACCTACTGCCGGGGTGCCCCTTCCTTCCGCATAGGAAGGCGCGCCCAGCGCCTCCCTCAGGACGGGCTTGAGGGCTTCCATCTAGAGAGCCTCTGACCTAACCAGTGTGACGAGGGAGGTGCTCAGGCACCACTTGGAGGCGTGCCTAGACGCGCGCCCCCACAAGCAAGGGACGAGGCGCGAGGCACCAAGAGAATGAGAGTTCATCACCAAGGCGATCGAGGAACATCAGGAAGCACAACCTATGCACGACGAGTGCCGCCCTACGCGCCCCACCAGTGCAACCGCCACCCCTGACGCGGGCGACAGGCTGCGCGTCTGCGTCAGCATCCCAGGCCTCAATAGGGTCGCTTTTCAGGACCTCTTCTGGCCATCCCGCGTCGGTCGAAGTGGGGGCTTCCCCTGCAACTGTGTCCGCATGCCGTTCGGCCTGCTGAATGTTGGCGCCCCGTACCAGCGCCTGGCGCAATGCGCAATGGCGTCTCATGAGGCCTGATGTTCGGCAGTGGCATCTCAGGAGGCCCTGGACCCTCGCGAGCCCCCTGGGCCTCGCGAGCCTCTCGAGCCTCTGGAGCCGTCCAGCTCATGAGGAGCGGGCCTCCGCGCCGCGCGTCATCGACTACTTTGACGCCTCTGCAGCATCATTGCCAGGTGACTTTTTGGTTTGTTCAATTGAGGGCGCCCCGCGGGCTGCATTATCCTCAAGATGTAAGGGTCCACCCCTGCGGTTGCATCGTTCCGTTTATGTACCTTGAACCAGTTATGCTTTCATGAGTTACTATGGCTGTTAACCCCACGCATGATGTCACATCACCCCTAGAGTCGCCACCCCGCAGTCTGCACGCATTGCCAACTCTCCTCTTGAATGTCCCATGAGAGGGGGCTACCTGCCCGATGCCTGTGCTTGGGTCCATCCTTGTAGTGCCGATAAATCTAAGCGACCGAGCTCTGGCTCGCGGGCCGGCCCCATGCACATCACCTCACCAAGTCCTTAGTGTCGTGTATTCTCACGGAACAAAAATGAGCAGATCAGCAAGCGCGCACCACCCCTCGTATTTTGTGATTGGTTAATACACAGGAACTTCAGGACACAGACGCTCAAGTGGCCCCTCGACGACACCCTGGCACCTCAGGACACCGCCTCGATCAGGCAGCGGTTTGATCCGCAAAGGCTAAGTAAAACCACTTCATACACCGTGTGCCGCAGGCCCAAGCCCCTTTCCTTGCAACCCTCGCGAGGCAAACTACTCCTTTTTTGTGCAAGCCACTTGCACGTTAAAAGGGGGGCTCTTAAGCATTGCGCCTCAGGCGCCTCTACTGGCTCTCAGGCCCTCACCCCCTGGCCTTGTTCCAGGCATCGCAACCTAACATACCAGCGGCGGCTGAGCTCCGCTTGAGGGCCAGGTCCTAAGGACGTAGAGCACCATGGTGAGCAAGGAAATGAGGGGTAAACCTCCTGAGGGAGTACAGGAAGAGGGGCGCAGTCCGGCAGTGCAGGCATTGCTTGAAATCTAAAGGACACCAGTCGTTTCATGCACCTCGAGTGGGACTTGTGTTGATTCATTGCAGAACAGAAAGCGCGCAGAGAGTCAAAACTCCAGGGAGGCGCACCCTCACAATGCAGGAGTCCCTCATGGGCCACGGGCATCGAAAGCTAAGTCGTCTTATTTGCACTTGGCCTGAGCTTTACTATCAAGCGCTTCATCTCCATTTTCGCAATCTCATCTGAGCAGAAAACCCCTTTTCTCTCTCAAAAGCTGCTTGCGCGTCAAGGAGGACCTCTTGAGCATCGCGCCTCAGGAGCTCTTACCGGACCTCGGGTCACTCACCTCCTGGCCTTGCACACGGCATCGCGACCTGGCATACCAGCGACGACAGAAGCTTGCCTGGGGACTGGGTCCCAGCAACGCAGAGCACTAAGCTACCGCGGAGAAAAAAGGGGGGCTCGAGCCCAAACGGGAAACTCCAACATGACTTCAAACACGAATAAAGGCATTAAAATAAGGGCGCAAGCACCACAGTTCCTTACACGCCCCTGCGGGGCCCTTCATGGTTTCGATGCAGGAAATAAAAGAACAAAAGAAATGGCCTCCCGGAGGCCGCGGCTCCTGAGGCACCGATCCCGGCTGTTGGGGATATAACCCCATGGTGTGACCCGCCCAGGAGGGGCTAGGTTACACTGTTGGTGACTCAATAGAGAAAGCCAACATAGGCCAAAGAAGAGAGGATATGAAGACTAGAGGCGGCTCATGAGGCGGGCCTACTGAAGGCCCAAGACCAGGCGACGATGCTACAGCCTAGAGATGTGAACTGCCCGACGACGACTTGCCTAGCAAGGCAAGGCAACTTAGAACCCAAGTTGGATATGTTGTGTGATCTGGCTTGGACTCTTGTAAGCCCAGGGCCTCAACCTGTGTATATAAAGGCGAGACCCTGCGGCGGGTTAACTCAAGTAACAATCAATCGATAGCTAGGTCAAGCGATTCCGCTCCCTTGTAATCGATACTCCATCAATACAACACAAAGCAGGACGTAGTCTTTTACCTCGTGAGTGAGGGGCCGAACCTGGGTAAACTCGTGTGTCTCGTCCCATCCAACACCTTCAAGGTAACCTACATTGCGATGGCTCCACACCTAAGTCCTTTCACAAGGGCATCTGCTGTGACAAAACCACGACAGTTGGTGCCCACCGTGGGGCCAGCACATGGTGGTTTCGAGTTCTTGAAGGACTCTTTTCCAGGGATCGGGGGATATGTCGTTGGCAAGATGACTAAGAGTCACCGCGGTAAGCTCTACATCGACGATGCTGGCTGGGGCCCTGAGGCCGACTCAATCGAGTATGGTACCGGGTCTCCTTCAGCGGGATTCACGTCTTCATCAGCAAGATTGGCGGATTAGATCCTGAGCTGGACATCTGCATCGACATCGTCGAGCCGGCTAGGCATGCGCGACCCGCCAGGGTTTAGCCTGGTCAGAAGCGTGTCTTCGTTGGATTTGCGCATGGCACGGACCTTACAGAAGATTCTGTGTCAGGAGGAGAGACTCTCATCTACTCAGGTGATGAGTCCTCCACTGGAGAGACGGAGTCAATCTACCAGCTTCAAGATGGCGGGCTTGGGGGCTATACCGATGGTGACAGTATTCCGGATCCCTATGAGCCGCCGTCTCGGGCTGCTATCTTCATGGCTGGTATAGGACCGGTGCTCGACTCATCAATGGCGGCGGCCATGATGTCTGGATCGACTACTGCTGCGACAGCTGGGGCTAACAGCTCAGCTCGACCGGCGACTCAAGTTTTGTTTGAACTTTTTGGCACTTTTGATGACGCCGTTGGCAACAAAGGTCACTACGGCGAATCAAGCACAGCATAATGCAGAGGTTGCAAAGGTGCGAGATGAGGTAGCCATGGCTCAGGAGGAGCTTAATGCAGAGAATGCCAGGATGGCAACGGAACAAGCTCTGATGTATGCCGAGTCACAGCGTATAAGGGCGGAGGCTTTTCGCCTGAGTCAGGATCAGAATGCGTCCAATGCTGTTCTTCGAAGGAGATACCAGACCTGCCTGCCTTTGCAGTATGAGGCACAGAACCTTTTTAACACACCTGGGGCAGGGCCAACTAACCCGCCGGGTACAGCCCGGGCGGCTGAAGTCCCAGGGAGCAGGACGGCGGCTCAGCCTCGATTACCAGACCTGCCTCGCAGGGATCAGACTCCGTCTCGATGTTTTTCAACACCATCTGGCCATTATTCTAACCCGGTGGATAACATGATAGCGGGGGCTACTCGGCTCAATGCAATCCCTATCACGGATGAGATGCCTTTCGCAGCTGAGGCATGGAACGCAATTGAGCTCTTACAGATGGCGGTTGCGCAGCAAGAGAAATACTCACACAGTCGTGAGCGGGTGCACTCGACCCCCCTCCCAAGTCGCAGTTACAGCCGGCGCATTGAGTCGTGATGACCCACAAGTATAGGGGATCAATCATAGTCCTTTCGATAAGTAAGAGTGTCGAACACAACGAGGAGTTGAAGGAAATGACAAGTAGTTTTCAGTAAGGTATTCTCTACAAGCACTGAAATTATAAGTAGCGAGTAGTTTGATAATAAGGTAATTTGTAACAAGCAAGCAACGGTAACGGTAAAAAAAGTGCAGCAAGGTAGCCCAATCCTTTTGAGGCAAAGGACAGGCCAAAACGGTCTCTTATGATAAGCAAAGCGTTCTTGAGGGTACACGGGAATTTCATCTAGTCACTTTCACCATGTTGGTTTGACTTGTGTTCGCTACTTTGATAATTGATATGTGGGTGGACCGGTGCTTAGGTGTTGTTCTTACTTGAACAAGCCTCCTACTTATGATTAACCCCCTCGCAAGCATCCGCAACTATGAGAAACGTATTAAGAATAAATCTAACCATAGCATTAAACTTTTGGGTCCAAATCGGTCCCTTATGGAATAGCGCATAAACTAGGGTTTAAGCTTCTGTCACTCTCGCAACCCATCATCTAATAACTACTCCACTATGCATTCCCTTAGGCCCAAATATGGTGAAGTATCATGTAGTCGATGTTCACATGACACCACTAAGGGAATCACAACATACATACCATCAAAATATCGAACACATATCAAGTTCACATGATTACTTGCAACAAGATTTCTCCCGTGACCTCAAGAACAAAAGTAACTACTCACAAATGATAATCATGCTCAAGATCAGAGGGGTATTAAATAGCATAATGGATCTGAACATATAATCTTCCACCAAATAAACCATATAGTAATCAACTACAAGATGTAATCAACACTACTAGTCACCCACAGGCAACAATCTACAGTTTCGGTACAAAGATTGAACACAAGAGATGAACTAGGGTTTGAGAGGAGATGGTGCTGTTGAAGATGATGATGGAGATTGCCCTCCCCAAGATGGGAGAGTTGTTGGTGATGATGACGATGATGATTTCCCCCTTCGGGAGGGAAGTTCCCCCGGTGGAATCGCTCTGCCGGAGGGCAAAAGTTCTCCTGCCCAAGTTCCGCCTCGAGACAGTGGCGCTTCGTCCCGAAATCCTCCCTTATTTTTTTTCTAGGTCAAAATGACTTATATACCACAAGAGGGTGCGCCTGGGCTCCCTGGCGCGCCCATGTGGGTTGTGACCACCTGGTGGGACCCCTCTGGTACTTATTTGCTCCAATAATTCTTATATATTCCATAAAAATTCTCCGTGAAGTTTTAGCTCATTTGGAGTTGTGCAGAATAGGTAGCTTGACGTAGCTTTTTCAGGTCCAGAATCCCAGCTGCCGGTATTCTCCCTCTTAGTGTGAACCTTGCATATTATGAGAGAAAAGGCATTAGAATTACTCCAAAAAGCATTATTATATCTTAAAACAATATAAATAATAGTAGGAAAACATGATGCAAAATGGACGTATCAACTCCCCCAAGCTTAGACCTCGCTTGTCCTCAAGCGAAAACCGAAATCGAAAAACATGTCCACATGCTTAGAGAGAGAGGTGTCGATAAAAACAAAATACGGACATAGAAGCATCATGTATATTATTATTACAGCAACAAATTTAACATAAAACTTTATTATAGAACTTTTATCATATAACTTCTATCATAGACTTCTCATGAATAAGTAACAATTCATCACAATATCGAAGTATAAAGCATAAACTCTATTGAAAACCAACAAACTATGTTCTCAGTCAACTTTCGTCGCAGGAAAGCATGGCCACCTATGGGGCCAAGGGGCCCCTTGCTGGTTCGGCAGGGGGGATGTCGCGTTGCACAAAGAGCAGAAGAACGTGAGGCAGCACGACAGAGATCACACGGGCAATTTTACCCAGGTTCGGGCCGCCGCGAGGAGTAAAACCCTACTCCTGCTTTGGTGGATTGATGGTGGAAAAGTGGTGGTGGAGCATAGTACACTTGCCTGGCAGGCTCGCCCTGGGGGGGCAGTGACTACGCGCGTACGAGCGTGGGGGTGTTCAACTTTTCCAACCCCTGCTACGGTTGCCATGGGCCTCCTGTTATAGGTTAAGGGGTCACCACAGTGGCAAAATGTGACACCCTGATTTTGGCAACTTTTTCTTTTCAAACTTTTCTTGGCTTTATTTGAAATTTAAATGGTTTTTGAACCCTTTCATTGATCTTGGACATTTCTGAACCCTTTCCAAGTGATCCAAAGCCTCATCACCTTACCAAAACCCTGCCAAGTACTTCAAGAACCCAAATCACTATTTAATCATTTTCAATAACTCTTTTCTTTTATTTGAGAATTTAGGGCATTACTATGGGTTGTGAAGCAACCTATAGCTACGATGCTCAGAAAATTCCCAAATAATTCCCAAAAATACTAAGGACTATATCTTGCTCCAATATCCAAAAATATTCCATGACCTAGCCCAATTACTTTGCAAAAAATTCAGTCTTGCTTCTGGTCAGGCTGGAACTTTGTGAAGGAAGTACATGCTAGGTTTATCCAAATGCTTTCAAATTTTTGTGTCATGAGGACACCTACAAATGACTTCCCTACACCAAGTTTCAGCATCTGAAGATCTTCCAAGTGAGCAGTGCTTCAACATTTTGATTCTGGACCAGTTTTGCAGGTTACACATGAACTACCCTCAAAACTTATCCAAACCACCTCAAACTTGGCCAGTTTGGAGTCCTTCCAACGAGGATCACTCCAGACACCATCTTTGGCTCAATCTCCACCTCATTTCTTCTCTGGAATCTCCCCAAGTTTGCTGTCAGAGACTGTTGATGATCTTACCTCTCATCTCTGCGTGAACCAAGCCAAACCAAGGATGTAGGTGATCTGAGGGATCGAAGGTCGACATGCTGGACATGTTTTGCCAGGCTTGCGTGGCCTCCTGGTGCCAAGCACCGTGGTGAGCACGGCGCTGGCATGCTTGTCGCCGCGCTCTGTGCTGTGCCAGGCTCGGGTCTCATCCGAGCGAGACCACGGCGCCGCAGCAGCATGTCTGGGCATGCCGACATCATCTCTGGTCGACACGCAGCTCCTCCAGAACCCTCGCCCTTGCCGGAGATGCCCTTGTCGGCCGCCACGCCATCGCCGCACTGTGAGACCCGTGCGGTCATAGTCGCGGCGCTGATCGTCGTTTCCTCTCGAGCCGTCGCCTCCCGCATTGAATGCTACTGCTCTCTCCCGTCCCTTCACCGCAAGCATCTAGCCAGCATGGCGTACGTCTTGCCGGCGCCATGGCCCGCATCTCGCCGCATCCAGAGAGCTCGCCGAGCGCCCCCCCCTCCGCCTATAAATAGCCCCATCCAGCCTCGCTGAGTTCCTCACCCCTCCCCCTCCTCCTCAATCGCCCCCACAGAGCAAGAGCCAAGGCCGAGAGGCCCTCTGGCCTCGAGCTTCACCGGAGCTCCGCCGTCAGTGGAGCTCCACCACTAGCCCTCTCCACCCCATCCCAGCTCCGCCCGAGGCCACCGCTGAGTTCGTGGTGTTCCATTGGTGCTTCCAGACCCCTCCCCAAATCAAACCGCCGCCGGAATCCCCATCGCCGATGATCACCGTAGCACCCGTCCGCTGGAGAAGAAGGGCGCGACGCCGTTCGGCCATCTCCGGAGGAGCTACGGGTATAGGGTGAACCATCGTCGAACGCACGATCCATCCCCACCATCCACGAGCCTCACCGCCGTCGCTATCGCCGGCAATCATCGCCGGTGAGCCGCCCCTCTTCTCTGCTCTCTCCCTCTCTCTGTTTTAAACGGGCTGGGCCCCACTCGTCAGCGACTTACCGAAGCGGTAAGTGGAGGCGCCCGGGGCAAATACGCCTTTGACGTGGCCCGTTCTGGTTTTTTTCATTTTTGATTTATTTAGCAGAATTGACCAGAAACTTTGACCATTAATAACTTTTTACAGGAAAGTCCAATTGACCTGATTCTTTTTGCATTGTGTTTGTATCAAAGTCCTTTATTTTTCCACCAAGTTTGGTATTTTTCCAATACTCACAGAATTGTTGGTGAATAAAAAGGCTTTATGTGACATTTTCTTTTGCCATTTAAAAATATTTTCAGAAGGAGATACTTGTGGATTTGAAGACCAGGAGTTTCTGAACAACCGAACTAATCAAGGCAAGGCAAGACATCCATATTATGATGCATTTCATAGCATTGCATAATTCATATTCATTTCTTGCATTTAAATTATCATTGATAATTCAAAGTAAATTATCCAAATGCCTTATGTTGATAACTCAAATTGATATGATGATTAACCTTGCTTGCTAAGTGAAACTTAGTTGGTTGATCAAGAGTCACCTGTCCGGGCTTACCCGTGCAGCCACATTTGCTGGTATGGGACGGCCTTGACTTGGTCTGGCTCGGTGCTCTTTCACCGGTACCTCCAAAGAGGGAGGGTTATGCGTGCGTGCTGCCCTGATCAGGTAGATGGCGATAACCCTGTGAGCCCAGTTGAGTTGTTTGCCGGTGTCCCCGTTTGGGACAGTTTAGTTAGGCCACGGCGGTGGCAAGTGTCACGAGGTGACACGGGGCCACCCAAGGCTTGACTCCAGGGGAGTGTGATTGCTGGTGGTACGATGGAAGAGTCACGGGTCAGGCAAGTTTTGTTGGAGCAATGCTGGTCCACCCGAATGGGATCACGAGGTCAGTGCTCCATAGTGTGGGTAAAGTGCGCAACCTCTGCAGAGTGTAAAATCTATTCGAATAGCCGCGTCCACGGTATTGGACAGCCCGTCCAGACCTCTCTAGGTGATCAACCATAATAACCATAGTAATGATGGAAGAACTTGTCTTATAAGCAGAAATACTCGTCGAGGTCGAGTATTCTGAGGGTTGTGAGACAACCCGGATATGAGTAAGTTGGTGACAGTAAGTGGATCACTTAGAGTTTAACCTGTTCATTGCCATGCTATTATTTGCTGCATATTTGGTTGTCATGTGCTTGCGAGTACATTCAAAGTACTCACCTGGCGTATCATGCCAGATGCAGGAGAAGACTGAGATGGAGGTCTCGATGTCCGTGTTGCGATGCCTAGGATGTGTCCTCAGCAGTGTCCCTGTGGATGGAGTTACTATCATGTTCCGCTACGCAGTAGTCTTCCGCTGTAGTATTCCGCAGTAATACCGAGGCCCTAATATGTTAGATAAATAATGTAGATATTGTCAAAGCACTAGATGTGCTTCTGGCCTCAATGATTATGTAATATATGAGCTTGTACTCGACTATCATCAATAAAAGTTCAGCTATGTTCTGTCCCAAGTGGTTGTGTGTTTCCAAAAGACATGATCTCTGGGTTGGAAACACTGGTAAACCGGTTCTCTGAGCCGGGTTGCCACAACGCTTGGTATCAGAGCCGCGCTAACTATAGGACACCCTAGGTAACCCGCGCTAGGACCGCGATTAGCATAGGATTTTGAGTGTGCATCCTGCTTGTTGCATTTGATTGTTGCATGCCATGCCTCATGCATCATAATTCATTATGTTACTAACCCTTGGCAATGTGAGTGTAGATGGCACTAGTTCCATATCATTTCCATCATGAGCCAGAACCCCACACTTTTCCAACTCTGCTTCTTAGCGTCTGGCTTCGGCTGTATCCCAGCGGTGACGACCCGGTGTACCAGGTGTTTCGGGAGCAGTTGGGCGAGTCAGTATATGAGTTCCATGCGGTGGCTTACATGACCGTGACTTCGGATATTGGAAGCTCTTCTCGCTCTTCCAAGGGTGGAGTGGCTTCTACTCCGGAGCTGGTGATCCAGTTTGCTGCCATGGAGGCTATTACTGACTTGCACTTCCACGAGGTCAAGATGCAGACCCATCCAGGTTTCTTCCACTATCCCACTCTGTCGCCCACGACAGGGCGAGTCCTTTTCTCACCTATTGACCCGGCGTGTGATCATGCGACTGGTGTTTTGTCTTGCTACCTGAATGACAGTTACCGTATGATCATTTCCTTGGCTGAGGAGATGTGTCGTGTTCAGGGGGCACTCGCAGCTATGACTCCAGCTCCTCCTCCTCCTGTAGTTCCACCCAGTTATCCACCACCAGTTCCACCCCCGCGTGTGCTTGATACCCCTTCTGGTTTTTCTGGACCATCAGGCTTATCATCTGGTAGTCGACTCGAGACCCCAGCTGAGTGGGCCTCACTCTTAGCCACTCCTGCTTCGCCGATGCTGAGGCGATGTGCTCTTTCTCCCGCGGAAGGAGAGCCGTCTCAGCAGCGACGTCGTGTATCCTTTGATCCGGTGACTCGCATCATCAGTTCTGATTCCGACTCAGGATCTGACAATGAGGATTCTTCAGATGGGCAGTGCTCTAGTCACCGACGCTACTAGACTGGAGTTTGAGTAGTAATGCATGCATCTTTGCATATGCCGACTGTCGTATGAACAGTCTAGTCATGTTATTCCCCTACTAGCTTGCCATGTATGATGTTGGGTTATCTTGTATAATTATCTTGTTTTCTTTATTCTCCTTTTTCATGAATTCCCTTTTACTGTCATATTACTGTATTTCTCCTTATGGATGTTGCTCATTGATTCGGTGTTTGCCATGGGAACAAAATTAGGATGAAAAGATGAAGTAGCAGTCAAGGCGGCGATGGAAACCCCGTCCGTCGATCCGCCAGACAGGCAGGGCAACCGCCCGAAGACTTACCACCACCACCACCTCAAGCACCAACCACAGATCAGATAATGACAATGTTTGAGGAAAAGAGAAACCAAGACCTCATGGAATTTCTCAAGAGTATGCAAACAATAGTAGGTCAGAACAATTGCAATGGGGTGCATTCCAAGCTGTCTGACTTTCAGCGTACAAAACCACCCAGCTTTAATCAGACTGCGGATCCTATTGAGGCTGATGACTGGTTAAGGACCATGGAAAAGAAATTGGACATCGCTCGTTGTGAAGAAGCAGATAAAGTCCCATTTGTCACTCATTATCTCGAAGGCACGGCAGCCATATGGTGGGACAACACCAAGTTAATGTGGCCCGCTGAAGAGATTTCGTGGGAGAAATTCGAAGGACTGTTCCGCAAGTATCATATCCCCACAGGAATCATGAAAGTGAAGCAGAGGGAATTCCTGGCCCTCACACAAGGAAACATGTCTGTGGGAGAATACCTAAACAAGTTCAACAATTTGGCCCGGTACTCTCCTCATGATGTGGCTACCGAAGAACGAAAAATAGACCGGTTCCTCGGAGGACTTAATCACGCCCTCCGATGTCAGTTATGCATGTTGGACTTCCCCGATTTCCAGACATTGGTGGATAAGGCCTTCATCGCCGAATGAGAACACAAGTCTGGGAATGATGATCGTAAGAGGAAGTTTGAGCCCAAGAAGGACAACAAGGAACCATACGCGCAAAAGCTGTGCAGTTGGCAGCCAGGGTCATCTGAGAACAAACCAATGTGGAACAATGGTGGCAACAACAGCAAGCCAGGTAACTAGAACAAGACCTTCGGCAAGCAGCCATTCATAGAGGACTGCCGCCGCAACAACACCTGTTTCACTTGTGGCCAGAGTGGACACTACGCCAAGCAGTGCCCTACCAATAACGGAAAGTAATCAGCTGACCACAAGCCACAAGTCAATCACCTTGGACGTCGTCCCAACCACAACTTCATCCACGGATGCGTCCACCACATCTCTGCCGAAGAAGTCTGCGAAGCTCCAGACATTGTCCTTGGTATGTTTTCTATCAATAACATACCTGCCGTAATTTTATTTTATTCTGGGGCTTCCCATTCGTTTATTTCGTGAAGTTTTGCCACCTTGCACAAATTTTCTCCTTCACTTTTGGACAAAATCATGGTGGTACAATCCCCTGGCTCTATGCTCAGAACAAATATAATATACAAGGGGCTGGAAATTTCAATTCATGGAGTCAAATTCCCGGCCACCCTTGTTGCTATTGAATCCCCAGGACTGGATATAATACTGGGAATGGACTGGTTGGCACCACACCAAGTGAGTATCAACTGCGCCACTAGAACGGTGACATTGGTGAACCCCGCTGGACAAACTGTCCAATTTTTGGCCAGCAAAATGATAACAAGAAAGGGCACGGCATACCAGACCACAGTTACGGATATGAATCTGATTCCGGTAGTGGGTGAATTTTTGGATGTGTTTCCTGAGGAATTACCAGGAATGCCGCCCGACCGAGAATTGGAGTTCGCCATTGAAGTAATTCCTGGTACAGCTCCAATATACAAGAAATATTATCGTATGCTAGGCCCAGAGCTGGCAGAGCTAAAGAAGCAGTTAGATGAATTGTTACAGAAAGGATATATTCGTCCAAGCATCTCGCCATGGGGGTCACCAGTATTATTTGTCAAGAAGAAGGATGGAAGTCTACGAATGTGCGTAGACTATCGCCAGCTTAACGAGGTCACTATCAAGAACAAGTACCCACTCCCTCAAATTGATGACTTATTCGACCAGTTGAATGGAGGATGGGTATTCTCTAAGGTCAACCTCAGAACGGGATATCATCAACTGAAAATCTGAAAGGAGGATATCCCCAAGACAGCGTTCACCACTCGTTATGGACTATATGAATTTACAGTTATGGCATTTGGATTGACCAACGCTCCAGCCTACTTCATGAGTATGATGAACAAAGTCTTCATGGACTTTCTGGACAAGTTTGTAGTGGTGTTCATTGATGACATCCTGATATACTCTAAGGATGAAGAGGAGCATAAACAACATCTCAGAGCTGTCTTGGAAAGGTTGAGAACCCATCGCTTATATGCCAAGTTCAGTAAGTGCAAATTTTGGCTAAAAGAGGTGGGATTCCTCGGACATATTCTGTCAGAAAAAGGGATAGCTGTTGATCCCAGTAAGGTTACTGCGGTCTTAAACTGGAAGACACCAGCTACGGTGACTGAAGTCCATAGTTTCCTGGGCTTGGCAGGCTACTACCGTCGCTTCATTGAGGGCTTTTCTAAGATAGCCAAGCCACTGACGGAATTGTTGAAAAATAATCATAGGTTTATCTGGACAGACGAGTGCGACAGCAGTTTCTAGGAATTAAAGAAAAGGCTAACCACAGCCCTTGTCTTAGTCCTCCCAGACATTCACAAGAGTTTTGACATATACTGCGATGCATCCAGGCGTGGGATCGGATGCGTGCTGATGCAAGAAGGGAAGGTTGTAGCTTATGCATCACGACAGCTATGACCTCATGAGGAGAACTATCCCACACATGACTTGGAGCTAGCTGCTGTGGTTCATGCCCTGAAGATTTGGAGGCATTATTTTATTGGACAACGATGTGAGATATGCACAGACCACAAGAGTCTCAAGTATATTTTCACTCAACCCGACCTGAACCTCAGGCAGCGAAGATGGCTTGAGCTAGTCAAGGACTATGATGTTGGAATAAACTATCATCTAGGGAAAGCGAATGTGGTCGCTGATGCCCTGAGCAGGAAACAAACTGCAGTGAGTGCACTATTTGAGGGCATGCATCCGAGCTTACAAGAAGAATTTGTCAAGCTCAATATGGTGCTATGTGGCCCTATGACCCCAGATACGTTGGAAATTACTCCAACCATCATGGAGGAAATCCAGGAAGCACAAAAGTCAGATGAAGAAATTCGGAAGATCAAGGAGTTAATTCAGCAAGGGAAGGCCAAGTCCTTCCGTGTAGATGAACAAGGTACTGTGTGGTTCAAGAAACGAATTTGTGTGCCGAATCAGAACAACTTGAGGCAACAAATACTCAAGGAAGCACATGAGTCCGCATATTTGATCCACCCGGGAGGTACCAAGATGTATTAGGACTCGAGAGAAACCTTTTGGTGGTCTGGAATGCGAAAAGATATAGCATACTATGTCGCCTGCTGTGACATTTGCAACAAGGTCAAAGCAGAGCATCAGAAACCCACTGGGCTACTGCAACCTTTACCAGTGCCCCAGTGGAAGTGGGACGACATATGTATGGATTTTATTGTGGGACTGCCCAAGTCCACGAGAGGCAATGATGCTATTTGGGTCATTGTAGACATACTCACGAAAGTGGCTCATTTTATCCCAGTAAAGACTACTTTCAACGCAAATCAGCTGGCACAACTCTACATGTCCCGAATAGTCAGTCTACACGAAGTACCCAAGTCTATCACTTCAGATAAGGGTTCCCTATTTACCTCAGCATTCTGGCTACGGCTACATCAAGCCTTGGGAACCATGCTGAAACACAGCACAGCATACCATCCGCAGACAGATGGACAGACCGAGCGAGTGAACCAAATATTAGAGGATATGCTTCGGTCATGTGCTCTCTCCCATGGACCCAAATGGGAGGATAGTCTACCATACGCGAAATTCTCCTACAACAACAGCTATCAGGCAAGTCTCAAGATGTCACCTTTTGAGGCATTATATAGACGGAAGTGCCGCACACCGCTGAACTGGTCCCAGACAGGAGATAGTCGCATTTTTGGTACAGACTTGATGCTCGAAGCCGAAAGGCAAGACAAAGATATTCAAGAGCGTCTGCAAGCAGCCAAGTCCCAACAAAAGAGCTATTACGACCCAAAACATCGGGAAGTAACTTTCGAGCCTGGAGACTATGCTTACCTGCGAGCAACCCCTATGAAGGGAGTAAAGAGGTTTGGCACCCGGGGAAAGTTGGCCCCAAGATACATTGGTCCCTTTCCGGTGATTTCTAGGAAGGGCAGAGTCACATATCAGTTGGAATTGCCACCAGCATTGTCAGACGTTCATGATGTCTTTCACATCTCACAATTGAGGAAATGCATTGCACCCCCAGCCAAGCAAGCGGATATGAGTGAATTAGAATTGGCTAAGGATTTGAATTATGAGGAAAAACCTGTCAGGATCTTGGATGAGACGAAAAGAACCACAAGGAGTAAGGTGATAAGATTTTACAAGGTGCTGTGGGAGCACCACACCGAGGAACAGGCCACTTGGGAAAGAGAAGATTTTCTGAGATCCGCTTACCCATATTTGTTCCCTGAGCAACCGAATCTCGAGGACGAGATTCATCCTAAGGGGGGTAGGTTTGTGACACCCTGATTTTGGCAACTTTTTCTTTTCAAACTTTTCTTGGCTTTATTTGAAATTTAAATGGTTTTTGAACCCTTTCATTGATCTTGGACATTTCTGAACCTTTCCAAGTGATCCAAAGCCTCATCATCTTACCTAAACCCTGCCAAGTACTTCAAGAACCCAAATCCCAATTTAAATCATTTTCAATAACTCTTTTCTTTTATTTGAGAATTTAGGGCATTACTATGGGTTGTGAAGCAACCTATAGCTATGATGCTCAGAAAATTCCCAAATAATTCCCAAAAATACTTTGGACTATATCTTGCTCTAATATCAAAAAATATTCCATGACCTAGCTCAATTACTTTGCAAAATAATTCAGTCTTGCTTCTGGTCAGACTGGACCTTTGTGAAGGAAGTACATGCTAGGTTTAACCAAATGCTTTCAAATTTTTGTGGCATGAGGACACCTACAAATGACTTCCCTACACCAAGTTTCAGCATCTGAAGATCTTCCAAGTGAGCAGTACTTCAACATTTTGATTCTGGACCAGTTTTGCAGGTTACACATGAACTACCCTCAAAACTTATCCAAACCACCTCAAACTTGGCCAGTTTGGAGTCCTTCCAACGAGGATCACTCCAGACACCATCTTTGGCTCAATCTCCACGTCATTTCTTCTCTGGAATCTCCCCAAGTTTGCTGTCAGGGACTGTTGATGAACTTACCTCTCATCTCTGCGTGAACCAAGCCAAACCAAGGCTGTAGGTGATCTGAGGGATCGAAGGTCGACATGCTGGACATGTTTTGCCAGGCTTGCGTGGCCTCCTGGTGCCAAGCACCGTGGTGAGCACGGCGCTGGCATGCTTGTTGCCGCGCTCTGTGCTGCGCCAGGCTCGGGTCTCATCCGAGCGAGACTACGGCACCGCAGCAGCTTGTCTGGGCATGCCGACATCGTCTCTGGTCGGCACACAGCTCCTCCAGAACCCTCTCCCTCGCCGGAGATGCCCTCGCCGGCTGCCACGCCATCGCCGCACTGTGAGACCCGTGCGGTCATAGTTGCGGTGCTGCTCGTTGTTTCCTCTCGAGCCGTCGCCTCCCGCATTGAATGCTGCTGCTCTCTCCCATCCCTTCACCACATGCATCCAGCCAGCGCGGTGTACGTCTCGCCGGTGCCATGGCCCGCATCTCACTGCATCCAGAGAGCTCGCCGAGCGCCCCCCTCTGCCTAGAAATAGCCCTGTCCAGCCTCGCTGAGTTCCTCACCCCTCCCCCTCCTCCTCAATCGCTCCCACAGAGCAAGAGCCAAGGCCGAGAGGCCCTCTGGCCTCGAGCTTTGCCGGAGCTCCGCCGTCAGCTGAGCTCCACCACTAGCCCTCTCCACCCCATCCCAGCTCCGCCCGAGGCCACCGCTGAGTTCATGGTGTTCCACTGGTGCTTCCAGACCCCTCCCCGAATCAAACCGCTGCCGGAATCCCCATCGCCGACGATCACCATAGCACCCGTCCGCTGGAGAAGAAGGGTGCAACGCCGTCTGGCCACCTTTGGAGGAGCTACGGCTACAGGGTGAACCGCCGTCGAATGCCCGATCCATCCCCACCATCCACGAGCCTTACCGCCGTCGCTATCACCGACAATCATCGTCGGTGAGCCGCCCCTCTTCTCTGCTCTCTCCCTCTCTTTGTTTTAAATGGACCGGGCCCCACTCATCAGTGACTTACCGAAGCAGTAAGTGGAGGTGCCCGGGGCAAATACGCCTTCGACGTGGCCCGTTCTGGTTTTTTTCATTTTTGATTTATTTAACAGAATTGACCAGAAACTTTGACCATTAATAACTTTTTACAGGAAAGTCCAATTGACCTAATTCTTTTTGCATTGTGTTTGTACCAAAGTCCTTTATTTTTCCAGCAAGTTTGGTATTTTTCCAATACTCACAGAATTGTTGGTGAATAAAAAGGCTTTATGTGACATTTTATTTTGCCATTTAAAAATATTTTCAGAAGGAGAGACTTGTGGATTTGAAGACCAGGAGTTTCTGAACAACCCAACTGATCAAGGCAAGCCAGGACATCCATATTATGAAGCATTTCATAGCATTGCATAATTCATATTCATTTCTTGCATTTAAATTATCATTGGTAATTCAAAGTAAATTATCCAAATGCCTTATGTTGATAACTCAAATTGATATGATGATTATCCTTGCTTGCTAAGTGAAACTTAGTTGGTTGATCAAGAGTCACCTGTCCGGGCTTACCCGTGCAGCCACATTTGCCGATATGGGACGGCCTTGACTTGGTCTGGCTCGGTGCTCTTTCACCGGTACCTCCAAAGAGGGAGGGTTATGCGTGCGTGCTGCCCTGATCTGGTAGACAGCAATAACCCTATGAGCCCAGTTGAGTTGTTTGCCGGCGTCCCCGTTTGGGACAGTTTAGTTAGGCCACGACGGTGGCAGGTGTCACGAGTTGACACGGGGCCACCCAAGGCTTGACTCCAGGGGAGTGTGATTGCCGGTGGTACGATGAAAGAGTCACGGGTCAGGCAGGTTTCGTTGGAGCAATGCTGGTCCACCCGAATGGGATCACGAGGTCAGTGTTCCATAGTGTGGGTAAAGTGCGCAACCTCTGCAGAGTGTAAAATCTATTCGAATAGCCGCGTCCACGGTATTGGATAGCCCGTCCAGACCTCTCTAGGTGATCAACCATAATAACCATAGTAATGATGGAAGAACTTGTCTCATAAGCAGAAATACTCGTCGAGGTCAAGTATTCTGAGGGTTGTGAGACAACCCGGATATGAGTAAGTTGGTGACAGTTAGTGGATCACTTAGAGTTTAACCTGTTCATTGCCATGCTATTATTTGCTGCATATTTGGTTGTCATGTGCTTGCGAGTACATTCAAAGTACTCACCTGGCGTATCATGACAGATGCAGGAGAAGACTGAGACGGAGGTGTCGATGTCCGTGTTGCGATGCCTAGGATGTGTCCTCAGCAGTGTCCCTGTGAATGGAGTTACTATCATGTTCCGCTACGCAGTAGTCTTCCGCTGTAGTATTCCGCAGTAATACCGAGGCCCTGATATGTTAGATAAATAATGTAGATATTGTCAAAGCACTAGATGTGTTTCTGGCCTCGATGATTATGTAATATATGAGCTTGTACTCGACTATCATCAATAAAAGTTCAGGTATGTTCTGTCCCAAGTGGTTGTGTGTTTCCAGAAGACAAGATCTCTGGGTTGGAAACACTGGTAAACCGGTTCTCTAAGCCGGGGTGCCACACAAAACAGTCATTATGCACTGATAAGATAGCAAACAGTGCTATCATACCTAATTCTGCAGGCCGATAGAGTGCATTAAATGCACCGCTCAATGTCACATCTTGCTTGCCCGACAAGCCTTGCCGGGCTCGTCTTGCCAGCTCCATGCCTGCTTGCTTGACACACCGCAGGACAGGTGTCATCTGTAGGTATTTCCTGTAGAAAGAGGCTGCCATGTGGCGAATGGCTGCCACTTAGTCACTTTGCGGCTTGACACCGCATTGATCAATGACGTGGGTCGTGGTGAGATGGCTTGGTGAGGCGTCTTTGCCCTCATGAGTCCCGGTGGGCCCTGCCGGGACGTCTTGAATGCTTTCTTCCGGGGGAGCCCTTATCCTTGCCGGGTCCACCTGCCCAGCAAGGGAGGCTTTTCTCCTGGTGGTGTCTCGCTTCTCTGTCTTGGTCTTGGCCTTCTTAATCTGCCTGCTGGTTCTTCGAAGATCTTGGTCTCTTGTATCTTGACATGGCCTTGGTGTTGTAATCTTGTTCTCGTGCCTGTGCACAGTCAGGGCAACAGACCCAGGGTTTGTTGCACCGACAGAAGCCCCCGGGCCTGCCCCGATCGCGCTGCCGGGCGTCGTCGGGGTAGGTCCTAATAAGTGCACAGGCAGGGGTGCTGGAGAGGCTGATCTCTTGGAGTCTTCTTTGCTTCTTCATTAATCTTGATTCTGGGCCAGTTTTTCAGTTTTCCTGTGCGTCGTGTAAAGCCAATCGTGGCAGGGCCATCTTTGTAATGGCCCGTGAATGACTTTAACGCACGGGGTAGAAACTGCCAATTCACTCTTCCCACCACGCCCTTATCCTTAGCCATGTATGCAGCATGCATCGCGCGGGGTAGGTAACGGAGGCGCGTGGCGCGGGAAAGCATCAAGGCGAGGGCCCGGTCTTCTTGAATTGGTGGAGAGGGGCGGCGATTGCTTGTTGAGGGAGCGGCTCCCTTTCTTGCTCCGCCTATAAAAGAAGGGGCGGAGGGAGAGCCAAGCCATCCATCTCCGGATCCTTTCTTCGCCTGTTTCTGCCTTTCGTTGGTCATGTTGAAGAGAAGGGCCCGGGCCAAGCTCCGGGCTCCAGCTTGCTTGCTAGAGTTGTTGAGTGTTGGCGTTCAGGGAGTGAGCCTGGTCCATGCTCGGAGAAGGCGTCATGGACGGGCTGCTCGTAGTGCGGGAGATACCAAGCTCTCCCGTTGTGAGGGATTGCTCGCTCCTTTTGCCATGGTTGTCTGCCCGTTGGGTAGTGTGGTGCCCAGCGTCGGGTCACCGCCGCTCGTGATCTTGGCGATCGGATCCTTGGCGTCTCTGGGGCGTGCCCGGGAGGCAGGGCTGGGAATCGTCGGTAAACCCAGCACTGCCCCATCCGGGAGTCGCAGGGATGATGTCGACGAGAGGCGCGCCTTCCTGCCCGCCAAGGCGTGGAGGGGCGTGTCCCGAGCCCCCTGGCCATCTTGGTCGCTCGCCGTCTCTCCGGGGAAGGCATCGGGTTGGAGTCCTGGCGCTCCCCGGAGCGGTGTTGATGAAGATGAAGCTGGGGAAGACGGAGAGGGCGGGAGGCAGGCCGTCCAGTAGGAGCACGACTGCATCGATGTGTTCGTCTCATATTGGTGACCTGCTACCTTATCCCTCCATCCTCCCTTCCCCTTCCCCGGCACTGTCATCACTGTCTTCTTGGTAACTGGGGAAAGGGTTGCTCCCCTGGCGCTTCCGCTTCCTCCAGTGGTCTCCTGGCCGATCCCCGGCGCCCCTCTCTGTCAGCGCCTGTGCTGGAGCCTTCTGCCTGGTTCTGGAATTGGTGACCAGGGAGCCGCTGAGGTGCTTCGTACGTCTTCCTCTTTCGCAGCCTCGCCACTCCCGATCTTGTCAGGCTGTGCTCGGCAGCCCTTGACGGGGATTGGGGTGGCGTCGTGTCGATGCGTTGCCTATCCTCTTCTCTTCCCACCGCATTACCTGGGATAAGAGGGACAGGGAGAGGAGTTTACGGAGCATTTATCTTTTTTTCAATCTTAAACTTGCCGGCATTTGCCAAATTTTAGTTCAAATAATGTAATCTCTTGAGTCCATGTCTGTGTTCTGTAAGGTTTGTACTTGTATGACCAGCATATTAATGAAAAAGATGAACCTTGCCGGGAACTCGTGCATGTATATGTCCACGCAGAGGTGAAATGCCTCTTTATTTTAAATAAACGAGTTTTCCCTGGCAGGCTATCCTGCTGGTACCCTTTCTTCGTTGCCGGGGAACTGAGCCTACCGGCAAGAAATAGAGGGACCAGCCCCCCGCCAACTTCTTTTCATCAAAGGCCACTACGACCATCCAGGCCGAAGCAACGTTCGAGCCAGGGATGGGAGCACCTAAGTTTCGAAGAGTGGCGGGGTTTTCTTATGCATAAGTTTTAGCTTACAGAACACTTATGGACAAGAGGTAGAACTTATCTGTTTGGTTCGCCAGGGATCGCAACGTTGGTTCATCTCCCCATCTTCTCACAGAAACCGAGTTCTCGGCAGGAACCTGCAGCTTTATGCAGATGAGAATGATGCAGGATGCGATCCTATCTATATGCATATGCAAATGGATGCGTTCCTATCTATATGCATATGCAAATGCTCATAAAATGCTTATTCATGCATGCAACTTGGTCGGGGGCCCCCCCAGCGCTTCTATTATTTCTCTGGTGCTCAGGGTCATCGCCTGGCTTTGTACAAGGGGTTACATGCAACTGAGGCAAGGCCTGTACAAAAGGGTGGCTGCCCGCAGGGCCCGACAGCCGCGCCTTATGGGTAGAACTTGCGGAGATGCTCAATATTCCATGAGTTTTGCAATTGAATGCCATCTCCGGTCTCCAGACGGACTACGCCAGGTCTGGTGACTCGTACTACCCGGTAAGGGCCTTCCCACTTCGGCATCAACTTGTTTATACCCTTGGTGGACTGAACGCGCCTAAGGACAAGGTCACCTTCCTCAAAACACCGGGCATGAACCCTGTGGCTATGATAGCGACACAGGGCTTGCTGATGGCGTGCAGCACGCGTAGCAGCCCAGAGATGGTTCTCCTCGAGTAGCACAGCGTCGTCACGCCGGTGCTGAACTTGCGCTACTTCATCGTAGGCAAGCACTCAAGGCGACCCGTAAATGAGTTCCGTGGGGATAACTGCTTCCGCCCCATAGACCAGGGAAAAAGGAGTCTGCCCAGTAGCTTGATTTGGTGTCGTTCTGAGGGACCATAGAACTACCAGCAGCTCATCGATCCACCGCCTGCCGTGCTTCTGCAGCGTATCAAAGGTTCTTGTTTTGAGTCCCCGCAGCACTTCAGCGTTCGCCCTCTCAGCTTGCCCATTGCTTCTGGGATGTGCGATAGAAGCAAACGAGACCTTGCTTCTGAGGGTATGAACATATTGCATGAAGGCGCGGCTCGTGAATTGGGTGCCGTTGTTGGTAATGATCCTTGCCGGGATTCCAGAACGACACACCAAATCTTTCAAGAACTTGATAACTGATTGAGCAGTCACCTTTCTCACGGCAGCAACTTCCGGCCACTTTGTAAACTTGTCGATAGCAGCGAACAAGAATTCAAAGCCCCCGATCGCTCGGGGGAAAGGGCCGAGGATATCGAGCCCCAGGCCGAAAATGGCCATGATAAAGGGATTGTCTGAAGAGCTTGGGCAGGCAGGTAGATTTTCTTGGAATGGAACTGACAGGCTTCACATTTGGTGACGAGCTCAACCGCATCTTGGAGGGCTATGGGCCAATAGAATCCTTGCCGGAATGCTTTCCCAACCAACGCCCTTGATCCAATGTGGGAGCCGCACATGACTTTGTTTATCTCAGCCAGCAGTTCCTTCCCTTCTTCCCGGCAGATGCACTTCAACTTCACACCGTTGGGCCTCCTTCTGTATAGAGTGTCATCGACAAACTGGTACATACTGGCCCTCCGGGCAACTCTTTCAGCCTCATCTTGGTCATTGGGGAGTTCTCCGGTTTGGAGAAAGTGGACTATGTGCCTTGACCAAGTTGGAGCCTGGGGCTCGGCAACAAGGACTAGCGGCACCTCCTCAACTGCGGGGGCACATTCCTCGTTCGCAAGGACCATGGGTCCGGCTGGAGGGTGCGGTCCGGTAGGTTGTGAGGAGTTGTTTCCGGCAGGGTCCCTGCCAGGAGCGGATAGCTCTACCGAGAGAGGCTTACTGGAGTCCATCTTTCTCCTTTTCCTGGCCATTGTTGCTGGGGATATGGAGGGCTGAGTAAGATGGAGAACAAAAGTTCCTGGTTCCACAGGAAGCTTTTGGGCAGCACACTTTGACAGGTGATCAGCTATGCTGTTTTCCGCATGAGGTATGTGCTCTGTTTACAACCCGTCAAAGCGTTCCTCCAATCTTCTCACTTCCTCAACGTATGCCTCCATCAATGAACTTTGGTAATCCTTGTTGACTTGTCTCACCACAAGCTATGAGTCTCCTCGAATTATTAGCTTCTTGATTCCCAATTCCACGGCAATCCTGAGCCCGGCAAGGAGCCCTTCATACTCAGCTGTATTGTTGGTTGCCTCTTCCCGGGCAAAATGCATCTGGATGACGTACTTCAAGTGTTCCTCGGAGGGAGCGACGAGAAGCACGCCAGCCCCTGCACCTTGTAGGGAAAAAGCACCATCAAAATACATGATCCATTCTTGGGGCGCCTCCTGGCCGGGGATGACTGTTTCTGGCACTTCCTCGATAGGGGTTGGCGTCCATTCTGCAATAAACTCTGCCAATGCCCTGCTCTAGATTGTTGATGTGCTCTCAAACTTCAAACCAAAACTGGATAACTCCAAAGCCCACTCCTGTGACGCCCGGATAGTTAAGCTACAGTAACCCTCTGCTAATGATGCCACGTCACTTCGATTACTGTTGCTAATCTCGCGTTAGTTCGAAACCGATTCAAATTCAAATTCAAATTCAAGCAAACAATAAAAGTTTTCAAATATTAAAACTGAAATGTTCGGAGTGAACCAAATATTGCATAGGTAATTATGATGGAGAAACCACATCTTTATAAAATATTTAAATACTATAAGATGAATAAACAGTAGCAAAAACAAATAATTAAATGCCTTTTGTGTTTTATAAAATCTTTAGCTATTTTATTTGGGGTTAAACCTTTTTATGGCAGTGGCATATTTAATAAAACTAATTATGGGGCTAGTGGTAATTTTTATAAAACTAAAATTAAAAAGGAACTAAGAGAAAACAGAACTGAAAATAAATAAAACAAAAAAAAAGAAAAAAAAAACCCTAGCCCATCTGGGCCAACCGTGGCCCAGCTGGCCAGCCCAACCGGGCAAAGGCCCAACCGGCCACCCCAATCCTTATCCCCCCCACCAGGACAAACCCTAACCCCCACGACGATCCCCCCCCCCACTCGCTCTCACACCCCCTCTCTCCCGATCCAGAAAACTGGATCGGGCACCGGCGCCGCCGCCCTCCCGTCGCCCCCCTCGCCAGCACTAGCGCCCGCCGCCTGCCGTATGGGCGACCACGCGCAGGCCGCCGCCTCGCGCCAGCGTTGACCAGCGCTTCCCCTGCACCTCGCTGCCCCGCGCCACCCATCACCGATGTCGCGCCGTCGCCCTCGCTGCCCGACGCCACGTCGGAACCTCCCCGATCCTCCTCGCGGGTCACCGCCACGCTCGCCGCCCCGCTCCCCGTCAACGGCTGTGAGCGCCTCCCTCCTCTCCTTTCTCCTTGCCGCAGTGACCGCCGCCGCTCGCGCGGCCCCGCTCCGCGCCCCGTCTCCACCACGCACCCGCCCGCACACCGCTCGACCGCGCACCCGCCCGCACTCGCTGACCGACCTGCCATGCCCCACGGCATCGCGCCCGAGCTTGGCCGAATGCCACCGCCGCCGGCGTGCTCGTCCGGCCAGCTCCGGCCACCTCCGCCCTCACGACCGCCGCGTTGGACGCGCAAGGTCAGCCGCTCCGAACGCGCAAGTCCGCAGCGAAACGTGCCCCGTAGCGATTTTTTGGTGAACTCGGCGAACTTGGGCGAGTCGCCGCCGCGTGCGGGCTCGCCGGCGTTGTTTCGACGCGGTCCGACATGGCCGCGGGCCCCACAGCTTGTGCCACTGACCGCTGGGCCCTGTGGGCCGGTTGACCAGGTCAACTGCCCACGTGGACGCCCCTGGCCACTGACATGTGGGCCCCGTCGTAAAACGTTTTTAAAATAAAAAAAACATTAATTAATTAATTAGTTAATTAATAGACTAATTAGTCACTGACCACTGGGGCCCACCCCTAATTAATCCTATTTAGTTTAAACTAACTCTGTTAATTGGCTACAAGGCGACCAGTGGGCCACACGTAGGGTTGACCCAGTCAATGCATGTTGACTGCTGACGTCAGCACTACGTCATGCTGACGTCATCATAACACTGTTCGGATAATGTTAATTTAAATAATTAATTAAATTCCAAAAATTAATAAAAAATGTAGAAAATCATATTAAATAATTCGTAACTCCGATGAAAATACTTTATACATGAAACTGCTCAAAATTTCGAACACGAACCCGAATACGCCCTCGTATTCCCGTCAGATGCCTCTAACTATAAGAACATTGAACTTTTAGACCGATTTCGATAAAGAATAGTGCCTGACTTTAATAAAATAAATCCAGATAAATCTTAAAATAACTAATGCACCTAGATAGGCCGTATACCACCCTAGCACTGCGTTCAGACATGTCATGCATCCCTGTTGCATCATTACCGTGTATTCATTGTTTCGTCCCCCTCCGGTCCCTCTGTCCGAAAACGCGGAACACCGGGAATACTTTCCCGGATGTTTCCCCCTCGCCCGGTATCACCTACTACCGCGTTAGGGCACATCTAACACCGCTCATTGTCAGTCATGCATCGTCATGCTTATGTTTGCATTGTATTCATTGTTTCTTCCCCTCTTCCCTCCGGTAGATACGAGACCGACGCTGCTGCTGCCCCGTTCCACTACGGAGTTGACGACCCCTCTTCTTGCCGAGCAACCAGGCAAGCCCCCCCCCTTGATCAACCCGATATCGCCTACTCCTTCTCTCTACTGCTTGCATTAGAGTAGTGTAGCATGTTACTGCTTTCGGTTAATCCTATTCTGTTGCATAGCCTGTCTTTGCTACTACTGTTGATACCTTACCTGCAATCCTAAAATGCTTAGTATAGGTTGCTAGAATACATCAGTGGCCCTACACTCTTGTCCGTCTGCCTTGCTATACTACGGGTCGTGATACTTCGGGAGGTGATCACGGGTACATATATATACTATTACATACTTATGTTACTGTTCGGAGATGGGGCTGAAGGGGCAGGTGGTTCCACCAGGCAGAGGTGGGCCTAGGTTCCCGACGGCCCCCGAGTGTTACTTTGTGGCGGAGCGACAGGGCAGGTTGTGACCAACCTAGGAGACAGGTGGGCCTGGCCCTGGTCGGCGTCCGCGGTTACTTCAAATAACACGCTTAACAGTTGGGTATTTGATCTGAGTCTGGTAGAGCCTATACGCACTAACCACCACGCGGGAACAGTTATGGGTTATCGACGTGTGGTATCAGCGAAGCTCCAACGTCAGCGACTGAGCGGCGCGCGCCAGGTTGGACCCGTAACGCAACTTCCTTTGTAATGGAGGTTGCTAGGTCTGCTTTCCGGCGCCCACGCAACGTGCAGGTGTGCAATGGGCGAGGGCCCAGACCCCTGCGCGCCTAGGATTTAGACCGCGTGCTGACCTCTCTGTTAGGCCTAGGTAGGGCTGCGACGTGTTGATCTTCCGAGGCCGGGTATGACCCAGGAAAGTGTGCCCAGCCAGAGGGATCGAGCGTGTTGGGTAATGTGGTGCACCCTGCAGGAAGTTTATCTATTCGAATAGCCATGTCCCTCGGTAAAAGGACGACCCGGAGTTGTACCTCAACCTTATGACAACTAGAACCGGATACTTAATAAAACACACCCTTTCAAGTGCCAGATACAACCCGGTGATCGCTCTCTCACAGGGTGACAGGAGGAGGATCGTCGGGTAGGATTTATGCTATGCGATGTTACTTGGTGAACTTACCATCTACTCTCTACATGCTGCAAGATGGAGGCTGCCCGAAGCGTAGTCTTCGACAGGATTAGATACCCCCCCTCTTATTCTGGCTTTCTGTAGTTCAGTCCACTGATATGGCCCTTTACACATATACCCATGCATATGTAGTGTAGCTCCTTGCTTGCGAGTACTTTGGTGAGTACTCACGGTTGCTTTCCCCTCTTTTCCCCCTTTCCTTCTACCTGGGTCGCAACCAGATGCTGGAGCCCAGGAGCCAGACGCCACCTTCGACGACCCCTACTACTCTGGAGGTGCTACTACTACGTGCATGCCGCCGACGATGACCAGGAGTAGTTTAGGGGATCCCAGGCAGGAGGCCTGCGCCTCTTTCGATATGATCCCAGTTTGTGCTAGCCATCTTATGGCAACTTGCTTAACTTATGTCTGTACTCAGATATTGTTGCTTCCGCTGACTGTCTATGATCGAGCACTTGTATTCGAGCCCTCGAGGCCCCTGGCTGTATGATTATGTTGTATGACTTATTTACTTTTAGAGTGTGTTGTGAAATCTTCCGTGAGTCCCTGATCTTGATCATACACGTTTGCGTGTATGATTAGTGTACGGTCAAACCGGGGGCGTCACAAGTTGGTATCAGAGCCGACTGCCTGTAGGAACCCCCCTTCCAACTCCTTGGCCGAAGTTGAGTCTAGACAAAGAAAACTGTTTTACTAACATGGCTGTGTGTCTTACGGCCCACATCGCCAATTGGGTGGTATGGATCTTTTACTCCTCGTTCTTTACTCTGGGACTCTGAACTCTCTTCTAGTCGGGTTAAAATGAATTTACTAACTCAAACATTAGGATCTCGTGATTACATCCACCCGGAGAGCCCCTTTATTCCAGATGATCGACTGCTTCACCAGTAGGTTCCAAAGATGCTATTCGATGATTCCGAGACACCTATGTCCATCGCCTTTGCAAATTCCCTACCGCTGTATATACTTATGGATAACTACCTACACTTGCTCATTCACATTCAGTCCCGTTGATCTTGTTATTACAAGATGCCCCGAACTGCTCTTCGTTGTTCCGACAATCCTTTGAGCTTACTGCCTTGCAGTTCTTGCCTCATGAATACCCCCTACGGTAATTCCCGCACTTACCGAGTATCCGTTCTCCCCCTTTGTTCATATGATTCACACGATGCATACAAATACTATTCGATCTTTCGAAAATCCTTAACAGCTTATTGCTCTGCAAATACTTGTCTGCTTGCATTATGGATGCTTTCCATACGACTGGCAATATTCATTAGTATCCTTTGACACCGTCATTTTCATCTATTGATTCAACATGAGTGCGAATGCATGCATTCATCAGTTGATCCTTTCTAATTATCTTCCGGCTCAGACGTCCTTTTGAACATGAGCTGGTTCTCGACCAATCAAATTGTCATCGATTGTGCCCCTAAGCCTACTCGACTTACCCATCCTTAATCAGAGCCCTTGCTCCTGATCTCTTGATTTGGAAATCATAAATTCCCTTGATTGAACTTTGAGTTAGTCAGTTGTTTCTATAATCTGATGCCTCTGCATACTTCTTCTTCCTTTGATTGAGTACGTTACTCACATCAGCTCCGTTGTGGATTGCCCGATCCATTGTGGATTGTTATCCGACAGTGTCTTTCATATTCAATCACCTTGTGAGTTCTTCCCCGATACATGATGCATTTGGTAAATTGTATCCTCTGCGTTCCCAACCATACTCTGCTTTCGAGCTTGTATAAATTACTCCTGAAGTGTTTATATGTTCCTAAGATGCCCTATGGGATGAACATATACCTTCCCTAAACCGTGTGAACCCAAAAGTTTACACAAGACATTCTCTTCTGGTGTTTTACCAGATACTTTTCAATCCTACAACTTCTTCGAAGACGAGAAGCGAATGAAATGTTATGCATTGAAGAAGTGGGAGTCGACCCCGAACCTTTGTGTTCTTGCCCATGGACTCGATGTGGAGCTTATCATGAAAGCTTCTTGCAAGAATATTTAATCATTTGTATAATTCTTTGGTATCCTTAAATTGAACCTTGCAGTTATGGTTCGACCATACTGTCCTTTCTCCAATATATCTGAAAGAATTCATCCAGTGAATTTTGACAAGGTTAAAGTATTACTATCATAGGTCAATGACCTAGTTCAACTTCTATCATGTTCTACCTTCGAGTTTACCCCGTGGTATCTCGAGGATATCATGCCTTTGCACGGCATCTTACTAATGTTGAAGTAAAACTTTCCTTGTCGTAATCACTCTACGGGTCTAGGTTGCCGTCAACCGAGGACACCGTTTAGTAAATCAAATCTGCTCTAAAATTCAAATACCCCTAGTAATTGTTACTGGGAAATTTAAACTCAGTCATGTCGTCCTAGACCATCGGCTACACCCTTATCTTGCTATCTTTGATTGTGCTACCTCGACCTTCTTCGGTGCACAAATTCTTCAGAGTGCGAGCACGACTTACGCGAGCTTTCAACATCATGTTTCTGTTCTGAAAGGAACTTTGATTCTAAGTTTGCATCTTACTTGTTGTTCCTATGACTTTCACGTCGTCATTCCCTGCTTGACGCCGTCGCTGTTTGATTGCGTCCTCTTGAAACCTCCCGGTAAATGTGTCAGATCACTTCAACACTTTGACTTCTTTCAAGATGTCAACTGTGTTCATGTTGAGAAATACCCCTTGCCCTCGCTGCTTTTTGTTATCATCGCAAAACACCCTGAACTTCTTTTCATCGCGAGCTTGTCCGTGTTATGGAGCAACTTGCTATCCTGTTTGCATTTATTCTACCTTGAAGTATTACTGTCCTTTATGCCGAGTATGTTGTGAGGATTGCTTACCTCTTTGAAAATTCTTGGCATAGTGATACTTCTCACCGTCACCATTCTTTCTTGGTCCCCTGTGGATTAACCGGGATACCATCTAACAAGCGGTGCTGCTTGGATTCTGTACCTCTAGCAACCCTATTGCTTTAAATGAACGACCGACAGTCCGTTCTTAGACTGTTGGTTATTGAATCGCCATTCTAACATTGATCCTGCTGCCTATGTCATATTTTGGATGCACCTTTCAACCGATGATTAATGGTGTATGTTTTCCTCGGGCATACAACATTTATCATTTGAATTGTCATATGTCATCTCCTTGTTCACATAATTGTGGAGATCCATCTTGTGGATTCTCGATGAATTGTCGCTGAGTCCATCAGCCACTCCTCATCCTCTCCTTGGTTTAATGATGAACTATTGCTTCGGGAACCGCCTCCTATTGTTCATTTCCCGAGAATCTACAATTCATCTCGTCAATTTGTGTTGCACCTTTCTTCCCGGGCATCCTGAGTTGAGGTATCCGACACTAAGCAGAACTGGATCTCGGTCAGATATAATGGTTGGAACATAATTCCCGGAGTTATAATATTGGTCTTTGATGACCGGTTAGGTGATGTCATGCCTAGCACACCCGGCTGGAGGACTTATCAATATAGTTTCTTTCTTTTGCAAGAATAGCCATTCTTCCAGGAGGAATGTAAGACTTATTCTTGAGTTGTTCTTGATGGATCCCTTGTGTATCCAAAGCCTGACCTTCTATCGATAACCCTGTCGATGCTATCTCGAAGCATAACTATGGTACTCCATACATCCTTAAGAACATTTGTGGCCCAATGCTAAATGTTTCTTGAACAGTTACCCAAACACCGTTGTATGGGTGCATATCATGATTCTTCTTACTCCTATTAACTAAATGGCCATGCCTTTGATCTCCGACACGTATATATCGCCCGCTTAGCCTTGGGAAGGATATACTCCTATTACTTGTGTTTAAACACATTTTCCTTTCCATGTTTTGTTTAATCTGATAAACATATTTTTCCTTTCCATTGTTTTGTTTAACCTTTCTTGTGATCTATATGATCTAAGCAGTAATATTTCCTGCTTATGCAAAACACCTCGGTGTACAACTCTGCCAGTAAGACCCTGTTCCTATTGTTGATGACATTTTGGTAGCCACCGATGGACGAGAACTTTGCCTATTGGTCCGCCTCGTTCAACGAGCAGGAAAATGGTTCTCTTCGTCCCTCGCCCTTGGTATCGACGTTGTTGCCGACTAACTGACAGGCTATCCTCTGAACTGCCTTGCTTACATGATCGTGCAAGATGCCAGCGCCCTTTTACTACTTTAACCCACATGGTGGGCCCATAACCCACAGTTCCACAGGATCGAAACCTGACTCTCCTATACACCCCTTTTTCCAAAGATATCTCACGCTTGACTTCATATGTAATTCACGGGCACCTACCTATTGATCTATTCTGGATCAGAAGTATATACTATTCCCATTGCTCTGAATCCTTTCACACTTCGTTTTAGGCGGACGAACGATTGCCTATGCGCTTGGAACTTCTATTTTGCACCTTCTTACTTTGCTCTCGATAATGTCTTAAGTTCAAATCGAGAGTTACTTTCCGCCACCTCCCTGATGTTATCTACCAGATAAGCAACACTGTAACGACCCGTTCTTCCGGAATACCCCCTTATCTTCTCATAAGTACGATGGAGTTCCCGAAGAAAGGAAGCCTACTTCACATGATGACCCGAAGCGGAGGAATGAGACATCAACGAAGGATTAACTTCTTCGAGAAGAGCAGCCAAGACCGAGAAGATCCGTTAGAATATCGTAACCAGACCTTTCCCCTGCTCTACCTCTAAATCTCGGGACGAGATTTCTTGTAGTGGAGGAGAATTGTGATGCCCGGATAGTTAAGCTACAGTAACCCTTGCTAATGATGCCACGTCACTTTGATTACTGTTGCTAATCTGCGTTAGTTCGAAACCGATTCAAATTCAAATTCAAAATCAAGCAAACAATAAAAGTTTTCAAATATTAAAACTAAAATGTCGGAGTGAACCAAATATTGCATAGGTAATTATGGTGGAGAAAACCACATCTTATAAAATATTTAAATACTATAAGATGAATAAACAGTAGCAAAAACAAATAAAAATGCCTTTTGTGTTTTATAAAATCTTTAGCTATTTTATTGGGGTTAAACCTTTTTATGGCAGTGGCATATTTAATAAAACTAATTATGGGGCTAGTGGTAATTTTTATAAAACTAAAATTAAAAAGGAACTAAGAGAAACAGAACTGAAAATAAATAAAACAAAAAAAAAGAAAAAAAACCCCTGGCCCATCTAGGCCAACCGTGGCCCAGCTGGCCAGCCCAACCGGGCAAAGGCCCAACCGGCCACCCCACTCCTTATCCCCCCCACCAGGACAAACCCTAACCCCCCGACGGATCCCCCCCATCGCTCTCACACCCCCCTCTCTCCCGATCCAGAAAACTGGATCGGGCACGGCGCCGCCGCCCTCCCCGTCGCCCCCCTCGCCAGCACTAGCGCCCCGCCGCCTGCCGTCATGGGCGACCACGCGCAGGCCGCCGCCTCGCGCCAGCGTTGACCAGCGCTTCCCCTGCACCTCGGCTGCCCCGCGCCACCCATCACCGATGTCGCGCCGTCGCCTCGCTGCCCCGACGCCATCGTCGGAACCTCCCCGACCTCCTCCTCGCGGGTCACCGCCACGCCTCGCCGCCCCGCTCCCCGTCAACGGCTGTGAGCGCCTCCCTCCTCTCCTTTCTCCTTGCCGCAGTGACCGCCGCCGCTCGCGCGGCCCCGCTCCGCGCCCCGTCTCCACCACGGCCCCGCCGCACCCGCTCGACCGCGCACCCGCCCGCACTCGCTGACCGACCTGCCATGCCCCACGGCATCGCGCCCGAGCTTGGCCGAATGCCACCGCCGCCGGCCGTGCTCGTCCGGGCCAGCTCCGGCCACCTCCGCCCTCACGACCGCCGCCGTTGGACGCGCAAGGTCAGCCGCTTCCGAACGCGCCAAGTCCCGCAGCGAAACGTGCCCCGTAGCGATTTTTCGGTGAACTCCGGCGAACTTCGGGCGAGTCGCCGCCGCGTGCGGGCTCGCCGGCGTTGTTTCGACGCGGTCCGACATGGCCGCGGGCCCCACAGCTTGTGCCACTGACCGCTGGGCCCTGTGGGCCCGGTTGACCAGGTCAACTGCCCACGTGGACGCCCCTGGCCCACTGACATGTGGGCCCCGTCTGTTAAAACGTTTTTAAAAATAAATAAAACATTAATTAATTAATTAGTTAATTAATAGACTAATTAGTCACTGACCACTGGGGCCCACCCCTAATTAATCCTATTTAGTTTAAACTAACTCTGTTAATTGGCTACAAAGGCTGACCAGTGGGCCCCACACGTCAGGGTTGACCCAGTCAATGCACTGTTGACTGCTGACGTCAGCACTACGTCATGCTGACGTCATCATAACACTGTTTCGGATAATGTTAATTTAAATAATTAATTAAATTCCAAAAATTAATAAAAAATGTTAGAAAATCATATTAAATAATTCGTAACTCCGATGAAAATACTTTATACATGAAACTTGCTCAAAATTTCGACACGAACCCGAATACGCCCTCCGTATTCCCGTCAGATGCCTCTAACTATAAGAACATTGAACTTTTAGACCGATTTCGATAAATGAATAGTGCCTGACTTTAATAAAATAAATCCAGATAAATTCTTAAAATAACTAATGCACTCAGATAGGCAGTATACCACCCTAGCACTGCGTTCAGACATGTCATGCATCCCTGTTGCATCATTACCGTGTATTCATTGTTTCGTCCCCCTCCGGTCCCTCTGTCCGAAAACGCGGAACACCGGGAATACTTTCCCGGATGTTTCCCCCCTTCGCCGGTATCACCTACTACCGCGTTAGGGCACATCTAACACCGCTCATTGTCATGTCATGCATCGTCATGCTTATGTTTGCATTGTATTCATTGTTTCTTCCCCCTCTTCCCTCCGGTAGACTACGAGACCGACGCTGCTGCTGCCCCGTTCCACTACGGAGTTGACGACCCCTCCTTCTTGCCAGAGCAACCAGGCAAGCCCCCCCCCCTTGATCAACCCGATATCGCCTACTCCTTCTCTCTACTGCTTGCATTAGAGTAGTGTAGCATGTTACTGCTTTCGGTTAATCCTATTCTGTTGCATAGCCTGTCTTTGCTACTACTGTTGATACCTTACCTGCAATCCTAAAATGCTTAGTATAGGTTGCTAGAATTACATCAGTGGCCCTACACTCTTGTCCGTCTGCCTTGCTATACTACTGGGTCGTGATCACTTCGGGAGGTGATCACGGGTACATATACTATATACTATTACATACTTATGTTACTGTTCGGAGATGGGGGCTGAAGGGGCAGGTGGTTCCACCAGGCAGAGGTGGGCCTAGGTTCCCGACGGCCCCCGAGTGTTACTTTGTGGCGGAGCGACAGGGCAGGTTGTGACCACCTAGGAGACAGGTGGGCCTGGCCCTGGTCGGCGTCCGCGGTTACTTCAAATTAACACGCTTAACAAGATTGGGTATTTGATCTGAGTCTGGCTACGAGCCTATACGCACTAACCACCACGCGGGAACAGTTATGGGTACTCGACGTCGTGGTATCAGCCGAAGCCTCCTAGACGTCAGCGACTGAGCGGCGCGCGCCAGGTTGGACCGCGTAACGCAACTTCCTTTGTAATGGAGGTTGCTAGGTCTGCTTTCCGGCCGCCCACGCAACGTGCAGGTGTGCAATGGGCGATGGGCCCAGACCCCTGCGCGCATAGGATTTAGACCGGCGTGCTGACCTCTCTGTTAGGCCTAGGTAGGGCTGCGACGTGTTGATCTTCCGAGGCCGGGTATGACCCAGGAAAGTGTGCCCAGCCAGAGGGATCGAGCGTGTTGGGTAATGTGGTGCACCCCTGCAGGGAAGTTTATCTATTCGAATAGCCATGTCCCTCGGTAAAAGGACGACCCGGAGTTGTACCTCAACCTTATGACAACTAGAACCGGATACTTAATAAAACACACCCTTTCAAGTGCCAGATACAACCCGGTGATCGCTCTCTCACAGGGTGACGAGGAGAGGATCGTCGGGTAGGATTTATGCTATGCGATGTTACTTGGTGAACTTACCATCTACTCTCTTCTACATGCTGCAAGATGGAGGCTGCCAGAAGCGTAGTCTTCGACAGGATTAGATACCCCCCCTCTTATTCTGGCTTTCTGTAGTTCAGTCCACTGATATGGCCCTTTACACATATACCCATGCATATGTAGTGTAGCTCCTTGCTTGCGAGTACTTTGGATGAGTACTCACGGTTGCTTTCTCCCTCTTTTCCCCCTTTCCCTTCTACCTGGTTGTCGCAACCAGATGCTGGAGCCCAGGAGCCAGACGCCACCTTCGACGACCCCTACTACTCTGGAGGTGCCTACTACTACGTGCATGCCGCCGACGATGACCAGGAGTAGTTTAGGAGGATCCCAGGCAGGAGGCCTGCGCCTCTTTCGATATGTATCCCAGTTTGTGCTAGCCATCTTATGGCAACTTGCTTAACTTATGTCTGTACTCAGATATTGTTGCTTCCGCTGACTCGTCTATGATCGAGCACTTGTATTCGAGCCCTCGAGGCCCCTGGCTTGTATTATGATGCTTGTATGACTTATTTTACTTTTAGAGTTGTGTTGTGAAATCTTCCCGTGAGTCCCTGATCTTGATCATACACGTTTGCGTGTATGATTAGTGTACGGTCAAACCGGGGGCGTCACAAGTTGGTATCAGAGCCGACTGCCTGTAGGAACCCCCCTTCCACACTCCTTGGCCGAAGTTGAGTCTAGACAAAGAAAACTGTTTTACTAACATGGCTGTGTGTCTTACGGGCCCACATCGCCAATTGGGTGGTATTAGGATCTTTTACTCCTCGTTCTTTACTCTGGGACTCTGAACTCTCTTCTAGTCGGGTTAAAATGAATTTACTAACTCAAACATTAGGATCTCGTGATTACATCCACCCGGAGAGCCCCTTTATTCCAGATGATCGACTGCTTCACCAGTAGGTTCCAAAGATGCTATTCGATGATTTCCCGAGACACCTATGTCCATCGCCTTTGCAAATTCCCTACCGCTGTTATATACTTATGGATAACTACATACACTTGCCATTCATACATTCAGTCCCGTTGATCTTGTTATTACAAGATGCCCCGAACTGCTCTTCGTTGTTCCGACAATCCTTTGAGCTTACTGCCTTGCAGTTCTTGCCTCATGAATACCCCCTACGGATAATTCCTCGCACTTACCGAGTATCCGTTCCTCCCCCTTTGTTCATATGATTCACACGATGCATACAAATACTATTCGATCTTTCGAAAATCCTTAACAGCTTATTGCTCTGCAAATACTTGTCTGCTTGCATTATGGATGCTTTCCATACGACTGGCAATATTCATTAGTATCCTTTGACACCGTCATTTTCATCTTATTGATTCAACATGAGTGCGAATGCATGCATTCATCAGTTGATCCTTTCTAATTATCTTCCGGCTCAGACGTCCTTTTGAACATGAGCTGGTTCTCGACCAATCAAATTGTCATCGATTGTGCCCCTAAGCCTACTCGACTTACCCATCCTTAATCAGAGCCCTTGCTCCTGATCTCTTGATTTGGAAATCATAAATTCCCTTGCATTGAACTTTGAGTTAGTCAGTTGTTTCTATAATCTGATGCCTCTGCATACTTCTTCTTCCTTTGATTGAGTACCGTTACTCACATCAGCTCCGTTGTGGATTGCCCGATCCATTGTTGGATTGTTATCCGACAGTGTCTTTCATATTCAATCACCTTGTGAGTTCTTCCCCTGATACATGATGCATTTGGTAAATTGTATCCTCTGCGTTCCCAACCATACTCTGCTTTCGAGCTTGTATAAATTACTCCTGAAGTGTTATATGTTCCTAAGATGCCCTATGGGATGAACATATACCTTCCCTAAACCGTGTGAACCCAAAAGTTTACACAAGACATTCTCTTCTGGTGTTTTACCAGATACTTTTCAATCCTACAACTTCTTCGAAGACGAGAAGCGAATGAAATGTTATGCATTGAAGAAGTGGGAGTCGACCCCGAACCTTTGTGTTCTTGCCCATGGACTCGATGTGGAGCTTATCATGAAAGCTTCTTGCAAGAATATTTAATCATTTGTATAATTCTTTTGGTATCCTTAAATTGAACCTTGCAGTTATGGTTCGACCATACTGTCCTTTCTCCAATATATCTGAAAGAAATTCATTCCAGTGAATTTTGACAAGGTTAAAGTATCTACTATCATAGGTCAATGACCTAGTTCAACTTCTATCATGTTCTACCTTCGAGTTTACCCCGTGGTATCTCGAGGATATCATGCCTTTGCACGGCATCTTACTAACTTGTTGAAGTAATAACTTTCCTTGTCGTAATCACTCTACGGGTTCTAGGTTGCCGTCAACCGAGGACACCGTTTAGTAAATCAAATCTGCTCTAAAATTCAAATACCCCTAGTAATTGTTACTGGGAAATTTAAACTCAGTCATGTCGTCCTAGACCATCGGCTACACCCTTATCTTGCTATCTTTGATTGTGCTACCTCGACCTTCTTCGGTGCACAAATTCTTCAGAGTGCGAGCACGACTTACGTCGAGCTTTCAACATCATGTTTCTTGTTCTGAAAGGCAACTTTGATTCTAAGTTTGCATCTTACTTGTTGTTCCTATGACTTTCACGTCGTCATTCCCTGCTTGACGCCGTCGCTGTTTGATTGCGTCCTCTTGAAACCTCCCGGTAAATGTGTCAGATCACTTCAACACTTTGACTTCTTTCAAGATGTCAACTGTGTTCATGTTGAGAAATACCCTCCTTGCCCTCGCTGCTTTTTGTTATCATCGACAAACACCCTGAACTTCTTTTCATCGCGAGCTTGTCCGTGTTATGGATGCAACTTGCTATCCTGTTTGCATTATATTCTACCTTGAAGTATTACTGTCCTTTATGCCGAGTATGTTGTGAGGATTGCTTCACCTCTTTGAAAATTCTTGGCATAGTGATACTTCTCACCGTCACCATTCTTTCTTGGTCCCCGTGTTGATTCTAACCGGGATACCATCTAACAAGCGGTGCTGCTTGGATTCTGTACCTCTAGCAACCCTATTGCTTTAAATGTTAACGACCGACAGTCCGTTCTTAGACTGTTGGTTATTGAATCGCCATTCTAACATTGATCCTGCTGCCTATGGTCATATTTTGGATGCACCTTTCAACCGATGATTAATGGTGTATGTTTTCCTCGGGCATACAACATTATATCATTTGAATTGTCATATGTCATCTCCTTGTTCACATAATTGTGGAGATCCATCTTGTGGAATTCTCGATGAATTGTCGCTGAGTCCATCAGCCACCTCCTCATCCTCTCCTTGGTTTAATGATGAACTATTGCTTCGGGAACCCGCTCCTATTGTTCATTTCCCGAGAATCTACAATGTCATCTCGTCAATTTGTGTTGCACCTTTTCTTCCCGGGCATCCTGAGTCTGAGGTATCCCGACACTAAGCAGAACTGGATCTCGGTCAGATATAATGGTTGGAACATAATTCCCGGAGTTATAATATTGGTCCTTTGATGACCCGGTTAGGTGATGTCATGCCTAGCACACCCGGCTGGAGGACTTATCAATATAGTTTCTTTCTTTTGCAAGAATAGCCATTCTTCCAGGAGGAAATTGTAAGACTTATTCTTGAGTTGTTCTTGATGGATCCCTTGTGTATCCAAAGCCTGACCTTCTATCTGATAACCCTGTCGATGCTATCTCGAAGCATAACTATGGTACTCCATACATCCTTAAGAACATTTGTGGCCCAATGCTAAATGTTTCTTGAACAGTTACCCAAACACCGTTGTATGGGTGCATATCATGATTCTTCTTACTCCTATTAACTAAATGGCCATGCCTTTGATCTCCGACACGTATATCATGCCCCGCTTAGCCTTGGGAAGGATATACTCCTATTTACTTGTGTTTAAACACATTTTCCTTTCCATTGTTTTGTTTAATCTGATAAACATATTTTCCTTTCCATTGTTTTGTTTAACCTTTCTTGTGATCTATATGATCTAAGCAGTAATATTTTCCTGCTTATGCAAACACCTCGGTGTACAACTCTGCCAGTAAGACCCTGTTCCTATTGTTGATGACATTTTGGTAGCCACCGATGGACGAGAACTTTGCCTATTGGTCCGCCTCGTTCAACGAGCAGGAAAATGGTTCTCTTCGTCCCTCGCCCTTGGTATCGACGTTGTTGCCGACATAACTGACAGGCTATCCTCTGACCTGCCTTGCTTACATGATCGTGCAAGATGCCAGCGCCCTTTCTACCTTTAACCCACATGGTGGGCCCATAACCCACAGTTCCACAGGATCGAAACCTGACTCTCCTATACACCCCTTTTTCCAAAGATATTCCTCACGCTTGACTTCATATGTAATTCACGGGCTACCTACCTATTGATCTATTCTGGTATCAGACGTAATACTTATTCCCATTGCTCTGAATCCCTTTCACACTTCGTTTTAGGCGACGAACGATTGCCTATGCGCTTGGAACTTCTATTTTGCACCTTCTTACTTTGCTCTCGATAATGTCTTAAGTTTCAAATCGAGAGTTACTTTCCGCCACCTTCCCTGATGTTATCTACCAGATAAGCAACACTGTAACGACCCGTTCTTCCGGAATACCCCCTTATCTTCTCATAAGTACGATGGAGTTCCCGAAGAAAGGAAGCCTACTTCATCATGATGACCCGAAGCGGAGGAATGAAGACATCAACGAAAGGGATTAACTTCTTCGAGAAGAGCAGCCAAGACCGAGAAGATCCGTTAGAATATCGTAACCAGACCTTTCCCCCTTGCTCTACCTCTTAAATCTCGGGACGAGATTTCTTGTAGTGGAGGAGAATTGTGATGCCCGGATAGTTAAGCTACAGTAACCCTCTGCTAATGATGCCACGTCACTTTGATTACTGTTGCTAATCTCGCGTTAGTTCGAAACCGATTCAAATTCAAATTCAAAATCAAGCAAACAATAAAAGTTTTCAAATATTAAAACTAAAATGTTCGGAGTGAACCAAATATTGCATAGGTAATTATGGTGGAGAAACCACATCTTTATAAAATATTTAAATACTATAAGATGAATAAACAGTAGCAAAAACAAATAATTAAATGCCTTTTGTGTTTTATAAAATCTTTAGCTATTTTATTTGGGGTTAAACCTTTTTATGGCAGTGGCATATTTAATAAAACTAATTATGGGGCTAGTGGTAATTTTTATAAAACTAAAATTAAAAAGGAACTAAGAGAAAACAGAACTGAAAATAAATAAAACAAAAAAAAAGAAAAAAAACCCCTGGCCCATCTAGGCCAACCGTGGCCCAGCTGGCCAGCCCAACCGGGCAAAGGCCCAACCGGCACCCCACTCCTTATCCCCCCCCCAGGACAAACCCCTAACCCCACGACCGATCCCCCCCCACTCGCTCTCAACACAGCCCCCCCTCTCTCCTGATCCAGAAAACTGGATCGGGCACGGCGCCGCCGCCCTCCCCGTCGCCCCCCTCGCCAGCACTAGCGCCCCGCCGCCTGCCGTCACGGGTGACCACGCGCAGACCGCCGCCTCGCGCCAGCGTTGACCAGCGCCTCCCCTGCACCTCGGCTGCCCCGCGCCACCCGTCACCGATGCCGCGTCGTCGCCTCGCTGCCCCGACGCCATCGTCGGAACCTCCCCGACCTCCTCCTCGCGGGTCACCGCCACGCCTCGCCGCCCCCGCTCCCCGTCAACGGCTGTGAGCGCCTTCCTCCTCTTCTTTCTCCTCGCCGCAGTGACCGCCGCCGCTCGCGCGGCCCCGCTCCTCCCCGCGCCGCGCCCCGTCTCCACCACGGCACCGGCCGCGCCCGCTCTACTATGCACCCGCCCGCACTCGCTGACCGACCTGCCATGCCCCACGGCATCGCGCCCGAGCTTGGCCGAATGCCACCGCCGCCGGCCGTACTTGTCCCGGCCAGCTCCGGCCACCTCCGCCCTCACGACCGCCGCCGTTGGACGCGCAAGGTCAGCCGCTTCCGAACGCGCCAAGTCCCGCAGCGAAACGTGCCCCGTAGCGATTTTTCGGTGATCTCCGGCGAACTTCCGGCGAGTCGCCGCCGCGTGCGGGCTCGCCGGCGTTGTTTCGGCGCGGTCCAACATGGCCGCGGGCCCCACAGCTTGTGCCACTGACCACTGGGCCCACACCGGTTGACCAGGTCAACTGCCCACGTGGACGCCCCTGGCCCACTGACATGTGGGCCCCGTCTGTTAAAACGTTTTTAAAAATAAATAAAAGATTAAATAAAAGATTAATTAATTAATTAGTTAATTAATAGACTAATTAGTCACTGACCACTGGGGCCCACCCCTAATTAATCCTATTTAGTTTAAACTAACTCTGTTAATTGGCTACAAAGGCTGACCAGTGGGCCCCACACGTCAGGGTTGACCCAGTCAATGCACTGTTGACTGCTGACGTCAGCACTACGTCATGCTGACGTCATCATAACACTGTTTCGGATAATGTTAATTTAAATAATTAATTAAATTCCAGAAATTAATAAAAAACGTTAGAAAATCATATTAAATAATCCGTAACTCCGATGAAAATACTTTATACATGAAACTTGCTCAAAATTTCGATACGAACCCGAATACGCCCTCCGTATTCCCGTCAGATGCCTCTAACTATAAGAACATTGAACTTTTAGACCGATTTCGATAAATGAATAGTGCCTGACTTTAATAAAATAAATCCAGATAAATTCTTAAAATAACTAATGCACTCAGATAGGCCGTATACCACCCTAGCACTGCGTTCAGACATGTCATGCATCCCTATTGCATCATTACCGTGTATTCATTGTTTCGTCACCCTCCGGTCCCTCTGTCCGAAAACGCAGAACACCGGGAATACTTTCCCGGATGTTTCCCCCCTTCGCCGGTATCACCTACTACCGCGTTAGGGCACACCTAACACCGCTCATTGTCATGTCATGCATCGTCATGCTTATGTTTGCATTGTATTCATTGTTTCTTCCCCCTCTTCCCTCCGGTAGACTACGAGACCGACGCTGCTGCTGCCCCGTTCGACTACGGAGTTGACGACCCCTCCTTCTTGCCAGAGCAACCAGGCAAGCCCCCCCCTTGATCAACCCGATATCGCCTACTCCTTCTCTCTACTGCTTGCATTAGAGTAGTGTAGCATGTTACTGCTTTCGGTTAATCCTATTCTGTTGCATAGCCTGTCTTTGCTACTACTGTTGATACCTTACCTGCAATCCTAAAATGCTTAGTATAGGTTGCTAGAATTACATCAGTGGCCCTACACTCTTGTCCGTCTGCCTTGCTATACTACTGGGCCGTGATCACTTTGGGAGGTGATCACGGGTACATATACTATATACTATTACATACTTATGTTACAGTTCGGAGATGGGGGCTGAAGGGGCAGGTGGTTCCACCAGGCAGAGGTGAGCCTAGGTTCCCGACGGCCCTCGAATGTTACTTTGTGGCGGAGCGACAGGGCAGGTTGTGACCACCTAGGAGACAGGTGGGCCTGGCCCTGGTCGGCGTCCGCGGTTACTTCAAATTAACACGCTTAACAAGATTGGGTATTTGATCTGAGTCTGGCTACGAGCCTATATGCACTAACCACCACGCGGGAACAGTTATGGGTACTCGACGTCGTGGTATTAGCCGAAGCCTCCTAGACGTCAGCGACTGAGCGGCGCGCGTCGGGTTGGACCGCGTAACGCAACTTCCTTTGTAATGGAGGTTGCTAGGTCTGCTCTCCGGCCGCCCACGCAACATGCAGGTGTGCAATGGGCGATGGGCCCAGACCCCTGCGCGCATAGGATTTAGACCGGCGTGCTGACCTCTCTGTTAGGCCTAGGTAGGGCTGCGACGTGTTGATCTTCCGAGGCCGGGTATGACCCAGGAAAGTGTGCCCGGCCAGAGGGATCGAGCGTGTTGGGTAATGTGGTGCACCCCTGCAGGGAAGTTTATCTATTCGAATAGCCGTGTCCCTCGGTAAAAGGACGACCCGAAGTTGTACCTCGACCTTATTACAACTAGAACTGGATACTTAATAAAACACACCCTTTCAAGTGAACTCTCACAGGGCGACGAGGAGAGGATCGTCGGGTAGGATTTATGCTATGCGATGTTACTTGGTGAACTTACCATCTACTCTCTTCTACATGCTGCAAGATGGAGGCTGCCAGAAGCGTAGTCTTCGACAGGATTAGATACCCCCCCTCTTATTCTGGCTTTCTGCAGTTCAGTCCACTGATATGGCCCTTTACACATATACCCATGCATATGTAGTGTAGCTCCTTGCTTGCGAGTACTTTGGATGAGTACTCACGGTTGCTTTCTCCCTCTTTTCCCCCTTTCCCTTCTACCTGGTTGTCGCAACCAGATGCTGGAGCCCAGGAGCCAGACGCCACCTTCGACGACCCCTACTACTCTGGAGGTGCCTACTACTACGTGCACGGCGCCGCCGACGACCAGGAGTAGTTTAGGAGGATCCCAGGCAGGAGGCCTGCACCTCTTTCGATATGTATCCCAGTTTGTGCTGGCCATCTTATGGCAACTTGTTTAACTTATGTCTGTACTCAGATATTGTTGCTTCCGCTGACTCGTCTATGATCGAGCACTTGTATTCGAGCCCTCGAGGCCCCTGGCTTGTATTATGATGCTTGTATGACTTATTTTACTTTTAGAGTTGTGTTGTGATATCTTCCCGTGAGTCCTTGATCTTGATCGTACACGTTTGCGTGTATGATTAGTGTACGGTCAAACCGGGGGCGTCACAACTCCATTATTCTGCCAGTAGCCTCGGGGTTTCGGAGTATCCTTTGCAACGGGAAGCGAGTGACAACCATGATCTGATGGGCTTGGAAGTAGTGGCACAGTTTCCTTGAGGCCATGATGAGGCCAAAGATCAACTTTTGCACGCCAGAGTACGTCGATCTAGCCCCTGTAGCAGGGAACTGTTGAAGTACACTGGGCGCTGCACCACTTTCTTCCTTGCCGTGTCCTTGGGGTTGTCTTCGCTGCCGTGCTTATCTCTGTCCCGATCCCTATCTAACTCTGCCGGTCTTTGCTCACTCTCTATTTCATCCACTTCCCGCTGCACCACCAAGGCTGCACTAACCACTTGATTGGTCGCTGCCAAGTATAACAGCAATGGCTCTTCCGGTTTGGGAGCAACCAAGGTGGGCACAGAAGATAGGTAGGCCTTCAACTCTTGCAATGCCGCATCTGCTTCTGGAGTCCACTTCGTGGGCCCTGCCTTCTTCAAGATTTTGAAAAACGGCAAGGCGCGCTCGGCAGACTTGGAAATGAATCTGCTTAGCGCAGCAACGCACCCTGTCAGACACCTTACATCTTTGACCATCTTTGGTGCTTGGATCTGTTTGATGGCTTGGATCTTATCGGGGTTGGCTTCGATCCCCCGATGGGATACAAAGTACCCGAGCAGCTTGCCAGAGGGAACACCAAATACACACTTCTCCGGGTTGAGCTTCAAGTTGATCTTGCGCAAATTGGCAAATGTCTCCTCCAAATCCTGGATAAGGGTTGATCTGTCCTTGGTTTTGACCACAATATCATCCATATAAGCCTCAATGTTTCTGTGCAGCTGTGGCCCAAAACCAATCTAGACTGCCCTTGCAAAAGTAGACCCAGCACTCTTTAATTCGAAAGGCATGCGGATAAAACAGTACGTACCACATGGGGTGATGAACGAGGTCTTCTCTTCGTCTTCCTTGGACATGAAGATTTGATGATACCCAGAATATGCATCCAAAAAGGAGAGCAAATCGCAGCCTGAAGTGGAGTCCACGATCTGGTCGATGCGCGGCAAGGGAAATGGGTCTCTCGGGTAAGCCTTGTTGAGATCTGTGAAGTCTATGCAAAGTCTCCATTTCCCATTGTCCTTCCGGACAACCACTGGATTTGCCAACCACGTTGGATGCAGCACTCCTCTGACCAAACCAGCTGCCTCAAGTTTCTTGATCTCCTCTGTAATGAACTGTTGCCTCTCCAAGGCCTGCTTCCGGACTTTCTTCTTGACAGGTCGGGCATGTGGGCAGACAGCAAGGTGGTGCTCGATTACCTCCCTGGGAACACCGGGGATATAAGATGGTTGCCAGGCAAACACATCGATATTGGCCCGCAGGAAGGCAACGAGCGCGCTTTCTTATTTGTCACCGAGGGTGGCGCTGATGGTGAAAGTACCATCAACGCCAACCAGCCCAGCCGGGACCTTCTTCACTTGTGGACCAGCAACCTTGGATTTCTTGCTGTTGGAACTCTCCGGCAAGTCATCAACAGGCGCAGCGCACTCCGAAGAGGCGCGCTTCCCGAACTCCTTGCCAGAGCCCTTACTATCCTTCTTCTTCCCTTTGTTCTCCTTGGCGGGAACTGCCGCTGCTGCTGCCTCTGCTGCGACTGCGTCCCGGTACATCTTGTCCACACAAATGATTGCGTCTTTCTCATCTGATGGGACGAAAATGACCCCAACTGGCCCTGGAATCTTCAAGACGTTATAGGCATAGCGGGATGCCGCCATGAACTTAGCTAGGGCTGGGCGTCCAAGGATTCCATTGTACAGCAAGGGGAGGTCAACCACATCAAACACAATCTTTTCAGTCCGGTAGTTCAGCTCTCCCCCAAACACCACAGGCAACATGATCTTTCCCTTAGGATGACTCCTGCCGAGATTAACTCCTTGAAACGTGCCGGTGACTTTTAACTCATACTCTGTTATCTAAAGCTTGTTGATAACCTTTGGGGAGATCAGATTCAACCCGGCCCCGCCGTCCACCAACATCTTCGTGACCTTGAGGTTGCGGATTGTTGGAGAGACCAACAACGGCAAACATCCTACCACGGTGGTGCGGTCAGGATGATCCTCTTCGTAACAAATGATGGGCGTGCGTGACCATTTGAGTGATTCCCGGGCCCCTGGCGCTGGTTCCACGGCATTAACCTCACGCGCCCACCGCTTGAGTTGGCGGTGAGAGGCGTGTAGGGACGCACCCCCGTCAATGCACAGGGCGTCAGTGGCCTTTTGGAACTCCTGCTCACTGGTTTCCTCTTCATCCCCTTCATCACTCTCATCACCGCAGACTTCCTTCTCTCAATACCTGGCGGGTTTTCCTTTGTTCCGAAGAGGTCTGCCGGGGTGATTTACTTCACCGCCACGACCCTTACCGCCAGCAACATTCTGTCCCTTTTCCTTGTCACGCTTCTCATATTCTGCTTTCTGTCTCTTGACAAGCTGCTCAACCTGATAACACTCTTGATGGTCGTGGCCCTTTGTCCGATGGATCTTGCAGTACGGTCCATCACCTTTCCTGGCCTTTTCGGCGGCTGCGGCCTCCCGGCAGTCAGAGCACATGGCAGCTTCCTTGCCGGGGGTTTCGGCCTTAACCTTCTTGCCGGTACTAGGGATACCTGACCCTTCAACAGACATTACCATCTTATCCTTGCGCTTCTTATTGCGTTTCTTGCTCTTCTTCGGACTGGTGGACTCGTCATCATCCTCTGAATCAACATTAATGCAATCCTCCTCTCCAGGTAGTTTTCTTCCCTCCTCCATCCGAGCACACTTATCCACCAAGGTGTAAAGTTCCGTCATAGTCTTGGGCAACCATACATTCATCTTGGAACGAATCTTCCGGTTGCACACACTGGACTGGAAGGCGGCTATCACAGCTGCTGGATGGATATTTGGGATGTTTCTGTGGACTCTGCTAAATCTCTGCAAATACTTCCAGAGAGTCTCTCCTTCTTTCTGCTGAAGAAGCTGCAGATCACTGGGCCGACCTGGTTCTTGATGGCCGCCAGTGAAGGCGCCAATGAACTCATGGCACAAATCAACCCATGACGAAATGGATTTCTCTGGCAGATGCATCAGCCAAGACCTCACATTGGACTTGAGAGCCAAAGGGAAGTAGTTGGTGAATACCTTCTCATCTCTTCCCCCGGCAGCTTGAACAGCTATGGTGTAGATGCTCAGAAACTCTGCCGGGTTCAGCCTCCCATCGTACTTCTCGGGTATCTCTGGCTTGAACGTGCGGACGGACGACCAACGGACTTGCCGCAGCTCATGAGTAAAGGCAGGGCACCCAACCTCGAAAGGTAGGTACCCGCCAGTATCGAGTACAGGCTCGTCGATGTTGGGACCGTCACACCCATTGGCCCGGCGGTGGGCGTCGCGACGTTGCTCAATGACAACGCGCGCGTCTCCCCTCCGCATGTCCTCCGGGGCACGCTGCCGGCCTGGACGCGCCCGAGGGTCGGAAGAGGCCGTCGAGACACCATCAGGTTCTTGATTCCACTGCGCCCGTGCTAGCTACCGTGGCGGGGATTGTACCATGGGGGTGGCCCCTTCCGTACGACCAGCAGTGTCGGCGTAAATGACCACGGGTAGCCACATCAGCCCCCCATGGTATTTCAAGACATCGGGGCCGGCCACGCCCCTCACGCTCTCCAGAAGCACGACCGCCTTCTTGGGCCGGCTGGTCCAAAGGGCTGGCTGCTAGAAAGCGGCAAGACCAAAGAAGGCGGCCGCAAGGGGGCCGACTCCTGGAAGACGGCCCCTTGCCCCCTCGAAGTCAGCACCACATTACCACGACAAGACAAGGCATGGCTACAGTACGGCCTGCCACCCCCGAATCCAGGATGGGACTTGGCCGCAGAGCCGTGTACTGGGCGGACACCCCCCGCCCAGCGCGACACTGTAACCACGCAGTCCGTGACATCACTGGCGCCAGAGGGAGCCACGCTCCCACGATGGGCGGTCAGTACGGCCCGCAGGCGGCAGGCCCCACCTGTCCGCGAGCCACCCGAAGGCGACCCACCTCAAGCAGGCGGCAATAAGGGAGGACCGACTCCTTGCAGGCGGCCCTTCTCCCCCTTGAAGTCTGTGTGCCATCAACCAGATGAGACGGGGTATGGCTACAGTGAGCGCCCGTCAGGCGGTGGACTGTAGCCACGCTCCCTCCAACAAAGCCTTCGTCATCAGGGGCGAGGCTACAGTATAAAGCAGTCAACATGGCCCACAGGCGGCGGGCCCTACCTGACGGCTGAGATCATGGCAGGCGGCGGGCCCCAGCGGTCGGCTGAGAAGCCGGCAACCAGAGACGCTGACGGCCGGGTCCTACACTCGGCCGGATTACCATTGTACCCCTAGGGAGTAGGCCTATATAAACCCCCCAGGCTAACCCATGCAAGGGTTCGGGTCATCACACATGCCATTCACATACACTCACGTAGAGAGGAGTAGAGCTAGCCTTGCCCTTCTCCCAACTCTAGCCGAAACAGCTCAAGGAGCAAGCTTGTAGCTACTTTGTTGATCATAGTCATCATGCGGAGACCACGCAGAGCAGGACTAGGGGTGTTATCTCCTAGGAGAGCCCCGAACCTGGGTAAGATTCGCAGGCGTATGCGGTCTCGCTCACTCCCGCTTCTAGAGCCCGGCGACGTACTCTTGTCCCCATCCATGATAAGCCACCCCCTGGCATATGTCGCACGATATCCCCGACATTTGCCGCCCACCATGGGGCAAGGTGCACCGTCGTCCGGAAACACGTTCTGGACGGGAACCCTCTTCCTTCCTGGAGAGCGCAGCCAGCCCGGCACGCGTGACGGTGTTTGCGCTGACATGTTGCGTGGCGTGGAAGCCGCCTGTGCCGCGAGCTGCCTCACTGATCTCATCGGTGGGATCCGCCTCCCCGACGAGCCCGCACCCGACGCGGGCGCTGCCAGCTCCGAGAGGTGCCTTGTCGACCTCCTCGGCAAGCTTCACATCGCCAACGAGCCGGCCTCCGACCTGGAGTCCGTTGGCTCCACCGACCCGCCCGTCGAGATGGTCATCGACGCCGACGCCATGTCTTCTGATGCCTTCCCCAGTGATGTGGTGATCTTCGACGACCCGCTTCCTATTGCAGACAGCAGCGTCAGCACCAGCACCATTACCGAGGTGCTAGTCATCAGCCACGATGGAGCCTCCAGCGAGGGCGGCCGGGACCCATTGCAGGCGGCAATGCGGGACCTGTCCGCGCTCATAGCGCCCGGTGCGAATGGCAAAACACTGGAAGCGCACCGCGTTGCACTCCTCGACAGCGCCAACAAGTTGGCAGCCATGAGACGCCTCACCGAGGCCTACCAGCGCGAGATCGATCGCGCCGTCTGCGGCATGCCGGCTGCCGGCGAACCCAGCCGCGTGGGCACGGTCCGGCAGCGCGGCGCAGCCATCAATCGGCGCTGGGGGCCGACCGCCCGGTCTACGCCATGCCAATGGAGAACTTACGCGCCGTCTAGGCGGCAGCAGATGAGCTGGACCGCCTGGAGGGCGACGAGCGCCGCTGCATGACGGAGCGCGTCCAGCAGCTCATCGACGTGGCCGCCGCGCAGCAAGAGGCCGGCCGCCGCGTGGTGGAACCCGGCTTGCAGGACGAGAACCTTCACCCTCGTCGAGAGCACGGCCCGACCTCGCGGACGCCGACAGCCGGCGCCTGCGACCAAGGAAATCAAGAGCCGGCTGTTAGCCACGGCCGCACACGCGTCACCATCGAGCGCGACCAAGACGGCCGCCCACGAGCAGTGGAACGGCGAGACGATCGACCCCCTCCCCTGTGCAGGGAGAGGCGCGCCTCCCCCTGCCTGTCAAGCATCCAGTTCTCGGAGACAGGCTGCGACCCCGTGAAGAAGTCAGAGAGAACGACGCCCGCCTCCGGATCGACCGCTTGGCTCGATCCCTGGCGTTAGAAGAAGAAGATGCGATCGGCCCGCCTTGTTTCGGCCCCCGCATTCGCGACGAGCCCTTCCCCAAAGGGTTCTCGCTTCCTCGAAACACTCCCAAGTACAACGGTTCCGTGAAGCCGGAGGATTGACTGGTTGACTACTCCACCGCCGTCAGCATAGCACACGGCAACAAGCGCGTTGCCGTGAAGTACGTTCCGCTCATGCTCCAGGGCACAGCCCGGACATGGCTGAACAACCTCAAGCCCTACAGCGTCAACAACTGGTTGGACTTCACCGAAGTTTTCATCCGCAACTTCACCAGCACCTACAAGCGGCCGCCCAAGCCTCGCCAACTCTCCCTGTGTGTCCAAGGCCCAACCGAGTCCACCCGCGAGTACTTGACGTGGTGGGCCAAACTGCGCTACTCCTGCGAAGGGGTGCATAAGGTGCAAGCCATAGAGTACTTCACTACCGGGTGCCGAGAGGGCACCTTACTCAAGCACCGACTCCTCTGCGACGAGCCGGCCACACTCGACGAGCTGCTGATCATAGCGGACAAGTACGCCACCGCCGACTCCTCCATGAAGTCGGAGCTCCGAGTGGACGCATCTGGAAAGATGCTCCCTCCGGCCCCTCAGACGGCTGCCGGTGACTCCAGTCGGCGCCAGCAGTCGAACGATAACAAACGCAAGGCCCAGCAGCCGGCTTCCACCAGCCGGCAGGTGGCAGCAGTTGAAGACCAACAGCCGGAAGAGCAGCCCGGCCCCATGCGTAAAAAAGGCGGCAAGTCTGCTTGGTTGCCCGCCTTCTCCTTCGAGCAAACCCTTGATGCTCCCTGCAAGTTCCATAACGGCGCCAAGCCGTCCAATCAGACCACCTGGAAGTGTCACTGGCTCACCCGCATTGCCAAAGGCAAAGGACTGCCCCCTCCGCCTGCTGGCCCACCGGCTCCGCCTCCTCAGCAGCCGGCGGCCCGCCCCGTCGGCGCAATCCAAGATGAATTGCCCAAAGAACACGGAGCCTACGTCGTCTTCACCAGTGTGGCCGACGGACAGGCACGACCGGCGACAGCAGCACTGCAAGGTGAACGCGGTCGCTTCTGAGGTCCCAGAGTTCATGCACTGGTCCGAGAGGCCCATCAGCGGGAGCCGCGCTGACCACCCGGAGGTGATGCCTTCTCCGGGTTCCTACGCCCTGGTGCTGGATGCCACCTTTTCAACAGAGCGGTGAGCCTGTCGCTTCTCCCAAGTTCTGATAGACGGCGGTAGCAGCATCAACATCCTCTACCGTGACACCCTGGAGAAGCTGTGCGTCAAGGAGAAGCAGCTCCAGCCTAGTCGGACTGTCTTCCATGTCATTGTACCTGGCCTTTCCTGCTCTCCTATCAGCAAGATCAAGATAGATGTCCTCTTCAGAGACAAAGATCACTTCCGCCGCGAGCCAATCTGGTTCGAGGTGGTGGACCTGGAGAGCCCCTACCACGCGCTCCTTGGCCGACCTGCTCTGGCCAAGTTCATGGCTGTGCCGCACTACGCCTACCTCAAGATGAAGATGCCGGGTACCAAGGGCATTATCACCGTTGCCGGCGACTACCAGAAGTCAGCCACGTGTGCTGTTGCCAGCAGTCGGCTGGCCGAGTCCCTTGTCATTGCTGTGGAAAGGCGGCTCCTTGACCGGGTTGTGGCCATGGCCGGCAAGCAGCCGGACTTGTCACCGGATCCCAAGGAGTCAAAGGCCCAGGGCTCCTTCCAGCCGGCCAAAGAAACCAAGAAGATTCCCTTGGACCCTGAGCACCCGGAGAGATTCGCTGTCGTGGGGGCCCACCTCAACAGTAAATAGGAAAGTGAGCTCGTCGATTTCCTCCATGAGAATCGGGACATCTTCACATGGTCTCCAAAGGACATGCCGGGTGTTCTGACGGATTTCGCCGAGCACAAGCTACAAGTCAGATTGGATGCAAAACCAGTTAAGCAACCCCTCCGCCGCCTGTCAGAAGAGAAGAGAAGAATCATTGGCGAAGAGATCGCCCGGCTTCTGGCGGCCGGCTTCATCATGGAAGTGTTCTTTCCAAAATGGCTTGCCAACCCAGTCCTTGTACTGAAGAAGAACAACAAGTGGCGCATGTGCATTGATTACACCAGCCTCAACAAAGCTTGCCCCAAAGATCCGTTTGCTCTGCCTCGGATAGACCAAGTGATTGACTCCACAGCCGGATGCGAGCTATTGAGTTTTTTGGATGCCTACTCTGGCTACAACCAGATCAAGCTAAACCCGGCCGATCGGCTGAAGACCGCCTTCATCACACCATTCGGAGCCTTCTGCTACCTGACCATGACATTCGGCCTGAGAAATGCCGGTGCCATGTTTCAGCATTGCTTGCAGAAGTGCCTCCTCAAGCAACTCGGCAGAAATGCCCACGTCTACGTAGAAAACATTGTGGTGAAGACGGAGAAGCGTGGTACCCTCCTGGAGGATCTCAAGGAGACCTTCGATAATCTGCGCCATTTTCAAATCAAGCTAAACCCAAAAAAGTGTGTCTTTGGAGTCCCAGCCGGCCAGCTTCTTGGTTTCCTTGTCTCAGAGCGCGGCATCGACTGCAACCCTGTGAAGATCAAGGCCATTGAACGGATGGAGAGGCCCACCCGGCTGCGAGACGTCCAGTAGTTCACCGGGTGCTTGGCATCCCTCAGCCGTTTCATCAGTCGGCTGGGCGAGAAAGCTCTTCCCCTGTACCAGCTAATGAAGAAAACCACTCACTTCGAGTGGAACGACAAGGCGGATGAGGCCTTCCTCCAGCTCAAGAAAATGCTGACTACACCATCTGTCCTGGCGGCTCCGGTAGCTAAGGAGCCCATGTTCCTCTACATAGCCGCCACTAGCCGGGTGGTCAGCACTGTCATTATGGTCGAGCGCCCGGAGGACGGCAAGGCACAGCCAGTCCAGAGGCCCGTCTACTACCTGAGTGAAGTGCTGTCGGCCTCCAAGCAGAATTACCCCCACTACCAGAAGATGTGCTACGGCGTATACTTTGCTGCCAAGAAGCTCAAGGAGTACTTTCAAGAGCTCTCCATCACGGTTGTCTGCACCGCCCCACTTGCCGAGATCATAGGCAATAGAGATGCATCAGGCCGGGTGGCCAAGTGGGCCATCGAGCTAGCTCCCCACACCATCCTCTACCAACCCCGCACCGCCATCAAGTCCCAAGCGCTGGCCGACTTCCTCGTCGACTGGGCCGAGACCCAGTACCTGCCGCCGGCGCCAGATTCCACCCGTTGGCGAAAGCACTTTGATGGATCAAAGATGCGCACCGGTCTGGGAGCCGACATCGTCATCACCTCTCCCAAAGGCGACAAGCTCAAGTACACGTTGCAGATTCACTTTGCCGCCTCCAACAACGTGGTCGAGTACGAGGCGCTCATACAGGGACTCCGACTGGCCAAAGAGATTGGCATACGCCGGATTCTATGCTACAGCGACTCGGACTTGGTAGTCCAGCAGTCGTCTGGCGACTGGGACGCCAAGGATGCAAACATGGCGAGCTAACGCTTCCTCGTCTAGCAGATCAGTGGATACTTTGACGGGTGCGAGTTCCTTCACATACCACGAGTCGAGAATGAGCAAGCTGATGCCCTGGCACGAATCGGCTCCACCCGCCAAGCGATACCAGCCGGCGTTTCCCTTCAATGCCTCAGCAAGCCGTCTATCAAGCCTTCACTGGAATCAGAGTCCATCTTCGTGCCGGCTGCTCCCGGAACAGTCGGATCCGACTCAGGGGCTGCAACAGCCGGCCTGGGGACTTCGGCAAGCGGCTCGGGGACTGCAGGAGTCGCACCCGGCCCGAGGGCTGTGGCAGTCGCCCAGGGACGCCGACAGGTGGCTCGGGGACTACAGCAGTGGCACCCAACCCGGGGACTTCAGAACCCGGCCCGGGGGCTGCAGCAGTCGGCCCGGGGACTTCAGCGACACAACAAGCAGTGGCTGACTCCAACCCGCCTCCTCCCAACCCAACCTCCCTGGTTCCACTGGCCGTGATGACAGTGGTCGAAGCACCATCATGGGCGCAGCCCATCCTCAACTTCCTGGTATGCGGAGAGCTACCAGCCGATGAGACTTTGGCCCGGCAAGTGCAACGCCGGGCAGCAGCATACACGATAGTGAACAGAGAGCTTGTCAGACACAGCGTGACTGGCGTCTTCCAGCGCTACGTTGAGCCAGAAAAAGGCAAGGCAATCCTCAGAGACATCCATCAAGGCGAATGCGGCCACCACGCGGCCTCCAGATCCCTTGTCGCCAAAGCTTTCCACCATGGATTCTTCTGGCCGACTGCTTTGGACGACGCCAAGGAGTTGGTCAAGAAGTGCAAAGGGTGCCAGAAATTCAGCTCCAAGCAACACCTGCCGGCTTCCGCACTCAAGACCATCCCCCTCACTTGGCCATTTGCCGTCTGGGGGCTGGACATGGTGGGCTCGTTCAAAACGGCACGCGGCGGCATGACCCATCTGCAGGTCACTGTGGATAAATTCACCAAGTAGATTGAAGCAAAGCCAATTAAGAAGCTAAACGGTCCAACTGCGGTAACCTTCATCACTGATATCACCGTCCGGTACGGCATACCGCACAACATCATCACCAACAATGGCACAAACTTTGCGAAAGGCACCTTGGCCCGTTTCTGCGTGACGCGGGGCATCCGACTGGACTTAGCGTCCATTGCCCATCCGCAGTCAAATGGCCAAGTCAAACGAGCAAACGGCCTCATCTTGTCCGGCATCAAGCCCCGACTAGTCGAGCCGCTGGAGCGCTCGGCCGGCTGCTGGATCGAGGAGCTACCGACCGTCCTCTGGAGTCTCCGGACCACGCCGAACAAATCGACCGGCTTCACTCCCTTCTTCCTCGTGTACGGGGCCGAGGCTGTCATCCCAACTGATATCGAGTTTGACTCGCCTCGCGTCACCATGTACACGGAGGCGGAGGCAAGGGAGGCGCGAGAAGACGACATCGACCTGCTGGAAGAAGGCCAGCTGCTGGCACTCAGCCGGTCCACCATCTACCAGCAGGCCCTACGCCGCTACCACAGCCGGAAGGTCAAGCCACGATCTTTCCAAGAGGGGGACCTTGTGCTCCGGCTGATCTAGCGAACAGCTGGCCAGCACAAGCTCTCGGCCCCTTGGGAAGGACCCTTCGTCATCAGCAAAGCCTTGGGCAACAACTCCTACTACCTCATCAACGTGCAGAAGCCCAGGGCACGCAAGAGGGACGATTCCGGCAACGAAACGGAGCGCCCATATAACGCAAATCTCCTTCGAAGATTTTACAGCTAATGTAGTATGTACCACGCTACCTTTCGTATTAAGAGTGAAGGCATCGGGTCCCTCGAGGAGCACTCGGGGACTACCCTTTTTATCTGTACGATAAGTTTATGCCTGAGAATGTGTTGTTTCATTCCTCCGCCTGGCAACGGGTTCCGACCAGTCGGCCCGGGGGCTCGCCGCCTTGTCATATGTTGGTGCCACCTGCAGTCGGACAAGTAGTGTGCAGACATCTAAGCCCTCTCTTGCCTTAAGCCGCAGCTCGCAGAGCGACTGTCCGGCTGGCAAGAGCTAAAGGCAGGAAACGGTGTCCACATGAAAAATGACTAAGGAAAAAAGCATCAACATAAGCTAAGCTGGCTCCTCGCCTCACCCTCCGGCTGCTGAGCAGCCGGCCAGCCGGCTTCTCACTTGACTTGTTACGTTCTAAAACGGCCAAAGTACTTGTCTTCCTAAATGGCCAAGCACCGGACCCAGCCACAGACCGCAGAGCGGCTGTCCGGCTGGCAGGGCGGTAGCCAAAGGAAGGCGACAAAGGAAAAAGCCAAAAAAGAGCAGAAAAACAAGGCAAAGTCAGAACCCGACAGAGCACAACTTGTGTGAATAAAGTTGATTTACGTAGCAGAGCTCATAGCCAGCATTCAACAAAGTTTGAATACACCCCCAGCGGATGGAATTGCGCGAATTTAACATGCTTGTTCTAAAGATTACAAGAACATGAAAGATAAGACAAAGTGGCCATCTAGGCCAGAGGAGCAGCAGGCGGGTCCGACGGGTTGGCAGAGGCAGCGGCGCCGAATGGGGGAGCGACTGACTGAAGGGTCTCGGCCTGATCGCCCCCTGCAGCAGTCGGTGCTGTAGCACGCGGCTCGTTGGTCGAGGCTTGGTCGGGCTAAGGCCGGCTGTCCGCTCCGTCCTCCGGTGCTTCGTCTTCGCCATCCTCGTCCTCTTCGTCCTCGCCCTCGTCGCTGGAGGCGATCTCTTCCACCGAGTCCCCCGCATCCACCGGGTTCAGCCCGAACTAGTCGGGCAGCACCTCAGCGCCTTCCTCATCCAGCTCGGGGATGAAAACAGTGGTGTCGGCGTACTCGACGATCGCTGCCGTGCGTTGAGTAAGCGCAGGGACCACCGCCGCTAGCTCTGGTCCGGCCTCCTGCTGGAAGGTGGCCAGCTGGGCCAGGTCCAGCCCAGGATACCACGCCTTGGCAAACTCCAAGGCCGTCCGCGCACCCGCCCGAGCCGCGGCGCCCTTCCAAGCCTCGAAGCGGCCGACCGCTACCTCCAGCCAGTTGGTAGTCCGACTGGGGGTGCGTGGAATTTGAGCATCGGGCCAAAAGGCGGCCAACACCTGAGCCCCGGCGCGCTGCAGGTGACGAAGCATCCTGTGAGCCGGCTGCAGGCGCGTCTTGACAGCCAGAAGCTGCTCGCCGAGATTCCGAGGCGCGTTGGGTGCAATGTCCGCGCCCATTTTCCTTCGCATGTCGCGACACGCCTCAATGGCCTGGCTGACGACGACGGAGTGACCTGGAAAGTATTCTGCATAAGAAGAAGATTAAAGATTAGAAGCCAGAGGCCGAATCCTGCTGCAGTCGACGGCTGTTCAAAAGAAGAAGTAACTTACCATCAATCATGTCCTCGATCTCGCTGTAGCCATCGGTCAGGAGTCTCTCCTTCTCGGCCCAGTTCGAGCGTTGAGCCTCCAACTCGGCCTTGAGGGAGTCTTCCTCCTCCTTCAGCTTCCAGAGCTCCGCCTTGTGCCGCTCCGCCTGGTCCGCCAGCTCCTTGGCTAGGCGGTCGCATTGCTGGGCCGCCTGGCTGCGCTCCTGCTCCTTGGTATGGAGCACGGACTCGGCCTCGCCCAGGCGCTACCACAGATCTGCGGCGGCCTATGCCAAAAACAAAGAAAAATGAAAACCATCAACACCAATGGAAAGAAGTTGCCGGGAGATCCGGCCCGACTGCTCAGCAGTCGGCCCGAATCTCGGAGACTACACCCAGCGGGTGCGCTGACACGCCCCCGCAAGGAAGTAGACCAATTACTTACTTCAGCTCTCCGTCAGATCGGCGGTCCGCTTGGTCAGCTACTGGAGCTGAGAGTTGTAGGCGGCCACACGGATGTTGTGGTAATCCTGCAACAAAGACAACAGAAGAAGGTAACGAGTCAGTACTCGTAGCTCGACCTGAAGTTCCGAGCCGCCTGCTCAGCAGCCAGCCCGGAACTCGGGGGCTACACCCAGTGGGTGCGCTAGCGCGCCCCCACGGAAGATTACAAAGAAACAAAAACAAGAAACGTACCCGGACGGCCGCCCGCGTCACCAGGAACTCCTGCGTGTACTGCTGGAGAGCGGCGCCTTGGGCGTTGAACCGGGCCAAGACTTCCTGCGAGGCTGCGTTCAAAACACCCGTACCACCCCAGACGTCCAATCCGGTGGGGCGGCGCTAGTAGCCTCGGCGTCGGGCGCCGACGAGCTAGTTTCCCCGACCTCCAACGGCCGCGGTGCTGAGGCTGCCTTCCCCGCACGCCGACGCGCCAGGATACGGATTGCGGGAGTCGGACCCACCATCAACTCACCGCAGGCTGGCGGCACCGGCGACGCGTCAGGATGACTGCCCTGGGCGTCGGCAGCCGGCGTCCGCGGGGGCACCTCCACCTCCGGGATAACAGGGTCCCCTCCCCTCTCTCGGACCGGCTGGTCATCGCCGGCCCCTCCAGTCGGAGCCTGGACCTCCAGCACCATAAGCTCCGCAGATTGCAGACCAGTGGACTCCAGAGCCTGGCTGCGGCACGCCTCCTCCGCCTGCACCTTGGCGGCCGCGTCCGCCTACTCCTTGGCCGCTGCGTCGGCTTGGGCCTTGGCCGCCGCATCGGCCTCCGCCTTCTCCCGGGCCGCAGCTTCCCGCTCCTCTCGCGCCTCCCGCGCGTTCTTCTCCGTCCCCTCCTGGAGGGCGGCAAGCGGATCCACGCGGCGGGGGCCCGTGATGTCGTCTGCCGCCCCAATCACCGAGCCGGACGGGGCTCGCGACAAGGAAAGTGGGGCGCTGCGCGCCAAGGGAGGAAGAGAGTAAAAATATTGCAAAGATAGAAGAAAAGCAAACGCAAAGCAAGATGCAAGAAAGGACAAGGCACTTACATGGACACCAGCGGAAGCCACTTTGGGGCCTTCTGGAAGAGGGCCGCCTTCGCTGCAGCCTCTTGTCGCTTGGTCGCGGTGGCCGAGGTCTTAGCCTTCTTGGGCCGGTTGCCGAACAACACGGCGTTGGCCCGGCGCTTCGGTGCGCCGGCTGCTGCGATCGGCGCAGCCGAGGAGCTAGCGCCCGCCCTGTCGGCGCCATGGGCATGGCGCGGCTCTTCGTCCTCCTCGTCGTCGTCCGGCCAATCCCCGAGGCCGCCTCCTAAGGAGCCGCCTACTCCCTCGCCGCCACCGCCCGTGGCATCTTCCTCCTCCTGAGCGGCCGCCCCCAAGTCGTGGTCGTCCACGTCACTCACTGACCGGTCCGCCATGTACTGGTGACCCGGGGCTGGCGTGTCAGTGGCCGTCTGGCCTGGGAAGCGCTGCACCAAGGCCGACTGTTCAGGCGGCAAGAAAGAACCCGGACGAACAAAGGAAAAAAGAATAAGGAGGCGTACCAGAGGCGGTGGGTTGGCCCGGCTGTACGGCGGCTTGCCGAATTGCCACTCCGTCTCTGACAGCTTGCAGTCGGAGAATAAGTTCACCATACGGACTACCTCCACATCCGCATCACCTTGGTGGACATCCGGCACGGATCTCGGCGCCTACTCATGTCGCTGATCAAGTGGGGCCGGGCTTGGAGGGGCAGCACTCGGCGCTTCACGAACGCGGTCAGTAGGTCTGAGGCCTTGAGGCACTCCGACGCCATCATCTCCTGGAGCCGGAGGAGCGCGGTGGAGCACGCGGCCGACAGGGTTCCCGGCCAGAATTTCTAGTTGGTGCAAGGCTCGACAGGCGGGCCGGCTGCGTAGGCTGGCAGGTTGACGTAGTCCCACGTCGAGTGGATGTTCTCGACGTAGAAGTACGACTTCTGCCACAGCTTGGCCGACTGCAACAGGGCGAGAGCCGGGAAGCGGACCCCGGATCTGGTGCGCCGCACCGCGACGCAGGCTCTGCACTGGGCCGCCTCATTCTTGGCGGCGGTGTCGAGCTTGAGATAGAAAAGCTCTCCCCACAGCTCGAGTGTGGGGAGCGTGCCGAGGTAGCCCTCGCATAGGGTGATGATGGCGGAGAGCAGCACCACCGTATTCAGAGTAAGATGGTGGGGCTGCACTCCGTAGAAGTCCAAAAACGAGCGGAAAAATCCGCTCGCCGGAAGGCCTAAGCCGCGGAGGAAATGCGACCAGAAGACGACGCGCTCGCTGCCTTCCGGCGCCGGCAAGATCTCCCTTTCGGGGGGGACATGCACCTTGACGTTCGATGCGTTGGGGAGCCACCGCGTCTGGCGGAGGAACTCCAAGTGCCCGTCGTGGACATTGGAGCCGTCCCAGTCGCCCGCGCGGCCGCTCGGCGCCATGGGCTCCGTGCTCGGCGGCGGCGCAAGGTGGCTGCGGCGCGTGGAGGTCCGGCGACGGCAGGCTGCGGCAGCACTCCGGCGAGAGGAGAGGCCGCGGCAACAGCAAGAGGAAGAGGAAGGAGAAAAGCAAAGAGAAGGGAGAGGAGGGCGCGCATGCGTTCTGCCGCCCCCCTCCTCCCCCTACTTATAGCCCTCTGGCGGCGGAGCCGAGGGGGCAAGACATGGGGGGGCCTCAAGATTAATTGCGCCCACTCCCCCCACGACCTCGCAATTACAGCGCCGTGATGGCGTTTATTAATCGCTCCCGGGAATCGGAACCGCCCGCCTCAGCCGCAGCGGATCCGCACGCGTGCCGAGGCCCTGTAGTGGCGGGCCCAGGCCTGCGGTGATGTCTCGTCGCGCATGCGGGCTGGCAGGCCGGCCTGGCCTGCTAGCGCCACGTGGTAGGTGAGCCACGGGCGGCAAGCCTGTCGTCCGGCTCGCATCTAACCCGGCCTACGCCACGACGATTTGAATTCGCCAGGCGGCCGGCCTGGCCTTGGCAGGCTCCTGGCAATTGGCCTCTCGAGAAGACGGACAAAGCCCAACTACCAGGCCACTCAGAGTAGGAATCTGCTGAGGCTCCTTGCTTTTCAGTCGCGGTGCCCCACCAGCTTCGGGGACTGCTGTCGGAGTAAATGACCACGGGTAGCCACATCAGCCCCCCATGGTATTTCAAGACATCGGGGCCAGCCGCGCCCCTCACGCTCTCCGGAAGCACGACCACCTTCTTGGGCCGGCTGGTCCAAAGGGCCGGCTGCTAGAAAGTGGCAAGACCACAGAAGGCGGCCGCAAGGGGGCCGACTTCTGGCAGACGGCCCCTCGCCCCCTCAAAGTCAGCACCACATTACCACGACAAGACAAGGCATGGCTATAGTACGGCCTGCCACCCCCGAACCCAGGATGGGACTTGGCCGGAGAGCCATGTACTGGGCGGACACCCCCCGCCCAGCGCGACACTGTAACCACGCAGTCTGTGACATCACTGGCGCCAGAGGGAGCCACGCTCCCACGACCGGCGGTCAGTACGGCCCACAGGCAGCGGGCCCCACCTATCCGCGAGCCACCTGAAGGTGGCCCACCTCAAGCAGGCGGCAATAAGGGAGGGCCGACTCCTAGCAGGCGGCCCTTCTCCCCCTTGAAGTCTGTGCGCCATCAACCAGATGAGATGGGGCATGGCTACTGTTAGCACCCGTCAGGCGGCGGACTGTAGCCACGCTCCCTCCGACAAAGCCTTCATCATCAGGGGCGAGGCTACATTATAAAGCAGTCAACATTGCCCGCAGGCGGCGGGCCCTACCTGACGGCTGAGATCATGGCAGTCGGCGGGCCCCAGCGGTCAGCGGAGAAGCCGGCAACCAGAGACGCTGACGGCCGGGTCCTACACCCAGCCGGATTACCATTGTACCCCTGGGGGGTAGGCCTATATAAACCCCCCAGGCTCACCCATGCAAGGGTTCGGGTCATCACCCACGCCATTCACATACACTCACATAGAGAGAGGAGTAGAGCTAGCCTTGCCCTTCTCCCACCTCTAGCCGAAACAGCTCAAGGAGCAAGCTTGTAGCTACTTTGTTGATCATAGTCATCATGCGGAAACCCCGCAGAGCAGGACTAGGGGTGTTATCTCCTAGGAGAGCCCCGAACCTGGGTAAGATTCGCAGGCGTATGCGGTCTCGCTCACTCCCGCTTCTAGAGCCCGGTGACGTACTCTTGTCCCCATCCATGATAAGCCACCCCCTGGCATATGTCGCATGATATCCCCGACAAAGCAATATGGGCCGTTGTCGTCGCTTGGGGAGGCTGTGGCGGGCCAGCTCACTACGAGCCCCCAGCCTCGGCGAAGCCGAGCAGGCTCTGGATGGTGGCACGCCATTCATCCATCTGCTTGGCCACTGGCGGAAACCTCAGCAATAGTTGAGCCCACGCCATGGCCTCCGTAGCAGTACTTGGTATGGGTGATGATGACGCAGACCGCGCCGTCGCTCGGCTCCTGACGGGGCCAGCAGCGACCGTATCACGTCCCCATTGTTGTGGGGCGGCCACCTGGATGGCATGGTGGCGCGGTGATGGCGCTTGAGGGTCAGCAGTTCCACTAGGCGCAACAGCCTGGTCGACTCATCCCAGGGGAGGTGCACGCGCTGCGGTCGCCCCTGTGGTGGGGGCGGCCGGAGGGCAACAATTCGCCCTGGACCAAGCGCCATCGCTGCGGCTATGCCCGTCGGCGAGGGGAAGGTGTGTGGATGGAGTAGCCCCTTCACCCGTACCTCACGGAGCGTGGCCATCAGGGTGTTGCTGATGTTGCTCTCCTCCAGCGTCTCCTGCTCCTGCTTCGACCACGAGGGAAGTGGTGACGGTGCCGCCTGCCCCGACCACAGCCCCAGCGGCGTCCACACTCTCGTGCGCCTCCGCGTCCCCCGCAGCATTGGTGGCTGCGGGCGGCAGCGCCTTCGAGGTGGATGGGTGAGCAGCAGCATCGGGCTTCTTCTTGGGCGCCATTGCCGACGGTGCCATCGAAGACGAAGATGGTGATGAAGATGACGCGCTGCACACGCTTTCAGGTTCGCGCAAGCGATCCCCCTACCTGGCGTGCCAAAGATGTCGCGGGAAACCACGGCCACCTATGGGGCCAAGGGGCCCCTTGCTGGTTCGGCACGGGGGATGTCGCGTTGCACAAAGAGCAGAAGAATGTGAGGCAGCACGGCAGAGATCACATGGGCAATTTTACCCAGGTTCGGGCCGCCACGAGGCGTAAAACCCTACTCCTGCTTTGGTGGATTGATAGTGAAAAAGTGGTGGTGGAGCGTAGTACACTTGCCTGGCAGGCTCGCCCTGGGGGGAAGTGACTACGCGTGTACGAGCGTGGGGGTGTTCAACTTTTCCAACCCCTGCTACGGTTTCCATGGGCCTCCTTTTATAGGTTAAGGGGTCACCACAGTGGCAAAACATTCATTATGCACTGATAAGATAGCAAACAGTGCTATCATACCTAATTCTGCAGGCTGACAGAGTGCATTAAATGCACCGCTCATTGTCATGTCGTTGCTTGCCCGGCAAGCCTTACTGGGCTCGTCTTGCCAGCTCCATGCCTGCTTGCTTGACACGCCACAGGACAGGTGTCATCTGTAGGTATTTCCTGTAGAAAGAGGCTGCCATGTGGTGAATTGCTGCCACTTAGTCACTTTGCGGCTTGACACCACATTGATCAACGACGTGGGTCGTGGTGAGGTGTCTTTGCCCTCGTGAGTCCCGGCGGGCCCTGCCGGGATGTCTTGAATGCTTTCTTCCGGGGGAGCCCTTATCCTTGCCGGGTCCGCTTGCCCGGCAAGGGAAGCTTTTCTCCTGGTGGTGTCTTGCTTCTCTGTCTTGGTCTTGGCCTTCTTAATTTGCCTGCTGGTTCTTCGAAGATCTTGGTCTCTTGTATCTTGACACGGCCTTGGTGTTGTAATCTTGTTCTCGTGCCTGTGCACAGTCAGGGCAATAGACCCAGGGTTTGTTGCACCGACAACTTTGCAACTACAATTCATCATCTTTTTAGGAAGAGTCACGTATCGGAGCCTTTTTGGCAAGTCGACATACTCAACCATCATATAGTCTTCTATGATTGCTAACACTCACCGCATACACATGAGCAAAAAGTTTCATCCGGACACATAGAAAGATAGGGGCTTATAGTTTTCTCCACCCGACATATTCACCACAAGGGTGATGTCAACAATATTAACTCATGCTACCCATATCCAACTGGATATATGTTCCTAGATATTTCCTCACCACATGATGCTTGCCAAAAGAGAAAAATAAAAAGGAATAGAGAGAAATACTTTGACTCTTTCATAAAAGTAAATACATAAAAGTAAATGATAGGCCCTTCGCGGAGGGAAGCAGAGGTTGCCATGCGCTTTTCGTTTGTATGCTCAATCTCTTAGTGGAAAAGAACGTCACGTTATATTGCTCCTTATGGTAGCAACCTTTATT